>OX438619.1:5193333-6491666 GCA_949316135.1 Choreutis nemorana | reverse complement strand
ACCTTTACAATAAATCTTATACGGAACAATTCATGCGTCAGTCCAACTCACACCTTTTTATATAAAGTTATACCAGCTTGATAACTATGTACCTACAACACTAGATTAAAGGTTATATATAAATAAAAATAAAATGCAAAAAATATATTAATTTAACCAGTAAAATCATGTTAATAACACAATTTGCCACTTAGAGATTTAGTTTATTGTCAAATTCTATTAGAGAGGCGAATTAAAATCGTCACCGGCTTCAGTGTTCCGTAGGTTTGTTGAGCATGATTTATTTTACTTAAAAAAAGCACCCGAAAAAAAATAAAAATAAATTCCCTTAATACAATAATAATAAAAATAATAACCACATCACGAAACACACATTGACTTAGCCCTGCAGTAACTATCGTAAGAACTTGTATCACAGGAACGAAGCAACGATATAGTATAAACTACATAGATAAGAATACGACATCCAAGACCGGTAAGCGAAACAATGCGTCTTGCAAATAACACAAAGTCCCGCCCCGCCGGGATTCGAACCCGGAACCTCAAGCGTAGCTGTCGGCTGTTTACACCGCTGCGCTACCGACGTCGAGATAGTGCATTCTAGATAAATACATTTTATTTTACATTATTATATAAAAGTTACGTTTACTACGTAGATACTACCTACGTACGAGATCGTCTCCGTTAGTACCATTCTCGTTTCTATTTACAACGTGAAGCAGTTCGCTGTGTTTCGGTTCGAAGGATTGGGAAGTGGCACGTGAAGAATGACATCTTTACCTCTACATGGCTCAACTCATGGCGGTGATCTTGGCGTTCCACGACATCAGGGGTATCATCGTATCAATAGGGGGGGGGGGCATGACATTCCATCAGGAGAACCGTCTGCTTGTTTGTTTTTATTTTTTTAAATACCTAAGTAAATAGGTTTTCCTCGCCTCTACTGTACCCTAAACAATAAATAAATATATCGAAGCCGTCATTTCTATTTTAAAAATCACCCAACATATCCTTAAAAATAAAAACCGATATTTATTAGCTATATAGAAACAATATGTTTTTAAAAAATTAATATTTTATTTCGTCTATCTGACAACCCCAGCATGACGCCGCTCTACCAACTTCTGAGAGGAGGGGTAATGGCTTTATATATTACTTTTTTAAATAATTTAAATGTATATTTTATCACTGTACTACTACTACAGTAGCATCTGAATTAATTCACTGTATTTTAGCTGAGTGAGACATCTGCCTGACGTTTATTTCACTTCAATAGATAATGCTTTTTATCGATCTTTCAAATTAACATTACAGTGAGAAGTTGGTATTTTTATTAATGCTGCGTGTCTGTATGTTTACGTAATGACGAAACTAAATTATAATAAAAAAGGATGGTTTAAAAATAAATCGAAAACTGTGTTACCTTCTACAAAAATAAAATATTTTTGTGAATATATTACTGCCGTTAGTTAGTTCGCTGTTTCCGTTCGAAAGATTAGAGTGCCGGTGTAATTACCTCTCCAAAGTGGTGCTCTCGGCGTTCAACGACATCAGGGTCATCGTTGTGTCAATACGCGGCGGTATCACTTTCCATGAGGTGAACCGTCTGCTTGTTTGCCCATGAATTATAAAAACTAACGTTACTCATAATAGTATTTTATTGGTGCACTTCAGAAACTATGCAAACTTGACGCTTGAAATTTGTTAGCTTTGTGATATAATATGTATAGGAGGACGTGGTAGCTCAGTTTGTTACGTGCGTTGGTTAACCGACCGACCCGACCCGACAGTTCGAAGGTTCGAGTCACGGGTTGCCGTACCAGTTGCTGCCGTGTTTCTAATTGTGGCGATATAGATATAATGAAAAAAAAAAGTTTTAGCATTCATTTATCTGACTATTTAATTCGACTTCGTGAAATCTGTGAAGAGAATTTTAATATCGTTTATAATTTTTTCATAAATAAATTTACCAATTTCTAATGATATTACCAACACATTATGTATGTGTATTTGCATACACATTATGTAGCGACGTGCCTACAGTTTTAGTACAGGGCAAGCCGAAAGATACACTTCATAATTCCGTCGTGGACTTGCCGGCGTGGACGAGCTCAGCGAAACACTCAGAAGTTCGCGAAAATGTCTGCAAAACCACAATTTCGGTGGCTTTAAAAAATTCCTTTGATTTGTTAATGAATGAATAAGAGCGCGAACTTATTTTAGTTTGATAGGGCAAGCCGGGCTTTTGGGCCTCTATGCCAGTGACTATATATGTGTACGAGTGTTTTTATTGTATTTGTTTATTTCTCGAAATAAATAAATAAAATAAATAATAAACCATATACATATACGTTAAACTTAAAAATAAAGGCTTACCTTATTTACAAATTAAATATTTACACTATTGCTATGTACAAGCAGAACGTTTACTTGCGTTTAGTTAGCAAATTATAGTTTAATAAGGTAATTTAAAAGCACAGTGGTAATCATCCCGGATGTAGCCGAAATGTTTATTGGTCGGTGGTGACCGCGATGGTGGTCAGACAATGGTGAGATCTTCCTATATTATGTGCACGTATACAGTTGGCTGATTAAATTCTGATGAATTTTGACAGGTCAATGAAACACTTGAACTGTCTGTTGTAAAGGTCAAATACGTTTCGTTTTTCTAATTATTTGACGACCTCGTTGGCGCAGTGGTATAAACAGACGACTGCTAGAGGTTCCGGGTTCGAATCCCGGCGGGGGCGGGACTTTGTGTTATTTGCAAGACGCATTGTTTCTCTTACCGGTCTTGAATGTTGTATTCTTATCTATGTAGTTTATACCATATCGTTGCTTAGTTCCTGTGACACAAATTCTTACGATACTTACTGTAGAGCTGAGTCAATTTGTGTGTCGTGATATGGTTTTTATAATTATTAATTTCTACTTATAAACCGGTCAAGTGTGAGTTGGATTCACACATGAAGGGTTTCGTACTATCTCATAAGATTAAACATTATTGTACTATTCAGATAATTGTGTAAGAGAAACTTGAACAAGCAATGTCCAAAAAATTGCTTTTCTTTAATTGGAGCCCCCCTTTATTTAATTTCTTTTTTTTTAGTATTTTTTGTTATAGTGGCAACAGTAGGTTAAATATATTATCAGAATATTTTAAAATTCTAGTTATTATGGTTCATGAGATACAGCCCACTGACAGACGGACAGAAAGCGGAGGCTTATTAATAAAGTCCCGTTTTCAGCATTTGGGAACGGAACCCTAAAAATAAACTTTTTTCCAAAACCTTTTATCTCTCACTTAATTATAAAGACAATGCTGTAACACGTACGTTGACACATCGGTCACGTTCTGGCAGACATTCCTCAGCAATAAGACCGCCACTAGCTCATTTATCATCGACCTCACGAGCGCCGTATTTACTTAGAACTACTTTAGATAAGACTGTACTGTTTTAGGTTGTTGCCTGTATTGTACGATCAAATGAGACACTATACAACTTTAGAAACGTCGATTTTTCAACAGTAACAAGCAAACTGTTCACCTTATGGAAAGTGATACCGCCCTAACAAGACGATGCCCTTGATGTCCCATGTAGAGGTTTAGATATTATTCCTCTCATGCCGGTAATTGCACTGGATTTCCAATCCTTCAAACCGAAACACTGCGAACTGCTTCACGTTGTAAGTAGAAGAAGGTACCAACCCAGGCGATCTTACACTTGGATATACCAAGTGTAAATTTTTTGATGATGATGGGTTTTTTATGGTGACTTAAAAACGTATTCAAATACTTAAGTTTAAAGAAGAAATTGAAATTTTTGTGTTGTAGCGGAGACAACTTTTTCAAGGGTCGGTCAGTTAACCAAGTCACGTAAAAACTGAGTTACCACATCCTAAGAACATATCAGAAACTAAGTTTGATCATATAAAATAATAATAAGCCAATAGCGATAAAGGGAGAGTTACCTAACGATAAATGGGGTTATCGCGAGATCTACTCACCTCTTTGTAATGCAGATGGCAACACATAAAGATGTGTGATTTAATGAACAACTTAGGAACGGTACAAGGTAACACGAGGTTGATCCATGGCCGTGTGTAAAAAGGCAATATAAAGTCAAAATATGTCGTAGCAAATACATAGTGGGCAATTCCTTTAACTTGAACTTAAAGCATGTTACGTTAAAACCGGAATCCGTCAGTACCTTGTCTAACTGTACATATTCATTTTAGTGTACTGTCATTCAGATTAAATTCCTTACATCCCCTATGTTTCATGCAATTAAATAAAATGTATTTAAATAAAAGCCTAAGCAGACTTAAAATCATTAACTATTAAAAATATTATATTGTAATTTGCTTTATATAAAGGCAGTCATAGTAGCTTTAAATAGTTAGAAAACTTAAATGTTCCAAAATGTTATGAAAAACTATTGTAAATTTTTGAAAAAAGCAACTACGGAGGTTTCTTGCCGGCTTCCTCCCCGTACATAGCATTACGAAACGGTTGTTGATTAAAATAATGAGGATTTGAAAGCACTCTTTTCAGTTTATTTGAATAAAAACATTTTGAATTTGAATTTGAATTCCATGTCACGAAGACAGTTCACCTCTAGTTATGTTAAGAAGTGTAAACGCTCACCTCACCTTTTGGCGACCTCGGTGACGCTTGAGGTTCCGGGTTTGAATCCCGGCGGGGGCGGAAGTTTGTGTTATTCGCATGACGCATTATATCGCTTACCGATCTTGGATGTTGTATTCTTATCTATGTAGTTTATACCATATCTTTGCTTAGTTCCTGTGACACAAGTTCTTACGATACTTACTGCAGGGCTAAGTCAATGTGAGTGTCGTGATGAGATTATTATTATTGTTCTAGTGTGCGTATTGTCTTTACTGTCCCCTTAAACAAATACCAATTTCTGCAAGCGGTGACTTACAGAAAACCAAAATGTATGGTTTGACATTTCCTCGTGCTCAAGTTTCGTTATGGTAATTCCGAATTTGTATTATTGTAAATTTTTGAAAAAAGCATCTGCGGAGGTTTCTTGCCGGCTTCTTCCCCGTCCGTAGATAGCATTCCGAACCGGTGGTAGATAAAAAAATGACGAAATAACTTATTTTAAGTCTATTTAAATAAAAAACATTTTGAATTTGAATTAGAATTTTTGTTTTCTGTTAGCGTGAACGCTTGCAGGAAAATTGTATTTGTTTAAGGGGGCAGAGCGGACTCGAGAATACACACATTGAAACGTAGTGCATGTACACGCCCGACAACCTTCGTCAATCGGACTTTCTGAGGTGGACTTTGTTGTTAATTAAACACTCTGACGCACTACATTTGCTCAGCGACTAAGATAAAACTGTGCCTACCATGAGTTTTACCTTCGATTGCCGCTTGCGACAGCAGTTAAAAATTTGTATGAATCTTTGTAAAGCGTCTCTAACGGATTGATGAGGAATTAAGATTGCTCATACAAAATCACTGCAGTAATCTGAGTTACCTGTAGGAAAACTATATACGCACTCATGGTAGACACACAGGTCGAAAAATCTCAAACCACTGTAAGCCACTGGCGCTTGAGTCCGAGGTTCGAATCCCGGTTCCGCAATTCATGGTGCTTGTTCTTAGGTCTTGGGTGTGTTGATGTTGATATGTTTAACATTGATTTACACAAATATAAAAAAAGTTTGGGACTTATGTTAAGTCCCAGACAATGTGTGTAATATACTCTTTTTGTGAATATAATTTGAAAAGCGTAAGAAAATATAATTCAAACTGCATATACGATAGAAAATAATAAATCAAATCATATACCCTAAACAATTTTTTTTATACTAACACAGAATATATGGAATTTGATAAAAGCAAATTAGCTTGTAAACAAGCGGCAATATATTAAATGCCTAGAGAGCATAGTCGTGTAATCCCAAATCAAATGACGTCGCATGTCAAAGGTCATTTTGACATTGACATTTTAAAAATACCCGTTAAGCGAGTAATAGGTATACCTACATATTTAGAAATAATATAAGATTACAAGTAGAGAGTTAATTTTTTTAATAGCTTTCTATTGTTTTAGGGTAACATAGCCTAAAGGTGCCAAAGGGGTTATGTTCCTAAACCTCCGCCGTACGTCCGTCTGCCTGCAAGTTATCTCATAAAATGGAAGTGCAAAAACATTCAAATTTTCACCGAGTGTTTCACTAGAATTAACATTGGCTCCCTTTGATTCCAGGATCAACGATTGCAGCTGTGCAATGAAGCACAGGCTGTGCCCGGACACCCTTAAAGCTTTCTTGGGACCCGCAACGAATTTCAGTTATAGAAGTAAGAGGAAGTAAGAAACTCATTTCAGCATGGCTAAAAAGTCCGCTTTCGCAAGTGTTAATTTTATGTGATAAATTGTAATTTTAATGCCTTTAGTTTAATTTTGTTATTATTTTATTGTACATTACATTGTTATTAAGACTGATGTTGATTTGTTTGTTGTAATATTGTAAAATTCAATTAAAATTAGGTTAAAAGATTTAAACATTTATAATTTAGTTTACAAAATTGATGTTTTTTACTCCTTTTTTCGCATGAATTAACTTAAAGTATAAATATTTGCATATTATTTGTAACTTATTTTTAAATCTGTATTTAAGTCAAATCATGTTTAAACAAATAAATTTATCTTTATCAATATTGTATTTAAATCTTTATATGATAATAATAACCACATCGCGATACACACATTGCTCAGCCCTGAACAAAGATATAATCATGTATCGCAGTCACTAAGCGACGATAACTAAACTACGTAGATAAGAATACTACATCCAAGACCGGTAAGCGAAACACAGCGCCTTGCATATAACTCAAAGTTCCGCTCCTGCCGGGATTCGTATCGGAACGGAACCTCTTGCGTAGCAGACTGTTTACACCACTGCGCCACCGAGGTCGTCAATGACGTTTTTATCATATTGTAAAATGGCCACATACTGATTTGGAACTGTCTTCGATCCATACTACGAATAATAACGAACCACATCACGACACACACATTGACTCAGCACAGCAGTAAGTATCGCAAGAACTTGTGTCACAGGAACTAAGCAACGATATGATATAAACTACATAGATAAGAATACTACATCTAAGACCGGTAAGCGAAACAATGTGTTTAACTAACTATGACTATGGATAATTGTATATATGTACATAATTCGCGGCCATCTTGCAAAAATATATATAAATTAAATAGTAGTGTCAGATTAAAGACAGTTTATGGCTTCAATGAATCCGTTTTTACAGTTAAGAAACACATTTTTTCTAAACCAAATTCATTCTCAGGGGAAAATGTAATTTGTACCAAAACCATGCTTTCCTGTTGACATGCGTCTGCAGTCTTTTGTCCTACACAATAAGAGTTATTTCGCCATTATCCCGATACATTTAAAGATGACAGTTCCACTTTTTCTAGAAAATGTAAGAATAGTTTTATATTGTGGTCATTGTTTCTTTTATTGCATGTCTTTATGGTGATAATGGTAATGTGCGTCATTGTTGTTAGTAATTTCAGGTATTTCTCAACGTGTTACTGACGTTAATTTGAAATTTCTAAACTGGTCCGTTCCAGAAGGTTCTGTGGACTGCATTTTTGGTTGAACTTCAAAGTACTGTGACGTTAGAAAGGTCACTGGTGTTTTGATGCATCTTCAAATCATAACATGGTAACTATTGCTTCGGCATTGCATTGTCAGTGATCAATAATTGATTTTGCCAGAATACACAATACGATGAGCGGCCATCTTGAATAAATTTAAGAAATTTGTCGTGTTAACGAATAATAAAATAACAGACTAAATGCTTTTAATTATTATTATTTTTGTGTTCTATAGAATGCATTTCCACTTTTCATTGGCATAAATTTCAACTTACTTTCTTTATCTTTCTTTTTGACCTCGGTGGCGCAGTGGTGTAAACAGCCGACTGCTACGCTAGAGGTTCCGGGTTCGAATCCCGGCGGGTGCGGGACTTTGTGTTATTTACAAGACGCATTGTTTCGCTTACCGGTCTTGGATGTTGTATTCTTATATATTTAGTATATACCATAGCGTTGCTTAGTTCCTGTGACACAAGTTCTTACGATACTTACTACAGGGCTGAGTCAATGTGTGTGTCGTGATGTAGTTATTATTATTATTAATTATTATTACTACAAAGATTTTGACATAATAAAAATATAATTGCATAATTAATAAAGAAATAAAATAGTAATTTTTTTTTCAGTACTAAGATTCAGTAATTTATTCATTATTAGTGGTTCTTATAGGATTTTTATTTTGACATTTATCATTATATTTTGGACGATTCACACGGTATCTTGGTAATTTATATCCTATGTGTTACTGTGATGTGTAAGCTGTATTATTGAAAAGTTTCATTAAAATCCTTTCAGTAGTTTTAGCTTGAAAGAGTGACAAACATTCATACATCCTGACAAACTTTCGCGTTTATAATATTAGTATTTAATCAGATTAGAGACGTTTTTTTTTCTATCCTACTTAACTAAGTAGGAACCATATGTTAAAACAAATTATTTTTTCAAGTGTCAGCCTGTAAAAGCAACAATTAACGTCTTTAGTCACGAATCATTATAAAAACACAAGCTTCGGCATTCACAAAGAGTTTCTCTTAAAATCCGTTAAATTTTACCGATTGGCAAGAAATTGAATATTTTTTGTAAAGACACCTTCGGTAGTTTTTATGCTCATTACAATAAGGTCGGTAATGGATTGGTTTTTGGATGTTTCAATATAAACATATTGTGTATAAGGCCACCCCTTGTCACACCGTGATTAAATGCAAACACTCCAGCCAAGTTAATAGAATCAGTTAAGGCGTGCATCACACCGTATGAAGTTAATTTTTTAATTTATGTGTTTTAGAAAAATTACGTTTGTTAAGGTCATAATAGCAGGAACATTTTAATAATATTTTCGGTTTATTTAAGTCATATACCGTTTTTCAAAAAGTTATAGTTTTTTTAACTTAAAAATTATAACAAAAGTATTTGAAAAAAACCTAGCTGAAACTAAACACTGAAACTGAACACAACAGCGCGTTTTTTAAGAGAAATAAACTGAAAATATTATTTACAAATGATGTTTCGAAAAAAATCTCCGCTCTTATTACGTAATTGTTCGTTTGCTTTTTGCTGCTTACGCTCGTTTGTTACGGTTCGGTGTGAGTGCATGCCCCGTGAATATTCGGGAACGTATCGCAGCGTACATTAATACGGGTGTTATGTGTGTCAGTTACGCTCAATTGGTTGCAAATTTATTAGTAGATATTACAGTCAGACAGCTCTAATAGTGTGCAATACGAGGGCTGTTTTTAAATTTGATGATCTTTAACAAAAAATAAGGATATAGCTAGAAGATTTATTAAAACAGGAGGTTTTGACAGCTCAGTGATTACGAGGCAAAAAGGGTTGAAAAACATTAAACTTATTTTAAATTTAAAAAAAAGTTAGTCTAACAAACATGCTTGATAGTAAGAATAGGTAGTTGCTTCACCTTAGGCACTGTTATTTTATTTTAATAAAAAGAAAATCATATATTCTTAGCAAACCAGCTATCATTACTACCTACTAGGTAGTGTAGTGTAGTTTACTTGCAAGTGAGTCAAATATAAATTCCAATTATTTTAGTTAATAAAAGGTTGCACTGTAGTTTAGCGCGCGTCCTTCACAAATTACAGCAGATGCCCAATCTTTTTTTGCGTTACAACCCTCAAGTTGTCGGTCATTTGAAGTTGTTTCTGCTATTTCAAGTCGCATTTCAAACACAATGCCTATTGACAGACCAGTGTTGAATCGTTGACTTCAAATTGAAATCATATTATACCTTTTGTATTGTTGTGGGCGCTTTAAAGATGCTCCAAGACGCACAATAGCTTAACTAAATGATGAAAGCATTATTATAGTTATTTGTACAATTCTTTGAGTCTTCGAATTGTCGCCAGAACTCGAAAAATAGGCGAAAAAGTTGACAATTTCAATTTGTTGTGCAAAAAAAAATGATAAATGTTCTATTTGATAATGTGTTTCAGATGTCTGACACAGCTATGAACATTGCACTAATAAAAAAGAGAAAACGGACTTTTTTTTTCTTAATTTGAATAGTTCTAATTCAAAACGTTTTCCATTTAAATAGATTTAAGTGCTTTCAAATCGTTATTTTTTATCTATGGTTTTAAAGCCGGCAAGTAACCTCCGTAGTTGCTTTTTTCAAAAACTTACAATAGTTTTTCATTACATTTTGAAATTTTCTAATTATTTAAGCTACTATGACTACCTCTGTATAAAGAATATGACTAACATTACAATTAATGATAATTTAAACACTGAATAATTATTAATAACATATAAAATGTAATTTTGTCCTGAAAGCCATGTTTATCTTGTGTGAAAATTTAATAACTCAAATTTCAATCATTATTATGATATCATCATTAATAATAATCAATCAATAAAAAATAATCACAGATATAAAATTACAGATAGATAACACAAGCTATAGAAACATGACGAAAAAAAAATGATGGTTACAATGATTCCTCAAGCATACTTTTTAAATTCTATTTGAATTAAAAAAAAATGCTTCAATAGTCCATTGACCTCCAACACAAAAAAACTTGCAAAATCCTACCAACTCTCAAACCAACCTTATAATTCTGTTAATACAAATAAGTATTCCCGTTCAAAAATTTAACAGTCAATTAAATTTCAATGCAGGATCGTTAACGTATTTATAATGAAATATCCGAGTCATTTAAAATAAATTATTTGACTGGAACCAACAATGACATATGCACCTGGAAAAGAAAAAAAAGCGAAAGCTGTTCAAATTATATTGTTGTCAAGAGTCAGTGGAGTAACTTGGCGGGAACGGGGAGTGGTGGTTGAAATTTTCTTATTTTATTGTATTTTCTTGTGTATCAGCAGAATTTAATGTGTAAAATGCTAGTGTTTTAACCAGTAAACATCTGTAGTGCTATACAAGTGTGGAGACATTGGATTTGGCTGCTCTTTTCGTCATCTCCCAAGTAACTCAATAAAGCCTACAGTAAAATTACTAGCATGTTACTGTAGAAACAATTAAGAAAGAAGAAAAATATAACACGGAAGACTTGTGCTGTATGCGCTAAAGCTCTTTGCCTTTCCCGACAAAACATTTTAGAAAGCCTGTTGTCTCAAAGCCATACAAAAGTCGTTATGTATGGTTTTAAAATTTATCATTCTATTTTTAAATAAATATAGTCGTTACTAACAAAAAAAAATTATAAGTTTTACCTGTTAAGACTAGAAAGAAACTTTAGCTAAAAATATAATTTTCTTCTGCAATATTAACAAACATAACAATGGGTATTAACGTACAAATATTGTAAGTTTTAAACAAATACCAAAATACACACAAAACAATAAATCATTTTAATAAACCTGAAGATGTATTCAACAATAGAAAACCATCAAATTTACTAAGCCATAAATAACGCACCCACAAAAGCACAGTCAAAGTCGAAGGGCAGTGCTAGTGCACAATAAAATAGAGATATCTAATAAGCCATTTGAATAAAGGTAGCTCGGACACAATAAGCCATTGCCTATAAACCAACGGGGTGCCTGTATCGGTGCCGTAATCAAATTTATTCTAATTTGGAATGCGCACTGTCACCTGTTTATGGAAAGCGTAACTTGAGGGATTGAGGTGAAAAATTGTGAAATGAATAAAAAAAGTTCAAAAGTTTGAATTGCGAGAGGTACATAATGAGTTAATCAGTTTATTATATAAGAGAGAAACTGGAGCGATATTTTAAGGTTAATTTTTATTGACATTTATAGATATTAAATACAATTTTTTGTAACATTTTATACTATAACTAAGCTTGTAATGAAAGATGATATTGAAAAGAGCAACCACGGAGGTTTCTTGCCGGATTCTTCCCCGTAGACAGGCATTCCGAACCGGTGACAGTTTAAAAAGAATTTTGACGATTTAAAAGTATTTGTTTTGAGTCCATTTGAATAAAAAAATATTCGATTTTGATTTTGAATCAATAGGAACAAAAAATCAAATCGTTACAGCCGGTAGCGAGACTAAATACTCGTACATATAAAGATGGATACAGAAATAACAATTTTGTCATGGGATTTACATTTTCTCTGGTCAAAAACAAAGCCAAGTCAGTAAGATGTTTTTTTTTTAAGGTGCGTACACACTGGCGTACCGGCACCCATAGACAAGGATCAGATATGAAACCACGTGCTTACTAACACATAACATATCATGTTACATAGTAATTCGTGATGTTTATGGCTCCGCAGTTGAAACTGATGACTTTATTTAAAAAGACAGAGAGCTGCAATGTATCTGAAATGCTGGAAACGGGTATCAATTTTTTATATTTAACTACAGCATTTTTTTGTAGGAAAATTGTGTGTTGCAGACGTGGTAGCTCAGATTGTTACGTGCCCTGGTTAACCGACCGACCTGACCCGACAGGTCGAGGGTTCGAGTCTCGGATTGACGTACGTATAGCTGCCACGTTCCTCACTGTGCCCGGGTAGTGGCGACAGATTCGCAACCTGTCACACTGGGACTTGACTTAAACATGCGAAATGCGCTGTTTAACACCTCCGCCAACCTCTCGAGGGATTACGGCTTGAGTTTATGTTAAGTATTGTATGTGTAACGTAGATTCCGAAACTATTCATTCAGTTAAGACAGTTCTTTCATTAATATGTATCAATTTATTTATATATAGACTGGAGTTTTAGGATGAATATGGACTAAATTATGTTTTAAAAAAACTAAACCACAAATTCTACTCAGTCGAAGTCGTGGGCATAAACTAGTTTTTAATAAATCGCTTGTTTTAATTAATTAATTAATAATTACTATTTTTAGTTATTACATAGTTTTTCCTAAATCAAAATTATTAAAAAAAATTGTGGAGAAACCGAAAGATGACGGAAGAATGAAGGAGCAAGGAGGAGCAGCGTTGTGGTGAATAGTTCTCGTGAAGTTTAGTAGCTTACCCTGTTAGAATGTTAAAATACTTTTAACTTTTTTTTCAATGAAGTCTCCCATTCATTTGTTCATGCAGCAATTGCATCTTGTACTGCTGTAACTGGTCCCCAGTTGTGTTTATCATTTGAGTATCTCTTAGATGAGATTAGGGTGTCATATTACGTATGATTTACTGATCCCAACATTATCTGTGTGTAGGCGTGTTTACTATGGAGACATGAAACAATGCGTTGGGAGAAGTATGGGAACATTTTAAGGTTCCGTGGTGAATGGGTGCCATCGGGACCCTTTTATTAAATCTCCTTATGCTAAGTTCTTCAGATTTTTTTTTGCTCCTCGTATGATAACTAACTATTTTTTAATAAAAGATAGGTCAGGGACAAAAAATATAATTCTAAAGTAAATGAAAATATTTTATCTTTTCATCAAGCTCTCGGTGTTACTTTATTGTTCTGACATTTTGGCCATAAAATTGAAATTTTCATAATAAAGATTTTAATCGAAAATAATTTAATACAAAACGCCAGAAGTCGTAATAACATATTATTTTAAATTTACCATTAATTAATTAATTATATATTCGCTTACTATCAAACAATTTAGAGCGATATTGTCGCTCAGTGACAAAGTTCTTTGATTAAATGTAAAAAAAAATGGAATCAAATAAGAACTAATTTTTAGCAACAGATCCTTTCACAAATATCTTTTACTTGAAAAAACAACAAATGTTGTTGCTTGCTTTCTATTAATTTAGTTCATTTGAAATACAAATAGTCTAAGCTTGTTATAATCGTTTTGAACGACAACAATTGAAGTCAGATATCATCCATTAGCAGAACAATGGTAGCCCCATAAAATGTAATTAAAATAACCCCAAAATCACCTCAAAACAAGCTTTGCTAAATGACCAGTATATCCAAGACAAAAACTTGTATTTGTGGCCATTGACAGGCCATTAAAAGCCCATATTTCTATGGTTGGAAACCATAAATTTTAAGGCCATTAATTCTTAATAATTAGCAGAAACAGGGGCCGGGCGCTATGGGAAATTTTGAAGTGGGGTACAGAGTTGGATTAAGAATTTTTAAAAACTTTGATGTATTTTTGTATGTATATACAATACTAGCGACCCGCCCCTGCTTCGCAGAGATATTATGCATGTATTATGTACATGTAAACCTTTCTCTTGAAACGCTATATCTATTTAAAAAACGCAATAAAATCCGTTGCGTAGTTTTAAAGATCTAAGCATACATGGGGACAGACAGCGGGAAGCGACTTTGTTTTATACAATGTAGTGAAGATTTGAAATTAAATTCAAAGATCAGTTTACAAAAGTTTTTAGTTTTTTTTTTTTTTTTTTGCACGATCGGAAATGTTTTCTCTTTGCACGCAAGCTCTGTAAGAGAAATTGCAGTAACTGATACAAAATTGTAATTATATAAAAAGTATTAAATGCAAGTTGTTTGTTCGTACAAAGACAGTACCTACTTGAGACATTTTTTTTTTCATCTACATGTCGCAGGAGAATTTAAGTTAAGTAGGATTTCTAATTTTAAAATAACATACAAACTAGAATTAAAGATTAAAGTCCTTTTCCGAGGATCGAAGTTCGTCCCTGTAATCCCATATTCCATGGCCATATTGTCCTCGCCGCGGGGGTCCGACTGTCCGTGCGTCCATCAGATCACTGCTCTATTTAACGCCCACTCTACTCCAACCATTGTCCAACATTATAATTTCCAGCAGATGTGTTCCAACATTTAAAATGTCGTTAAGAATTTTTTTAAGGATTGCTATAATAATATTATTATAATTATAGTATCTAAACTTAATATAAATGCAACCAAAATATAATAAAATTTATTTATACCACATAACTCAAACAAGCAGACCGTTCACCTGGAAAGTGACCGCCACCCCATGACGTCTAGAACGCCAAGAGCACCGCCAAGGCGTTGCCCATGTCGAAGGAAAGATTCACACCTCTCGTCCCGGTAATTAAACTGGCTCTCCTATCCTTCGAACCGAAACACAGCGAACTGCTTCACGTTGTAAATAGAAAGGAGGGTGATACCAACCCAGACGATCTCGCACGTAGATCTACCTGTAAATAATGTCATTGTGAAATATAATTAGACTGAAAATGTTAAGAATTTTGAATAAAGTGTTTTAAATAAATGTTTCAAATATAGATTAATTATTGGTAGTCGCGGTGACCAATCATTAATTATTAAACTAATTTACAATCTGTTGTAACCATCCATTTCTTACTAATGTGTAAAGTTTTTGAAATGTCCAGCTTTAAGTGATAATCATCAGTAAACAATCAGATAGTTCACCTGATAGAAAGTGATGCCCTTAATGTCTGGAACGCCAATAGCACCACATGCGTTGCCCAAGTAGAGGTAAATATGTGGTACCTCTCGTGTCGGTAACTACATAAGCTCTTCGATTCTTGGAATAGAAACACAGCAACTGCGTCACGGCAGAAATAGAAAGGAGAAGGAGGGGGGAAGAAGCCTAATCTTACTACACCGACTACGGCGAGCGTTATGATTTTGACACCGTATGTTTGTATGTATGTACCAATGTTCGCTCGTAGCGTCTAAACTACCGATCCGATTTCGACAAATGAGGTATCGTTGGATAGGTCTAAATCTTACCTGTATTTTTTTTAAACAATATGGCAGCTGAGGTAATTCATTAGGTAGGAGAAGAAAAATTCAAAGTAAGCAGACTCCGTCGTGATGGGTATCAAATGAAAGGGTCTGCAAAGACATTTAAAATACATGAATATTTAAAAACAATTTTTTTTCATACTCTAAATATAATAAGGTCACTATTACCGACCACACAAGGGCTTGAATCATTATGTATCTTGCAAAGATCAACCATCAATATTACTACCAGAATAATCAACGAAAAACCAATTTAACTCCAGTGTAATTAAGGTAAGAAATCCAATGTGCACTTTTTATTTAGTCTTCAATTAATCAGATATAGGCTGAAAGGTATTGTATTCTAGTCATAAATATGACCTCAATAAAACTCGTTCGTGTTAGTCGTAAATATAACGTAATAAAATTGATTCTAAGGACTTCCGCGAAAAAACATACTTAGATATGGGTGGATACAAAAAAAAAATGATTAATTTTTTTTTTTTTTATTCGTTGAGATTGGTACATCAACAGTGTGTACATAAATCTATACAATATTTTATTATAAAGGTACGTAGTCTAGTGTACACGCCAATTACAGATACACAACATTTATGGTGCAGGCGTAACAAAACAATATAATAAAAATATTTACAAATTACTAATTAATATAATATTAAAATGAATTATTAAACTTAAAATAAAATAAAAAATAGAATCTTCAATTTTTTTGACAAATAATAATAATAAAAATATGCAGGATTAAAGCAATTGTGTTAAGTGCTATCAGAGTCAGGATTTTTATTTACCAACAAATGATACACTTGCACAATACTTAGAGACTAATATCATGCCCTGTGTTATATAATATTATGTATAGTCTATATACTTATACAATTGTATTAACATCACACACCTTTTTCTTAGAATTTAGTAAGATAGGTAAAGTCCCACGACAAATGCAAAAACATGTGTTTCCTAACTGAAAGAAACTAACTAGGCTGTCAATATGTCACGACATGATACTCTCACAAACGTCAAATCTATTGACACATCCCTTGACTTATTTAACGATGACAAAAATATTAATTTTTATATTACAACAACCGTGAAAAGGGATCGACACATGCGCCATATCATTTTCCACTTCATCTAAATGCCATTTGTTGTAAAATCCACGATTATTTACCTTGTCACATTAAATATCTCATGGGCCTTATTCTTGAGGTGATAGAGTCTGTGTTGCAAGTGACGATACGGTCGACGTTTGAAATAGTTGACGCTAAAAATCTTCGAACAAAGGACACCGGAGGACCAAAGGGACTGGCGTTTTTTCTTTGCGTTTTTGTGGCAGCTTCTCGGAAGGTGTAAAGTGCCTCTATTTTAAGTTATTTGTTATTTATTTCATTGTGTTGTTAATAAGCGTGCTATGGGGACTCAGTAAACTATTATTAAATGCTTATTTGGAACTAAATGGAATATAATGGCTGTGAATAATTGTTGTATAGGGCCGCGGCAATCAGCTTCTATTGTACTCTGACTTTTGATGTCTTTATCCAGCTGTATAAAGGACATGGTTTGGAACCAGAAATTGATTCTATCGATCCCCAAGGGCATAAGGCCCACTTTACCCTGACAAAGCATTGATAGATCTTCCATTTGTTATCGATTTTAATGGTCGAATCATTTTATACAAGCTGGCGCCTTCGAAGAATCGGAATATAATTTGTTGCGAATAATTTTATTGGCGTTGTTAAATTCTATAGGGCCTGTTGAAAATGGTTCTCGAGTGGTTTCTCAAGTCTTTGTATGTTGGAATTATGTTACACGGGTGTCAGCATTGTTGATGTCGAATGACTTCTGTAGATTTTAATAAAATTACCTACAGGGTTCCGGTTGCTAGTTTTATTTGTCACTTACATATTATATACTAAGATTTCGACATTTAGATGTAAAAAAATTGTAAGTCACAAGAAGGTACTGTGTTTTAACATACGGTATTTGTTATCGAATAACAACTTACATTTTAATCTATTTATATACTTAAAAATTTATATCAGCTACTGCAATTTATATCAGCTACTGCAATTTATATCAGCTACTGCAATTTATATCAGGTACTGCAATTTATATCAGCTACTGCAATTTATATCAGCTACTGCAATTTATATCAGCTACTGCAATTTATATCAGCTACTGCAATTTATATCAGCTACTGCAATTTATATCAGCTACTGCAATTTATATCAGCTACTGCAATTTATATCAGCTACTGCAATTTATATCAGCTAATGCAATTTATATCAGCTAATGCAATTTATATCAGCTACTGCAATTTATATCAGCTACTGCAATTTCTCTTGGAAAGCGTGCGCGGAAAGAGAAAACATTTCCGAGCGTGCAAATAAACGGATATAAAACTAAAAAAAAAAATGTAAACTGATCTTTGAATTTAATTTCAAATCTTCACTACATAGTAAAAAACAAAGTCGCATCCTGCTATCTGTCCCTATGTATGCTTAGATCTTTAAAACTACGCAACGGATTTTGATGCGTTTTTTAATAGATAGAACGATTCAAGAGGAAGGTGTACATGTAAATAATACATTCATAATATCCGTGCAAAGCCGGGGTGGGTTGCTAGTACCAAATAAAAACGATAAGGTATTTGTTGTTTTAATATACTAAATACTGTGTTTGAAAATGTAATATAGTTTGCAATCATTAGTAATGATTGGCCTTCGCTGGACTCCGACATTGCGACTACCAATAATTTGGTACATATACCTGTAGTTTATTAACTTGATTAACTCATTAGATTCTTTTTATCTCGGAAAATGTTAGCATTGCTATAAATTTATACGATGGCGCTGATAACTATTTATTTATCATTTTCAAACTTCAAAGTGAAGTCGAGGGCAAAAACTAGTATTTTTAATTTAAATAGATCTTACACAAATAGCTTAAACACATTTTTTTTTTGGGCCTAAAATTAAAGTTGATTCCGCTTGTAAAATAAAAGTAAAAAAAAGCTGAAACCGCCCGCTGATTGCTGGCTGTTTAAAAAAAAACCAAAATCATACGAATCCAAACACATCAGCTAGTTAATTAATAACAATTTGTAACTGATCACATTCCTAACTTCTAGTCACGTGATTGATCACTGTGCTTATAAGAAAATCATTTTAGGGTTCCTCGGGAGTCAGAAAACCATCTTGTTTCTAACTTTATTGTGTTTTTTTTGGAACAGGCTCTAGTTTTACAAAAATGGCAACATTTTTTTTTTTACTTATGTTTTTATTAAACAAATAGGTAAATATATCTCATACTACTTAATTTATTATCACTAACCACACCTTACCTTAATTAATGTACCTTACCGCAGCAAAATGAGATGGTTAGGCCCAAGGAGAAGGCCATGTTCAAAACACAAGAAATCTAAAATCTTCAATTTTCAAGATTTATATATCATCTCACTTATTCATTCTTCCGAAAAAATATAGTAAATAAATATTTTCAAAATTTTTAACAAAAACAGGAAAAAAAAAAACTGACTTTAAAACTGAAACCCTTAACATAAGCTTGCGTACTCGTTCTTGGCAATTTTTAAACCGCTCTCCTCAAGTTTTTGGAATTGTATCCAAATATTTTTAAAAGGCCAATTAAAACAGTAATTTAGTTGAAAAGGATCGCTTCTGACACATTTCACACGCCTCCTTATTTTAAATAGAAAAAAAAAGTTGCAGAGAGATGAATCGATTTTTTTTAAAGATGCTTCGAGTAAAATCTGCAGGTTTTGAAACCCATACTACGCCGTTTGCACGAGATGGTCATTTCATATCAAAGCCAAATTTGTTCGTAAAAAGTAAGCAGACCTACAAATATCATTTTTTCCGCTAGCGTTTTCGCCAACATATTTTCGCCAAAGACATGACTCGAGTGCGATTAAATGTCATTCAGTAAATTTTTATTTTATATTGCCGTTAACGCTTTCGTAGAAATGTTTTTCTACGGGTAGGGGATTATTTTATGATTATGTATAAAATCATAGCGCATGTGTGATAACAACTGTATGGGTGTTTATTGTTTCATACAAAACTTATGAATTAGTAAACAAACGATGATTACAAAAAGAACGCAATTTTTTTTTTACACACGAAACAGATTACAGTAAAAATTGACAATTGACAGTATATTCTTAGTCAATGACTGTACTGTAGTCCAACAACTCGTGTAATACAGTAGTAGTGTAATATCAGCGGCAAATTAATATATAAATTAATATTATTAATAAAGTATACCCTTAAAGCAAACGTTGAAGGGTTACGCGAACGATAGTAGGCGTTAATATTTATTTGCGACAGTAAACTAGACGAATCTTTATGAGAATTTCATGCAAGACCATATTGTATTCTGCAAGTCCATCGCTGTAATGGGGGAGCATTCGAGTGTTGCGTTGCCTAAAACAAAGTATTTTTAAAAAACTTTTTTGAATTGCATTGAAGAACTTAGTATATTTCATAAGTAGGTACTATATCAAATAAAAGATTAAGTTCCCCATTAGATTAACACAGAAGGTCAGCTATGTGTGTTGTTCTGTAATTTTGTGACCTATTCTTTAAGTTAGATTTAGGGATGAGACACATTTTTTTGGGAAAGAAAAATCCAACTAGAATTAATTCTTTAATTTTTTTTTTGCGTAAGCCAATTGGAATATTATCAGTGCGTTTAGAAACTTGAATATATATAAGTTTCGCTATGTACTCGGAAGCTTGAAGATTATGACGATACTAAGTGTACTTCTTGACTAAAACTTTGACCTAACTCACTCGATCTTTAGCTTGTGGAAAGGTAGTTTTCATTATCACCATATCAGTCGAAAATATCACCTACTGAAGATTTAGGACTTCCTCAAATAGTTCCAGAGTGATCCTGGTTGCTTGCATCCTGCGGCTACCCGCAACCCACACAAGGTCCGTCCACCTCGTATTTCCAATCTTCTACGCTATCTTTTTAAATAATTAAACCATTTATCGTAAGGATAAAAACGATGGCTCCAATCAACCATCATCATAACTATCCACAAGAAGTCCACCGCAAACCGAAACCTTACCAAAATAGTTCCAATCAGAGCGCTCCCTGCAGCAGGCATAAGATTTAACAATATTCTGAACTATCTTTGAAAGAAAATTCAACTGTTTATCGTTAAATCCAAATCAAAATAACTTTATTCCATAAACTTAAAAGAAAGTACTTAGAATCGTCAAATGGATTTAAATTTTTCTTAAAAAAAACTGAAAATTAATGTCGGGGAAGATACCGGCAAGAAACCACAGATTCTGTAATTTGTTATATGAACATGTGTTTTATACTTATAACCACTAATACATCTTACAGTCTAGGGTGAGACTGCGAAAAAGCTCATTTCACAATATATAAACTAAAATAAAATTATTTATAAATTCCATCTTGTAATTTCAGAATATGTATCTAAAGATACAAACGATGACTTCTTTTAACCATTATCATAACTCTATCCGCAATATGTCCACCGCTAACCGAAACCATCCCAAAATAGTTCCAGTCAGACCGACCCGCGCCGCTTGCATAAGTTCCCTCATTGAAAGGTGTGGACCTTCTGTTTAAGTATTATCACATTGCATCGTTACTGCATTTGCATTGCTGCTAACGTATTCAACACACATTCGTCGTATTAGTTATGTTTAAATGCAGTAGAAAGCCACGTGAGGAATAGTTAGTTCCTACTTGACCACACACCACTCTGTTCCTGCAATTTAGTATCGAATGCATTGTTGTTTATTGGTGTGCTGCCTTTAGAATTAACAAATATCTTTTATTTCACAGCTACCGTGTAATTCTCGAAATTATTTCTGGTAAGTACTAATAGTTTAATTCGTTCTATGAATCCGTTTTATTGGATTCCAGAATTTCAGCTTATTACAAATTTAAATTATATTTTTATTATTACTTTGAATTGTGGTTCGTTGTTGAATTGTTAGTTTTTCTGTTTATTGCTCTCTTCTGAAATGTTGTGCTTGGTATCCTCTTGCATTAGTTGAAAGATTATTTGTTAAAATTATTTACAATCATCACGGGCTTTAAAAATTGTATTTAAATTTCTTCAAGTAAGCAGATTCAAGTAATTACCGGTACGAGATGTATAACATATTTACCTCTACATGGGTAACGCATTGGTGGAGCTCTTGGCGTTCCAGACGTTAAGGGTATCGTCGTGTCAATAGGCGGTATCACTTTCCATCAGCGAACCGTCAGCTTGTTCGCCCATGATGTAAAATAAAAAACCCGAAGTTATAACCTCCATAAAACAATAGACGCGAACTTCTATATATATATCTGTTTTCTCTCTTCTTCTCCTTTTTAGTTTATGCCTGTGTTTGTTTCTGATGCTCGTCTGTTTTCCATTTAAAAAAACACTGTTAAGACTTACCAATTAATTGACATATCTGTCAGTTTTTAAACAACGAGAAAGAAATGGATTTTCATCAGAAACAGAACTTTATCAGAACCCTCTTATTTTAATAAATATTGCATACCCTATGTAACTTCAACATTCTGTCCCGTTCTGTAACCCTCATAATGTATTTGACAGAAAAGGACAAAAAACTAGCAAACAATGCAACCATTAAAACAATAATTGATAGGACAGTAATAAAGTAGTCGAAAATCTCATTGAATTCGGCGGAAGGATGTAATAATTATAGAATCTTTATTTTAAATTCTGGTCTCTCCCTTTATATGTTAATGGTAATATTTATCGCTAGCCATAACCTATTAGATATCCTGCACCTAGGGTGGTATTTATTTTATTTTATTTTATTTATTTATAGGCCCAAAAACAGATAACAATCGTTATATTATTTTAAAAAAATGCAGCTAGACTGTTTAACCTTATAATTGAACACAACATTTTCATTGACAACAAATTACATTATTAAAAGTACTAAATAACAAGAAAGTAGGAACACTTAAAAACTATTTTTAAAAGAATAGAAGGTATGCAATTAAACAATATGTGGTCTGTTTTTTTTTTTAAATCTGTACATACAAAAAGACATAATCAAATAGCTACCGTAATTAAATACAACAGATATACAGAATACATACTACGTTTTGGAAAAGTAACTTTTTGACTTAACACAAAAACAATCGAATATAAATGTTAATGCATTTAAACTGCGGAAAAAAACAATTATTTATTTTGCTAAAGTTTTTGTTAAAGAAATTTATCTACATTTTAAAGATAAACAAAAACGCAAAATAAATAAATATACCTAATAAAAACAAAATATATTTCTTCAACAAAAAAAAGGGAAAATAATCAGCCTTATGTTAATTCTAATGGCATTTATCAATGGAAAATAAGCTACTCATTAACTATAAATAAAAATACTAAATGTTACTTTACAATCAAATTAAATATTAGCAATATCTATAAATAGTCCAATAACCACGAATCCATATCATCGGAATCTCCATACGTACGTAGGCAAAGGCTAACTGTGTTATTCATCCTAGTTAGATATTCTTAAAGCGCATGCGTCGGATCTAATGCCCCGCAGTTAACGCGCAATCGCGTGAGTTGCATCCGAAATTGTTAAGGCGATTTGCTGTTTTTTTAATAATGATAAACTTTTAGATTATAATGAAAGGCAAGATTAGTTAATTTTTCATTATTAAAATATGTATGTTTTCTGGGTCAATAGCATCACGACACCCACAATCACTCAGCCCTGCAGAAAGGATCCTAAGAACTTGTGTCACAATTAAAATTGTGTGTCGAATGATTATTTCGTAAACTTTTATTATTAGCTACTTCAAATTATATATGTGTTTTATATTTTGTTCAAGATTCAACAACTGATCACTGGTTAAAGTACCGATCATTTTTATAAATAACAACGTTTGTTCTCATCACGTGACATTGGCTTAGTAATCGTCAAATACGATTTCCGCCATATTTTTAAAAATTTAATTGAATTATTAGCTACCTATTTTATCTAAAAAAAGCATACCCTTAAGTTGAAGACGTATAATGCAGCTGTTTAGTAAGCAAAGTTTATGGCATTAAGTCATCGAGCTAAATAAATTTTTATTCGTGAATGACTTTGATTTGATCATCGATAAGAATCAGTCGTTAAAAGTTGAGGGCATTCTAGTTTTTTTAATGTTATTCGTCCTTGCACCTTACAGCCAGTAAATAAGTAAAAACTTCATTCAATGAAAATGTAACTTTATATTTCTTAATCTAAATAACTAGATAAATAAAACAATAGAGGTCGTGGTAGCTCAGTCTGTTACGTGCCTTGGTTAACCGACCAATCCGACCTGACAGGTCGAGGATTCGAGTCTCGGGTTGCCGTACATTGTATCTAACATGTTCCTCATCGTGTTCGGATTGTGGCGACAGTTTCGCAACCTGTCACACTGGGACTCAACATAAACATGCGAAATGCGGTGTGTAACACCTCTGCCAACCCTTGTCGAGGGATTACGGCGTGAGTTTATGTGATAAAACAATAGGTATTCATTTAAAACATGACACTAATATATGATCCTACATCCATGGTCGCAGACAGTTCGCTTTCAAAGCTTCCCCTCGCGAAAACTCAGGCTGTGGAATGAACTACTACTGTGAATGGCTTTCCTCAGTGACTACAGCATAAAGTTCTTAAAATAAAGTGTTAAAGGTTCTTTCAGAGTCGGCTAACGTGATGCCACTTGTATTGCACACGTCCATAGGCTACGGTGACTGCTTACCATCAAGCTTGCTGTTGTTTGCCACCTTTGTGGTATAACACAAGATGATTTTGCCACAATCTCTCCTGGTGGTAAGCAACGATACGGCCTGAGGTGTCGCGTGCTTTCCTAGGAATTGTGCAGCTATTATGTGAATAGAAGACATCCAAGTTGAAGCGCAGGAAAATGGAGAGAGTTCTAATTCTTAGCAGTGCAAAGTCGTATGCAGAAACCTATTCTTTTCATATATTTTCCTACATTCGACTCTGGATCCTCATGGATCCAGAGTAATAAACATAACATAACATAAACTCCCACCGTAATTAGCTTCGAGAGGGGTAGGCAGAGCATGTAACACGACACATTTCGCATTTTATTTTGAGTCCCAGTATGACAGGCTGCGAATCTGTCACCACTATCCGGGCATAATTAGGAACATGGCAGTGATAACGTACGACAATCCGAGACTCGAAACCCTCGCCTGTAGGGTCGGGTCGGTCAGCTAACCAAGGCTCGTAACAAACTGAGCTACCACGTCCTTTCACTGAGCTACCACTTCCTTCCATCCATGAATCCGTGATCCTTGAATTGTGCTATAATGGCGTAAGCTAGCTGGATATTTTTGCCATTAATTAGCAGATAGCGCTTTGACACCCTCGGTGGCGCAGTGGTGTAAACAGCCGATTGCTACTCTAGAGGTTCCGGTTTCGAATCCCGGCGGGGGCGGGACTTTGTGTTATTTGCAAGACGCATTGTCTCGCTTACCGGTCTTGGTTGTTGTATTCTTATTTATTAAGTATATACCATATCGTTGCTTAGCACCTGCGATACAAGTTCTTACGATACTTAGTGCAGGGCTGAGTCAATGTGTGTGTCGTTATGTGGTTATCATACTGCCAAGAATTTAAACTCTCGAGTCGACAGTAAATAGGCATTTTCTAAGCTCGTATACAAGTAGCACTGCAAAGCAAGCACTGTAAATAATGCGACCCAAAGCTTGCCAATACAATAAAAAAGAACTATGTGAAATCAAATCAAGTGTATAATCAAATCAATCAAACCTACAAACAATAATTGCCTAGAACTTTCTCTGGCAAAAACTATTTAATGCCTACTCTGTGAGGTTCAAGTATCAATAATAACTTTTAATAAGCCACGATATCTTTAAGTTAAGCAAACAATGGTAACCCAACTAAATGCGAGAGTCTGTTATTTCAATACTGTTTCGTAATATAACCTTACCTTTCTTGCCATTGTAGTATAGTCGTGTTAACGAAATGAGCTTTGCGTATGTGTGAGTTGTGAGTTATTCACACACATACTTATCTAGTCACTAAAGCTACTAGCCAATACCTACACATGATAATGTATTAAAATCTTATAAGATTTATTGTTGTATTAATTTAATATTCAATTCTTTTATAGATAAAAATAGTTGCCTACACCTCATCGTGATGTAAAAGTTATAGAAATGTATGCAAAATATCTATTTAAAGATTCAATTTCTGATATCTTATCTGATTAAGTTTAAAAATTCTAGCTTAAAGGCATAGAAAAGACACAACAACATTCACACAGTGAACAGTTACACACACAAACGCAACGTACAGATCTCGATGAACGTATCATACTGCCTGAGCCGGCCGTCATTATATTATTAACCTGGGTAGTACGTGAAAAGCCATGATTAGCGAGTGATTAAGAGGCATTCAGCATAATCATGCAATTATTTATTTATGTTTCAGCTACGGAGTATGTTTTGTTGTGTAGTACATCGGAAATATGCAGATGAATTTTGAAATTAAAAAAAAAAAATCCGATCTGTCACCCTTTTCTGCTCTTTTTGGTGACAAATAGGAATGAGAATGTTATCTGTCGCCCTGTAGCTACGAGGGAACAATTGACTATAGATAGAGAATTTGTTTGTTTTTTGTAATTATATGAACATACGCCTATTTAGGACTGTCAAAGCAACGGTCTCTAAGTCACTGGGTTAGTAGTAATAGTTTTTATGATGAATCACATAAGTTTTCGTCATATTTCAGGACATTTCAAATTGTAAGTAAATGACTACAATACTTAAACACAAAATATCCAAGACCTCACATTAAATACACCTTCTCATCATATTTTATAAGCGGGCATCTTACATCCATAAAAATTAGCTTTAGTCATATTAGAATTATTAACTTTAAGCTATATAAGTGTTATTTAAAAATATAATTTATTAAATTATATCGAATAATGTATAAAATAAATTAATTTCAATATTTTACATGTTCTATATGCGCCAGCGCAACGCAATAACGATATCTCCTCACGATCCCTAATGAAATGAACGAGAACGTTCCCCAGACGTACTAAACTACACACAGGCAGCAACGATGGACAGCATTATAACTAATATTATTAACGGCAGCAAATATTTTAATTAATTTGTTTTATTTATTTACCAACTAAAATTTTACATTATGGTATAAAACTAATGGCCTTCACAGTAGGCGTAAGCCTGTGTTGTGAGACCCAAAGTAATAATATATATAAAAAATGTTAAGGAAAAAAAATCTTGGATGGCATTATGAAAATAGAATGAGGGAGAAAGAGAGAGAAAAAGAGCCACGAAGAAAACTAATTTTACTCACATATTTGGTGCGTTTGGTTTTGAAAAATGTTTTCCATTCAATCAATCCGTGTGTGATCTGTAACAATTTCATCTAAGTTCAAACTTAAATACCTTTCCACCGGAAATACAAGAAAGAAGCGTGATTATCACCATGTTTATTTACAATAAATTATATCAAATTATTATATACAAGTATAATTGTGTATCAAAATAATTTTGTAATCAGGTTTTATTGGTAAGAAAGTTTAATTAAAGAAAGTTTGTGCTATCAATTTAACGTTAATTGTAATTATTTTAGATTTATGTATTCTTTTTATTGTTTTTTAGTGTTGCCATTTAAAAAATTACACCTGTTTTTTTAAAGTGTAATTTCTAACATTAATTCTCATTGGAAAGCTTTACAAGAAGTTAAACGTACAATAAATTTACTGAATTTGCTTTTATTGTAATTCAAAATTATAATAAAGGGAGATTTAAATTTTAGAAATAAATAAGTCTCGGATTTGTACCCGGTCCCAGCGGATTTGTATTTGTGAACATGAACTTCTTCTAGTCGTAATTAGTAGGCGTTTTCTAGGCAACCATGCTTCAAGGCCACACCGTCACTGTCATAGGAAATTGTAGCTAAATGCTTACCTTTCTAAAAACTGGAGCAACCAAATCCGATCCGTGTGAGTGCGTTGAGGAGTTGGAAAGAATACAACAGATTCATAATGAGCATAAACTCACGCCGTAATTAGTCCCTCGAGAGGGGTTGGCAGAGGTGTTACACACCGCATTTCGCACGAGTATGACAGGTTGCGAATCTCACCACTATCCGGGCACAATGAGGAACACGGAAGCTACAACTTTCGGCTTCCTAAGACGCGAACCCTCGACCTGTCGGGTCGGGTCGGTCGGTTAACCGAGGCACGTAACAAACTGAGCTACCACGTCCACCATCATAATGACTAATAACTTAACTGATAAAGAAGTGATCCTGTATTAAGTATATACATCAACAAACAAATAATATGTATAAAATAACCACATCACGACACACACATTGACTCAGCCCTGCACTAAGTATCGTAAGAACTTGTATCGCAGGTGCTAAGCAACGATATGGTATATAATGAATAAATAAGAATACAACATCCAAGACCGGTAAGCGAAACAATGCGTCTTGCAAATAAAACAAAGTCACGCCCCCTTGATTCGAACCCGGAACCTCTAGCGTAGCGGTCGGCTGTTTACACTACTGCGTCACCGAGGTATGTATGTCAATAGTAAAACTTAATAAAAATATAGCGGTTCCATTTTTACTTTCGAGGTTAAGGTGTCTTACGGCGTTGCGCAAACACGTATCCTGTGTCGGATACAGGCCACGAGTGGATTTTTTAAATATTCTCAACAATATGACCACTCTTTGCCACCTGTCACCGAAAGAAGCAACCAGTGACTGTGCGATTACCACCACCGGACACAGCAGTTCCCTATGGTGGTGTGCCGTCTCAACGTAAAAGTTGCTTGTATCCAACACAAGACACACGTTCCTAAAATAAATAAATGTAGTGGCAATTAAATCTTTTGTATCTTGTAAATAAACCGAATTTCGGTTGCTTTCTTAGAACCTTCGTTTATACGTTTATGACCCTTGGTAATTGGTTTACTGGCACCTTGTTAGTGGATTGTTCGTCTGTCCGTCTCTCAGAAGCTTGTTATACAGGGAACATGTCACACCGAAGCGTAACACGGCGAAAAAACTGAGAATTCGAGCAAGAACTGTTGTATTCAAACAAAAATCATTTACATTATTTCAATCATCATTTTAATCATTTACTAGCATTTAGCCTTAGAAGTTTTAATTCCTTTATTATTATTATTGTCTTAGGTACATGACAAATTTCGTTTTGACGTACTTGAATAAATTTCATCTATTTAAATTATCACTAAAACAAAAAAATTATTTCAAAACTTATCAGTCCTCCGTTTTTAAAATCAATTAAGATTATGATTTGTTTTATTCATGCTACTCCAACATGTCTATTTAAATAATCACAGCTTTACTTCTTCAAACCTGATCCTAGTTTGTTATTGCATCGAATGTCTGTTTCTAGGTAACAATTTTTATTCTACAAAATATTTTTCAATATGCGTTTTAGATTTCACGCGAACACGAATTACAGTCCGGTGTAAATAAATTCTTTCTACTAATGATATTGGTAGTCAAGCATTAATATACAGTCCTCAATTACACCGTACCTAAGGATTGCCTCTAATCACATGCTGGAATTCATTAAACACCTCGGTGTAATAAAATCTATCCAGAACGCGTGGCATTTTGTTAGAATCGACTTTATGTCTTAATTACTAAATTAGTTTAATTCATTAAGCTATACTAGCTATTTTTCTTTCTTCGTTAAAGTTAAATTCGTTTTTTAATAAACGATTTTTTTTTAATAAACAGGTCGAGGGTTCGAGTCTCGGGTTGCCGTACATTGCAGCTACAATGTTCCTCACTGTGCTGGGATAGTGTGATAGATTCGCAACCTGTCTCACATTGGGACTCAACATAAAAAGCGAAATGCGGTGTATAACACCTCTCTCGAGGGATTAATTCCAGCGTCAGGTTATGTTTTATAAGTCATAATTAAAAAGATATATTTTTTATCGTTAGTAAATATATTTTGACTAATATAAATTTTATACTAGTTACTACTAATTCAATTTAAAGCTCCGCTGTAATTTTATATTTTCTTTTGACATCAGAATTGAATGGAATCATCGATCAGCATGCATCGGTCAAAAAAATGTTTAAGTTTTTTTTTCGGGGCACACCACCCACTCTGTCCCACCACTGCAACTCCTGTTCACCAGGATCAACAGTGGCGTCCTTTGATCGAATAATCAACTAATAATGCAGCTGTGTAATGACGCACAGGATGTGCCCGGACACCCTAACGGCTGTCTTGGGACCCGCAACGAACTTAATCAAAACAAGTAGGAGGTAGTAAGAAACCGATTTCAGATGTATGCACTGTATGGAAAATCGCTAATTATTATGAAAATGCATAAAAAGTGGAAAGCATAGTAACCGTATCTTCATGCTACATAGTGTATGCGTAAGCCCAGACCAAATAACAGTTTCATTTTGCTGATGTCTGAAATACAGATTATATAATCTTTTTTTATGTATTTATTTTAACGGCTCTTATATAATCATGCTCTGACGCAGATATCTTGTACAAATTTATTATCTAATTTTATTTAAAATATAAATTTTTCGCCTTTAATTCATATGTTATTTACTATTCAACATAAATGACACTTCCTCCAGATTGTTTAATTATTGTTGGTTGTTCAGATTTATTCATATTATTGGCTAAGTACCTACAACAATTATTCTATAAATATTATGTAATAATTAAAGGATTAACTTTTTTTTTAACAAAAAACGAAGATGACAGCTCACCTTACCTCACCCTTACAAAACCAATAATATGATTTAATCTGAAAATTATGACAAATGCACCTTGATCGATGCTGACAAGTTTGATTCTAACATTACGACGTTTATAATTTTCAGAATATGTCAAAGAATGCATAAAAAAAATATTAAAACTAAAATGATGATAATTCATTCAGCAAATGTTTCGCCATTGTGAGCTTTATTGCATATCTTGAGTATTGAGAGAGTCAAGTAATATTTACTATCAAGTTTTGACTGAGGGATGAAATTATAATGAGATGAATAATGAAAGGATGAAAATTAAACATGAAATGATGAACCTGCCTACATTAACATGCTAGTGCTCTTACTGTAGGCTATATTGAGTTACTTGGGAGATGTCGAAAAGAGCAGCCAAATCGTCGTATTTGGTTTTTCCACACTTGTACATCACTACAGATATTCGCTGGTTAAAACACTCGTATTAAACACAAAATTCTGCTGATGTACAACAAAAGACAAGTAACATAATAAAAAAATTTAACGTCACTTCCCGTTCACGCCAAGTAACTCCGTGAAACTCCTTGTTCTCTGGTGTATTGGTGCGTCCTTCCAACTACTTATTAAAGAAACAATACAAAAAATAAACCATATAATAAAATAAAAGGAAACAAAGTAATTCTCATTCTCCATACGTCGGCTGGCGTAATTAAATTTGACCATCCGTTAAATCTCGTTATACTTATTGGCCACTGATCTTTTCATTTGCAACATTATCCGTTTTGGCTTATCTTTTTTGCGTTTTAACGCTTTTTGTGTATCAATTACATTCAGGTGTCACGGGATTTTGTGGTTGTTATTTTTAAACTGCGTTTATTTTATAGTCTACCTATAACGCAATGGCCTATTGTAATACCTCTAAGACAGACCGACAAAGTTTTTATTTATTAGATCAACGAGATTTGTTTGCATTTTTCAATGTATGACAGGCAAACAATTGACCTAAATCTCATCTAATAGTAAGTGACGATGCAGCTGAAAGTAGAGACGGAGAGCATACTTCCCTAGACAATGGCTATTCACTCAGACTTTAAGAGGTTTAACACTCTATTCTATCACTGCAACTCCTGTAAACCAGAATCAACAGTGGCGTCCTTTGAAACAAATAATACAGCTGTGAAATAATCAACAAATAATAATTGAGCAAGATAAACATTGAATTTACATTTAGATTTTAAGAAGTGTATAAGCTCATTGAACTTCAAAATATTCTGGTCCATGGCTCCGTGGGTCACAGCCCGCAAGGACACACTTAATCCCAAGCAGAATAGCTTCACCATCCCGTTAGGAAACAAAACGCAACAAAACAAAAGGGACGATCCTTACAAATTTCGGAATAAGAACAAAACGTTTAACCGTTATGCGAACACGCATCCGTGAATTTACCTTCCAAATTTAAAAGTGAAATGACAGTGACAGCCAGACTGACGGACGCCGAACTGACAGAGACAAACGCGCGAACCCGGCCCAAAAAACAATCATCCATGGCAAGTGACAAAGGTTTGAAAAAGAACCGAGGCGCGGCCAGAACATTCCGCGCATACCCGCAACCCCAATTAAGATCCCGTAAGATTGTCTTAATCCCATTTAGGGTTCCGTGCTTGTTAGCGCCCCTGACATAAATATATAAGCACGTGCAGGTACATATAGAAAGGTCAAGATCATAGTTAAATTTAATTGAGTACAATGCATAACAGGCTTATCTATAGAAGACAATAAATTTTATAAAGAGGTAATGTTCGAAAAAGTTTGTTTGAGGTGGAAAAAAATCGATTTTAGAGCAACGTTCACTTTCTTAGATTTTTTCGGGATAAATTGGTCAAAAACAATACAAGAATACATTTTACAAGGATACAAACAAGGAATAAATAAAATGAACAGCATCAGACCTACGGAATCTACATTCAAAACTACCGTTTCCAATTGACCAATACAAAAGTTCCCGCCTTATTTTTTTTTCATTCAATACGTTTTCAACACCTCTATGTCTGTTTTTGATTACGAAAGATAATTTAAAAGGATTTGAAAAAGGGATAATGAGTTTGTTCTCATTAGTTAGTTTAATCACGATTAAGATAAACAGTTTTATTATTACCTTTTACAATTTATTTCAACACAAGGTTTCTGTTTTTTGTTTTATTTATTGTTACAAAGTCGTTTATTATGGAATATTAATTATAATTACGTAGTACACTTAACTGATTGCTTCCAACGTTACAGAAAATGTTGTGCTTGTAAACAAACTAGCTTTTACCTACGACGATGGATTTTTTTCAACTTGTAGATCTACGTGCGAGACCGTCTAGATTTGTACCATCCTTCTTTGTTTTATTGCTATGAAATAGTTCGCTGTGTTTCAGTTCGAAGGTTTGGAGAGCCAGTTCAATTATCGGCACGAGAGGTATAACATCTTTACCTTTACATGGGCAACGGGTGGGTGCTCTTGGCGTTCCGTACATAAAGGTCATCGTAGTGTCAATAGGCGGCGGTATCAGTTTCCATCAGGTGAACCAACCGTCTGCTTGTTTGCCCATGATGCATAAAAAATAATATAAAAATAACTCAGTCAATCTCTCTATTTTCACGCCAAAGCCGCTTATCAAATTTTGATAAAACTAAAGAAACATTTAAGTCGCACGACATATTTTTGAAAATAAAACATAAGAGATGTGACAAAGGATATTAAAATTATGTTTTGAACCATTTATTTTAAATTTATTAATTAAAACAATATCACAGTTTAATAGATAATAAACCTGAAACACTATGATACTTAAATCTAATACATTTGTGATTATAATTGCAGATAACTGTAAACATTACATTATGTATAAGTCGTAGGCACCGGTTAATATGTATACCAATATAGCCTATATAAACGAACTCTTTTAAAAGCTAAATCAATTAAATAGGCAATAATAAATTAGATATCAATTAACGTATTTAACGATGACCGGACGAAATAATTGAAATCAGTATTCCTTACATAAATAACAATTCAGGTTGGTTTAGCGGAATGGTGAGAAAACAAAATGCTTGAGTCAGATAACTAATTAAAAGTAATAAATAATTTACGGAACGCCCCGCGCGAGGGTCATTCTAATGTTGCGTGTAAAGTCGGAGCGATTTAAGATAAGCCAATAAGCGGAGTTGTTGACTAACGTTGTTTGTATTAACACCAGTCTAGAGTCCTAGCTTCGCCTGTTTGTTTCATAGAAACAGTTTTTTATCGGTTGAAATTTAATTGTGGCATTCTTATATAAAAACAATACGCTTGTGAATAATCTCGGATCTCGGATGCTTTTCTGTGATTTCGTTTTCCATTTAAACTGGAATTCTATTTACTAATATTTAGAAATGTAAGTAGGACAAAGATTTGTTTTATTTTAATCTGAAGTAAAATTTAGCATCTAGTTCGAAAGGTCACTTTTCACGTACAAAATAATTATATACAAATGAATGTATTATGTTTTACAAATTGTAAGTTTTAGTAGAAGATATTGTATTTGAATGTTGGAAAAAGCAACTACGGAGGTTTTTTGTCGGATTCTTCCCCGTAGAAATAGAATTCTGAACCGGTGGTAGTAAAAAATGACGATTTAAAAGTGCTTACTTTAAGTATCGAATAAAACATTTTGACTTTGACGTTAATTTACCTCTAAACTCTAATGAATGTGATAGATGTTACAAACTCTTATCCCTACATTTTATATTATAACCACATTGCCTCAATCCTGCAGTAAGATTGAAGAATATTATGTTGCAGGTGATAATCAACGATATGGCATAAACTACATAGGTAACAATAACATCCAAGGCGGGGTTCTTGCTAATAACACAAACCAGTAAACCCGCCAGTATTCATACTCGGAACCTCTCGTGGCAGTCAGCTGTTACACAAATATTTATCAATCAATCTATATATTTTTATACTGAATAATTTTCTTATATTTTTTAATTTTAATCCTACAGTATGTGGTACTTTTAGAATGACCCTAAAGTAGTATTAATAAATAGACTGCCGTATTTCTGCCTTTAACTCGAGCTCGCTAATTAAACATCAGTTATTACATCTACACAGAACACCCTGTATATTTAACTATGTTTAACTGTAATGTACTTCAATAATGAACTAAGTACCTACAGATTTTCTTGGTCTGTTTTTTTAATTTTTCTTAAGCAATGTAAATTAGTAGTTTTTAGGGTTCCGTACCTAAAGGTAGCTAATTTTGAAAAAAAAAAAAGCAACTACGGAGGTTTTTTTTTGGATTCTTCGCCATAGAAATAGCGTTTCGAACCGGTGTTAGATTGAAAAGTACTTATTTTAAGTCTATTTGAATATAAAATATTTTGACCTTGAAAGGGTAAAAATCGGGACCTTTTACTACCGCTGTCCTTTCGTTTGTCAGTGGTTCGACTCTCACAAACCATAATAGCTAGAATTATCAAATTTTCAGAGAACGTCTATTTCTATAGCCGCTATATTAAAAATACTAAAAGAATAAAGAAATTAAGAATTAAATAGGGCTCCCGTACAAGAAACGTCATTATTTCGTTGTTTTTTTTCCACTTGTTCTTGTTTCTTTTACGAAATTATCTAAAACTACATATTTTTTATCTGGTATGGTTGGAACCCTTAATGTGTGAGTCAGAATCACACTTGATCGGTTTATTTAATTATGTCTTTTGTCATTTTAACAATAACACATCTATTGGGAAAGAGTTTTTGAAAATTTTACCAAAGTAATGTTTTAACTGATTAAAAAAAGCGTGAAGTAAAAGCAAAACTGGAGATACATGTGTAAAATATGTCTGTGGCTTCCAAACCCCTTAAACTAATCCCATTATTCCGCAAGCGTTAACGCCAACAGACAATGACGTATCTCGAGCGCGAGGTACTGTCATTTTAATACATTTTTATTTTCTGTTGGCGTTAACGCTTGCAGAATAATGGCATTAGTCTAAAAGGGCTGCTATTAAATAGATGACCCGATATTGCTGTAGTTTTTCAACTTTTCGTCGACTGGTCACAAATTTTTTGAATGTCTAACAACAATTTTTTTCAAGAAAATTATATTAAACCTTTCTTTTCGCGGCGCAGCCGCCGCTCTGTCCCACCACTGCGACTCCTGTTCGCCAGGATCAACTGTGGCGTCCTCTGATCGAATAATCAACGAATAATGCAGCTGTGCAATAACGCACAGGCTGTGCCCGGACACCCTAGCGGCTGTCTTGGGACCCGCAACGAACTTAATCAGAACAAATATGAGGTATTAAAAAACTTCTCTTTATTTGCCCTAAAGACGGAAGTCGCTGTTAAAATTAATTAGACGAAAGTTCACGAGCAATTAATTAGAAATAACAGATATGTTTTGACAGTGATGTGTGGGAACCGGGGTAAATATTGGTTTTAAACGTCAATTCAAGTAGAACTAAACAGGATGGGTAGGATGTGTGCTTTCTACTTAGAACTAAATCAATAATGTTTCTTAAATGCAGCGGATTCATTCGTTTACTTGTATAATAATAATAACCACATCGCGACACACACATTGACTCAGCCCTGTAGTAAGTATCGTAAGAACTTGTGTCACAGGAACTAAGCAACGATATGGTATATACTAAATAGATAAGAATACAATATCCAAGACCGGTAAGCGAAACAATGCGTCTTGCAAATAACACAAAGTTCCGCCCCCGCCGGGATTCGAACCCGGAACCTCTAGCGTAGCAGTCGGCTGTTTACACCACTGCGCCACCGAGGTCGTCAAAAAACGAGGTCGAGGTGTATATTTTGTCTCTACCGGGATCAATAAAATTTGAGTAGTAAAATTGACTTAATCTAATGACTGATCCAATAATAACCACATCACGACACACATTGACTCAGCCCTGCAGTAAGATTGAAGAATCTTGTGTCGCTAAGCAACGATATGGTATAAACTACACAGGTAATAATACTACATGCAATCCAATGTAAAATGTTAATGTTTTTGTGTCATGATGCTTGTACCTAAATGTTGCCTTGCCTAAATAAATAAAAAGTCTAGATGCCTAATTGGAACTATGTATAAAATTTTTCGTTTATCTACATTTTTATGGCCCACATTTTTTAATGGTAAATTAGAACAAACTCTTCGGCAAAGCCTACTTCTTGTTAAGGAAGTTTTGTGTAATTCAAACAAATATGAGGACTTTATTGTTATAGTCCCGTTCGGAAGCAACAGGCAAATACTTAGCCTATAATAACAATTACGTTTTCCCACACTGAAGCTCATACCGGCTGAATACTATTGAAGATTCTGTCATAAAAACATTAGCCGTTTTATATTATTTGATGATTAGAAATTTAGAAAAGACAGAGTTAAAAAGGGCGCTTTTGCAATAAAGTATTTGTGAATCTAAATATGATGCAATACTTATGACAAATTGTAAAATGACCACACTGTCAATGTTCCATAACAATTGGAGTTACTTGGCGGGAACGGGAAGTGTCAGTTAGAATTTTCTTATTTCATTGTCTTTTCTTATATATCAGCAGAATTTAGTGTTCAAAATGCTAGTGCTTTAACCAGTCATTTTTGACGACCTCGGTGACGCAGTGATGTAAACAGCCGACTGCTACGCGAGAGGTTCCGGGTTCGAATCCCGGCGGGGGCGGGACTTTGTGTTATTTGCAAGACGCATTGTTTCGCTTACCGGTCTTGGATGTTGTATTCTTATTTATTTAGTATATAGCATATCGTTGCTTAGCACCTGCGATACAAGTTCTTACGATACTTACTGCAGGTCTGAGTAAATGTGTGTGTCGTGATGTGGTTATTATTATTATTATTATATCTGTAGTGCTGTACAAGTGTGAAGAAATACGACGATTTGGCTGCGCTTTTCGCCATCTCCCAAGTAAATCCTTAGAGCCTACAGTAACCGTACTAGCATGTTACTGTAGGCAGATTCAACATTTTCATTGTTCATCTTATCACCTTCATCTGATTTATCATCTTCAAGAATGAATTATAACGATAAGGCTCAAAAGGACTCGTATCCAGAGCCGTAAAAAATTTACAAAAAAAAATAATCCATAAGAATGAGTGGCCATCTAGAAAAAAATTTGAAGAATTGTCTATGGCTTGTCAACGATTTCAAATATAGATAGCTTTCAGTAGATACAGGTGCGCTATCTATAGCAGCTAAAATGTAAAAATTATTGGACAGTTGCCTTGCTTTAAACTCTAAACAAATAAAGTCATCACTCATTTTAATGTTAGATATCAATAAATCAATTAAGAGTGTTAGAAGTCTCTATTAATATTTTAACAGGTAAAGTTTGTTTATTTTTAAATAGGGAATAATCTTCAAAACTACTCATTGATTCTTGCAACATTGTTTTAATGAATTTTCAGAGAAGACATTTTTTATAACTTTATATAAAAGTCACGGGCAAACAAGCGAATGGTTCACCGAATTCAAATTCTGTTTGTGTATTTTATTTTCAAAAAAAGAAAATTCTACGCGAATAAAGTTACAGATAAATGAAATTGCTATCAATACAGGCCTTTCTAAGCTATTGTAGCCATAGCCAACTTTCACATTCATAATTTAATGGATTGCCTCAACTTTTGAAGCTGAACAAGCTGTGAACTGTTCACCAATAAACATCTATTTAGTACCGAACTAAATCGTTTGCTATCTGAATAATAATAATAATAATAACCAAATTACGACACACACATAGACTCAGCCCTGTACTAAGTTTATCTTGTGTCGCAGGCACTAACCAACGATATGGTATAAACTACATAGATAAGAATACACCATCCAAGACCGGTAAACGAAACAATGCGTCTTGCAAATAACGCAAAGCTCCGCTTCCGCCGGGATTCGAACCCCGAACCATTAGCGTAGCAGTCGGCTGTTTACACCAATGCGCCACTGTGGTCTTCCCAGGTCTGAGGTCGAGTTTGTATAATACTTTGTATCATACAAAAAATACTTTGTAATTTGTAATACTTTGTACTGTACAAAATCATGAATAAGAATCCGTATGCACTATAGTTTCTAGCTATTAACAAGAATGAAATGACCCCCAAAAAAAAACTAGCAATTTGTAACATATTGTCAATAAGGTATGTTATTTTAGGCATTATTTTGCATATTGATTTTATTAAATATTTTAAACGACCTAAAAAAAAATGAAAAGCACAATGACGACATGTCATAACAATAATTTTATAATTTAGTATTGCAATTCAAATCTAAGTTAAAAACTGACTGCGTCCTATAGATACCTCGCTAACATTAAGGTCTCGAGTTAACACAAACACTGCGAGCTACACCTATAATTTGTGCGTCCGTCTGTGTGCCTGTGTATTTGTGGTGTGTGTGTGTGTGTCGAGATCAAATTGGCTCCCACTTCGCCTCCGAGCAAGGGCTACGGAGCTAATAGGCGGGGCACTGGCGTAGGGTTGTCGACGATTACTTTGGTGATTTAAATTTTATATGAAGAAATTTTGAATTTCTTTTCCTACTTTGATACAAATATTCAGGTTAGCCTTTAGTTTCTTTAAATATATTTTTTCTAAGACAAAATTAAGCCTGTTCAAGATGAAATAGAAATCAATTCTAAAGTTCACCTTGGACGTTCATCCACAGGTTTTTAATCCAAGGGATTTCACTTTATGTATCGCTTATAAAATCCCTAAAATTGAGTTCGGATAGGAAATTAAGGGCATGTGTTTCATTATTACCATAAATAAAAGGCATGATGCCATGATGGCATTTTCATGTTATTTGTATATTACTGTGAGGTTCGTGTGACGTGACGTGACGTGTACGTGTGACGTGACGTGACGTGTATGTGTGACGTGTACGTGTGACGTGACGTGGAGGACGTGTTAGCTCAGTTTGTTACGTGCCTTGGTTAACCGACCGGCCCGACCCGACAGGTCGTGGATTCGAGTCCCGGGTTGCTGAAAGTTGTAGCTGCCATGTTTCTCAATGTGCCCAGATAGTGGCGACAGATTCGCAAAATATCACACTGGGACTCAACATAAACATGCGAAAAGCGGTGTATGGCAAGCAAATCTGCCAACCCCTCTCGAGGGACTACGGGGTGAGTTTACGAGTATGTGTATATTATTGTTAGGCAAGGATTGTTTAAAATATATATTAACTATACACCAAAAAAATACCCATGTGAAGCTAAGCGGGTCTTCTAAATAAATATTAATTTATTAAAATATATACAGATATCTTTATTCAAAACTGGTTAGTGCCAACCCTACAAACAAGCTTACCACAAGACCATCAATATAACAATTTAACAGGAACGTTTCAACAGCTATAAATTAAATGAGTTAACAGCCCTACAAATTCAGCCGAGACCCGAACCTTGTACCTTCGCTTTAACCACTGAGCCTAAGGGTACTTGGTAAAAGCGTTAAATAACGCGTTTAGCGCATCAAAAAGTAAATAAAGCATGATGCTGGACCGTATCTGATGAAGTCATACAGACTGTATAGGCCATGTAGTGATGTGATAGGCTAGTTGTGTTTATTGATGGATATATTTATCGATTAACATGTCGAATTTTGAAATTAAAAAAGCGATTTTAAACGTTTGCTTCGTTGGGATGAGTTATTTTGAAAAATAAGAGAGATAAATAGAGGAAAACCAAATAATGTATTTTAAAGAACAGGTTAGGAATTATTTTGTAAATTACGATTTTTATGTTTTCATTGGTGTAGTAAGGATCTTAAAACCTAATCAAAATCGGTCCTTCCATTTGGACGCTACGATGCCACAGACAGACACACAGATGCACACGTTTAACTTATAACCCTTTTTCGGGAGAGGGGGGGGGGGGTTAAAATAATAAAATTATCTTTACTAAGATGATGATTTGATTTTGATGTCCATCAGATGAACCATTTACTATTGGATAAAATATATTCTTACCGGGATAAAAGCAATTCTTTTTTAAATTTTCCAAACACTAAAATACATAATAAATATCCCCGTCCATTCATACAAAACGATATATATCAAAAACTCGTTAAAACAATATCTTAAGTATACAAAATACAGGACGAGGGCAGAGATCCAATCAAATTATAAATATAGATTCTCCCCGCGACTTTGTATGTGTGGAATATGTATTTTTGTTTTTTTATTTTAAGGTCTTATTCAGAGTTTGCGCACCCATAAGTTCTAGGTATAGAAAAACGTAGTATAAAAATTTACAACATGTGCATGAAAAAACACACACACAAACACCAAATATCCACATTCGCATGTTTTTATTTTATGCGTGATTTTTTTAAATATTAATTATAATTCGATACCACATCAATACACAAAGTTAGGTTTTCTCAAATATCTGACTTATTAACTAAGTGATAAAGCTTCAAAGCCGTTGGATGGACAGAGAGATCCAATATGTACAATGACGTCAAAGTACACTTGTGCCATACGAGTACAACTTCCATAGAAAAGGTTGTTTTGTAACTTGGTTTGGTTTATTTATATATTGGTTTGGTTTATATCCCTGGTTATTGGTTGTATCTCCCTGGTTTATCGTAAAATTTTAATTATGTTTTCATTGTAAATTTACTATTTCCATATACTTTTCGTTAAATCGGTTGTATTATAAAATGTATAAAATATAATTTCATGCATATTCCCTTGAAAATGTTGGTGATTTTTTGATTAAAAATCTCTGTAACCTTCTTTACACACAAACTACTCCTACAACATTAGTGAAGACAAAAATTTGTTAACGAAAAATCGACAAAAAACGATTTAAAACCCCGCCCCAGGGCACACAGCAATCGGTCATTATTTTATGGGGCCTAAATTTAATGCTAAACCCTATTATTTAGCCCAATATCAAACCTATTAAGGATTTCTCAGAATTTTTAATGATTTAAGGAGTTTCGTATTAGATAGGTATGATCTTAGGGTTCCGTCTTCTCTTTGAATGGTTTTTTAAATACAAAATGTAGCATATGCATACGTATATAATACATTCATTGTTAAACTCAAACTATAAATAAACAATTTGACAATTGACACTAAGAAATAATATTACAAAGACAAGTATAAAATATTGACACCCTAATTATTATTTTTTTAAATCCAATTATGTAATAATCTATGTCACAAAAATGAAAACCCACCCTTTATCTTCACCGTGGTCGAGTAAAAAAGGTAAAAAAAAACCTAACCTAAAAACTCAACATTCAAAAGTTATTGAGTGAAAATGAATTCAGTAATAAAACCGTAAATATAGCTCGGTATCCATAAACCTGAGTAGACATAACCCCAGAACGATGGTATGCACCATAATTGGCCCAGTACAAATTTACATTGATACTCGTGATGTGAAAAAAGTACAAAATTCATGTCGATAAGATGTGCTCAAGAACTCGATATGCTGTGTAGCACAACACTACCAACCTACACTCTCGCTTACACTCAACCTTATTAGCTACACATAAGGTTGACTTTCGATTGACTCAGCTGTAAAAATACGGTTGTGTATTTATAATAGGCCACTTACGGGCGCCGCAAATTGTCGAGAATTGCATCAGGTTAAACAAGGTGTCAATTTGGTAAAGTTATGAAAGTTCGAGTTCTGAGAACTATTTGTTTTAAAGTTCCTCGCTCGCAGGTTCGTACCTCGATGCTATCGACGGTGGGCGGCTGTTGAAATGTTTTATTGAAATTGAACTGAATTGCATCTAAAGCTGTTTCCTCTTATTGCCTTTTTATCGAGCGTTGCTATAAATTTCTACAAAACAATGTCTTTAAAGCGGGTATTTCGTTTCAATAAAATTATGCACATCGTAAAATTGACTCGGTTATTGTTTATTAAAACTATCGATAACAGTTATCGATATTTGTCCCCCGCCCCATCACTAACGCCGAACGAGATTTATATCGTATCATTACGTATAAAATATTTCTTTTAAACGTATAATTAGTTGTTATTAATATTATAAATAATATACTTTGCTCTCAGCGCGTTTTATCGGTCCTGCCATATTCAAATTATATTTGTTTTATAACGTAACTACCGCATTAATGGTGTCCGGATTTTCTCAAATTTTAAACAGCGTTGTTTTAATGGAATATAAATTGTTTAATTAATATTGAAGCTAGTTCAATTTACTTTTAATTAATCACGGAACCATTAATTTTGAAACTTTCTATTAATTTGAGCATATTTGATCGTAATTTGGAGTTTAGATAAGAGAAAAAATTGTGAATCGTTTTGGACTTGTTGAGGCTTGGACTGTTGTTAACACTTGTGCTCTTCGGATGATCCCAGGTTCGATTCCCATGACAGACCGAAATTATCTAATTTGAGCAACTTTAGAGCTTCTTTTTCTTTTTTTTTTGAGTTTGGACTTGGACTCTTGTCTCTTAGATCTGAAATAAAAAGAGGTTAAAAAGCTATATACATCTTAAATATAAAATGTAATGACATGGTTATAACATTGATTTGTTTACAGTGTGGCTTTCCGAACTCGAATACCGGTTGGGGATTATTTTAGTTACGGCTCATAAACTTTTACAGGATCCAAATTATCTGATAAACACTCAGCAGAAAAGTGTCACCAGATTAATAACTTAATGAAGTTTTCTCTTTAATTAAACCTCATAAAAAGTGCATCTGGCTTCAATACGCCATCATACATATAAAGTTGCATACTTACAAACGACTACAAGAGAACACATTAACTCAAAACCAACCCCGAAATCTTGGACAATTACCTTTTAAGTTGATAATTTACACACACTACCAGTATAACTTAAAATTACCCTTCATTACCATTTGTTTAAACGACAAAATCAAACGAAAACCACCTCTATCCCCTTTCAGTAAGACCTAAGAAGATCGACGATATAATTTTGAACAGTTCGAGATGTTAAAAAACCCGACCGTTGGATTTTCAATCTTATGCCTATGTGATATAGTCGATTTTGGATTGTGTTAGTTGTAAAGGAGGTTGTACATCAGTAAACATTGCGTTAGTGCTGGCCATTATTGAATTTACTTTATATAATAATGTTTAATCGTTCAAAAATATCGTAAGATGAGGCTGCCTTGTTACTTTTAGGCGAGATGAGTTTTGTAATGTATCGATAAATTATGAAAATTGAAATTTTGCTGGCTGGCAGAAGAAGAATAAGGTCGCCTTGTCGATTAGTCTTATAAATATTTATCACTAATTTTTGTAAGATATTTAAATTAATTATTTTTAATAATTAAACGGAAATGCAACCAATAACATAATTTTTCATAGATTATTATTAATACAATCACAAAATTCTTATATCAATTTTTTTAAATTAAAACAAATAAAAATATTCTGATCTCACCTTCACTCTATTATCTGTCCGCGTAGATTTCGTTTGTCTCCCACAGGAATCTTACATTGTTTCTGAATTAGAGTATCTTAATTAACCAAGGTCCAAAAAAATCTGAATCGATATGAACTTAAAAGCTATGGGTTCGTCGTAGTGCACAATTTATCCCAACAAAACGGCAAGACCGAAAACAATGAGGTATAGAAGCTATAGACTTTCAAAGTATGACCAAATTTAGATATGTAGGTGAATCTGTCGTGTGGAGATGATACAATAGTAAAAAGAAATACAATAACAAATATGACAATACATCCTCAGATGGAGTTTTAATATTGTTTATTTTCTACTGATCTCAGTTGATGAATGTAATGCTTGCGCATTAATAATATAATTTTTTGAACAGACAAACTCACGCCTTCCATAAAGCTAAGAATGAGACTACGTGGCAAGTGGTGGTGATAGATCTACGTGCGACATCGTCTGAGTCGGTACCACCCTCCTTTCTTTTTACAATGTGAAGCAGTTCGCTGTGTTTTGGCTCAAAGGATTGGAGAGCCAGCGTATTCACTGGCACATCATCTTCACCTCTACATGGGCATCGCTTTGGTGGTGCACCTGGCAATTGGGGCATTCCATGACATCAAGAGCACCGTCGTGTCAACAGGCGGCGGTATCACTTTCCATCAGGTGTGCAGACTGCTTGTTTGCCATGAAGTTGTTTAAGTAAAGTTGGGCCAAATATCCTTACATACCTTTTCTTTTTCTCTTTTGCTTCCTTTACATCGATAAATTAATTATTTCTATCGACATCTACCCATCACTACCGCCCAAGGCGGCGGGGCTCAGGGCGTGCCTCTCATTTTCCCTCCAATAATTTATACTTGCATCTTTAAATACACTAAAACAATATAAAATTTTAAAAAATGTGGCGCTAGTTTACAGGAAACAACTAAAAATATACTAGAAAATTTAAGTTCTGAAATATTCCGCTGCCTTTAAAATGTCTCTGTTGAGATTTTAAAAGCTGTGGTTTTTAGTTGGGTCGTTTTAAAGGTATTTTAATTATGGGTTTTATGCCCACCTCTGGGTTAGTGGGCAGGATGGGCCGATGTTTATGGGCTAATAGCTTGTAGCTGTTTTCGAGCTAATATTTCGTTGCTAATTAGATAATCGCTTCTCGTTAAATGTTTCTGTTGATTATTTTACGTAGGCCAATAAAAAAATCTTAGAGAATATAGCTTTGTTTTAAGAGTTTTTCGCAGAATACAGCGTAATAAATAAATAAATCTCACACATGTAAGCATATTATATGACAGTTTGTGCGTTTGGATGAATGTTATTCAATCACGCAAAAGCGGCTTAACTTATTCGGATGAAAGGAGAGTGGTCGTAGTCCATACAACAAAAAAAAAAGATGTTGAGGTTATAATAAGCGGCGTAAAGAAAGTCACATTACGACCCTACCTATAAAAAACCGGAGATGCTATTTAAATCTAATAAAAATGGCGCTGTATCAATTTCCATTTCGTTCCGAAACAAATTCCGTAGTCTACGCGGATGAAAATGTGTAAAAAAGTTAAATAAATAAATCAAAACACGAATGAAGTTACAAAATATCATAGACAAATAATAGACAAGTAAGTGAGAAGTAATTTTCTTTTATGTTTCAAAAACTGGGCTTTATATAAGTCGATGACACAAACATAAACTCACGCAGTAATCCCTCGAGAAGGGTTGGCAGAGGTGTAACACACCTTCACATCATAAGTCGATGACTACTAAAAATAAGTCCTAAGTGACGACTACAAATTAATATTAAAATGCCTTTAAAAAGTTTAATCACCAATATTACTGGTGTAAGATTTAGGTTAGTATTTATTTATCCCCTGTTAGTAAGTGGCTTGCCGTGGTGTTTTGACTGTCAGGCATCTCCTGACCGTAGATCCCTTTAGCTTTTGGCCTGAGCCGTTTCCATTGCTGTGTCCGCTTTGCTGGGAGGGAAGTCTGAAACCGCTTAATTTCTACCTCCTATTTCTTTTGATTAAATTCGTTGCGGGTCCCAAGACAGCTGTTAGGGTGTCCGGGCACAGCCTGTGCTTCATTGCACAGCTGCATTATTAGTTGATTATTCAATCAAAGGACGCCACTGTTGATCCTGGTGAACAGGAGTTGCAGTGGTGGGACAGAGTGGCGGGTGTGCCCCGAATGAATGAATATTAAGTCAACTCCGATTTTGTCAAACGCCCAGGAATTAGCTGCCTGCAGTTAATGATTTACTTTGAGTCATATGTTTAAAAAACTATGACATTCTTTGACATATACATATAAACTCTGACAACTGTTTTGTTAATATAAACATACCGGTCAAAATAACCCTTATTTTACTTCGCTGAAGTCGATTAAAAATAGGCTTTTGTTATTCTCGCTTAAACTCGAAAATAGCTAGACGAATTTTAGTGCCTAGTTAGTGTATAAATATATCTGTAGTTCAATGCTTACACAAAATGTATGCACATAAACTCACGCCCTAATTAATCCCTCAAGAGATCGGCAGAGGTGTTACACACCGCATTTCGCATGCTTATGTTGAGTCCCAGTGTGACAGGATGCGAAACTGTCAATATGTATACATGATCTAATTATTTTTCCTTTTCCCGCTTAGGACGCGTTTCCGGCTCGGTCCCTTCCAATTGTTTTAACCGGCGTTTTCTGTAACTTTTTATTTATCATTACTTAGTACCAAAAACACAGGCCAAAGCAGCTCAATTTGGTATTAGGATAATTAGTGTTCAATATATTGTTATACAAAACGAATTACAGTTTCCTTTTAAATTTATTAAATAAACAAATAATGATAGATCAAATTATTTAAAAAAACTTAATAGACAATTTCCATTGAACTTTAAAATCTATTTAGTTATCATGCAACATAAGTATTAAGGCAGATGCCAAGGAATACATTAAGCCAAGTTATTTGTTAATAAACTAAACGTTTCATTAAACAATTTGCCTGAACATCGGTCGATTATTTAAATAATAGGCCGTGTTCCGTTCAGTCATTATAAAGACATCAACGCGCTGGAACGGTTCACAAACTTTTAAAGTTCAAAGTGAATGAGATGTTTTTTTTTGTTATAATTTGTAAGTTGTTAATGCGTATTTGTAATTAGTTTGTGAATTATCTCTATTTAATTTTTAAAGGATATCGTATTGATCTATACACGTAAATTACAAATATGTAATAACGAGTTTATTAGCATTTATAAGAAAAAAAAAACATAATTGAAAGTTTTTTTCAGACTTTTAATCTTGTTAAAAACAACTTTATCCAGGCTAACTAATAAGTACTTTTGTTTCTATGTATAAACATTACTATATAAATATGTATATAAGAATTAAGATCTGATGCTAGTCAATAAAGTCATCAGAGCAACATACTGACCCAAACGATTACTAACAATAAAGAAGATATAAACTCTATAATGTATTACATAAATTTTCAATTTTTATAAGGTGGCAAACAAGCATACAGCCCGCCTGATGGTAAGCAGTCACCGTAGCCTATGCAACAAACACACATCACACATACAGTCTTGTAGCGTACAATCCCAGGAGCCTTTCGCCTACAGACGTCAGCGGCTTGTCCTGTATAAGGCGCAAATTCGGCCTTGTTTGGAATATTGCCTTTACCTTTGGGATAGTTCAGCCAAGTATCAGCTAGCAGCTTTAGACTCTGTTGAAAAGCGAGCCCGAAGAATCATCGGGATTGACGATGATATTGCTAACTTTCATGACCTCAGCCACCGCCGCGAAGTTGCGTGTCCATCGGTATTTTATAGGATACATTTCGGAGAGTGTGCGCAGGAATTGCACAATTTAATTCCACCGGCCCCCTTTTATAATCGGAATACAAGACGTAGGCTGAAGTTGCGTCCTTTTGTGGTAGATATTCCGACCATCCGGATTAAACGCTTCGATAGCTCCTTCATAATGCGTACTGCAAGGGTGTGGAATTCTTTGCCTGCCGATGTGTTCCCTGACAAATATAACTTGGGCCTCTTTAAAGCAAGAGTGAATAGGTTTCTCCTAGGCAGGCATGATCCACCTTAGACCTCATCGCCGATTAACATCAGGCGGGTTTGGGGACAAATGCCTGCCTGGTCTTAGAAAAAAAAAAACCCAGGGGCATCAATGCGTTCAACCCTTTTTGAAGAATCCCATGCTGCGATCACTTGGGAAAAACCATACCAAAGAATTAAACAAAGAACAATTAGTTTAATAAAACGTTAATTACAACAGAATGTTAATAACTGTTAACAAATAGCGTTTCAAAGGTAACGATGTTAATTTAAATAAAAACCTCTGGCCAATCAGTGGTTGGGACCGCTGGGCAATAAACAAAGCAACCAATTAAAAACTACCTGTAAAACACCAATTACTTTGGTTTTATAACTGACGCCATTACAACTCTTCTTGTGTTAACCTTAATATTTATAATTTACTAGCCTTTTCCCGCATCTTTGCTTGGATTTAGTTTTTAGACTCTCAGAAACTTAACATTTAATCTCTTATTTCGTATTAATTAAGGTGATACACTATCAGTTTGTCAAATTCCATCGAAATCCATTTAGTAGTTATCTCATGATTAAGTGACAAACATCCTTACTAAAATTAAAAACGCGAAAGTTTGTAAGGATGTATTGATTTATGAATGAATTGTAACTCTTTCATGCGAAAACTACTAAATGGATTTTAATGAAACTTTACAACAAAATAGCTTATACATCAGAATAACAAATAAGCTATAATTTATAAAGATATTGTGTGAATTGTCTATTACGATGATAGTAAAATAATGAAAAATCCTAATAGAACCATTTTCCAACAACCAACTTCTACGCGGACGAAGATTTTAGGACAAGTGGTCCTGGAATAGCTTCGCTTCATTTTTTTTAATAATAAATAACCACATCACGACACACACATTGACTCAGCCCTACACTAAGTATCGTAAGAACTTGTATCGCAGGTGCTAAGCAACGATATGGTATATACTAAATTATTTAGAATACGACATCCAAGACCGGTAAGCGAAACAATGCGTCTTGCAAATAACACAAAGTCCCGCCCCCGACGGGATTCAAACCCGGAACCTCTAGCGTAGCAGTCGGCTGTTTACACCACTGCGCGACCGAGGTCGTCAATTTTAGATCCCGTTTATGTCGCCACCTATTGAATCCAAAATGTTTCTTTCAAGGTATAATTCCGGTAGTACCATTTGGTATTCTGTGGTGGTACTAGGCAGTATATTCACAAATTCAATTGAAATTGGTTCCGGATACTAACGTGTTTGAAAAAATGAAAAATGTTTCATGCATACCCAAGTCCTAACAATTTTTGAACTATTGTAGACTTGACCTTCTGAGCGCAGAATGCAACCGTGTCATAAGTAAGCGCTGCTTCTTAAAATATTATTATCTGAAGCAAGAACCGCTTAAATATTAGGCGAATAAATAAAACAAGTAGAAAAAACGTGTATAAAACGCTAATTTATAAAAACTAGCGACCCACCCCGGCTTTGCATGGATATTATGCATGTATTTGATACATATAAACCTTCTTATTGAATCACTCTATCTATTAAAAACCGTATCAAAATCCGTTGCGTAGTTTTAAAGATCTAAGCATACATAGGGAAAGACAGCGGGAAGCGACTTTGTTTTATACTGTTTAGAATATCGCGGTTGGCTTTATTTAAATATATACGTAAATTGGATTTCCGTCTGTTAACAGTTTGCTATATATTTCTCCAATATGTTAATTAATGATGGACGCCTAGGCATTTGTTTCTTTCCAAGTTTGCCATCACTACTTTGCTTACGAACACCTGAAAAGCGTGTAGTTTTCCCGGAATTAGAAATAACAAGATTTTTTTTTCTCATATCATCATGTTTATCAGCCGATGTCCACTGCTGGTAAAAGACATCAAATAGTTCCAATCAGTGCGATCCTGTTTGCTTGAATCCAGCGGCTCCCTGCAGCCCGCACAAGATCGTCCTTCCATCTCGCGAGGGCCGTGCTTCTTCATTCTGATGAAATAGACGTAAAAATAATGATGACCACATCACGACACAAATATTGGTATAAACTACATGGATAAGATACAACATCCAAGACCGGAAAGCGAAACAATGCGTCTTAAAAATAACACAAAGTTCCGCCCCCGCTGGGATTTTAATCCGGAGCCTCTAGCGTAGCAGTGAGTTGTTTACACCACTGCGCCACCGAGATCGTCAAATGTTGTTCAAAAGACAAATAAAACAAATAATTTTATGTCACGACTAATGATCATGTCAAGAACATGACTGCACGGGCTATTCCACTTTAAAATTATCAAAAATAATAAAATATTTTCATCCCCGTGATATCTTTTTTTTAATCATCATCACAGGTAAACAATGCAGACGGCTCATCTGGAAACTGATACCGCCGCCTATTGATACGACGATGACCTTGATGTCTGAATGCCAGGAGCACTACCAATGCGTTGACCATGTAGAGTTAAATGTATTCTTCTCATGTTGGTAATTACACTGGCTCTGCAATCCTTAGAACTGAAACACAGCGAACTGATTCACGGCAAAAAAAGAAAGGAGGCTGGCATCAACCCAGACGATCTCCACAAAAATAATGTCAACAATTTGTTTAATTGATTTCGAAAATTAGCCAACCAACACTAGTACTCCTTGGTATCTGAGGCTTTTAAAAGTCATTATTATTTTAACGCAGCTTAATGAAGGCATATATTAAATGGGGTCGGTTAATTAATTCATACGTTAAAAGGAGCACGCGATTGCGAAAATAACGCAGATATAGCAATAAAACCGTCAGCTTATCATGTGGTTTGACACTCATTTTGAATCTTTATAGTTTTATATTTATTGTGCTCGTTTGCCAGCAACTTTGGACGCTTAGTATTAGTTTTATGTGATTTTTGAGAAAAAAAGGAAAAGTCCGTTTTAATATTGATGAAAGATATAAAAATATATTTTTCAATACAATAGGTTATTCTTACATACACATAGATAAGTTTTAAACTAATATAAAATTCGTAAATGTAAATAATATTGTATATTTTTGTAGTAGAATAAAGGATTCTTATTATTATTATAGACTCCACACATACACATAACACACACACAAATTTAAGTAGCTACTTATAAACTTGTATACACAGGACCCTCCTAGCTCTGACAAAATGTCTTGTCACCATTATTAGTGATGTAATATGAAGGTTAGAATTTATTTCCTCTGTTATTTAGTGGCATACAGTGGTGTTTTGACGATCAGGCGTCTCCTGACCGTAGATCCCAAAATTAAATCCAAATGTATATACAATATAGGTTTATTTTATTGTATATTATGAGCATTGCAAAAGTTTTTTAACTCAATCCTTTAAATGGAAAAATAGGGTTAGTTTATAGAGATTATAAACTTCTTGATATAAGATGATGAATTTTAGCAGATTCTTGACTTATTGTTTCGGGTTTAGGTATTGTTTGTATGTTACTCCATCACGAAAAAACTACTGAAAGGGTTTGGACGAAATTTGGCACACAGATAGTTTAACACATTCCTAAAATACTTTTAACACAGATTGGATTGAAGCTGCCATGTTCCTCATGGTGCCCGGATAGTGGCGACAGATTCCCAACCTGTCAAACATAAACATGCGAAATTCGGTGTTTAACACCTCTGCCTACTCCTTTCGAGAGATTAATTACGGCGTGAGTTAATGTTTTGAGTTGTTTTCTTGAATACTTTTTATCTCGATATTTTTTTTGATTCCTGAGGGATGAAAAAGGAAATCTACCCTGCCGAAATCCCGTGCAAAAGCTTGTGTTTATATGACTTAGGTACTCCTATTTTTAAATTTTTAGTTTCAATCTCAATAAGCTTGTTACCTGCTTTAGTTCGGAGCTATTTAATATTCAAATTCAAATTCATTTTATTCGTGCACAATACACTAGGTACATACAGCAGATGTTGAGACAAGGTAAGGAATATGTCAACAATATCTGTTTATTTAAACGCTTATCTTATTTTTTTATTTTTATCTGTATTTGTCTGTGTGTTTTTGTCTGTTATGTTAATGGTTAGTTTCAGTTTATAAGATAATATATTATTACCTTACTATATATATATACTACTCAAAACAAAATAAGGGCCACGAGGTATTTTTTTCATTTTGGTGTAAATGATTAAACATTTACATATTGAAAGTAGTAAAATATTGAGTATACAAACTCTTTGATACCTAAACTTTTTAATATTGTAGTATTCATCTAATGCTGGCAACAATTTTAAATAAAATTTGATTTAAAATTATTTTTGAAAATTTTGATTCCATTTTCATCGTCGTTTTGCTTTCCTTAGCTACTTGGTTTATTAGAAATTATCAGAGTTCATTGATATCTCGAGTCAGAAACATCTTTTGCAATATGCCACAAGCACGCAGGCGTCATATGGACTCGCTGACAGCAACCAGAGCCGTTACAAAGATTGAAGAAGGTCATTCGCAGCGATCTGTGGGGTTGCAATTGGGATTTTCTCGAAGAGCTATTCAAAATCTATGGAATCGTTTCCAAGAGACCGGCAGTGTTAGAAGAAGACCTGGTTCGGGCAGAGTTCGCATTACAACAGCTCAAGAGGATCGTTACATTCGATTAAGTGCGCACCGAGATCGCACAACGACGGCCCGCAAGCTGCAAAATCGTTTACGGCTCACAACGGGTACTCGTGTCAGTGACCAAACTATTCGTAATCGATTGCATGAAGACCAGCAGGCATCAAGAAGGCGAGTTGTCCGTGTTCCATTAACCAGAAATCATCATGCAAATCGTTTAAGATTTACCCGTCAACATTTGGACTGGGACATAAACCAATGGGGCATGGTGCTCTTCACAGACGAATGCAAAGTTAAATTTTTAACGACGATCGGCGTATTAGAGTATGGAGAAGACGCGGCGAGAGTTTTTCAGAAGTCTGCATCCATGAAGTCGATCGTTTTGGTGGTCCAAATGTAATGATTTGGGGCGGGATAAGCTTACACAGCAAAACTGAGGTCGCTATTTTAAATGAGGGTACTGTTACTGCTCAGCGGTATATTGAGGAAGTTGTCAGACCACATGTGATCCCATTTGCCCAGCGAGCGGGTCCTGGATTCATCTTGATGCAAGACAGTGCTCGTGCACACACGGCTCAAGCGACTCGGTTTGTACTGGAAGCGTCTCAAATTCAAGTCTTGCCGTGGCCGGCGAACAGTCCGGACTTAAATCCAATAGAGCACATGTGGGATCAGTTGAAACGAAGAGTTAGAGACCGTGATCAGGAAATCCACAACCAACAGCAACTCATCAACGCTGTTAGAAGGGCCTGGGAAGAGATTCCAATGGAAAATGTCAGGCATTTGATTGAGAGCATGCACTCCAGGCTTCAGGAGAGCGTAGCGAAACGAGGAGGGCATACTCGTTACTAAAAGATGAGCATGGAGTATTTTCTTTTGTTTTCAGTAACTTTACATTGTTTTTATTTTTAACCTTAAATGTGATTTTTTCTTTCAAAAGCAAATAAACTTTTTAATCATTATTATTGGAATAAGTTTATTGGTCTACACGGTAAAAACAACATTAGTTTTCGTTATGGAGACAAAAAAATATATATTGGTTTTATTATTTTCATGGTACAGACAAAATACCTCGTGGCCCTTATTTTGTTTTGAGTAGTATATATTTCGAGATACACGTCCTTTATTATTAAATGTATTGTATTTAACAGTTCTATAGTAGACGTGGAAATAAACTTCGCAATCACGCTAAACGGTTGGTGTTTTGCTAGACAAGGATAGACATATAATGTTGTATAGATTAGAGCGGGATAGAGTTAGAATTATTACGTCACAGCGGGATGCCTTCCTTTCTCACCAGACGAACATTCCTTATTTAAGGCTTCTGAGGTTTTAAGATTGGATAGTGTACATTGCTTGTTTTTATATTATAGCCCTTCTCTTCTCCCTCTGGGCCATTTCGATTGCTGTCTCCGCTTTGCTGGGAGGGAAGTCTGAAACCGCTTTCTAACTACCTCCTATTTCTACTGATTAAATTCGTTACGGGTCCCAAGACAGCCGTTAGGGTGTCCGGGCACAGCCTGTGCGTCATTGCACAGTTACATTATTCGATCAAAGGACGCCACTGTTGATCCTGGTGAACAGGAGTTGCAGTGTTGGGACAAAGTGGCGGGTGTGCCCCCGAAAAAATTATAGCCCTTCTGTACGATGGCCATTCCCTCGATTATCGGAGATGGTGTACCTAGTGGGCCATCGTATGGAAGGGGTAGTAGCGTCTGATGGCCTAAACTAGTAAGTCATTTATTGGAAATTGTATCCGTTTTTATAATAAAATTCCAAGAAATGTAACAGAAATGTCAGATATTAAATTTAAGCAATATGTTAAACAAATTTTAATTAAGAAGGCTTACTATAAAATTCAAAATGTATGGATGTAATTTAAATAGCTGCAGAGGTTTATCTTATTGAGAGTTAGAGTGTAGCTAGAATTATTAACTAAAAATTGTAATTTGTAGTAGAAAATATTGTATTTGAATATTGAAAAAAGCAACTACGGAGGTTTCTTGCCGGATTCTTCCCCGTAGAAATAGCATTCCGAACCGGTGGTAGGTAGTAAAAAAATGACGATTTGAAAGTGCTTGTTTTAGGTCTATTGGAATGAAAACATTTTGACTTTGACTTACAACCATCGTATGATAACCTTCTGGGTGAATTCCAACAAAGTCGTTTTTTTCGGTGTCATTTCGGTGTTAGTAAGTTTTTTCATATTAGAAATGTAGTTTGTTGTTCCATTTAATATTATTTATTCTCATTTCTATTGACAACAAATATGTTAAGAAACTTAAGAGGTATATGTTTAAAATTTTGGTGTCAACTACATGATACAGACGTTCACCGAATTGAAATAAATACACGTCGACATGGCGGACCTATTCACTGAAATTAAACTCCATCAAAAACGTATACAGAAAGGCGTAACATGATGTAGTTTCTATTTTGTTAATCGGTAAGTTTTTTTTTTATTTGAGGGAATCTTCGCACAGCATTTTTCGGTTAATGATGTCATCGCACATAGACATGCATCTAAATTTATTGAAAAATTTACCTTCTGGCCTGGATTTTCGTCAAAATTTTATAGTAACTACTACTAATATGATAAAATTAAATCAATTCACCGGAATGATAAATCGATTCACTGAAATTAATCAAGTATCACCGAAATGAATTATTATTTGTTTTTTTTTTTTATTTATTCACGACCAGGCAGGCATTTGAACCCAAACCCGCCTGATGTTAAGCGGCGATGAGGTCTAAGGTGGATCATGCCTGCCTAGGAGAAACCTATTCACTCTTGCCTTAAAGAGGCCCAAGTTATTTTGGCAGGCAAATAATAATTATTTTTATGATACAGGCCCAACCAACCGAAATGGAAAGATCGAAGTTTGTATAATTATAAGAAAACTATTTAGTATGGGATAAAATAAATACAATTGAAAGTAGTTCAATCTAAGTAACCACCTTCAGCCATATCTTCATTTACCATCAGATGAGGTACTGGCCTACTTTGAGCTAAAAACAATCCCTTCTGCTTTTTATTGAAACTTTTATTTAAAAATTTATGACTTGGTAGCTCAGTTTGTTACGTACCTTGGTTAACCGACCGACCCGACCCAACATGTCGAGGGTTTGAGTCTCAGGTTGCCGCACATAGTAACTGCTATGTTCCTCATTGCGCGCGGATAGTGGCGAAAGATTCGCAACCTGTTACATTGGGACTCAACGTAATCTTGCGAAATTCGGTGATAAACATCTCTGCCTACCCCTTTCGAGATTAAGTTTTAATCATTCTGTTGAACAAAACCAGCATTGTACGTCAAAATGGGATGTACCATGTTAGTGTGTAGCAAAGTTGGTAGTTAAGCTCGTTAAGCGGAGATCTTTTAGTTTATTTTCATAACTACCCATATCTATCACTGTTAACGATGTTTATTCAAGCAGTTATGATAGGGTAGCCATGGTTCGAATTCATTTTGGACAACACCTTGATGAGTAAAATATGGATATTTTATTTATGTACCGGTGGAGGAAAATGGCTTATTTTCATTTGTCCAATTGAATAAAACTTTGGACTTTGAATAGAAAAGCAAACATTTCAAGGTCGATTAGAGAGTCTTTAATTTAGGTCTATTCGAATAAAACATTTTACAGATGTAAAAACTTTATTTTTAATTAAATAGATTCGTATAAACCTTATCATTAATTTTAAATAAATTAACTAAAATGTAAGCTTAAAGTAGCTATGGTTACTTTTTTTTTAAGTTTGTTTATAGAGCTTAGTCACCTTACGACTGTATCGCTCTATAAGACTTCAATACAATACAACATTTTAGTTGGCTTTGTAACACCAATTCACCAATGTGTTTATCATAAGTTGAGAATTTCCGATTACTTTTCTACGCTCAAAGTGAGATACAATATATTGTTTAAGTGCTTTGTATTCATTTTATAATTTACCTTTAAAAGGTAGAAACGTATTGCAGAGTTTGCTCAAGAGCAATTCACAAGATTCTCACTTCATCAGATTCGCAACTTTCCAGATTCTCATTACAACAGATCTCAGCCAAATAGAATTACAATTAAAAACAGAAAAGATTGAACCTGCGACTGAAGTCTTTGGTATAAAGGTATAATTGATAGACACAGCAGCAAACGGTATTTTTTTTGCCACAAGTTATAAAAATAACAAACAGCATTCTATTTTTTGGAATGACTCAACTCCAATCGAATAAAACAAATTACTAAACTCACGCTGTAATTAATGCCTCAAGAGAGGTAATCAGAGGTGTTACACCCGTATTTAGCATGTTTAAGTTGATTCCCAGTGTGCGAATGCGAATCTGTCGCCACTATCCGGGAACTATAAAGAACATGGCAGTTTTAATGTACGGCAATTCGAGGCCTGTCAGGTCGGGTCGGTCGGTTAACCAAATGTTACGTGCCTTGGTTTTTTTACCACGTCCTAAACTTAAAGTAAAAAAATATTCAAATCATGGTCACCGTAGCGTAATAAGGCATAATTTTAGTAGTTATTTGCTCTTTTAGTGCTGAGCAGTTAATGATGTTGTTACTAGATGATACAGTAGCGTTTTTTTACTGTCAAACTTTGTATAGAAGATTTTACAGAATGAATAATGATGCTGGCCCCGGAGAAATTGACATTGGAATGAGTTTTAACAACAAAACGTTTGAGAATCTGACCTTTACTGTCTCAACTATTATTGACAGTTGTAAGTTTCCAACGCTGTCTTATACCAATCATCCGATTATGATGAAACTTTGCTTAATTTTAGATATGACCTGAAAATATAAGCAATCTTATTTCTAAGCCCTAACTGACCCTTTCACCTTATTTTATTTAAGTGAACTTTCTCCGTAGCAAATGATTTATATTCTTGTATTTACTTAAGGTATGTAATTTTCCATTTCTAACCTAAAACATATGTAATTTTCCTTAAAGTTATATGTACCTAGGGCTAAGTTGAAAACAGTTTGTGCTATTTACAGCCTCACACAACTTTGTGTTATTTCCAAGACGCCGGTCTTGGATGTTGTATTCTTATCTATGTAGTTTATACCATATCGTTGCTTAGTGCCTGCGACACAAGATTATATCTTTTTGCAGGGCTGAGTCAAGTGTGTGTCGTGATGTGGTTATTATTTAAATCAAATCTATCAAAATCGGATTTGCAACTCAGTTGAAGTTCAACAAAAAAACAAAATCCTATTTATCTTCTTTGATCGTAATATTTAGATGTAACCATAAAATCATTGTCAAATGCAACCGAAGCCAGGTTGTAACTCTAGCACTAAATACAAACAAACAAACAAAAAGTATACATAACCGATTATTACGCGGATGACTTCATTTGTTAAAGTTAAATGTGTCATTTATGACTCGAATCGCGATATGGAGACTAAATAAACAACTCCGTATTTGACGCTTATAATACTTTAATAGTCAGAATGTGTGTCCGTCTGTGCTGTACTAATATTTTATGTAACCCTTCAATGCTAGTATTTTATGCTACTGCATAACATAATTATTATAATATTTTGTATTTTGATTTTCTTACAAAATTTCAACAAATTCTTTCTTTTGTGCCTTGTCTGTCAGTGTTATGATTAAGTTTATGAACGTAACTTTTTAAGAGAAGGTTTTATTGTAAAGATAATATGGTCAGACATAAAAAGTGGTCAAACGTACCACATTTATTGTTACAGCCGAGATTAGACCATATTTTAATTTCAAAAAGGTAACCGTTTATGATTGTTGATTTTGATACCTAATTAATTCAATCAATACAAACAGCATAGAAACCTAAGCGATTTTGGTCTAATAAAAACTCTATAGTCCACCATAATTATGATCAAAACAGCAATATCAAAGTAAAAATTAAAAAAAACTCAACAGCTTCTCTACATTTTTATTAACCCATAAGAAATCAAAAATAAGTTGTTTGAATGAATCTTTATACCAGTTAAGGGGCAATAAGGAACATTATAAGAAAAGGTAGCCATATTTGACGCCCCCCCTCTTACCCTGCCCCTCTTAAGGCACGTCCATTGTAGTGACATGCAAGGATTTTTTACATACAAGAAGATGTATGTATGATATGAGTAAATCTAAACTAATTTTATCAATACGTGTTTGTAAATCTGTATGTGTAAGGTAAACCAAATTTCTGTAAAACGAAACTAAGATCTGGACTACTAAAGAACTAGGTTTAAGCCATGCTTAAATGTCAAATGTCATTATGACAGACAGTTTCCCGCCAATAAGTATGCATTTTGTATTGGAACTTTTAACTTTGAAATAGTACTTTCAAGGTCTGGCTTTAGTCTACATCTTATAATAAGGCTATAAATGACCTAATAGATGCAGTTAAATAAACTGTACGATTCCAAAAATGTTCTCATCAATATTTACTTTCAAATGCTACATTTTTAAACGAAGTTGCAAGAATATAGTAGAAATGCTATCGAAAAGTACTGAATACTAATTTCTAAACAACAGCATTTTTTTATAGTATTCAGACGACAGTTTGACGGCCTTTGTACCGCAGCGGTGTAACAGCTGCTACACTATCTCAAACCCGTACGAAAACATTGAATCACTGGTTTATTTAAGACCTTTGGGTTTGGCAACACTGTCCTTTTTGTATCTGTTGTCAGCAATACGCTGTGTTTTGCTTCGAAGCATTACCTTAGCCAATAGTAATTACCGGCAGGAGAGGTATGACCTTTACCTCTAGTTGTGCAACGCATTGGCGGTGCTCTTGGCATTGCAGTCATCAAAGGCGTCGTCGTGTCAGTAGGCTCCGGTATAACTTTCCATTAGATAAACCTGCTTATTTGCCCATGATGTTTTAAAAAAAAATCTTGACCGACTCAAAGATGAACGCGCCCTAACCCCACCACAGGGGTCTTTTGTACAGCACAGATAAATGAATCTCATCTCAGAATGTTTAATATTATAATTTGATATTTTAAAACGGATAAAGATATTAAAAGTCACGCTTTAAAGTGTTTATTTAACACGGCTTTGGACGATGTTGAATTATTAACTTGTATCTCTTTTTTTTTTTTTCTCCTGATTAGTTTTGAGCAGAGGTCAACGGTTCGATAAAAACTTTGGCATTATAGGTTATGAGAACGCTTTTTTTTCTTTTTGATATATCGTCTGTGTGGTTTTTAATGAGGAACCTTCTGTGTGGGTATGCACAATGGGAATCATTTGTAGACGATTTTTGTGTCCGTTTGTCTTTAAACTCACGTTTTAGGCAAAATTTACTTTTTTTTTTCCTTTTTAAAATTATTTCAGATTTACCGAGAATTTTTTAAATGATGTTTATGGCAATGGCTTTCTTTACGTGAATGTTTGTTAATCGTATGATTAAGCAAATTTTTAGGCCGATAAAAGTCTATTGTTACTTTAATTTTGTACTAATTAACCTAACCTAACCACAGACAGAGATATCGACAGATCGATAAGACAGATGTATCGAAAACTTTAGTTCCAGTTATTCCTTTTGAAGTTTGTAAGGATGTATGGATGAATGGATGTTTGTCACTCTTTCACGCAAAAACTGCTGAATGAATTTTAATGAAACTTTACAGTACTATAGCTTATACATAAATCAGAATAACACAGGCTATAGTTTATAAAGACTTGTGTGTATTGTCTTAAACATGACGATAAATGTCAATTAAATAAAATAATAGAAAATAACCGTTCTCGAATTCTAAGCGGACGAAGTCGCGGGTAGAAGCTATTTTTCTTAAGACTTATTTTTCTACTTATCATATACCTACTTAATAACTACATAGGGACTTGCCTACTGCCTTTATTTTACCTATTAGGGTAAAGAACTTCAACATACCATTTGTAAACAGATTTCAACTTTAATTATAACTCATAAAAACGCTAGACTCAAAATAAACTTCCTCAGTAATATGTAAATTATTTTTTTTAGTTCCCGTTTTTTTTAAATTATTTTCATAACTCAAATTAATTAAATTACATAACCTTAATATATATTGTACCTACTTAAATGTATTGTATCTAATAAATAAATAGTTCAATGTAACCGTTTTAAAAATATTGGTTTAATACGCATTGAGTATATAGGTGTAAACCTCTGTGGTTTTTACAATCTGCTGTTATCTTATAACTTTATAAAGTTAAAAATAAAACTTAGTCATAGACTTTGTATCCAACCCTTACCATAATCTAGATCAGAAACTCAGATGCTTGCTTATCAGATGCGTTCTAGTCGAAAACTTGGTTTAAACAACTCGGTTTCTATTTAAAATGAATAATTACATGATTATTTCACTGCCCACGATGCCTAGCATGTAGTTATGTCTGTAAAAACAATATATATATGAGAAACCTTACTAGTTCGAGCGCTCGACTTTGCACGTTTTAAAATGTACTTCATTGTTTAAGTTGTAGAATTTAAATAAATTCGACCTCCCAATACAATACTGTATGGTATGAATTTTATATCTATTTAGAATATGAAAGTAATTTTTCACATTCTTGTCTCGTACTCTTTAAAAATTCTTCCATCTTTGGGTATCTTATTGGAATTTTTATAGTTATTCATTATTTTATATAAATTAGACTGGTCTGCGACCGTGAAACTAAATAATTGCTTTGGCTGTTGTTAAAATTAGAATTTTGTTAATGAGTTGACAATGTCGACTTCGTCACTTTAAATAAATTGTTGTGACTTCGTGTCTGGTATCTTGATGCTTGGGGAACCCATCAGCCACCAAGAATGACACTAAGATACTGAATTGGACAATGACAACCTGATGTCGCACCCGGCCACCCTTGATGCGACCAATTCAGTATCTTTGTCATTCTTGGGGGCGTCGGATGGGTTGTATGGGCCTTGGATATATTGCCAAAGAATGATTGCTAAGATATATTGACAATTTGAAACAGTCTAAAATTATTTTATGTAAATAAGACTAATTGTTGCTAACTACACGACGTCATTTTGCCTGAGCATTAGAGCTAACTTCAAAAACGTGTAACAAACAGACATTAATAAAACAATATTCCATAACACAGCTGTGGAGGATAATCCAATGACCACTACATTATCTTGATCTCAGAAAATGAGTTCCACCCACTGAGCCCTTATTTTATATCCAAAATAAACAACACTAGTTGCTATATAACTTTCTCTCTCTAACTTACATCATTCACAACATGTTAGAAAAGAACAGATAGTTAAAGTGATGGGCAGAGTTTTAGCCCAACATTTAATAGTCACAAAAGGAGTTAAATGATCAATTTCACGATGTTACAAGGCGATGACGGACTGACAGTCTGACTGACGGACGGACATGTCTATTTATTACTGACATAAATTAACAACTAAGTTAACAAGTCCAGTTTGTTTGTCATTATTTATATTCGCCAGCAATGACGTTAGTGTTGCCAGAGGGTAAAATTTAATTTTGTTTATGACGGAAGGTTTTATGGAAAAAATATTGATACAATAATGATATAGAGTGGCTTGATGCAAGATTAAAGTTGCTCAGGCGATTTCTGAAGCCTACAAAAAAAATGCCTAGTAAAAATTAAGAAATCGTTTGTTTTTTTAAAATAAATGTATCTTATCTTATGTTTAAAAAAGGTATAATACTACATTTAATGGTTTTTTTGTTGTTCTTGATTGTTACAAAAAGGGGGGGGGGGAATATACTTTATTTTCACGTTTTGTGTTCATTAAATTCTTGAATTGAATTGAATTGACTAGTATCTAACCCTCTACACTGTTGTACCTTCAATTCTATGTTTTTCTCGTTATATATATTTTACTTTTACATTCCGTCATTTTGTTAACTGACACAAAATCAAGTTACTTTGTTGAAAATAAAACAAATCATTCAAAATCAGGACAACCGTTTTTATCTTCATCCATTAATAACTTATTTAACGAAGCTTATTTCGCTTAAGGATCATAATTAATCTTACAAATAAATTAAAACAAGTACTAAATGCTAATTAAGTCTTCAAATAAACTGACAAATGTTAAACAAAATTACCTCTTACCTTTCAGGATAACTGTTCATAAATGTACACACAAACAACGACCTTACAACCTCATTTATAAAGTTCTAAATAAAAAGGGCAGTACAAAAACAATAAAAAAATAACAAATCGGAAAATGATCTCTACACCTCAATTTTATAGTTTAAATTTGAATAAGTAAAGCTATAGCTATCTTTGTCTTAACTGTCATGTTTAAGATTGACAGGGACGAGTAAAGAAATAATTGAAACCCTCGAAGCGAGTAGCGGATGAGAATCAGATGAGTTTGTTTCGAGAAATCGTAGTAGGCCTCCGGGGGACAGATCGTTTCTGATATTGTGCGTTTGTAAGTTGTTTTATAATATGCAATATTAATATTTTTAATAGATTTAACAGATTATTTTGCAAAGCTATATTAATAACTATGATTTATTACAATTTTAAGGTTAAAAACACCTAGGTATAATTATATTAAATATAATTGTTTGTCCTGACTGATGATCAAATCATAACTACAGTTAAAACCTAAGACTAGAAATAGTCAGCTGAAACTTGTCAAATAAATTCGATTTGTGTGTTTGATTAATAATAATAATAATAGTCACTTAATAATAGCTAGTACTAACACGACTAGTTACGTAAGTTTACATACAAATTATGGATTAATTAATTATTAATAATAATAAATCTTTATTTCGGACATTTCAATCCGTAGTGGTAAGTGTTGGGTCAGTAAAGGTAGTTGACTTAGAGAAGTATGTTAGTATTGTTAGTTAAATAATTTAGGTTCGACTACAAGATTACATTATTTAGATTAAGTTAATTAACTAACATAGCTATAAGGCAAATATTATTAATATTGTAACTAACAAACTATGGATCAATGGTCTGAAATTAATTATTTTTAGTTTATTTTTTAAATTTCAACCCCAATAATAAATAAGATAAAAGATTATAACATTGTCCCCTGAACATGGTTTTTGGGCCAAGTCTCTGATTGTTCTTGTTTTATTTTGAATTAGAGGACACTTTTTAGGGTACCGTACCCAAAGGGTAAAAAACGGGCCGTACTACTAATTAATATCTAAATCTAATGCATTCAATCGGGTCCCGGCGGGACTTTGTGTTATTTGCAAGACGCATTGTTTCGCTTACCGGTCTTGGATGGTGTATTCTTATCTATGTAGTATATACCATATCGTTGCTTAGTTCCTGTGACACAAGTTCTTACGATACTTACTGCAGGGCTGTTATGTGGTTATTATTATTATAATACAATACAAACATAGATGCGATAGCAGCTTGTTTTTAATTATACTAAATCTTATTTTAGTCAAAAATGCAATACACGAGGTTCAGTCCTCGCTGAAGATAAGGAGATGGCTCAAATGAATTTGAAGGTTATCAGTAGAGATTCAACCTTTTCTCAGGACACAAGCAAATTGCAAATTATTGTTAATTTCGAAAACTACTTACTTTAACTATAGCATTTATGGTAACAAAACATGTTGGGAATAATTTCAAAATCAAAATGACTTTATTTCATTAACTTTTATATTTTTTATGACTTGATTTTATTTACACATTTACTATTTTCTCGATATTTAAGAATGTTTGCGCAAAATTTTTAAGTACATTAAAATATAATAGCTTTGACATGCATAAAATTAATCGCATCGGATTTTCAAAAATCATAGCATGGGGTCGAAAACAAAAAGTTAAGTAATGGCTACCAACCGTCATTTTACAAAATGACCGGTCATCCCTGAGCTATCAGTCAATGACATTGATTGTCATCAGTACTCCTTGCTAAGAAAGATGATTTGCTAATTCTTAATCTAAAAAAGGCATCTACCGTACCTTTAGTTTGTATTTAATTTGGTAAATATATGAATACTAATACTAGTTTAACTTTGTACCACTTGACCGTTCCTTTGGGAACATTTACCCTATTTCGTACATTTTAAACCTTCCCTGTATTACAGCGAATAAAGCAAAAAAAGAATCACTTTAATCGGTACAGCGGTGTTCGAGTTTTAGTCAGACTCACGAACACCTCATTCATTTTTATGTGTTTGAGAAGAAGACATTTGAGTAGGCCTGAAAAAAGTAGCGTCTAAGAAATCTAATTTAAATAAATAAACCATGTGTAAAAATAAGGCATTGCTAAAAATTCAGTAGTTTTTGAAAAAAATATTAAATCGTAACTTTTTAAAGTTAACAAGCATAAATAAATTATATAAGTAGACACTTAAGTGTTTATTTATGGTATAATATATTTCTGTCAGGTAGCTATTCGTTTTTTATATCACTAATGATGTCTAATGATTGGATGATAAACCATAATATTGATGTTCGGGATTTTAGCCTGATGACTTGCATTATTAATGTCTTACTCACTTTCATATATTGAGGACTCAAAACCATAAAGGCTGGAGCACACCAACTCCGATTGCGATCCGGTTGCAGTGGTATTGTGTGTGTGTGAAACACGTCACACCAAATAAATTAAGTTTAAAACACTAGAAAAACACGCTTGGAATGCCAAAGTCTATCTTCCGGCCTCATCATCAGACCTTGAAACCTAAAATCGTGGTCAAAGTTGACAAGACTTTTCTAAGAAATCCAAAACAGCTATGAAACGATTTTCCATCATGAAGTTCCAGTTCATATTTTCCGGCTCCATCATCAGATCAGTTCGACAGTACCATATAATCGTATTATCATCAGAACTACATACAGCTGCCAATTTTCATTACGCTACGGCCCTTGGAAGATGGTTAAATTAGTTACCTTAGATTCCATTACATAGTTAGTTACATCAACCTAATAAAAGCGATTTAAAAACCGCACCGCACACGCATCGCATTAAATGTGCCGTATTCCCTTTTGAATAAATTAATACCAGTATTGAGGTAGATAAAAATACATTGAGAGAAATACAAGAAGAAAAAGTTAAATAAATTTTTAAAATAAATTTGAAAGTAACATACTCACGCCTTCGTCCCATAAGGGTAGGCAGAGACAATGGTGCACCATACGCAACGATCCTTACATACATCTCTCGCTTGCTCCACATCCATGCATCTCCTCTTACACACACGACGGTAGCGGGTACTTCTGACCTGGCAAAAACTAATCATAACAATAATTAATTATAAGATGTAAGCCCAGTCCAAATAACAGATTCATATTTAAAGCATTAATAAGCTTTAAGCTTTCAATATAAATGACACCTCCTAGTAACCATGTCCGTCATCTCACCGTCATGTCAGCGGAAGTCACGATGTGTAAAAGTAAGTTAATCCTTTAAAGTTTAACAATAATTTTAATAGAATAATTGATTTACTAAGAGAATAATTTGAATCAATATAGCAAATGCGAATAACAATAATAATGATTTTATTCACCAAAACTGTAGTAATAAGAAACAACAAAAGGTAATGGGCATCGTCCTAGGTCAGACCTGTGTCGCAGCCGCCCTAGTTTTTACCTGGAGACCACATTGCCGAAAAATACAAAATATTGATTATTATTAACAACATTGTTAGTGACTGAGAATTAAATGTGTAGTGTGTGTCAGCGTGATTAAGCGTGCGGAGGTTATAGTACTAGCTTTACAAAAAACAGGTAAAAAATTAAGAAAAATAAAAAAACAGCTAACTCTGAACCTGTATGTATAAACACGAAACGTTTGTAAGGATGTATGGATATTCGTTACTCTTTAATGCAAAAACTACTGAATGGATATTAATGAAACTTTACAATAATATAGTTGATACATCAGAATAACACATAGGCTAAATTTAAAATTATATAAATAAATGTCAAGTAATAGAAAATCCTATTAAAACTATTTTTGACTTTTACGCGGACAACGTTGCTCAATGCAAGCACAAAGACTACAACTGCACCGCAGCCGGAATGTGTGTGTGCTCAGGCCTTAAGCATAAAGCTGACAATGCATACTTAACTATGTTGATGATATTTACCATGTCTGGCAGAACCTAATATTAGGCATGAGACTGTTGGCAAAAATTCCAATTGTTTTTTATGTATTTCTTTCTTCTTCAACGCATTGGTTTTAGTATCATACTGCCTAATAATCAATAATTGTAATTTCTTCATTCTTGAAGATGAGGTGATAAATGAAATGAAGATGGTAAGATGAACAATGAAAATGATGAATCTGCCTACAGTAACATGCTAATACGGTGACAGTAGGCTCTAAGGAGTTACTTGGGAGATGACGAAAAGCGCAGCCAAATCGTCGTATTTCACTTTCTCCACACTTGTACAGCACTACTGATATTTATTTGTTAAAACACTAGCATTTTACACTTTAAATTCTGCTGATATATAAGAAAAGGCAATAAAATATGAAAATTCTAACTGACACTTCCCGTTCCCGCCAAGTAACTCCAGTTCCAATTGAAGTTGATTACACGACATTTCAGAATGTTACCGTTAAGATTAGGTAAATCTTAGGTTTTACCGTAAATAACATAACCAAATTAATTTAATTCTGTCAACTTATAAAAAAAGGACCTAATCAGATTCGTGAAATGAATTGTTTCTTTGAAATGACTCGACCACCACCGGTTCAGAAAATTTAAAATTAAAGTTGGGGAAGATACCAGCGAGAAAGCAAAGTCAAACTCAGTTATTGTGAATATACATCTTAAATATTGCAGATGTTACACATGTATACATTGTTATACTATATTCTGCCAGGAGGCATACAATATTTAATAATTCTGTTCCTAGATTCTGTAATTTATGTAAGTTTGTCAACATGTTTTATAGATACTAGGTTATGAATCTCCGATAACTCCTTCATAATACGTACTGCAAGGGTGTGGAATTCTTTGCCCGCCCATGTGTTCCCTGACCAATATAACTTGGGCCTCTTTAAGGCAAGAGTGAATAGGTTTCTCCTGTGCGGGCATGATCCACCTTAGACCTCATCGCTGCTTAACATCAGGCGGGTTTGGGGTCAAATGCCTGCCTGGTCTTGAATTAAAAAAAAAAAATCTTAGAGTCTAGCGTGAGAGAAAGCGATACAGTATAGGTTTTAATAAATAAAAATATACATATAATAATAATAATAACATCACGACGCACACATTGACTCAACCCTGCAGTAAGTATCGTAAGAACTTGTGTCACAGGAACCAAGCAACGATATGGTATATACTACATAGATAAGAATACAATATCCAAGACCGGTAAGCGAAAAACTGTGTCTTGCAAATAACACAAAGTCACGTCCCTACCGGGATTCGAAGCCGGAACCTCTAGCGTAGCAGGCGGCTGTTTACACCACTGCGCCACCGAGGTCGTGAAAACACACGTCGGATATATACAGTATGCGTTTAAATAACTGCAAAGAATTTAGGAAAAAGGCAACCAATCAAGGATTTTATAGTTTGCGGATCGTTCAACTCAAATGTAGATTAGGCTTAATCAAATTACACTCCATTAGGAATCTTTAAATAAATCACAGCGGGTAACAAACTAGTTACAAACACAAACGAAGCTAACACATACTTATAAAAGCGACTTAATAAAAGTGAGTCATTAAAATTTAGGTGACTCAAAGATTATGTTGATTAGCACTAATTACTCGTGTAAGCGGAGATTTTTGGGCATTCCTTGGACTTTTAGTGACATCTCGGGTTTAATTGCCGTTTTATTAGCTTAAGATTTCTGGTTAATTAGCGTTATTTATTAAGATGGAAGCTTTAAATGTGTCGTTGAGTTTCTGATGGTATGATCAGATAATCATTTATCTTTTTGTAATATTAAAAATAAGAAAAATAAAACATTTATTCGTATGAATATTTGTGTTTAATGAGTCTTATTAGAAAAATGTATATGCAGCCAGTACTATGGGCGCACTCAATTGTGCACATAATTTTCATTAGGTTTTTAATGTATTATTTATTCTATTTCTATGTTATTTGTAAATAAATGATTACCTATAGTTAACTAAACCCCCTGGGCCGTTTCCATTGCTGTCTAAGGGCAAACTTTATTCATTTAACTTGATATCATCACCTTTTTGCGAATGTTCAACGTCGGATCAAGAATTTGTACAAACTGCCCATCATATCTTGTGGGAGTGTAGTCTCTGGCATGACGAACGGTTAATCATGTTGAATTCGATTCAAGTATCTGCGTGTAGTCCTATTTATTACCTAGATCTTGTGAAAAGGAAGGGAAACTTCCGTGCCTTTAAAAAGTTTTGTCACTAATATTACTGGTGTAAGATTTAGGTTAGTATCTAATTTATCCCCTGTTAGTTAGTGGCATACCGTGGTGTTTAGACGGTCAGGCGTCTCTTGACTGTCTCCCCTTTAGATTTTTGGGCCTCTGGGCCATTTCAATTGCTGTCTCCGCTTTGCTGGGAGGGAAGTCTGAAACCACATTCTTACTACCTCCTATTTCTTCTGATTAAGTTCGTTGCGGGTCCCAAGACAGCCGGTAGGGTGTCCGGGCACAGCCTGTGCATCACTGCACAGCTGCATTATTCGTTGATTATTCGATCAAAGGACGCCACTGTTGATCCTGGTGAACAGGAGTTGCAGTGGTGGGACAGAGTGGCGGGTGTGCCGCGAAAAAGGTAACTAAACCAGCAAATAAGCGTACGTATTGACCGATTTAGCAGTTTTATAATCTATGATCTGAGATTTATTTATGTTAATTCAGAACATAGCTTCAAGGCCGCGACTATTTATTCGTAATTTTTAAACAAAGTTTATCCTCTCTATGCCCATTCTACTTAAAGAAAGAATACATTCACAATACATTCTTTAATCATCATCATCATCAGTGGGAAGACGTCAACTGCTGGACGAAAGCTTCTCCCAAATATCTCCAACCGAAAAGATCCTGGGCCACATACATGTAGAGGCTCCCAGCAGCCCTGGCAATACAAACCCAATTTACAAACTTTACTGATATAATATATCCAGTATAGTAGATAAGTTTATATAACGAATAAGTTCTTATAGAATACCTTATGGTGCATTTTCGAATGTCCAAAGCGTAAATGCCATATGCGTTTTATCTCAACAAACGATCTCCGGAGTTGAATCGTTTCTTAGAAACCAAAGGACAGACAGGTGAGAAAACTTTTATTGTTATAAATTAATATTTTATAACATATTCTGCGTCATTAGTTTTAATTTTAACTCTTACCAATCCACAGCATGTCATTATACTCCAAAAGCGTGCGTTAAGCTAAGCATTATACTCGTTCTAAGTGTTAAACAAAAAAAAATGTTACGTACACAAGACAATTCATTAAAAATACACAACACTCGTCGGAAACTTAAAGAAACAGTCTTTTTTGACAGCTAAATAAAATAAAGCGACCTCTGTGGCGCAGTGGTGTAAACTGCCAACTGCTAAGCTTTAGGTTCCGGGTTCGAATCCCGATGGGAGCAGAACTTTTTTATTTGCAAGTCGCACCGGTCTTTGATGTATTCTTATCTATGTAGCATATACCATATCGTTGCTTAGTGCCCGCGATACAAGATTACATCTTAGTGCAGGGCTGAGTCATTGTGTGTGTCGTGATGTGGTTATTATTAATAATTTTGTTCAATTAAAAAATCCTTGAAAATAACTTGAAAGTGACAGTTTTAGTAGAGACATTTACGTTAACCTTTAAAAATATTACATTACAAGTAATAATAATTAATTTTAAAAGCGAAAACTGTCAAAGTCAGTCACTCAAATGTAAATTAATTAAGACGTTGTGAGATCGAATCGTCGTATGCCAAGTGATTGTTTTTTAACGCCTCGACTTTACAATTTTATCTGATTTCATAAATATACATTAAAAATGTCAAGCTAACCTCGAATTTTTAAGGTTCCGCATGTTTGTTTTCTCTTTTTTTTTTTTGATAAACAAGCAGACCTGAAGGAAAGTGACGACAACCGTCTATTGATACGACGATACCTTTAATGTCTTTGAAAGCCAAGAGCATCCCCAATGTGTTGTACTTGTAGAGGTATTTTTTTAATATAAGACACCGTATTATAAAGTGGAGGGACGTGGTAGCTTAATTTTTTACGACCCTTGGTTAACCGACCGACCCGACCCGACAGGTCGAAGTTTCGAATCACGGATTGCCGTATATTGTAGCTTCCACGTTCCTCTTTGTGCCCTAATAGGAACGACAGATTCGCAACCGACACTGGGACTCAACACAAACATGCAAAATGCGGTGAGTAACACCTCTACTAACACCTTTCGAGCGAATACAGTATGAATTTAAGTTATAGGTAGTAGTAAGTTTATAAGTAGGAGCTAGAAGGTTAGATTCAAAACTGCTGATCCGATTTCAATAGACATCATTACGTTTGCAAATGACACAAAAAAACTTGTTTTTAATTCCGAATTAGACAATATTTTTAAAAACAATAATACAAACACAACGATTTTAAGATAATTATAACATAAAACGTTTTTTATGTTTATATTCATTGAATCGCACAGCTTGACTTTTTTTTTAACTATTACAATTTAATGTCATAATCAACAGCAATAACCGGCCGTAACGTTGAATGGGTTGTAGAATTAAATTTTACGACATGAAGGATTTAATTTGTATGAAGTAACCCTAATAAAAGTGTGTGTGTGTAAAAGTATGTATAAGGGCGAGCGCGCATTCCGCGCCCAATTAGTTTATTGGTGTACAGATGTCCTTCCCAGAATGCCGTGATAACATCGATTTAGGGGCACCTGACACTACACAAACACACACTTAAAATACACGTGATTACATGATATACTTACCAGTGAGAAGTGACAATGCAAAGAATTTTCACAATTTAAATTTCTAAATTTATTTTTTTTGTCTTGAAAAAAAAATTATTCTGCTAGCATTATTTTTTAACTTTTACAAATTAATCAAATAACTATATACACCTTCAAATTGTAATAAAAATCATAAACGATAGATTTTAGACGAAATAAATTATATAATTGAATTATGTTTTCTATAAAATATACTCAGAAATTAAAGAACGATAAAACTTCAGGATCGACAGACCATGGTTCATTTATTCTATTGAATAAAATATAAAGATATTGATTAAAAGTTAATAAACTTTGTATCAATAAATAAAATCATCTTTTGAACTCAATCAATTCTTCTGAACTGAAAACACTGAACAGTGTTTTTTTTTTCAGTCAATTCAAATTTAGAACAAAAAAAAAGGTGAAGATAGAAGAATACTTTTTGCAATACTTGCATACAGTTTTACAGTATACCTCAAATTAAAATTTAAAAACTCAATGCGCGCCCTCCCTTACAAAACAAATTCTGAACCTACACTAATGTGCGGCTACGCTATATTTCTAAATGATAATCACACACCCACACACACTTTAAATATCACCCCTTACCCCGATACCCAATTAATAAACGACATATATATACATATTTTTTTATCTTTTATCTTGCGTTTTGTTTAACATCTAAATTTAGTTTCGGGTGAAAAAAATCCTTGTTAACTTCATCTCGAGTTGTATTTATTTTGACGCAGGCAGTAAATTCCGCTGGTTTTGTGGCTGGATAGATTAATCACCTATTATTTTCGGTGATTCCGACGTTAGGTGTTGGCCCTTATTTAGGGTTCTTTGGTAATTTGAATTTCTTTTTTTTTTTTTTTTTTTAACAACCAGTACAGAAGGATGGAAAGGAGTTAAACTTTCGATTTCATACTGAAAGGTCTAAATCTTTAGCTAGTAAATTAAAGTTTTTTTCATTGGTTTTTTATTATTTTAATAACTGTTACAGATTAAGGATGGAAAGACGTTTAGCCATCAATTTCATACTGAAAAGTCTTAATCTTTAGCTAGTGATTTTTATGTAATGAAACGTATGCTACTTTTCTAAGTTAAAGAAGCAATAATGGTAATCATACTGTCGATTCGGTATCCCTAACTCTTTAAGTACTTACGCAACGCATGACATACATGAGTTTGTTTTAAAATTAAACGCTGTGTGTATTATAAACATTACAGATAATGTACTTACCTCTAAAATTACCTCCTTAAACAAAATATGAAACATGTAACAACACTCGAAAAATTTTAACGCTCCTTTTTTCAGTTAGTTAAAACATTTTTTTGCTACGGAACACGTCTAAATTAAGAGGTGTTGACCCTAGTTAGGGCTGCGTATTTTGAAAGGGCTTGTTAGTGAGCGACGTTATTTGTTCCGCCTGTGCAGCGATTAATGCCGATAGATAACTCGCTTGTCTATCCATCGATTTATTGAAGCAATCGGGGTTCGGGCCCGAGAGAGGGGCGTGTGACGTTTTTAAAAAATATATAAAACATGTGTAAAAAATGATTTTGGACTTTGACTCCCCACTCGCGACCGACTTTTTGTAGGACCGATAATCGGGCTGATTTTTCCTCAAATTATACCTTTATTGACTGATTTTGTGACGAATTTTTTAGGGCATGCAAAAAATGCTACTTATGTCCCCTAAAAAAACAAACTACTCAGATATAGCTCAAACAAAGAAACAGCTAAATGTCTACGACAGTTGGTTGGTTTATATGACTTAAAATTATAGATAAATTAGAAAACTGTATTCTATTTACAAATTGTTGTAATTATTTTAAAAAAAGCAACTACGGAGGTTTCTCGCCGGATTTTTCCCAGTAGAAATAGCGTTTCGAACCGGTGGTAGTATAGAAAGATGAAGATTTAAAAATACTTATTCTAAGTCTATTTGAATAAAAAATATTTTGACTTTGACTTTGGCGGATTTCTGTGTCATGCGGGATAAAATTAAAAAAAAACTCATGTTACCGACTAAAATCTAGTGATTTGGACCAAATCGCAGCGTGTGATCAATTTAGCCTCGACCATACTTTGTTAATACGCTTCCAACCGAGCCCCTTATTAATAACACTACACATTACCATTACTATTGCGGTATAATTAATAGTTCTTATTATTAACCAAGACTATTAACCACGACGCAAGAAGCGAAGGTGTCTGATTTATTTATTAATTTATATTAAATTGGTTTTTATATGAAATTTAGCTTTTCGCTCAATTTTTTTTTTTTTAAGCGAATAATTTGAAAAGTTTTTAAATTTAAATTTAGTTTTGGCTTTACGTTTAGTACAAGACGCAGTTTGATTTCCCGCTGCCTCCAAATAAAAATCCCCTACTGGAGATTTTTAGAAATATATCCCCTACTGGCGGATTTTGGAAAAATATCCCCTACTGGCGGATTTTGGAAATAAATGACCACTGAAGGAGACATATCCCAACTTTTTTCTCGATGTCCATCATTGAAACTTTTTAAGCTTTTTAAAATTCAATTATTACATGATGGTATCAGTTATAATAAGATAATTTTTTTAAATAGATACATTGATTTATTGATAATTAAAATTAGTTACTTGTAGTAGTTTTATTAAACGCATATTTAATACTACAGACGATCATGAAAACCAAACCAACAGGGGGGACTAACATTTTTTGTTTGCACTACTGGTCCACTACCTACTGGTGGACACCGGAAAAAAAGGTTGCGATATCCCCACAGGGGCCGAGAGAAGATTTTAGTATAGAGTACAGTGATGGATATTTAGTATGGGACAGCGGGCTTTGGCTCCGGATCTCGGTTGCGCAGTGGTGTAAACAGCCGACTGCTACGCTAGAGATTCCGGGTTCGAATCCCGGTGGGAGCGGGGCTTTGTTTTATTTGCGAGACGCATCATTTCGCTTACTTGTCTTGGATGTTGTATTCTTTGTAGTATATACCATATCGTTGCTTAGTGCCTGCGATACAAGATTATATTTTAGTGCAGGGCTGAGTCAATGTGTGTTGGAATGTCGATATTATCATTATAATCGAGGTGTTATGATGCTAATGCAAATCACTGTAGTTATCTATTGACATTGACACGTCAGGTAACATAGACTAATGCAGTGATTTTGTAATCTTAATTCCTTGCAATTCCGTAAGGGGCAAAGATGTATACAAATTCTGCTGCAGTCTGCAGTCGCAAGCGCCAATCGAAGGTATAACTCACAGTAGACACACTGATGGTCAACACATAGACCATGGATGGAAAGTTAGGTCACCATGATCCTGTCACTAACTAAGAGTCTAAATTAAAATGTATTTCCAAGATAGAAATTGAATATTCAATACATTAAAGAAGTGAAAAAAATAAAATAAAATAATATTTTCATTTATTAACCCACTCTTACGCTATACATTTATATGCCAATTAGATAGCGCAGTAGACAATGACATTTTTTTTTAAAGCGTCGATACTTTTTCAATGAAATATATTTGACGACCTCGGTGGCGCAGTGGTGTAAACAGCCGACTGCTACGCTAAAGGTTCCGGGTTCGAATCCCGGCGGGGCGGGACTTTGTGTTATTTGCAAGACGCATTGTTTCGCTTACCGGTCTTGGATGTTGTATTCTTATTTATTTAGTATATACCATACCGTTGCTTAGCACCTGCGACACAAGTTCTTACGATACTTACTGCAGGGCTGAGTCAATGTGTGTGTCGTGATGTGGTTTTTTATATTTTAAAACTTGTTTTTGTACAAAATACTGAGACCAAAAGTAGCATATGTCTACCGGAGTTACTTGGCGGGAACGGGTAGTGGTGGTTGAAATTTTCTTATTTTATTGTCTTTTCTCGTGTATCAGCAGAATTTAATGTGTAAAATGCTAATGTTTTAACCAGTGAACATCTGTAGTGCTATACAAGTGTGGAGGAAGCGAAATACGACGATTTGGCTGCTCTTTTCGTCATCTCCCAAGTAACTCAATAAAGCCAGTACAAATTACTGGCATGTTACTGTAGAAACAATTAAGAAAGAAGAAAAATATAACTCGGAAGACTTGTGCTGTATGGGCTAAAGCTCTTTGCCTTTCCGGACAAAATGGAAGAATTAAAGAAAGAAGAAGCATATGTCAAACCTGAAAATTAATTATTTATACATGTCAAAGAATATTGATTGACCGTTTCAAAAATGACATCAAACCGTCAATTAGTTTTTAAATGAGATCGATACAAACTTATTGTTCCTCATTAGGAATACGAATGTCAAAACTGAAACAATGTATGCGCCATTTCAAAAAACTGCTGCGTCAGTTTTTAAATAACTATTATGATGAGATGTTCAATTATTTAACGTTTAAATACCTGATTTTACATATCTTTATACATTAATAATTTCATGACAAACTTAAAAATAAAATTTGATCACGATAATTATTTAAAAAGATAAGAAATTAAATGGTTAAACCATAATTTAATTTGGTTGACAGGAAAATGCATAACATAAATAATAAACGAAGATTTTGTTCGCAAAAAAAAAACCATTCAGTAATTCTTGTTTCGCTAATAAAAACTGACATATATAGGAAACATTTTGAATGAACGCATACTGTTTTGTTATGTATTATACAAGTATATTTATTGTTACAGCGTAGTATATACGCTACTTGCAATTACATAATGTAAAATGAGTAACAAAAAGTAAATAGATCTATTGGGGCAAATATCAGTGCATAGTTTTCTATATCAAGCATAGTATTTCTTAACAAGTGTCATAAAAAATGAACAAGAAACGCCAATATTTAACACCAAATAGGGCGAAAATACATTCGCGAACAAATCTCCGCTGTTAGCTAAGGCTTATTATACACGGGCGACAAAAACGCGTCCGGGCGGACATCGAAACGCGCAACTCATAAATAAATACATATCGCGATCGCGGGTTTCAAGTTGCAGGAGGTCGCGTTTCCGATTTAATTTTATTTATATTACTTTTCTATTTTAGATTACCTATGTTTAATTTTGTTAATTGTATTTAATTATGAAATGTATGTATGATTTGATTGTGATTATTGTAATTTGTTGTGTTCATAATTTCCGCTCGGCTATATTATCGAGTAAAATAACTGAATTATGTTTTAAAAGACGATTTTAAAAAATATTTTAGTAGATTTTAAATATTTTTTATGAATCCCTCTTTTGATTAATATTTATCCTATATGTTCTTTTTAGCGTAGTTATGTAAAAGAATAGTTTCTAATATCTACAGTAATAATCTCAACAAACAATCAAAGATAAGTTCGAACCTTGGACCGGAAGCAAAGATGAAAGACAACACCGCTCGCTCGCAAATGCATGAGGTATCAGAAAAACCTGTGAAAACGCTAGTAATGGTCGAGAAACATTTGTAAGTTTATACAGGGAATAGCTTATATATGACGATTCCTTGTCGTCACCGATTTATGAACTTGAGTCGAGACAGTTTTTGCGCCACGTTTGCGGCGAGCCTTAAATTGTTTAGGTTTTATGTTTAATTTATAACGTCATTTATTAAATAAGCGCGGCTCGTGATACGTTTTGATATCGCCGTTAGCTTGTTTCACAACTATTTTGTGGTTTGTGTGCGGTAACCCTTTTTTTTCATACATAAGCTGGTGTTTTATTGTTTTTTTTTAATAATCTGAGTATTTTAAAACAAGTATGTTTGATGTGTTGATTTAAATCAACCATGAAGACTCAATGTTTACGACACAGCGAGAAATGCGTGAACGATTCGGCATTTTTTTTTAAATTAAACGCGTTTTGTATTTTAAAATATAACTAAATCCACGAGGAAATATCAATTCTAGATTACATCATTCCAATAATTAAAAAGGAAATAGTATAAGAACAAATAGCGGGCATGATGAGTTTTCGAAATTCCAAAATGCGATAAATTTAGAGCCGATTTTGGAGTTTAGATTTCTAAGGCAAAATAAAAAGAAATCCGGTAAAATAAAACGGAAAAAATGAGACTTTCTCTCCTACCGAAACTCTTCGGTGTGAATCTCTTCATTAGTGTTGTTAGTTTTTGCGGCAAAATACCGGTCAACGCCGACACAGGACATCACTACTATTATCTTGTCACCAAAATAACAGGACCGAAAAAGACTTTTTGACTTGAGTTTAATTAACCTTTTTTATCCAAAAAAATACGATACGTTGAGTAACTATTAAAGAGAAAAACTAAAAAAAATTTGGCTTTATAGAAATGGAAAAAAAAACTTTCTAAATTAAGAAAAAAAATCTTATTGGGAGCCCTTAACTTAGATTTATAATTCAATACGAGGACATCGTCATTACATACATACATACATAATCTTTTGGGGCAGATTGCCTTTTACCCAAACTAAGCCACAATCTTGTACTTTGAGTAGGCACTAAATTAAAAAATCTCACATCTATAGATAAATACAATAAAACAAAAGAAAGAACAAATCCATGACCTAAGAGTGAGTCATGTGGATATTATATCATTGATTTAAGAACTAAAATACCATGTACTTATGCAAATAAAGAAATTATTATTATTAAACAAAATACGTGCATAGCTATTGTTACTTTATAAGACAAATAACGTTTTTACACGAGGAAGTCCTCATGGATCACCATCAGCCGAGGGAGACCAAGAAGTATGTGGGACTCACGCAGACGTGCCTACCCAATAAAACCCCATGTTCCACCATTTACTGTTAGGACGTTGCCGGGCTGGAGGGACACATATGGAACCTTCATACGTACCGACAACATCACAACGACTCCACTACTAGCAGCACCAGCCAAAACCTGCCCTTACGTAGCAGCTGTCAAAACGGGCCACATGTGCCTTACTGGAATGCTGAGTCCCCCAACCCAATCACAAAAATACCTGCCCGAGCGATTTCGAACACGAGACCTAACATTCGTAACCGACGGTCTAGAATTTTGCGCCACGGAGGCCGACAATAAAAAGACATAAAACTTCAAATAAGTATCTCCGCTATGGCATAATCCGATCAAATCTAGAGTAGGTATCTTCAAATACACCATTCAACGCCCCATGGATCACGGGAAATTGATGGGGTGCTGCCCGAACAGCAAAAGCATGGGGCAAAATACCCCCCGGAGCAATATTACTGGTCCCATAGGGGATGTTACGGTAATAAGTTATGGGGTGAAATTGGCCATGTTTTTATTAAGGGTTGATACAAGATAGGGTATGATACTGTATTAGTTTTGATATGATAGGTACCTACTAAAATATTGAGTTATTTCTAGTGTCATGAATAAATACATTCTTTAAGAATGGTTTAAATAGCTGATGACGTCTTTAACATTTTTTTTGTAACTTACAACTAAATTATTTTAAAAAAAATTATAGCATATAGCCCTTGTTTAATCAATCTTAAAAGCTACAATTTTCTGTTTAATAAAATTAATAAAATAATAGTGGAAAAACTTAGAAATTTGTAGAGTTGTAGCAAAATTCTACATATTTCATGAAATATTGGCAAATTTGTCACTTTTCAAAAAAAAATTAGATTTGTAAGTTTTATTGCTCAGATAAATTTGTGTTTATAAATAGTCGACTACAAATTTGTAAAACTTAAATATTACAGTAAAAAACTAGAATATTCTAACAAAAACTATAACAAAACGTTGTAAAACAAAACGTTTCTTTTCACGAAAAAACCTTTACAAATTACGAACGCTCCTGTTAAAGGAATGTGCAAAAAGTAAAATCCACCGTGTAACGGAACGTTGACAGACATTTGTTGGTATTTGTTTTTAATTTAAAACTCGCTCCGACACCTGGTTTCTCTCTGTTGATTTTAGAAATGGGATCCTTTTGTACGATTGCTTAGCGATCTTTGTGATTTTGTACTGTAAAAATAACCTAATACATTTTGTTTGAAAATGACAAACATTACTTTTATAGCTTATTATATTTAGAGAAAATATTTTCACTTCTTGAGAAATAATCTATTAGATACAAATTTGAAAATGTCGCCGTAGCTTTTTGTCATGAATCCAGTAACACCAAAGGAATGGTTGATTTGAAAAAAAAAGGAATTATAAAATTGTAAATAGCAATAAATACCTTTTTTTTTTTTGTTTAAAACAGTTTTACGTAATCATTTCACACATATATATAATAAAACTATTTTTTGTATCCCTTCAAAAAGTTTACTTATCAAAACCTCCAACAGAATTTTGTGCTACATAAAACTAAAAATAACACTCTTAATCATTGTTTGTACTAATTATCGTTAAATATTAATCCATTATTGGATGTCACTTTTTACCATTTTCTTTTATATTATCTTTAAGAGCTGCGGATTTTGTTCTTAATAAAATAAATCTTAAAAATTTTCGTGTGTCAAACAACCCTTTCAATTAAAATTTAAAACTAAATGGAAAACAAACGGACAAAGTCAAAAGCAGAAGCTAGCAACAGTACAAACGTCCCAACGGACAGAACAGCAATTGTATGTACGTTTTTGTATGCGTTCGTGTCTTTTATTTTGGTTTACACGTCTCCCTGCAGTCAGTCAAGGGAAGGCGAGTCCAAGCCTCGATTGTTTTCAAATACTCTGACACGTCTGAATAACTATCAAAGTGTATAATACAGCCAGTTTACTTGGTAAACGCTCATTCATACTGGACCAGCATTATACCCATAGCTTCAAAGTCAAAGTCAAAATGTTTTTATTCTTTCAAATCGATTTCGAACAACTACCCTACTTTGCACATGGTTGAGATTTACAACAATCATTTCGTGGATCACAATATAAAAATCAACAAAATATCTATGGCTAGAGCTAACCGCTTAACTTGCTCGTCAGTTTAAAACGAGCAATCAAACGAACGGTTCACCTCGTGGTCACTGATACCACCGTCTAACACGATGCTGCCCCTAGATGTCTGCACCGCTCCAATCATTACCAAAAAATTGCGAACTGCTTCACCATTTCATTAGTCTCTGAAAAGCAATACCTTCCATTAAACCATTTAATTATTACACTACCATATCGTGTTCCTAGTATCGTGATATTATAACACGTCCAAATAGTATAACAATACAGTCAATATTTGCAGATGATACTGGATCGTGATACCGCATATCGGATGATAATATTGACTGGATGAGAGTCCTTATTGTGAAGCAGTCCTTACCAATATTGTAAGTTCAACTTTTAACCAAATCTGTGAATGTTTTTACAATGATATCTATCGTGTTAAGTCAGTGTTGTTTCGCGACAGCAGTCAATATTTGAGAGTCAAATATATCGATAGCCATGTTCGATGGCCGGGACTTGAATTGGAAACATACGGTGCTGCAGTTTGGACGTTACCGCGGAGAATGTAACCGTCGGAACAAACCGCCTTGGCATATTTGAAACATTCATTTATGCCACACTCCCAAAACAAATGGCGTTGTTTATGGATAGTAATGAAATAATTAGGATTTCAACTATGTTAGTATTCACAGAAATTTCTTCAGCTTAAAAGACAATCTCACAATCTTAAACTTGCACCAATGAAAATAGATATTATATATGCATATCGAATCACCGTTTAAATTTAAAGAAAAAATATTTCCAAATTCTCCCAGAAAAGGTGGGTTTAAAATTTGAACCCGGTTTGCCTCAGTGGTAGGGTCACGTTTTTATGAACACAGTTTGCTCCAGAGCAACGTGATCCAGGATCTTGGATATTTTCCATCGTTTATTTACGTTTATCATAGATTAGTATCCATAGTTAGTACAAAGTTGCATCTTAATTTGATACCAATTCAATTTTCACAAGGTCCCATGACAATAAAATTGTGTGTAATTATGATATTGAGGTACGTTTGCTTACGAAATATCTGTCGGTATGTTTATACCTTATTATGGTGGGTCCGGCGTGTAGGCAGCCTCTCGATTTGGTAGACTTAACGACTGGGGATTTGTATACTGGCGTCAATTTGATTGAAACTCTGCTACTGATCGTATGATCGTTATTCTATTGTTAACTTATATTTGTAGTTTTAACAGCTTTTATATGGAACAGAAACTTGCGTCGGATCGAAAATCCATCATTAAGCAGAAGATGTCCATCTTCTAGAGAAAGACCACCAAATGGATCCCTTACATGTTCATCCGTCCACTCCGTGGGAAGCCGTCCATCACTGTGAATTCTGGCCCGTGGTCACTATCCTTGACTTCTTCCCCAATGGTTATCGAACTATAGCCATTAAAAAATACAGAATTAGCTTCAGATATCTGAGGTCTCCTTTTAGTTTCCGATGGCCCCCTATCCGTCTCAGTAGAACAAACTGCTGTGGTTTAGGTAATTACTATCAGGTATAACAATGGTCACAGATTTAAAAAAATTATGGCCATCAGCTTATTTTCGCCAAGCGAACGGATGGGGTTTTTTCTGGATCAAAAGTAGGTACTCTTTTATCACACCAACATCTGCTAGAGATCATATTACCTCATCTATTTCTGACTATATTGATTAAGATATTGGACATCATATCATATGTAACTTGAAAGAGTAAAGGAACAGTAAAACCTAGACTTAACGGGCCTATCGTGTACCTTTCTCTGTTAAAATATATATTAGATTCAAGATCGTCTGGGTTGGCACCACCCTCCTTTCTGTTTCTGACGTGAAGCAGTTTGCTTTATTTGGATTTTAAGCATTGGACTGGCACATAAGCAGATCTTAAACTTTGCAACGCATTGGCTGTTCTCTGGACATTCTCAGACATCAAGGGCAGCGTCGTGTCAATAGGCAGCATCACTTTCCACTGGGTGAACCTTCTGCTCATGACATCTTATATAAAATTCTCGTGTCACAATGTTCGTTCCCGTACTCCTCCGAATCGGTCACGATTCTCATGAAATTTTGTGAGCATATTAAGTAGGTCTGAGAATCGGCCAACATCTATTTTTTTTTATTTATATGGCAAAATAACGTTTGCCGGGTCAGCTAGTTTTATATAAAAACAAAGAAAAAATCAATAGAATAGCACTATTATTAATGTCAAATGATATCACTTAAATAAATCTGTCCAATTACTTCAATTAGTAATGAAAAGGCCAATGGATCACCCACATGATCCTATCTACGATTTTATCATTTAATCTTTATAGAGGGGATCATTGATTACTGTATCATTTGATGAGATTTACTGATAGGTTTAAATAACTTTATTTCTCATGAGAAATACATATTTTACTTATAATGAGATTTTACATTTTTTTTTGTAATAAACTTAATTAACAGAAGCTGTATCAGATACTAGCACTCGCAGCGATGTGGAGCTTTGGCTTGCTTATAAATATATGCTTTTGATGGCTGTCAAATTAAATGGTAAATCATTAAAAAACTAAGCGGGGGTATTCATCATTAAATGTTAATTAAGTGACAACTGAGTTTGCGAGACAAGGGGTATCACGTACGCCGATCCTGTCAGAACCTTTTACATCATTTTTGAGGAACCCCATGCATGTAAAACCATGGGCAGGGAGTTCCATCCATAGCTCGAGAATTTGCAGGAGAAAGATCTTCATCATTAGAAAGACAGCAATTCAAGTTTTGAGTACCGTAAAGTAGGTGCAAGTTTTACTTGACCCTTGGGATTTATTACAAAGAAAAACAAAATAAACTTTAAAAAGTACGTAGAACCGTCAAATTACTTTAATTTTTTCTTAAAAATGACTCGATCAGATAGATAATTAAAGCATTGCAAAAATCAACAGAGGAGCCAAAAGCGTAAACCTGCACTATGTTAAGCAGCTAACCTGCATTGTTAGACAATTCTTCTTTTGAAAATTGTCGTCCTTTGTAACGAATTAAAAAAAATTGTTCGGTGTTTGTGCGAATTCACCCTTTATCTACCATTTGACTCTCTCTTTGCCATAGAAAAGTTTAAAACAATGCTTTTAGCTGGCATATCTCTTTTATACCCTTCCTTAGACAACTCGCATCAACTGCACTTGAGCAATCTCCATACGAAATGTCATCCCTTAGTCCACCCGCTAAGGATTCGAATTTTCATAAAACATTTATCAAATTCCTAAGCCATAGGAATATTATCTATGTGCCAAAACCAAACTCAATCCATTCAGTGAGAGAACTATGCGTTGATGTGTATAAGTCAGCCGTGTTTTCCTTTAACTTACGTAGATTCATAATTAAAAGAAAATCATATTTAACTTAAAAAACCACACGTAATCCCATTAATTACTGCAATCTTAAGTATAAACGCCATTTTATTTTCCAAACACCAATAAAACAATTAAGGGGCAGCCCCTCGGCGATAAAATTAAAACGATATACCCTCATTTATCACTATTATTAAATCACTTCTAATTATAAAGAAAAGTAAACTTCGCTAGGCTAAACTCACCTCTATTCTTTGAAAGTTAAGACTGATTATCAATAAAAGATCTTCATAGAAAATTCCAAACTATTAATTCTTATCTTTTGTTAAATTCAATCTTAACACTGAAAAGAGAAAATTGAATTTCCACTGATCGGATTTTCCTAGTCATAAACTTGTTTTCATAAGCTAATCCGTGGAGAAAAGAGGCTTGCTACCTGCCCCTGTCTGGCATGAGTGGAATTGTATGCCTGTCTCTCTCTAGCACAAGGCTCTATTGATTTTCTGTTCACAACTGATAGAGTAAAAGAGAAGATATGAAATGTACATAAAGGATTGTTTTTTTTCAGCTGCTGTACGTTTCATATTTTATAAGAAATATTTATATTGGCTGATGAATCCACAGTATTCTGTGGGTACCTAAAAGGTTTTAACGAGATCCTTAATAAGCCCTCGCTGTCCGTCCGTCTGTCAGCGTACTGTATCTTACCAAAATAGGTATCTAGATGAAATTATCATGTATGTAGGCAACGATTCGACCGCTATCTCATCTAATGGTAAGTAACAGCCAGTAGGTAATGCTCGCGTGCCTAGAAAATGCCTATTTACTCTCGACTTCAAGAGGTTCAAGGTTCAAATTAAAAAGTTAATTTAGGTTAATAAAATGGATCGGTAATGTGGTAGGAAATTCCAACGGATGACAAATCTCCATAATTATGCATATTAAACTACAATACAAACTAATTAGCAAAGAAGCACATCGCTAGTTTAGGCTTACCAAGTTTTTTTACTGTTTCGTAATCAATTACATTTAAATCTAAATTAAAGTATAGATAGTTACTCATCAATAATCCTAGCATCAGTAAAAAACAAACAAAGACAATCGCCAAACAAAACGCAGCCCATTAAAAACTCAAACATCTAGTTCGCGCAATTAAACGCAAACACCAGATAAATACGCCCGAGGGCACTCGTAAAACCGAACGCGTTGCGATAACACGATAAACTTATTAAAGTTTAATTGCTTATAAAAAGGAGGGATTCGCCTTAATCCAAGTCCCTCCCCCGCCTTAATACTCTTACACGCACACTTGGGAAGAGAGCTTCTGATTGGGTGATCTCAACACGTACCACGCACACGTAGTAACAATTTGTACTATGCAGATTGGTGGTACAGGGTGTGAAATATGAATTTGGTTTTGTGAATTTATGTTTGGTTTCGTGCTGCTGTTTCGAATGCATTGGGTGCGGTAATGTTTTTTGATTGGCATTATTGTGTGGATTTTAAACAAAATAATAAAAATAAAATAATTATTTAAATTAAACATTAATAAATTAAATAAGTTACAAAACTTAAACACAATGTCTGCTGTCATGATACATGATAAATAAAATTCATAATATATAAGTCCGTAATACACTCCAATAATACTTATTTATACCTTATCATACGTCCGGTTTTTGCCGGTATAAAGTAAAGTAATATAAGAGCTACTACTAGATAGCTTCGACATGGTCTTACGATCGCACCTTTTTCTTCATCTTATATTTGGTGTAAGGCCCCGTTAAATAGTAAAACGCCTGGCGGCCATGTTGGATACCCACGTCGAATTGACGTCACGTCCTGAAATTGAACTTTTAGTACTGCTAGGCACTACTAATCGGTGAGTTACATCTGTTAAATCGGATTGTCGTTTTCACCTTTTTTATTATCTTGTTTTATTTTTTCTTTTTTGCTAAATTTGTTGTTTTTTGTTGATAGAATTAGAAAAAATAGGTAAAACTCGTGCTCGTGAAATAAAAACAAAAGATTGATTACTGTTTTTATGAATTTAGCGTTTCTTCAAACCCTTTTTAATATTGTATGCTTAACCCTGTCTTAAAGAGAGTATTTACTATTTTTTTAATTTAATGAACTGATAAAAGGTTTAAGGGTTAACATTACAAGGAAAATAAGTAACAAAAAGAAAATTTAAATTTAAACCCTACATCTTTTACTGAAACATTAAAATTCTATTCATATTTTTATTCACTTGGTATATTTACTGAAAAAAACTGTATTTAACCTTCTTCGAAAGAAGAGGAGAGGAGTGTATTTTATTAGATAGTTTTTTTTCCGAATAAAATTCGAAAAATAATGAATAGAACACCCGGTATACAAGATTGGCGGTAATGACACGATTAACTGAACGAGGCACGTCCTACCACGAACAAACGGATGAACTGTATTCATTATATACATGTATATACTTATAGACACGACAGTCGTACTGTCTGGGCGTTCAAACTGACTTAAGTTAAACAATTGAGAGGATAGGACATCTTAAATTTAACAGAAATAAATAATCCTTTGATTTTGGGAGGTCGAGGGTTCGAGTCGCGGGTTGCCGTACATTGTAGCTGCACTGTTCCTTCTTGTGCCCGAATAGTGACGACAGTTTCGCAACCTGTCACACTGGGACTCAACATGAACATGCGAAATGCGGTGTGTAACTCTGCCAAGCCCTGTCGAGGGATTACGGCGTGAGTTTTTTAATGTTATGTTTTTGGGAGGTAATTAGTAAATAATTATACGAATTGCTGATTGGTTGTATGCCTGTTTGACTTGCACTTGACCGCTTTTATCTATTTATTTTACAACAGTAATAATAATAACCACATCACGACACACACATTGGCTGAGCCCTGCAGTAAGATTGAAGAATATTTTGTCGCAGGTGCTAAGCAACGATATGGTTTAAACTATAACACCCTAAACGGGTAAGCGAAACAATGCGTCTTGCAAACTAACATAAAGTTTCGCCCCCGCCGGGATTCGAACCCGTTGCAGCCGGCTATTAACTGCGTTACAGGGGTCGACTAAGAATAGAAAATTAAGGAGGAAAATAAAGAAGCAAGAGTACATAATTTTTATATATCTACATCATCAGGGGCAAACAACGGTTCACTTATCGCGAAATTCTTTATAAAAATTCACGGCAGATATAGAAAGGAGGGTGGTACCAACCAACCCAGACGATCTCGCAATTAGATCTACCACCAATTTTTAAAAACAAATTTACTCTCACACACAGTAATTTTTACAAATTTCTTCAATTAAACGTTGGCTTAATTAATGTACTTGCCACATAACAAAAAACCTAGACAACATTAGCATTTTTAATGATATATCTTTATGCTGGAAATAAGAAAAGCTATTGCATATTTTTTTTAAAGGTTCTATTTCAGATAGTTTTCTAGGCCAGGTTTTCTTAACTCCTTTTCCTCGGACCTCAGGGTCCCACTAGTATATAGATTAGGGCCCAGTCTAATTTACAGAGCATTTAACAATTTAATTTTTATTTATTTAATAGGGTCCTCAAAAGCAGATACAATATTTAATTTACGTAATAATTTATTATAATACAAGATAATTGTCCTCCCAATTACAGAGGAACAAAACATTCTCAAAGTGACATTGCTCAAATTATTACACGGTAAAATTAAGTCCATTAAATTAAATATAAATAATATGATAATTATAAATAAAAGCCAAGAAAAACAAATTCAATTTTATTTCAGATTAAAAATGACTAATAACGTTAACCTGAATATCACTTTAGTTTGAGAACACAACTTCAATATTTTTTCCGGATCGTGAACGAAAATGGCAATTTTTTTTTTTATTGATTTTCAATTGATTTATTAATTTAATTATTTTTTATTTGTGTGGCGATAGCTAAAGACATAATTTTTAAATATTAAGTAGTATTTTTTTTGTTTACATTTGAATATGTATTATGTATAATAAGTAGTATATTAAATAAAAGCGCTGTTCTACACTTATCAAGAGATTTTAGAAGTCCTAATAATCAGTAGGGAGGTTTTTATGTTTTTTTAATATTCAGTTCAATTTTGTTTCATGTTATATTATTTCTACTCCTTTTTTAAATTCACGAAAAAATCATACCAAGTCTTATACCGAACACATTCGCTGTTTCGACAGCGCAAAACAAATGGCTACAGTTAATGCTTACTCTAACAGCTCTGTAATGGAGGGCAAATACCCCCTTTACCCCTCCCCACGTGCCAGGGGATAAGTGCCCCCACCAGGGGAGATTTGAGTTGCCAGAGCTATTTACTGGCGAAAGAGTAGTCTGTTTCAAAGATTTCAAGTCATTTCGAACTTTAGAATGTCTTAAGCACTTTACGTACCTATATTATATAATAGAATATGATATTTATTTGCATAAAACGTGGTTATGACAATGTAGATCTTAACAATAAAAATATAGTTCCAAATGTTATATCACTTTAAGTGATATTTAAAAACAAAGTTAATAAGTATTTCTAGCAGCTATTACATTTCTAAAATCTGAGCATTCGACAATAAAAATCAAACAACTTACAAAACAAACATAAACCAGTTAAACTCAAAATTGAATAGCAACAGCAAAGATACAATTACATTAAGTTCATTATTATCAGAAGTAATTAAATTTAATGTCAGAAATGAAAAATTTATATCGAAAATATTTTGCAGTTGTAGGTAGTGTTATGTTTTGTGTCAAATTCCATAACTGAGTAGAAGAACATTTCTATCAACCATACTATTAAATTTGTTTTAAATTTTAGTAAAACTTTTATGCATTTCGGAAGTTTATTATAATGAAACGGTTTTATTTTAAAGTATTAAAGAATGTTTATAGTCTCATCAATACTGTAGTAGCAGCTTTCGAGAATTATTTGTTTTGAGTTATCCACGCCTTTACAAAAATTAAAAAAAAAACCTCCGAACCTGTATAAATTTTCTGGTGAAGTGTATGCTGCATTTTGTTTTATAATACCAACCAATTGCTTACAGGTTATCTATTTATAACCTTAATTACTCTTAAAGGTATTTTTGAAAATACGCTTTTATCAAATTAATTTAATTTATAATTGTAGGATTAAAATTGCCCGGTATTAATTATTAATGTACATTAATTTAGTCTAAGAATAAATAAAAATAGTAACTATGTAGGTTACTTGTCGGCTTCTTTTTCATGTTTTCCGACGTGAAGTGACAAGATTTTTTTAAAGAAAAGAGAAAAAAAAAACAGATTTCAACTGTCGTTATAGCGGTAATTGAAAATACAGGGTAAAAAAAACTGTCAACGTATTATCCAACTATCATAATTAGCAGTATTATTAATGATTTTTTTATTAGGTACGGCTCATGAAACACCGGTCGATGACAGATGGACATAAAGGCTTACCTAGTAACAAGATCCCTGAGTCCCTTTGCTTAAATAAAACATAACACATAACCTCAAAAATGACATTGGATTTAACTGAAACTTTCTAGGCACACCGCGACTCTGCTCCACCGCTCCAGTTAATCAGGATTCCAAAAAAAGTCCATGACAAAAATAACAATAACAGCACAATTTACACCAAAAAAAAAATATTTAGACTGACGAGGCTTACTATTCTTTCAGGGAATTCTTAGCTGACAAAGATTTATGTCGTAACGTGATATAAATGGATTTTCTTACATTATTTATTAAAACAATATCACAGTTTAACAGATAATAAACCAACAACAATATGATACTTAAATCTAATACATTTATAGTTAAAATTGTAATTAACTGTAAACACACATACTGTTGGCCTGTTATCAATCACCTCACAATATCTCTTACACTCGACATATACATTCGTCCATCGCCATGCAAACACATCGCACTCCGGTACCGATGTCAGAAACAGTCCTGCAGAACTGTCAGTCCTCGGGCCAGAGGTAACTTTCTCCGTGACATAGTCCGTGACGCAGACACCGCCAGCATATATTTCTTCCGTATTTATTACATAGTTATTCCGTATTATTTAAATATTTAATTGTAATTTGTTTTGACGCTTAACTATAGAGAAAAATGAAGTGAAATATTAACAAATAAGATAAGATCTGTAAAACCTATATTTGGCATTAAACCATTTGATTTGATCTGAAAGGATCAACACTGGCTTCCTTTGAAACGAATATGTAATGAAGCATAGGCTATTGGAAGTAATACCTAACAGCAACGACAGATTCGCAACTTAATGAAATTAATGAAAATAAATAGGAAAAGAAGGAAGAAAAAAATAGATTAGCAGGTCCGTGGAGCAGTGGAGTTAAAACGCCGTTTAAAGCATTCTTGAAATCTTTTATTTGTTTAATTTGACGTTAAATCAATTCGCTTTAAAGGGACCATTTCACGAATATCCATAGCAAAGTTTTAAATGCGCGATTTGGTTTTCGGTTTGAACAATTTGTCATTAGCAGCAAATAATTAGATTCAGTACAAAGCGGCCTTTGAAGTAAAATCTTTCATTATTGAAATTCTTTGACATATCATTGACATTTTGTCTAATTAATGCAAGATTAGCACATTAGTATAGATCCACTGACAATTCCACACTAGCCAGTCAAAATTAATAATTTGAAAAATAGTCACATGAGTTTTTGGACCACAGTACAGCCATAGCTTACAGAAACAACTACATGATTCTGTAATCTGTTTTGTGTGAGATAAATAAATTCAATTCCCAAGGTTCATTACGATTTGACATAAACGTCTTCATTAAACTCAAATACAATATTGCCAATAAGTCTTTTCAGCCCAGCAGAAGGAAAACAAGGTAGGAAACAGCTAACCAAAATAGATCAACTGAAATCCATCCCAATCCCCAACAACGTTGATATGTCAATCAAAACTAAACAAACACATCCAACTTTATTACAATACAAAACTAAAACCTATTGAAAACCCGACACCGATTGAAACGCAGCCATTTTTACGATTCCACTACTATTACAACAAAATGGAAACTATAAAGTTTTGTAACATGATATTTTTCAACTGCCACCCCGAGACCGATAGCGACTATACCCGCTACCCGCTGGAGGTACCAGAACTACCATATTGGTCTATTGGATATAAACAACTTGAACGCGATACTTCCAATCAATTTTATTGCGTAAAATCCAATTTTGGACCAACATAATAAATCCTAAAACCTTACTTCATCGTTGCTGGCATCCACTTTGCATCTTATTCGAAAATTTCGCTCAAAATACAATTCGCCGTCTGAAAAAGATTTTTGCTTCCAACTCTTTACAACCATTTACTAATGATATTTGGAGTTATGTTGTGTGTTGTGATGTTATGTTGTTTAAGTAAATAAGATCCGCCATTTTGTTTTTTCCTAAAGAACTCGAGACAATACCTAAATATATATTTAAGAAGAAAAATAACTGTTTTTTTTATTTATTGGCATAACAACATCATTACTCAGGGGTAATTAGCAATACACGGGGGTAATTATTTTCCATAAAAAGGCGAATAGGCAACCTGACAATATTAAACTTCTCAATTGATTTACGAGAAATGTTTTCACTCATGTATGTATCGATGTAAGAAACGCGGTTTTAAATTACTTCAAGTTTATTCTTTTGCAATAAATTACAATAATTTCAATTTTTTTTTTGTTTTTTTTACAATATCGCTTTACACAAGTTACAAAAATACACTCACATATTACACACACATATATACGATTGCAGAACAGTTTTTCAACCGAAATAAAATCTCTTTTCCCATTTCCTCTTTTTTAATAAAAAATTAAGAACTAACCTCAAAAGTGGCATACAGAACCCACCTTGCCAGCCATCCTATTCAATATATCTCGTAAACTCAAAATGGGATAGGAAAGGAAACAATAAAAAAATCCTCCGCCTTATAAACACTTTACAGGAAAATTGGTTTTCAGGGAAAACGCCTCAGGGAAGGCTTAATGTTAAAACTCACTATTTTACTAAGCTTTTTCCATTGTATTGCCAGAACCTTCTGGAATCTTATTCAAAAAGGTTTTTCCTAGTTTGGTAACAAAAATTTAAATTAAATTAAAGATTTTGTTAAATGAATTACAAACTTAAATTAGATATATTTTTCTTCGCATGAATAATTCGTTATCGATACAAATTTTGTTACTTACGATGAAGCATAGTATAGTTTTACAATAATATATTTAATACGTACCTAATTTACCGGCTTGAGTAATTCAGAATTTCAGAAAACCCTGTTTTTTATGACGTATCTACAAAGGTTTCAGTACAATATACTTTTAAATATCATTCACTTCCATTAAAGCTTTTAAAAGTTGCCATGTTTTCTCTAATATTCATTTTTAAAGACTAAAACTGTAAAACGAAAAGAATATTTGAGAAAATGTCAAATATTCTTGTATTTCATTGCACTACTTTCAAAATGGCGCCCAAAGGATCAATTCAAAGTTGCTTTGAAGATCACCACCAAAATAAACAAAATTAGCATAACACGACCATTTACAATAGACACTTCAGTCAGATGATGTTTCATACACTGACGTGTCTTACATAAATTGGTCACGCAAAAAAGGTTTCAGAAATAAGACGCCGTTTTTTATTTGATCTCTTTTGGAGCTAGTTGATATGGAGAAACAACAAAAAAGTGCTAAAATTATTAGTTCTTACTCTTACCGCAATCCAAAAATAATTTAGTAACGTTACCGTAAATGTTTCTACGCAGATTGTTTCTGAAAAAAATGAAGTCGTTGGAAACAATAATGAATTTAAAAGTTGCGATGTGAAAGATGTTTTTGTTGTGACTTTTACGTCGCAGAGAGCACCCTGAAAACCTATGAAAATTTAAGCTTTAGTTAATCCAATCTATATGTATTTACTATATATTCTTATTACTTATTCTATAATCTATATAGTCAGTTTGAGTTCAGTTTTTTTTTTTAATATTAGAAAATAAAACTTATCCCACAGATACAAAGTTTGTACCGGTATATGCATGAATTTGTGCAACTCAATCACGCGTAAACCGCTTGCCGCACGCCTTAAAACTATTGATCATATCACGGATGCACGGAATATACTTTTTATCAAAAAAAAAAAACTATCTGCGAATCACGCTGATATCTACAGTCAAGTAATATTGCAACTTCGATATGTCCCGGTTTTCGCAAATATAGTATCCATTAAATCAATAATCGTCATTATTTAATGCCGTCTCATGATATATTAATACGAATATTTATTGTAAACGAACTAAGGCGAAACATGACGTCACATAATTTTCACTACACACATACATAGAAAAGCCATGTAATTATTTTTTTTGGCATTTTTAGAAAAAAAAACATTCTCGAGTAATAAAGTCAACTAATGAAGTTGTTTCAGGAGTTAATGCTAATCTTTTAACCTCACACATGGCGATCTAAATGTGTTTGTATAAATTATCCTTGCACAAAAAAGAGGTGAAAAAACATGACGGACAAAGTATGGTATGAGTGTTTTTTATGCACTTTAGCAAAACATAAGGGTTTAGTTTTAAATATTCTCTCAAGGTTGGGGATTTTGCAGCATCTTTTATAATCAATATTTGTCTCTCATAAACCACTGCCAAATTTGTAAAATTGGGACAGTATAAAACCGTTGACTTCTTACTATCAGACTGGTCTTAAGCTTGTTAGGTTAGTGTTATAAAATTCAACATTTTTTTCATTGAGATATATATATGCTTAGAGGTGACATTGCGGGCTGACTTTGTACCAATAAGGATGAGTGGATGTTAGAATCTTTCACTAGTATGTTTTGGACACTCAACCAAGCTAGACGCTTTACAGTTAGGCTGTTATGTCCTTTATGTATAGTAATGAGATATTGCTGAAGTTTGTATTCTGTACCTAACCTGTTCTGTTTACACAGTACGGTTTTGATAGGTATTATAATTATAATTAAATCTTGTAAAATACTCATTCTTGAGACGTAACATGGTTGACAAACTCACCTTCGCATTTAGTTATAATATTAAGTACAAAATGAATCACTGTTTTTTAGTAGTTTAGCGTTCCGTCTTCACTTCAACAAAAACCGCTGTTAAACTGACAAATCCCTAATTCTCATCTATTTCAGTATGTTTCCGGGGATCTTTTTAAAGAGCGACATTTTGATATCCTATCTTGATAATTGGTTAAATGAAAGAGCCGAAACAAATTTATCTATATTTAGTGGCAATCCATAAAAAGTGTTCGCTTTACAAAAACGTGACAAACTGTTTTTTTTCTGTATAGAAATTCATTTTAAAATACCTTTGCTTGGTTGCTGATAAATGAGTTTGTAAAGTGACTAATTTGCGACGAAAATAAGTCGGTATTAGGTTTTATGTTTTTTGTTGTGGCAACTTTTTTTTTTTTTTATTCAGTTTTGACACAGTGTAGCTACGTAAAGCGAGACTTTCGATATTAAAATTTAAAAGTAATTAATCAGTTTACAAGTCATTCCGCGTTAGGTATAACTTGAGTCGCATCCCTGCCTTACCGATGTATTGTACTGGTCGGTGAAACACATAATGTGTACCTAACAACCTGGTATTGTTCAGCACCTCATAGTCCTTCATATACGCAATCTATAATTTAATTTACTACAATCTTTTGATATGCCTGTAACTTCTTTTGCGTAGATTATCCATTAGGAACTTAACGTCTAAGTAAGGGATTAAAATATCCTGTGTTAGGTAATCAAGGTGATAGTAAATCTGTAATCCAAATTACATCCAATTCCTTCAGCCGTTTTGCGTGATTGAGTAGGAAACGAATATCGACTCTTACACCTAACCTACTTAAGTATAAAATTTTGTAGGATAAGGTAACATCGTGTTGTTGTTAGGAAATTATACTGATTTATTTGTTTTCCAATGCTTTGATATTCATGGTATTGACGTAACCAGGAATAAAATTTTCACCTTCTTTCAAAACTGACGACCTCTTTATGGAAACGCTTTAAGGGGGGGAGAAGCTTTTTTAGCTAACTTTAAATTTTAACTAAGGAAAAGCTAAAAGTCCTTCTCAGATGCTTTGGAGGGGGAAGGGTTGAGCTCCATCCACTAGTAGCTGCTGGATCCACTAGTATTGGTATATATTATGTTGGTACATAAATTTAATTGCTAGTTCGAAACCATGCCTTTCTAGTCTGCGAGGCTAACAGTCCCAGGTTCAAACCCTGATTGGGAATTAATATTATGGAAGGAGCAAAAGAGTACGTTTGGTATTTACTTAAATTACTTCTATAAGTCATCATTGTTTGTTGAGTGAAATTACGAAAGTGACAACATTTTGTCATTACTTTTATAATTATTAGATAAACTCGTGGTGGAGGTTTGAATTCACAAAATATATTTTAATAAATAATAATAATAAATTCATAAAATATATTTTAATAAAAAATTATAATAAATTCATAAAATATAATTTAACATTTCGCATTTCCATCGCAATCAAAACAATAGGAACAATTGATATTTTTTTTCTACACTTAAATTGAAAATAATTTAGTATTTGTGATGTTGTAAAATATTATTTTATTAACTATTATTATAAATTTAATTGTATTTTTGTTTACTTCACTATCGAATTGGTATATATAACTGTAATGACAGCGTAATTGTTTAAATAAAAAATATACATTTAGTGCATAGATATACCTACATATATGAATAGGTCTACCAACCTATATAAATTAATTCTTGAAATTATTTGTAACAAGTAGGTATACAATCAGAAGCACAACGTGAAATAATTTAGTTTGTAATTCAATTCAACATCCGAAACCAAAACATGAATATCCGAATGATTAATTCAACCCACTTCGTTCAAATAAAGTTTACTTGGAAACTCATCACGTCATTACTCAAATAATGCTTTTAGATCTTCACTTGATACTACAGTAACTGGAAATCATACTAACTGGTACTAAAACATGGCTATAAAAAGACTATTAACAAAGCAAGCGAAACTAAAATGAAGTGCATTAGTTTATTGGTTTCTCCACTAAAGTACAGTCAAGGAGAAAACACTTAAAATGGAATAAACACACTTACAATTGCTGTATTACTTCAATATACACTTTAAATAAATTAAGTTTCTGATATCATCCAGACGTAAAAACATGTCAATGCCAATAAGTGCGACATTTTGCTATTGCGCCTACGAAATAATTTAAAGAAATAATCTTTAAAAAGTCAGTCGCAAAAAACGTTTTTTAAAACACTTTACCTACTATCAGTATGGGTATTGTAGCAAACAGGTGACAACCTGCCATTTTTTATTTCTTCCTTGTAAGAAATTATCTTGTTTGAAATGTACGTTTATCTTTAACGCCCATTACTAGGCAACAACATTTTATGCCGTTTATCCAATTATATATTTTCGGTATCTCTAATGTATAAGTAATAAAATAAATGATAAATAAAGAACAAATGAGGTGGGCATTACATCGAAGAACCGATTTTTTGTAATAAACGATTATTTTGTCTGTATACCAAAGAAAATGCCAACCACTTAACGGAAATGTCGCTATGTAATGTATAACATCTGCTTGTAAATATTCAGCACAAACATCATTATTGGATATTATCATAATTTGTTAGAATATAGCTTGTTTTGCGATTACTGTTATTTTTGGACGAGTAAGATAGTTGAGATAGAAGCCAACATTCAAAGTAAAACACAATACAAAAGTAAAAAAAGCTATTTTAATTTCTGGACGTAAACATATCTCAAAAAATGTCTTAATCTCTTAATCAATCCAACCAAAGGACATTATTTTACCGCCTTTGTATATCGAATAAGGTAACTTTTTTTTTTGTTAGGCCCGTGGAAAAATTTGCAAAACAAACAAAACGGTTTTATAAGTAAATAATATCTCTACCTACCAAGTGTACCTAAATCAAATGTTTTTTTTTTTTGTGGGAACAAATATAGCAAAGGTTATAAAGGAATACAGTTAAATTTTTCTTATTTATTTTGATTACCAACGAATAATACATTCGAACAATGCATTCAACACAACTTAAATACTAAAATCATTCCCTGTGTTTATCCAATTACAGGTAACCACAGCTTACATAAAATATAATAAAATAATAAACACAAATTGTAGCTGTCATGATTAGCATACGATAAAAACAATTAAATTAAATTGGACTATGTTATAATTTAAATAGGTACATGGTGAAATTTGAAAATCTTTTAAAATAAGAAGAAAAAAATGTGTTATTATCCTTTTCTGAATATCACAATTTTTTTTGGAAATACAGTCTGCAAAGTGATAGTTTCAAACAGAACAGAAGACTTAGAATATATTTTTGTGTTTGAAGGTTCAATCTCTTCAACAATCTGTACCCAAAATTATAGTTAGGTATTACAAGCAATGAGCACGAGGAGACACTCCACAAAGACATTAAGCGACGAAAAAAGTTTCCAGAACTTTCTGTTGGATATGTAAACGAGATCATTATAAAGTGAAGAGACGAACAGATAAAATGGCAAAAAAAAGGTTTTCTTGTTTAGTGTAGTAAATGCCTACTTTATTTTAAATTACAACGAACGAGTAGTTATGTCATAAGTGTGTCCAATGAATAAAAAAATTTTTTAACACTTATGCGTGCGACGTTACATCTGTCATCAACTAAGCTAAGTGCGCGCGAACAAACCGTTTAAAAACGTTTTACGCAAAACCCTCTAAATATATCTGAAAGGTCGTAATCGTTCGAAATTATTAACATCTGTCATTTTTGTTTGAAAAGATGGCGCGAACCGATCAGCCGTCGACAGGTTTATATCCCGCCATTTTAGAGTGCATTTAATAATTGGGATAAATATTTATCGGTGCGATAAAACTATGCTACAAGCTTAAGAGTCGTTTTCTATTTTCAGAACTAAATAAATTTTCGGATATTGTTGGTCATGTTTCAATGTTTCTTTATTTAGCTCTATACTAACTTTACTACCTATATAATAATTACATAAAAAGAGACGCGATTAAGTACTTAGGTAATGTTACTGTTAGTTAAACAACTAACCTACCCACCTTTTACGTGATGACATTAATGTTTATGGATTGTAATAAAAAAAAAATTAAACCAGAGTTGAAGGCGATGTTTTTAATTTAATGAAAATAATTTTGAAATTAGTAGCGTCATCTAGCGAATATATTTCGAACTAAGTTCTTGTTTATCATAAATCAGTCATCTTAAATTTTACAGATGTCACTAAGTGTGAATTTTTTTAATTCAAAAATAATTATCTGTTTCTGAGGGGAATTTGAAGAATGTTTCTTGTTTTAATATTAAAATTAAATAAAAAATAAATAATCAAATTAAAATTAATACCAATAGCAATCTGAGTGAAACGAAACATTTATCTCTAGTGCTGCCAACGTTCAGAAAAAGAACTAATCGGAATCGCGGAAATCCACCATTTTCCCTTTGTATCTAACCGGTGTTCAAAACACGTGCGTACGATAAAGTTTTATTAAAGCCTCGCGTATTTTCGTATTAAAGTAACAAATAAACAGTCCTTTATAGTGCGGCGTGTTTTCTGTACAGGTGCCGCGTGTTAAATATCACAATGAACACCGAAAAACTTAAGAAACTCCAGTCACAAGTCCGGATCGGCGGCAAGGGCACACCGAGGCGCAAGAAGAAGGTTGTTCATGCCACCGCCGCCACAGACGACAAGAAACTGCAGTCTTCCCTCAAAAAACTGTCAGTGAACACGATTCCTGGCATCGAGGAGGTGAATATGATCAAAGATGACGGGACAGTGATACACTTTAATAACCCGAAGGCGCAGGCCTCACTCGCGGCCAATACCTTCGCTATCACAGGGCACGGAGAGAACAAGCAGATCGCAGAAATGCTGCCTGGTATCTTAAGCCAGCTCGGGCCTGAAGGCTTGAACCAGCTGAAGAGGTTAGCGTCGAGTGTGGCGGCGCCAAAGCCACTCGAAGAAGACGACGAAGTTCCTAACCTCGTTGGCGACTTCGACGAAGCCTCGAAGAAGGAGGCTAAGGAAGTCAGCGTTGATGAGAAAGAGAAGGAAAAGGAAAAGAAACCCGAGACAGAAACCAAAGCTGCAGACAAGAAAACCGACTAGAGCACCCCCCGTGATGTTATGTTAGGTTTTAATTTCGCTCACACAATGAAGTCCATTAACATGACTGCCAGAGTCTAGTGTGTGTCTCAAAAAGCTTGTGTTCCAACATTTCACAGTCACATTTCTAGTATTACCTAAGTCTCGAGTTGGAACTATTACAATGTATTGACATTTGGAACTCAACTCTTCAATTTACGCTGGACTTTGGCAGTCTTTCAGCCTTATAGTCCATTCTCACCTGTTCCCTTTGCTAAGCATCATCTTAGTATAAATATAAAATATTTTTAAATATCAATTTTCTCATAATGGGGATGTAAGATAAGTGTTGTAAAAGCCTGTTGTTGAGATATTGGCAATATTATATATTTATTAATAAATAAAATGAATATTGTTTTTACACAGCACTAATTTTATATTAACTTGTTGCTGGGAGACAGCTAAATGCAGAAATTTGTTGTGTTTCGGTCCATGGATTTGCTTTCATACAGTTTAGGTTACAAAGGAATCTTTTAGTCAGAGAATTTGCTCATGATTGAGCTTACATTGTATTGTATAAATAAAAAACATAAAAATTGCAAAATGTAAAAGGTTAAAGTTTTATGTAAATAACAATAAAACTTTGATTTGAATTCTGTTTTTATTCTATTCATTCCTTCATGGCATACAAACCCTGGTTCAACTTATGCATTGGTAAGTTAGAAAATGAGAGATGTAATTTATTTCAATATTAATATGATTTACTTCATAATGTTTTAAAGAGCAAAAAAGATAGTTGATAATAACATTGTTTCTCTGAATCAAATCTTCCCTATATTTTTAACCTCAAGTAAAATCATACTTCCTGATGTAACTTGAAACCTATTTGGTGATAAAATATCCACCATATTCTTTATCAGTAACAAGTTCACACACTGATAAACTAATTACAATTCATTTGGTAATTTCATGCCCTGTCAAAAAAGGTTAAATATTCAGTTAGTCCAATATGTTAAAATTTTACCCACACATATGTACATAATACAAGTAGGTAAAGGTCTTAGGTTACATGGCTACCTACTGGAATAACTAACCACCATACCATTTATTGGTAATAAACTTAACTACTGTAGAAAAAGTAGGTAAAAACAAATGGCGTAACTCAAAAGTCTATTAAAAGTTTTCTAAGCGTTTTCATAATTCGATCGTTAACCCGGAATTAAATCTACGACCTCGGGCATAATATGAGAGGTATCCAAGAAGAGAAAATATTTTATGTCTCAATTAGAGCAGTAATGAATACCATAGCATATAATTTTAAACTGGCTCTGCTAACTTTGGCAGCCTTAATCACTCATACGAAAGAGCTAGAAAAGTCGCTCGAGCTTTGTTAGTCATTTCGTGAGTAAGTTTTTCTCAATAACGGCTATGAATATTTAAATTAAATGTGCATTTGTTTCTATGTAACTAAGTGCCAAGCAAAAGCCAAAACTAGTGTGCTTAGAGTGACTTTTGCATGTCTCATTATTTTCAATAAAATCTACGTCGTGGTTATCTGCTTGTATTTTTTGGTCTTTAAAAATGTTGGTATCGTTGTTACTGTCTTGAATAATAAACATAAGATTATTGATTACACCAAAACTGTATTTCTTGATTTCTTTACTGGCAGCCAAGCTAAGCAATAGCTAATTTAAGATATTCCGGTTTCAGCTTTTAGATTCCAATTTCAGAACGAACCATTGATTTGTCAATGTAATTTAAAAAAAAAGCTTCAACATCATTTGAAGAGCTAAATAAAAATAGAAAGTATTCACCAAAGATCAGCAAAGCTGCAAAAATTTACAACGTTAAGCAAAAATGATAGCTAGACTGTGGACGGACGACCTGCCAAAATGTCGGAACACCTGTGTTGCTTCGTATTTCTCTAAATTAGGTGGAAGTGTAAGCAACAGTGATGATCATCTTTCATTTTACTGCCAACTAGAAGATAATTCGTGAGTATGACCAAAACTTAACCCATATTATTATTTACAAACTGCCAATCCCAAAAAAGCTAGGCTTGCTTATAGAATAAACAACACTAGACATAATTAAATACTGACAATAAAAGATGAAATACTTGTGTTATTCACAAAACACAAGAACAAAATTCATCCCCATAGATGACAAATACTTGCCCATCACTCACATGTAGGTAAACAATGCCTGTTGCTTTATAAACTCCAATTCTACAGGTCTACCAAGTACTTAAAATCTAAGCTTTCGAGTCTTAACACCTATACCACAGTGCCGGATCCAGTATTGTCATTTAGGAGGGTTGGTCTCTACACCAAACACTATCCACTCAAAACGGGTGACCATTTTTAGAAATGCTTAGGTTTTGACAAAGAACAAAGAACTCTGATGCTTCTGTGGGCACTTGAGCCCTTTAGCACCCCCTAGATTCGCCAGTGCTTTATCATATTGGAATTCTTGTATACTGACCATATAAATACACACACATAAATAGGCAGGCACTATAAAATGTGATAGATGTTTTTTGTTTAAAAATATTGGTTTTATCAATATGTGAAACCATTGATAAGTACCCATAGAACAAGAATAAATTGTTTTACTGGGATGCATCCCAAATATAAAATGATTAATTGTTATGATCAGTATTGGACTTATTATAATTCCCAATATGTACTGTCATTGTTTACTTTTGTGTTTAAAAAATAAAGAATATGCTATGATTGATTATCCGCTTTATTCATTCCAAATACTTAAGGAACATTTTACAATACTTACATAAAAAGTAAAATAAATACAGTTTAAAAACTGAACCTAGGGTGACACTACCAGCAGGGCTAGGCTTAGTCTACCGGTGGTTAGAGCTGCAGAGAGAGGAACCTCCTGATGATTGGGACATTTTCCAGGACAGCTACTGTCTGTATCTGAAGCCTGATGCATTATTATTATTATTATTTACAGGTGTTTGTATGGAGTGTTTGAGCCCCACAATGGCTTGGAGGCGGCCAGGTTCATTATGCAGCGAATGGCAGCAGAGCTGCTGCTGCCACCTCCCTCACCAACCAATACAGATGAGGAGATCAGGGATAGGTTACGGTAAATTTAACAAATTAAATTGATTATTAACCAAAATTGCTGTATTTTTTACACTACTATTATTTTTATATACTTAAAGCTAAGATAAAAGAAATGGCCTTTATTTTGGCCCGGAGGCCTAAGCAGCTTTACCATTGGTATTGTTCCCTATACAATTGATGAGGCTGTATCATTCTTATAAATACAACACAGCAAGACGAAAAGCATAGCTACAACCATCATATATGTCCGCCTCCCCATCGAGGCTGACCTAGTACAGACCCGGTCGGGAGCCGGACTGTCGACTTCAATTGTCTACCTATTAGAGTTCTTGAGATAGATAGTTGACAATTTTATACTTAAATTAACTTCGTAAGCAAACAAGCATCTGATGAAAAGTTCTGCCGCCGCCTATTGACACGACAACGCCCTTGATATCTGAACCGCCAAGATCACCTCCAATGAAGTCGAAAATATGTTATATGTGCCGGTAAATACAGTGGCCCCTTCAATCCTTCGAACCTAAACACAGCAACCTGCTTCACTTTTTAAATAGAAAGGAAAGTGATACCAACCCAGACGATCTCGCATGTAGATCTACCACCTGTAAAAAAAGCAACTCTGTAAATAATCTTACGATGACTCATAAAACATTAACTTGTGTTACAGGAACGCATTCGTGTCGGCTGAGAAGGCGTATATTGAGAACTACGATGGCATGATTGCAGAGAGAACCAGTCTGCAGTACACGTTGCACACATTGAATGAAACACAGGTAAAAATTATAATATGTCAACTAATTGACTAATTTGTTATATAATTACGGAACTAATTGACTAATTTCTTATATAATTGTGGATTGTAATGCAAAATATACATAATTGTAGGTTTTCGCGAAAACGCCTACAATCTTTTGTCGTCTAAGACAGAATAAATTACCTAAGGTGAGCTAATCGCAGCTCCAGCTTTTGATCTTCCTGAAGCTGATTGGATTTTGTCAAAAAGCTTAAATTCAACCAGGAACAGTGGCATATTTTGCTGTAGTGCAATGTTCGTGTTTTCGCGAAAACCCTAGAATTTTAAATGTTTTTTTAACCATAGCCTGACACACACATTGACTCAGCCCTCACTCACTACAGTAAGTATCGTAAGAACTTGTGTCACAGGAACTAAGCAACGATACGGTATATACTACATAGATTAGAATACAAAATCCAAGACCGGTAAGCGAAACAATGTGTCTTGCAAATAACACATAGTTCCGCCACAGCCGGGATTCGAACCCGGAACCTCTAGTGTAGAAGTCGACTTTTTACACCACTGCGACACAGAGGTCGCCAAAGGTGTCCATATGCGTCGGTATCGATATATATAAAATGTTTATTTAAAATTACAGATATCCCAGAACTGCGATAACATTCTGGCTCGGTTGAAGGAAATAGACCAGCACCTGAGCTGTGGGGTGACTGTGGTGATAGTTTTGCTGCACAACAACAAACTGTTCGTAGCTAACGTCGGCGACGCACGTGCTCTGCTTTGCAAGACTGATGACAATCATGTTTTGAGGTTAGTTTCCTTTTTGAGGATTCCATGCTTCTAAAGGAAAAATAAAACAATTATAAGATCACTTCGTTGTCTTCGCTTTTCTCAGGAATGTAGAAGTATAATGTCGAAATTAATACCAAATACTGAGGTCTTAAACCTAGAATCATAGAATTCGGTAAGAAGCCATATCATAGGCTTCTAGGAAAAATCCGAAAACCGTGAACCGTACCTACCTACAATTTTGTACGGAACCCTCGGGGGCCAGTCCGACTAGAACATGACCGGTTATTTTTCATTGATATTACTCTGGTGAAAAATTTGTCCACAATCTCAACGAATATTATGTGGGCAATCACACTTGTTCCGCATCTTAATACAAACAAACGTTTTACAAATAAATTTATTTTACTTATTTGATATTACAAAGTTTGATATTAGTCTTAAAATTTAAAATAACAATATGAAACTAAAACTGAATACTTTTTAGTTTTATGAACTTAATGTATATATTAAAGTTGCCAATTAAAATGTAATAAACGCATTTATATATTATATATATTATAACATGTTGACAAGTGTGATTCCACCTTAAGTGACTATGACGGCAAAGGTTGAGCATGCCAGCCTAGAAAATACCTACTTAAAGAGGGTATGGTGAAGTAGAAAGTGACTTTTTTTTAAAGTTTTATGCCATTTCTTAATTTTTTTTTATTTAAACAATTATGCACTACATGTTTGTCATAAAAGTTATTTTTTCCTTTTTAATCGATTGTTTCTTATTGTTTACAAGTTTTTCGTTATTTGTCCTCTTTAAATGTTTTAAATATAATTTTTAACTAAACAGTTTAAGCCGTATAACATGACATTGAAGTGTTAATTTTTTTAAAAATAAAGAATAAATTTATAAAAACTTTCGAAATACAATTGAAACCGGATCAAATGGACCGATTAAACATGGCCGCTATGTTTAATAGTCGTTATAGACAATATAGTTGGGCAGCCGATGATGCTAAACGTCGATTTACTCGAGCGTCACGGAAACCTATCAGACCTGGTAGGTTAGATGACAGGAAGAATGAATGGTTCTAATAAGGTTTTCACTTTTAGCGGTGGGGAAAGCGTCTAGGGACTTTATACAGTGTAAAAAAAATGATGACATGGAAAAACCCCAAGTGTGTCAGGTTTGTGTCGGTTTAAAAATGACCCGTCCATCCCCTTAGGTTACACTATAATCGTCAGATTAGCAAAATTTACGCTTCTTAGCCAGCAATCAACTACCAATATCTTAATCTGACGCACTCGAGTAGTTTAGATGACCGCATTTTATTTTTTATGTTTCCTTGAACGTACCCACCAATATTAAAAGCTTATACTGGCTGCAGGTACTTATCCAAGGCATCTCCCACATCTCAATCTGACGCGACGCGCTCGAGTAAATACAAAAATCCCCTCTGGGGCTCCCCTACTAATATGTTTACTTATGGGTTAATATGGGATTCGGCTGGCCGGGACCATGCCAGTGAGTCGTAATGTCCTATGTCGTTATAACAGGTTTTGAATGTACCTGCATACAGTCGAGGTCTGCCACGGAGTATCATTTGCCATCGAAATTCCTCTGTACGCGATAATACTACGTTTTAGGGGTTGGATCGCAAGCGCAATCCTATTTGGCCGTAGTAAATCTCTATTACCAATGAAGGTAAAGGAAGCAAATCATTGAAATCATGATGTTGTTTTAAAAGTATGATAATCTCATCCATTCACAAATATAGTATGAAAGCCCCCAGCCGCAAAACCAAAAGCAAAACTCGACCTTAAGGTGGCAGCGCGTGCGCGTCCGCGATTGTACACTTGTTTATAAAATAAATTATTACATTTATTTCAGAGTGATTGAATTGACAACTGACCACAGTTTAGACAATGAAGACGAACTGTTGAGGCTGTCACAACTGGGTTTGGATGTCAATAAGTTAAGAAATGGTAAATATTAATTTATTAGACTATGGTAGTTTTTACACAGTGATAGATCTACTTGTGAGATCGTACCCGTTGGTACCACCTTCCTTTCTATTTACAACGGGAAACAGTTCGCTGTGTTTCGGTTCGAAGGATTGGAGAGCCAGGGAAATTACCGGCACGAGAGATTTACCCACCTTTACATGGGCAACGCATTGGTGGTGCCCTTGATGTTCCATTGGATTAGGGGTATCGTCGGGCACTAGGTGTAGAGTATCGTATCACTTTTCATCAGGTGACCTGTTAGCTAGTTTGACAATGACAAATGAAAAAAAAATCAATGTAGTCGTATTCTATGTTTGTCCAGGTGCTATTTGTCTTGCTAAATTTAATCAAAGCGGTTTAGATGTGAATAACTTTTTGCATTGCCTTGTATTCATATTATATAGTTTTATTAATATTTTCAGCTCAGTATCTCGGCAACCAGCCCGGGACGAGATGCCTTGGAAATTATCTAGTCAAGGTACAAAAGAGATATTGACTAGCAACTGTTTTGATGTTAAACGTAAATTTATAAAATAAATTAATACAAATCAAGTTATCATTAGCTTCGTTTGGATCAACCTGCCAAAACATGGCGTGTGTTTTAAAGCTTTTATATCGAAGTGCAGGTTTTAATTAAATTTTTATATTTCTTTAAAGTTTTCAAACATGATCCAAATCCCATAGTTATTTTAAAATGATTAAATGATTTTTAACGTCATTTAACATGTTTCCCAGGGCTTGTATAAAGCGTTCCCTACGCTATCGAACGCTAAATCTGAACCAGTGCTGTCTGCGCCGGAAATTCAGTCACCACTTTTATTAAATGTTGAGTGCAGGTATTGATGTTTAATTTTATATGAAAAAAAAAATCGATCAATAGAAAATATAATCAAAAGATAATATTTGTTGTATAATTGTTGTAAATAATCTATTTAATTTAAATATATTAATAAATACTAACCAATTTCATCTTTCAGATTTCTAATCCTCGTAAGCGCTAGCGTGTACAAACGTCTTCAAGAATCAAGAGGCAACAGCGGGCAAACAAACAAACAACTCGCTCAAATAGTCGTCGAGAAATTACGAGAGTTAGAATCCATAGACAAAGTCAGCCAATCAGTACTATCCGAGATAGAAGAAGGTTTCGTAACTTACTGCTGTAAAAATAACCTAACACCGAAATCTAACACTCACATGTCTTTATTAATAAGAAACTTCAATTTCCTGCCGCCTGTAGATGATTCGGAACAACTCGCACAAAAACAGTCGAGCCAATCGGTCCGATTCAACCCAATAGTCCAATCGAAATCGAACACGCTCCTAAATGAAATCGATTCCGAAACTTATTCGTCAAATGATTCCGTCGTGGATACGAATCGATCAACCGGATCTAATTCGGATATTTATCCAACTGGAAGGCAGTTTGATAAGGATAGAAGGATAAAAGGATACGTGGATTTCTCTTGTTATTATGATAATGTTGCTAAAGCTAGGAAGAATGGTAATTTGCCTAGCTTTATAAAGTGAATATTAATAAAGGTTATATATTTTTTTAGTATAACTATGTCGCTGGGAACACATGTTTCTCACCATTGTCAGGTCCGTTGGGAAAGTTTTCCCATTTTCGACTTTTCTTTTTAAAGAATTATTCAAATCGGTCCAGCCGTCTTAGTCTTAGCGAGACTCAAGAATAGCTCTTTATTTTTTATATGTAAAATTACCACCGATTTTAATATATGATATAAGAGTGAATTTTATATAAATAAACAAGTTAATGTATATTATGTATACCGTTTTTGAAATGTAATAAATTAAAGCATTTATCGAAATAATGATTGTTAATTTTTTACTTGTTATTCATTTTTAAATTAGGGGAAAGAAACAAAATTATTTTCAGGTAAATAATTAAAGAGAAGTCATATAATAATTATGAAAATTTGTTTCGTTCGACGGTAAAAATTATTTTTATTGAAACCTTAAGTTTTAACCGACTTAAAAAAGTGAGGTTATTATTTTGATGATGGTTGAAACAATTTTTAAGTAAAAAGAGTAACCAAAAGTATTTAACCCAAATTTAAAAACCGAACAAAAAAACAAAGATTGCTCTGATATACTTAATTGATTAAAGGATTTATCTGGATTATTTACACAAATAAAACACTTGTTAAATGAAGTTATAATTTTATTAAAAACTATGCATAATATAAAGTGATACAAAGAAATGCTTTACACTGGTTTGTAGTCGAGTTTGCTCTCCAGTTTCTTATTGTCGGCCACTTTACGTACGGCTTTCATCAAATCCTCCTGAAATTTGAAAAAAGAAATGAACAAAACGCAAAGCTCAAAAGGGCCTATTTGCACCTAATTTAAATAAAACTGCCGACATGCAAAATGTAAATATTGTTTTTGTAAAAATTACAATTCATTGTAGTTCTGATCTCTAACACGAAATCATTGCAGTATAAATTCCCATTAGGTATATCTTTTTTGTTTTGGTGTCTTAGAGTATTTATTTCTTGCACGTGCAAAAAATGTACAAAAACCTATTCAAAATGATTTTTTTTAATAGTTTTTTATATCCTTGTAAATTGTCAGGTCTGTTATATATTGTAAAGAACTCACTACACCGGTTCAGAAACTTTGGAATTAAAAAATACATCATACGTTTGAAGTGATTTTATGGAAAAAGAAAGTTGTTTCGGGGATGTACATACTTTGGGAAGGCGATAAAAATTAACACTTAAAAATTATAACTACTTCAGAAATAATAAAACTAAAAGGATGACTTAATAATGGTGAAAATAAATTCAATGTGTATAAAAAGGTATTTTATTTAATGCAGGGTTTGTATTGTATACACGGCCACACACTGAGCTATGTGCAACATCAATAAATATGCCGTACGACTTAAGAATGGTACACACGGCAATGGATCAACCTCAGTACACAACCACATGGATCAGCCAAAAGTATATATAGCCCTTAGATGTGTGGCCGTCAGTATAAACAGTGTAGGTTGATGTGTGTGGAGGCTTCAGTTGAAAAACCGTTATTTGCGAGATGCATTATTTCGCTTTCTGTTCTTAGTCTTACCTATGTAGTATGTAAATACTAACGTTGCTGGGCCTGCGATATAAGATTATATCTTAGTGCATGGTTGAGTCAATGTGTGTCGTGATGTTGTTTATTCTCGTAGTTTTAGCCTCACCTGTATAATATATTCCCTCTCAGCTCTGATGGCAAACAGTCCGGCTTCAGTGCAGACATTCCTCAAGTCGGCTCCGTTGAACGTGTCTGATAACTTGACCACAGCTTCATAGTCCATCTCACCGTGCTTCGCTATCCCGCCCGCGTGGATCTTAAGGATCTCCAACCTTAATAAATACAAGGATAAGTACATTTTTTTCGGGGCAAACCTGCCACTCTGTCCCATTATGCAACTCCTGTTTTCCAGGTTATGCAACTCCTGTTTTCCAGGATCAACAGTTGCGTCCTTTGATCGAATAATGCAGCTGTCCAATGACGCACAGGGTGTACTCGGACACCCTGCCGGCTGTCTTGGGATCCGTAAAGAAGAAATATGAGGAAACCGATTACAGACTTCAGAAGGCTAAGTATATAGCAGAATGCAGCAAAAGTATATTTTATAACTAGGTTTAAAATCGAGCAAAGTTTGGTGGCCAGTCTCTGATTTATTATTACAAAAAAGTGCAGACAAGTTAATATAACTGTCAAAATTGCATCACTTAACTAGCAAAGATGTCATTTTATTTTTTATTTTTTTTTAATATGACAAAGCCAAACGTTTGTGTTAATACAAATTTTCGGAAAGATCAGGTAAAAAATTAAATTTAAATGGTCTACATGCATGAAATCTATTGAATTTAATTATATTGAAAGACATCGATATTTCTGAAGCTTTTAAAATCAGAGGAAAGTCTTAAGTTTATTAACCAACCTAGCCTGTTCATTCGGGAGTGGTATCTCAATCTTCCTATCCAGGCGTCCAGGCCTCAGCAGAGCAGGATCCAGGGTGTCAGGTCTGTTGGTCGCCATGATTATCTTCACCCTCCCCAGGGAGTCGAAGCCGTCCATCTGGTTCAGCAGTTCCATCAGAGTACGTTGTATTTCACGGTCAGCGCTCGTACCTTCTGAGAAACGACGACCGCCTGGAAACAGATCAAAGTGAAATGAGATTATTGACTTCCTCCGCGTAGAAGCCGAAAATGCTTCTAATAGGATTTCTAATTCCATGATTGATTACATTCACCGTTATATTTTGGACACTTTATCTTTATAAATTATAGATTATTGTTTATTCTGATGTAAAGGCTATATTATTGTTAAGTTTCATTAAAATCCATTCAGTAGTTTTTGCGTGAAAGAGTATCAAACATCCATTCGTCCATACATCCTCTGAATTTCATGTACTGGTGGGCAGCTTGATATTTTTATTTATTCATTTTTTTTAGTTTTTGAAAAATTCAAGAGTCAATCATGGTTCATGAGATACAGCCCGCTGACAGAGGTACGGACAGCGGAGGTTTTAGTAATAGTGTCTCTTTTTTTACGCTTATGGTTATGGCATCTTTGGGTATGAATTCTTAAAAAGGCGAAATATTATAATTTTACGACCTCGGTGGCGTAATGGTATTAATAGCCGACTGCTACCCTACAGGTTCCGGGTTCGAATCCCGGCGTGGGCGGAGCTATGTGTTATTTGCAAGACGCATTGTTTCGCTTACCGGTCATGTATTCTTATGTCTCTAGTTTATACCATATCGTTGCTTAGTGCCTGCGATACAAGATTATATTTAACTACAGGGTTGAGTCAATGTACGTGTCGTGATGTGGTCATTATTATTATTAAATTCACTTACCAATAGCGTCAATTTCGTCCATGAATATGATGCACGGTTGGTGGTCGCGTGCGTAGTTGAACATTTCTCTAATGAGACGAGCGGACTCTCCTATGTACTTGTCTACTATTGCCGATGATACAACCTTGAAATTGAACATAAACACCATGATTCGCATTTATCAAGTTAGCTGTTGAGTTTGGATTACTTTTCTTTTCTTCAGATCCAATAGATAACCAATGTGATATTTATAATGTAACAGAAAAAGACGTTTTGCAAAGATGCAAATTTGAAGAAATCGGTGGCGCAGTGGTGTAAACTGCTGCGCTAGAGGTTCCGGGTTTGAATCCCGTCGGGGGCGGAACATTTTGGTATTTGCAAGACTCGTTGTTTAGCTTACCGGTCTTGGACGTAGTATTCTTATCTATGCATATTATACCATATCGATGCTTAGTGTTTGCGATACAAGATTATATCTTAGTTATTATATTATTATTATAGGCTATACCAGGCAGGGTGGATTTAATATGAGTTATGTTATAACTTCTATACCCGCAAGCGACTGCAAACTGCAGTCACAATTCCAAATACCAAATAGTTGCTTAGTGTGATACAAGATTATATCTATATCAGGATATAGTGCAGGGCTGAGTGGGTATGTGAGTCATAATGCTATAGCTAGTGGCAGTATAGGATATAAATCACAGTCCATGGAATGGAGCATCACATGAATGGCTCAACCATTTCAGCTTATTTTTTTTTTAATATCCATGAAAAGCTAGGCTTGGTGTATAAAATATATATTATATACAGAAAATTGCCACAGTTGCTGCCAAACATAATTAGATCCTCACCTTAAGGAAGTTAGCATCGAGTTGGCTCGCCACAGCTCTGGCCAGCAGAGTCTTGCCGGTTCCGGGGGGACCGTATAGCAAACAGCCCTTAGGTGGGGTGATGCCAACACGGACAAACAACTCTGGGTTGAGGAGAGGCAGCTCAATCACCTGGGGATGGAATAACCATTTATAAAATAATATAATTCAAATTAAATTAAAAGTAAATAATAAATTTAAAAATAACAGGAATAAAATGAAGATCCAATTTCATTTAAAACATACATTTTGAGGTGTTATAAGTTTAAACTGTCCGTCTGTGGCATCGTAAATCTCGAACGAATGAAGCATTTTTTATTTAGTTTTTTTGTTTGAAAGGTGACTTAGTAATAATAATAATCGTTTATTTGTTTGATTTAAGTGTTTGATACAGGTTTTATTTCTAATTTAATTATTGTCTCAACAAAAATCTGCCCTTTTGGCGTACAAATATTAGATTGTCAAATATAAAATAATACAAATACATTTTTAAAATTACTACAATTAAATAATGATGTCAAACTTAAAAAAACTAAATACAAATCATTCATTTTTTAAAATCAAAATATTGCTGTATGTCATTAAAACATTGCTGTAGTGGCCATTTATTAAGTTTTATTTTTAATTGGTTCAATGGGATATCTCTTAATTCCTTAGGCAACGCATTAAAAATTCTGACACACATTCCATAAACATTATTTTTTAAAAGCATATTCGCTTTTGGAAGGGTTAACAAGTGTTTATGTCTGGTAGTCCCCTTTATCCAATCTGAATGTTTGAGATATAGGTCCTTATTATTCCTAACAAAACTACAAATTTCCCTAATATACATACATGGGAGTGGGAGAACGCCAAGTCTCTGAAACAGGTGCTTACAATTTTCTAGAAAATGGACCCTACATATTGCCCTGATACACTTTTTTTGTATCTTAAACGCTCTTACCATATCTACCGAGTTTCCCCACAGTATAATTCCATAGGAAAGTATTGAAGATACATATCCATGGTAAGCAGTGAGAGCTGCTTCCTCAGACACTGTCTCTGTTAATTTTCTTAGAGCATAAACGAAACGGTCTAATTTATCACATATACATTGAACATGATCTTTCTAATTACAATGTTTATCTATGATAATTCCTATAAATTTTGTACTATTCAGTTCATCAATTTTATTGTTTTTATATGTAACATTTAATTTAATTGGCAGTGATTGATGTGTTCTGAATTGTAGAATATTAGTTTTTTTAAAGTTGATTCGCAAATTATTATTTTGTAGCCATTCAATATTTTGTCCAATGTATTATTGATTTGTTGTTCAAATGTAATCAAGCGTGTTCTTGTTCAAGCTATGTTTGATCTATATCTATATTCTTTTCGTGACTTTGTGTTTTTTTAAATTTATTTTACGTTTAATGAATTTGTTTATTCTTGTAAACTATGTACCTAGCAAGATATGTTCATGGATTTCAATCTTATATGTAGTGTATATGTTGCATGTTTAATTTTTTCTAAATGTAGTTAGTCATCTATTATATCTCCAGTAAAGAAACAAAAAAAATATCGGTTCCCCCACTCAAAAGTTATGGGGTTTGAAAGTGAGGATACGCAAATAAGTCTAAGCGGGATATCAAATGAAAGGGCTTGACATGTTCATTCCGTATGAATGTTAAATAGAGGATTAAAGTGGGGATGAATAAGCGAATGTCCGCAAACATGTCCTATCAGGGTTTTAAATTTGTAATTTAAGTTTTGATACTAAAATACACTGGGTTTCCTAAGATACATAAGATTTGATATGTAGTGATGAAATTTTGCCTGTTGCTATATTTTTCTAAAGATACATTTTTATTGACCCTTTATTCAATTCTTTACGGGCATGATATTTCATTGTTTCTTAAATTAGATTTTGCTAATTTAAAGTGTTTGTTATTCTTCAATAGAAGTACCCATGCAACTGAACAATAAAATCTCCTGTATTTTAAAAAGAGGGAGTGCAATAAATATTAGATTTAACCATGCTCACCTCTCTAAGTTGTCGGATCTGTTCTTGCAGACCTCCGATAGCTGAGTATGTGACGTCACCTGGGTCCTCATGGCTCATGTTGTACACCAAGGGATCAACCTGGTGAGCAAAGTATTAATTATTGTAACTGTGCCAGTGAATGGTCAACCTTTATAATAATAAAATCTTCGGATAATTTACACCAATTGACTTAGTCTCAGACTAAGTGAACCCTGTTGCCTATGAAAAACCCTACTGTAAGCCTCCTACATATATAAATAGCACAAATTAAAATAAAATCAGGCAAAATTTGTTATTATTAGTTCTTAAACATTTCTTTTATTCAACTCTATACTTTCTGATGACTTTCACGGTAATTGCCTACAAATTCAACTTTTTGCATTGGATAAATCAAAATGTGTATGTACTTACCTCTCTTGGCAAATGCCTCATGATAGTGAGTGTGGTCATGTCTAGGGCTACTCTAGTGCCTCCCTTTAGCTTGTTCTTGTCAATTTGTCTGCGGCATCCGACAACATAACGCGGACCATTTGTGGCCTTTACAATAACTGGAATAAACATAACATGTCAATTACATTTTTAACTTAATTTTTTTTCCTCATATTTAGTAAACTACATTTAAAATTTTTGTGGGAAGTGTGTGTGTGGATATTAAAATTAAAATTAATTTTGATTTCTTGACTGACTGATGAACTTGTGAAATTTGCACTAACAAAGAATTTATCACTGTATGTTTGTACTATAGATTTAGTGAGAAAACTTTGTGTTTTGTGTTATGTTAATTTTCCATAAAATTTTGAATTAAGTTGTCAAAGGACAACATAAAATAAGCATGGTTATTGATAGAGATAGGGTTCAAGAATCTTTACAAAAACTGAGAAATAACAAAGTCGCAATATATCTCATTAAATCTGTACATCATGTAGGCTGTCAATAAGTATTTAGCCACATATATGCGGATTTTTGTAGTTCAAATCAAACACTTTAAGGTCAGTCATAGATAATATATTTAATTGTGACACAGATTATAATATATCTTAGTGTTAGTTAGTAAAGGTTAGTTTAAGGTTTTAAAAAGGTAGGGACTTAAAATTGACAGTCCTGAAAGAGTAGCTGCTGCAAGGAAGAGTGTTTGGTCAAATCAGTTTTAGTAACTTGATTTTGAATCTAATGACTCGGAATATATAGGTGTTGGGAATATTGCAATTTATACATACATTTCTCATCTGTGAGCTGTTTAAGGACCTCGCCTACGATTTGGCCGACACTCTGTAGGGCTTTCAGGTCATTCTCACTCTTATCATACTGCTTGGTCAAGTCTTTAAGCTGTTCCCTCACTAAAAATAAATAAATCATGGTTTTAATAAAGTTATATGTTTAGGATCAGTGCTTACGCTAAAATATATAATATTAATTAGTATAAAACACTAGAAAGACTAGTTATCTTAATAGAATGTTGATGTTATGTATTAAAATCTTATGGTCTATCAAATACACATTAACGTTTTATTTTACCTACTTTGAAAAACCAAACTAAAAACAAATTAAAAATAATTTATTCTTTAGTTACGGATTATACAGTAAAGGGTAGAATTTATAATAAATTAATTTATAGATCAAAATAAATACAATGATTTGGCACAAATTTACACAAGCCAGTACCGGATAATAAACTTACTGTCTTTTAGCCTCGATTCCACTTCTTTGTGTTCCATAAGTTTCTTTCTGTAATCCTGAAAAGCTTTTTCACGTAGAGGATCCATGTTTGAGGTCGCAGCGGGCATTTCCCACTGTATAATGCTTTTAAAATTGTAATTTGCTCCAGCAATTTACAATGAAATTCAGATTTTGCGTTTGACGTTTTACTTTTTTAATAACTCAGCCAAGACAGCCAGTGAACTCATGTTCGGAAACAACTTTCACAATAGATTTATTTCGTTCAGAAACTTTTGAATAATGGTGTGAACATTTTCCAATCTCCTATTATTATATCAATCAAGAGCCATGTTTATTTTTAAGAAATTGTGCTTTTAAAAAATTTACCTTCAATTTAATGGCCGCGCTGTAAAAGCAGTGTTAAGAAATATAGTGTTAGTCAGAATTGCAGATATAGGAATTTCAGAAATGAATATTACTTCTACGAAACGAGAACGATTATAGTAAGACCGTGTAAATATTGTATTACAGTATAAGAAAAAAAACAGTTTAAACTTATTTTATTCAAATTAAACTTATGTGCCTACGGTAAAATTAATGAAATTCGTAATTCTCTTAAACTAAACATTATTCTTATAAAAGCAACTTAAATTAACAGTAAATAAAAAAATGATTGATAAACAAACTAAATGATTTTAAATAATCATTTCTTCGTGTTCCTTCTCTCTTTGGCGAACTGCAACGGCCGTTTCGACCAACAAATAAAGACATCTGAATTTATCTTCGTCGATTTCGGAAGAAAATTTCGGAGCCGGCATTACCTGATGGCATATTTATATTTATTACTTTAAATAAAAACAAGATAACTAAAAAAAATCAGGTGATGCCGGTATTAAAACACCCTACAGTTAAGCGGAAAAATGAAAAAACAATCATTCATTATATTTTATTTAATTTCATTTAGCGTAATGTTACAAGAAACTTAAACAATATTTTCGTTTATAGAAGACGGCTAACTTCGTAATTTTTTTAAATGTTTTAACACCGACTTCACAGATATCTATTTACTAGATAAAGGTGGGAATCTCATACCTAGCTACAAAGTTATGAACACACTAGTTAATATGATGTATTTACAAGAAACAAAAGGCATACTTATAATAAACAAAAATCAGTCGATCAGTAATTCTCAACCAGTGAAGTTTGCCTCGGTGGGCGTAATGACATCAGATGTTTTTTGCTTAACAGATATGTTATATTGTTCATAACTTGTTATAGCGTTACTACATGATGGGCCATCCCTCACCATGTAGATGGTGATGTCATCAGGGCGCCATAGGCCATACTATGCCACTACCCCCCATACGACATGATAGCCCATTGTGTGGTTCCGCTATTCAAGTTTTATTTCAACATCTTAGCGTTAGTTCAGGCAAAAGCAAAAAGTTTTAAATAAATTTCTGGTCAAAATAAGTAAGTGACAGGAATTATTTTAGAAGGAACTTGGTAGATTTGAATTCACTGACGTAAGAAATTTAAAATACACTTAATTTACTAGAAAAAATTACAATTCTTCTTATTGAAATTCCAACACGTTTATTAAGCTATCAACCTTAATTTAAATCACGACAAACGATTTCAGATTTAAGACTCAATCACTTCCCCAGTTGAGGAAGTGTGGCAACACTATCAGTAGTGGTAGGGCAAATGAGGCAACCTATTCTTATTTATACTCCAAACTGTTTTTTAATACCCATTCCTTTCAAACAAAAACAACCTAAACGCATTTAAATAGACATCAAAGCAAAAGTTCAACTTAATCACTGATCATCTTTCTCGCTGGGGGAGGAAGTGTGGCACCACATGTCGGTGGTGACCTCTAGTTCTACAGCTACGGGGGGAGGGGGGCTGACCTGGACTCGGCGCAGGGGGTGGGGCAACTGGGGCAGGTGGGCGAGCTGGGGGTGCCAGCCACCGGGGGGGGTGGACCCGTTAGTTGGGGGGGAATCTGTGGTAGATTCCACTGGCTGGGGTTGTTCTTCATCCGTAGTACGGACTGTTACTACTGCTGCTGTGCTAAAAAGGCAAATATAAACTTATATAAAATGACCTAGCAATAATATTGACACTATGAATACCTACGTCAACAATTTAAGCATTATTATTTTATAGGAAGGTAGGTGCTACAAAAGCGAAATCCTTGATCAAGAAGTTTGATTCTCTGCTGTAATAATAATCATAACCACATCAAGACACACACATTGACTCAGACTTAGTTAGATTGAAGAATCTCGTGACGCAGGTTCTGAGCAACAATATGGTATAAACTACACTTGTGTGTCGCGATGTGGTTATAATTATAATACAACATTCAATACCACTAAGCCAAACACTTTGTCTTGCAAATAAAACACAGTTCCAACCCTGCCGGGATTCGAACCCGGAGCCGCAGCAGTTTACACCACTGTGCCACAGAGGTAGCCAATCTTTTCAATCTAGGTAACTATTTTCTGTTGCTTAGTTCAACGACAAAAACACTTGAGTGTGTAAGTTATATTCTAAAGTATCCATACATATAAATATATACTTAGAGTTTGTAAGTTTCTCGGTCATCATAAAAAAATTATACCTTCTCTCAACAGTGTCCATCAGCTCCCGATCTTCAGGTCCATATCTAATGACGGATTGCCACACTGAGGGGTCGTACTTGACTTCCTCTTCACTGATGGCACTGGAGTACCCTTCCTCAGCGTCCACCAGCTCGTTTCCCTCGTTCCGGTAGACCAGCAGACCAGACCCGTATACTGGATCATGCTGGCGGTTTGGATCGTTCTGCAATTTAAATCAATTTAAAAATTCAATAAGCCTAATAAGTTTTTGATTGATTCATTGGAAGGTAGGTATTTAAAAGGGATGAGAGCTGGTATCAATTAAAATCGTCAAGACAATCAACAACAGCAATTTCGTTTCCCAACAACAAAACTATTGTAATTGAAAAATCGGTCAAGTGTGAGTCGGAATCACACATAATGGGTTCCGTACCATCAAATAAGCTTAACATTATGTTCTTTTTAGCAAAATTCGTAAAAGAAAATGAAGAAGCAAAGACTTTAGAAAAAATTGCGTTGTTTGTATGGGAGCTCGCGTAAATTTTTAATTTAATGAAATTTTTAGTACTTGTTACAGTGGCAACAGACTTAAACATTCTCTGAAAATTTTATTATTCTAGCTACTAGGGTTTATGAGATACAACCCACTGACAGATAGACAGACAGCGGATGCCTAGTAATAGGGTTCCATTTTTACCCATTGGGTACGGAACCCGAATAAAAAAAGAAATAATACTGCAGCGTTTTCGCGACAGAGGCGGCACTTTATTTCGTTATTTCTAGTTTGTAAAAATAACAATAAATTAACTGAATAACATTCGACATTTTGCATCTTGGCGGTTTCTTTAAATGATGTCACATTAATTACAATATCTTTTATTTTCATCTCGTGACATTGGCTATCGTATTCTAATACGATTGTCACCAAAAAACAAAAATTGATCGATACTGATTGAAATTGATTGATGTATGACTGATTGATACGTTACGTTACGTGCTAGGACGCCTTCTGCTTCGAGCTTTGCGTTTTGTTCCCTATTGTATGCTTTTTCTACCTTAAACCATCCTATCCCATTACTATAATATTTACCTCAATCTCAATCCCATCCCACGAGGTCACGACACCTACTGGAGCAGTCACCACCCCAGACGTAGAGGGCATCGGCATCCCCCCGGCTGAGACCATCCCCATACCACTGGTGGGAACCATTCCCGGGAACGAATACACTAGGGAGCATTGAAAAACAAAACATCTTATATAAAAAGAATTATCCTAATTACAGATACATATGTACACGTGAGATCGCCAGAGTTGGTACCTCTCTTCTATTTTCTTCCAAGAAGTTTAAAGATATGGCGTATCTGCGACCTTACAAATGTTTCACTAGAAAATTCTTTTCCACATTAAAATTACTAAAAGCTAATTTTGGAACCATGCCCATACTACTGGCTAAAACTATAACTATGGGGGTGTGACACCAAACAGTCATTTAAACAAAATATCCTACTTAAATATGAAATGATTAGTTTTAAAAGGTGTCTACTTGCAAGATCGTCGGTGTTGGTTCCGACCTCCTTTCTATTTCTGCTGAAAAGCAGTTCGCTTTAATTCGGTTTGACGAATTGGAGAGCCAATATAATGATCTTCATATCTTTTACTTCTCCATGGGCCGGTACGCTTTGATGATGTTCTTGATGATTAAAGACATCAAGGCCATTTTCATATCAATAGGCGGCGGTATCAATTAACATCGATTAACCTGAGTTGAATCGTTGAATTTAAATAATAATAACCACATCACGATACACAAAGTGACTCAGCCTTGCACTAAGCAAAGATATGACATATACTATATAAATAAGAATACAACATCCAAGACCGGTAAGCGAAACAATGCGTCTTAATTTTTTAATTAAAAGTATATTTTTTACCCATGCCAGAACTAGACATCATGCCGAGGCCCATATTGTGTCCAGGTGCCTTTCGTCCTCTTCTCGATATCGTATAATGGAGAGGATCATGGCCCTCCCGTCTGATCATCTCGGGCAGTATACGGCGACGGGCATTTATAAACCAATTGCATACCTGTATTTGGGATGTGCGGGGTGTTTAGGGATGAGGTAATTCAGGAATATTTAGGAACTAGATAGGTATTTAGGGGTTCTATATCCATACCTACAATATGGGATTGGATGAATATTGCATTACAACTGTATAGTTTGATATGTGGGCGTGTGACCTACGAGGCGTTTTATGATGGGGTATTTCAGTTAATTGCAAAGGTTTAGACAGTTGGGTTTAAAAGGATTTAGAAGAATCGTAAACACGTCTTTTTTTGTGGCACACCCACCACTCTTTCTTACTAATGCAACTCCCGCTAACCAAGATCGACAGTTGTGTATTTTAAATGCAACTGTGCAATGAAGCACGGGCTACAATCCTTGCAAATATAGACTTTAATGACTATTTATGAATGAAACTATCTTTTAATAGGTCCACTAGTTTTGAATACAAGCCCAGAATAATAAATAAACAGACGTCTATTATCTAAAGGGGAGGAGAAAATGAAAGGAAATAAGCAGTCCAAAAGCCGCAGTAACTAATCAGAATTACAAGCAGACAAAAGTTTTACGATAAATCAAACAGACTTCTTTTAAAGCTTACAAGCAGAATTAGCTGGTGCAATACAAAGAACTCACTTGCAGGACGGTTAAATTGGCTTCATGGCTGAGTGCCAGCTTCTCAGCATCGCTTGGATACGCGTTGTACCTTCGAAAGAAAACTAGTAAACATCTTTGCTAGGAAATTAACTTACTCTGGATGGAGGTTGAGGATTTCTAATCGGAGCCGATACATGATAAAAATGCAAGCTCAATATGGGAATTGATTCAATGTACCGCAATGTTGGAGTAAGGATATATTTTTCATTGTGCAAGGTAAAGTAAAACTAAAATTTATTAACTTGCAGTGGTTGCGTCTTTGGATAATTCATGGATTCCAATCATAATCATTTGTTTATTACTGAGCAGACTGTATGCTTGTTTGCCAGCTAAGGCTCCTAGGTCACCCTTCAACTCGTAAACGGATCAACCCTGTATCAATTCGAACGGTTCATTATTCTTTGTGTGAAATTCCCTACTGCAACGTACACTTGCCAGCGTCAAAGAGTTATATTATCGCCTCGGGTACACAGGTAGGCAAAAGGCGAGAAGTTGGCGTTTCGTTTCCTAGTTGATAAGTATACTTCGACCATTCGTGATATAAAGAAGATACTCACCTGTGATCATAAAGCCAGCGCTTTAAAATCTTCACCGAGTGCTTAGGCAAATTTCCCCTCCGTTTTTTTACCGTTGGTCCCAGTTGGGGAGGCATAGCGTGCGACCCGGGATGCGGCTGGGGCAGGTGACGGTAGCCTTGGTGGGACATCTGGTGCGGTTGCGGTAACTGGTGGGGTTGCGGTAATTGGTGGGGCTGCGGTAATTGGTGGGGTATCGGCGGGTACATCGCCCCGCGTCGGTCCACATCCCAATCTGTACCGCTCTCGTTTTCATCCGTCGATGACGTGGACGGGAAACGGTCTCGCGCTATTAAAAACAATAATTCTTTTATAGTACCTATCAGCATAAGCAAGAACTGTACCATGATTTCTATTTCATATAATGAAACATAAATGTAATATTGGTGTTAGAAATGCTAAATGGTACATAGATAGGTTATAAGAAAATAACAATCTCTCCTTTTGTAGAACTTTCACTGTATATTTTTGGAGTTATAGGGCCTTAGAGTTTACATCGTGTGCTTGTCAGAAAACCTAGGTATCTGAAAATGTGTGTTTCAAATGTATGTTTATACAAGTAAGCCTGCAAATTAGGACTCGGCACATCTGATGGCGAGCGTTGTCGTAGTCAAGCATCTGTATGATTGCAACACCAAGAGAATCACGTTCGCGTTGCTAACCTTGAACGTCTTAAAATCTCTCAAGAACACGAGCAGTGAAATCCACAAAGTTAGTGGGTGGTTAAGTTAAGACGACGATAAAAGTTAAATCTAAAGGTAGTTAAAACGTTTTGAATAATAAGTTTCCAGTAATTAATGTTTCAATAACTTAAGATAACCTAAGTAAAATCATTTTTAATTGATAGGCTTTTTAAGTACATTCAACCATCATTGGACTTACACTTTCGTCATGAGTGAAACTAACTTCAGGAAAAGTATTACCCACCTAACCATAGAATGGTAAAGACAATTGGTTGAATATGAACCTTAAAGTAACCTGAAAAACTCTACTCACGTAATTTGATCTTCATAACTTTGATAACTGATTTTCGCAGCGTGATGGAGTTTTCCACGGCCGTAGCTCAAACTTGTAACACCCGCGTTATTTTGACGCTTGTCAAAAACTAAAACTTCGTTTTACACCTCAACGATGATGCCTTTAGTCACTAAAATCAATCAGGATGATGCCAAGAGAAAGTGTCAATGGGATATCATCATTTTTATCTTATTTATAGATCATGGGGCTAACAATGTCCGCCGTGAAATGAGCGAGATCTCTTTTTTGTTTTCAAAATCGATGCGCACTTTCGTGACAATTGAATGACAATTTCCGAGGAACGCGCAGTCACTTGTCATTCCGGTTTTCACTGTTGAAATTTAGATTTCAAATTGATAAGTTTTTTCGTTGAATTCCTACGCGGCCAGAAACTGTTAATGAACCAAAAAGTTCCGACGCGTTTTCTTAAAAAGGTTAGATTTTTTCTTTCATACAAAAAGTATTCATCTTATAACAAAATAAAGCAAAGAACATTTTACTACACACATATATACAATTGTAGGTTTTCCTCAGAAATATATTAAACACGTGTGTTATTTTCTGAATACGTGACTGAGTTCAGATTACTGGCAACAATAACCCCTTTATACAACGCCTTAACATTTTTTGATGTAACCTAATAGGTGGGTAATTCATTTTGTTTCCTTCCACACCGGTTTTTAGGGTTCAGCGTTAACAGCTAATATGACATTTTTACTTTTAAAATTTTATTTACGACTTGGGAAACAAACAGTTTTACATGATTCCAATGAATAAGTTGAATGTAAGAGTTGTCAGAGAGATGTCAAACCAAAACAGTTTCCACAGCTTGATAACAAACTGTACAGACAAACTAGTGATGGGAATATACAAAAACACAATGACAAAATAAAACAACCGTCGTAACAGCATTTAACATTTCTAACATTGGTATAAAACCTTAATATAAAGCTACATACATTTATATTACAATACCATTGCTACACTCATAAAAATAATCAAAAATTCAGGAATGTTGCCATTCACTGACTCATGATGTCACACACATACACAGACTTACATTTACTCTTACTCAAAGTCTGCAAAATAAGGACTACAGATTTTACCCTCATCTCTCAAATAGCAAGCTTTGACTCGAATCCGGGCTCTCACGTGTCACAGCTGGCGGTTTAGATCGCTGTACAACCAGGATTGATATTATAATAATTAGTAGGAATAGATTTGAAACAATAACTAAAAAGCTTAATAGGTTTCATCACATTTAATGGCCGAAGCTGTAGAGAAGTAGATAAATATGAAGGCGATATGAAATTATTACTCTTGAACCGGATTTTAGCACATCCACTAAACTGTTACAGGCACTCTACAAGTTTACTAGTTCCCACATCGTGAAGAGTTTCAGTGCTGAATTTCGTGCCTTGTTTTAAACGATGAGTTAATAGAATGCTTTTTAGAACGTGGAAATTTCATAAAAATCATAATACTTTTATTGATTAACGTATGATATTCGTACGTCTGCCCATCACATCTTGTGGGAGTGTAGTCTCTGGCATGACGAACGGTCAATCATGTTAAATTCGATTCAAGTTTCTGTTCATTACCTAGATCTTGTGAAAACGAAGGGAAACTTCCATGCATTTTAAAAGTTTTGCAACCTGGTGTAAGATTTAGGTTCGTATCTAATTAATCCCCTGTTAGTTAGTGGCATACCGTGGTGTTTTGACGGTTAGGCATCTCCTGACTGTCTTCCCTCTTAGTTTTTTGGCCTCTGGGTCATTTAAAATGCTGTAGCTGCATTATTTGTTGATTACTCGATCAAAGGACGCCATTGTTGATCCTGGTGAACAGGAGTTGCAGTGGTGAGATAAGTGGCAGGATACCACAAAAAAAAATGTCTAAAGCGCATAATTAACCAATGTAATTTATAAGAATAATAGTGGTATTGGCACCCAGCTTGTGACGCCAAAGTTTGCGTTCCATTGAACCAATTCTTATTTATATAAGGTCTGCTCTCGCTTCAATATATTTATGTTTTACTACCTAGAAAAAAGTCTTATTCAAATTATATATTTTTATCAAACAATCTAAGAATTGTTTGATTTGAATAAAGGCTTTTACGATTATACTGGCTATAAAATAAAATTAAACAATACTTATATACCTAATAGCCTAACCAAAGTTTACCTTTTTTTCAAATACTTTAAACCTTTAAGCTTTGTGACGAAATTATAATTATGTAACTGTGGCGACACAATAATGCGAGACTTGCAATATTAAAATAAAGTAAAAAGACAGTTTACAAGTCAGTCCACGTTAGGTTCTATTTGGGTACAGTCGCCTCCCTGCCTTACCGGTACTGTTTGGCAAAATACATTATGTTTACCTAACAACCTGGTGTTATTCAGCACCTCATAGTCCCCCATAGTCGTCATCTACATAACTATTCACAAGTGAGCTGCAATAAAGCAACTTGTACAACTTACTTGCCCTAACTAAACAGACCATGATCTGTAGGTAAGTTAAGATCATAAAATTTATGGAGAAGGCAGTAGTGCAGTGTACACACGACATGTTATAACTTTTAAACGTTAATAATATTTTGCGAGTGTATTCCTTCTTAAGTCTTATCAGAATCAACATCAAATACTGTAGTGGATTTAGTTTGAAAGTTTTGTAAACGATTGAAGTTGTCGTTTGACTTGTGTATCTATTCATAGGGTCTCTGTGGCGCAGTGGTGTAACAGATAACTGCTAGGCAAAAGGTCTTGGGTGCGAATCCCGGCGGGTGCGGAAGTTTTTGTTCTTGCAAAAGCACTTTTTCGCTAACTGGTCTGAGATGTTTCTTATTTAGGTAGTATATACTAAATTAAATTCGATTCAAGTTTCTGCGTGTAGTCTTATTTATTACCTAGATCTTCTGAAAACGAAGGGAAATTTCCGTACCTTTAAAAGTTTTGTCACCAATATTACTGGTGTAAGATTTAGGTTAGTATCTAATTAATCCCCTGTTAGTCAGTGGCATGCCGTGGTGTTTTGATGGTCAGGCATCTCCTGACTGTCTTCCCCTTAGTTTTTTGGCCTCTGGGCCATTACAATTGCTGTCTCTGCTTTGTTGGGGGGGAAGTCTAAAATCGGTTTCATACTACCTCCTATTTCTTCTGATTAAGTTCGTTGCGGGTCACAAGACAGCCGGTAGGGTGTCCGGCACAGCCTGTGCGTCATTGCACAGCTGCATTATTCGTTGATTGTTCGATCATAGGACGCCACTGGACGATCCTGGTGATCAGGAGTTGCAGTGGTGGGACAGAATGGCGGGTGTGCCCAGAAAAAAGAACCATGTCTTTGCTCAGTACTTGCTTAATATTATCTTAATGCAGGGCTGAATGTGTGCTGTAAACTAATAGGGGAACGTAACGAAAATATGTTATACATCTTCAAACTCGAACCTATACTAACAAATACTTTAGTTGTAACATGTATGTCAGTTACAGTATTGCGAACCGGTGGTATATAAACATTAAAGCACCTATTCTCAGTCAATTAAAAAAAAAAAATTGACAGTTTCTCGGCGGAGGTTTGATAAGCTATAGCCATCAAGTAGGATCTTGTTTCGCAAGTTATATTAAATATAACAGACAAATCATTGCGAACATAGTGTGGTTTCGCGGCGTAAAAATGCGTGTACATATTAGTATTGTAGGTAAATATAAGCGAAAGAAATTAAGAAATCGCATGAGTAATTTCAAAAATTACATACGAACTCTACCTCAAATGTCAGTTTTTGTCTTTATTTACGTAAAATATATTTGACCTAAGCACGCTTAGATATACGTAAAATAAAACTTTAGTAAAAGTAACGTCGTATTTTATTTCCTTGGTAAAGATAAAAATAGAATAAACTTGATAAAACACTGATCCGCTTTATCATGGGAATTCATCTTACTAGTTTTACAGATATAAAATATAGTTTTGAAACCGTTCCATTTCATAAAGGTCCCCGGGAATAAAGTGGAATGTAAAAGAAAATAAGCAAGGAGGCGACGCAGGCGCTTGCAACACTTTAAAAAAATCTTAGGCTTAAAAGACTGGTATCCAGGGCCGTTAAACAAATAAAAAATATTCTTTCCGAGTGGGAGTTGCTTGGCGGGAACGGGAAGTGTCTTATTTAATTGTCTTTACATATCAGCTAAATTTATTGTTTTTTAACCAATGAATATTTGTAGTGCTGCACAAGTGTGGAGAAAGTGAAATACGACGATTTGACTGCTCTTTTCGTCATCTCCCAAGTAACTCACTAGAGCCTACTTCTACTAGATTCATCACTATATCTATCATTTTCGTCCTCCTCTATCACTAGCACCTTCTCATATTTTCATCATCTTCAGAAATAAATTATATTCACGGAAGACTTGTGCTGTATGGCCTTTCTGAACTAAAGCGAACAACGAGACAAAAAAAATCTTTCCGCATACTATAAATAAAGAGGTAATAAACACACACACATTGATTCGCGTACCGGTCTTGGATCTTGGGTTGTATTCTTATCTATGTAGTTTATACCATGTCCTTGCTCAGCACCTGCGTCACGAGATTCTTCAATCAACTCTAGGGCTGAGTCAATGTGTGTGTCGTGATGTGGTTATTTATTTATTTATATCAAGGAAACCTCTGAATCGCCTTCGAAAAATGATACGACAATATGACGGTCAAAGCTAACTTGAAGTTTTCTGAAACTTTTATTAGGACTTCAAATACCTAAACAAATTGAAATCACATTTCAAAAGTTAGCGCTCCGATCATGTCAGAGTTTATCTTTTGAACTTTAAAATTAAATTTTATTGGTTTTTGTATGGAAAATCTTGTAAGGCCCCTAGGAGGCCACTGGATCATCATTTCACAAAAGGAGGCACGTAGACGCGTTCCTGATCCATTGAAAACTGAGAGAAGGGCCCGGGCAACACTTTTTTATTTTTTTATTCAAGACCAGGCAGGCATTTGACCCCAAACCCGCCTAATGTTAAGCGGCGATGAGGTCTAAGGTGGATCATGCCTGCCTAGGAGAAACCTATTCACTCTTGCCTTAAAGAGGTCTAAGTTATATTGGTCAGGGTACACATCGGCAGACAAAGAATTCCAAACCCTTGCAGTACGCATTATGAAGGAGCTATCGAAGCGTTCAGTCCGGATGGACTTTGCTTCCCGCCCCGCCCTTAGGAGCCGGTTTATGTGTTAAAATAAAACTAAAATTAATTATTAGGCAGACATCTTTAATTTATTCATAAGTCTTTTTCCTCACAGCATTTGATCAGCTTAGGGCAGAAGCAAGGGTAGCACGCGATGACCGGCAAAAACAGTACCACGTAAAAGCATGGGCAGCAACAAAGCATAACCTGAAATACAAAAAAAAACAGGTCAAGTTTAAGTCGGACTCGCAAATGATGGGTTCCGTACCATTTTGTAGCAATAAAAAGTTGATACTTTTTAGATAATTTCGTTAAAAGATAAAAAAAACTATAAAATCACGCTTCTTGTATGGGAGCCCCCTTTGAATTTCATTTTCTTTACGTTTTAAGTATTTGTTGTTGTAGCGGCAACAGAAATAGATATTCTATGAAAATTTCATGGGTCTATTACGGTATTAGGACAGCGGAGGCTTAGTAATAGGGTTCCGGGACCCTAGTCCCGTTTTTATCCTTGAAAACTACAGTCTAATGGCAACACCAAATCCAGTTGCGGTACGTGCCTTTAGAATTTGCAAATGATACTCAATGAAAGATATACTAAATGCGTTCCGACTGCGGTGCAGTGTCCGTAACGTGTGGCGTTTTGACGTCACGTGAGTTGAGCTCAGCATGAAGACGAGTCGACCACGGCCACCACAAGCGGCACCTCCAGCGACCAGCGACGTTGTAAGCGTTGGAGACACCACGCCAAAGAGCCTAGGCCTCGAAGGCGTCAACCTGCCTTCCTTCACTGTTGTTGGTGTGACGTCAGTGCCTACCATGAGATTCACGTTCGATTGCCGCTTGCGACTTCAGTTACAAATTTGTATGAATCTTTCTAACAGATTGATTAGGAATTAAGTTAGTAATCTGTGTAACCTGATGTATACGTAGACACATTGTAATAGTTTCATACTTTGCAAAATCTCAATAACTGCAGCTCATTATTTGTTTTTTATTTTTAGGAGATTTAAAAACGTGGGTTTTTAGATTTTTTAAATCTATTTATTACTTTTTCTGCCTCAAAAGTCACTCCATACAAATTTTATTAAAATCGGTCCAGCCGTTTTTATAGTTGTAAATTGCATTGTCATCGGGTTTGAAGCTACCCTGAAAATGTCAGCCTGCTAGCTTATCGGGAAGTGCCTCAAAATTGAGTTACAAAAATCCAACCGGAACGACAAACAAACAAACAAGAAAGTGAGTTTAAAAACGAGGGAAAAATCAAATGTCAAGCAGCAGTCTAAGGTGGAATATGCCTACCCAAGAGAAGCTTATTCACTCTTTTCTATAAGGAGCCCCTGGTTTTTATCAGGAAATACATCGGCTGGTGCAGAATGCAAATTTTCCAAATGTCTACGGTTGTTAATTTCATGTTAAAACTTAGGGATAATTTTAGGATAGTTTTAGCCAGTAAATGGCGTTGTTTTATTTTTAATAATAAAAGATAACCAGCTCTAACATCTTTCAACAATCTTACCGTAAATCAATTTGTGTTTGATCTTATTGTTCTGTTCTCAATGACTATTTTCTCAGGGTCTATCGTCCATGTTATTTCTCCTTATCCGGACCCAAACACAAAGGTAAACATGAAAGACACAACAAAAACGGGGAAAGCAGGGGGATACAACAAATAAGACAACCAGCGGGTATCACTAAACACATATCCTCATCCATCCATGCCTATTAAAAGTGCCTATTTCACAGTAAAATTATACATTGTGCTCATTAAGTTGTAACAAAAACTGTTGTAGAAAAAACAGCAATACTTTGATTGACAGGCACGAAAGGAATTAAGTTTTTAAACCATAGATTTCATAAAAAAAGAAAAGAAATGTTTTTAATGTTACGAAAAAAAAATGCCATACCGTCGTTGGATTCTGCGAAACAAAACAAAAAATACGGATGCATGAGAAAAAAGAAAGTGAGGAATTTAATTATTACGAGATAACAATGGTGAAATAAGTTTTTTTGTCTGTGTAGCAAACTTTTGTTTTTTTGTCTTTTTAAAGGATTCCCCTTTTAAAGCGTAAAAAACGGTCTTAGAAATGTGGTGGTCCATTACTAAGACCTCGCAGTCCGTCCATCCGTACATCCGTCCGTCTGTCAGCGGGTTTTATCTTCAGAACCATTGAAATTTTAGTGTCTATTTTTGTTGCCGCTACAACAACGAATACTAAAAACATGAAGAAATTAAATTTATTCGACATTTTTGTCTGCTTTTATGAAATAATCTAAAAATACAATGTTTAACAAGGTGAAATGTTAAATTTAAAAATCTTACATGGTGGTACGGAACCCATCACGTGTGACTCCGACTCACTTGACCGGTTTTTGCTTGTTTTTTTTTGCATTAACATGCGCTTGTTGTTCGTTTCGCGGAAAAAAGTAACATTACAATGATCTAACCTCATAGAGTAGAACTAGCGTACAATTTAATTGATTCAATAAATAATATTTGACATGTTTCTCTGAGTTACGTTATGTTTGTGTGCTACAGCGCTCTCTGTTTCGATCTTTTTTAACACTGCCGAGGAGGCGAACCACGTTTTGTATTATTTGACACCTTCTGAACAAAAAGAACGTTCGTCAACATAAAATCCGACTTGAAGTTTAAAGTACCTGATAACATGTTGCAAATTTCAACAACCTGATCCGAAATACCCAGTTTCGTATACAACTTGCCTGGTAAAATACCAGCATAGTTAAGCTGGTACGGCTGTTGCAAAGTATCTCGAAGTTATCAAACTTTAACAACGAGCGGATGCCGGGTTCCCAAACTTCGTAACAGGGGAATTACTTGATGATATGTGAGTCCCTTACCGTGATAAAATTTCTAGGTACAAATTTTGTTATTGGTTTTATTCGCCCTTATTATCGGGGTTGGAGGCGAAACAAGGGAGGGTGAAGTGTTCTGTTTTTTTTTGTCTTAATTAACAAAGGCATTTAGTTTGATTTAAATTGTACATACGAATATAAAAGGCTAAAGTTGTGTGTATATTTTTATGGAAATGTTTCTTTAAAAAGGCTTCAGAAACTGACAATAGATCATGCAAGTAACACAAAGTAATATCATTATATTTTATTTATTGATTTTAATTTAATTAATACAGCACACCTACACCATTTAAATTAATTAAATAATATTAAAATATTTTTTGCATAAAGAGAGGTTAAAAAATCATAATTAACATAAATACCTTGACTCGTTCCCATCTCCCTAGAACATGTCTTCAAGCTGGTTCAGCCGCTTCCTTTGCCGAAGAAGCCAAAAGGCGCAAATATGAATCTTTGGGTAAAAATTACATAATTGAGCCGTTTGGTTTCGAGACTATGGGTTCTTGGGGTGCGAATTTCAAAAGATTATTCCAAATTTTAAATGTTAAATTTAAAAAAAACAGTCGGACCGTAACGCTGGTCTGCATTTCGCTCAGAGGTTAAGCATCGCTATACAGCGCGGAAATGCAGTGCTATGGGCACACTCCATTGTACAAATGATTTTTATCAGGTTTTTAAATGTATTAATTAAATATTATGTTTTAGTAAAAAAAAAACATAGATATAATAATAATTAAAATTTAATATATATAATTTTAATTGATGTTTTTCTACATCAATTAGTTCGTTTCTTGTCAATCAGATAAATGAACTTTAACGCGATAATATATAGCGCGGTATTGTAAGATATCACAGACACTACGGGAAAAGCTGTATGTGAAACGTTATTCGCGCTGAGTGTGTGATATGTTACGGAATAGTGCTATATATGTGTATATAGCGCATGTCTGTGAATTGCTTTAATAAACTTCTAAACTATATACTTTTAACAAAGCTATTAAGGCGTAACATAATACAATAATATTTTTACATTATTAATCAATTTTAAATATATTATATTTAATGGATTATAATATATATTTAATGGAGAATACCTATACCGCACATTATTTAGGGCTCCCTGCTACCTATAGATTTTTTTATTTTTTATAACCGGCACTGGCCTAGTTGTCCTCTGGTGTTGCAATTGTCCATGGGCGGCAGTATTCACTTTCCATCAGGTGATCTGTCAGCTCGTTTGCCCCCTATCCTATAAAAACAATTTTTTTCTTTTCTTTTTTTGAAGCAGTTCGCTGTGTTTCGGTTCGAAGGATTGGAGAGCCAGTGTAATTACCGACTCGAGAGGAATAACATCTTTACCTTTATATGGGCAACGCGTAGAGTGAGCTCTTAGTGTTTCACGACATCAGGGGCATCGTAGTGTTAATATTCGGTGTCACTTTCCATCAGTTGAACCGTTTACTTGTATGCCCATAAAGGTGATAAAAAATTAAATTAATTAAACCACAGCGCTACAAAACCCTTAAAACTTAATATAGGTAACTTTAAAAGTAAACTTAACATGGGTAAATAATTTTTTATGTACAATAGTGAAATAGCTACTGCTTACAAAAAGTCTTTCAGTAATACCAGGTAGAAAAATCGGCCCAATTAATGGTCTTACAAAGGACGGTCGGAGCCTTTAACGTTTGTTTATATTATCTACTTACAGAATACATAATGTACTGTTTGTATAGTCTATGTACTGTGGTGAGTATAGTGTTTTCTGTGGTTGGCTGGTGTTAACTTTAAGTATTTAAGTGAGAACTTTACTTATGTATCCTGTTATATATCTTTAGATGTAAAGGTAACTTTCCCATTACTGTGCTATATGTATATATTTTAGAGACTTGGTTTTTATGTACAAACAAATCAGAATTTAACTTTCAATCATCAGCGACAACTTTGTATTTTTTTCGTTGTAAACACTAGTGACAGGTAATTGAGGAGAAAAAGAATAATTTTTATCGTCACCTTTCCATCAATAACTTAAAAAAAAGTATGAAAACATACCATAATCGTTATATTACTTAATGTTGGTTGGGGAAATAAATTTATAAATATGTTAACGTTATTTTTAATAAATAAATAATTTGATCGCCAATTTATTTATGTTTTTGACAGAAAAATATATTTGTAATTACCCGATTACGGCGAAGCAAAAATTAGGGTTATGATTTTGATGAATTAAATAACTTCACAATTTCAGATGAGAATATTTTCTTGTTTCACACATTTCAGAGCGCGGTTTTCAGTAGTCGGGTTTTAGTTTTTTGTTAGTTGGTAAGTTTTACTAATAATACTGTGATAGTCCACTTGCATGCCGTGGTTTAGTGACTAATAGTAATCAAATATATCCTTAGAGCTGGTGTCAGTCTGTAATGTAAGTGATCCTAAAAAAAACCTACTGGAAATTCATTACCGACGCCTTTTGCTAAGAACACTAAGTGTTTTGCTTTTTAAATTCCATATAAAGAAGTATAAAGATCAAAGCTAAAAATGTGATACAGAAATTTTTCGAACATTCTTATTCTAATGCTAAGAATCCTAGTAGATTTTTATACACTTTCATAGGCAAACAAGCAAACGGTTCACCTGATGGAAAGTGATACCGAGGCCTATTAACAGGACGATGCCCCTGATGTCGTGAAAGTCAAACTCATTTACTGTGAATTTAGTACAAATAAAATATTGCAGATGTTACGCATGTATACAGTATTACACTATATTCCGCCAGGAGGCGTGCAATATTATTTAAAAAAAATTAACACCAAAAGCACCCCCTAAGCGTTGCCCAGGTACAGGTAAAGAGAGAGTACCACCCCTCTGAACGTTTGTTTGTAGGATGGAACTTAAATAATCCATAAGCTACCTTTTTCGTTAAAACCTGTGCTTTTTTGGTTCCAATCTTCGTTATGGTAGGACGCGTTGTGTTGGACAGCCCTCACGAGGTGAACTGTACCTTGTAGGGGCTGCAGGGAGCCGCTGGATGCCAGCCCAGGATCGCTCTGATCGGAACTATTTTGGGTAGGTAGTCCTATTGTTATTTTGGGCCCTATGTTAACGTCCAGCATAAGTCAGAAACCAAAGCTATCGTCTTTGTACTCCATGGAGATGCCGCCTCCTCAGGCAGCAACAATGATTATTTTTCTATATGACAAGAAGTTTACGTTTTGTTTTATATCAAAAAAAACCATCTGAAGGGAATACCAATTATTAAAAATTAGAACTTCCAATTATTGTCTTCATCGTTAATACTATGCAGCCGGCTTGCACCCTTCACCCTCGAAACTGACGATCTTTTTATAGAAACGCTTTTCGGGGAGGCCTCGCTGGCGTTAGGTTTTAACAAAGGGTACAAGGCCGAGGAACTTAAATATTTTTGGAGGGAGACTTGGCCCCTAGTCAAAGCAGGTAGGCCTTTGTTCAGCAGTCAAATCTTTCTACTGACGAACTCAAAATACTAAGATAAGGTTGTTATTTAATATTAAACATGTAACTCCGAAGGAATATAAATTAAAGATCAAAGCATTCTATTTATATGCGGTGACCTTGAAGTGAAACCTGAGTCCATGCGAATTCTAAGGTACCGTACATTATTTAGCTAAGACATTACGCAGGTAGGGGTTAAATTTTAATGTCGAAACGTCAAGCAAAGAATGTCCCAAACTAAGTTAGTAGGAGAACAGTCATGATGGCCCATTGGGTATGGGTGTGTGGAAAGTGTACTTAAACTAACTCTAGTGTGCGTTACGTCTTTACTGACCGGACTCGAGGATACACACGTTGAAACGTTTTGTAAGGACGCGCCTACTACCACATCAGTCGAACCGCCTTCGTGATGTAGAATGCCTAACAGTACAAGCAAACGTTTGTCCTCAACACAAACTGAGTTATTCGAGGAATCCCAAACTAAACCTCCAACTTGAAATTTACTTAGAGTTACTTAGTATGTACTCAAAATACTTGAGGCAGAGAGGCCACTCAGTTAAAATTTGACAGTCACATTCTGTCTGCTAGTAAAATAGATGTACCTTTTAAATACTTCCGTAAAGAAACAAGAGCAAGTTATAAAAATCAAAAAAAAAAAGTTTTCACGCGGCTTTTGAGATCCCTTTTTATTGTTTATGGTTTTCGCTTAGAGAAATACACACTATTTAAATAAAATTTAATGTCTATGAGATGCACGTTGCTGATAGAAATACGAACAGACAGAGAGCGGAGGCTTAGTGAAAGGTATTTCCCTAAAACTAATCTGAGAGTCGCAAGAATATCATTTTTCTTTGAGGTTCCTCTGTTATTTCAACTTAGGTGAAATTACTAACTGTGAATAATTAAGTTGAAAAGGTAAATTAATGTGTTCCATAAAGTTATGTCGCATTTGATAAACGCACACATGTGCACATTCAATTAGAGTACGAGAGTACATATTGATTATAAGTATTTACTTAGTACTCATGTGCATTTACTAAGCCCGTTTAAAACATGTCTAAACTCCAAATCGTCAGTTACCGTAATGTTAGGTTATGGTCAGATACTTGTCTCATTTGTAAATATTAATGTATGTTAGGGATTTTCAATTTAGATATCTCCCTCTTTTCTATTTCCGCCGTGAAGCAGTTCGCTGTGTTTCGGTTCGGAGGATTGGAGATGTAATTACAAGAACGCTATGTATAACATCATTACGGTATCTCTTTCTGTCAGGTGTGCCATATGCTTGTTGTGAATTTAAAAAAATGTTTGTCTGCTGTCTTCGGTGCGAAAGTCGTGCGTTAGTCGTCCTGCTAATACGATCGCTTTTTTCATACAAAACGCTCAGAGCCGCGACCGTGCAACAAACGCACGACAACAGGGCGGGAACGCTATGGATGAAAAAAACGCGTTAACAGGACGACTATTGTTAGACAGATGGGCGACAACAATCGTCAAAATTGAGAGGCTATGCACTGTACCGGGTACCCCTAGATAAATGTTTGGTAGTCGTGATGTTCCAATTATAAATCTACGGCTGTATTCTTCATCCGATTACGAAGAACTAAACTATGTTGCACATTCACGAAAAAATATTCACTTTGACACTTATCTTTACCCACTGAATTATTTTGATTTTACTATAAACTTAATTGTTTAGATGTAAATATATCATTAATAAAGTTATATAAGTGTAATATTATGAACATTAAAAAACTTGCGCCGTAATGAATCCCTCGAGACGGGTAGGCAGAGATGTTACACACCGCATTTCACATGTTTATGCTGAGTTGCGAATCTGTCGCTACTTTCCGGGTACAATGAGGAAAATGGCAGCTACAACTCTAGACTCGAACCCTCGCCCAATCGGGTCGGGTCGGTCGGTTAACCAAGGCACGTAACAGACTGAGCTACCACGTCCTCCAACTATAATACAATAAAGTGTAAGTATATTATTTACTTTAAGATGTTTATTGAGAGGAAAACTTTTAATTTTATATATCTAAAAACACTTCCGTGATTTCTGATTCTTTCTCAACTATTTAAATCCACTATCCGAGAGGATATAATCTATGTTTTATCTAATCTAGGAGCTTGTGGCGACACAGTGTACGTAGTGCGAGGCTTGCAATATTGAGATATATATATATAAGTAATTAAGCAGTTTACAAGTCAGTCCGCGTTAGGTACTACTTGAGTACAGTCGCCTCCCAGCTTTACCGATGTATTTATTGTACTGGTGGGCAAAATATATTAATGTGTACCTTACAACCTTTTATACTATTCAGCACTGAACAGTCCCCATAGTCATACCTACAAGCTTACAAATAAATAAATATGAAAGTGATGCCACGGTGTACCAATAACAATTTAACTCGCATCTCAAGTCTTCAAACTTTCACGTATCTATGTTAGGTGAGATAGTGTCAATTACCTGTCATTTACTTCTGCGTGTATTGCCAATAGTTCATGCTAAAGTTTATTACTTATAACAATACTCAAGTCACTTCAGGTCGAAAGCAGATAACAGTTGTTCTTGCGAAGTTTGTAACTTCAGCCACACTTCAGTTCTTAGATATAAAGTTTTATATAAAACAAGTGAATAGATTTCAGGTATCTCGTCTGTAAGTTATAATTTTAAGCCACTGCTGGTCGTAGTTACCAACGGCTTTCCCGCGGCACGCCACTCAGCCTGATGTTCGGCTCTCTCAACTGCAGCCAGTATCCTTGAGTGTATCGTCCTTCAACCTTACCACTGTAATCTCTCTTGAAAGTGACAAACGAAAGGACGCTACTGTTGCTCCTGGATAAAAGGATTTGCAGTGGTGATGGCAGGAATGAGTGTGACAAAAAATTTGATCCAATAAGAGTTTTTAAAAATACGTAGCCTGTGCTTCGTTGCATAGCTGCATTATTCGGTTTAAAGGACGCCACTGTTGCACTTGGATAAAAGGAGTTGCAGTGGTGGGACAGGAAGCGAGAAAAAAAGAGGGTTTCATCCAATGAGTGTTCTTTTATTCCTTTTCAGGTATGGAAATAGTTGCCCTTTTGAATGTACAATGCATACAAAAGGTTGTATAGCATTGAAAAAGGGCAAAGTTGATGGGATTTCTATACAAGCATTCTCTTTTTGATCACATCTTTTAGCTTATGCCTCGTATCCAATAGACAACAATTGACGCGTACCGTGACGCTAAACATGTTCGTCTACCTTGCCCACGCTTTGATAAAGCCTCGTATCAATTAGCCTAAATATGAAGCGGGACATGTATCACAGTATTTTGCTCTTCACGAGGCCTATCAGTTGTTGCCTAGTGGATACGAAGCTTAAGCTTAAATATGTGATCGAAGGGAGCATGCTTGCCAAGAAATCCAATGAATGCGGCAAGTTGCCCTTTTTTAAAGCTAAACAACCTCTTGCATACTGCGTACATTAAAAAGGGCAACTTTTCCATACCTGAAAAGGAATAAAAGAACCCTCATTGGATGAAACCCTCTTTTTTTCTCGCTTCCTGTACCACCACTGCAACTCCTTTTATCCAGGTGCAACAGTGGCGTCCTTTAAACCGAATAATGCAGCTATGCAACGAAGCACAGGCTACGTATTTTTAAAAATTATAAAAAAAAACCATGTTTTATGTTAACGTAGTGTAAAGTTTTTATGTGAATTATTTGATTTTTTATTTGGCCTGCCGAAAACATACCTTACACTGGATACTAAAATTTAAGTATACTCGTGGAATAAGTAACTGGAATATTATTATTATTCATTATCCTAAAATGTGTAAGCTTGCACAGACAAAGTACTCGTAGCTCTAGTAATCATAAAAATAAGTTCTTAAAGTTTTCTATGCCAACTATATTTAATTAAATAATATTATTTAACTATTAGCTATTGCCCGCGACTTCGGCCGCGAATAAGTCGAAAATGGTTACTATAGGATTTTTAATTACTTGACATTTATCTGAACAATTTACACAATGTCTTTATTATTGCGTGAAAGAGTTTTTATTTGCGGCACGCCCGCCCCTCTGTCCCACCACTGCAACGCCTGTTTATTAGGATCAACAGTGTCGCCGTTTGATCGAATAATCAACGAATAAATGCAGCTGTGCAATGACGCACAGGCTGTGCCCGGACACCCTACCGGCTGTCTTGGGACCCGCAACGAACTTAATCAGAAGAAATAGGAGGTAGTAAGATAGATGTTTCAGACTTCCCTCCCAGCAAAGCAATTGAAATGGCCCAGAGGCCAAAAACTAAAGGACAGCGTGCGTTGTGTGACAGTAACAAACATTCATTCATCCATAAATGCTTACAAACTTTCGCATTATAATATTAGTAAGGATAATAATACTATAATGATTTGGTACGCTAGTGAAAAAAGGTGTCAAAAACAACGTCCACTATAGGTATATTATAAAAATTAATTATTTTCTTCTGTAATTACTTATCATTAAAAAAATCAAAGTTAAGGTACATACATACAGAACAAAACAAAATGTTACTTTTAAAGATTAAAATTTGTATATTTGGTACTTCGTATATTTTTCATTTACATTTTTTGAGTCGAAGAGTAATATTTACCGTATAATCTTAGACGATAGTTTTTATAATTTTCATAATAAAGTACGTTTTTAAACATAACATTATAACCTTTTCAAAATAAATTAAATTAACAAATACTAGAAAGTTACTGTATAAATTTAATTGTAAATAGTATTATTAAGTTTAGAACAATTTTATTGAACGATTTTCTAGTTTTAAAATATTTTATATATACGGTAGTACAGAATAGCCACCTAATTAATAATAATAATAATATATTTCATTAATTTTCAAAACTTTCTATTCGGTTAGTTACTAAATAAGTACCTACTAATTATTTTTATTAAAACTACAGGTAATATCTAAATGATTACCATGTTTTTTAAAACTGTACATAAATTAAAAGGTTTTTTGTCAATCATAATTTTTTTTAATGTTAAAAATATTTCTGACTTCGATTTGCTGTCAAAATTGCAAAACGAGGTGAGATCATACAAAACTTGGTTTCAAGTCAGAAAAAGAATTTCTGACATGAAATTTTTTTTTTTTTTTTTTTTTAGAACCGTAGCAACTAGCAAGGGCTCTATGCTTTGTTACTTGGCTCTAAACGAATAAAAAATACTCCGCAAAAAAAAAAAACCTTACATTACTTAACGATAATTAATAAAAGTGCAAAAACCATCATCATTTTGGTGTTTTCTGTTTTGGTAGAACATTAAAGTGAATTAATTTTATTCATCCATCACACACATTGGAAGACCAAACTTTACAAAGAGAAAATTAAAATATGAAAAATAATTTTGCTCATTGCTATTGCTCTTAATATCAGTACATGTTAATTTAACAGTATAATTATACTATAATCTAAATAATTATAGCTAGATACGGCAATGGTGTTTTATTTTTTAAAATTATAAATCCTTATTCTATGTTAAGATTACAAGATTAATAATTACAATTACAAAGGTTCTAGTTTAACACCGATTTAGAATTAAATTCTCGTTGTTGTCAATAATTATATAAGTACTGTAATTTATTTAAATTTTAAATATTTACAAGATGAATACATTAAACTATGATCAGTCATAATATGAATAGTTGATAATATTTTACATATTTTCAAATTAAACGTATTAATCTAATCATAAGTTTGGTTTTGTTTGTCATTAATTAAACTAGACATTTAAAGATTCTAAAATTTAATTTTAATCACATCGAAAATTAAAAATACATTAGACATTTTTAATTAATAAAAAAAAAATAACAGGTTATAAAATTACATACAGGAAGAATTTGGTGTTCTTTTTTGGTTTAGATTTATAATTAACATTTAAATCTAGGATTTAAAACAATTTATAAAGATAATATTTACATAATTTTCGAAAAAAATACAAAGCGTCCAGCGCTTGGCGAAAACAAATGATTGTATAATATTATATTCTTAAGATTTTTTATTTAAAAAAACTACAAAATTTTTACTGATCCATCGAAAATTCCTACTTATGTCATTTTTGAATTTTTTTTTCGATAAAAAGGATAAATTTTAGAATGTCACAGTAAAAACTTTCCACTTATATTGTAATATTTAAAAGTGCATTTTATTGTTGTGAAGTGCATCGAGGCACGGAGGCACAGTCATTTTAATATATTTTTATTTTTATCTAATTACAAAATTGACAATATTTTAACAGTTTTTACAACCTACATATTTAACTAAATAAAGAAAAAAAATAAGACGGACGGAATAAATTAGATTTAAACTAAACATTGTATTTGATTAAATTTTAATAATTATGTACATAATAAAATTCAGTATCTAAATTTTGAGTTGTTTTTTTTTTTAAATTAAATATAAATGTAAAAACTGTTAAAGTTAGTCTTTAAAATGCCACCGCATTTTTACAATGAATTTTTTAGATAATTTTTTAATGAAGTGCATATTTATCTCAATGTACATGATTACGTCTCCGCTACAAGAAATAAAAAGATCAATTGAGATATATTTTTTTTTTGTTTTTTGTTTTTTTTTTTTTGTAATCTTTCATTTCTTGTAACATACATAGATAATGAAATTGATCGTGATAACATTTAAAAGTGAATCTAAGGACAAATTGTATTTGCAAACGATATTTTAATAATATAAAATTATTTATTTTATTTTGTACGTATGTTAAGCGTATGCGTGTAATTGCAAGAGAACTAAATTACAAAAAAAAAATATTAGTTATGTAAAGATTCAAAGTACAGTCAACATCAAAAGTGTAAAGTTTTTTTTTTTGTTTTACGTATGCATATATATGTTTTGATTTCAGCTGATTTTAATTTCACCTTAAAATAAAACAATTAACTGTGAATGCCTTAGTAGACATCTCGAGCACGAAAAAACTGATTCGTTGCTTAACTGTCCATTTGAAAATATTTATGTAGGCTTTTCGAGCACGTTTTTTATTTAATTGCCCGAATTCACTTATTTAAATCCGTTGGCTGCCCTCATCCTCACAAAAACGTTGAAAAAAAGTTAAATTTTAATAAGATCATTCACATCGATTTCATTTTTTTGGGTTATTTTTGGACTTTATTTTCGCCTATAAACTGATTTTTTTATAGATAAGTAATTTTCTTTATAAAATGTTTATTAGCAGATTTTTTAAAAATGTGTAGGCTAATAGGCAAGTATTTGGTCACAATCATACCCGTTGGAAAGCAAAGGTTGAACGAGCATGCTTACCTAGAAAATGCTTGCTTGCTCTCGACTTGAAGTGTTCCCAGTTGTAGAATAATTTAATTGGAATTATTTTCTTTGTATCTTTAAAATATATACACAATATAACTGTGTCGGATAGCATTAATTTCAATAATATATTTTTTATTTGTTAAATAAAAAACTTATTTTGTAAAAGATCTCTTGCAATATAAATAGTAGTCTTAAAGATAAAATTATTTTAATAAGCTTTGGTTTAAAACCTGAATATCATTGTTAAAGCTAGGAAATTCCATTTTGATTTTTACATTTAGGAATATTTTTTTAATTTTACATTACTCATTTCAAATCCGTTAGTGATTTTGCAGTTTTTTTTTATTTTTGTACAAACTACGTCCGCTATGGTTTAGCTAATTTATATCGAAGGTCTACGAGTGAAAAAAAATATTTTTTTACAATTCCTTTAAAGCAAACATAAGCTAATGGATATATTATTTGTCGTTGATCCAAAAGAATACAATAAAATATTAATCACGAAAACAAATATTTAAATACTGATATATTTTCAAAACAGTTCTCCCTTAAGTATTCAGAATAAATATTTCTATTATCTTAATTATTTGAACAGGATCTATCAAGAGGTACCTAGGTATGTTAGTTATAGATATAATTTATTATTAACAAGCAGGTATTTAGTACTATAATCCGAGTTAGTAGGTATATAGTTTAAATAATAACAATCATAGAGTAACTACTGCGCTTTCCGCTTTGACTGGTTCATTTTTCATAATTCGTACAAAACCAGTCAAAGCGAAAAAGCTAACGCAACAGAATTGAACTATTAAGAATTCACTTCTATTATTATCACATGACACTACACAGTGGTCCATTGTTGGCGATGATTGATGTATTAACGTACATTGTAAAAACCCGGTGCCGCTCTCTGTTGGGCCAACATGATGCGGTTTGCGACGCACCTGTAGCAGCACACGTAGGCCAAACATCACTTAAACAGTATCCTTCTGAAGGCCCTCCTGAAGTCCTTGTTGAATATCGTGTAGATGACAGGATTCAGTACGGAGTTCATGTATCCAAGCCAGAAGGCTATAGCAAACGCACTACCAGGGATCTCGCAAGAATGACACGCAGCCTTTAGAATATAGAGGAAGAAGAACGGCAGCCAACAAGCTATGAAGCTGCCCATGATCAACCCGAGGATCAGGGTCGCTCTCTTCTCTTTCTTCCTGGCTAACCTTCTCTTCTCTCGCTCTGGATCCCTTGGCTTGTGCTGCTTTGGGATAGCGGGCTCTAACTCTGCTTTGCTAGGCTGGATTTTCTCCTGCTTTTTCGTTACAGTTTTCTTGCCGAATATCGGCTGGCAAATTCTTAGTTTAAGAGGTTTGACGACGGCGCATCGGGAGACTACGCCGGAATCTGATGATGAAGGATCGAACTCCGAGACCATGTCCGTATCTATGGCAACGGAGGGTGCTCGACACTTTTGCTGCTGGACCTGAACCTCTCCATTCACTGAGAGTGATGAGCTTCGATGTGGACACGTAGCTAGAGGGTTTCTCGTCACCTGCGCTGAAGTCACCACCTTGAAGCAAAAGGGGAAATTTTAAAATCAAATCCTAAACGACCTGTTTAGAAATCTTATGGGGACAACGACTTTTGAGTCACCAAATATCAATAGAGACTGAAAAAGTAATTTTGACTTAATTTTACAATGAATTGATATAAGGTTTAATTTTAAGATTGTAAGGGCTGAAGGTTGCCTGCAATGGTAGCATCACAGGATGCTCTGGTCGGATATGTTTGTGGGAGGCTTTTGTCCAGCAGTGCACATCTCCGGCTGATGGTGATATTATATAATACCTTTAGAGTATCTTTCCTCTCGTCTGGTGGTGGAGGCATCGTGTCCCCGGCTTCACTCGTCGATATATCTGAAGCGAAGTCACAGGTCACAGTCGGGATTTGAACTTGAGCCGTTTCGATCGTAGAGATCTGACTTTCCCTGGAATCAAATTTTGTAAGGGTCATATAGGGCTTATAATCTTAATTAAAAATGTGTGAATTGGACTAGCGTATGATGGGTTCCGACATTCGACCAATAATTAAGTATTTTTTAGATTACTTAGTAAAAGTAATAAGAACAAGCAATTTTTTTTTTTTAAATCACGTTTCTTCTATGAAAACCCCCTTTAATGTATAATTTCTTTATGTTTTTAGTATTTGTTGTTATAGCGGCAACAGAATTAGACGTTGGCTGAAAGTTTTATGACTCTAGCTATAAAATACATGTTTCATGAGATACAGCCTGCTAACAGACAGACGGACAGCGGATATTTAGAATTAGGGTCTTGGTTTTCATTTTTTGGGTACGGAACACTAAAAACATTTGAAATAATGCATGGTTTTAAATTTCTGTATGATTCTCTCTGTCTAACCAAAGATTTTCAAGCTTTATAACTTAGTTATGAAATCAGACATTTGAGATAGTCTAAGGGATTTGAGTATATATGAGTGATCGTATAATAATGAAAATTAAAAAAAAGTTATGTACAATCCTTATTGGCTTTGTTTTAGGCCTTGTCCACTGATACTCATTTAGTCCATATCGATTCTGTTTTTTTTTTTGGGACCATCTCCTTTCCTTTTAGTTCTTTATTGCAGCCCTGCAAAGTCAGGGCAGGTCGCTAGTTAATTACAAATCTTCTAACTTTATAAATATGTCTCTGGAATTCTGCGCCCCATGTTTGCGATTATTTATAATACAAAGTCAATTTTAGTATTTAAAAACCCTAAAGTCCTTCAAGATATGGAAAGGCTTTATACAAAATCGACGAATAAAAAGTCCATCACTAATTTTTGTCCTTTATTAAATTCCTAACATTACTTAGTGAAGAAGGTTTTCGTCTAGAAAAAAATGACAAGAAAATCTGTTTAATGAAAATTTCCAATAAATTCTTTACTGAATTTCTATCGCGAATTTTTGATATGGTTTAATTTTTGAAAAATTTACAGCATTAATTTAACGAACCAAAATCATTCCATTGATGCTGGATAAAACCTTTTTTTTGGGGTCAAATTTTATCCACAAAATACGTTGGTATTTATAAATTTCATCGGACCTTTATTCGCTCAATTCGTAAGCTCGTCAAGGTTTTGGTTTATAAAATATTTATATATATTAAGATTATTTTTTTAATTATATAAAAACATGGAAGACTTCAGAGCAAAGACTTAGTCTTGTGTTCATCACACAAAAATTTGCACGGGTCGGGATTCAAACTCAGTACCTAGCTTGTGTTAGCACACAGCCGTTGCATCAGAGGCTGACAAAATTACATTTTTATACAACAAGGATATGGATCACCTGATGGATAGTGAAACCGCCTTCCATGTCCTAAAACACCAAGAGCAATGCCAATTTTGCACATGCTAAGGCAAAAAATGTGATAATTACACTGGCTCTCCGATCTCTTGAACCGAAACAGCGAACTGTGTCACAGCAGGAACAGAGAGGATGGTGACAACGCAAAAGTAGACTGACCACCTGATGTACGTACCTATTGTTAGAGTTGCTATCAACGCCTTGAGGCATAGGTATAGATGGCGTCGCAGGCATCGGTCTGGTGCCCTTCGGGGGGTTACTGAAACTTGTCTGCTGCTCGTTCTGTAAACAAACAAGCACTGACTATCTTTCAGACTACAGAGAGAATTAAGAGGAAACTTAAGGATAAAAAAGGTGTTTGGCTCGATCAATGTCTATTTTAGATGGAATCAACATCTTAAGATTTTAGAATTTAATTGCTTTGCAGATCAAAAGTTGTAACAATAAACGAAATTGTGGAAAATATTGAAGGCAACCTGTGATTTGGATTCTCCCATTGGTTTGTCTCTTTTGTGAACTTGATTACATATATGAATACATGAATACATGCATTTTTATATAACTTCATGAGCAAACAAGCAAGCGGTTCACTTAATGGAAAGTGATAACGCCGCCATTGAAACGACGATGCCCCTGATGTCTTGAAACACCAAGAGCACCCCTTAAGCGTTCCCCATGTAGAGGCAAAGTCAAACACATTGTATTACAAACATTTATATTGTAAAAATTCAAATTCTTACTTATAGTAAAACATTGTTTTGTATTTTTTAATGTAATCAATAATCATATTTTTATAAATGCTAAATTGTATATTAATCAATTATATAATATTGGTAAGATTTAATTAGTACTAATATCATAGTTTAAATTATGTTAGATGTATGTGTTAATATATTGAACTCATAATTAAAAAAAAGATTAAAGTTTTTCTTCCTTTTTTTTATAGTGTGTAAATGTTAAGAATACCAAACCAACGAACTAAAGTTTATATTAAAAGTCAGTATTTAGCGGACACTCGATGTTATCATTTCTCCACCTAACACCCAGCCTTTACAATAATTACACGGTGCAAAATATATAGTTGGACTGGAAGGCTTTTTTTCATAGCCTTAGCAGTTTTAGCCACTTACCGGTCTAGGCCTTGGATTTTTCCTGATGCCCCTTCTGGCCCGAGCCTTAGCTGCGTAGTATATCCTGATGTACACGAACACCATGATGCAGGACGGTATGTAGAAGCTACCCAGGGCGGAGTACACCACGTAGCCGATCTCCTCAGACACCTGAGAACAATGGGGAGTCTTATAGCCAGTGAGTAATGCGTTCCACAGACAGTTCCCGCTGTCTGCGATACCTGCCATACTGCGTATGTTATAGCAGCCGTCTGCGAACCGTCTGCGAGAGTATTTCGTGTTCGATTTGCTATTTTTTACTATTCTTAGGTCTTGTGCCAAACAAAATAGTCACGTGATATTGTGTCATAGTCTTAGTGTCTCATAAAGTGTGACAAATATGTGTTTTTGGAATAAAGGCTCATTTCATGGGAAAGTAAAAAGGTGATAAATAAAGCAGCCACAACGAATTTTTAAGTAACATTATTAATTTTTTAAATAAACTTTAATGTAGGTTTCAAGATCGATTTCTGCTTCAGCTTACACGTAAAATTATCAAGACGTTTTCCTTCTGTTGATCCTGCGAATGTGTCAGATCTTTCCGTTTCTTTATCCGCGTGTCGTCCTATTGCCTGAATTTTCCTCAATAACCTTTCAAAAGCAATGAAACTAATTTGTCACGGGCCTGCTGAGTGGAGTTAATAATTGACCCTGCTCTATAAACCTTAAATAATTCATTCACCTGCCCGGGCGGCCCCGAGCGGGCGGCAGTCAATTGAAAAATTTACTACTTTCAGCAAAAACACAGGGTTCTGGTCTAAGACAGGAGAATACAGCGATGTGCATACATACATACATTATACAAAGCTCGAAACAAATATCCTGACATAACGTAAAGAAACAGCCAACCTTTGACATGTAAATAATCAAAGCTGCTATATTTTATCAGCATATTAATATTGAGTACTGTTCCTTAAAATAAGTTTTCTTTCATAGAATTTTAATCACAAAGAACATCCCTGTTAGACTAATCAATAAGACTACTGGAAGTAGAAGGTAACATCAGTTAAAATTTTGACAACTCTGACACTAATCTTATTATATACATTTTCAAATGGTCCAGAAAAATAAGCAAGAAAAAGGGACATATATTGCATTAGTTCTTGATCTACGCTCCACTTGTTGGCCTTAACTGCCATCTTGATTTTAAGGACAACACTTTTTTGCTAATAATTTCAATGTCACTCAAAATGGAATATTTAACTTCTTTTTTGCACTTTTTGTCCTTACAAAATATTTGTCGTAGATAAACTGTAAAAAGCGGCATTATTTCCAAATTTCTCGGTTATTATTGTTAACTTTAAAGTTGTCCTTAAAAAGTCCTTAAAAAGTTGTTTACAATTAAAATTTCAATAATTTTGTTTTAAAAGGGACTTAAAATAAGTACTCTTTCTACTTAAAACAACTTTGGTGTTGTTGCTCCAAAACTTTATTACAACATTACTCATAACAATTTAAACATAACTCCATCGATGAGCAGAGTGCTTTTTAAATATAAAATTGTACCTAATAACATATTTTAAATTATTGGATACTGTAATGGTTGAAGGCATTTCTAATTTCACTGATTTGGTCAAAAATTAAACTGGATCTTGAACATGATCTTGGTCAATAGTCAAAATATAACAACCCGCTGGTGGTTCATCACAAATCCCACACGTTTTTTTATTATTTTGAAACCCCTTTCAAGAAATTAATCTAACCGTCCATTGTCCGCTTTGAAAGACTTTGAAATATTGACTCGAATAAGAAGCAATTGAAATATGGGGCGCAAGAGATTAGATATTTTATCCTTACTGCTATTACAAATGGATGATATGTCGTCTGCTTGGTAAGAGTATGATAGGCTAGGCCACGGAATAAATACTAGTAATGGCGACAAATTATTTATCCAATTTACGTTACTAAATACAGTAAAACATTTATTGAAAATTTACTAGTTTTTGGTCATCTGTCGAGGGATACTCAATTCACCGCGACCACATTCAAATTCTTGTTCATTACGGTAAATTTACAAATGCTTCAAACTTTGTATCTGACATTTATGTTATGTTTCTCGTTATTTAATTATAAAACAATCAAAAAGTCCAATAAATGATTGTAATGCAATATCAAGGAATATAACACAAATTTTTGATACAAAGATTAAAGCCCTTGTGAATTTACCTGCATTTGGTAGACAGTGGAGTAGAGGAAGCGATGATGATGCGCGGTTAAAATGAACTTTGAATTGTGACTTAAGTGTTTTTGCTCGCTGAAATAAATGCTGTCTATGCTGAAGCTAAGTTTAGACTACGGCAGAAATAGGGAATATGCATGACTTTTTTTAATTATTTGTTATAATTCCATTCCACGGATTTGTGCATTGACAAATCCAAATCCGTTAGATTTTCTCAAAAATCTGAATTATTAACTAAGTTTTAAAGCTTCAATATCGTTGGTTAGACAGAGAGATCCGATATGTACAATGACGTCAAAGTACTCGGGCGCCATACAACTTCTATAGAAAAGGTTGTTCTGATAATGTATTTACTTTAAATGGTTATATCTCCCTTGATTATCGTTCAATTCTAATTCTGTTTTCACAGTAAATATACTATTTCCAGATACCTTACGATAAATAATAAAAAAATTGATTGAATAATCAAATTAAATTTCAATCATATTCCCTATTGCGACATAAATTTCAGACACAAATTTCAATGCTGTTCACACTGAGACTGGGTTTTTTTACTGAGGCGACACAAATTTTCGTGTCGAAATAAATTTCTCAATTACAGACACTCTTTGATGTAAAATTATTATTATTTACTGTGTCAAATTGTAATTGAAATTTGTACTGCAATTATTAAAAAAAGCAACGAAGGATGTTTTATGTCTTGTTCTTTCCCGTAAGTAGGTAGACAGCAATCTGAAATAGTAGTTATTAATAAAATTACAGTATACAAGTGCTTCTTTTAAGTTTATTAAAAAAAAAACATTCTCATTTTGACTGTTTCTTTTTCAAGGCTGTTTTATAATGCATTATTTTTTGGAATAAAAAAAAAAAATTGTCGAATTAATGCCAAAACAATACTATCAAAGATTAAGTAACTATTCATTCTTCTGTATCTATTTATAAAAAAAACAGACGCACAACACTTTCCGAAAACTGCAAGAAAGCTATCTTAAAAGCAACGTCACTGGTACGCAACTGTCTCTTTCTGACAAACGCATCTGTAGTTTACTAAAGTGAGACAGGTATTACTTGCTAGTTTTCGATCGGTCAATCTTACCTGCGACATAATGAAACATTTGCACTAACCCAGTTTAAGGAGTAAGTTATGTGCAAAGTACTGGCTGTTATCAAAGTTTAAAATTTTTAACAAAATTTAAAATTTAAGCCGGTGTTGCCTTACTTTTTGTGTCCTTTTTTCCGAAATCTTACACAATCGTTAACCTGATTTAAATATTACTATAGTATCTTAGTTTACTAGCATTTAAAATAATTATATAATTAAATTACCGTTTTCTACTAAATTGAACCCTCCAGTTAAATTTTATATCTCACAAACTAAGTCAACTAACTACCTGAACTCGACAATTACACTTCGACAACTGACATCGTGTAAACGAAACTAAAATAAACAGCCGTTTTCACAGCAACAAAGCCTTTTCCAGTTACAATTTCGCTAAAATGGGGTAAAAGTGGAGACATTTGATCCCTAAATGGAAACCTAATGTACCGGGCAGGGACTTGGGGAGATCAAATTATTAACAAAGTATGGCGATGAATGTAATTAAAATTACAGATCATTCCGAGAGCTATTCCATTTTACTGTCGACGAATAATTGCATTGACTTTGACATTCAGTTCTGTTTTTGGTGATATTTAAGTAGATGTGCATATTTTGTATTAACATAACAAATTCACACCGTAATTAATCACTCGACAGGTAGAGGTGTTAAACACCGCATTTCGCATGTTTAAATTGTGTTCGAGTGTGACAGGTTGTGAATCAGTCGCCACTATCCGGGCACAATAAGGAACATGGCAGCTACTTGTACAATGTTCAGCAACCCGATACTCGAATCCTCGACCTGTCGGGTCGGGTCGACCGGTTAATCAAGGCACGTAACAAACTGAGCTACCGCGCCCAAATAAAACGATAAAAATGTTTTATTTTTCGGGTTCCACTGTAGTATATTACAACCTTAATATATTATATGACAAATATAAAACACTTTATGCTTAGAATAGGAGTAGTTTTAGTTAAAACATGTAACCAAAATCATCCTCTTTTAATTCGATAACTCCAAACATTACACCACTATGTCAAAATATTAAAAATATGGAATCATACGTACGTTTAATGCTAGAGAATAAATAAGAAATGCATTTATGTACTGACAATCGGTTTTAGTTTTGTTTGTTTCCTAATTTTAATTTTGAATGATTGTTTTCTTCATTTTTTTTTTAATTATTAGCCCTAGTTTTTAGTCCCTAATTAAGCCAACAGCTCGAGTTAAGGGTTCTAAAGTACCTTACTGTAATGCAAAGATTAGATTATATAATATTATATAAGCATTTGCATGCACGAGCTGGGATTAGAACCCAGGACTTTAGAAGACAGGGTATCGTAAAACGTTTTTTGTAACGCATAGTACCTCAAAGCATTTGGTGCTTGGACTGAGCTAAGACATCGAGGGAATCGTCGTGTCAATAGGCGGCAGTATTTTCCATCAGGTTCATCTGCTTGTTTGCCCAGGACGTTATTAAAAACTTCCCAATTTACAATAGTCAAAACATGTACTAACTAAGCTATCACAAAAACCATAAAAAGAAATCACGAAGGAAACATTAACTTTAAAAGAAAAATACACCCTCAAGGATTCAATTCCAACCTAAACCATCCTCAACTGTCCATTATCCCGAGAAGACGTGTAAAATATCCGAATCTGCATCAAACAAAAGCATTAAAAACCGTTGAAAAAGGGAACATTTCCTTTGTTTTACAAAGGAATATACGCCCTAATGGAAGTGGGGGAACTCAGACTTGCAAATGAAATGACCTAAGATTCGCACTGATAACTTACAACATTTTATATTTTCTCACCCAATCTGATTTCTGCTTTAATTGTCTACGTTTAGAGTCCAAATTCTTTTGGTTTCGATGGAGGTGGTTGCGATATTTTTGGTACAGCCAGGACAATAGTGTCGTTTTATTCATTTTAACGATAATTCTGTGCAACCTAAAGGTTGCAAGTGGTAAGTGAATCGTGACCTTAGAAAGGTTCAAATCGTCTTTTTAAATGATATTTTCAACTGATAATTTTAGAACCAGACATATTTCGATGGCAACATTTAAGGACGGTTGATAATAATCTTTTTGATTTGTTTATATTTGTAAATGAGCTACAAAATGGCGGGAGAATATTATATTTATAAAAAGCAAGTGACTGACTGATATATCAATGCACAGGCGATATTCACAGGGCTAGAAAATTTAAATTTCGCACATGTATTCCTCATGTGACGGAGGCATCCACTAGGGAAGGATTTTCAAAACTGAATTATATTTTTATTTGTATTTATTTGCAGCAAAAAAACTACGATGAGACCGAAAAGCTATTGGAGGTTCTTTCCTAGTACCTATATAGATATGATGACAACTTTGCTTACACGCACATACACTCTCGCACACTCACACACACATACATGCACACATACACTCTCAAACACTCACGCACACACACATTTTGGTTATTTTGTTTTTGTTTCTCATTGTAATTTCTGATTCTCTCTTGACTGGATTTCTTTGTATTTGATATGAATTTCATATTTACACCCTAGGTACTATTATTTATATATTGTCTAAGCTGGAAGAGCGGTGCCTCCTAACACAGGCTATTTTAAGCTCCATAAAAAGGAGGCTCCGGCCAGTGTCATTTTTTGTAATGTGCCATTTAATGAAATAAATGTTATTGTTATTATTATTTATGTAAAGTTAATACAGGTTTCCTGATGTATTCTAGTACTAAGAAGTCAGTACTCGAAACTTTTGAATCTGATACTGATGTCTAGTGTAGTGTTCAGGTTATGTTTAAAAAATTCGAATTGCAAGAGGGAAGGAAATAAACAGAAAACTACGAAATGCAATAAAAACCATAGAAATAAATGTACTAATAAATGTTAGATCAAAGGGCATTCCAGACCATTGATGCACAAGTCTTAGGTCTGGGTTACTACCACCCTCCTTTCTTCTTCCAACGTGAAGCAGTTCACTGCGTTGTGGCTTGACGGACCGGAGAGCTAATGTAATTACCAGTACGAGAGGTATAACATCCTTTACGGGCATTCATTACGATGGTTTTTGAGTTCTTATACGCAAAAGGCATCGTCAAATCAATTAGCTGACTCGTCATCAGGTTAACCGCCAGTTTGTTTTTGTGAAACCTTGTAAAATCGTCGAACACAAAGAAAATAGATCAATTATGATGTTCATGTTTACCCGTGACCCAATATGGACCTTTTTAGGTCATCCAAGTCGAGAGCAAAGCGTGTAATAGAGTAGGATCAGCAAAAACATGTGATTTCTAATACTTAATGGAACGTTACTGAAGGTTTACTTCCTGTTAAGGTGATTTTATACTAGAAATTGATTGAATTTAATTGTTATTAAATAAGAAATCTGAAAAGCTTCAGATTTCTATCAATATAATGATTATTTTGTTTATACACATACAAGTTATGTTTATATTGATAAAAGTGTATTTTTTTGTTCAGCAAATAAATAAATAAAAAACTGAAATAATGCTGCCTCGTATTACTGGAGCATTTTTTTTTGTTTTGATAAATAATTACTTAAACGTTTTGTCACTTTCGGTGATTTGGTACTCGTAAGATTTTCGTTATTTAATGTTATATTCTAATACTAAAATCTAATACCACTCGGTATTCAAAATCTCTTGAAACTGAAGTTTGTAGTTTTAAATTGATTTAACATTTAAAAATCAAACAAAAATATTATTAACATAAAACGTAAGAAAAAAAAAGTTTTATTTTCTTAATAAAAATTGTAAGTATTTTTTATTTCGTCGAACGAATTGAAATGTAATAAAAAATATTGTCCTCTCAGAACTTGGCTGTACTCGATGTACGTTCATAACCTGTATGCCATTAATTTCAACGATTAAATAAAAACAATGTTTACGTCACAGGATTTTCCGCGTATACGACGATTTGGCTGCGTTTTTGGTCATCTCCCAAGTAACTCCTTAGAGCCTACAATAACCGTAGTGATGATTAGGCAGTATGGTAATAAAAACCAATGCCGTTAAAGAAATACATACAAAAATATAAAAATCCCGCGTAAAGTGTCTCGCAAAACGTCTTAAGAAGCATAGCTTCAACGAAAAAACATGTTGTAATCGCGTCTATTGTGAAATCAGCTTAAAACAAGTGGCCTGTTATCGGGTTTGGCAATCTTGTACTGATGGCAAAACAAATCAATCATTCCTATTCCTCAAGAAAATAAGAACCGGAAACTGTACGAGTACCTTTACCATGTATCTTTTAACCTTACTCTGTGTTTACTAAAACATTAATATTGTAGTTTGACAGACCATGCTAAACGCAAAACACAATATCGAGTACATAACCTACTCGTTTTTTGAAAACATTTAAAAAGTGTAAAAGAAAGAAATTCTAATGAAAGGCAATCAAAAATTTAAACATGCTGCAAATGTTTCTTTTAACCTGAGTGGGCAAACGGGCAGGTGACCCACTCGATGGTAATTGATACCGAGGCCCATGGACATATCCAACCAGAGGTTGTCAACAGTTGTGTTACCGGCCTTCTAAGAAAAGAAAAAGAGTAGACTCAGTTTTTAAAGGAAGTAGGACCTTCACACGGTCAAACATCTAACCAGATATCCTTGCTTAGTTGCGCTTGTTATGTATGGTTATACATTAAAAGCGCAATATCAGTCCTATGCTATATAACCAGTGTAATAATAATAACCTCATTACGATACACACATTGACTCAGCCCTACACTAAAATATTGTATCGCAGCCACTAAGCAAGGATATACTGGAAACTACATATATAAGAATACAAAATCCAAGAGAGGTAAGCGAAATGTGTCTTGCAAATAACGCAAAGTTCCGCCCTCACAGAGATTCGAACCCGGAACTTCTAGCAGTCGGTTGTTTACGACACTGCGCCACCGAGGTCGTCAATCAATGTGTTGCCATGTGTTACAATAACAACACCCAAGACCGGTAAGCGAAACAATGCGTCTTGCAAATAACACAAAATGCCGCCCGCGCCATGATTTGAACCAAGAACCTCTAGCTTAGCAGTCGGCTGTTTACACCACTGCGCCACAGAGGTCATCAGTCAATGTGTTGCCATGTGTTAAAATCAGAATGTTTTTTTTTTCAGTGTTTACAAAACGCGTCAATAACAAAAACCATTGACCTCATGAAAGTTAGTTGTGAGATCATCTGCCCTGGGATGTTTTTGTGACCTTGATTCGGGAAAAGTTGGCTACCTCTGGGGCTCTAACGTCGAATAAATTCTCGTAACGGGCAACTTTTTTTGACACACTCAGAAAACGGTCTCTATTTAGATCAACTTTGAACGCAGGTTAAATTCTGTCCATTTTTTTTCTATTCAAACTATGTTGATGGCAATTTTGATATTCTTTTTTTCTAATTTATTAAAATTATTCATCCCTTAGCTTAGCTCTCTCTAGTATATTAGGGAATATGCATGAAATTTTATAATCCAATCAACTTATCGTAAAGTCTGAAGAAATATTATATTTACAGTGCAAACAGAATGAGAATTATACGATAAACCAGGGAAAGTTAAAAATATATCTATCTCAATCATCAAAACACCCTTTTCAATGGAAGTTGTATAGCGCCCGTGTACTTTGACGTCATTGTATATATCGTATCTCTCTGTCGAACTAACGACTTTGAAGCTTTTTAACTTAGTTAATAAGTCCAATATTTGAGAAAATCTAACAGATTGGTGTATATATGGTATCGAATTATAATTAATTAACAAAGTCATTCATATCCCCTTTTACCGGCATAAGATATTTTTAGATTAAAAGGTATGTATAATTTTGAGGACATGGTAGCTTAGTTTGTTACGTGCCTTGGTTAACCGACCGACCCGACCGTACAGGTCGAGGGTTCGAGTCTCAGGTTGCCGTAAGTTGTACCTGCAATATTCTTCATTTTGCCCGGATAGTGGCGACAGATTCGCAACCTGTCACACTTGGACTCAACATAAACATGCGAAAAGTGTGTAGCAAGCCCTTGTGCCAACCCCTCTCGGGGGACTACGGCGTGAGTTTATGTATGTATGTAAAAATAAATAAATAAATACATCACTAAGTCATGGTAAAGGTGAAGATTTATTTCGGATCAAGATTCTCCTGCGTATAAAAGATATTTATACTTTATCAAATTAGATATAATACAGGAAATTGAGTGTTTAGGGTTGGCAAATAAAGATACCGTGGGTACTAGGGTTGCCATATTGAATCAATTGCCTTTATCGAGTGATTATCCTTTTACGGGTATTACAAATTGTGCTGGGGATTCTTCGAAATTGTCTATAAATAGTAATATTAATAAAATTCATTTATCAATTGCTTTTAAAACTATACGAATTAAATGATTCTTTATGATTAAAATTTCGATCTTAATGATTATAATTTAAAACATATTTTGAATGATGTATGAACTTTCAGGGTGCTAAGGCTTCATTTAGAAAAAAAAAAATACAAGGACAAAGCTGTGCGTTCAAAATTATACATAAATGGAGGAAGTGTCTTTCCCAGTAATTTTTTTAGCTAAATCTATACCAGGTTTAAAATCCTCATTTAAAAGGAAGAATCAGGCAAGAAATTTAAGTTTTTTTAAATCTTCTTGATTTCTTGTTAAAATTTTCGTTTTAAAAGTATTAAAAAAACTATCTACATATTGTTCAATCTTGCATGTTGGCACGGAACTCTTCATTTGCGAGTATAACTCACACTTGGCCGCTTTTTAAAAATATTTTGAAAACAGAAAAAAAGCTTACTGAAAAAAGTTTTTATTTTATTTCGATGTCCAATCAGTTTTCTGATAGACAAATAAATACTCATTATTTTGAAATCCCTCCAGCAGTTGTAAGTACATATGTAGTGTATAGGTAATTTGGCAAATCAAGAGGTTAGGACGTATTGTAGTAATGCATTTATCATGTATCCTCTGAGAGCGGCGCCCTAGTGAATACTGATATCATATTGAGGCTATATTGACGGGATACACGATTGACAATGATATCTTTCTAGCGCTACCCGCTATTTTATCCAAGTAGAATTTATATTTTTTAATTTTTGTTAGTCATGTCCAACCCGAAAGACCATTAAATATAAGTCAGTTTTTGGGTTCCGTACCCAAAGGGTAAAAAACTTTATTCTATTACTCAGCCTTTATCCGTTCGTTTGTTAGCAATGAGTATCTCATCAACGATAATAGCTAGACTATTTACATTTTCAGAGAATGTCTATTTCTATTGCCGCTAAAACAAGAAACATTAAAAATATATTGATTGCTGGTTTCTTTTACGAAATCATTTAAATATTGTTTAATTTTGTACGGAAGCCTTCAGGACCGAGTCAGACTCACGCTTGACCGATTTTTTAAATATTAGAGATGAGTGGATCCAAGAATCCGTTTCGAAAGATTACTTCCTACAATTAAAGATTTGATTTGTATTAAAAAACTCGCTCGTTTTGATTGATTTTGTAGTAATGACAATTCAAGAACGCATAATAAATAATAACCTTCGTTTTGTATTTATAGAAAGATAAACTGAGATATATAATAAAATTATTAAGTAAGGAAAATATCGTTTAAAAATTCTCGACAGTTTATAGCAAATTGTTTTGTATCAACCAAATATTTATTTACTTTCTACAAAATCATGAGCAAACAAGCAGACGGCTCACCTGTTGGAATGTGATCCCGCCGCCTATTGACACGAACGGTGCCCTTGATATCTAGAACGCCAATAGCACCAGCAATGTTTTACCTTTAAATTGGTAAAGATGAATCTTTCTTGCCGGTAATTATACTGTCTTTCCAATCCTTCGAACCGGAATACAGCGGACTGCCTCACGGCAGAAATAAAAAGGAGGGTGGTACCAACCCCGACGATCTCGCACGTAGACCTATCACTTGTAATCTGTTGTAATTAATTTCTAGCTTGTAAGACTTTTCGGCGATTGATCAACATCGCATGTACTTACAACTAATTACCTCTGTAATTCTACTGCAACTGGAATTGTACTTTTTATCTTTAGGAAATTTAAAAAAAAGTTATACCATAACCCGCTCCCGCTTATCACAGTGGCCTGAAACTAACAAAAACAATTTTCTTAGTAACAATTTGTTGATTGTAACTCTATGAGTAATTAATATTAGTATCGGAATGCTTAACAATACATGACCATTTACTCTGATTGATTGTTTAACGTGAGTAGCGTGTAAAGGAAAGAAATTCACTGATACAAACACATACCGAAGTGGAAATGTTAGGAATAAAACATGAACCTCCTTATTATAAGACGCAGACTAAAGCCAGAACTTCCTATTTCGAATTTCGAATACTATTTGGCGGGAAACTGCCTGTTCTGACATTTGACGTTTGAGCACGGTTTTTTTTTCTTTTGTTGCGTTGCCCTCACCATGGCATACCTTTTAGTATTTTGCCAGAGCCAAGTTATTTTTACTAACAATTTCAGATATTTGTTTTATTATCTTATTTGATTCATACTTTTTAGGGCGTGGTTTTTAGTTTTTAATCTTTTTTTTTGTTTAAGCATTTAAATTGAGCATCTTTAGAGTTTAGAAGGCACCGTCATCAATATTTTTAATTTCTGAGTATTCCAAATTCAGATTTCAATCTTTTAGCTTTTTTTTTTAAATATGGTTATTATAAAAATCTAATTGTTTATTTACATGGTCTAAAAACAATTGTGTGACTTTTTACCCGAATATGGCGAAACAAAAACGAGGGTTATGATTTTGACCGGTATGTATGTATGTATGTTCATCTGTTCCCTCATAACTTATAAACTACTTGTCATAAATTGACAATTGAGGTATCGATAGATGTGAAATGACCGTCTGCTAGTTATAGGCTATATGATGTCACATTAAATTGAGTAGGGCGCCCTCTATAGGGCATAAAGTAATGAACACAAAAATGTTTTCTTCGTATAATATGATTGTGTTTGTTTGATGCTCACGGTTAAATTGAATTTTACTTTACAATTTCAGGTAAAAATATTTTCTGGTTTCATACATTTTAGAGCGTATCGACTATCAGTAGGTACTATTTAGTTTTTAAACTTATTTTATTCAAAGACGTAGCAAAAAATGTGATTCATTTACAAGCACTTGAATTTCGTCCCATTATTTTCGGAGAATCCTCGAAATCTAAAAACGATACCGCATATTTCGAGGACCTTAATCCAAAAAAGGGTGAACCAAAAAGATGGAGTAACATATTGCAGGTCCAGCCAATAAGGGTTCTTGTAGAATTTTTTCCGTAACTCAAAGGAAAATGGGTCATGCCTGGAAAGTTTTGCCTTTTGTTTCCTATTTAGGGAGAAGAATTTAGGTATTGGATGCCACGACTAGAAGGGTTGTAGGTACATGGTACGGTAAAATAAAATAAATTATATATATAACTTACATACTACTTAGATGGTTAAATAATATTTATTTCAACATCTAAGCTTTGCACGAGCAACACATTGCTAGGGTTGGCGATGTAAGACATTAAAAACACCGTCGTGTCAATAGGCTGCGGTATCACTTTCCACCAGTTGAACCGTTTAGTTGTCTGCCCTAGAGGTAAAACAATAAATAATATTATATTCCTCGACATGACAGATCAATTGGGTTTCATCCGGGATTTGAATCCCAGTTCGCGAAAATTTTAAGGTGAACAACTACAAACACATTTAATTAGATTTAAAAATTTTTGACATTTTTAATCCAATTAAATGGGTGATTATTTATGTTTGGTATTTATTAACAAGAAAAATATGAATTTTCATGTGATATTATAAACCTTAAAGAATGAAAGGAAATGATATTTAATTGCTTGAAATATGGTGCATTACATTCATAAATATTTCGCTTTATAAAAGCATGCAAAATTTTGGTCAAGTACAAGTGGGTCATCAGGATTAATAATTTTAAAAAGAAAACAATTTACATGACAAATATTATAAAATGTATGCAATTCTAATGTCAAATAATATGAAATACAAATGTCGACTTATATACAATAAGCCGTTCAAATGTCAAACAATGAAGGAGGATAGATAAGCAATTGTAATCTTTATAATATAAAATGAATCGCAAAATGTGTTGGTAAGCGCATAACTCAACAACGCCTGGACCAATTTGGCCAATTCTTTTTTTAAATATTCGTTGAAGTTTAATGATGGTTTTTACGGAAACAAAAATTCGAATAGTTGCCGGAAAAACTATAAAACAGCGCTTTTCTCTTTCCCATACAAAAGGTTTTGTTTTCTATATGACAGGACGAAGTCTGTCGGGTCCGCTAGTTTCAAATAATACATTGAATAAGGTAGGTCATACATATCAAATAACCATATTTTTGTCTCCAAGTATTCCTTGACTGAATAGTAGAATTTTGTGACCAGCCCTTTCAATGTCATTTTTGTATATTTTCTGGTAATTTGTTAAATAATTTTACTCATGTTATAACTACTTCTATGAAAATAGCGAGACTGCATACGTGGTACATCTAAACGGTCGGGGTAGCGTGTGTTGAATGAAGTTGTATCTTTGATTTTTTTTAAAGATTTAAATGTAATTTTGCAAAGACACAGCATTCATAAATATACATTGAAGGAACGGTTAAACGATTTAGTTTTATAAATAAAGGCTTACGTGAAGTTATCTGAGGGACGTTGCAGATGGATCGCACAATTGCTTTTGTGCAATAAATAACCTATTTATTTCGACCGAATTTCCCCATATAAGATACTGAAGCAAGATAGGATCTTATATCGCAGGCACTAATAAACGCCACTGACGTATATTATAAAACAAACAATTTGAAATCCAAGATCTGCAAATCACATTATGATCCTACCAGGAATATAACCTAGACTCTTAACGCTTACACCGCTGCACCATAGAGGCAGTTATTATTATTGTTAGCGATGAAAAATTTACATAAAATTCTGAGTAAAATACGATTTTGTTATCTTTCACTCCGAAGGCTTGAACGAAAGCACATTACCTACTGCGAGGCTCGGCGAAATTAAAATCCAAGCAGAATCTCATATTAAAGGCAAACATTGTGTGTTTTGGGCCTAGATTATGAATGTGGGACAAGGATTAGCGAGACAATGGATGCGGCACGTTTAACTCAATTAAAACAACCGATCCCGGTGTTTATTCTGTGACACTGGTTGCTTGTTCTACTAAAACGTTGAATATAAGCATGTTGTGTTTATTTTTCGGCTTTAATTTGAAATGGTTTGATAAACTGAGAGTTTTGATTGTCTTTTTTTTTCAAATCGAATTTGATCCATATATAAACACGCCGCAGGCCCTTGGGAGAAGTTGGCAGAGGTTACACAGCACGCTTTTCGCACGTTTATGTTGAGTTCCAGTGTGACAAGTTGCGAATCTGTCGCCACTATCCGGGCACTATGAGGAACATGGAAGATACAATGTACATCAACCAGATACTCGAACCTCGACCTGTCGGGTTGGATATCCAAGGCAAGTAACAAAATAAGGGAAGTATATATTTTCATGTTTCTATTACCGCATCCAAATATTTCATTATTCTGAATCATCGTAACACAGTTTCGGATTAAAAAGGAATTAGGGTTTGAGACGCTACGCTTGTGAACTGTATTTTAATAATTTAGACTACACACTAGACTAATAATATACAATATCGTAGCATATAATCTTATATTAGAAACACGTAACTTTGTGTGGATGTTTGTTACCTCTTCACGCTGAAACTACTGGACGGGATTTGATGAACCTTAAAATTGTCATAACATATACATCAGAATTGCACAAAGTCTACACTACAAAGGTAATGACAAAAATAATAAATAACCACATCACGGCAATTATTTTATTATTATTATTATTATAATGACATTGACTCAGCCCTAAAGTAAGATTGAATAATATTGTGTCACAGGCACAAAGCAACTATATGGTATAAACTACATAGATATGAATACTACATCCAAGACCGGTAAGCTAAACAATGCGTTTTGCAACAAGACGACTTGCATATATATATATATATATATTTTTTTTTCATTTATTTAGGCTTACCAATAAATAAATAAATGTTTGTTTATTAAATAACAGGTTTGTATATTGTAAATCTAACAAACAAACATTTTTCAGCATTGAGCTCCATTTTGTTTTGTTTACACCATAGTTCTAACCCATATAAGTCGTTTTGCATCGCGTCCCTTTCAACACTAAAGTCAAAGTCAAAATGTCTTTTATACGATTAAAATAAGCACTTTCAAATCGTCATCTTTTTTTTTACAACCACCGGTTCGGAATGCTATTTCTACGGGGAAGAATCCGGCAAGAAACCTCCGTAGTTGATGTTATGATTTTGTAAAGTTTCTGATCGTCGGCATGAATACTTTTATATTTTATAATTTGGTTAAAAAATCGAATTCCATGCGAAGTTATGGGACAAGACTAATATCAAAGCATTAAAAAAATTGGTTTGGCGGAAATCGATTAATATTTTAAGGTTTTAAATTCGATCTGTGATATGACAATTGATGCTTATCAGCTTAGAAATAGAGCTCAGATTTGCATGTCAATCATAGTATTCAACAACGGTTTATTCAAAGCGCTTTGTTTCAAACCAAAAAAAAAAAAGCCTCTTCGTAAATTTATAAATAATTAAATTTCCGTATCGTTCACATTCCCATCTCGAATATTTCCCTGAAATTTATCGCTCTATGTAAATTTATTTAAAAATATGTAAAGCTTATCAGGTGTTGTGTGGGAAATTATTGTATCTAACGGTACATTAAAGCGGATAAAAGCCTTAAAAGGTGTTCCGTATAAAAATCGTTTCAGCGACGTAACCTTAAACTTAGGGATGGGAGAAACATATCGATAAAAAGTATTTTCAGTATTTTTATTACAACATCATGGGCGAACAAGCAGACAGGTTACCTGAGCGAAATTGACACTTAATTAGACTATGCTCTTGATGTTTTAGAACTCTATAAGGATCGCGAATGCGTTGCCCGTTTAGAAAATATGTTAAGCCTCGTGTGTTTGTAATCAAAACCACACTGGCTTTCCGATTCTCAGTGAATAGTTACAGAAATAAGAAAGAAGGGTGCAACTACTTAGATGTGTACATACACACACACACATGTGTGTTCATATTGAAGACAATTTTTATTGGAAAAGGGATAGTGAATAATGTTTATTTATTTACGAGATTGTATTAAACCAACAAATATTCAATGTAAACGTTTTTTTAGTTTCACTTTCTCTCGTCTCGGCTTTTCTATTTAATTCTTGTCTTGGTATTTCCTGAATGAAAATTGTTTGATAAGCATCGATATCTTCGTTACCACAGCACTACGCAAGCACGTTACATGTATTTATTTTGTTTCATATCACCCCAATGTTAGTAGAAGTCATACCGACAATTTTTTTACAACATTACGGGCGAGCAGGCACACTGCTCACTTAAAGGAAAGTGGTGCCGCCTACTGATAAGACGATGCCCATGATGTCTGGAACGCCAAGAGTATCACCAAAGCTTTACCCAAGAATAGGTAAAGATGTTATAGCTCTCGTGCCGGTAATTATTGGCTCTCGAATCCTTCGAACCGAAACACAGCGACATGCTTCTCATTGTAAATAGAAAGGAGGGTGGTACCAACACAGACGATCTCTCACGTAGATCTAACACCTGTGTAAATAATACAATCCGACTGATTCACTTTTTCATCAGCACAGGACTGATCGGTGTGGAGGACTTTAGTGGAGGTCTTTGTCTAGCAGTGGACGTCATCCAACTGATGATGACGTGATGATGGTGATGATTAAATAATATTTAATATAATGAATCAGAGACAAAAATATTTTCTTACACTAATGTTATTAATAGGGAAGGTTATAAATCCGATAAAAAATACCAAGATTTAGGCTTTAGGCTATATGTTTTATTAAATGAAATATAAGTAAATACATTGGTACTATTTCTACTGGGACGAAGTCTCAGACAAAAGGACAGTGGAACATAAAGTTTTTGTTATGACAACCCAACATAACAAAGAATATCATTCTGTTTTTACAATTTCTGTTTTATTTGATGTTACAAGCCGACCCAGCTTCTGCCATTGGAAAAACATTTCATAGAAAACAATATAATATAAAAATTTATTGAGAAATAAGTGTTTTATTGATTTGACATCATTTTCCTTAAAATCAACTTAAAAAAATATAAAATAAATATTAAAATATATATAAAATATGTTTTGGTACCACAAATATTATTCTCAAATTTGTGTAGGAAATTTAAAGCATTTTCAAAATTTAAGCAGGAATTATAGATTCTAACCTCAATCTCTAGTAAGTTAAACTAAAAACCACATGTTCCATTCCACAAGCCTCTTAAAACACTGCCTCAGTCTTTAATTCTATCGGTTTGTTACACGACGGAAACAATGTTTATCTCCCTCACTCTTTCGTTTGTTACACTAGTCAAGAAAGAGAGAGGTTGATTTTTGTAGAACGTATTCTTATTGAATATAATAAGTGTATAGCTCGTTTAGGAGATTGTAAGGGTTCCGTTCTTGAATACAAATATCTTTGTAACATTACCACAGAACTTTAACGAATAGGTTGCTTTTGTCATATTTTTTAACTGACTCCCGAAAAAAAGAGAAGAACTCGTTTTTTTTTGTGTGATTTGAATAAAACATTTAATTAAAATACGAATAAAATGAAAAATAAATGGTAGATTTATCTATGTAACGACAAACCTAAACAATTTGAGATTTCCCAAATGATGTGCGTATTAGGTCAATAATAAAATTCAAATTAAAATTTATTTATTTGTCTGATTTTTCGCATTTTAGAAATTGAAGGAATTTTTCTGAAATCCTTAATAATATTTTTAACTTTTTCTTATTCTATTTTACTGCTCGTTAAGTTATTATTTTTGGGTTACGACGGAAACTATGCTATTTCCCTAACCCTAAAAGTAAAGGGCTTAAATGACTGTCAATGCGACAATTTGACCCTTTCCCTTTACTAGTTATACCTTTTTAGTAGCAGAGAATATAGTTTGATGTAATTTGCCGAGAATGTTCTTTAAGATTTTTTTTCAAAGAATATAGAAAATTATACAAAATTGAAACTTGATAACTCTCTTATTGTAACTGCATTTCTCCCCCACTCTAATTAAAAACAATGAAAGTAAATTAATATTAATATTTAGTTTAGACCTATTTTGATGTTGTCTGTGCTGCATTGGTGTAAATAGCCGACTGCTGCTGCTGTGGTTCTGAACTTTTTGTTATTTGCAAGACGCAATGTTTCACGTACCAGTATTCGATGTAGTATTCTTATCTTAGTAGTTTATATCGTTGCTTAGTTCTTGTGATAGAAGTTCTTAAGATACTTACTAGTGCGGGGTCCACGATAAAATACCTACTTTATGTTAAATGTTTTTGAGTAAATAAAGATATATATATTTTTTTTATTACTGCAGGTCTAGTTAATGTGTATGTCGTGATGTGGTTTTTTATTATTTTTATACCAAAGTTGAATAAGCAAAAAAAGTATCCATAGGTATAAGAAACTGACTTGTCACTTCATTCAACTGAAAAGTAAAACAATAATTATGAGAAATGTTACAAAAACCTTGCAACCACTCTTGTCTTAAATAAAGTTGATTAACAGCATATCTCACTTTGATGTCGTCCACTCATTGCATCAATAAATTACCTCTTAATTATTAATTATTATTATTTGACGACCTCGGAGGCGCAGTGGTGTAAACAGCCGACTGCTACGCTAGAGGTTCCGGGTTCGAATCCCGGCGGGGGCGCACTTTGTGTTATTTGCAAGACGCATTGTTTCGCTTACCGGTCTTGGATGTTGTATTCTTATTTATTTAGTACATACCATATCGTTGCTTAGCACCTGCGACACAAGTTCTTACGATACTTAGTGCAGGGCTGAGTCAATGTGCGTGTCGTGGTGAGGTCATTATTATTATTATTACCTTAGTATACATGTTGGTTGGTGCACCTTGGTAGGAGACGTTGCCACGTTGGTTAAAAAATATAAAAATAAATTTTGGTCGCATAGTATAAAATCCTCTAGATATTTAAAATTATTTAAAATTTTTATTTAAAAGAAACTCTTTATAAAATACATTTTACTATATTTTATACGTTTTATAGAGGGATCGGTAGCTCAGTTTGTTACGTGCCTTGGTTGACCGAAAAAAAAATGGTGGTAGTAAAAAGAACACGATTTGAAAGTGCTTATTTTAAGTCTATTCGAAAAAAAAAAACATTTTTACTTTGACTTTAACTTATTTATTTTATTTATTTAGGGACGTCTACAGCAAGTACATTACACAAACATATAAAAATCACATATTATAAACAGAAACTGATGTACATGCCTATAACAGACGAACACAACATTTACAAAGGTTACAACATTAAACCATTACACAAAAGTAATTAAAAAATATGTACAATTTTGAGGACATGGACATAAACTAAGCTATAGTTTGTGACGTGCCTTGTTTAACCGACCGACCCGACCGTAAAGGTCGAGGGTTCGAATCTCGGGTTGCCGTAAGTTGTAGCTGCCATGTTCCTCATTGCGCCCGGATAGCGGCGAGAGATTCGCAACCTGTCACACTGGGACTCAACATAAACATGTGAAATGCGGTGTGTAACACCTCTGCCAACCCCTGTCGAGGGATTACGGCGTGCGTTTATGTTTTTATGTCCAAGATCTAATTCCAAAGATCCGAAGCAAGAGTAAAGGTATACTTTGCTAGATTTTTATAGACGAAGGTATGTGTTTAAAATTTCGTTATTATTGACATTATCATATAATAAACACCATCCATTTCTAAGAACATATGGAATCTTTAAAAAAAATGAATATATACTAAGTAATGATTTGTTCGGAGATAAAGTTTTAACCTTAATTTGTATTCAATTATTGACGTTTCAAATATTTGATTTTTTTTCTTGCATGCTGTCTTCACCTTTTTTGTAGTGAAATTTGACTTGTTTTCGTGCTGTTATTGTTCTCCAATTGCATGAATAAGTGTACACTATGTTGGTGATCTTTTAAATAAAGTAAATAAATAAATAAAGAGTAAAGTTTCTAGGCATGTAGGAGGTGTACAAATTCCAAAACATTATTCCACCAATATTTTAAATAGACATTCAGTTTGAAAATACTACAAAAAAATACAATCGACGCTTAAGATATGTCGCAAGAAAAGCTACTTGAAAAATTCTACGAACAATTACGCCTACGTTTAAACAACTGCTTGGTGTTAAAATAATTTGTAGCGAAGTAGGTATGGTAGGGATAGTTCTTTATCAACATAAACTCTATTTAAATAAATGTTCCTAGTATATATAAAAACACAAAAGAACAACTGACAAAGCGCGCCAACCTAAGACTAGCTTTTTTCTTTTTTTAAACGCCTGCGCTCTCTACACCATGTCAAGTATAACTATAAATCACATGGTATAAAACAAAGTCGCTTCCCGCTGTCTGTCCCTAAGTATGCTTAGATCTTTAAAACTACGTAACGGATTTTGATGCCGTTTTTTTAATAAATAGAGTGGTCCAATAGGTAGGTTTATATGTAATATATAATTCGCTAATGTTATATATAATTGACTTTTTTTTTCAAGTTGAAGTTCAAATGAAATTTTATTCTTCTTTATAGTAATCATAATAATTTATTGTTATTTTCATTTATTTTATTTGACATTGTTCTATTTTTATCAATCCAATATTGTATAATTCGACGAGCACGTGTGATATTTTCAGCTATATTTTATTTAATTGTTGATAGATAAATTAATCCTGTAAGCGCTTTGGATGTTTTATCTGGTAGCTTGTAAGATGAAATGAAATAAATAAATATCCGATACAAATTGATGTTGGCGCGCTTGAACAATGAGTGCACCAACCTGTACATAAAGAATGTATGTAGTAAATGAATGTGAGTGACATTATGACGCTTTTAGGCCTTGCTTTTGTTGATAAAAAGGAGAATCGTGTTTTCTCAAGTAAACGGACAGATGAGTGAGTGAAGTGTCAAATTTAAAGATTATCTTTAGCGATTTATATCACGTAGACCCACGTAATAAGTGACTACAGCAGGGGATCTTTATATCAGGTGTTAGCAGAGATTAATGATGTGTAGTCGCAGTGCGGAGACCATACATTAAACATTTATCTATGGGTGTAAGGTTTTACAGAGTCGGAAATAGTCGAAATTATTTACCATGGTAGGTAATCATGATCTAAGGAGACTGGTTTACTTGAAACTGGCCGTTTGCTTGTTAGCCACTTAAGTGGTAGTATTTTTTTTTTTTTAATAATAGCGACAATTGCATTAGATCACTGAAGTGGTTGAAAATTGAAGCTAGCAGTATCAAAGTACTAAATTAGAGTTCCATATAAATAACCACATCACGACACACGCATTGACTCAGACCTACAGTAAGATTGAAGAAACTTGTTTCGTATGAACTAAGCAACGATATGGTAGAAACTACATTGATAAGAATACTATTTCCACGACCGGTAAGCGGAACAATGTGTCTTGCAAATAACACAAAGTTCCATCCCCATAAGGATTCAATCCCGGAACCTCAAGCTAAGCAGTCGGATGTTTACACCACTGTGCCAGAGGCTGCCAAGACCTTTGTCTTCCATATTTTCCATGGCGCAGCGGTCTAAATTTCTTGCATTTACGCATGATGTCCCGGGTTTTCATCCGTCCGTAACTCAAATTCAAGACAATTACCATCTCAAATGTTTAGCTAAGTCTTAATATTGGTAAGTTCATCTAAAAAAAAGAATAAAACAAAACATAAACTCAAGCCCTAATTAATCCCTCGAGAGGGGTAGGCGGAGGTTTATACACCGTATTTCGCATGATTATGTTGAGTCCCAGTGTGACAGGTTTCGAATCTCCGTGAGTGAGAAACATGACAGCTACAACTTACGGCAACCTAAGACTCGAACACTCGCCCTATCGGGTCGGATGGGTTGGTCAACCGTGGCACGCAACAAACTGAGCTACCAATTTCTAAAAGGTATGATGTCTTTTTTTTAATTTATTTAACACAGAAACACTTTCTTTGTGACCATAAAAGTATATTTTTTCAATTCGCTTCAATACCCGCGTTATGTATTAAAACATGTGGAAGATTATAATGACGTGGTTGTATATATTTACAATGAGGCTTGGTATATAAACGAATGAACACAAGAAAATAAAACGTTGAGACTCACGTTTTCATAAGCATATTTCTAAGCATTAAGGGCATCATCGTGTCTGTAGGGAGGTATCACACTCCATCAGGTCAAAAGCCAGCTTGTTTGCCGATGACGTATGAAAAAAAACAATACTTTACTTAAATACAAGGCAAAGCATTTATTGCGAAGGTGAGTAAAAGTGTAACCGATTATTGCATTTGTTATAAGCTACGTAACATTTCTATACATCTAAATCCTTTCCCAACTGCCACAATTATACAAAGTAGTCATTAAAATTTCACATTAAAACTGCAGTTAGCTTTCACATAATTATGACAAGGATTAGCCGATTATGCACTTGGAGTGCACTTCCAATTACGTTAGGGGGAGGACCAAGCTAAATTTGCATTCTAACCAGCAATGCTAGTCGCATAAGCTGCAACTTGTAGCATCCGTAATGAGGTGTTTGTGAGGATATCTTGAATTAGAGATAATTATTCTGACATTATTCTTTTATGTCTTAACTGTCTGACAAATTTGTTGGAAAAAGATTAGACTCAATAATAGAAGGTTATATACAGTCAGGTCATAAATTCTGTCACATGTTTAATATAAAATAATTGAAATAGGCTTATTCATTATGTAACCATTTATATACCAAAATGAACTTAACAAAACAAAGATTCTTATGACACTAAAGTTTATTTAAAATGACCTCCGTGATTTTGAATACAGGCCTTCAATCTGCGCGACCAGTCGTCTATCGCAGCACGAACGAGGTCCATGTCAATATCGGCGGCTGCCTTAATCAAGGATGTCTTGAGTGACTCCAAATTGGGATGAGGCCTTGAGCACGCCTTTTCCTCCAAGTGTTGCCATATCTTGTAATCTAACGGATTCAAATCTGGACTGGAGGAGGGCCAGTCTTCGTGCCGGATGAAGTCGATTTCACGCGCCGCCAGCCAGTCTTCTGTGCTCTTCGCTCTATGAGCTGGCACCGAATCTTGTTCGAATACCTAGTGCCTGTTATTGAACATGATATGAGAAGCAGGTTCCACAAGGTTCGTCAGGACTGTATTTTGATACACAACTGCATTAGTTTTTACACCTTTCTCACAAAAATGTACCTCTGTTAAGCCCCAATAAGAAACTCCCAACCATACCATGAGCGAGGATGGAAAATGACCTCGTTGAACACGCGGAATACGGTTGCTCGCTTCTTCACTACTGTGTGCGTACACCTTATCATTTTGTTTGTTGTAGCTCTCTTCTACGGTAAAAAATTTTTCATTCAAAAAAACAATTTACCGATATTTTTTTCCCGCGTACCGCTTCAACAAAGCGCGGCATATCTTCAATCTCAGGTCCATTAGACGAGCATTCAAACGATGTCCTGTTTTTCTTCGATATGCCCGAAGCCCTAAGTCTTCATTTAACACCCTTTTCAACGTGTTTCTGCTTAACCCCATCTGAAGGGCCAACAGTTTCTGCTTACGTTTGGGATTTCTTTGAATTCGCGCCTTCACAGCTTTTATCACTGCTGGAGTCCTAACAGACCGAGGGCGAACACTTCTTGACCTGTCATCTACACTAGAGTCTTCATTGTATCGTTTGATGGTACGATAAACGAATCTTTTGGTTTTATTCAAATTTTTCAGTATGTCAAAAATTTGAATTGGAGCGTAACCGCACCGATGCAACGCAATAACTGCAACGCGGTCTTCTTTAAGTGTCCACTCCATATTTAAAAATGAGTAAAATTCTAAAAAGTATACATTTTTATTTTCATGAACAATTCGAAATTCGAATTCAATAAACTTTTTTGTGGCCAGCATTCTAAAAGAAAAGTTTTTACTGTGTGACAATACTTATGACCTGACTGTGTATATACTTTCTATTTCTATCGTCCACTAAGTAAGGTTTTAAGGGACTTTTGTAATAATTTCAATACCAAAACCTAACTAATGAAGATTATAATTTTTTATAGGGTAAATATAAAATGTGATTTTTAATCGTACATATTCGATTCGTACGTACTCGAACATTTTCATTAATTTCATTTTTTTATTTATGGGCTTTGTCCCTAAGCGATAATATCGCCCTGTAAAGGCAAGGAATACAAAACAGTTACAAAAACAAATACAAACAATTTACAATTGGTCTTTATATGAAGCCAACATATTGTACATTATTTACATTCATTTGTTTAATTATTTTTCTCAGTTTTCTTTTTCAAATTATTTTCTCTAACTCCAATTTATTAAAATATATAGTTTTAATATTTATTGTGCCTACTTCTTTATATTGTATCTAAAATAATTCAATGTAACCGTAAAAAATATTGGTTTTAATACGCATTAAGCATTAGGTACAAACCGCTGTGGTTTTTACAATGCCTCATTTATCTGCTGTTATTGTAAAATCTTTATAAAGTTAAATCAATTTAAAAATATATATTTATAAAAGAATCCTTGGCGATTGGAATGTAAGAAAACAAAAATACTTAGTCTGATGAATTTATCAAAAATATTAAATCCCGAATTAATGGAGACGCAGTCACGTGAAAGAGACTAGCTATAAAACGAAGCAGAAACAAAACAAACGGAATAACAATAACATAAAATATTTTCACAGTTCAAATATAAACAAGTTTGGAGAAACAAAATATTGACTCCAAATATTTCAATCGTGGTTCATATTTGTTACGAGGTATTTTGATGTATCGTGATTCAAGAAGAGTCAGAACATAACAATAACCATTTTTCTCATTGTTAAAGTTAGAATGTAGATATTTTATCAGAAATTTTGAATAAACAAAGAATTCTCAATGAATTTTTCAAACAAGTTTCGACCTCGTTAAAAATTAAGTTTTTATGAAACTGAGAAATCAAGTGACCAAATAGCATCCTAAGAAGTTTTTAGTGCTAAGTGTCTTGACGATTTTTACCAACGCCTTTAAAAAAACGTTTGTCCATAGCAAACGCTGTGGTTTATTTTATATCAGTAAACGAAACACGATAAAATGCTCACTTTGTTATTTATGTTTGTCATAAAACTGGCTATCGCTCAACACGACGCAATAATGTGCGATGGAGTGCTGTTCAATGATCGCTACTTCGACAGAGAAATCATCGTCAAAGGCTTCGGAAGACCCTGCAACCTGATCATGCACAAGTACTCTGGAATTCTCTTCTTCAGCCACACTCTAGAAACTGACTCCACCCCAGATTTTGCCATAGCAGCCTGTCGTATAGAAAAGGGGACTTGCGAAGACGTGAAGGGAGTTCCAGGTGGATATGCCATCTCTTACGACCCTGGCAATGATGATATCTACTTTGGGGGACACGATGGCATCTACAAGTATAATTTTCTCACCCGCTCAGCAGAATTCTTCGGTGAACAAGGGAAATCGGTATGGGACATAAATATAAGAAGAAATTTCTACTACATAGAGTATCCAACTCAAAAACTGTTTGTGTACAAGGAAGACTATTTCGTACCGGTCCTGGAAGCCAGGAAGATAGAGATCGATCGTTTTTACGTTTCAAAAAGGAAAGACATTTACTTTTCTAACAAAACAGCGGTGTATAAAGTTGAGAAGAATCAAAAAGATCCAGCGATTCTCAACGATGAAATAGTGGTGAGACAGATATCTGAAGACACTTTTGGTGACGTATATTTAGGTGCTACTGATGGTATATATTTAGATCAGAAACCATTTCTGGTTTTAAAGAAAATTGCTGATTTGGTCAATCTTTTCGGTTTAGCGTTCGATGAAAGTGATCAGGTGATATATTCCGATGAACGATCCATCTACAGATTGACTCCAAGTAAGAATAATGAAGTCTGCTATGATGTCCTAAAGGGTAATAACGTTGAGTAAATTGTCATCCAATATTTATATTATTGAAAAAATCTCAAATTGTATTACTTCCGACATTAAACGGAAAATAATAATACTTCTTGACGATAGATTCGTCGATTTTGTAAAAAGGATTGACTAATAAATTGATGTACATGAATACCAAAAATTCATAAAAATTAAACAAACTATATAGTTTTCGTTTCATTGTTATTTCTACGATAAATACTACCAAATACCCTTAGCATAATATTCATTATGCATATGTTGCCATAGATAATTAAAGTTAAATTTACTATAATAAAGTATTATTATAAGGTTTTAATTCAATACAATAGTTCATAAATTACGACTCCAATACATTGAGTTTGTGCATAGGAAATGAAGTTATGCTTTCCGATCACGGTGCTTACTAGTACAATAAATAATGATTTTAGCTCATTAACTGCTGGCTGAGTACAGTTTATGGTTCTTTCGTTTATTGATCTCATGGTAATTCAGGAGTCTATGATATTTTGGCTAGGTATTAAAGCAGAAATTCGGGTGTACGGCCTTTTATGTAATCTAATGTAGTTCATATAGTTATTTGAAAGATACCTTCCTTAGGATCTGAACTAACTACGAGGGCTTTACTTTTATAATATGATATATATTATTCTATAGCATTCTCCTTTTTTACAAACCTCATCTAAAAACTCATAAAAGAAACCTCATTTACTACGAAATCAGATGAGAAATTTTAAAAAATAAAGCGTGCACGTTGCAAATGGAAAAATTCAATTTATATAAATCATTCCAAGTTCGTAATGAAAATAGCAAAATAGCGGATTTGGAGTTTCCATCGTACATTTTGCTTTAAAACTTTTACTTGAAAAATTAAGCTTAAGAAGAAAAACACTATGGTTGATAGCATGTTTGCATTCAAAATATAAGCATTTATTCTACTGAAAGATCCATTCGGTTGACTCTTAATAAGCACTACATAGAGTTTATTTTAGACTAGCTTATTAGTTGCATTCGACCGACCAACGCAACTGTTTATATAGGCATCCATACGTGAAACAACTGGATTGAAACCAATGCCTTACGTTATAAGGTTAATTTTCGATTGTGTGGTTTGTTGGTGTAATTTTCACATGGCTTGGTCCTTCGAGCTACAGCACAGTGTTTCTCTTTAATAATGCAAGGGATTTTACAGCATTGTTTCTGTATGAAATTTTAATGATTTTGAATTATCTATTTAATGGATTGCTTTCATATCGTGCGATAATTTACGGTTGAGGGAGTTGAGGAAGCTGTGAAATTAAGTATTCAATTGGTTAAGACTTTGTGGTCGGGGCAGAGATTTTTATTAAAAATTAACATGAATTATTGCATTTTTTTTTAATTTTCTTTATTTAAGATGTTTCATAGTCCGGGTGTTTGTTTATTTAATAATTAATGTATAAATATTTATAACTTAGGTTAAATTACTTGAAGTAAAAATAGCTGAAAATACATTTCTTTAGAGGAGAAGTACCTCACTTTTTAGAATGCTCATTACAGCTTACATAAGATTAAAAGTTACTTGTTTGAGTCACAGCCGTGATACATCTTGTGTTGCAAACGAACATATTCTTCTATAACTATACCAATAAATAGACTATACGTTTGAATGTCACAACTGAATATAAACAATAAAACGTAAAATCTGTTTTAGTTTTCATGCGAAAAACTAGAAAATATTTTTACATTTTAGTTTTCAAAAGGTTCAAAACGAAACGTTCATAAACGTTTATACGAAATGGTTTGCATCGTACCTTTGAATAGTGAAGAGGAATCGTCTATAAACCCAATTATTTTATTATTCGCTGTTTCAAAATTTTATTCCAATTTACATAAAATAGTTGGGAGTTTAAACTGCACAACTTTGGTCGGCAAAACGTGACATTTTGTGTTGTAAAACACAGCCAGGGTTGACGCTTTCTGAATAAATACAGACATTTATTATAATTTTTGTTTAAATTTTATGAATTTAAATTTCTCCTCAAAGATTGCGTCCAGCTTCGAAAAAATATTTTTGGATAAATGGGGGTTTATAACGACTTTCTGGCAATACTGTTATTATTAGTAAATCTTTTTCGATCGCATATTTCAAAAGTGACATTCATTGCATCCTTTGTAGTTCAGGTAATTTATTATTTTTATTTTAGAATAAAGACTCAGTCTTGAATATTATATAAATTTTGTGTATAAAACTTTAATTTATATAAAAATTTGGTTTATAATTGTAATAGAAATTAATTTATTGTACCTAATTATTTTGAAAAAAGCAACTACGGAGGTTTCTTGCCGGATTCTTCCCCGTAGAGATAGCGTTTCGAACCGGTGGTAGTATAAAAGATGACGATTTAAAAGTACTTATTTTAAGTCTATTTGAATAAAAATATTTTGACTTTGACACTGAGCACTGATCAGCCAACGATATTGCTGAGAAAACATGGTATTGCCAGATGAGAATTATGTACATCCACTTGTCACCCCGCCCAACTCCTTTTTGCTAATCTGTACACCTTTGAGTGGCACACATATAAAAATCTTTGTATGTGTGTGTGTTTTAATGTGTATAAAAGTATCTCTTTTTGCACTTATTCTACAAATATTGTGGGACGATATTTTTGAAAACATAATCTATAAATGTTTTTTTTATTTTTATTCGTGACCAGGCAGGCATTTGACCCCAAGCCCGACTGATGTTAAGCGGCGATGAGGTCTAAGGTGGATCATGCCTGCCTAGGAGAAACCTATTCACTCTTGCCTTAAAGAGTAACTCTAAAGTAAAAGTGGCGTGGTGGCGAGAAGTAGTGCGGCGAGTCATTACGGTTGCTGACCATGTCATCACAACCACGACCTCTCTGCCAAGAGTGTAACGACGAAGAAAAAGATAGTAAAAGTTAAGACGTAAAAAAAAATCTATAACAGGGAGTCAAAATGATAATGACCTACCATACACCTTCTGTTAAATATTAAGAAAACTTAATTAAATTAAAGATTTTGATAGTGCCCTAATGGATTATAGGGCGGTATTATTATTGTATTTTTAATTATAATTACTGTATACCCTGTATTATTTAAACAACCTTATCTTATATTTAATATTTACAACTTTGACATAAATATTGAACAATCACCAACCCTAAAAGAAAATCCAGCGCAACTCTCAAAAAGTTAGCTTCGTTTAATGCTTACAAGAATTCAGTTGCACAGTGTTGCAAATGAACGCCAATTATTCACTAATTTATCCCGTCTCTGTGAGTCACTTTACCAAGCAAAATTCCACGTAACTAAAACACGTGGAAAATTTACAGGCCGGCAGTTTGTAAATTAAATCCAACCATTCCGGGTCGGCACACGTGAACGCTAAATTTGATGTATCTATTTTTTGGCCAACTTTTGTACGTTGTCGGACCACTGTGCATTCTCTGTAAACGGATTTCGGTGGCGGCCATCGCGGTCATTTAAAAATACGTATGCAAATTATATTTGACATCGGTCAGCTTTTGCGGTTTCAATTTAGTATTTTTGCTTACTTGTTTGGTTTTTATTGTGGCTTACGGAATCCCTTGAATCACTATTTTTCTTTACCTGAAACGAAAAAAGATTATTATTAGAAAGATATTCAAAGTTTTATTGCTGAAACACTTATAATTTTTACTTTATATTATAACTATTAAAATGATAATATAAATAAATACCAAATTTTACTTCAATTAGTTTTACAGTACAATTTTAGGGACATTTTTTTTACGTACATTTGTTAAGTGAAATAAAGCTCAAGTTCCCGTTTGACCTCTTTTATTTCAACACAGGGCTAACGGGAAGGTAACTCAGTTGATGGTAAGTGATACCGACGGCCACGAACACCTGCAGGCAAAAGATGTCAGAACATACTCCTATTTTTTAACGTTGGACCTCAGTGATGTAATCAACCACTCATTCGTTGAAGTGAAATTTGTTTAGCTCTTGACTTTATCTGCTTGATTGCTTGTCAAAAAGCAATGGACAAGACTGATACCCGACCATGAGTTCTAGTTCAAACTGTTAATTATGACCTACTTAACATTAAATATCAGCATAAAACGTTCTCACACGAACCATGCCAATTAGGTGCTTATTACAAAAACTTCTCTCACAAAAAGCTTTGTGGGCAAAAACACATTGGTTTTAATTTCAAACAACTTTGTGTGGAAAGTAAAATAAATTTGTGTTTTAAAAGTTTGAATATTCTTTCTGTTTCTGTGAAGCTTAATTTAATATTTATTAAAGTAGCAAAACTACGAAATGGGTAAATTTAACCTGGTTACCCTCTCGCTATGTCCAGTACCGGACGAATGTGCACCACTGTGCGAAAAAACGCAGCGGCTGATATTGATTATTTTAATTGTTAATATTGTAAATGCGTTGTGGCTTGACTTTCTTCTTAGCATCGTGGATTTTCATAAAGAATTGCAAGGAATTTTATAAATAAAGAAATAATCGTTATCAAGGTAAACAAGTGTCAAAAAGTTATAAATCTAAAACAATTTTTAAATCTTTCTTCAGTCCTAATGTTCATCGTGAAAACAGTTTTATGTACAAAATATTTAAGTAAGAGATAGTTCTAAAAATTACACCGAAATAGATATTTTAATCAACGGAAAATATCCAGTAAATAAATAAATTAACGGCGTCTGTCTACACTAGCCACTGTTATTACAGAACTTAAAATTTTACTGTTCGAAACTTTACCTCAGGTATGAATGGACGGATTTTTTTTTAATTACGCATAGCAACTTTGTTTAAAATGGTATAAATAGCCGTAGGGATATTTTTTGTAAGCTTTCAGACAATTTTGCAGCAAGTACTACACATTAAAAATACGAATAATAAAGCCTTTATTTACAATTCTTAAATGAAAAAGGTTTTTACAGATAAATATCACTTTTATATTTTTGTGAAGTAGATATGTTTTATTGTTTTTTATTAATTTATTTATTTTAAAACGGAACCCGTTTGAGTAAAGGCCTCCTCCAAAAGTAAATAAAGACATAGTCAAATTCCAAATAGAATTTGTAAGGTTTTTAGTTTTTTTATTAACATAAACCAAGAGAAAGTATTTGTTTCTTTACATTGTTTTCATATATGCGGTTAGCGTTTTTTAAGCCACAAACTGCCGCGTTTTTTAGATCAGTGTCTAATTGGAATAAACATAAGCACTTTAAGTTTTTCATTCCATTTTTTTCGTAACAGTTTCGGGCTGTGTCGGATTATATAATTACCTAATTCTGTCGTTGGGAGAATTAGTGAAATCCCATTTGTTTTAATTAGCGGGGACTCATTAGGGCTGTCGCAGTTAAGTTTTTCAAAATAAAAACAGCTAACGGGGTAATGAAGAAATATTAAAGTTTTCAAGCTTTCCAAGCTTGTTGGTTTTGAATTGTATTTACTTTTTTTTTTATAATTTAAGAAATTTCGAGGTGGTAGATCTAAGTGAGAGATCGTCTGGGTTGGTATCGCCCTACTTTCGGCCTCTATGGTGCAGTGGTGTAAACGGCTGACTGCTACACTAGAGGTTCCGGGTTCGAATCACGTCGTGCGCGGGACTTTGTGTTATTTGCAAGATACATTGTTTCGATAACCGGTTTTGGATGTAATATTATCTATTTAGTTTACGCCGTATCATTGCTTAGCACCTGTGACACAAAATTCTTTAAATAAAAAAAACCTGACAGTAAAACAAATTACCTACTTAATTGACTTACAATTTTATGTAAAGCAAGAAAAAAAATGTTTTTCATAAAAATTAAAAGGTCCCGTAACGTGGGAAAAAGTATAGCAATGATTTTTACAAAGCGTTTTCATACTTGGTGCTCTGGAAGCAAATAGGGTTTTAATATGTCAGAATAATGTTTAAAGTTAGAGTGGGACCATCATTTTGGAATTACGCCGGTAGATGTTTATTTTTTAACGACCCTCCCGAATGGCTTTATTAGGACATAACTGCTGTTTAGTATCGTGACTATGCAACTTTGTGATACAGGAAACGTTCACAGCCTGTGCGTCAGTGCACAGCTGCGTTATTCGTTAATTATTCGGTCAAAGGACGCAACTTGATCCTGATAAACAGGAGTTGCAGTGAGACAGAGAGGCGGGTGTGCTCAAAAAAAAAAGAAAAGTCACATTGTGCTTTATGCTCGTATATCACCAACAAGATATTGCAAATTTTTTTAGCTTCCGACAATTTTTTGGATAACTGTCCGACGTCTACCTGCAACTCCAGTTGACCAAACTCAACTGTATCAAAATGTACATGTAAATGTGTGTGTATGTGTGTGCGTCCTCCTATTTCTTGTATGCCTACCATGAGTTTTACCTTCGATTGGCGCTTGCGACTGTAGTTACAAATTTGTAAAGCGCCTCTAACGGATTGATGAACAGTTAAGAATGCTCAGACAAAATCACTGTAGTAATGTATGTTACCTTGAAAAAAAACTATACGAACTCATGGTAGATACACTCACATATATGCTCGGTCGAAGCATTTCATAGTCTAAGTCCTATAGTTAGTTACGATGGCTACGGGGCTGCTTAAAGCAATTATTTTGAATGATTTAATTTGGTTTATTTTTTTATTGAAATATCATAGGCAAAGAATTCTCTAATTTTTGCAAGATGGCCGACGTATTCATGACAGTTCAATCCAAAGATAATGAGTGGCCATTTTATGATTTGGGATTTATAATGTATTTATATTTAAATAAAATATCGCTAACGAACTTTTTAACCCCGACTCAATTCATAATTTTCTTATAGCGATGGTGACGATGGTCTGAGGTGATTGCTCCGTGTTAAATATTGTTATCCAATCAAGTCTTGTTTAATTGGATGCCAACCCCTACGTGAAAATGAGACGATGATACATAATTATAACAGTGTTGAGTTAGGGTACGTATAGTATAATACATGGATAGCCATAAATATTGAATTATGTTAAGTAAGCAACATTTAATAATTGTAAGTAAACATACATTCTCGTAAACTCACACCGTAATACCTCGAGGGCTTGGCAGAGGTGTTAAACACTGCATTTCGCATCAGTGCGACAGGTTGCAAATCTGTCACCACTATCCGGGTACAATGAGGAAAATGGCAGCTATAATTTTTAAAAACTTCCGACCACGCCGGGCTTCATATCTGGAACTTCTAACGCAACAGTCGGCTGTTTATACCACAACACCACCGGGGTCGTAAAAATCAAAATAAAATAGATCCGGCTTGTTCAAAGGAAGTGAGATTTTTCAGGAAATGTTTTTAAGAGCGAGAAAATTCTATTCTATCAAACTTCTTTCATTTCTTTTCTAGGAGCGGCTCGCCCTGGCTAGGAGCGGCTCGCCCTGGATTCACACTCAGAGATATAGGTATTTAACTCTTTTGAATATATCTATCGCCTGTTTTCATCAGGGATAATGTAGAATTGTAATGGTAAAATAATTTTTAAACGGGTCCAGTAGTTTTGGAACAAATTCAATTCAAACCAACGATCAAATCTTTTTTCATTATAATAGATGTTAAAATTAAGATCTTGTTGTAATATGTCTGTATATAGAACCTTAACATAACATTAACGAGCGCCAATCCAAACACTACAAGCTTCTTTCTAGTAATTTTAATTAATGTTGAAAGAAAATTCGTTCGACTCACCAGTTTAATAAACAACATAAAAATTAAGTATTTTCGCTTTACTGCTGAATTAAATGAGCCAAACGATCAATTATATCGTTTAATTGTTTATGGTTAATATTGAAGATTGTGCATTATTGAACAAAAGCATGTTAATTTTTTATTACACCGTAATTTTTATTTTGTCGTGTAGGGTCATTATTGCACAACACTCGGTGTATCAATTCCATAGGCAGACTGAACGCGAAAACATTGTGCGTTTTGTAATTTTGTGCAAAATGATTCAAAATCTGTCACACTGGGACTCAAAATAAACATGCGAAATGGGGTGTGCGACACCTCTGCCAACCCGTTCGAGGGATTACGGCGTGAGTTTAATAATAATAATAATATAATAACCACATCACGACACACACATTGAATCAGCCCTGTTGTAAGTATCGTAAGAACTTGTGTCACAGGAACTAAGCAATATGGTATATTCTACTATTCTAGCGATATGGTATATTCTAAATAGATAAGAATACAACATCCAAGATCGGTAAGCGAAACAATGCATCTTGCAAATAACACAAAGTCTCGCCCCTACCGGGATTCGAAACCGGAACCTCTAGCGTAGCAGTCAGCTGTTTACACCACTGCGCCACCGAGGTCGAGGTCGAATTTATGTGTGTGATTGATAGTTTAGGTTAAAAGTGCATTTCAATGTTATTGTCATAGTAATGTCATTGTAGGTCTACCGCACCTAACAAGCATTCAATTTGACTAACGTTGTTGTATATGTCGTCAGGCGAGTAAATGCACATTGCGGCGTACGAGACCTCGATTTTTCTCAGTAAAGACCATACACGAAGTAGAACAATGTGCATTTACAAATCCAATCACAACTGTAGCCGAACAGTTTTCTTGGAATAACTGATCACATTTTACTCGGCCGATGATTCTTGGAGTTGTTTTCTTTGGCTTGTTTATTGGCTGTTTATCGTTGAGCGTTATAATTGGAAGGTCAATATTTTTCCAAAGTTCAGTTCGTAAACAGATTTCTCTACGCTTTGAAGCGCCTAATTCCCCCAAAGTGAAGGAAATCATCTAAACAAATCAGTTAATCGAATTATATAATTAATGTTTTGAAATTCTGAATCTGTTTTTATTCAGATTTTGAATATTCTTTAAAATGATGCTCAAAATGATGTGGAGATGGTCTAGTATAGTTTCACCATGTTTCATCATATACATATATAGATATATATATATATATGTAGTTTCATATTTGGTTCATCATAACTGAAACCAACAGACAGTTTTATCAAACTGACAGTTTGTGTTGGTTGTTTTTTTTTTTAAAACGGCTAATCCTATTTTGACACGGTATAATCATGAGTGAAATCTTACAACTCTTAACCCTTTGAAAAACTATAGCTCGGTATTCAAAGAGCAACAGATTTTCAAACGATTTGGCATTGTCATCATCAACTTGGAGACGACCACTGGATATAGGACTCCTCTACATATTTCCTGCAATCCTTTTGATTTTCAAGGTATTTTTTGTTAATGTTGTTAACCGGCGAATATATTTTTCTTACTTTGTCAGTTCCTACAATGATGTAATCTCCGAAGAAAAGTCAAAATTCTTTATTAGTCCTCATCAACTAAGCTATTAAAAGTTTTTCGAGCATAATTAATAAAATGCTCCTATTGAGCCTAGAAAATGCCTATGTCTAGTTTTTAGTTTTTAAGTGCTTCGGAAACACGACCGTTCAAATATTTAGTTACTCTCCCAGTTCTGTTGACTATTAAATAATTTTAGCTACAGTGAATGCCAACATTTTAAAACTGCACATTCATCATTCATACTTTAAAAAAGTCTACTCAAATCCATAAAATTCGAAGCGATTTAAAAAGAGCGATCACGGCCAATTGACTATCCCCTGGATCCGGGCCTGACCTGTTTTGTTTTTAAATTGATTGGGACCATCAATCTGCATTGTTTTTGTTTACTTTTTGTGAGGGTATCAATTTTTAAGGCTGATTTTGACGTGAATTAATGAAAACAACTTTCTTGAATGGATAACGAAAACTTCAAGACGGATTTAAAGATGAACAGTAAATCAAAACCATACACATATGCACATACATAAAGTCCCTGGAGAGGGGTTGGCAGAGGTGCTTGCTACACAACACACCACATATGCACATACATAAAGTCCCTGGAGAGGGGTTGGCAGAGGTGCTTGCTACACAGGCGCAAGCGCAAGCTAGGGTTGATCTAGGCGAGTTAGGACTAGAGGCTGAAGGCTTCAGGTTTCGCATGTCTGCCGCAGGGGGTCGCATTTTAGAGCTCCCGAAAGGGCAGACCACAGAGAAGGCGGAACTGGTAGCAGTGAAGCTAAGTGCTGCTCTGGAGGGGGTGGCCAAGGTTGTCCGGCCTGTAAAGTGTGTGGAAATACGCATTTCCGGGCTGGACAACTCGGCCACCAAGGAAAGGGTAGCTGCAGCGGTGGCGCGGGCAGGCCGGTGTCCGGTGGAGCTGGTCAAGCCCAGGGAGGTGCGCTCTGGGCCTAGCGGACTGGGTACTGTCGTAGTACAGTGCCCGATTGAAGCAGCCAAGGTGCTGGCCGATGCCGGTAGGATCCTGGTGGGGTGGAGCTCCGCTAGGGTTGAAGCCCTAAAACAGCTCCCCCTTTGCTGTTTTAAGTGTATGGCTATTGGCCATACAAAGCCGGTGTGCCCCTCAACGGTAGACCGCAGCCAACTGTGCTTCCGCTGTGGTCGAGCGGGGCACAAAGCGGCTAGCCGTAAGGCATCTCTTTGCTGCGCAGTCTGCAAAGACGCTGGCAGGCCCTCTGGGCACATAATGGGGGGGGCATTGTGCATTCCCCCCAGCAAGAAGGGAAAAACGATCCAGGGACTCCAGATCGCTGCAGCTGAATCCTCCCGGCGGGAACTGGGAGAGACTAATGAGATGGTTCAATGACTGCACGGTCCATTAGTTTCCTACAGGCGAACCTGAACCACTGTGCCGGGGCTCAAGATCTTTTCTTGCAGTCTATGGTGGAGTGGCGGGTTGATTTGGCTGTGGCGTGCGAACCTTATTTCGTTCCTTCGCAGACAAACTGGGCCGGGGATCTGAATGATCTGGTGGTAGTCGCCGCGGCTGCGCACTCGGATTTCCCTTTCTTGGTATTGGAGAAAGGGTCGGGCTATGTGGTGGTCGGGTGGGGAGAGTATGCGGTTATTGCCACATACTTCTCTCCGAATCGAACTCTGGCCGATTTTGAGGCATTTCTGGATGCAGTTAGAGGGGCGGTGGGCCGTCTAACGCAGAGGCAGGTCATTGTGCTCGGGGACCTAAACGCCAAGGCTCAGGAGTGGGGAAACCCCTCCACTGATGCCCGAGGTCATGCAGTCAGAATCTGGGCACTGCAGTGCGATCTTGTTCTCGTCAACAGAGGTGCAGTTCAAACTTGCGTGCGTCAGCAGGGGGGGTCTGTGGTGGACGTTACATTCGCCACTCCTGCTGTGGCTCGCAAGATCGTAAACTGGAGAGTTATGGAGACGGTCGAGACTCTATCGGACCATTTATATGTTAGGTTTGAAATCTCCTCCCTCTCGAGATGTGCGTACAGGGGCCCTAGCCGATTCACACGTTGGGCCATCACAAGGTTTAACTCGGAACTGGCCAAGGAGGCTGCCATAGTCCAGAACTGGACCTCCCCCTCAAGCGCTGGAGTTAGTGTGGATGAAATGGCTGGGCGTATTTGTAACTCCCTTAGGGAGGTATGCGATGCGTCCATGCCTAGGGTCAGCGGTCGTACGGAGCGCCATCAGGTGTACTGGTGGTCTCAGGAGATTGCTGATCTTCGTACGGCGTCTAACGCTGCGCAGCGGGCCTACTTACGCTGTCGTAGGCGTAATGGAAGGGATGGTGAAGAGACAGAGGCTCTCCTAAGGAGAGCCTTCCGGAGGGCGAAAGATAAGCTCCAACTGGCAATTAGTCGTGCGAAGGCTAGAGCTAGAGTGGAACTTCTGTCGGAGCTAGACCGGGACCCCTGGGGCCGCCCGTACAGGGTGGCGCGCCGTAAGATCTGCACCCAGGGTCCGGTCACGGATAAGCTGCCGGTGGCTCTCCTTGGGAGAGTAATGGAGGCTCTGTTTCCGGCTGCTCGGGCTCACAGTCCTCCGAGAATGAGGCCGACCTCGGCCGTTGGAACGCAGGTGGGAGAGGAAGTACCCCAAGTCACTGAAGACGAGTTGCTGGTGGCCCTGGGAAAACTCCGGGGTCGGAAGAGGGCGCCTGGTCCGGATGGGGTTCCGGGTCGGATGCTCTTGATTGCAGCGGAGTTTCTTGGGGACAGGCTTCGGGAACTGTTTAACGCATGTATTCGCGAGGGACAGTTTCCGAAGCCCTGGAAGGAGGGACGGGTATGCTTGCTACCTAAAGTGGGTCGCCCACCGGAGGATCCTTCAGCTTATAGGCCAATCGTCTTGCTGGATGAGGTGGGTAAGGTATTCGAGAGGATACTTGCTGCTCGCCTTATCCAGCATCTCGAGGGGGTGGGCCCAAATTTATCAGATGCGCAGTATGGATTCAGGGTGGGTCGCTCGACCCTTGACGCCCTTACCCAGCTAAGAGGGCTGGCCGTGGAGGCTGTTAATGGGGGGGAGGTTGTGCTGGCTATATCTTTGGACGTAGCCAATGCATTTAACTCCCTTCCTTTCGAGACGTTGAGAGAGGCGCACCGTTATCACGGAGTGCCCCTCTACCTGCAGGCGGTGGTGGCGGCATACCTTGAAGACCGGGAGGTCTTGTGGGAAGGAGGGAGCGGGACACTTACCAGGCGTCTTGTCTGCTGCGGTGTTCCACAGGGTTCGGTCCTTGGACCAATCCTGTGGAATATCGGGTTTGACTGGCTTCTCCGGCAGTCGGTTCTCCCTGGGATGAAGGTCATCTGTTATGCTGATGACACTCTTGTCACTGTCCGAGGGAAGACGTACGAGGAGGCAGCGATGAAGGCCACAGTTGGTGCAGGGTTGACGGTGGACAGGATCCGTCAGCTTGGACTTGAGGTGGCCTTGTCCAAGACGGAGGCCCTTCTTTTTCATGGACCACGCAGAGGACCCCCGCGGGGTGCCCAGTTGGTCATCAGGGGAACGGTGGTCCCGGTAAGGGCCCAGATGAAATATCTGGGTCTTGTCCTGAACGGTCGTTGGAAATTTGCGGCACACTTTGCCCAGCTGGGTCCGGGTATCGGCGGCTGCTGCCTTGGGGAGACTTATGCCCAATGTGGGGGGACCCAATGGGTCCTGCAGGCGCCTGTACTCTGGAGTCATCCGGAGTATGGCCCTGTACGGTGCACCCATTTGGGTTGATGCACTAGACTCCACCAACAGGGCGCTTCTAAGAAGGCCGCAAAGGATAGTGGCTATAAGAGCCATCAGAGGCTACCGGACCGTTTCCTGGGCTGCAGCAACACTGTTGGCGGCGGACTCTCCGAGGGAACTTCAGGCTGAGGTTCTCGCAGAGGTGTACCGATACAGGGCTGGCCATCGCGCTGGAAATAGGGCGCTAGACTGGGAGGCGGTAGCCAGGACAAGAAGGGTGGCAAGGAATGCGGTCCTGGAAAAATGGGAGGAGCAGCTCGGGGCTTCGTCCTTCGGCCTAGCCACGATTGAGGCCATCAAACCTCAGTTACGTCGCTGGGTTGGCAGGAGACACGGAGTCCTGAGCTACAGACTTACGCAGGTGCTTACCGGGCATGGGTGCTTCGGTGAGTACCTGCATAAGATAGCAAGGAGAGAGGTGGACATGGTCTGCCATGAGTGTGGAGCAGTGGAGGATACCGTGCGCCACACGGTAGAGGAGTGCGCAGCGTGGGGGCCTCAAAGGCACGACCTAACGCAGATCATAGGCAGTGACCTCTCGCTGCCAGGCATGATCAATGTCATGCTTGGCAGCGAGAGGTGTTGGGACGCGGTAGCTACCTTTTGCGAGTCAGTAATTTCGCAGAAGGAGGCTGCGGAGCGGGACATAGAGGTCGACGCCAACGCTGATCCACTCCGAAGACGCAGGTTGGGCCTGCGAAGGCGCCGATATGCGCATCCGCCGTGATAGTGTGGCCGGGGTGCTGGGTCGGGGGACCCTGCACCCGTAAAAGGCCCACTGGATGAAGGCCCGTTTTGAGACTACTGAGATGGTGTAGCCTGCTTGTTTTCAGGGCTCACTGGCGGTGGTTCTTAAGACGGGCCAGCCGTTGGAGTAGTACGGTGTCTGAGGGTTCCTCTGGCTTCCCTCTATCCCGTAATGCTCTAATAGCTAACGGCGTTGGCGGAACGTGGGGTTTTAGTCGGTAGGCACGGGTTCTTCGTGAGTCCGACATACTCCTTCGGTCCCCCCGGGCTGAAGGAGATCCATGAGGATTTCCCCAGGTAAAAAAAAAAAAAAAAAAAAGGTGCTTGCTACACAACACACCACATATGTACATACATAAAGTCCCTGGAGAGGGGTTGGCAGAGGTGCTTGCTACACAACACACCACATATGTATTGTAAAATATACTATATGTTTGTTAATGTTGAAATTCGACTGGTCGGCGACTTTTATTTTTTTATCCAACGTATTGGCAAAAAAGCAAACGGCTCACCCGATGGAAAGTGACATCAACGCCCATTGACACGACGACGCCTCTGATATCGTGAAACGCCAAGAGCATTGTCTACACTACCCAAGTAGAGGTTAAGATGGTATGCTTCTCGTGCCGGTAATTGCACTGACTCTGCAATTATTCGAACCGAAACACAGCTACTTGTGTAACGCTAAGAGCACCTCCAACGCATTGTTAATGTAGAGGTAAATACGTTATACTTCTCGTGCCGGTAATTACACTGGCTCTCCAATCTTTCGGCCCGATGCACGGCGAACTGCTTGACGTTGTTAGCAGAAAGGAGTTTAGTACCAACGCAGACGATTTCGCACCTAGATCTAGCACACGTCAAAATTCTTCTAGTCATCTAGACTTCTTATTAGTATTGTTTTAAATAAGGAATAGTTATTTTATACTGCCTTAGTTATATAAATCATACAATAACAAATTTGATAAGAATATCCAGAACATGTTTGGGGTAAATAATGCCATTACTACCTACATGCTTTGTCCCAAACAAGGGTGACTGGATCCTATAATTTCATATGCCATTTGCAGATATTGCTTTTCTGTAGGATGTATTTTCAATATAGGATGACGTTACGTAAACGAACGCCAGTGGGAATTTGGTAACGAAAAACAAACTATTTAGTCTGGAAAAAAAGTCGAGATTTATTGTTTATTCTATTCACAAAACCCAGAGGTACAAAAATAAAATAGAATGCATGCATTTGTCAATCAACGGCCAATTTGTTAGCTTTAGTCTTAGAGATAGGTATAGGTTATGGTTATTTCCTATTACGTATTTAATCTATATTTATAATATTCGAAATATCTAATGTTAAGTAGTTTTAAATTTATTAAAAGGTATAATAAAATATCATGTACTAAGCGAGATCCTCCGGGTTGTTACCACCATGCTTTCTAAATCTGCCTTGAAACAATTCTCTGTGTTTCGGTTCGAATAATTGCAGAGCATCAGTAATTACCGGCACGAGAGTCATACCATCTTAACCTTTACTTGGATAGTATAGGCGAGGGGCGTCGTCGTGTCAATGGGCGGTGGTGTCACTTTCCATGGGGTGAGCCGTTTGCTTTTTTGCCCATGAAGTTCTTTAAAACCTTAAGCTAAAATTGTGCAGGAGACGTAATATATATTTTTTTGTAATCCAACCTCTAACCCGTAAAAATGGGGTTGAAGATTCTGTTAGAAAGATTAAGCTGAATAAAATCGTCTTGTAGGTAGGCACACCATCAACTTGAAATGAACGACATAGTTTCGTCTTCTGCCACGATGTCGTCCCGAAGCGATACGATACTGTTACGATTGGTATATGAATTTTTAAAATCGGATTCATTCATTATCAAATTAGACATATTATAATAGATTAGAAAGAAAGAAGTTTGAAAAAAACCAACAATTTAAACAAACTCACTATTTTTATTAAGAATTCACCGAAAAACCTCCAAAAATGGTTCCAAAACAAATCCCGGAACCACTTACGTTGAATTTCTTTAATTCAATGTAATTGCACAGTCTATGGACCGCCGCTCACGGCCCAGAACCAAATAAGCATTCCCTTTATTTATTACAACCTATCAAACACTCCGAATCAACCAATAATCAACCTTGTCACCACCACAAAAGATCTATTCAACACGCATTGCAAACAGTTTTAAACCTCCAATGTCATGACGAGCGTTCATTCAGGAAGGCATTTGGATCAATGGAATTTAAATCTTATAACAGTGGAATAAGGGTTGAGGTGCGTCGTGTTTTTCACAGTTCAAGTCATTGATATGGCAAACGTAAGCCTATCAATACATAAATTGAATTCGGAATCTGATTTCGTCGGGAATAAATCTTGCTACCTGTGGAGCTAATATAAACGTGCTGTTGCCATCGACTCGAAAATTTAAATTCACAAAAAGTTTAAAAGAAAAAATGTTTTATTTCGCTATAATATATTACATTTTAATTTGTCGACCTCTGCGCAGTGGTGTAAAAAGCCGACTGCTACGCCAGAGGTTCCGGTTCGAATCCAGGCGGGGGCGAAACTTTTTGTTATTTGTAAGACGCATTGTTTCGCTTACTGGTCTTGGATGTAGTATTCTTATCTATGTAGTTTATACCATATCGTTGCTTAGTTCCTGTGACAAAAGTTCTTACGATATTTACTGTAGGGCTGAGTCAATGTGTGTGTCGTGATGTGGTTTATTTATTTTTTATTGCTATATAAACCTACCACGTAGAATAGATGAAATTTCAACATTTAAAATACATTATTTTGATTACGATATTTGATATTTAGGACGTGGTAGCTCAGTTTGTTACGTGCCTCAATTAACCGACCGAACAACCCGATAGGGCTAGGGTTCGAGTCTCGGGTGCTTAGTCTCTTATTGTGCCAGAGTAGTGCCGACAGATTCGCAACCTGTCACACTGGGACTCGACATAAACATGCGAAATGCTCTGTATAACACCTCTGCGTACCCCTCTCGAGGGATCACTTACGGCGTGAGTTTATGCTATGTTATTTTGATTTATTTAGCACATGGATAGCGTCGTATTGTATTATGTTCAGTAATTAGAACAATTAGATGTTATTATATTTTACGAATTGTAAGTTGTAATAGAAATTTATTGTATTTTAAACATAAAAGAAAGCAACTAAGGAAGTAGCTCGCCGGATACTTCCCCGTAGGAATAGCATTCCGAACCGGTGGTAACAAAAATTACGATTTCAGAATACTTATTTGGACTCAGTTCGAATAAAAACATTTTGACTATTGAAATCGAAAAATTTTGATAGACATCTGCAACATTATATTTATATCAAAATTTCATTAAAATCTTATAATACTGTATATTATAATTTATATGATTAGGAAATTGTATTTTATTAAAGTATAAAATCAAACAAAGCCATGGATTCCATACTTTCAATATTTATTCGCCCGCGAAACGATAACGATAGGAATCTTAACATCAAATTTTCGTGATTTTCATTTATTATCCGAATGAATGTATCGCGGGAACGAGAAAAACATATTTAAATTCAATTAGTGTAATATCAGACGACGAACAAACAAAGCAAATTACGCTTTTAAGCTATTAAATTCACTACGCGAGAGCTTTTGAAACGTTGATTGATTTTTACGATTCATTATTTCACTGAAGCGGGAAAGTGTGGAATGATTTTGTTTTAAAAAACTATTTTTCGAGGAAAATCCAAGTCACGATAAGTACTACGAAGTTTCTGCTACGTTTGACTACGAGTGCTACGGCGTAGTCGACTACGAAAAGGAGTTGAGAGCACTTTGGGGCGTAGAATAATGTGACTTCAACCCCCAACTTTATGTGTTACGGGTCGTTATGAGTAGACTTAACGTGTTTGACTGTCTGTCTGTGGCATCACAGCTACTAAACGGATAGGTTGAATTCGATGAGATTAAATAAACAGGTGGAATAGTTGGTTATCGTTCCTAGCACATATTAATTAAATTTAATATTTACCACCGAAGGTGGTAGATCTATGTGCAGCACCTACTTTCTATTTCAACGTGAAGCAGTTCGCTGTCTTTTAGTTCGAAGGATTGGAGAGCCAGTATAATTAAAACAGAGGTATAACATCTTGACCTCTAAATGAGGAACGCATTAGCGGTTTTCGTGGCGTTTCAGACATCAAGGGCATCGTCGTATCAATAGGCGGTATCAGTTTCCATCAGGTGACCCGACAAAATAAGGTGTACCATACGGTTGCCTATAAGTATAAACAAAATAGATGAATATAATAAAATTGAATCGTTATTGGAAATGAGGCAATAAAAAATACCACCTGGCACCAGTACATGACTGTAAATAGCTACGTGATGGAATTTTAAATACATTAAAATATCCGTTTTGAGTATTGTTAGGGTGGGTACATATCAAACGAATTAGCTCCTGCGTCATAGGCCGGAATTAATAATAATAACCACGTCACGATAAATGTGTGTGTCGTGTGTACGCACTCTTATGCACCTAATGATGAGTAATAATAATAATAACAACAATAATAACCACATCACAACACACACATGGATCGTAAGAACTTGTATCGCAGGCACTAAGCAAAAATACGTTATAAACTACATTGATAAGAATACAACAACCAAGACCAGTAAACGAAACAATGCGCCTTGCAAATAACAAAGTCCCGCCCCCGCCGGGATTCGAACCCGGAACCTCGAGCGTAGCAGTCGGCTGTTTACACCACTTGGGCGGGACTTTGTGTTATTTGCAAGACGCATTGTTTCGCTTACCGGTCTTGGATGTTGTATTCTTATTTATTTAGTATTTATCATATCGTGCTTAGCACCTGCGATACAAGTTCTTACGATACTTAGTGCAGGGCTGAGTCAATGTGTGTGTCGTGATGTGGTTATTTATTTATTTATTATTATTAATTTTATCAATAGGGTTTCAATGCAAACATTACTTATGACTATACTGTATTCCAACTTGTATACACTATATAATCTATATTACTAATGGGTGGATGGAGGAGGGTGTGCAACATTTTATGTCACATTTCGTGTTGCAAGCGTCAATCAACTTAGGTTTATGCGAACCATGCTTCTTTACCTCTTTAGTGTTTAAAAAGTTAGACCATAAATTTCATGACAGAAGAGATTAAGTGCAATCTCTTTGTTCTACTTCTAACATTAAAATTTCTTTGAAAGCCCGGTAAATTCTGTACGGATAGAAAAATAGTCCAAATTTTTTATATTAAATTCTTTCGCTGTGTTCATTCTTAAGATATATTGAATAACAAAATTAGCTCTTTAGAAAAAACGAATTGCCTCAAAAAAACGATTTCTTAGTGATAAATCTGAATTTAATACATTTGAAATTAATGAATTTATATTTTTATGCTTACTTAAAACAATTTGTTTTCTTGATTGGACTATATATTAGTTTATTTATTAATCTTTGATTATAATTTTAATACTGTTTGTTTCCCTAAGATAAATAAATAAAAAAATATTTTCTTTAAAAACCTATATGTCAATCCTGCTGATGATTATTATGAAGATAATTGGAATAATCTTAAAAATACAACCTTCATAAACCCAGTCCTTAATAATTAATTGAGTTTTATATAAAATGTTATGTTATATACAACATAAATAGAGTAGTTTTGCGACCGACTGTACGTCCGGGATGCCCCGGAAAGTTTAACGAATAAAGTTCCTACCATGTAAAGAAATTAGTTTCTTCCGCTACCTACTTTTTGTGCGGGGCTCAATTCATGAGATGTAGCTGGATTCATTAAAAAAAATCCAAAATCAAAATTAAGAGAACTTCATACGAAAAACTTTAAAAAGTACTTTGAATCGTCATATTATTTATTTCGGAAAAAACGACTGTACCACCTTCCAGTTTTTTTAAAATTCAATACAGCTCTGCATGTGTTGCAATATGACGTTTTGGTTTTGAAATGAATGAGAATGATGTACAAAGCGCAAAACAAATAATTAGAGTTATCGGGATATTCAGCCAATCGTAATGCCTTACAAAACGCCTATATTTTAACCTCATGTATTATATGGTATGAGGATAAATATTTATATAGCCTTATCTCCTATTAAGTGTTATCTTATTTTTACAATCATAAAAGTGGTTGTCTTAAACAAACTATTGTCGGAGTCTTGTCAGTTATTAATCTAATAAATTTATCAGCTCCTTCTAAGCAAAGCTTTAAGATTGTAAGTTAAAAGTTTTATAAAATCGCTCGAACTTGTATCGTCGCTGTAGGTTAGTGACTTGTACCACGCATTCATTCGTCCGTATTGTCCTCGTTACTGCGCTGTCCAAGTTATGAGAGTCGATGTGTCTGTCTCCCGGATTAACTTTCCCCAGACATGGATTACGAAAAATAAATATTATTGTTTTTATTAAGGCTAGATTGAATATGATTGTTGGCTCGAGTTGGTAATGGATTTTAGGGACGGGAATGGCGAAATTGTTTTTTTTTTTCGTGTGAGGGATTAATTGAGTTATTCACTTGTATTATTCTTATGAGCGGTTGGATAGTCTTTGGATTTTTTTTTGGTTAAATACAAAGGAAATCGAGGTGAGAGTGAAAAATCTGTTTTTTTTCGATACCAAACTTATTTTTTTAAGGATAATTATGAAATGCTACATTGTTTTTATTATATAAGTCGATAGAGGTCGAAAATACAAGTTTCTTTTCAGCTTAGAGACCCGCCTTATGATTCTTTTAAATTAAGTAACAACCAACCAATATATATAAATTTACATAAAAGGACCATCCAAAAATTCAGGAATTATTTTTCTGTAATTCTGGAACTGTCCCTTTATCCCATCTTGGTTCGCACACATACAGTAACACGCACACACTCACACATTGTATACATACATATACACATCCCTTTCATCATCTTTTTTTTTTTTTAGTCAATATAATAAAAAATTATGGCTTATGTTAAAATAATTCATTTTTTTTTAATCGTTATAATGTGCTGCTGTTTCATAAATAAAAATAAAATACCTTTAATGTTTAAGAATTTTTCATAGTACGGTATATATTTGCTATTTATTTCACTTAGACAAGTAATATGTAATAAATCTAGAATGAATAATGTTTGTACCATAACGGGAATTTCTATTCAAAGATTTGTTCCTCACTGAACTAACAGTATCTTTAATGGCCGGAATAATGAATATTGTCGCAAAATGTTTCGTACGAATTCTTTATTCTTTAACTGTGTACGTGTAGGCTTGACATTAGCTTCAGAACTCTTAAAGCTGAGACGTCATTAGTGACGCATCGTTACTGTCGCCAACATGTAGGAACGAAATAGACATGACGATCCGTACTTGACCCCCCGTTAGTACCGAGTCAACAGTTTCACGGAGTTCAAGTTACAATGAATCATCTACAAAATAAAACGATGGTCCAGCGTAACTTGAACGACGTACGAAAACCGAATAACTTTTCACTGGGATCTTATTATGATGGTTTATGGTATTTCTTTTTTGATAACCATTATAACTTGAGCTTTGAGGATGTGCAGTACAATGCCGTGTGAATGGAGGCCGTTAAGCAGGATAACATGAGTTGGTTTACGATGCACAATGAAACCTCATGGCGATTCATCATCATCATCAGCCGAAAGACATCCACTGCTGGACCAAGGCATCCCCCAAGGTTCTACACCCTGATCGTTCCTGTTGTGCCCGTATCCAGCGATTTTCTATACTTATATAATAAAGGGGAAACCTTTGTATGTTTGTAACGAATAAACTCCAAAAGTACTGGACTGATTCCGAGAATTCTTTCCACCATTTGAATGCTAGGTAATCGCCAAAACAGAGATGTATAACCTGAAAAAATTTCAAGTATCGATTCTCATGATGTCTACAAGTTGTACGGAACCCTCAGTACGCGAATCTGACTCGCACTTGACCGTTTTTTTGTTTTGTTTAGATAATGTATTCTATTATGTACTTAGAAAATGTATATTTGGAAATTGTATTTTATTATGTATTATGTATTGTTGATTAGTGGTCGTGGTGGTGCTACATTAATTTGATTTTTTTTGTAATGGAATAAATTACAATATTCCAACTTCTTTTTTTTCTAACTCTACGTCATAACACCCCTCGCCACGGTTGGTAAGCCGAGGTATTATAAATATTTATACATGCATACGTACATTTACAAGCACATGCTTTTTTAAATACACGCCCGAGGCTGTCACGCAGGAAATTAATAAGGGATGGTAAATTTCCCTTATGAAAACTTTTAATTTGAGTCATCGCGTTTTTGAAACGTGTTTTTTTCGTGATAATCGGTGGGTTATTGAAAATTTTACATTGGTCCCGAAACTTAAAGTGTAAAATTGGTAGAATTACCGTGCAAAAATCGGTAGATATGGAGAAACTTGGGCCAAAAATCGGTAGACAAAAAATAACAAATATTTGTACAAACTGGCGATTGATTTTTTTCTTATTTTGGTCATGTTTTTTATTCCTTAGATTTATAAATGGCAAAACCTATTTATTTTTGGTCATTTTAGTCATCTAAATTACCATCTAAACAGTAAAACTCCATTTCTATTCGGTATTTTGGCTACAACAGGAAAAACCCGGTAAAAATATCAAAGATTGGTAGTTTCGAGTCCTGGTCTTTAAGTCGAGTCGAATCGAGTCGGCTTGTGAGATGGACCTTGCTACGTTTATACCAGAACTTTTAAGTCCCAGACTATTTCCAAGTTATTTATGGGTTTCAAAGTTCCGGAACAAAAAAATATTTTAAGCGATAAACTGCATCTTGTAATAATATTTTATATAGAGAATGGTCTTAACGTTGAAGCATAGAGCTGTTTTGATGTCTGTCTTACTATCTTTATACGTGTTATTTATGCCTTTGTGTTACGGTTAAAGTTCGCTTTACATTCACAGTGTTTAAAACTTATTTATTGAAAGGAATTACCATTTATTTTAGCTTAAATTTTATCAACAATATCTTTAATTATTAAGATAAAACACTTGAAAAACAAGGCTTTGAACGTTTGAGTAAAGACGAATATACTGAAACACACATTACGTAGTACATATAGGTATATAATATATTTCATACGTAACTGGGGCAAAAATGTTCAAGGTACATTTGCTACATTGCCATTATGTTGGCTTTGTCTTCGAGTCGGTATTATGCGAATGGTGAATTTTTTACGTTTGGGAAGCTACGTCTCGGGAATTTGAGGTTATGTGACGGAACACTGACTTAAATTGCGCCTGACAACCCTTAGGTGGGGTATTTTATTAGATTTTTTAATTTAAACTCACGGTAGCTGCTTAGTTTTAATCGACTCATGAAACGTTTAAAAACTTGAGTAAATAATTCAAGCTCGTAGATTTTTTATTTAAATTCGGATGTTTTGAATTTATTTACTAGCTTTCCCCCTCGGCTTCTCACGCGTGGTAATTAACCTATATTTTTTGGTGATAATGTATAATTTTAATTGAGTTTTTTTCAAAATCGGTCCAGTACTTTTTGCGTTATTGGAGTTCTAGACATCAAGAGCACCGTCGCGTCGATAGGCGGTATCACTTTCCATCAGGTGAATCTTCTACTCGTTTGCCCGTGATGTGGTATCCAAAAAAAAATACTTTTTGTGTTTATTTGTTATAAACATACAAAGGTTTCCTCTATTTCATATATTACGTATTTTGAAGGTAAAAAAATAAATCTTATCAATAATTTATCTGCAATTGTAGTTGTACAACTTGAACAGCAACAACTCCTAGGCCTTACTAAGGATAAGTTTTTGTACTAATTTTAAAGCAAACAAAATCAGTTCTCAGCTTTCATTAGTGAAATCATTTTCTATACACCATTTATCTTTTAAATACGTTTTGTATAAAAGGTTCATACAAAAGAGATATTGTTCTGATGCCTACATTCTTTTAACGTGCCATGGTTTCGTTAATAAGCGACAGCGAGTTTTGAGTCAAAGACATTTTTTTATTCTGATGGTCTCTGAATAGTTATGAATCGTCAAAATTCTCTTGAATCTACTAGTACTTGTTCAGAATGTTTATTATGTACGAAAAAAATCCTTTGATCTTGATTTTAGGTACATTAAATACGTGGAAATACGAGGTCATCTATGTAGAGACAAGATTGTCTCAGTTTTCAGGTTGTGTTGGTTTGTAGCTTTAACTTATAAAAACAATTTTGTGCTGTAGGCGTAAGCCAAGTTCATATAACAGATTCATATTTAAAGCATTCGTTTATTGCCTTAAATTCATATTTTTTAACTTTTCAACTTCAATGACACCTCCTTCAAACAGTTGACGACCTCGGTGGCGCAGTGTCGTTGCTTAGCACCTGCGATACAAGTTCTTACGATACTTAGTGCAGGGCTGAGTCAATGTGTGTGTCGTGATGTGGTTATTATTAATATTATTACTTAGTAACCGTCATTTCACCGTCATATCGGCAGAAGTCACGTTGTTTTAAAAAGCTAATCTTTTAAAGTTATCTTTATGAGAACAATTGATTTACCAATACTTTATAATATCAAACATGATTTTTTCAGTGAGTTTGCACAAGTAGAATTAGATTTTCTGAGATAAACTGTGGCAGTGTCTATTCCGAAAGTCCAGTGCAAAAAGTGGATCGCTTTATTAGGAATAGCCACAAAATTTAACCAACTCTTTACTAACTAACGCACAATGCGTTTAAATAAAAATAGACCAATAGCAAAAAAGAGTCATATCCAAAACTCGAGGCGTCTTATAAAAAAACTAAAATCGTTTAAAGAAATGAAAAAGTTTATTCCGCCACTCTCATCACTGTGTCCACAGCACATGATTGGTATTTTGCTTTCAGAATTATGTGCATATTTACGCCGGTCGGTCGAAGTCTTTTAATATAGGTAATGTACATTTATCGTATATAAAGTATATATGTACAGTAGGGCGTCGATTATCTTATTATTATTATAATTATTTAATTTTAATTCGTATATTGTGACATGAGCTTTATCGCATTCTTCCACCTTAGACTGTAAGATGTATTAGTGGATCAGTATAAAAACATGTTCATATATTAAATTACAGAATCTGGAGTTTCTTAACGGTATCTTCTCCGAAATAAATTTTCGGAACCGTTGGTTAAGTTACTCAGAAACATTTAAATACATTTGACGATTCTAAGTAGTTTTTAGAATTTTGATTTTGATTAGCAGAACAAATTGTTGTTGGTTTTTCGAAAAACCTTCTGTGTCGGATAATGAAACAGTATGAATTCGTATCACTTAGCATTCTTCTTGGCATCCACTTTAACATCGATCCCCTGATGGTTTTCTACAGGTTAATCCACAGGAAGCTGTGAATAAAATGAAAAAACAATTTCTCGAAACCTAAATGTTCAACGATTCAACCTTTCGAGCAACTTGGTGGAGAATTTTTAGGAATAATCCTGAGAATCCAGTTGGATATTGTGTTACTATCCGGTATCCGGTCGGATACTAAAATTCAGGCCGGATGCCCGGATTACGAATGGTTGCTGGACATCTGTTTCATCTCTGCTGACTAAAGCCAACGAAGTCACGGGCACATGCTAGTATGCATATGTAAATTAACATACGCTACATAAAGACAATGATTTTTACCGAATAAAATAAATACCATGAAGATAAAATAACTAAACTCAAGCCGTAATCCCTCGAGAGGGGTTGGCAGAGGTGTTACACACCGCATTTTGCATGTTTATGTTGAGTCCCAGTGTGACAGATTGCAAATCTGTAGACACTATCCGGGCACAATTAGAAACATGGCTACCACTTACGGGAACCCCAGACTGGAACTCCCGACCTATCGGGTCGGATCGGTCGGTTAACCAGAGCACATAACAAACTGAGCTACCACGTCCTCTAAAAACAATTCCAAACAAAAATACCGTTTATTTAAATCGTTTTTTAATTTATTCTGTGAATTTTTCATGCGAAATAATAGTCGCTTATTTTACGTTCGGCATTTTTTTTTTTTGTGGTTTTACGTTTGAAATGACTGGCAGTAAACATTTTATCTCTACTAATGTTATGAATAGGTTAGTTTTCAACTTTGTTTTTAGAAGGCAATCTTCAAAACTACATTTCAAATATTTATCAATTTTGAGGAAGGAGTTTCAGTCTTCGATGAATCCATAATTTCGCTAAGCAATCTCTTAATTATATGCAAAAGAAGTCTCCAGCAATAGCAAGTATTAGAAAATATCCATAAAAACATACTTTGGTCATATAATCAATCAATTGTAAAATTTATGGAGATATAATATTTATAGTGAAAACTGAAATAGAATTGGACGTTAAGGCAGAAAGATGTAATAATTAAAAATAAATATATCTATCATAGGAACAACCTTTCCATGGAAATTGTATAGCTATGTTTCAATTGATATAACGGATTTCTCTGTCTAACCAACGACTTTGAATCTTTATAAAATAATTTAGTAAATAAATCTGATATTTTAAAAATCCATTGGGTTTGTGTGTTTAAGTGGTATACATTTTTTATAAATAAATAAGAAACATTTTGCAAATTCGTTATTATACAAATCATGCATACTGTAGCTTTGTGGGGCTTTCTTGTAGGTATACTTCCTATAGCTCTGGTTACAATAATTGAACATGGTTCCTGTAATAGTTAATTTAACCGGAGGTCTGGTTTGGAATGGCTTTCGATAAGGGTAGTTGATTATGACCAAATATTTGTACAAACTGGCGATTGATTTTTTTCTTATTTTGGTCATGTTTTTTATTCCTTAGATTTATAAATGGCAAAACCTATTTATTTTTGGTCATTTTAGTCATCTAAATTACCATCTAAACAGTAAAACTCCATTTCTATTCGGTATTTTGGCTACAACAGGAAAAACCCGGTAAAAATATCAAAGATTGGTAGTTTCGAGTCCTGGTCTTTAAGTCGAGTCGAATCGAGTCGGCTTGTGAGATGGACCTTGCTACGTTTATACCAGAACTTTTAAGTCCCAGACTATTTCCAAGTTATTTATGGGTTTCAAAGTTCCGGAACAAAAAAATATTTTAAGCGATAAACTGCATCTTGTAATAATATTTTATGTAGAGAATGGTCTTAACGTTGAAGCATAGAGCTGTTTTGATGTCTGTCTTACTATCTTTATACGTGTTATTTATGCCTTTGTGTCACGGTTAAAGTTCGCTTTACATTCGCAGTGTTTAAAACTTATTTATTGAAAGGAATTACCATTTATTCTAGCTTAAATTTTATCAACAATATCTTTATTTATTAAGATAAAACACTTGAAAAGCAAGGCTTTGAACGTTTGAGTAAAGACGAATATACTGAAACACACATTACATAGTACATATAGGTATATAATATATTTCATACGTAACGTGTCTTCGAGTCGGTATTATGCGAATGGTGAATTTTTTACGTTTGGGAAGCTACGTCTCGGGAATTTGAGGTTATGTGACGGAACACTGACTTAAATTGCGCCTGACAACCCTTAGGTGGGGTATTTTATTAGATTTTTTAATTTAAACTCACGGTAGCTGCTTAGTTTTAATCGACTCATGAAACGTTTAAAAACTTGAGTAAATAATTCAAGCTCGTAGATTTTTTATTTAAATTCGGATGTTTTGAATTTATTTACTAGCTTTCCCCCTCGGCTTCTCACGCGTGGTAATTAACCTATATTTTTTGGTGATAATGTATAATTTTAATTGAGTTTTTTTCAAAATCGGTCCAGTACTTTTTGCGTTATTGGAGTTCTAGACATCAAGAGCACCGTCGCGTCGATAGGCGGTATCACTTTCCATCAGGTGAATCTTCTACTCGTTTGCCCGTGATGTGGTATCCAAAAAAAAATACTTTTTGTGTTTATTTGTTATAAACATACAAAGGTTTCCTCTATTTCATATATTACGTATTTTGAAGGTAAAAAAATAAATCTTATCAATAATTTATCTGCAATTGTAGTTGTACAACTTGAACAGCAACAACTCCTAGGCCTTACTAAGGATAAGTTTTTGTACTAATTTTAAAGCAAACAAAATCAGTTCTCAGCTTTCATTAGTGAAATCATTTTCTATACACCATTTATCTTTTAAATACGTTTTGTATAAAAGGTTCATACAAAAGAGATATTGTTCTGATGCCTACATTCTTTTAACGTGCCATGGTTTCGTTAATAAGCGACAGCGAGTTTTGAGTCAAAGACATTTTTTTATTCTGATGGTCTCTGAATAGTTATGAATCGTCAAAATTCTCTTGAATCTACTAGTACTTGTTCAGAATGTTTATTATGTACGAAAAAAATCCTTTGATCTTGATTTTAGGTACATTAAATACGTGGAAATACGAGGTCATCTATGTAGAGACAAGATTGTCTCAGTTTTCAGGTTGTGTTGGTTTGTAGCTTTAACTTATAAAAACAATTTTGTGCTGTAGGCGTAAGCCAAGTTCATATAACAGATTCATATTTAAAGCATTCGTTTATTGCCTTAAATTCATATTTTTTAACTTTTCAACTTCAATGACACCTCCTTCAAACAGTTGACGACCTCGGTGGCGCAGTGTCGTTGCTTAGCACCTGCGATACAAGTTCTTACGATACTTAGTGCAGGGCTGAGTCAATGTGTGTGTCATGATGTGGTTATTATTAATATTATTACTTAGTAACCGTCATTTCACCGTCATATCGGCAGAAGTCACGTTGTTTTAAAAAGCTAATCTTTTAAAGTTATCTTTATGAGAACAATTGATTTACCAATACTTTATAATATCAAACATGATTTTTTCAGTGAGTTTGCACAAGTAGAATTAGATTTTCTGAGATAAACTGTGGCAGTGTCTATTCCGAAAGTCCAGTGCAAAAAGTGGATCGCTTTATTAGGAATAGCCACAAAATTTAACCAACTCTTTACTAACTAACGCACAATGCGTTTAAATAAAAATAGACCAATAGCAAAAAAGAGTCATATCCAAAACTCGAGGCGTCTTATAAAAAAACTAAAATCGTTTAAAGAAATGAAAAAGTTTATTCCGCCACTCTCATCACTGTGTCCACAGCACATGATTGGTATTTTGCTTTCAGAATTATGTGCATATTTACGCCGGTCGGTCGAAGTCTTTTAATATAGGTAATGTACATTTATCGTATATAAAGTAATATGTATGTACAGTAGGGCGTCGATTATCTTATTATTATTATAATTATTTAATTTTAATTCGTATATTGTGACATGAGCTTTATCGCATTCTTTCTTAGACTGTAAGATGTATTAGTGGATCAGTATAAAACATGTTCATATATTAAATTACAGAATCTGGAGTTTCTTAACGGTAACTTCTCCGAAATAAATTTTCGGAACCGTTGGTTAAGTTACTCAGAAACATTTAAATACATTTGACGATTCTAAGTAGTTTTTAGAAGTAATTTTGATTTTGATTATGATAAGCAGAACAAATTGGTATGGTTTTTCGAAAAACCTTCTGTGTCGGATAATAAAACAGTATGAATTCGTATCACTTAGCATTCTTCTTGGCATCCACTTTAACATCGATTCCCTGATGGTTTTCTACAGGTTAATCCACAGGAAGCTGTGAATAATATGAAAAAACAATTTCTCGAAACCTAAATGTTCAACGATTCAACCTTTCGAGCAACTTGGTGGAGAATTTTTAGGAATAATCCTGAGAATCCAGTTGGATATTGTGTTACTATCCGGTATCCGGTCGGATACTAAAATTCAGGCCGGATGCCCGGATTACGAATGGTTGCTGGACATCTGTTTCATCTCTGCTGACTAAAGCCAACGAAGTCACGGGCACATGCTAGTATGCATATGTAAATTAACATACGCTACATAAAGACAATGATTTTTACCGAATAAAATAAATACCATGAAGATAAAATAACTAAACTCAAGCCGTAATCCCTCGAGAGGGGTTGGCAGAGGTGTTAACACACCGCATTTTGCATGTTTATGTTGAGTCCCAGTGTGACAGATTGCAAATCTGTAGACACTATCCGGGCACAATTAGAAACATGGCTACCACTTACGGGAACCCCAGACTGGAACTCCCGACCTATCGGGTCGGATCGGTCGGTTAACCAGGGCACATAACAAACTGAGCTACCACGTCCTCTAAAAACAATTCCAAACAAAAATACCGTTTATTTAAATCGTTTTTTAATTTATTCTGTGAATTTTTCATGCGAAATAATAGTCGCTTATTTTACGTTCGGCATTTTTTTTTTTTTTGTGGTTTTACGTTTGAAATGACTGGAAGTAAACATTTTATCTCTACTAATGTTATGAATAGGTTAGTTATCAACTTTGTTTTTAGAAGGCAATCTTCAAAACTACATTTCAAATATTTATCAATTTTGAGGAAGGAGTTTCAGCCTTCGATGAATCCATAATTTCGCTAAGCAATCTCTTAATTATATGCAAAAGAAGTCTCCAGCAATAGCAAGTATTAGAAAATATCCATAAAAACATACTTTGGTCATATAATCAATCAATTGTAAAATTTATGGAGATATAATATTTATAGTGAAAACTGAAATAGAATTGGACGATAAGGCAGAAAGATGTAATAATTAAAAATAAATATATCTATCATAGGAACAACCTTTCCATGGAAATTGTATAGCTATGTTTCAATTGATATAACGGATTTCTCTGTCTAACCAACGACTTTGAATCTTTATAAAATAATTTAGTAAATAAATCTGATATTTTAAAAATCCATTGGGTTTGTGTGTTTAAGTGGTATACATTTTTTATAAATAAATAAGAAACATTTTGCAAATTCGTTATTATACAAATCATGCATACTGTAGCTTTGTGGGGCTTTCTTGTAGGTATACTTCCTATAGCTCTGGTTACAATAATTGAACATGGTTCCTGTAATAGTTAATTTAACCGGAGGTCTGGTTTGGAATGGCTTTCGATAAGGGTAGTTGATTATGACCTATACAATTTATATATACCCACTTATTTCGACGTATACATACGTATCATCTCTTGGATTTACCGCTTAGGGGATGAATAAATAAATCTTACTTGATGTTTTAAATGTATGATGACATTGATCGCGTTAAATTTGCAAACAAATATTCAATCCCTTCTTAACCCTCTTAAGGGTTGATTAAAAAAAACAGTTCTAAATCCTCGTCTACAACAACTGTGAAAAAAAATCAGTTTTCCAGGTGCAAGGAGTTAGGCCGTTGAGTCTTCAAGTTTAACAAACTGAACAGATTTCTGGATTTAAAAAAAAATTGCGTGTGTGATTTTTAAGCATAAATTGTAGCCTTCGTTCGCGTGACCCAAGTTATTGTGTATTTTGACGTAAGCCTTGGCCCATTAATAAAAGTCAACCAGGCTTGAGTTTTGGGCACTAAAAAAACAACACAAATATAATAGAAATCATTTTTATCACAGAGCAAATACGCGTAGTCATCTTACAAATAACTTCTCGAGCTGGGGTTTGAATAGGGACTTATAGAACGTTCTTTGAAGGCAGAATTTATAAGTCTAGTGTATCTTTGAGTTCGTATAGTTTTCCTACACGTCAGGTCAGGTATTCACAGTTGAAGTTAGTTTGCCGGTGCTCATTGCCTTGTAAGACCATCAAGGGCATCGTTGTATCAATAGGCGGTATCACTTTCCATCAGTGTGTCTACCATGAGTTCGTACAGTCCACCGTTCAGATAACATAGACTACTGTGATTTTGTGTGAGCAGTCTCAATTCCTCACCAATCCGTTACAGGCGCTTTACAAAGATTCATACAGATTTGTAAATGCAGTCGCAATCGAAGGTAGCAAAACTCATGGTAAGCAGACAGGACTATTTCGAATTTAGAATATAGATCCAGTAAATCAATGCATACTTTTCGGGGAGAAACTGCCTATTGCAATGACATTTGACAACGATTTAAACATTAAACCCCAGTTCTTTTTTAATCCATAAGGCGGCATCTGTCACAACATTTAGGTAAAATCGCTGTGCCTAAGCAACTTTTACGTATAAAATTTATCTTTATCTTTTAAATCAACTCCATCAAGCAAATGAGCATGCTATCTTATTGTTAAGTCAAGTAATAACTTCATTCATATTTCTTTAAAAAAAGCATTTCTTACCCCGCCCATTCTAAATGGGGTCCCTAAAAGCAAATTGTCGTTAAGAGCCGCAAAAAGTCCCTTTCCCTTGAGAAATGGGACACATGAACCGAGCCATTCCGCGGGATAACGTATTATTTAACAAAGAGTGATGTGTTGAAGATGCTGTTAAAAAAGAGTGCCTTAAAAACCTCCTTAATAGACCCCCCTGCAGACGATGAGGGAAGTCGTTCGAATGGACTTCCCTGTATGTTTTAACATAAAATTATGTTTATTTTTGTGTACTGTTGCATTAATAATAATTAAACTTTTAAATCCATCACAAAAAAATATTTAATATCACAAGGAGATTAATTATGATAAATAGTGTTGCCATTATTGATAAAATAATTAATAGCTTTAAAAAATCTAAAAACTCACGTTTTTAAATGTTCTAAAAATGAGAAAATAATCCTACGGGGCTGAAAGAGGGGCCACTCAAAACGTGGGGGCGTATCTTTGCAAGTTACACCCACGACAGCTGCGTCAGCCTGCTAACTTATTGGTAACTACCTCAAAAGTCACTCCGTAGAAATTTTATCAAAATCGGTCCAGCCGTTTTATAGTTGTAAATTGCATTGTCATCGGGTTTGAAGCTACCTTGAAAATTTCAGGCTGCTAGCTTATCGGAAAGTGCCTGAAAATTGAGTTGCAAAAATCCAAACGGAGCGACAAAGAAACAAACAAACAAGAAAAGTAAGTGTATAAAATGTGGGGAAAATAGGCCCCTTTCAAGGTTTGGACCGCGGAACCAATACTCATGCCCGTGGGCCGTCGCTCTGAGGAATGATAGACACAATGGGGTTTTAGTTGGTAGGCACAGCGTAACCGTGAGTCCAATATACCCTTCATGCTCTCCGGGTTGAAAGGGTTCCCTGAAGATTTACCCATTAAAACATTTTAGGCTCCTTTCGAGTTTAGGCCTCCTCCAATGTTCCCTATCTCCAGCCAGTTCCAGCCAGTCTGTGCCTATTCTTTAACTAATCACGTCAATCCAGCGTTCTTTTAGTCTAAAAGTGTTGCTATGTACACTTATACAGCAAATGCTGTGTATTTCTAATTAATAATTGAAATCACAATAAATCAATCAATAATAATAATAATAATGTTATTTTCATTACCAAAAAAAAAAAAAAAATTACAATGAGATTGATTATAGTAATTGAATTTAAATAGCGTTATTATAGATTAAAATGAGCCCCCCTTTGCGGTTAGGCTAGGTAAGGTTAATCTTCCAATTGCCTCCAATGTTTCCTATCTCCAGCCAGTCTGTGCCGGTTGTATTTATAAACTCATCGATCAATTGTTCTTTAAGTCTACCTCTAGCTTTTACTGTATAAAATGCTCGTCTAATTGCGATGTATATGCATAAATAATGTAAAAGATAAAAACCTTAGCGTCAACAATTGGATTAATTACAAAAATATCTACTCGACCGGGGAGTCGAACCCGGGACTAGACTCAAAAGTAGTCAATAACAACTGACCTATCCTAAAAATTTAATTTTCGATTTTTTTTTGAGTGACCTGTGATTAACTACCTGTAAAGTGAACTTTTTAAAGATTTTTTGTTTGCAAATACATAGTTACTATTTAAATTCAAATAACGTTTTATACATCGGTTTAAAAGGCACTGCGTTCTGTTATTGCAAAGTTAAAATAACTTTCCTTCATCTTCGTCTCAAATGACGCAATAATGATAACCCCTCAATTGAAACTTGAGAGTTTCGCTTTGAACACCTCCAGGTAAATTTATTCTATTTCACGAAGTCCGTTTGGCTGTAGTGGTGATCAGATGTGTGTGACTGCTCTAGTGTGCGTAACATTACTGGGCGAGCTTGTAGTTACACACACAGACAGCGTCCACGTACTTATAGAACTAACAGCCATAGCCGAAGTGTCCTCGTGAGTTGGGCTTGGTTCGAATTAGGAATGGTTCGAGCACCTTCTATCTGAAAGACGAACACTGAACAATTTCACTCTACCTTCCAGTTATATTGGGGGTCAACTCACGGTTCTCGATTACTATCTCGAAATCGTTTCGAATTGCTAATCTATTTATTTTTATCAGAAGATGTGAATTTAAAAATTATACCGTTTATTACTATACTATATAATATTACAATGCTATGAGAAATCATTTAAATGCAATGCTATATAATAGTTATAACATAAATATTTTAGAATGACAGTACGTAGACGTGATGATGGTTTTCTTTATAAATAAAATGACTGAAATAAAGCTAAATAACTAAAAATTCGAAATTCCGATTCCGATTGACTTCCAGTAGACAACTTTTTTTGTATCAGTTTTTCGATTTTAGATAAAAAATTATAGTAATTTAGTTAAAGTAAGGTTAATTTTCTATGAACATATCAAAGCACACAGAGCCCAGTTTAAATTAGAACTCGCTCGAGGTATCTCGTAACTGAAAGGCAAACATTTAACAGTTTCATTGTGTGTAGCTCTCCTAATGGGCACTACTAACTGTTCTCGATTTATTTAAACATTTGTGAAAAGTAAATTACAAGTAGAGAAACTAATTTAAAAATTAACCTGTTATAGTTTCCTATGACCCGAAAAGTCAACAATAAAACCGGGAGAAGATTTCTGACTTTTGGAATTTATTTTCACTCTGTTTTTTTTTCACATATGACTGAAATATACTTTCTTATTCGTAAGTAAACTAAGTCATTTATAATTTTTTATTACTTCATACTTTTTAAAGTTAATAATAATAATAATAATAATCTTTATTGAATTTTCTTAGGTCTAAATTTACAATATATGTTTTAAATAATTTACAAAAGAAAACTATAATAATAAATAATAATTAAGTTGTATTTTTAATGATTCAAAACATTAACAACACTTTAAATAAGGAGATTATAACTAAAATTATACCCGTACTAGGATAACCTGTGTTTCAGGCGAAAGTTAGTTTTCATTAGTTCAATTCACTAACAAAATGATTGTAACTTTAAAGACAATTATCTCTAAATTTTAATAGTCATTTTATGTGTAAAGTCCACCTTTAACAGTATCGTTTTTAACCGTCGAGTGAGATTAATTAAAAGCCTGAAAACTGAATCGTTAGCAAATAGTAGTTCCCACATGCTCTCATTGGCTCCTTTGTCGGCGAGGTGGGATAACAGAGAGTTAGACACTCGAGCACTTGCACTAGACAAGTAAACCGACGTGTATCAATGCCCGTCATCACACCTATCCACCAATAAGCATAGGCGAATATCACGTCATATATTCAACCTGCAATACATTTCATTCGATTGTCGGATTGTTAAGGTAGGTCTCCCCTAAACAAGTGAATTGGAGATATTGAGCAGAGAAACCAAATTCGTGTAGCTTAGACTGAGAGAATGTCGAAACACTATTGGGTCCAGTAGTGTGTTTTCCCACCAGTCTCAAACATTTGATATGGATATGACACTACCTACAGTACTGATTCTTTAACCATAATAAAACTACAGCTATAGAAAAAATGCATTGGTGCCAATGCTGTGGCAGATTATATGCACAGCTGCAAACCACTTTTAAAAAATTATAATATTCTTCCCTTACCCTGAATGTATATTTTTGTAATAAATTTCTCAGTGAACTTAACTACAACAGTACTGAAAAACTTCTGGAATTGTATTAATTATATCAAAAAAATTATCATATCATTCTTCGACTAGTTCTTGATAGTAATCGATCACCATTTAGGTTTGTATCTCCTTTGTATATGTATGTATTTATAAGTTCATTTATGTATGTATGTCTGTGTGCGTATGCGTGTATATGTATGCATTTTTATATTTATGTATTAGTTTGTTTAAGTGATTCCAATATAATTGTTTATTAAGCCTTTCAGATACGATCCATCTCACTGTATTCATGTTACTTACTTTATAAATTAATTATTTAGTTGTCATTTTCATAATTTTATTAGCTGAGTTAGCGCCACCAATGTTTAATTTTTTTTACCCATTAGGGTCTCACAACACAGGCTTACGCCCAGCATGACGGCCATTAGTTTTAATACCAAAATGTAAAATTTCAGTTGTAAATTAAACAAAATAAATATAAGAGACGTTTGCTGTTTTGTGAAATGAAACCCGCAATTTTTTAAAAGATTAGATTTAGATTTTTTTAATAGATTTAAGATACAGAAACATCAAGTAGGAAAAAAAGATCTCAATATTGTAATATGTCACGTTGACTCAATCCCACATCTTTTATTTATAAGAAAAATGCAGCATATATGTATTTTTTAAAATAAGTTACCTGCTAGCATAAAGAAATTAGATTTTAAAATTGCTTTGATAAAATCCCTGTCGGAAAAGGGGTTTTTTGTATATATTTTGAGTTTTTTTTTAACATATTTTAAAATGATAATCTTATTGTTACTTTTGTTGTTGTGTCCAAATAATATTGTTAATTAAATGTGTAATGAATGAAAAATTTGCACGCTGATACTTTGCAGCTGTATACTCTGACTATATACATAACTGTAACACCTGATTATAATTTTAATTCAAGCAAATAAATAATAATTATTATTATTACTTTGAAACTGATATGTTTCTGATGCGATACAATAATAACTATAACAAAAACACAAACAGCGCATTTCTGACTCTACGAGCTTCGACCACGTTTCGAGCATAATGCTTTGTGCGCGTTCAAGCTTCCTCAATTCAAACGATGACTAAACTATTACTTGACTACATTGGTTCGTGCTACCGGCACTGTTCTCGCTGGGCTCGTCTAGCGTAGACGCAGCTTCACATCGAATGCATCTTGTATAGTATAGATCTCGGACAATGCAACGCCTTGAGCTCATTGACTCTGTTAGATCTCGATGCATCGAAATTTCCATGGTATTGTCAGTGAATAGCTCGGCCCGATTTATGGAATTCGGTATTTAGAGCCAGCTATGCCGAATGGGTTGGTACAAGGAATTTGCATTAAAAATATCGCATTACGTAGATAAATATGATGTGTTTTTTTCTACTAGTTCGAGTAGTGTTGGATATAGCTAGTGTGTGATTCATTTGGTGATGCGAAAACATATGCTAAAGTAATTCCGTACTGTCTAGCAAACAAAAGATCTTATAATTAAACTATTACCAAACATTATTTTGCCTCCAAGTCTAAGTTATTTTTTTATTTTTATTGCTACTTTTCCAAACAAAATAAGCGAACAAAATGATCGCCAACTGCATTGTTAAATAGTTGTAGAATAAGAATTTCGAGTGAAAATATTTTTAGAGCGTGATTTCTCAGTAGTAATATTTATAAAGTTTCTGAACTAACTTTTTGTTCCAGTTAATAAACACAATTTCATAGACTAGGTGGGTTATTTGGTATATTTATTTCAATCTACTTCGTTTCAGTTGGCTGCCAGCCATTGCAACGTGCAGGTGCATTTTGCGTGCAGCTAGCTATGTGCTATTGCAGGCTAAGCTGGTTTTATTAACATTTGGGCGACATACATCAAAAGGAAGATGAATCATTATTAATCAGTTCCTAATTTCACAGGTGGTAGATCTATGTGCGAGATCGTCTGTGTTGGTACTACCCTCCTTTCTATTTCTGCCGTGAAGCAGTTTGCTGTATTTCTTTTCGAAGTATTGGAGAGTAAGTGAGATTACCAGCACGAGAGCTAGAACATCTCTACTTCTATGTGGGCAATGCATAGACGGTACTCTTGGCGTTCTCCGACTCGAGGTTATCGTCGTGCCAATAAGCGGCACTTCCATCAACCGTTTGCTTGTTTGCTCATGATGTTTTAAAATAAAATGTATACTTGTTGTGGTCTATATTTCTGTCCTGTTATGAAAATCAAAACATATATGGTGTTCAGTTGATGTAAAATTATGGAAGGCAAGAAACATGGTACTGACGAGTTACAAACTCGTGTGTCTAAAATGAAATTTTACACGAGGGAAAAAATCTTCCCCAGAAATTATCGTACGGGCCAATTCTTTGATTTCTCTTGTTTTATTTTCAATTAGCATCTTATTTTTATGAGTAAATCCAAAACAACCAGATGCTATATCAGCTTTCTTAGCTAAGCAAAAGATAACCATGTTTTTGTTACAAAAGGAACAAGTATCTCATCATTCAAATAGAACTATGCATAAAGGTCATAATTCAGGCGATTGTTAAAGCTGGACAGCCTGACAAGATCCCTTGCGTTTACCTATTTTATGGGACTACATTGATCTAACCTGGATAAAACAAATTAATTTGCGAAAAATAAAAAGTTTCGAATTCGCAATTTATCGTTATGTTACCATAATAAATATTTCTCTGCTTTAAAAATTTTCCAAAAAAAAACGATCGAACGACGTAAAAACATTTATCAACGATTTTTCAATAGTTTTTGCTGTTTTAAAAATATAACAAAAAAAAATCAACAACTTTCGTATCCGACAGTCCTCGTGTTTAAGCATTAGATGGGATTACTGTCCATTTTTTTCCTGTACGTTGTAGATTTTCTATGTTCTGCTTGTATAACATGGATTGTGATCCAATGTCCGAATGAAGAAAGAAGAATAGAATAAGATGTCATATTTAGGTTAGTATTTAATTTATCCCCTGTTAGTTAATTGCTTGCCGTGATGTTCTGACGGTCAGGGGTCTCCTGACCGTAGATCCCTTTAGCTTTTGGCCTCTGGGCCGTTTCCATTGCTGGGCTTTGCTGGGAGGGAAGTCTGAAACCGCTTTCTTACTACCTCCTATTTCTTCTGATTAAGTTCGTTGCGGGTCCCAAGACAGCCGTTAGGGTGTCCGGGCACAGCCTGTGCGTTATTGCACAGATGCATTATTAGTTGATTATTCGATCAAAGGCCGCCACTGTTGATTCTGGTGAACAGGAGTTGCAGTGGTGGGACAGCGTGGCGGGTGTGCCCCGAAAAAGGAGAAATAATAGGGCTAGGGAGTTAGAAGTCCTTACGTTTACTGCAGTCAGTATGTGTGTCGCGTTGTGGTTAATTTATTACTAGCTTTTAATTCGCGTAGAAGTCGAAATGGTTCTAATTGGATTTTTAATTACTTAACATTTATCGTTATATTTTAGACAATTCACAATATCTTTAAAAAATTTATAAGCTATATTATTTTAAAGTTTCATTTAAATCCATTCAGTAGTTTTTACGTGAAAGAGTAATACACATCCATTCATCCATACGTCCTTACAAACTTTCACGTTTTTAATATTAGTAAGGATTCAGAGGTACCGCAGTGAGTATCTTAAGAACTTGTGTCACAGGAACTAAGCAACTCAATAACTAAAGCAATGTAAACTCTTTTTACGATTGGTACTGGTCGTAAATTGCTAAGATTCGATTCCCAGGGGGGCGGATTTTCAAATCGTGTGAGTTTAGTTTCCCTATAAATTTGACTGGAGTCGATTTTACGTGTTAGGTTATTTTTAGGTGTTGTTTAAAATTGCAATATTGAATTTGTGTTGAGTTTTGACAAGGCATACGTACTGTGTACTACGTACATGGATTTCGGTGAAAATCTATGCTGAGGTAGTAATGTTTACTATAAATTTATTACGTAAAAGGGTATCCTATAATAATAACTATTATAGAATGCATATAATATTAAAGAAATATAATTTTCATGATTTTATATTATACATAATTGAGTGTGTCGAGTCATTTTTGAAAGAAAATTAAATTCATTTGACGAAGAATTTTTTTAAGTTAAGGGAATAAAAGTTATTTGCAAGACGGATTGTTTCACTTACCAGTCTTGGATGTTGTATTCTTGTCTATGTAGTATATACCATTTGGTTGCTTAGTGCCTGCGATACAATATTATATGTTGGTGAATCAATGTGTTTTTCGTGATGTGGTTATTATTATAATATTATTTAGATTTTTGTGTCAGTTTTTATCCATAAAATATGCCATGACATACATCATAGTAGGTACAGTATATACAAGAAACTGAAATATCTCAACTATTAATATTGCCACGTCGATGCCAAAAAATGTCACCGCCTGTGTTCTGTCTCCTTGACATTTCGTGTCCTGTCATACTTTATTTATGACGCCGCTCTTTATTTATCTGTTTACTCTTTAAAGGGAAAATTGTACAAATAACTCCTTTCTCCACGCCTAGCTGAGTAAATAGGCCGTTGAGTTATTTAATGGACGACAATGTGACATTATTTTGACGTTTCTCTGTATAACTAATGTGTTATATGACTGTGTTGCCATGGAAAAATATTATATAAATTCCGTTTGAACTTTATCGGTATAAAATACCTTTTTATTAAGGGGTTACATTTCCGAAAACCCTCGTAGCTGACATTCCTTTCCTACGAACTAGCAACCTATCAAATTTGAGCTTACCAAATGTGGTTAATGTATGCGTTGACATAATCAGCGAATACTTGATTTTTAAGCATAGGCCAACAAAACCATAATGTAACTATAGAGAAACAAAATTAATATTTAGTAAGGTTTATTCAAATAGTTTCTCTGGCTCCCATGAGAGAATGTCCTGGATTATTCAACTTTTGCTGACAGCAACGATTGCTGTGGTCACAATTCAGGCAAATGAATACAACGTACTTAATGTAATTGTTTTACGTTAAAATGGTTTGCTTTTGTGGTTGTGTTGTTGCTAGGTAGTTGCTTTGGCAATATGCGTGTGATGCTTCAGATGATGCAAGTATTTATATGCTTGTTGCTATCTGTGACATAAGTATTATAAAGTCACTTTCAACAAACCCTCTAAACAAACTATAAAGGTTATTGCAACCCATGAATCTTATTTTAAAGTGTCCTTTATTTTTAAGAAGTGCCGGCAAAGTTTTTCTCTGTAAGAGAAAATTTTGAAATAAGAAAAAGAAAATATTTAAATAACGTAGTTTGAATTCACCATCGCCAGTAAGTCAGTTCCCTTTGTAGATTTCACTGAATTCAAAGTAATATAAGTGACACCTTATGATATTAAATTCTAGAATTCACGACTTACCAACGTCGGTTACATTCTTTGAGTTTCTCAGGGAAATGTTGGATTCTCCTCTGGTGCAGTCGGGAATTCAAGAGATTAACGCAGTTCAGAATAGGAATCAGTTTAAATTAAACTTCTGTTGTTTTGTTAAATGTCTCCCTCGGTTGGGTTGGGATATTGTTTTGGTTTTGTGCATTACATTTCCGCATTTTGTTCATTTCTGTTCGCTTTCAAAGAAGCTTCTCCTGGAACAACTCCTGGGTTTTCCTTACTATAGCATGGGATTCTTCAAGAAGGGCGTTAAAAGGTTTATGACGCGTTTGTCATGCTTCTAGTATCGCAAATATCTAAGGCTACGGTGACAGCTTACGAGATTATCTGGATTGGTACCACTCCCCTTTCTATTTCTGCCGTGTAGCAGATGAAAACGAGAGATATAACATCTTTACCTCGACATTGGTAACGCATTGATGAACCATCTAATAAGGCATATGCTTGAATGCGACCTTATACAAAAATACCACTTATTGACATCGTAACGATATCGTATCGCCTCCTATTCCGAGTTTAAAGCTGTGCTGCGATCATCAGTTATTTACGTATTAAATACTTCGTGTCAGTGTTTTACTCAAGAAAGAAGGGAATATTTCCTCTTTTCCACATCAAACAAGTATTTTATTAAACGCTCTGAGTTGTAGAAGATTCCTATCTACGGACGGACAAAAGTGTTTTTATATTGTGCGTGGCTCTTTGTTGTAGAAGTGGCTGTTGACTTTTGTAGCACGTTAAGAGTTTCCTTAGCTAAACAGGTGACAATTGAATATTGTTTGTTTATAGACCGCTACATTTATAGAATAGAATAGATTTTTCTTTGTTAGGTTTTTGTGTACGAAGACTTTAAAATTAATATCGAAGTCTGTTAAAAATCTACTATTCTGGTATGTTTACATTTCATCCTGGGAAATTTTAGTTAAAAATTTATAAAAAAATATTTTGACTTTGCTTTGATTTCGTTTGCGTACATTTTTTTTAATTATAGCTCAGGAATCTAACTTTTTTAGGGGAAAAGTATCCTATGTTTTAACCAACTTTAAAAACTAGCTGGATTCCAAAATATTCCAAACCAACTGGCGTGATTGAGCAGGAAACGTTAAAACTTTCATTTTCATACAAATATACACATGAACTCACGCCGTAATCCCTCGAGTGGGGTTAGCAGAGGTAGTACACACCGCATATAGCATGTTTACACAGGTTGCAAATCTGTCGCCACTATCCGGGCACAATGAGGGACATGGCAGCTACAACTTAAGGCAACCCGAGACTCGAACCCTCGATCATTTATAATATTAGCAGGATAATAATATATCTCATATAATTTTTATTCATAACTTAATTCGGAACGGCCCTGATTAACGCTTATTAAAAACTTTACTACTGGTAGTAGGTACATATTTGAATCTGTTTTTTTAGGGTTCCGTACCAAAATGGTAAAAAACCGGTACCTATTATAAAGTATAATAAGTATTATAAAGTACCTATTACGTCCATTGGTCCGTCTATCAGCGATCATGTATCTCATGAACCATATAACTACATTTTTGAATTTTTCAGACAATGTCTATTTCTTTTGCTGCTTTATAAACAAAAATATAGGGGGGCTTTCATAAAAGTAACGTGATTTTACCGAAATATTCGCAAAAATAATTCTAAAAGGTACATAATATTTAATCTAATAGGAACCTACCATGTGCGAGTCAGACCCACGCTTGACCGGTTGTTTTAATTATTTTGCAACGTCACGGGCAAGCAGACGGTTGCATAAAAAGAGATCCGCCTCTTGACACTTGATATTTTTACTGTTTAGATCTCGTATTAACCATTTTCATGCAAATAAATAATCTATTATATTCTATTCTTCTATTTACGACGTTATTCTTTATTTCTTAGAACAATAAAAACACCGCCAATGCGTTGTCATTGCAGAGGTTATGCCTCTCCAATAACTAACACTGCCTCTTAAGACAAGAGGAAATATGCATGAAATTTAATTCGATTTTTAAATCAATTTATCGTAAAGAACGTGAAAATTGTAAATTTACAGTGAAAACAGAATTAAAATTGAACGATAATCCAGGGAGATATAACCTTTAAAAGTAAATAAATCTATCTCGCTCAACAGAACAACCTTTTCTATGGAAGTTGTATGGCACCTGTGGACTTTGACGTCATTGTACATATCGGATCTCTCTGTCTAACCAACAACTTTATAACTTAGTTAATAAGTCAGATTTTTTAAGTAAATCTAACGGATTGGTGTTTATATGTGCTATCAACATATGATAAATAGATAAAAGTCATTCATATTCCCTATTGTAAGATAGAAACTTTGGTCTTATATTTGAGTTTCACCTCTAACTTCTTGGCGCTGATTCCACTATAACAGGCGTTAATTAGACTCCAAAATGGAAGGCTGGTTCCCCAAGAATTTGCTCGAACAAAATTGCAGTTTCTAAGTTAAGATATTTAACGTTGAGTTATATATGGATTAAAAGCGGTGTTTGATGAATTCCAATAATAACTTGGTTTTGGATTTTTTTGATTTAATAATAACCACATCACGACATACATTGACTCAGCCCTGCAGTAAGTATCGTGAGAAGTGGTGTCGCAGGTAACTAAGCAACGATATGGTATAAACAACATTGATATAATGCATTATCCAAGACCGGTAAGCGGAAAAATGAGTCATGCCAATACCACAAAGTTCTGCCCCCGCAAGGATTCGAACCTGGGATCTAGAAAGTCGGCTGTTTAGTCGAATGTTTTGAAAATAGAAATGGTTATTTGTTTTTTTACCTTTTCCTGCCTGTCTGTAGATAAGTTGATGTAGAATCATTATTCTAAGTGTTGGGATGTTGGTGTGGAAGGATGTTGGCATAAAAATGATGGACAAACAGAAATTATTTACAGTTTTCTGTAGAGAGAAGAAAACAATTTTTACTTTACATTACTTATAGTGAACACTTGTATAACATTAGTAATAAAACTTTTCCACCAACTACGAATACCTTTCAAACTTACCGATGTGGAAATATATAGAGTTGTCACTTCTTACCTGAAAAAATAGAAGATTTTGTTAGATCAGTTTTCTAGTGAACCTTATAATGAATACTAAAACTAAATTAATCATAATGTAAGTCATTAAAAATTTTCAAAAAAAACTTTTAACAGTGCAGGACACAGCTCTATATAATTACTTACACTGAGAACAGGCGAGTCCTTTTGTGTTTTATTTTGTAAATGCTAAAACAACTTTTCCCTTTTCAGCGTAAAAGAAATTTAGGATGACTCCAACTCCAGTTGTTAGAAACAGAGGTAGTTTAAAATTTAACTTATTTAAAAAGGTATTTCATTTTAACAACTTTAGCTATAACAGTTATGGAAGTCTGCTTACGAAATGTTGGCTATAATTTAAGATAAAACCTTAGCAATCTTAGTTTAGGCGGCAAAATTCCTGCTACTGAAAATTCTCGTGCTGTAAAAGTTTTGAGATTTCAGAAACTGTTTTACTTCTAATAGAGCTAAAGTTTGTTTGTAAGAGAGAGGTAATCTTCGAAACTACTCATCATCATCAGCTGTCAGACATCCATTGCTTTACAAAGGTCTCTTACAGTGGCGTGCCTAAAGTTTTAGAATAGGGTAAGCCAAGAGATACGTTATTGTAGTTTTTATAATTCATTTCGATAAATGTCTTATTGCCTCATTACTATTAAATCTACACTTCATACTTTTGAACCATGTTATGCAAAGCATATTGTTATTTGATTTGAAAAGTAATGAATGAACGAGAGCGCGAACTTATCTCGGCTCGATAGGGCAAGCCGGGCTATTGGGCTTCTTTGACAGTACCGCCACTGGCTCTTAAAAGGTCCTCTAAAATAAATAATTCAATTAAAAAACTCTTACTTAAATCGTCAAAATACATGTTAACCACAGGGTGTAATTTGACATCATTAGGCTTGATACTTAGATTGTAGTCTCGAAAAAATCTAGATTTTTTAGCACTTTTATTCTTACAACCGTTCAATTCGGCGTTTGGCTACAATCTCACCGACGGTTTACACAAATAGATAAATATCAAACCATTATTATTAGGAATATTTTATGATTAGACCAAGCTACGGAATACAGAATTTAATTTACATAGAATCTTTGTAGATAACAAAATGATTAATAAATCAATGTTGTTTCGGATCGCCGTGTACATTTCCAAAGGGAATTCGGTTCAGATATCAGTTGATATAACAAATTTTACTCTAAATTCAATATTTGTTGAGGTCTCCAACTTATTTAATAATTCACCCTTTAGGGATTTTTAGTTTTACATATAAATCATGTTAAAAGTATCTAGTTATCTGCTAGTATTGCCATTCATAACCGACTTGATTGTGTAAAATTTACATTCAGACACACTAGGTTTTCACTCGTTGTTGTTAGAGGTACGGAGGCCCCGGGGCAACAAAGGAGCGGAGGCCCCTTGTGTCCAAATTATTTTCCAAATTAAATGAATTTTTTTTTGGAGTGAACAAGTATGGATCAATGGAAAAAAAAATCAATGAAAAATATTTCAAAATTCCATAAAAGGAATTTGATTTTTTTTCTCCAAAATCTCTATTGTGGGGTCCCCCGTTTGTGAAGGCCCCGGGCTTTCGCCCCGGTTGCCCTCCCCTAAATCCGCCCCTGACGTTATGTCTTGTATAAAGCTTTTAAGTTGTAACAATATTGTATTTCATGTTGAGGTCTTTATTTATACCACAAGATGAACAAACAAGCACACAGTTCACCTGATCTAAACTGATTCCGCCGCCTGTAGACGACGGTGTCCGTGATCTAGAACGCCAAGAGCACCGCCAATGCTCTAAACATGTAGAGGTAAAAGATGTTATACCTCTCGTGCCGCTAATCACACTGGCTCTCCGAACCTTCGAACCGAAACACAGCGAACTTCATGTTGTAAATAGAAGGTGATACCAACACTGACGATCTCGCACGTGGACCTACCCTGTTAACCTGTAACCTGTCTTCACCCCATATTAAGTTTTGTCTTCATCATTAGCCTTTATACCCGTCAGATTGATAAGGGTTGAAATATATACTTGTGAATCGAAGATTTATTCATTAACTGATGAATTTTAAACTAAATAATAAGCCATAAAGAGAACAACGTTACCAGTTTGATTTTTCGGTAACACATAATTTTGAATATTATCTGAAAATACGAGTTATTTAATATTTTGAAAAAAAATAGAATTTTTCAACCACAATCTTTCATGACATCCACTGTTCATTTTGCTTAACTAAAAAAAGGGAAATCACTTTTAATGAGAGAAATATTTAATTAATTAATTTTACTACCCCTGATACCTTTATTCTTTATTTACGCAGTATTTATTGTCTATTATTAGTTACGCGAGAAGAGAATTTGACTAAAAAGACAAAAAGTATAAGAAAAATGTATCTTTCTTCAGAGCGTAGGCACAATGCTGTACCAATATCAATACCTCCGTAGGCACAATGCTGTACCAATATCAATACCTCCGTAGGCACAATGCTGTACCAATATCAATACCTCCGTAGGCACAATGCTGTACCAATATCAATACCTCCGTAGGCACAATGCTGTACCAATATCAATACCTCCGTAGGCACAATGCTGTACCAATATCAATACCTCCGTAGGCACAATGCTGTACCAATATCAATACCTCCGTAGGCACAATGCTGTACCAATATCAATACCTCCGTAGGCACAATGCTGTACCAATATCAATACCTCCGAATGGCATATTTACTTTATGAATATTACGTAGGTTTGAATTTCATCTTTCTCAAAGCTAATCTTTCCCCGTACTGTCTCAAGTAAGTCTTGGAAACAAACAATATCCAGCAACGTCTTCTATGCAAGTATTTGAAACAAATCTACTTCTCGCGATTGGTGTGACCATAGCTTTGTATAAACTCAGACTGTACAACACTTAAACCTCATTTTGATACTTTTAATTCATAGTTTTCTGATATGTTTTTGTTTCGACTTATTGTGCTTTTAAAGATATATTTTATTATAGACATTAAATGCAAATGAAATAAAAAAAATATTATGTATTTGATTAAAGTAGACTTGTGCCATTGATTTTAAATAGCCATTTTTTACTACCCCCGGTTTGGAAAGCCGATCTACTGGGAAGAATCCGGCGAGAAACCCCGTAGATTCTCTTTTCAACATTTTATAATACAATTTTCATTAAATAATATTTTCACTTTTAATTCTATATTAACAAAAAAAAAAAAAGTAAAAATATTTAAAATAATTTTTCTTGTACCTAACTACTTCTGAGGTAGATTTCGTTTCCTTTACCGATATGGCTATGACCCTCATTCAAAATGAATCACCCCTTATTCAGTTTCCGAAGGTAGAAATTATTAAACTGAAATAATTAACAAGATTGTTAAATAACAACAAAATAATTAATATAATCCATTATATATTTTTAAATGTACCGTATTAAAAATGAAACCGTAATTGGGCAATTGTTAAGTTTCCTCTATATTGTTTTAATGTTTTATAGCACTATGGTTTGATGTAAATAAAGGAAAAAAAAGTCTCAAAAAAGAAAATATTAATAATGACATGCCAACTGATACCATATCTCGCTGAATAGCTATGTTGTTTATGAATTTTAAGTAAAGTTAATTTTAAATAGCCTTTTCCTACGATTTCGTTCCCACGTTTTTATACACACACTTTCTTGTTTGTTTGTTTGTCGTTCCGGTTGCATTTTTGCAACTCAATTTTCAGGCACTTCCCGATAAGCTAGCAGGCTGAAATTTTCAGGGTAGCTTCAAAACCGATGACAATGCAATTTACAACTATAAAACGGCTGGATCGATTTTGATAAAATTTGGCAAACAGACAAAGATAAAAATAATAAAATAATAAATCGATATAAACAATCTAAAAACCCACGTTTTTAAATGTCCTAGAAATAAGAAAATAACCCTACGGGGCTGAAAGAGGGGCCACTCAAAACGTGGGGGCGTATATTTGCAAGTTACACCCACGATCTATACACGTCATGTAAATATATCTCATTAATAATCCCTTAAATAATATACGCCCCTACGTTTTGAGTGGCCCCTCTTTTAGCCCCGTAGGGTTATTTTCTTATTTTTAGGACATTAAAAAATTTGGGTTTTTAGATTTTTTTAATTTTATTATCTGAGGAAATATGAAGCGTACTTTCACTCGAAATACCTTTATGTTGGTGTATTTTTATTAAGATAAATGAAATAGTTTAAAGATACAAATATAACCTCTTAATAATAATAATGTTAGTTCAGACCAACAATTTTACTAGTTTATTTATATCTAGTGCAGCTGCATTTTTGTCATTGCACAGCTGCATTATGTCATCACTGTTGATTCGCCATCGTTGATCCTGGTGAACAGGAGTTGCAGTGGTGGGACAGAGTGGCGGGTGTGCCCCAAATACATTGCAGATCTACGTGCGAGATCATCTAGGTTGGTACCACCCTCCTTTCTATTCCTGCCGTGAAGCAATTCGCTGTGTTCGTTGTGTGTGTTGTTTGTGTATCGAATTATTACCGGCACGAGAGGTATACCATTTTTACCTCCACTTGGGTAACGCATATTTAGTTCTCTAGGCGTTTTAAGAAATCTGGCGTCGGTATCACTTTCCATTAGGTGAACCGTTTGCTTGTTTGCCCATGACGTTGTAAAAGATGAACTTTAAAAACCATGGTCACCCTACCCAGCCAGCTTCCAATCCGTGATAACATTGCCTTGTCAAGTACATCACAAACACAAGCAATACTCCAACTAAAACTAAATAACGTTCAAACATTCTGTTGGGCCTGTCTTGGGTGTTTACTTAAAGCAAATAGCGCGGATAAAAGGGCTGAGATAATATAAATGGTAGTAGTCAGAAACTTTTTTATTTTTTTATTCAAGACCAGGCAGGCATTTGACCCGAAACCCGCCTGATGTTAAGCGGCGATGAGGTCTAAGGTGGATCATGCCTGCCTAGGAGAAACCTATTCACTCTTGCCTTAAAGAGGCCCAAGTTATATCAGTCAGGGATCACATCGACAGGCAAAGAATTTCACACCCTTGCAGTAGTAATAAAGGAACTATCGAAGCGTTTAGTCCGGATGGTCGGAATATCTACCACAAAAGGATGCAACTTCAGCCTACGTAAAACGGTAAACAATGCGATAAAAAGTATTTAATACAACCTATGAGCAAACAAGCAGACGGTTTACCTCATGGAAAGTGATACCGCCGCCTATTGACACGACGGCGCTCTTGATGTCAGAGAACGCTAGGAGCACCGCCAGGGCGTCGCCCATGTAGAGGTGAAGATACGCATTTGAGAAGTGCTTATTTTAAGATTTAAAGTTATGGAATGATTATGTTTTGTTGTTAGTGCGGTATCACTTTCCATTAGTTAAGCCGCCAGCTTGTTTGGCCGTGATGTTGTGTTAAAAATTCAAATATTGTGGTATTTATTAAACGGATAAATTAGATTTTTAACTACAATAAAATAGACTTTGTTTTTCGACAGTTTTTATTTAAACGAATAAATTACTTTACCATATTCCATGATAACCAAAAGCTTCAAGAAACGTTTAACCTATTTAGGAGTTCAAGTTATTAAGATTTCGAATCATAAATTTTAAAAGAAAAACCAGGTCGCGACAAACGCTCTGATAACGGCTTCATTAACTGCTGTTATGTAAGCTTGCTTTAAGATTAATTAACCCACCCTATTAATGGACTTTTCAACCAGATAACAAACAGACAACAAAACTTTTCGATAATAAAGTCGCTCTAAGTGTCAAACTAAGGTTTGAGTTCGAATATCATTTAGGTAGAGGTTCGACTGGAAGCGATTGATTCGTAATTTATAGTTAGCAATCATTTTTATGACCAATCACTCATTTAAACAGCCTCTACAGAGCTGTGGGGAATCAGCTGGCTGCTACGCAAGAGGTTTCGGGTTTGAATCCTGGCGGAGTTGGGACATTGAGTTATTTCACTGACTGGTCTTGTGTGTTGTTATACACCATATCGTTGCTTAGTACCTGAGACACAAGGTTATATCTTAGTGCAGGGCTAAGTCAATGTGTGTGTCATTATGTGGTTATTTTTACAACCCGTGCGACTTAACTGTGCACCTCCCGCTGTGACGTCACTCTAACGGTACTGTACAAAGATGCTATCGCTACTGAACGCAAGAGGAGAACATGGGGTGCCGCGCGGGGAAGCGAGAGAGGGGGCGCATTCCAGCGAAGTGCACGGTTAAGTCGCACGGATTATAGATTACTGAAAACGCTCAGTTGCTATAGTTATGGTCAGGGCTATATTCTGGGCTTTTTTTAGCAATATTAATGTACCGCGCGCAACCTACAGGCAATCTACAACAATAAAGTTTCATATTATAAGTAAAATTGATATTTTACTGTTATACTACACAATTCAATAACGATACATATTCCAAACACTGATAATACAACGTACGACGGGGGGGCGTGGTAGCTCAGTTTGTTACGTTCCTTGGTTAACCAACCGACCCGACTCGAGAGGTCGAGGGCTCGTAGTGTAGCTGCCATTTTTCTCAATGTGTCCGGATAGTGGCGACAGATTCGCGACCTGTCCACTGGGACTCAACATAAACATGAGAAAAGCGGTGTGTAACACCTCTGCCTACCCCTCTCGAGGGGTTAATTACAGCGTGAGTTTGTGTTATGTTTTATGTATGACAATATGTAGTTGAGTTAAACGCTTGTTGCTTTCGTCATTTTTGGTTATTGTTCAATGCAACCAACCTCAATGCTTCGCTTTTGGTTAATATAAAATTCTCAGAGTTTACGATTCTATAGCAATAAGGCACGTACAACAGATACCTTTTATCCTTAGTACAGATATTTCAACATACGAAGACAGTTTGGCTAAAGTTGTGATTAAATATGTGCATTAATACACATTGTTGTAGTGTGAGTATCGTCATAATGAGCGAACTCAAATAACCGTACATTGAAATAAATGTGCACGTATTCACCTAATGAAAATAACAACAATTTAAGTTGGTCTTCGTGAATATGCATTTTTATCGCGATGACGTAACGGTCCAAAGCGATACTAGCTTCAAGCCCGACTCCACCCTTACTTTATAACGCCGACAAATGAGTGAGCGTTGACAGCTCACTCAGATACGAACTTGCTATTGAGTGCACCCACTTAGTGTCAATGTCCGATCAACATTGTCAGATTGAAGAATGTTTTGGAATAGCATATTCTATTACTAATGTATTGTTCGTTTGAATGTTAACTGGTCGGTGTAATATTTTTTATTCATAACGATTTTGCGTCTAAAATAATCCTTGTCAACCGTCTCCCATTTTGATTTAGACGTTTCTATTCCATAAAATACATCACAATTAAATTAAATGAAATATAAGAAAATCGTCTATAATTTAGCATCTAAATTGGTTCATAACGAAAAACATTGTACACACGGCCACACATAAAGCTTCTCATAAAAATACAATGTCAATTCTTACGCTCGTTACACGACTTCATAACGAAGTCCACACAGGTTAGGTTGTTTATTATTAATGTAATGTATTATTATTAATAAAAAGCCTCATATTTCGTTGCCGAATAATTATTTTTAATTTTTGTAGTTCAGTTTTAAGTTTGTTACTTAATACTAATAATAGCCACATCACGACACACACATTGACTCAGCCCTGCACTAAGATATAATCTTGAATCGCAGGCATAAACTACACGATACCATGTGGTATAAACTACATAAATAAGAATACAACATCCAAGAAGCGAAACAATGCTTCTTGCAAATAACACAAAGTCCCACCCCCGCAGGGATTCGCACCCGGAACCTCTAACGTAGCAGTCGGCTTTTTACACCACTGCGCCACCGAGGTCTTCAAGGTCGAGGTTAGTTTAGTATTTTCATAAATTTTTAATTAACTGTATATTATTTAATTATCATCTGCAAGAACCCTTCTGCAGGTAAAGGCCTCCTCCGAAGAGTTTGTAAAAGAAGGTTAACTATGTTAATATGATAAATCCAACATGTTTGTTTTGAGGACGTGGTAGCTCGGTTCGTTACGTGCCTTGGATAACTGACCGACCCGAGCCGACAGGACGAGGGTTCGATCTTGGGTTGCCATAAATTGTAGCTGCCATTTTCCTCAATGTGCCCGGATAGTGGCGACAGATTTGCAACCTTTCTCACTGGGACTTAAGATAAACATGCGAAAAGTGTGGAGCACCTCTGCCTACCCTACTTGAGGGGTAGGCGGCGTGTGTTTATGTGTGTGTTTGTGTTATGTGTGTTTGTTTTGTTTCAAATTGTTAACCTGTCTTTTGAAATCGAACTTTTTCGAGTGCACTCTCTTAGTGTCAGTGTCCTATAGTCATTGTCGGAATGACGAAAACTACAAATAGCTTTAGTGATGTCAATTCGACGTCCCCTGTAACTAATGAAGTACATTTGAATGTTGGACTGTTAAATTTTACTCTTATATTTGTTCTTTTTACGTGTTAAATTTTTTTGTTCCAATTAATTTCAAATTTCTTATTCGTACTCTTAGAGGTAACTAGTTAAGCGAAGTGCTGATGCCGTTATGCTGTCCAAGTTCCCACTGTGCTAGCTACCACTCAATCCACTCGTTCCTATTCCAATTCATCGTGACGTTTCTATATTCGTATAATTTCTATACACATAACACTTGCAGAAGAGCACTTCAATGAACTTGTGTTTAACCTTCGTTTTTAAGAGTCAGATGTGATAACATTACATGGACTTTTATTTATCTATATTTTTTGTTTCTCATTTCCTAATATGTTCCTTAAGAAATGCGAAAAGTAGAACTTATTTCCATTTAATTGTATTTAAAAATATAAAAGAAAGTGAGTTAAATACTTTACATTTACGAGAACTTATTTTTATAATCATTTACTTCAACTGAAACGCAAAGCCTTGTACATAATATACTTATCAACACACATAACAGCTAATTCGGCGTGTCAAAAAGCAAGAAATAAACAGCCTAAAAGCTTTTTCTAGTACATAATAACGATGAAATGACCTTATGTTTAAGCTTCTGATAGCCCATTAACTAATATAATAGGACCGTTATTCATGTAGAAGCACTTTTATTGCCATATGAAATACTAAAGTTACTTAAGTATAAACATGTACCTTCGACGGATACCTTTATATTACCTATGTAATTAGTTAGATGAAAAATTTAAGAAAAAAAAATGATTTTGAAATGTTAAATTTTCCTTAACACAAGAATACAGTAGTAAACGATATAGAATATTTTTATTAAAAAATACAAAGTCACTGGCTAACGGATGATTCACCTGATGCAAAGTGGTACCACTCTTAATGTTGTACAAGCTTCCTTTGATCTGTGCACCGACACTCGATCGCTGGCAAGACAAACGAACGATCCACATGCTTGAATTTGTAAAGGCTCCACCATAATACATGTTAATAGTTATAACTGAAGATGAATATTCCGTCTTATCCTACAACAGAAAAAAATTAACTTTTTAAAGAAAGATTCATAGAGGAAACTGCTTCGTTGATTTCTCTTTGGAATTTGTCTGTTACGCGTCACGTGTGTTATGATATATGTCAGGGAAAATTAAATTATGAATACGCAAACGTTATATTAGGTTCTTCGCGCGAGAATGTTTTCCATGGTACGTAACAAAGTTTAATTGAACAAAACAATTTTAAGCTTCCAAATTTCCGTCGAAAACGTAAGAAAGTTATTTATGTGAGGCGAGATTCGGCTGACTGTCACACCGTTTGCTTTTTATTTGAAATTTTATGGGCTATCTGTACAAATATCTGTCATTTCTGATTTCAATAATTTTTGTATTTTAATTAAGCTTTAGCGGTTACTGTGGAAATAGGCTCAAAAATAATTTTGATTAAACACTATTTATGTGATATAACATGATATACATACATAAACTCATGCCGTAATACATCGATAGGGGTTGGCAGAGGTGTTTAACACCGAATTTCGCATGTTTATGTAGATTCCTAGTGTGACAGATTGTGAATCTGTCGCCACTATCCGGGGACTATGACGAACATGGCAGCTACAACATACGGTGACCCGAGACTCGAACCGTCGACCTATCGTACCAAGGCACGCAAAAAACTGAGCTACCACGTCCTGTGACCGATCATTATCCGGTTTGATTAATTATTTATTTAGATTGAACTTTCAGTATCTGGACATTAGACAAAGGATGTTTTCTTCTTGACGAAATTACGGATAAACATTAAAATAATAAGACTTAAAATAAATGTTACAGCTCAATTAGCATAAACTTGATTCTTTTTATGACATGGCTTGATACTTTTTTTGTTATTGATAGCTTTTAAATCACTATTAAAATACCATCAGAAGGTGAATTAATTTCATACATAATTGTTGACTTTCATTCATTTCTCGTGATCGGGTGCTGTTTGTGTGGACTGGCTCACTTGGTCACAATATTTTATTATGATAATTTTCGATCGCATTGTTCTATTGATTAAATTCCTCTGTTTCATGCAATTAAATAAAAGCCTAAGTAGACTTTAAATCAGTAATTATTAAAAATATTAAATTTTGTTATTTAATTAATGTAAGGTAGTCATAGTAGCTTTAAATTGTATGAAATAGTTAGAAAATTTAAATGTTTCACAAATGCAACGAAAAACTATTGTAAATTGTTGATAAAAGCAACTACGGAGGTTTCTCGCCGGCTTCTTCCCCGTAGATAGCATTCCGAACCGGTGGTAGATAATAAATGACGATTTGAAAGCACTTATATTAAATCTATTAAATAAAAAACGTTTAGAATTTGAATTTAAAACCTTAAAATACCACTAAATAAATACTATTTTAACTAGATTTTTTTTTTTGGTTTTATTTCTACTCTTTAATACGTAAAAGATTTCGTCATAGTTTTCAAAACTCCCTTAGTGTCCCAAATATGACAATTATAAAAAAAAACCGAATAATTTCTATTATTTTTGACTACCAAAATTTACATTAAACGTTTTCTATGTATAAAATACTTGAACAATAGATATTTTTATTTTTTATTTTTTGACACAGATTGAGGTGATTTTTTTTTTAATAAATCGACACCATGTAGTACATAATAAGTTTTATTAATTAAATATATGAGAAACCTGATTTCTACAAAATATATTTATTCAGACCACCTAGCCATGACATCTGTTGAAATGAAAGCTTAGGAATTTTTTATACAACATAATGGATAAACCAAAGCAGATTGCAAACTGCTGGAAAGTGATACCGTCGTGTATTGACAAGTCGATGTCCTTGACTGAGAAAGCCAAGAGCATTAAGATTTTTTGAAGGTCAGTAGATTTATTTATAATAATATTATAAACATGAGAGGTGTGGTCTTTATGTCTGCTATATTTCCAGCTTAAATCGCTGTTTTTTATTTTTTAATATGCCATTACCATAAATCCTGATTACTGACATTCTGACAGGATATTTAAAAAATCCAGTTCTTATTAAACAAAGTCGCGGCAAAAGCTAGTTGACAACGTTTGTTTAGCCATGATCGTTTTGGGGTTTCATTGTTTGTTTTCGCCTACATCGGTGTGATGGGAGGACCCATAATGTACGCGAGATTAATTCTCTTAGGTGTGTAAGTTGCAATTTTCGCTCGGTAGGTACAGTCGAGGCACGTTGTGGCAATTAGGCTGGGTTCCACTGACGTGGCTCCTTTGAATTACTGAATACCAGGGGTGATGGCGGGTACACGCGTGTTGTACGCCAATGATGGGCGAGTATCTACGTTGGCTCTTCAACTAGACAAGATGGAGACGAAGTTTTTTGGAGGATTTATTATCAATAAAACTTTTTGCACTAAATATTCTAATTTAATTGAGAATTGAAATTAATTTCAAATGTTGTACTTTTAAAATTTAATTTAAATTTGATACAGTTACTTTTTTTTTCTTATTCCTCACTTTGTTATAAGTTTTCAACTGTTTAATTAATAAAATCTCTCTCCTCCAGCATTTTCACTTACGATCTTGTGGAATGTTTTATAAAAAGTTGAAAAACAAGTTAAGTATGAGCACACTGTAAAATGCTTGTGGCATTACTTGGCAAACTAGAGCTACTTTCAGATTAGTTAGATGGAGCAACTTGTAACAATAAAACTAAACGTACCTTGGTGCAGGTTTAATGGCTACTTTAATTGGCACACGGTTCCTTATCCACTAAGCTGTCTTCACTAGAGGGTATGTGAGGAACTAAAGTGTAGTCCAAAGTTATTACTCATGGGATTTTCGAAGCAAAGCATTTTGTTAAGTAGCTGAATAGGAGGAAGGACTAGCAATATGTCGTTTTAGGGTTCCGTCCCCGAAGGATAAAATAGCACCTTATTACTAAGACTACGCTGTCCGTCCGTCTGTCAACGGGCTGTATTTCATGAACCATAATAGGGACGTGAAATTTTCTAGTTTTTTTTGCCGCTATAACAATGAAACACAAACAAAATGGGGACCATACTAAGTTCCTTGTATATTATCTAAAAATAACATGTTGTTTCAGCTTTTAAGATGGTACTGAATCTAAATGTGTGTGTGTGTTTTAGCCTGGTGTAAAAAATATTTTGCAAAAAAAAAAATTTTGTTGAATAGCAATCAATTGTTTTAAGATATTTTAATTTTTTAATAATATAAAAATACACTTTATAAAGAATCTATACAAAAAAAAAATCATAAAAGAGTTTTGATATGTAATGGCGATCACCTATTTAATGACCAATACCGTCGCTGAATATCGTTGGCTCTCGTTGGCCGGTTGGAATAAAGTGTAACCAGCAACACTACCTTTATAGGATATAGGTTCGTGGGTAAAGATTCAATAAGTTCGGGTTAGATATTAGGCGAAATGTTTTAGGAAGTATTCATTGTAGACTTATCGCAAGCTACCACTGCGTTACCTGTACTGTAGATAGATATTCTGTTACTAACAAATCAACATGGAGTTACTGTGTATTAACATTATCATTTGTACCAACTTTAAAATATGAGGAAGTTATAAATTCGACTGTTTCTATGTTTTTTTTGTATGTTAACCGATATCTTCGTCAATTCGATTTATTGTGATTTGAGTGATTACATTTAACGATAAGAGGCTATCTCACTACCTTTCATGTTTTCGCCTTGAAACAAAAAAATAAATAAGATTTGTAGCAAATAATAAATCAAAACAGAAACCCAGTCGACGATACGCGACGAAAAAATGAAAATCAGGTTTATGTAGCATTAAAAATATATTTTCTAAATAAATTACTCGGGCCAACGGTTGGGCAGCACTGCCTCCATAATTCAAAGTCAGCGGCGCTAAACCTTTTTGTGAATTTATTAACATATGACACCCCTGCTACGAATGGGTAGGCGAAAATAAGGATTTATGTTTTCAAAACATTTAATTGATAATGCAATTTTAAAAGTCCGAGACAAACTTAATTAAATCTTGCTTGGTGCTGGTCTGCTCATTTTCCTCTGTGGGAAACCTTGTATGTGTGTGTTGGAATACTCACGGAGCGAAAAAAAACGCGCCGTAACAATTTTTACTCTAGTGGCAAAAGCAAAATCCAGTCTGACCGCAAAAAGTTTACCAGTAGACGTTGAAAATTTTTGTGTTGCTAATTACTAAATCTTTTAACCATTCAAAAATTTCTGACTTAATAATTTTTCAGTTAAAAGATAATGCTTTCTTGATTATTTATTATTTGTTCTGAAACGTTTTTGTATTTCTAATAACTCGGGTTTACATGAATCTTGTAAGATTTTTTATCTCCAGTAAATACATTGAACTTCAAAACAAGGAAGCTTCTTAAGTAAGCTTATATTCAAAATAACTCAACACCTGCTTTGGTATAATTGATTTAAGTGAAAAACTCACGTATCTCAATATTTATTAAAAAAACTGATAGGGAATCAGATGTTTTGAATCCATTATATTTTTTACGGTCAAAACCGTTGTTAAATTATATCGTTGTTGTTATAGTAGCGGTACGATGGCCTTCTGGCTGGCTCGGGTACAAACAGCAACACATAAAGCTTTACTTATTCGAGAGCCATAATCCTTATGCTACACTACATAAAAACGGTACAAAGTCCAAACAGGATAGGTTGATCCGAAGCCTTGTATGGCCATCGTACGACCATCTCCGAATAGCGAGGGAAGGGTCATCGTATAGAGGAGCTATAAGAACTCGGCGCTTAAAAAAACGCCCGTGAGAATCACTGCAGTAGTGGCGAGTGTGAATAAACATACGTGTTTATTAACTGGAGTAATATAAAAACGTGTGTTTCCTTTTATTAGAAACAGAAATGGACTTATTAAATAGGAAGGGAGCTGCTGCGAAATAAACTTAACTATGTTACGAGTTATTGAATTGTTTTTGTATTGACCGTTTTTACAATATAACTGAATCAATATGTCCTAGTTTAGACTTTATTTACGAAGAATACGGAAACTGGAAGTAATTATTTAAATTTGCAAAAATATATTAAAAAAAACGGTTTTCTTAATATTCTTTGAAATTTTGTTTTATTTATTTATACGTCAGAAGGTAAAAGCTGACTTTTCACCTAATGGTAAGTGATACTGCAGCATATTGACACGACAATGCCCTTGATGTCATGTAACGGCAAGAGAATCGCCTATATATTACCCATGTATCAGTAAAGATGTTATACTTCTCGTGCCGGTAATTACACTGGCTTTCCGAACCTTCGGATCGAAACACAGGGAACTGCTTCACATCAGAAATAGAAAGGTGGGTGTCACCAACCCAGACGATCTCGCAAGTAGATCTGCCATCTGTATTTATGCTTAACTTCTGGATTAACTAATATCACTAAGTAGTAAAGTTTACTTCTTCAAACTTTTCATGCAAGCTTTGATATAATTTAATTTCTATTCAAATAGAACTTCAAGGAAAATGTATGCTATATTTTGTATGAGAAAATTTAAAATTACGTAAAAGTACGACATAATCTTTTAATTTGACAACAACCTATTCATCATTTTTCTAGCTTCGAGTAATAAATAATAAATAATCTACATCACGACACACATATTGACTCAGCCCTGCAGTGAGTATCGTAAGAACTTGCGTCACGGGAACCAAACGATATGGTATAAAACACTTAGAATACGACATCCAAGACCGGTAAGCGAAACAATGCGTCTTGCAAATAACACAATGTTCCGCTCCCGTTGGGATCCGAACAGTCTGCTGTTTAGACCACTGCGCTACAGCGGTCGTCAAAATAATAATGATTAAAGAAGTAGCTGAAAACGACTTGTGCTCTACCATCTAAATACTAGCCTGTTACATAATACTATCGTTAACATATCGTGATGTTAGTATCCTTATATTTGAATACTATTGCGATACTGTCTACACATTCAAAATAAACGTAATGTTGTGTCGCAATTAAATAGCTAACACAGTGAATATGACGATTTAGCCCGAGTCTGTGCTAGGTCAGGCTCGATGGGGAGGCGGACAGGCGTGGCGCTCGTTCCAATGCTTTCCATCTTGTTGTGTTGTCATTATAAAGACGATACAGCCTTATCGATTGTATGGGGATTGATAGACACGGCATAGTCGGTAAAAAAATCTCCCTATAGGAAATATGAATGAAATTTAATTTGAATATTTAATCAATTTATCGTAAAGTATGTGGAAATTGTATGTTTGCAGTGAAAACAGAATTAGAATTGTAAGATAAACCAGGGAGATATAACCATTAAAAGTAAATTTATCTATCTCGCTTATTAGAACAACAAAGTTGTATGGCGCCCGTGTACTTTGACGTCATCGTACATACTGGATCTTTCTGTCTAACCAACGACTTTGAAGCTTTATAACTTAGTTAATAAGTCAGATATTTGAGAAAATCTAACGGATTTGTGTATGTTTGTGGAATCGAAATTTAATAAATAAATAAAAAAAGTCATGCATATTCCCTACTGTCCCAAAATATCTATTGAAATCCGGATCTTATAACTTGTTAAGTCAAAGCTACACAGCTTTGTAAGCGAACAAAACATAAATACTAGAATGTTATGTCTTAAGCCCTAAGTATTATAGGGATGTAACTTTGCGTTGGATCAAGTGTCAAGCTTAGGGAGGTATTTTTAATTTAATTTAATTTTAATTTGTACCTTAAGCTAAAATAGGACGTCAAAATCAATTTACAGGCTGTTGATATAAGTGCGTTATTTCTAAGTTGGTACCATCTTCTTTCTATTTCTGTGATAAAGCAGTTCGCTGTATTTCGCTTAGAAGGATTGGAGAAAATAAAAAATCGAAACCAAAACAAAAGAACAGAAAACCAAAAAATGTACTTTAAAAGTGACTTAAAACAGTGTTATAACGGGCACGAGAAGTAAAGTGACTTAAAACAGTGTTATAACGGGCACGAGAATTAAAAGTGACTTAAAACAGTGTTATAACGGGCACGAGAATTAAAAGTGACTTAAAACAGTGTTATAACGGGCACGAGAATTAAAAGTGACTTAAAACAGTGTTATAACGGGCACGAGAATTAAAAGTGACTTAAAATAGTGTTATAACGGGCACGAGAATTAAAAGTGACTTAAAACAGTGTTATAACGGGCACGAGAAGTAAAAGTGACTTAAAACAGTGTTATAACGGGCACGAGAAGTAAAAGTGACTTAAAACAGTGTTATAACGGGCACGAGAAGTAAAAGATCTCCAGCTCTATATGGACAACACTAATCGATGCTTTTCGCGTTCTAAGACTTAAGGCCATCATTGCGTCAGTGGGTGGCATCACGTTCCATCAGGTGAATCATCAGCTTCCAACAAAAATGTCCATCGCAAGTCAAGAATTTTCAAAACCTTGAGATTCAAAACAAAAAGCTTATTTCAGCATCAGGTTTGTTAAGACTTAGAGTTAATCATTATAATTAAAGTAAGAAAATTATCATTAAGTCTTATCATTACTTTAAGAACGTGAGTACAATAACTTAGTTTATATTTCCAATGCGTGCTTATAGAGGTACTCCTATTTTTCTTAATAAATCTTTATTATGTCATGTTTATATGAATTGAAACCAGCAATTTCTTTTTTTATTACTACCTAGTATCTCGAGAACTGTTTATGGTAACAATGATATTAATGGACTTGCTTACATAGTTATTTTTTAATTAACTACTTCATTTTATCTAACAATTTCTTTTTTTTCTAAATTACATAAACTCGCGCTGTAATCCATCGAGAGGCGTTGGGGGAGATGTTACACAGAGCATATCGCATGTTGAGTACCAGAGTAACAGGCGAATCTGCCGCCACTAACCGGGCACAATGAGCAATGAGCAGCTACAACTTACGGCAACCCGAGACTCGAAACCTCAACCTGTCAGTTCGGGTCGGTCGGTTTTTCAGGGCTCGTAACAAACTCAGCTACCTCATCCTCTTATTTGAACAAACATAAATTTCCGTCGGAAAACTGTTTAACACATAGGTACTTAATAAATACGTATGTAGGTGCTATTTCTTATGACAGAAGTCTTTAAGACTTGATGTTACTTGAGTTTCACATCAAATTATGAACGCAGGCGTCACCAACACACACATACACAGAAACACATATATTTATTAAATGTTTGCTAACAGCTCAGTAACTAAGCACTAGCATCTGTGGTGCTTCAAGTGTTTTGTTAGCAGCTAAGGATTATATAAAGTAGTGCAAAGTTATGCATTGAATATGCAAAGTGTTCCGACATTTGTAGTGTTAATGCTTGTTATAGGAGTTTCAGTTTTAGATTTAAAGCTTGCTTTAAAAACGAAGTTGCGGTTAAGCAGCCTTCATATGAAACAAGTTGGTACCGGATATTAGAGATAAGCTTTTGCCTAAGAGTTAAAATTGCGAATTTGTATATTCTGAGAAAAATAGTCGACCCTGGAAGTCCCTATGTATGCTTAGATCTTTAAAACTACGCAACGGATTTTATTGCGTTTTTTTATAGATAGAGTCATTTAATACGAAGGTTTTATGTGTATATAATACATGCATAATATCCAGGGAGAAGCCGGGGCGAGTTGCTATTAAAGAGAAAAGAAAAAAAATCAATTTAACTGTAATATGTATGGAGACGAAAATTTGCTCACATTTTTAAGTGTGGATAATTAGTTGGTGTTTAAAAAATGATAATTTACTGAACAGATTGATAAATATTGTTTGTCTATAATTGCCTCTTTGATTTAATCCCTCAACATAGCTTATAACAATGAATCCTTTACAATCTCATTGTCATAGCAATTAACAAATCAGACGAAGACTGAATCAAGATGTTACAGCAACAGGATTTGTATTCAAATTTCGAGATCAAACAACGCTGTGAGACGAAATTCAAATCTTAATAAACTTAAGACAGGAATAGGTCCGTACTAAAATATCATTTGCTTGCTTTGCCTTGCTAATAAACTAGCAAACAAGACTACAAAGCTGCAAGAAGTCCAGTGCTGGATAATAGGCCTCCCTCAAGTATTTACCTACTCAGAAACGCCGCCATTGAAACTTCTGGCCGACCGATTTTCCAACCTAACATAAAATCAACAATAACACTGGTCCTGAAATTAATCTCCGTGTCTTGGACGTGAGGTTTTTGAAGCAATATATGTCAAACAAAGTTCGATCGTAATTGATGGATCTGCGAGCCAGACTGACTCGATCGAAAGGATTTCGTAGTAGGAAACACACGAACATTCGGCCGGTACTTCGTTTTTTGTCGTTTCGGAGTAGACGCCCTGTGTTGCGTGCACCTAGCGGCTCCCTGGAAACCACCATTAAAATTACGTAACTTGACATTGAAACATTTAATTTCTTATAAGCGTAAACGCTTGCGGAAAGTGGTATTTGTCTAAGGGGCCTGCCCTGAAAATCATTTTTTGGGGGGGAGGGATGACCTGTGACTGCCACTAGCGGTAATTAGATAATTTGGTTTCCCAAGTTTCTAGAGAACTCTAATACCGTGTAAAATATTTGACGATTACAAATGCGCTTGTTTACTGTATAGTTACAAAAGAACGATAATTAAATAAATATACAAAAAAAGCATTTACTTTTTGTGTTAGTGTTGCCATAAGTGGGGTGAGAATTTGGCATTATTGCTTCCTATTTGTGTTAACTGTGATGCTTCCCTTTTGTGTTAATGTAAATAAAAAGGTATTTTTGTCTTAAAGCATTGAATTGTTAAGTATTAACACTCATTTGAAGAGACATTAGCTGCAAAGTCTAACGTTATCAAATAACAAATGTAAAACAAAGTTTTTATGAAAACTCAGCAGAGTTGGGTACAGTCGTTACGAAAATATTTCACGCTCAAGAGCTAGCGTAATTATCGAGGTTGGCGTGTGGTACAATCATAAGCGGTAGCGGGACAAAATACAATAGAGTAACGCGGGTAACAATGATCAGGACTTACATGAACCAAAACTTGGCAAACGTAGGAAATGTCACACACTCGCACTTAGCTCAATCTAAATCTAAAGTACCTTGACATAGTTATTACATTACTAAATAAAATCAAGGAAACACGTTTGTGTGTGTTTGAATGGATAATTTTTCTTAAGAGATACTATTTGGATTGTTACACTACAATATTTTGAACACTCAATTCGTATGTTGATTTAGTAAAATAGTAACCAGGCAAGAAAATTATCTGAAACTTGCGATTTTTTTATCACAGAGCATACCTACAAGAATGTCAAACTGACAGTAAGTTTGGCATTCTTGTAACTTTTCAACTAATACATTAGAATAAAAACAACTTGACTACCGTCAAATAATTTCGGGTCAAAAAGAGACGAATGAAACACTCTTACCCGCTCCTCTTATGTATTTAGACCGCACCCTTCAAGGCTTATTGGAATGAACTTGAAAATAATAAACATCGCAAAGCAGGGGGCTGAAATTGTGTTATCAATTTATTTATTAAAGTTAATTATTGAATTGATTAAATCCACCATGAGGAACCCATAATTGTAATTTTGTTTATTAAGGATTATAACTTTGCCATGAAATTCAGAATGTTTTTGAAGCTTAATCGGCGGTTAATCATCTGATTAAATTATTTGCAGCTTCAAAAGCAAAATTGTTCGTTGTTAAAAGATTTTGTCTTTTTTTTTCAATGTTGTTTAAGAATATTAAGACGTCACTGTTGGAACTGTAATATTTTTCTAGGGGCGGATATTAAATTTTATACAGAGGTACAATATCTTTACCTGTACATGAGCAAAGCATTGGCGACGGTCTTGGCGTTAAGACGTCAAGGGCATTGTGTCAACAGCCGGTATCACTTGCTATTACGTGATTACGTACTGAACACATGAAGTGGTATTAAAAATAATGTTCATACCGAAGCGACTTTATGTAGATATTGAAAAAAGTTTTTTATCACTGTTACAAAGAAAACCTAAGGGTGAAAATGCTTAACAGGATCTCGTTTTGGGCATGGGAATAATATAGATGGTTCAGTTTTAATTAATAAAGTAGCAAATACGATATCATTACGTAACAATGCGGTATTGGATGTTGTATTCTTGTCTATGTAGTATATACCATATCGTTGCTTAGTGCCTGCGATACAAGATTGAATCTTAGTGCAGGGCTGAATCAGTGTGTGTCGTGATGAGGTTATTATTATTATTATTAATGCTTTTATACTTATATCGAAGTAAAGTTTGGAATATAAGGTTGTTATAAATGTAGGGTAACGACTTTGAAAAGTTTTTTCCATTTACAAAATTCGAATCATTACATGAAGGCAAATGAATTAAAAAACTTATTCAATCCAACTTTACGCGTGAAAAATTATGGATATTAGTTACGGTTATTCCATCTAGGGGAAAAGCTTCGGTTATGGTTAAAATTTGACAGCTACATACACATCGTTTTAATGTATGTAACCTTTTACTTCTTTACCATGGAGCTCTATACTGAAGGAACTTCAGGTAACCCACACTAATAAAAATTGCATTCACACTACTGACAAAGCCGACACAGCCTTAGTCCAACGATCCTGGTGAAATAAATAACAAACAATAATAATGCTAAACCACATCAAGACAAACATTGACTCAGTACTCCAGTAAGTATCGTAAGAACTTGTGTCATAGTAACGATATGGTATAAACTACATCGATAAGAATACTACATCCAAGACCGGTAAGAGAAACAATGCGTCTTGCAAATAGCACAAAGTTCCGCCCCCACTGGTATCCGAGCCCAGAACCTCTAGCGTAGTGGTCGGCTGTTTATACTACTGCGCCACGGAGGTCTGAAGTAGCTATAGGCACTTCGTTTTGGTTTTAATTTATTTTTATTTACCTAAAACCACAGCCTTCAGAGATAAAAAGTGATAGATAAAATAAGCTTGTCTTATGCCAATAAAAGTTTTTTATTATTAAATAAAATAAGAATTACGGTGATCCAAAAATAAAGTAAAACCGCAAAGTAAATACAGGTGGCATATTATTAAGAATCTGGTTTATCTAATGCGCCTTGTCTCCAATACACTTAAATCTCATAGAACGTCTCTCGTAGAGCAATCTACGTCGTGTACACATTAACGAGACTGCCCTTGCTAGGGCATCACTGTAGTCTATGTAGACAATAGACATGTCTCTGCAAGTAAGTTGGAATTATAAAGAAAAATGAGACTCCTCTCCGATTTATCTAGCTCTGTTAGTCTATCGTGGGCCAGGCGTTTAATCCTAAGCTTTAAACGTCTATAAAATGCTTGTAACATAAAATGCTTAATTTTTATTATTCGTTTTCAGATAGTATGTGATACAATAAATAAATTCGGTTAATATACTATAGAATAATTTCACACAGAACAGGTATACTTACGAGATCATCTGGGTTCCTACCTTTTTATTTCTACCGTGAAGCGGTTTGTTGTTTTTCGGTTCGAAGGATAGAAGAGCCAGTGTAATGACTAGTACAAGAGGTATAACATATTTATCTCCTTATGGGAAATGCATAGGTAGAGCTCGTGGCGTTCCACGAAATTATAGGCATCGTCATGTCAATAGGAGGCGGTATCACTTTCCCAAAATTTATACACGAATATCACTGTATTTCTACAATAGTAAATTTAACTAAATTATTTATACTCGAGTCGAACAAACACCGTAATAAATTCTGCAGTTGACTGTCAAGTTTAATTAATGAGTGATAATTAATAAGAGTTGAGGTTTGGTATCTATTCAAGGGAATCCAAAAGCATGTTTTTCGTACTAAACGTTAAATTTCAGGGCAATTTATCACAGAGTGATGCCGCACCTGTTTATGTGAAATCCAGACAAAGTGCTCGAGTATATTCAGAAGGTAGGACACAGACTAGCAAAGGTAGTGACAAATTATTTTTTAAACTTAAACTATACAACTATTTGCTATTTGCTGTTTTACAGGTGATAGATCTACGTGCGAGATCGTCTGGGTTCGTATCACCCTCTTTTTTATTTACAACGCAGTTCGCTTTGTTTCGGTTCGAAGGATTGGAGCCAGTGTGATTACCGATAAAGTATAACATCTTTCCCTGTGCATTGGCAACGCTTAGGGGGTACTCTTAGTGCTTCACGACATAGTGGGCATCGTCGTGTTAACACGCGGCGGTATCACTTTCCATCAGGTGATCCGTTTCCTTGTTAGCAATTGAAGTTGTATAGAGAATGTATTTATTGACAACAATTTTATCTACATTAATTATCGCTTTTAAGATTAGATACAATTTGAGATTTTTTTGTCTCCTTGACAAACATTCAGTTAAAATCTTTTTGGTACAAGGCATGAAAAATGTACAGACTGACAAGTAACATTTTTTTTTAATTTACTGTACACTGTTAGCGAAAACACATAAAAACAAATAAACGTACATTAGAGGTACTACTAAAATGGATGATGCGTTTTGACTTATCTAAAACCTGTTTCGAGCCTTAAGTTACATGATTTATAATCGTCTATGTCAAATTATAATGTTTATTGTAATCTCTGATGCATTAATGTTAATGTGTTTTGAAAGATTTTCGTGTAAAGTGATCAATCTTGTCGTTTAATAAGAAAAATAGTGTACTACGGCGTAGTATGAGACTACGAGTACTACGAATATTTTCGTAGTATGACTTGGATGTGATTTTTTTGGGATGTAAAATTTAAGATAATAAAAATAAGAATAATAGTAATAAAGTACAGTAAGTATCGTAAGAACTTGTTTCTCAGGTGCTAAGCAACGACATGGTATAAACTACGTAGATAAGAATACTACATCTAAGACCGGTAAGCGATATAATGCGTCTTGCAAATAACACAAAGTTCCGTCCCCTCCGGGATTCGAACCCAGAACGTCTTGCGTAGCAGTCAGCTGCGCCACACAGGTAGAAATTGTGTAGCATTAACTTGATCTAGTAAATATCTGATTATTAACAATAGCAGTAACAGCACTGGTTTCCATCATCAGCCGTAAGAAGTTTCAAATGGTGACAAACTTCCCTCAAATATTTACAACTTGTTCTTCTATCGCCGCAAATGTAGAATTTCGGAACAAGTTTATAATAAACCGATCAAGTGTTAGTCGGACTCGCATATAAAGCGTTCCTTACTATCTTATAAGATAAAATATTATATATACTTTTTAGGTAATATCGGAAAAGATGCAAGTCATTTCTATTAAATCACGTTTGTTGTATAGAAGCCGCTTGAATTTTTTTTGTCTTTATGTTTTTAGTATTTGTTGTTATAGTGGTAACAGAAATAGACATTATCTGAAATTTTAAAGAGTCTAGCTACCATAGCCCGCTGACAGACAGACGGACAGCGGAGGCTTAGTAATAGGGTCCCGTTTTCCCTTTTGGGATCTCTAGAAACGGTTTTTTTTAATTATTTTTAATCGGATAAAATAAACACAAGTCTTTGTCATTTTCGCACGTGTGATATCCATTCTTCTCCGCCACATCCTTAGAACAATACACACTCGGGACAATACGGAATATTTTACCAAAATTAAGCAATTTTTGATGTCAAATTCCACCTGGAGGCTGTTTAAATGAACAATGCAATATCTCGCGGCGTACAATGACGACTGAGGTTTCTTGAACAAAGTGCCTTTACAACAAAATGTTTGTTGGTTTTATACAGGGTGCTGTTGCTTTTTGTTTCTTAAAACTACATTTTTTTTATTTTTAGAGTCTCTAATGTAGTATTCGTAGTTGTGTTAAGCTATAAAGCAAGACATAGGGTCGTTCATTTTAAGATCCAATGCGTGTTTGTAGGTAATTTCATTAAGGCTTTAAATAATAACATTCGTATTAATATGGAATTTTAGTTAGCGATTACGTACAAAGCTGATTTGTCTTCAAGCGTGCCTACCATGAGTTTTGTCTTCGATTGCCTTTAACGACTGCAGTTACAAATTTCTATTAATCTTTGTAAAGCGCCTCAAAGGGATTGATGAGGAATTAGGATTACACGCAAAATCACTGCAGTAATCTATGTTACCTGACGTGTAGGAAAACTTTATGCACTCATGGTAGACACACTGGCATTTTAAGAGAGAAGTAATTTGATCAGTAATCATAGTACTCAATAGCAATAGACAACTTTACCTTAAGATACCGTAGACTCATCACGTCACAAAGACCAACCACTACCAACTCAGACCACCAAACTTCCAATTTTTAAAAACATCCCACACCCATCAAATGCACGAGAAAGCTAATTAAAAGAGGCGAATCGCCGAGCAAAAAGGCCTGTCAAACTACGCACAGACACATGAAGCTTCAAATAACAAGTGCAATAACGACCTTATACTGTACCACTTAAGAATTAAGGTCAAACAGGTTTGGTCGAAAAGCCGAAACTAGCATACAGTTTTTCATCAGTTTTTCGCCGTCAAACAAACTTGGACCTCGCAGTCATTTGTCACGGTCTCCGCTGGTTTAGAGCGAAGCTTCGTTCGGATTTACATAATAGTCTGACATTGACTTATATAGTGTTCCGGAGTTGAGTTTCGGTGGCGTGAATGGTTAATGTTTTAGCCTAAAGCACGCCTGAAACGTAGCGTTACTCGCGAGTTTCAGCTTGATCTATTGATTTTCGTATTTACAATACTGTTACAAACTTAGTATTGACTTACTGTTTACGTACGTTTCATGTTATGCGAAGGGCATGTGTTAGAATTGAGCAGAATCTTTAAAATCACATTGCTTCCTCATCGCCTTATGAGTTAAATTTCATTGGGAACAAAAAATTAATAAAAGCAAAATCACTATTAACATTCAACGTATACCTATTTCTCTATGCAATATACAATGATTTTTTTTCTACCGAAGTCATAATATATAAATATATAATAGTAATATATAATAAATTTGACAAAGAAATACCTAAGCGGTAAACATTTCATCACATCATTGTATACATATAAACATAAAATAGAGTCATTAAAAATATTAGTCGGTCAAGTATTTTATATTTGGAAAGAGTCATGTAATTTTTATAGTTATACAAGTGTTTCTTTGAGTTCAATGAAGTATAGTTTTCTGACAAAATTCTAAAATAGTTAACTCGTCCCGGGATTCAATTTCTTTGTCCAAGGAACCTCATAAACCATCTGATATGTTTTTTTTTCACCAAACCCAGTCTTTGCTGTTAAACAAACAAATAAAGGCTAAAACATTTCAATCACGCTGTAGATGGGTGGTACTTCTGCGGAAGCACCTCTGTAATTGCGGAGGTAATTTCTATTTACAACATTTAATAAAGTTTGCCGTTTATAGCGTGATTGCGAATTAATATATGCACCTCACTCGCTTTGAAGATTAACTTGTCTATTTTGTTTGAAGATTGTTTAAAAGTTATTGTACATTTATTTGTAATAAAAAAAGAACCTTTGAAAATTATACCTGTTTTGCCTTAAGCGCTAGATAAAAATTTATACAGTTTAAAAAGTTTATTTAATAATAATAATAATAACCACATCACAACGCACACGCTAACTCAGCCATGCACTATGATATAATCTTGTATCTCAAGCACAAAGTAACGATATGGTATAAACAACATATAAGAATACAACATCCAAGACCGGTAGCAAAACAATGCGTCTTGCAAATAACACAAAGTTCCGCCCCGTCGGGATTCGAACCCAGAACTGCGTAACCGACGTTGGTATTTGTTTTAATTTTGTGTTATTTAAAATAATAAATTGTAAAAGTGTTATTGCTTTCTAGTTTTGTATTGCATTGTGGCCTGTTGATTGCATAACTTTAACAATAAATGAAAGTCTGGTTGGTTTTATTTTTAATATGACGTTAACGAAGATATAAACAATATAACGCATTTAAAAATAGTTAAACTAAGTGAAACACATTCTCTTTTATAATTAAAAAAGCGTGTGCGGAAAAATCCTCTACTAATTAAAACTTGAAATTATTTTGCAAGAATTTCAAAGCAACTTCAATTATTAAGACGTGGAAACAAAATCGTAAGTTCGCCGGAGGCAAGTTGGCTTAGGTAACAGTCACACTATGCGGTAAAATACAAGCTATAAAATTAATACGTTAAGCAAAAACTTTGTGTTCTTTTTACTGAAGTTTCGTTGATGGAGGAAACATGAAAGTTTGTAAAGAGAAAAATTGTATATTTTCTACATAATAAACATTAAAAATAAATAACTAATCATCAGTCGATAATTTATTTATGGCATGAAAAGTTACGTTTTCCTTAAATACAGTACAAATTAAGTCCAAAAATAGTTGTTGGGTATAAAATTTAAAGACAATTATAAGCTGGTACATCTCACATAAATATCATGTATTCGACACACACATTTACAATTCTATGGTTTAAGTAAAAATTTTCATTACTCGGAGAGCTCTAAAAAATATAACAATATAAAATTCTAGTTCTATAGATAACTCGGGAGGCGTCAGGTTAGGCGGCCCTCACGAGGAAGACAGATGATCTTGCGAGAGCGTGAGTCACTGGATGCAAGTAGCACATGATCGCTCTGATCAGAACTATTTAAGGGGAACCTTTGTCCAGTAGTGGAGATCTTCCAGCAGATAGTTATGATTATGAAGTGTAAGTCGCTTGCCATGCCCAGTATCAATTAAGGGTCTGGAAGATATTTTTGTTACGATGATGGGTAAGCATGCATCCATTACCATGCAGCAAACAAACATATGGTCCGTCTGATGGTAAGCAGCCACCGTAAACTATGGACGTTTGCTATACTATTGGAAAACGCGATAAAAACACTCAACGATCCTCACAGACTATAGGAACTTTGTAGCGATAGAAAGCTCGCTATCGAAAGTTTATCGCTAACCATAAAACTACTAGCTCCACTGTACTAGCGTTCATTCTAACCGCGTCATGCCATATAGAACGAGGCAGGATTTCTAATGAGGCAACCCTTAAGAGCCCACTATACATGACACTGTCAGCATCTGCTCGCCTCTTAACAAAACGGTCAAGAGAGTTCTGGCAACTAGCGTGTAGTTTTGTTTGGCCCTCGCGGCTTTTTGCTTCTTTGAAGATTGTGGATTTTTAAATGGCTTCTTGGCACGTGGATTTTTTTAAATTACAGAACATCTGAACTGAGAATTTGAGGTTAGGTCTTGATAGTAACATTAAAAGATGTAGGTATATATTAAGGAAAGAAAAATTGAATTGAATATATGTTAACATGTTTTCTCATCGAGTTCAGAAACTGGTTCTGACTTCTGTGGGTAGTCAAAATAAGAAAAGTAATGTAGTTTTTAACTAAATTCTTTGGAATAAAAGGACTCTTCATATCGTAGATACACTCATAAATCATACATATAATTTCCCGACCATTAATTTAGTATTTTAATGTTTCGCCATAATACAGGTGGTAGATCTACGTGAGAGATCGTCTGGGTTGGTACCGACGTCCTTTCTATTTATAACGTGAAGCAGTTTGCTGTATTTCGGTTCGAAAGATTGGAGAGCTAGTGTAATTACCGACACCAGAGAATATCTTTACCTCTACATGGGCAACGATTAGGTGGTGCTCTTGGTGTTTCACATCAGGGGCATTGTCGTGTTAATAGGCTGCGGTATCACTATCCATCAGGTGAACCGTTTGCCCATGAAGTTGTATAAATAGAAAATGAACGTATACATAAATAAATAACCACATCACGACACACACATTGACTCAGCCCTGCACTAAGTATCGTAAGAACTTGTATCGCAGGTTCTAAGCAACGATATAGTATACACTAAATGAATAAGAATACAACATCCAAGACCGGTAAGCGAAACAATGCGTCTTGCAAATAACACAAAGTCCCGCCCCCGCCGGGATTCGAACCCGGAACCTCTAGCGTAGCAATCGGCTGTTCACACCACTGCGCCACCGAGGTCGTCATTAATTAATTAGAATAAATACATGAGGTAATTGAATACATTTATTTGTTGAGACACAAGGCAACAATACAACTATTTTCATGAGGTTATCTCGGTTGGAAAACATTGATATCGCGATGTAGAAGTAATGCAGCTACATCTAGTATTGAAAATGTAAACTAAAACATTTTTGAATATGATTTGATATTAAATTGTCTAAACCTTTACTTATAAATAGTTTACTTTAAACAGGAATTATTTTTTTTATTCAAGAAATTTAAGTTTAATTTTAAATGAAAAAGTAAAGAATTTTGCTATAAAGTATCAATGAAACGTGAAAGGTCTTCATTGGAAAAGTAAAGCATACGAGACCCGATTGAAATACAATCTGTAACCAGATAGCTTATCTGTTACGAAAATTGGAAAATTAATTCCGTAGGAAAACTGAAAATTGAAATTTGAATTGTGAAATGTAGTATATCTTGAAATTATCGCCGGTGTAATGTAACATTTTTCGTTAGAGACTGTTTTGTTACATTATTTTATCTGTTACTTCTGCCGAGGCGATTTCGAAAATGTAGAAAGTAAGTCTTTTATATTTCTGTATTGTGGAACCATCACAATTGGTAGGACCCAGGACAGTACTAAACTTATATCCATAAACTAATAGCTTTTGCTTCTATCTTGGTTCGCATAAAAGGATTTTAAGTTTCTGTGACAAAATGTAGGTACCATGAAAATCTTGAAAAGAAACAATGGCAAATGTGGAGGATTACTGAGATGACCTCCACATACCAATCTATCAGTTGATAGAGAATTGTTAGCGTTCGTGCTGGCGCTGCAGTTCTTGGTCAGCTCGTAATGCGCGTGATTATCAGCTGATAGCTTAATAGGGAATATGACTTTTTTATTTTTATTTATTAAAATTCGATACCACATTTAAACACAAATCCGTTAGATTTTGTCAAACATCTGACTTATTAACTAAGTTATAAATCTCCAAAGTCGTTGGTTAGAAAGAGAGATCAGAAATGTACAATGACGTCAAAGTACACGGGCATCATACAACTTCAAAAGAAAAGGTTGCTCTGATAAGCGAAATAGATTTATTTACTTTTAATAGTTAAATATCCATGGTTTATCGTACAATTCTAATTCTGTTTTCACTGTAAATATACTATTTCCGCATGCCTTACGATAAATTGATGAAATTATCAAATTAAATTTCATGCATATCCCCTATTGTATTGTGTAGTACATAGACTCATAGTTATAGCTTTGAAAAGGGAACCGATATACGGTGTTCTTGAGAGTCAGTGGTTACACTACCTTCCACCACCGCGCTACCGTTGTGTTCCTATTGGGGTAACCCCGTCGTACATCGCGCCGGCGGTCTACCCCCAAACATCATCATAGGGCTTAAAACCAATTTAAAAGCAATGTAAAACTCATTACAACATAACCTCCTTATTAGACCATGTATAAGAAGTGGTCGTGGTGGTGGCAGGGTTTAATTCATTGATATTAATATGGATATGCCAACTGACTTTTTCTACCACTAAGGATGAGTGGATGTTAGTATCTTTCACTAGTATGGTTTGGACACTCAACAAAGCCAGACGCTTTATAGTCCTAAGCTATTATACCCTTTATATAGTAATGAGATATTGCAGAAGTTTGTATTCTATACCTAACCTGAAGACTGTTCTGTCTGTTCAGCTGTTTTGAGAGTCAGTGGCTCATGTAAGTTTTGGCGAACACTTTTTGATCGAGATGGCTGTTCTAATGGTAAATAATGGTTTAAATCATGCTCGAATGTCATTACGATAGGCATTTTTACTGTTACTAAAATTCGAAATTAGTTTTGGACATTTTTTTCCTTCTATGGCAAACGATTGTTCTTAAAGTCCTGGACTTAGAAGTTATATGTTATGGCTTTCGTCTGCGTCTTATAATGAGACAGATTATACAAATTTTACATCAATATCGTTTACCACGAGTATATGTAGAAAGAACCGTAAAACGGGACGCATTGAATTTGCGGGCGGAATCATTTATAGGTTATTAAAATAAAATTAAATAAGTAAGGCAGATTTTACATCAGTTACTCAAATTTACTCATTAGATATTTGTTTCATTGTACACTGTATCTGAATTCAAGGAATCCATCATCACTAAACAAATACAAGACAAACCTGAAATTAGAACGTTAGAATTTAAAAGATCTAAAGGAAAGCTATCGAATTTTTTTTTTCCTAAAAAGTATACATCCAGCACAGTGAGAGTAGAGGTAATGAAAAAGCCGTTTCATTAATCCACTGTGTTTGGGACTGAATCACTTTTATACATATAAAAGATATAGATTATATCGACAAAAGAACGCAGCAGGTGTCTCTGGCTGATTTTTTCCTCCTTTTGTCGAGAAATTAAGTGGAGTGAGCCCCTGTTCTTTAAGGACGTAATGAATTTGTTATTAAAATGTCGGCGCTCGATGCTCCGAAATTGGGAAGCTTAATTCAGAAACCTCTATTTTCAAAAGTGGAAAGGAGGCTCTTCTTTCGACTAGTAGTAGTTGAAATTTGTCGAATTTATATGTGTTGTACCTATACTCATAACTTTTTAATTTTAGAAATATTTTAGTAATTCTTCTTTTCTTTGTTTTATTTGACAATTTTTTCACTGAAAAAAGTACTAAACTTCTTCATTAACCTTCAATTTACTCTTTATATATTTTTTCCCTACTTTTATCGGCTACCAAAAAATTTTGCATTTGTTTTTTTCACCTAGTTTTGTTGACTTTCCTTTTCATTTCTTTTATATGGAGATTCAAAAGTAGAATATAAACTTGATCCCAGACACGAGCCTCTGTACTTAGTAACCTTATAGTAAAGTTAACTTTCTTTGTATGAGATTTTTATTCGTTCCCTAAAAACCCGTTAACGCGTTCGTCAAATGTCATACAAATTTGAACGTTAACTAAAAAGCAACTACAGAAGTTCGTTCTACGGGTCCTGTTTCATAGAGTTTATTGTTTAACTAACTATACAGGTTTTTGTTTCACTCACTGTTTCTGTCACTGGTCACGAGTAGAGCGAGCATTATTTACCTGAAAAAAAGCAAAATGGAAGTTACAATATTATAATGTTTATTGTAAGTTTCGTAGAAAATTTAATTAAAATTTAAATATTCAAATTCAAATTAATTTTATTCGTGCACAATACATTAGGTAAATACAGCAGATGTTGAGGCAAGTTAGGACAGGTGTGTGCAGCCAATTGGCATACGAAAGTCATTTCATAAAAATATAAAATACAATCAAAATAATAAATTAAAATAAAAGATAAAATATTAAGAAACTTAATGAAATCATATCTCCAATGCAGTGTGCCCATAGCACTGGCTGCATTTCCACGCTGTATAGCGATGCTCAAGCTTTGAGCGAAATGCAGACCGGCGTTACGGTCACGAATCTCTTTTTTAATTTGATCACAAAACATTTGATAGAACTTTTGAAATTCGCACCCCAAGAACCCATAGTCTCGACAAACGGCTCAAATATCTTATTGTTACTGAAAAATACATATTTGCGCCTTTCGGCAAAAGTAGCGGCTGAACCAACTTAAAGACATGCTGTAGGTATTCTAGGTAGGTGGGAATGAGTAGCAATTAATTTGAGATCTCGTCATAGCAGGCCGATAATCGAATTAATATCACTTCTAATTAAACTCATTAGACTCTTGATTATTAGAGATGCCATTGTCGAATCCCGGCGGGGGCGGGACTTTGTGTTATTTGCAAGACGCATTGTTTCGCTTACCGGTCTTGGATGTTGTATTCTTGTCTTAGTATATAACATACCGTAGCTTACAGCCTGCGATATAAGATTATATCTCACTACAGGGCTGAGTCAATGTGTGTGTTGTGATGTGGTTTATTATTTATTATTATTGTCGTCGTCTCGACTTATAGACTGGTCGTTTTACAAACTAGTGATGTACTAGGTTGATATTAGTGACGTCCTCATAACAATCATATTTTTACCAATTTCCGATCATTCATTTATTCATTAATTTTAGTCTATATCAGGATATTATGCTATGGAGAATAAATCAAATCTATGAGGATTTAATAAGTCATTTAATAGACATAACATAACTCGCCGTAATTAATCCCTCGGGGTAGGCATAAGTATTAAGCACCGCTTTTCGCTTGTTAATGATTAGTCTCAGTGCGACAGGTTGCGAATCTGTCGCCACTATCCGTGCACAATGAGGAACATGGCAGCTACAATGTATGGCAAACCGAGACTCAAACCCTCGACCTGTCGTGGCGGGTCAGTCGGTTAACCAAGGCACGTAACAAACTGAGCTATCACGTTCTCCACCTTACTCTACGTTATTTAATAGAACAGTGTATGAAATTGACACAAACACCTGGCGTGCAAGATTCTCCTTATATTGCAAACGTCTATAGCCTACGGTGACTGCTTACCGTCAGCTAGGGCCGTATGCTTATTTGACAATTTTTTAAATTATTGAAGAGCATTATCGCTGAACAGTAGCTTTAAAAGCTTTTGCTAAGGCAAATAAATCAATTACAACTTACTTAAACCGTTTCTTTTCTGAGGAACCATCAGACACCGCAATTCTACGACGGCTAGCCCGCCTTAAGAACCGCCACCGGTGAGCCTTGAAAACATGAGAGCCACACTGTTCCAGCAGTCTCAAATGGGGCTTCGTCCAGTGGGCTTTTTACAAGTTTAGGGTCTCCCTCCACTCAACACCCCAGCAACACTATCACGGCAGATTCACAACGTACTTCAACCTATCTAAACTAAGATAAAAAGTATTTGAGCTAGTGGTTTATAAAACCTGTCAAGTGCGGATCGGGCGAAGTATTCCGTAGCATCGTTTTAACAATAATAAGTATAAACAATAAATACTTCTTAGATACTTTCATAAAAGGAACTGAAGCAAGCAAAAATGTCGATACATAATTTTTTTTAAAGAATGTAAAGAAAGAGTAGATACTCTTTTTTAAGTCCTAGTAATCCATAAACTGGTCTTTCACAGATGTCAGATGGAAAAGGAATGTTGACGTCTTAAATTTTATGTATTTAATTTTGGTATTGTGGAATTATTATTATTGAATTGGTTTAGTAATTAACATAATTGTTGTTTCTTTATTTGCAGGTTTGTTTTAGTTTTATTTTAATTTTATTGTTTCGTTAAAGTATTATTTGCTTCTCTGAAAATTTGACAAACAGCCTTCAGACAGATCGAGGCTTAGAGGAGGAGAAGGTCCGTACAAAACTGCTAAAGTCTGGCGTCCCAGCTTCGAACCTAGTTCGAATTCTTCGTACACTTGTCAATGTCGTCGTTATACAGGCTTTACTTGGTTTGGGACTAAGAAAATTTATTCAAATGGTCAATAAATTGTCGCCAGTTATTTAGTTTTTATTGATTTTCAACTACGCCATCTTTAAAGTCTAATATTAGTTCAACAATAAAGAAACTCAAAGGTAAATATCGAGTATTTCAACATCTCTTTGAGCACAATTCTTCACAAGTATTTCTTATTTTTGCTGTGAAAAGGCTGGCTCATATTAGAAAACTTGTGAGACATTTTAACCGTTGCTCGTCATATTTGCTAAGAGTCGACGCTCAACGATATTGTTGCCGCTAGATTGAGTGATTTTAGTGACGTCCCTTAGAGATATCGATACTCCTTTGTGAAGCGTCATGGGCGAATAAGCAAATAATTCACCCGATGGAAAATGATACAGCCTCTAATAACTCGTAAACGGATCAATATGGATTCAACTCGATTTGTATGAATTTTTATTCTTAGTACGACACACGACATTCGGTTTGATAGTGTGACAAAAAGCGAGGCGATGACGATCCGTTTCCGAGTTGTGTCCATTAATATCACTTTTCAGGTTAACTGCAACTTGTGTTGCATATTATGAAACTAGAGTTGTTGTACAAGATATCTTAGATGAAGCAAAAAATAAGGTTCATAAACAATTTAACACACAGCACACAAAAAAAGCAAAAACAATGAATTTTTTTTTGTCAAACTAATAATTTATATTTTTTATCGATAACCAAACTATCGATGTCACACATGACAGTGACAACCCTAGCTAACTTTATAAACGACCAACGTTGTCCTCACCCCTATGAATACAAAGTGACACACAATGCATTTTAACCACAAGCCGTCCAACTTAGTTTCAACTTGTTTGATTTTTCCTCACATCCTATACAATTTTAATGGGTTCGTTCATTTATTTACATTGAAGTTACAAACAAGCATACGGCCCGTCTGATGGTAAGCAGTCACCTTAGCCTGTGGATGTAGATTTACCAAGCATCATGCATTATTTGTCAACATACCAATATATTTATTTATACTATACACCTACTTATGGAGTTCTAGTTCTTCGGTTACATTCCGATTAAAAATATGTTGTTAAAGTTTCTTAATCGTTACCATGGTTACCAAAACTGAAAAAGATGAGTTTTTTAAACAGATGGTTCACCTGATGGAAGGTGATACCGCCTATTGACACGACGATGCCCATGTCTACGTTATGTTATATCTCCCGTGCCAGTAATTACACTGGCCCTACGATCCTTCGAACCGAAACACAGCGAACTGCTTCACGTTGTAAGTAGAAAGAAGGTTGGACCCAGACGATTTCGCACGTAGATCTACCTGTAGGTATTGAGTGACAAATAATAAGATTGTTCAATAGCTATCTATTCTATATATATTTAATATGGCCTCGGTAGATTTACGTCTTCAAGCAAAAACCCCTTTTCGTGCTATTGGAACTAAATGTTTATTTTCTCTGCAACTGAAGGTAGTTTGCATAATTCGTGTGAATCTTTTCAACAGATATGTCGCTACCCCGGACCGCGTTTAAATCATACTAACACTAATTTATAATTCTATTTGACATTACTTAAAGAATAATGAAAGGCAGTTTAATTCTCTCCACATTTGCATGTCACTGGTTGCCTTTGAAGAAATATAACCTAATTTCAAAGGAAAGCGGTGAGTTTTAATAAACCAATAGGACAAGAGACAAGGTTTAGCAAGTGGCTATTCTACACAGAAGTTATGAAGGAATATACTGTATAATTTCCAAAAACTTTAATGCTTGGATTTTAAAGAAAGAAAAAAATTTAGACCTCAAAACTGACCGATATAAAAATACAAGAATCTGTGTAAAGACATGACTTGAAAAAAAAAACAGAAGTAATGGAGAGGTTCCATGTAGCAGAAGTAATATAACGTCTCTACTCCTTATAATATCATGGCATATCTACCATCTATGGCCGACGACCTCGGTGGCGCAGTGGTGTAAACAGCTGACTGCTACGCTAGAGGTTCCAGGTTCGATTCCCGGCGGCGGCGGAACTTTGTGTTATTTGCAAGACGCATTGTTTAGCTTACTGGTCTTGGAAGTTGTATTCTTATTACGTATTTTGTACCATATATATGTGAAGTGGTTATTATAATTATTTATTGCAAGTATCACTATAACATTTAAATTATAAAATAAAACAATATATTTCTCCCTCTAACATTTATTGTTAATTGATATTTTAATTTAATTTGGTTTTTTGACATCTAAAACCTGGTTAAAAATTATGTTAATTTCAATACCGTGCCCGACAGGGTCCATATTTGTTTCTAACTAATATAAAATATAAGACCAGTACTGCAAAATATGGAGGTCGAGGGTTCGAGTCTCGGGTGGCCGTAAGCTACCATTCTAGCTACCATGTTTCTCATTGAGCCTGGATAGTGGCGACAGATTCGCAACCTGTCACACTGGGACTCAACATAAACATGCGAAACGCGATGTGTAGCACCTCTGTGTATCCCTGTGAATTTATGTGTGTGATAAACTGTTTTTTATTCTGTTTGTGTACCAAATAAATAAATAAAATCATAACCCTACTTTAGCTTAGACGTAGTCGGGTAAAAACAATTCAATATGTTTCTAACTTGTTACGTCTAAGCTTAAGTAGGTAGTTATGATTTTTTTATTCTGTTTGTGTACCAAATAAATAAATAAAATCATAACCCTACTTTAGCTTAGACGTAGTCGGGTAAAAACAATTCAATATGTTTGTAACTTGTTACTAACCTGAAGGAAATACCGTAAAACAATAAACACTATCCATCTCCATCAAAACGTAAGTCTGGATCATTGACGGGTCAAAATAGACTCACACGAAATTGGTCAGTTGGATATTTTTAGAGTTCACTGGACAAATTAACACCATTTTTAACAGACTTCAAAAAATGGAGGTGGTTCTTGATTTGACTCTATGGTTATTTGTTTTTTTAACGCTACCTTTGTCGTAGTGTCAATAGGAAAAGATGCAAACAGTCTGTTTGTTTGTCCTAAGTGAAATTTCGATTTTTCAGAAAGAAACAGGTAGAAATTATATGATTTTTGTTGTCAAGAGAAATTTCTTCTTAAGCAATAATTTATCTAATTTTTCATTTTTTTCATTTGTATTTTGTACATAGATTAGATTATGATTTATTTGCTAAAATAAGGTAATACAGGTTGGTAATTTGTTACAATGGTTTCACTTATTCTACCTATCTGGCGTGCAAATTCTTATTAAAATTACTAATTCTATTATTTCAACTATACAAACACTAAACTAAAGTTATTAAAATCATTACACATTACGAATTATTTAATTTATTAAATATATCAATCAAAGAAAATAATATAATTATAATAAATTGTAATTCCCTATTTAGTCACTCAAAAATCACAGGTAATGAACTTTCAACGACACACGAACTACAAAATTACTAATACATACAACATATAACATAAAATATTTATGAACTTTTATTGACAGAGCGTTGAAAACATACATTATGTGTAAATAAAACGATAATGCAAAATTTCAATCAGCGGCGACCTTTTAGCGAGACTTTGATATCGCTTAGATCTAGCGCGGACGGAACCCGTTGAAAATAAAAGTCGACGCGCGCTCGGCAGTTGTTTTTATAACAAAAACCATTTGACAGATAGCCATCCATCAGTTATTCCCGGGGCTCGGGAAACTAATTATTGTTGTCGATTTTTTTTCCCCAGCAGTCCGCTTTTTCTAGCCCCGTCTGAGTTAGGTCTTTTTCTTATTTTCAAATGTACTGTCCGTAATTTTGGCGGGAGAACCGTCGCAATGGTTTTTTTAAGATTAAATCTTTTGATTGCCATATTATGGGTTTCTGGGGCTAATAACCTTATGTTACTCCAACCTCAAAATCAATCCTACATTTCTAATTTTCTTTTACATAAAACGTTTTTATAGTCTTATCTGTTTTTTGTTGATTGAGTGTTGATAATTAGTCAGGAAAAACAATTACAAGTACACTTAAGTATATAAGTAATTTATTTTGAGTACTTTAATATCAAATTTCCGTTATTTCCTTGGAGACCTTAATAGGCTGTACTACAAAAGTTTACATAAGCAGCACTTTATTGTCTCAGCTTCGTTTCCATGTCAATAGGCTAACTCTGAGATTTCAATAAAAATCACAACTCATTACAACCAATCACGTAACATGCTAAAACTTATAAGGGCTGAAAACATGTTTATGTTTCTGTGATCCTGATGGATTACTCGCCCCTTTTCACCCCTTTCAACTCCCTTCCTCCCCTAACCGGTATAGGTTGATTTATATTTCACTTTTGGCCCAAACATAAAGGGAATTTTTAGAGGTGCCTCCATTGTTTGCACGGAGCAATATTTGCATAATTTTGCCCAGAACTCAACGCTATGTAGTTTGTTTTGAAATCGATATGAAATACGTTTCGTTAGTCGTGATTGATTCCAGGGACTGTTGTGTAGTGCTCATGTGTAAAACCAATAATATTTGTTTTTATATCAAATTATTTACGTTGAAAAAATAAAAATATGCGTGGCTTGCAGTTGAATATTTTTATGTTGTTTATTTATTGTTTGAACTTAAAATGCCGATAGGTTCAATTTAATCTATTTACTAGCTTTCACAAAAATAAACGATAGTGGTAAAGCAAAACTCACATAGTTATTGAAGTCTGTGAGAAACAAGAGAATTAAGGACTTTATAGAAAATCTAACAGTTCTAGAAATGTCATAAAGGATTCTAACGTCGAAGACTACAGTATCCTATAATCCCTACCATTTTTGAACCGACCAGCTTTCTATTTTTAGTCTTTATATCTCTTCAAATAAGGTTCAAAACCGTTTGTTGCTCAAAAAAAGTTCAATACGTCACAGTGAATATTCTTCTCTATTGACAAATGCGTTTCGCTTTTCATTTATTTATTTTTTTTGTTAACCAACAGGACGGTTATTTATCGCTTGTTGTTGAATTTCTGAACGGTTTTTTTTGGTAAATGTGTTCTGTGATATGCTTCATGCATTCTATTTGGAAATATATGTATAAATATTCATCTATAAGGTCCCAGATTATAAGGTGTGCGGGCACAGCCTATGCGTCATTGCACAGCTGCATTATTCGTTGATTGTTCGATCAAAGGACGCCACTGTTGATCCTGGTGAACCGGGTGTGCCCCGACTTTCATGTATAAAAGAGATTAATAATGCATTAAAAATATGTAAGTGATCTTTAATAGGGCGAGGGTTCGAGTCTCGGGTGGCCGTAAGTTCGATCTACCATTTTTCTCATTGTGCTTGGATAGTGGCAACAGATTCGCAACCTGTAACACTGGGACTCAACATAAACATGCGAAATGCTGTGTGTAACACCTCTGCCAACCCCTCTCGAGGGATTACTTACGGCGTGAGTTTATGTTATTATGATATTATGTAATTGTTGAATTTATTTTATATTTTCTAATTCTCTATTTTCAAGCATTATGTTTTTTCTCGCGCAATTTAGACAAATCGACCTATGAAATTCGGTTCAGTACTTTAGTACTTACGAGGGAAAATAGGAAAATTTTAGACTTCACCGCAGTCAAGTAAAAAACCCTTTCCCAGCTATTTGGTACCAATAAAATAACTTTGCTAAAAATCAAATCCCATACACGAAAATGACTAACAATTTGGTTTATTTCTTATTGTTGTGTTCCTAGTCTACAGGATAATGTGTATTGAATTTTTTTTTTGGTAAAAATACACCTAGATATTTCTTATTTGGTACAATTCAACGCAGCAAAGTTGAGGGGAATCGCTAGTTAATAAATAAAACTGAACTCTTAACTCTACACTTGTACAAACAAAGACAAATATAAAGCTAGAAGATCACTTAAGTTAATTACTTTTTCTCTCAAGTTTTTGTCCATACTGTGGACTATTATTGTCTTTAACAGAGTGTGGAATTGTAAGAAAATTTGTTAGTTTTTGGGGTCCCGCGCAATTGTCTTCTTTCTTTTACAAAATTTTCTAAAAAGTACAAAATATTTAAGCATATACGATGGTCGGAACCCATCATGTGCGAGTGCAAGTCACCATTGACCGTTTTTTTACTGTATTAAAAATGCTATGTCGATTTATGTTATCTAGTTTTGTTTAAATTGTTATTTGTCTTTATATGTTTGCTTATAATATGTCAACTTTGATTAAATGAAATAAATAAAGACTCATGTTGTCTAACTATTTAAGTTTTATTGTTACTTACTGAATTTCAAGAAAAACCTTTTTTATATGAAATAACGATTATTATTCTGGCATATTACTAGTATATAAGTACTTTCATATTTCTACCCCTTACTCCATTTACTTGGAGTCACATCTTCCGTTCTATACCAGTCTATCAATCTTCACCTCGTCACTCGTGTCCTTCTGCTTCACATAATTTCTCGAACAATCCATTTATATTTCCATAGCTCTAAATATGATACGCATTTGTCTCTAAAAACTTGTTACAAATAAACCGACCACGTGGATCGTTATTTTCCTACAAAAGAGCCATCAAAATGTAATAATAGAAACACTGAAATTAAAAATTAATTAGTTTTATTTGCACAGTTTTACATTTTCCTCAATTATTTCCCTCGGGCCCTTGAGTTATTTTTCTTACAAACAAATGAATAAAACTTAATTACACCGATAAAGTGAGATCAGCTTAGCTGCGTGACTAATGGACAAGTTAGTCAATTAAGAATTATGGCCAATATCGACCAATTATTTGGATGAGATTAATTAATTCTGAGCAAAACTTTTATGGAGACATGAGGCTCTCCGCGCAGTTCGTTCGTGTCGATTCTAGAATTTTCTCCAAAGAGAAACGTGACACAGCGTTATCTGTAATTTCTGTATCTTGCAGTATCTACCTCTTTGTATAATATCACATTTTCTCGTTTTATCACATTCTTTCTTTAAATTAAAGGCAATATCGATTTTAGTGCAGGGCGGAGTTAAAGCAGTGGTTTTACTACTGTGTGCCAATGAAATTAAATACTGCAGAAGGTTAAATTATTGCAAGGGTACTTCAATAAACATTTAAATTGTAACTTGTTATCAATAAGTATCTTATTAACTCTATATTAAGCATAATGCTTCGCCTTAGATATTTTGACATTTAAAAAATAACGTCACTGCAGAGGCTGAAGATGTTCATCGAATGAAATGGAAATGTATACGTATATTAACTTTAATATAATACAACAATTCCTCACAGAACTCTACAACAACATAAACTCACATCGTAATTAATTCCTCGAAAGGGGTAGGCAGAGGTGCTAAACACCGAATTTCGCATGTTCATGTTGAGCCCCAGTGTGACAGATTGCGAATCTGTCGTCGCTATCCGGGTACAGTGAGGAATAGGGAAGCTACAATGCACGGCAACTCGAGACTCGAACCCTCGACCTTTCGGGTCGGCCGATTAACCAAGGCACTTAACAAACTGAGCTACCACGTCCTCATAAGAACCCTGATTAAAATTAAAATGTTTTAAGTTAAACGGTTTTATTGAAATTAACGACGTTCTCTGTTTTTATTTGGCGGCCATATAGAATTTTTTATGGTGTAATAGATTTTTTTAGTCAAGCCGTTTCATGTGATGCCCATATTGAGGGGGTTGTGAAAATGCATGTAGCCCGCCATTTTGTATCGGCGGCCATCTTGGATACACAATGATATTAAATATATTATAATGTATTGTCATTAGAACTAAAGGTGTATGCTAAAATCAGGTCAATCTGTCAAAAGGAAGAGGGTAAAATTTCAAACATTAAATTTGACCCAAACAAACTGGTCTAGCTTCTCTGGGCCATTTTAATTGCTGTCTCCGCTTTGCTGGGAGGGAAGTCTGAAACCGCTTTCTTACTACCTTCTATTTCTTTGGATTAAGTTCGTTGCGGGTCCCAAGACAGCCGTTAGCGTGTCCGGGCACAGCCTGTGCGTTATTGCACAGCTTCATTATTCGTTGATTATTCGATCAAAGGACGCCACTGTTTATCCTGATAAACAGGAGTTGCAGTGGTGGGACAGAGTGGCGGGTGCGCTCAAAAACAACATTATTTTAGTGTGCGTAACATCAAATTCCCTCATCAGTAAAGATGAAACACTAGAACAATGTGGACCTACACTTACTAACACAACTGTAGCCAAACGGATTCCGTGAGATGCAATAAACATTTCTACGTGATCGAACAACAACCGAGATATGCCAATGAAAATTAAAGTGCAAATCTTGGATACCGCTAATTCCTAGACTCTCGTATAAGACGTTTTGTTTGAACATCAAGACAATACCAGCAGAACTGGATAAACCGTCGATTCCATCCAGTCGTCGGTGGGTTAACCCGGGGGTATTAGCATAAACCAATATCCGAAGTGGTTACTGTATATCCTGGGGGGGCACTACCGGTTCTCGAACTTATCTTATTGACTACCTCGGTGGCGCAGTGGTGTAAACAGCCGTCTGCTACGCTAGAGGTTTCAGGTTTGATTGTCAGCGGGGCGGAACTTTGTTATTTGCAGGCTTACCGAGTGGGTGTAGTTTATACCATATCGTTGCTTAGTACCTGCGATACAAGATTACCAGGGCTGAGTCAATATGTGTATATAGGTTTATATTTCAACGAATCTTATAATGTATGTCGCTTATAAGTAGGTAGTAATAGAATAAAAAAAATCCTATTTTGTATCTATTTTCTCTTAGTATTGTTTACTGAAAAGCTACGAGCGGTAATTTTCGAACTTGTGTGATAGGAATAAAATATATATATATATATATATATATTCTTATCGTTAGAAGTAAACTGTCATACAATCACAAAAAATAATCAAAGTCAAAATGTTTTTATTCAAATAGACTTAAAATAAGCACCTTCAAACCAATAATAATAAAGAAAGAATGAAAAAGCTACCCCTCAAAGTAGTAAATAAATCATACACATTTTAAAATAAATAACGTTAAGTGAAATACATTCAAAACTATTGCTTTGGAATTGAAGGATATTATTATTTGTAAGTTTTTGAAACATCAGAAATAGGAGTCAGTCACTGTAATGAGGAGTATTTTAGTTAGAAAAATATAAATATATTTAACATGAAATCTTCAGTATCGAAAAAAACAGCATAGGTATATGTTTTTACTTTTGCTACCGCTAATCTAACGTTTTAGATATGAACTCGATTCTTTTCGTGAAACTGATTTGAATCGAGAACCCGTAGTGGAAATCCAGAGTGGAAAAGTATAGATATTCCGTAACCATTCCCGGTATCATATTTGCATTTGTCTGAAAATTGCCTCCAAACTATTCACTACATATAAATGGACTGAAGAACAAAAACAAAACTATGGATTTATAAAAGTTTATTATAATATAAATAAGTGAATCCCTTTTACCAGTTGTATTAAATTTGGTAGTTATAGTTTATATGGAGAAGGAGTGCAAAAAACTAATATCTTATTAAAATAAAGCGTAAGAAAAACAGGTGAAGTGTTAGTCTGACTCGCGTATAATAAGCTTCCGTACCGTCATATAAGATTGAACAGTATTTTAATTTAAACTACTCTAAAAATAAATTATCAAACAAGCAAGAAATGTCGAATAAAACCACCTTTAATTTATAATTCTCTATGATTTCAGTATTTGTTGTTATAGCGGCAAATAGAATTGGACATTCTCTGAATATTTCAAGAGTCTAGGTGTTATGGTTCATGAGATACAACCCGCTGACAGACAGACGGACAGCAGGCTTAGTAATAGGGCCCCGTTTTTACCCTTTCGGTACGGAACCCTAAAAACATTATCTACCATAGTACCACAATACTACACAACACTTATATCATACATGACACATGACATGTGAGACATTTAGGATGTCATGACTTTATTTTTTACGACTCTACGACCTCTAGTAATTATAATTTTACAAAAGCAAGACATATCAAAATTGTATATCATTTGTATAGACAACACATCGAGGTAAACAATTTGGACACTACCGTTTCAGCTCTGGTTTCAATGTGTGTTTTTATGTGTGATGATGTGTTTTAGTTTGTATAAAAGCCCATATATTAGAAATATCGCGGTAAAAAATATGGAAACTTATCCCGGGTCCATTATTTTTATCCTATTACGCTGATAAAATACGCGGTATCACATAAATATTCATGGTATTACCAGTATAGTGATCCTTTTATGCCACCATTTTTACAAATTTTGTCACCAATGTAACTGGTGTAAGATTTAATTTATCCCCTGTTAGTTATTGGCATGCCGTGGTGCTTTGACGGTCAGGCGTCTCCTGACCGTAGATCCCTTTAGCTTTTGGCCTCTGGGCCGTTTTTATTGCTGTCTCCGCTTTGCTGGGAGGGAAGTCTGAAACCGCTTTCTTACTACCTCCTTTTTCTTCTGATTATGTTCGTTGCGGGTCCCAAGACAGCCGTTAGGGTGTCCGGGCACTAATGCAGCCTGTGCGTCATTGCACAGCTGCATTATTAGTTGATTATTCGATCAAAGGACGCCACTGTTGATCCTGATGAACAGGAGTTGCAGTGGTGGGACAGCGTGGCGGGTGTGCCCCGAAAAAAGTATCGTGATACCGTAATACTTACCTAACATAACGACACTGGGATCAGGATATGGTATTTATAGGGTTACAACCTCCTATTAAAATAATAATAACCACATCACGACACACACATGGACTCAACCCTGCACTAAGATATAATCTTGTATCGTAGGCACTAAGCAACGATATGGTAAAAACTATATCAGTAAGAACACAACATCCAAGACCGGTAAGCTAAATAATTTTGGTCTTGGAAATTCGGATTCGAACCTCTACCGTTGTAGTCGGATGTTTACACCACTGCGCCACGTAGTTCGTCAGAAGTACGGTTAGTCACCAAAGAAATCTAGTTTATAAAACTATCTGTAAACATTTCAATAATCTGATTCAAATACTAGACTGAGCTCAGAAATTTGCTCGCTTTAGTTAGCACTTAAAATATTTTATACTGGAGAGCGAAAAACTTCTCTATTAGTTTAAAAAATATATGCAAACAAAATCGCTTGAATGGCCCATTATAGCCGGACAACTTACGAAATAAAACAAAATTCCTATGAACAGCACAAAGAACGGCCCCGCTGCAGAAGATGGTATCTGTATTTTATCAGTTTTCTAAATAAGAGGCACTTTTGTTCCGCACCGTATCTTTACTGACGCAGCCAGCTAGTTGCGCGTTGGCAACAGCGAATGTTACATTACACCATTTTGATCCCGCCTTTGAGAATATTCATACTTATAGAGGATTTAATTTATAGAAAACCGACTTATTCATTCGACAAAGTATTTTGATGCTTATGAAATGTTTTGTTTATGTGAAGAGAAAAAAATTGTTTGCTTACAATTTAAATTTTCACTGAATTGTGAAATCAAATGTTTAAAGACTAACCCTTTTAGATAGGATGTGTGTTGTTATGTCAGTGGACAAAATGATTAAAAATAAGGTATTCCTTCCTCCTCATGATAAGCAGTCACCGAATTGACTTTTACCATTCCTATCTAATGATAGTCTATAAACGAATCAGACGTTTGCTTGATCCTTTTTAAATCTAAAAATAAGAAGAAAAATATAACACCTCATTATATCATCTGTGAATTCTCTAATCTTGTTAGCACATAGCGGGTTTTGAAATCACAAATCCGACGCAACGTCTTTGAATCGGCTGAAATACGCTCACCGTTTAATAAAGTCTTTGTTTAAATTTCAAAATGCCCTACATCTTTGATTTATCATTCTAAACGTTTCAATAGATACATTCTTGAATGGATGTTAAATAAAGCGCTTTCAGCTATTTAAAGCGGAGATTAATTTTCATTTGAATTGCGACGGTGAAACGTTTTAAGTCTGAATACTTAGTTTTTGCTTTTTTTCGCTTTACGCACTTATTCATCGCGCCCCTGCGGCTTAATGCTTTATGACAATATTCAATGACTAAAGCAAATTGTTTGAATGTTTCAGAAAAAAAATAGTTTTCAAATAGATTTAAATTACTCTAAAATTGTTTTTTCGTAGACAGTAATTTTAAATATTGAGATAACGGACAAAGTTTCTGATTTTTTATTAAACCTTATTTATATACCTACCCGTTTCTTGTATGACCATAATAGGTCACCTGGTGGAAATTTATCACCGACGCCTTTTGCTAAGAACACTAAGTGTTTTGCCTTTTTAATTCCAGATTAAGAAAAGTATTTATCGAAAATGCGAAATTTCTCGAACAAACTTATTTCGCTGCTTAGTATTATGGCAGATTTTTTAGATACAACTTCATAGGCGAACAAGCAATCGGTTCATCTGATGGAAAGTGATACCGCCGTCTAATATCACGACGATGCCCCTGATGTCATGAAACACCAAGAGCACTCCGCCAGCACTCCATACCTCTCGTGCTGGTAATTACACTGGCTCTACAATTCTTCGAACTGAAACACAGCGAACTGCTTCACGTTGTTAATAGAAAGGAGGGTGGTACCTACCCAGACGATCTCGTACGTAGATCTACCTGTAAATCTTCAAAGAAGTTCTAGACCAGCTTCTTCAGTCAGTGAAGTTCTTTCACTGCAATCCAACATATCGCCTTTTCGTTCAGTTTTCTCGGGAAAGTACTTATTTTACTAGTTTACAAGTTCCTATAAGTTGATCTAATTATCAAAATTTCAGAATTTTACTCACACATGTGGGTTTTTCGAATTGTTTACCAATTTTTTTCTGATACTACATAAAACAAATCATTCCTAGGTATTTATTCATTTATTATTATTAAGGGGACACGGTAGCTCAGTTTGTTACGTGCCTTAGTAAACCGAACGACCCGACCTGACTAGTCCGGGGTTGCCGTACGTTATAGCTGCCATATTCCTTGTGCCCGGATAGTGGCGACAGATTCGCAACCTGTCACTGGTGTGTAACACCTCTGTGCGAATTTATGTTTCATGTCACGTGTTATGTGTGTGTATGTGTTAATAAAACGGTTTAATCCCAAAAACAGTATAATTAACATAATTTCATCTGAAAATAGACTGTAAAATACACAGAAAAAACGAAATAACAAACGATATCACATCTCAATACACCAAAAACAATCATAAACATAAAATCAACAATTGTAACATAATTTACATACACATGATAAAGTACACACAGCAATGGAACAACATAATCTGTTTGTCTTTGTAACTTTATAATCCCCTTATACTTTACTTTTATTTTATTAATAATTACAAAACCAACCAACCAAAATAATATCAGTCACATCTAACACACAGGCCAATAACAGGTTTAGAATTTATAAGTGGCAATTTTACAGAGCAAACGGCTGAACGATTAACAGATTAATTATACTATCAGATAAGTGAGTTTCTGTGGATGTGAGTGTGTATGTGTGTACTTATGTGGGGAACTTATAGATTGATGTCGGCGGTGGTAGTGCAAACTCGCGTAACGAATAATAGACAATACCGCGTAAATACAAATTAGTTAATTATTCAGGAGCTAAAAAAACACTTATTAATTAATTATTCTATTCTTATTTATAGTGGTCTCCCAATTTGTTTTTTTATAGTTCCTCGGTATCTATCAATGTTAGTTGAGCTGAATTACATCATTGACGATACTGCACTTGTTATGAGAAGCTTTATGTGTGACCGTCTGTAACGAGACTTTACCAAAACGCCAGAGGTAAAAGATCTTCATTGGAATTCGGCTCCGTTGCATTGTTGTCGTAACCGTTGGCTCTGCCATATGAAGCTTCAGGTTAGAATCCTTGCCTGAATAGGTTATGATAAAAACTTACATCGGCTCCGAGCCCTTACATGTTTTATATTTATTAAAGTATGTTTCCAAATATATATCCGTATGTTTACCTTTCTCTTTGGTTCAGATTTGGTCTTGACTAATTCGTGTGAAAATTCCGCATCATTTTCCAGCGAAAAATCCAGAGCTTAATACGAATTTCAACTCATGTAAAGGTTGAATAAAAGCCATCCTTTCCGTGCTGACTGTTTAACCAAATATTCATTGTTTTTTCGGATTAAAAGATCGGTGAGTCAGAGTAAATACCGGCACAAGATGTACTTATAACATATTTATTTATTAATTCATTGTTATTATTATTACACGGTAGATCTCAATTACAGTAATGATACAAATTTTAATTACACCCTATTAAATACAATGTTAAAGTGAATGAATCAAAATACTGTACCGTAATAATACAAATTATGTCAAAAAATATACAAATTAAAACTATAAAACGGGGAATGCATTGGCGATGCTCTTTTCGTTCCAGACATCAAGGGCATCTTCTTAAATAAAATTAAAGAAATAACCACATCACGACACACACGTTGACTCAGCCCTGCACTAAGTATCGTAAAAACTTGTATCGCAGGTGCTAAGCAACGATATGGTATATACTAAATAAATAAGAATACAACATCCAAGACCGGTAAGCGAGACAATGCGTCTTGCAAATAACACAAAGTCCCGCCCCCGCCGGGATTCGAACCCGGAACCTCTACCGTAGCAGACGGCTGTTTACACCACTGCGCCACCGAGGTCGTCAATCTTCTAATCACTTTATATGATAAAAACGACAAATTTACGAAGATTTTTTTATCCAAAATATTATTATTAAATTAAACTTAAACAGGAAACAAGCATAACAGCAAGTTTCTTTAAAACTTTTCAAAACAACACCAATCTATCTTATAGTATGGATAGCAAACAATTTAAGTTTTTCAAAATCAATGCTTCGTTCCATTGTGGAAAGTTTTCCCACCGACAAATAAAGTTATGTGAGTATGTCAGTAGTTTTACAAAGAAAACAGCCAAACAACAGTTTTCTGCTAACCTTCCTTTTGTATTTGATTTTATTTCTTAAATTCTTTCAAAGCGTGTGTTTTGTTAACCCCAGTAAGTTAATTGAATAAACAACAATAAAGCAAAGATGATTTTATAGATACCAGAGAAACCAGAATTAAGAAGTATCTAAGAATTTTAAAATTTACGATTCCGATGAAGCCATTTTTTGATTGGGTCAAAATAACCTATTTTGAGAACTCTAAAAGTCGATTAATATTTTTACTATAATAGATTTATTTTAATTTACCAAATTTTTAAGCTACTGCGGCCCTATTGGCCTTCGCAGCGTAACCGGACTAACCACGCGGCGAGTGCATCCCCGCAAGGGAGCGAGGCACAGCGTAGCCGCGCTTCGCTTCTTTGCGTTGATGCCCTCAAAACCGGGCATTACGTTGGGTCTACAAGCCTTCAGGCCAGGAGGCCTCAAAACTTGTAGCCCCAACGGGGTTATTTTAATTTTGGATGCAGTACAAAAGGTGCTACATCCCTCAACAGGTGCAAAGTGCAGATCTAGACTAGGCTCATCCTAAGGGCATCCATAGTGGGCTCGGACCTCGCTTAGGTAGCGCTGATTTGTACGAGTGATTCTATACTGACTACTGAGAGAGACGCTTGGTGTGGATGGGCCGGCCCTTTGACGCCAAGTCGTCATTACCGACTGGTGACACCGGCTAGTCTCATCGGATGTGATAACAGCCTGTAGGGTTGTCCGCTGAGAGAGGCTCAGACGTTTCCAACCGGACTGGGAACTGATTTTAGTTGAGGCTTCGAACTTAGTATTCTCTGCCTATACACTAAGGTGTAGAGACGGGTACCAACAACTCTAAGGGGTGTCTCGGAAGGAGACCGAACCTCGGCCTAGGCGATGCCCGAATTGGACTGAAGCGATCCGGCGCGTTCGTGTAATGTCTGTAGGCTGAAGGCCTTAAAAGCCTAAGCGGACGTCCTCTTCTCCTCCGACGTCGAGGACGGTGTACGCAATGTGTAGTCGTCTGTGGGTTGGCAATAGTTATAGAATCGTCCGTGTCGTCTAATACGTTACGTGGGCGTCTATACTTCGGATCCGGATCCCGGATATAGTTCGCGGCTTCGACCACGAGCGGGTTTGGGTATTTGGCGGCGCGTTCGAAATACTTTTTCGAGGCGGTTTTTAGGTAGTTCGATATGGATGGTAACCGAAGGTCCTTGTGTAAGTCTACGTTGCGGACGTACCACGGCGCGTCCGTGGCGCGTGTGGTGAATTGATTTTGAAAATACGTTGTTGTTTTACATGATCTCGGTGGACAAAAATTGATACCGCGATGTAGAATTAGAGCAATGACATCTAGTAATAGAAATAGAAACTAAAATATATTTGAATATATCTCGACATTTGATTGTTCAAAATTACTTTTATTGTATCTATGAAGTATCAAAGTCAAAGTCAAACGCATTTACTGTGAATATAGTACACAGAAAATATTACAGATGTTACGCATGTATACAGTGTGTGTATGTGTGCAATGTGTGTTACACTATATTCTGCTATAATGTTTACAATATTATTTAAGCTTAATAATTATTTGTAATTAAAAATAAAATAAAATTCAAAGATTGTTATAATGGTATGTTGGCTAATTTTCAAAGAGGTAATTAAATAAAACATAATGTATGGGAGATAGTCTCGGATATGGATTATTTAATAGTTCGTTACCTGCTACCCTGATTTGTGAAAAAGAAGAAAAAATTTAAACTCGGATAAAAAATTCGAGCCGAACGAAAACGTTGAAAAATTCAATATTAGTTTAGTAAAATTTACACTCTACAGTTAAATAAAATTTATCTTTTATTCTGAAATCTCGACAGTGTAGTCAGATTCATTAAGAAACGCGCCTCGGTTCGTTTTGGATAGCTAGGTGTGTGTTTAATATTAAATGTTAATTTCTTGTAAGAAAAACATGGTTTAGTGAAATTTATCTTTAAAAAAATGCACCAACACGTTACGTTAATTGTTTGCATAAAACCTAGAAAAAAAAACAGCTTAACTAAAAGTACAAAAATACTCATCAAAAAAATAACAAAACGTTTCAAAGTAACCGAAAATTCAGTATATTATAGCAATCCGATTTGCATTATGTGTTTTCAAATATTACGTTTTAGTTACAATACCCAAAAGGGACGAAGTTTGCTTGTTGAATTTAAAGTTAGTGGTAAGTTACGATAGTAAGTTTAGTTGTAAATTTGTTCGTAATATACCGGGTATGGGTTGAAATTGATTTATATTTCTTTGATTTCCTTTAAATGGCGAGATCTAAATGTTCAATTACCAAGTAGGTTTTATAAAATCAGTAGAAGACGAAAATTAATAAAAATCAGAAGATCCCTATCTTTTCATTGACTATGCGCAATTTTAGTAATGGAATTATTTAGTTTGCTTCCGTTATAAATTTAAAAAACAAATATTTAATGAAATTACAACACATAAACAAAACTCTTGGTTTTTGTCTTGTTGAATTATTAACTACAAACGTTTTTAAGAAAATTTTAGATCGCATCACAGAATTGAAGCTTTATTTATTTTTTAAAGTAATAAATTTCCGTAAACCCGCCGAAGAGCGTTCTAGATCGAAACCAACATTATAAACTTTGAGTTAATAGTTTCAACCCGTTTTATTCCACTTAGTTCGTTGGATTGAGTCCAAGTTTAAAATGTACAGTTTCACTTGACGTACTCAATTATCTGAATTCTCTCAGCTATCGTCTCCCTTCATTTTGAATTCACGAAATTGTTAAACAACACAATACGATACTTTATAATATAAAATGCTGAAAGATCTCTGAAGGGAATCATTTTGAAAGCTTAAATTTTTTGAATTCGTTGACATGTAGACAGTCGAATTTTTACAAGATGGCCGCTCATTGGTATGTATCACTGACAGTTCAATTCCCAAGCGGCAAGTGGCTTCTTATTATATCCTATGAAGTTTCAAATACAATATAGAGCCGCCTTTTTAGCCTTTTTAGTTAGGTACTATTAAGGATATATTTTAATATATATTCTCCAATATAGAGATGCTTAATAAATAAAAACATGAAAAAAACATTACCGACATCGCCTTTTAAAGACAACAACAGCAATAATGCAAATGAATCATTTACTATTGACTGAAACATATTCCTTTTAAAAATGTAGGAAAAAAAAAATGGTCACGTGGTATAAAGGTTACCTAGTTATAAATAAAAGCAACAACATATTGTTTTTCCATACAAATATAATCTTTAGACTCTATCTTGTCGATCGATTGCATTGGATGTTAAGTAAAAACTTTAAATTATAAATTAAAACTTTTAAATTTGAGATGCTTGTATTGTTTTAATGTACACACGGCCACAGATCAACCTAACCTGTTTTGTACCGTTCTTTAGTTGTACAGCATAAGGATTGATATTGAACTTCTGTGAAGTTTTCTGTGTGACCGTCCGTCTGTACAAGTGAGATAAGAAATATTATCAAAAAAAATATATATATATTCTGGGAAACAGTTTTTTTTAAGTGAACATTTTATCAGAAGATTTCAAAATATAGTCTTAATAAGGGCTTAATAAATAAATAAAACTAATAATAAAAAAAGGAATAATAAGACTTAATAATTAAATATAGGCTTAATGAGGGGAGTATTCATTTTTCAATCTTTGACAATGTTAAATATTTTCAAATTCGAAGTCGAAGTGTTTTTATTTGAACAGACTTTAAACAAGTACTTTTCAATAGTTATTTTTAAATGAAAAAATAAAATTCCATCATTGAACCGAATCAGACATTTTTAAATTTCTGAAATAGTTGACATGTCATGGACAATTTTATTTTATTGTTAGCAAGATGGCCGCTCATTGTATTTGTGTGTTTTTGGGTGTATTCGTATGTGGTTGTATATCTGACACTACAATTCACAGGCAATAAGAGGTCACATCATAAATTGACATATGTACGAGGATCATATTGTTGTTCAGATACAATATGGCATAGAAGTATTTTAACATCCAGCAATGCTTTTAAATCTCCAGAGTAAAAAGACAGCCTCTGTGGCGCAGTGGTGTAAACAGCCAACTGCTACGCCAGAAGTCTGGGTTCGAATCCCGATTATTGTGTAGTATTGTTATCTATGTAGTTTATACCATATCGTTACTTAGCACCTGCGATACAAGGTTTTTCAATCTTACTCAGACTGAGTCAATGTTTGTGAAAAAAGGTCTCATTAGCGATTTTTACAAAAAAAGCAAAACCGTAAACCGAACTCAAGACCTTAAGATTAAAACGAACCTTCTATCAATAAATAAGTATAATGCGGAACATTTAAGAAATCGTAAAATTATATAACCGGTTTTAGACCGGTTTTATGAAGATACAAATGTAATTCAATTTAGCCCTAATAGCGGACAGTACCTTTAGCACTAAATTGTTATTTTTAGGGTTCCGTACACAAAGGGTAGAAACGGGACCCTATTATTAGGCCTTTTAAATAATATTATAAAAGCAAGAACAAAAAATTACGAAAAATCATGTTACTACAGATCTCGAGAATAAGATACATTCTATCAATCTATCTCTTGAAATTTTCAGAGAATGTCCATTTCTGTTCCCGCTATAACAACAAAAACTAAAAACATAATTAAATTCAAATTTAATGGTTTCTCCCTTAGGGTAAAGTGATTTTTTCAAAATTTTCGGTTCTTCGTTTTTACGATATTATTTAAAAAGTGCTTATTTTTAATATTATACGTTGGTTCCGAACCCTTTAATTGCTAATCCGACTCACACTTGACCGTTTCTTTTCTACAAGCGGGTGTTCACCAGCGTTACGATCTCGTAACTTGTAACTTTTTATCAAAAAAGCGCCGCATCGCCATATTGTTGATGCTTGCAAAGGGATAACTCATTTGTTTTAATACCTATTTATATTTATTTATGTACAAGGTGAAAACTTTAATCTGTGTACTTGTTACGGTTCATAAATACAAACTGCTGACAAACAGACGGATGATCAGCGCAGCCTTAGTGTAAAGGCTTTGTAACCTTTTGTCACGGAATTCGAACTCATTTTCAAAAATATTTTCAATCAAAAAAAGATATGAGTGTTGAAATTTGTAAATTTAAATCAAGAGAATTCTAAAAAAGCCCTTGAACCATGGTAAGGGTACCAGGGTCCCAAGCAAAAGAAGTTAAACCTTTTTCCGTTAGAACGGTCAGAATGGTTTAAATAAGTGTGAAATAACTCCAAACGAGTTCAAAATGAATGAACCCGCTTGGATTTAATTTGTTTTGAATCGTGATACCGAGTGGAATTTAGTATTTTATTTAATCGTGCTAAGGGTAAGTGGTTCGCCAGTAAAGGATCAGTCTACTAAAAGTAATTGAACATACCTAATTCGATATTTCATGAAACAAAAACAATGACCACTAATCAAGCTATGTTGCAGCGCGATTTCAATCCGGCTGTACAATTTGAGAACGTCCGAGTGAGTAGGTGGATGTGTGGCCGTGTGTATAAGGTTAGGATAATTAAATTATTATTATGAATGTTAATTCGAGAGAACTGAAAAGGATTCAACTATTAATGTTAAACCAACTGAATAAAAATATGGACGCTTTAAATTTAATTTAATAATAAATAACCGATTTTTCAGAAATAACATTTTTAGACATTTTTCGTCAATGAAGTATTGAATTGAGTTTGCTTGAAAATTATAGTGACGCTAACTAAATCAAAGCAACTAAATACGGAATATCAAACTACTAGATTAGATAAATATTGATTTTAAAAATCTAAAAATAGAAATAAGTATTGTATTAGATTGAAAACTCTTTAAACAAATTACTTTGACGTTTGACGTTTCTGTCTGAGATATCATAATTCTATAACGAATGAAGCGATTTTGATGTAGTTTTTTTTTTTTAAAAGGTGACTTAAAAGAGCGTGTTCTTAGCTATGTTTGGTCGATATCGGTTACCCCATTCAAGAGTTATGATGGGTGAAAGTAAGGATGAAAAACCGATGTGTACAAATATATCCAGTAATTTGAGTTTTTATTCTTCAAATTAATTATTCGTTGTTATCGTTTCGCTTTCTTGGATTTCTTACGTGTATCTTAAAATAGGTTGAATTGACGGTGTATACAGATACCTCATGTACATATAATGGAGGTTGCCGATGTATTCGATATTATTTCTCTTTCTTTGTTACTTTTATTCTTATCTTTCAACCGAACGGCAGGGGTTTCTATTCAAAGTTATGTTGAAATGCTTGGAGAAAAATTTCAGGTCGCGAAATGAATGGGTATTATTTATGATTATTTGCTTTTGGTTTGATAAAATAAATCAAGTTCGTAACGGTTTTTCAAATGTCATTGGTAAAGCGGTGCTCTTGGGGTTCTAAGAAATCGAGGGGACGTCATATCTATAAGCGGAATCACTTTCCATTAGGTGAACTGTCTGTCTGTCAAAATATTTAGACAAAATTAGTTACTTTTCAGGCTGCCTGATGGCTTTTCAATGAATTAAATCTAAAACAAAAATAATTTATGGCGAGGTGAGAGAACTTATTTCCATATTTCTTACATGGCAAAACAATGTTTTCTGTCAAACTTCGGAATGTCACCAGTTTGAAAACGAGGCTGTATGAGGTTAATCCTTTGGCTTTGCAATGTTATAATGAATCAATCATCGTAGGCATGTCACTGATTGGTCAGCGCTCAGTGTTGACAGAAAGTTGCTTACAACTACTACATTTATTTCCTTAAATTGTTTACCAGATTGAACTATATCGATACAAACGAACTACAAAAACAGAAATGCTACACAATAAAAATGTAATGTAAAGATATTTATCAAATCGCATTTACGAGTATATCTGTTCCTGTCGAAGATTATGACATTTTTGGCGTCACGTGATCTAACCTTAGAGAAAATACTTTTCCGTTAATTGAACCTTATTCCACAGTGTTAAGGGTCAGGAATTTGTTAATCGGTCTTTACTTCAAACTCTTAGAATATACTATTATTGCTGTACACAAGTATACAGTAATTTTGCCTTTGATTTAGCGTTACCACAATACATTGGTACAAACAATTTAGTCCATAATTAAAGTCTTAAGGTACCTTATTATTATTATAATGGTTACCATAGTTTTTCGTAATTGTTACAGTTTCATTACCTAGGCAAAATTGAACCATATACATTTACAAAGTTAAAACAAAAAAAAAAAAACGAAATTCGATTTGAAACACACATGATTTGTTTATGTAAAATAATGATATGACATAATTACGCCTTAATTAATCCCTCGAGGGGTAGGCAGTGATGTTAAACACCGCATTTCGCATGTTTATGTTGAGTCCCAGTGTGATAGGTTGCGAATCTGTCCCCATTATCTGGGCACAATTAGGAACATGGCAGCTACAATGTACCTACGGAAACCCGAGACTCGAATCGTCGACCTGTCGGGTCGGTTCGGTCGTTTAACCAAGGTATGTAACCAACTAAGCTACAACGTCCGTAAAATAACGACCCGGTTTCTAGAATTTTCATTGAAAAATTTCTATTTTTTTTCAATGGATCTGACGAATTTGATGCTAATTTAATTTTGAATATTAGTTAATAAATTCCCCTTTTCGAGAAGCCTTTGAACGAAGGTAATAAAAATTTTCCCATTCTTTGTTTTAATGCACTTTTATTATTAATATTATTATTAATTTACTAATTCTTGTTTTACTTTTAATTGTTAGAAATCAGTTAAAATTTTAATTGTTTTTGTTAATGTTTATTGATTCCATAAATGTAATTACTAACATGATTTTAAGTAAATTTTTACTGACAAATATATATGGCAATAAACCGAAATAAATTATTAATTATGATTTATCAGCTTCATGGCTATGTTTGTATTTTTTTCGGAATTAAAGATTATATCAGATTCGTTTTTTTTACTTGAATGATACAATACCAAATGAGTTAACATTCTCTTACTGTACGAAAAAGTATGCATTTTTTTCTGCTAATATTATATTAAAAAATATACAGTACAGTTGCTACTAGAAGGTAATTTGGAACAGTATATTCCTTACTGTGTACAAGTTCTTCAGTCTATTATGATCTCGTACGTTCTACTAGGAGAATGAGCATCACGTGCCATTTACAAATGGGCTAAGAACCTGACGAAACGAAGGCTCTTTGTGCCCTGTTTGTGTCAGGCTAGCTCACTCGAATGCTACTCATCTACTTACTGGCAAGCTGAATGTTAATAACTATGTTGGTAGTATTGAGCTCACTGAAATGTATTTACCAGTTGGCATGTAAACTGTGTTGGTAGGATTACTGTGTTTTGTTGGTAGTTATTGTAATTTTAATATAATTTGCGTTACCTGAAACAAATAGAATCACTCATTAATTGTCGTGGCATATTCGAAGGTTTAACAAATAGTTAGCAATATTAAAAAAGGAAAGAACCATTCTTTCTCGTTGTAATTTAGAATATTTTACTGAACCTATATTTTGAACTGTTTTTTCAAATACATTACATAATCCTATGTATAATTTATAACATTGCTTAAATTAAATTGAATCAAGTGAAACCAGATTACTATATAAATCGTAGCCCATGGATACCACCAACTTCTAACATCAGGAGTATCAGAGAATTCACTAACTCGCTTGCTCGTAGTCAAGTAAACTCGCAAGTTGAAACTCGGATCAGTTGAAAAGGCTAGTATTGGTCCCAAAGGGGCATTCCAACCTCTACAATATACACCTCTATACGTAAAATATACAGTTTTAAGAAAGAAACTATTTCAAAAGTGAAAATACGAAACCTTCCACATCTTGTTTCGTGCACAATATTTAGAGTAGATTGAAAAATTGCAATATCCTTTCGTGTGTTATCGAAGTTTTACTGGATCATATATTCATGAAATACAAAAGAACAAAATAACATTTGTTGAAATAACGAAAAGTTTTGTATCATCTTATTACAGTCCCTTGTATCATATGAAATGTGTAATTTGATACATATTTTTATGACCATCAATGGCGACAAGCATAATGAACTGTGGATAAAAATACTTCTAATAAAATTGGCTAAACTTCTTAACTTCTGAACGAGAAATACTCTCATTAGAGTTTTCTAACATAGTCAAGTTATCAGCTTCGCAATGTTATTGACAATTTACAGTAATAGTTCCTCATACTGTCCTTGATGTAGGTAATGTTATCACGTAATTATAACGTTAAATAACCCGTCAATGTCATATTGCTGTCCAGCAAAGGTTAAACTTCGTCCCTGGCAGCCTATATCCTCCCAGAGCAATATTTTCGGGTCATCCCTCGAGAAATCACGGTGAAATAATAACTGGGCTTGATAAATTAATCTGTACTTGAGCGAGTACACTGGCATAATGTGAACGAACCCTGATAATGTTTAGGCGAAAATCATGATCGAGCTTTAGCTTGATAGATTTAAAGTTGAAATTACATTGATCAAACTTCAAAGGAATTTCCGCGTCACCATTTTTATCAGATCTCTTCAGAGTATGAATTCTGTATGATATTAGAGCTCTATTTCTCGATTTACCAAACCTTTAAGTCTGACCCTGAGCCTTGAAGTTCTGGAAGTTTCATTAAAATCTATGCAGATTTTTTTTTTTCATTTACAATAAGCAACGCATTTGACCCCAATCTCTGGACGGAGTCTAAAGTGAAACATGCCCAGGAGAAGCCTATACGCTCTTGCCTTAAATACAGGTATATCCAGGTTATATTTATCAGGGAATATATTATTATTATAATTTCAGCTTATTTCACAGCCAAACAGATAAATCCAGTTGAATTTTATCGTAACCACAATTTCACTGACATATTAATATCTACTAGACTTAGTATATGTATATTTCGTATTGTTGTCGGTCCACCTTCAATTATCAGAGATAAAAAACATCCTATTTATTTATATTAATTATACAAGTAACCAAGCACCCAATTAAATAATTATTCATACAATATTTATTTATTAATATATTTTATTTTATTTATTTAGGGACGTCTACAGCAAGTACATTAGCACAAACATATAAAAATAAAAATACATATAAATATAAAAAAACAGAAACTGATGCACATGCCTATAACAGACGAACACGACATTTACAAAGGTTACACACACATTATACTAAAATAAAATCAGGTCACAAAGAAAAATAACATTGGTTTAGATTAAACCATTCCACAAAAGAATTAAAAAAATCAAATAAATATAGGAATTGAAATCTAAAGATCCTGAACCTAATGAGAACTATTTATTGCGACTCATAAAATATTGAAAAATTTTGCGTCTGAAACTTGCCAACGAAAGAAAAAAGATATCAAGGTCTTCCACCTTTGAGTTCATGTCATTGTATACCGTACATATTCTAGTAATTGGAGAGAAATGGCCTAGATTGGTTCGTGCAGGAAAGAAACTAAATGTTCTCGTCACTGGATGTCGAGGAATGTGGTAGGGTACCGACAACAAGATGCGCTCAATCACAGTGTCGCATTTGATTTGTCGCAATATTAATATTACAATTAAACAATTCTAATTTTTATTTAAAAAATGTAATTGGACTATAAATTGAATTGTAGCACACACATTAAAATAATAACATTAAAAATCTTTACCGCTAACAGAAACAAAGCATTCTCACAGAGCTTTAAACATGCATTCACTTCACGACTTCTGTCCATCCTCATAATATGTGTTAATCAAGCTGATAAACTATCTGTGTGTCAAATTTCATCAAAATCCTTTCAGGCGTTTTTGCGGGATTGAGTAACAAATAGGTATACAAACTTAAATATACATGATGTTTGAACAAAAAAACAATTCAAGAAAAACTGTTATTTTTTTATAAATTGTATTAAATAAAACATTAATTACGTAGATTCGAAGTTTACATACTTCTACTCAATGTTCAACTTTAAATTAATTACTTAAGAACGTGTTGTAGTTATTTATTTAAAGACAAATTTTTAATCTTTTCAATTTTTAGCAAAGAAAGAGTACAATAGCTCCAAAATCTAAATTATTAATATGTTTTAAACTTCAAATTTAATCAGTGGATTTATTTTGAAAATACTTTAATTTATCCTGACGAAAAAAAGCCACCTTTTTTATCCGACTACGTTGACACCAAAAGGAAGGTATAGGATTTTAGCCCATATGTATGTGAGTACGACCGTCCGTCTATCCACGTAAGATTAACAACAAAACGTCTAAACCAATTTTATGACAATATTGAACATCAAATTTGTTTCCATAACTTTCCTTACACGATCAACTTTACAAATAAATCGACGGGCGGAAGTTTGCTAGTAACAGAACACTGTACAAGTGCTAAACAATTCCCGATGATTCGACCACTCAAACTAGTCGAAACCCTGAACTCGGCAGCCGTTCTGTTTTCACTCCAAAACTTGTTTCTTGTTCTCTTTCAAGATGGCGGGTGAAGCATTTCGATGATATATATAAGAATGAGTTTATCGAAAAACTTAAATAAATTTTCTGGTCTTTGTCACCAAGTACATACTTTAAGCTGAAAAATTTAAATACTATAATGACCATTTAATAAGAAATATATAAAATGTCCGGTTGACGGAGTAAATAAGTTAATAAAATACAGAAAATTGGTATTGAAAATGTTTGTATTTAATTTTATTTCCAGGTAGTAGACGTGCGAGATCGTCTAGGTTGATACCAACCTCCTTTATATTTATAACGTGAAGCAGTTCGCTGTGTTTCGGTTTGAAGGGTTGGAGAGTATAATTACAGGCACGAGCGGTATAACATCTTTACTTCTACATGGGCAACCTATAGGCGATGCTCTTGGCGTTCCACGACATCAGGGGCATCGTGGTATCAATAGACGGCGGTATCACTTTCCATCAGTGGCATAAAAAAAGTTGATTATACCAGTGACTTTAGCATTTTCATGAAGTTTTAAACGAAATAATTCAGAAACATGGTCTAAATTGTTCTGATTTTAAAAAAGTAGTTTTAATAAATCTTTAAAATTTTACGTCTAGTTTAAAAAACTACTAAAAGGTACTTTCAGATTAATAATAATAATAATAATAATAACCACATCACGACACATATTGACAGCCCTGCAGTAAGTATCGTAAGAACTTGTGTCACAGGAACTAAGCAACGATATGGTATATACTACATATATAAGAATACTACATCCAAGACCGGTAAGTGAAACAATGCGTCTTGCAAATAACACAGTCCCGCCCCCGCCGGGATTCGAACCCGAAACCTCTAGCGTAACAGTCGGCTGTTTACACCACTGCGCCACCGAGGTCGTCAAACATACATACTTTGCATTAATATCCAAATAATATATTGCTTCAATTCAATCAGTCGTTAACAGTTCCATCCGAAAGCACGTAACGGTCTTCCTCAACAAAACAACTTAGTAGTTAGTTGTTCGTACTTGGGGATAACTTGAAGTTTAGGGCATGACACGATCGCACTTGACCCGAATGAGTTAGCTATCTTAGGATTGTATTGTAATTATTTATCGTTACATTTGTGGGCTCTTGTAGAATTATTGGATTGAATGTGGATAAATATATTACTAGTACTTTAACAGCTGCTTTTTATTTGTTTTGTATAAATTCAGGATCGCATTCTATTTCATTTGTCAAATAGATTATTACATATTGAAGATATAAATCGCATCGAATTGATTCTGTTCCATTTTTAAGTTTTAAAATATAATGTTAGCGCCATCTACAGTCAACGGGCGAAACAACAGGAACGACATTGCGCTTGCGGCTGCATGCCTGTGGCTGTATAGAAGCGGTGACAAAACACAACAGATTAAAAAAATGGACGAATGGCGGGAAGAGCAAATTTACTGTACACGATTTTTATGAAGCTTATTTTAATTAAAAATTATTGTAATTTTTTTTTCTAAAAAACGTGATGTAGTTTATTATTATTAATTATTTAGAAACATTTTCCATTCTTCTCACCCGTAAAATATCTTCGAAGCCATAAAGAATTTGTCAACAATTTACGGTTATAACTACCGCTTAAAATGAGAGTAAAGTTAAAGTTAACGACTTTCCCAAAGATTAACAAAGGTTTATGATCGACAGCCACTGGCTAGTTAACCGTTTACTGCCGGTTACACGCTAGTGATGTGATTTACCGGCGTTACTTTTATTACCGGTTTTGCGTTAACAGTTTTCGGTATTGTTCTGGTCCCTCAATATTTGCAGGAAAAATCTTTCTTCTTTCGATTAAGGCATAGAGAGCACAAATTTACTTTCGCGGTATATAATAATAACCTCACCACGACACACACATTGACTCAACCCTGCACTTATATACTTCATAGATAAGAATTCTACATCCAAGACCTGAAAGCGAAACAATGCGTCTTGCAAATAACACAAAGATCCACCCCCGCCGGTATTCAAATCCGAAACCTCTAGCGTAGCAGTCGGCTGTTTTCACGACTGCACAACCAAGGTATATGGACTTTAAATTTTTTAATGCATATATAATTGTCTAGCTCTAGTATGTAATGGACATCAATGATTCATTTGAAATAAACAATTTACTCGTACTTCCAAAGAGCTCAAATGAAAAGTAATACTTCCTTTATAGTATTAAGAACTATTAAAGCGACAATCAAGCTTTGAGCTTGATAGCTACACCATCATTTCAGCTATAAGACCTAAACTAAAAGCCAGAACATGCGTGCTAACCACAGCCTACCAGAAAACCTCTGGCTACTCTTTCGCAGAGAACAACGATAAACTTTCCTTAATGTAGTTTAACGGAACAGTTGTTATTAAAATGTATCTTTAACAAGATCTAAGAGCGTTGTTGTTTAGTGACCATGGCCGCGGGGTATCGGTTAAACTTTCCGTAATTTTGTTAATAGTTAACATTCATTGGATGCTTGCTTTGCTCTCGACTGTGTTGAGACTTTGGTGTGCTTAATTTTACTTTTAACGCTCAATCTTATCATATCTTACAAATGTATATTTCAAAAAAGGTGAAGGTCGTTACGAAATGTTCTTAGATCTTTCGAGAACGATTTAAGATTTTTATTGAAAGGACACACATCGAATAGGTTTCAATAAAATATTCAAGCCAAAAACATGGACATTTGAGTTAATAGTATAATACAATACTAAAGGTGACTTGCGTTGACTAAAATTACAAATTTGGACATATTTGCGTACATTCGATTGTTTATCCCCACTTTAACCCTCCATAACTACCATACCATATATACCATCGTTGTTTAGCACCTGCGATACAAGTTCTTACGATACTTACTGCAGGGCTAAGTGAATGTGTGTGTCGTGATGTGGTTATTATTATTATTATTATAACTGTTGATTAGGCAAACCGATATCAATCAAACATAGCTAAGAACACTTTCAATCAAGTCACCTTTCAAACAAGAAAACTCGCTTCATTTGTTCGAGAGTTATGATCCCACAGACAGACACACAGATAGACACATCAAACTCATAACAACCCTCTTTTTACGTCGGGGGTTAAAAATTATGGAAGTTACTTTTTTTCATGTATAGGTACCTAGTTTAACCAACTAAAAAAAAACCAGTTAAATCACTGAAATTTAATATTTTTGTATTCCAAATGAATATAAATAGATAGATGCTACCATTATAAAAGTGCTTTATATTAAAATTGTTTTCAAATCGAATTAATTTCATGAACAACAAAACCCTGAAACTAAATCAATCAGTGCCGTTAATGGCTTCAGAAAAGTACAGAAACATTAATAACCAACTGTCAAGAGCGAATGGTGAAGCCGTATGTAAGGGTTCTGTGAAAAATGAGGAATAAAAATAAAAAAATAACCTCATCACGACACACACATTGACTCAGCCCTACAGTAAGTATCGTACGAAGTTGTGTCACAGGAACTAAGCAAGGATATGGTATATACTACATAGATAAGAATATCAACATCCATGGCCCGTAAGCGAAACAATGCGTCTCACATAACACAAAACGAAACGTCGAACCCGAAACCTCTAGCTCAGCCACAGAGGTCTTCAAAAAATCAAAATTCAAAAATATTGTATATAACAAAATATATAGTAGATATATATAGTAATTCAAAATAGTTTATTTGAGAAAAATTTGATCCATAGCTTGTTACAAGCAATATTTACCATGTCTATATCGTTACCTACTTTAGACTAGGTTTTAAAACAGAGTTTTCTTTGTATGTTAACAATAAAGATATTTCCAGGATGTCCTTATTTAAATTAAAATGTGACGAGTTGTATTTATAACTACTAATAACTTGAAAAAAAAGTTCGAACACTTATATTTAAGGAGAACGCAGCCTTCAAGACACGCATTACGTGTTTAACTTAACAACTTATTTGTGTATAGACCTTTTAAATCTACCCATTCCTTTGAGTCCATTAAAAAGTTAGCGATGTGATAAATAAAACGCGTAAAAGGGTTCCGTTTTCCTTTCGCCAGCGGAACCCTAAAGACCTTAAATTTCAATAACAAAACGATCGGTCCCGTTACTTCCCTTCGTCCCTTCTCAATTGGAAAATATCGAATTCAACTAACCATAAAACTGGTATACATGGTAATATTTAAAAAGGTCCTATATCTTTCCGGATAGTTCGACGGATGGACGATCCATATTATCCTTTCTTTTTGCTTCATTTCATTCCGATGTTATTTATTGCCATGGCATCAGTTTTCGGGGGTTGTCTTACATGTCAACAATTTTTATATCTGTTTGTGTAACTGCCAAGCTGTTGATTTTTTTTCAACGTCACGGTAAAAAAAGCAGACGGGAAAGTTATACCGCCGCCTATTGAAACGATTTGACATCTTAACGTTAACAGTAAAATCTCGATAGAAAATTTAATGATTACATTAAAGTTCTGTTTTCTAGAAGTAAAACATGATTTCTTTTCTTCAAGCAAATCATTTAATGAATGAAAATAAATACAAACTAATAAACAATTTTTAATGATAATTGCATTGAAAATTATAAAAATGTTACAAATTAATTCTAGAAAAAATCAAATCTCCTTTTTATATAATCGATACGAAAATAACTTTACACTCAAATTGAACATGTGTACGATTATCGATTATAGATTAGCTAACGAATAGGTACACGATTAGTATCGAATGAATTCTCGATTAGTCGACTAATGGTTGGAATTGCGTAACAAGTTTCTGGATATCAAATGTTGGATCTTGTTAGTTGGGATTGCGTTCCACTGTATGAAAAGCTAGCGATAAATAGCAAACAAATTTCAAACGCTAAGCATAGCGTTTCGGTGAAAGAGAAGTTTTTTATTGCATAACTGTCACAAGTTTAAAGATGAACCGATTCACGGTTGCAAGAAATTACACAATCAGGCGTGTTATTAGTCATATAACCGTATGTTTACATAATTATAATTCCATAAAAAGAAGTTTATGAATCATAAATAGTAAAATATAATCTTTAATTTTCTAGTTAATATTTCCTTAGAAAATCACTGACAAATTTATATTTTGTAAAACTAAAGTAGTAGCCTGCCTGTCAACTCGAAAACGGGTCAACAATCAACTTGAGTTGTTCAATAATATAAGTATGATATCCCACTTTGCAACGCACTCTTAGCCCGGTGTCTAATTTGTCGGTACGGTCGCGGTATTTTCAGGCAAACTTACTAAAAACTATCGGCTAAACGCCTATATTTCTTTGAAGCGTTCCTGATTTGAGCGGTACTGAGTCTGTACCGCGATTAACGTAGCAATCAGGAACGCTTCAAAGAAATATAGCGCTTATTCTTTAGATTTTTAAGGTAGTTTTCGATAGCGCTTATACAAAAAATACTGATGCAAAAACAAAACAGAAAACGGCCGTCGTAATATTGTTTAGCCTCGGCTCGACATCGAGGCTATACAATATTACGTTATACGTAGTTCCCGAGTTGATATGTAAATATATGTTAGTTATATACAATGCCTTAATCTAATTTGACGACGCAATACACATCTTGCTTAATTACCAATGTAATCAAATGAGATGTAGTTGAATATCTGTATTTGTAGGTATTGTTGACAGATTGATTGCTTTTGGATCTCTATTATAGATTCGGAACTAGTGTAATTAACTAGTTGTATTAGTGATGTCTTTACTGCATTGGACAGAATTATATTATTGAAATAGATACGTATGCAAAGCTAATTGTGAATTATATAGTTTATGATTTACCTACTATCATTTTGTACAATGTAGAAAAACTCGGAACCTGGATAACATTTGTTGATCGCAGTGATTTTTTACATATCTTCTTAAACATTTTCTCTGCTTTAATATGTATGTATATGTGTGGTATGTATGTGTTTGTTTGTTTCTGAATAAGTAAACTAACGGACAGAGCGATAAAATTCATAGCATAGTTTTGCAGTTAAAAATACTAGCTATCGCTTTCAGTGTTCACATTTCTTTATACGATTTGCAAAATCCATTCGTAACAGGAATAAGTTGCTCTGGTGACCTATTTAGATATAAGATAATTTCAATGATAACTTGGTTACTCTATTTTATCTGCTTTAAGATTAAAATTCTCAGTGAATTCGATTGAAAAATCTATTGAATAATGTTAATAATTCTATCTATTTTGGCTTGAAAATTTTTAAACTAAATATTTTATTGCTAATATTATTCGTTGACCTGTTTATTGTATAAGATATATCTAAAGATTTTGCAACATAATTCCAGAGAAACAGTGAAAAAATATCGGTTTTTATATAAGGTATAGGCAAGAGACGAATAAACCGTTAACACACTCTTGCCAGCAATTTAAAGGTAACATACTGCCCATTCCGCCAACAGAGCCCCTTAATAAAATATGGTACAAAATTACGTAACCACGATCGTATCCAAATTTGCAAAAAGGTTCTACATTTGAGGTTTCTTATGTCGGATTGGTAGTACATAAAAAAATGAAAAAAATTACATAAAATACATGCATGACTTTTTTATTTATTTATTATAATTCTATACCACATATATACACAAATCTGTTAGGTTTATTCAAATATCTGACTTATTAACTAAGTTGGAAAGCTTCAAAGTCGTTGGTTAGACTGAGAGATCCGATATGTACTATGACGTCAAAGTACACAAAAGGTTGTTCTGATGAGCGAGATAGATATATTTACTTTAATTTTTATATCTTCCTAGTTTATCGTTTAATTCTAATTTGGTTTTCACTATAAAGATGTTATTTCTATATACTTTACGACAAATTGATTGATTAATCAAATAAAATTTCATGCATATTCTCTTTTGAAGTTTTTGTGCTTTGTTTTATTATTTCATGGATAGAAAAGGAAACGATTCACCTGATGGAAAGCGATACCGTCGCTCTTGATGACCTATACCAACTAATTACATAGTTTAAAGTCAAGAGCACCGCCAATCCGTTACCCATTTAGAGATAAAGAAGTTAAACTCGTGTGTACGGAAAATTAATCAGAAAATTGTAATTTTTTCCTTTGATACATTCTACAAAGAAGAACCAGAAATAAACGTATTAAGGCAGATGCCGCGTACTACAAAAACTTTTTGATCATGGTAGTATTAAAGTTCAATGTAGAATAATAAACCACATCACGACACACACCTAGACTCAGCCCTGCAGTAGGTGTCGCTAGAAATTGTATCGCAGGAACTAACCAACGATACACCAACAGATAAGAATACAACATCCAAAACCGTCGAGTGAAACATTGCGTCATGCAAACAACACAAAGATCCGCCCCTGCCGAGATTCTAATCCAGAACCTTAGTTGGCTGTTTACACCACTGCACGAAAGATGTCGTCAGATCAGAGGAAGTATGTTTGAAAAAATATAATATTCGGGACACACCCGCCACTCTGTCACACCACTGCAACTCCTGTTTATCAGGATCAACAGTGGCCTCCTTTGATCGAATAATCAACTAATAATGCAGCTGTGCAATGACGCACAGGCTGTGCCCGGACACCCTACCGGCTGTCTTGGGACCCGCAACGAACTTAATCAGAAGAAATAGGAGGTAGTAAGAAAGCGGTTTCAGACTTCCCTCCCGGCAAAGCGGAGACAGCAATCGAAATGGCCCAGAGGCCAAAAACTAAGGGGGGAGATAGTCAGGAGACGCCTGACCGTCAAAAACACCACGGAATGCCACTCACTAACAGGGGATTAATTAGATACTAACCTAAATCTTAAACCAGTAACATTGGTGGCAAAACTTTTTAAAGGCACGGAAGTTTCCCTTCGTTTTCACAAGATCTAGGTAATCAATAGGACTACATGCAGAAACCTGAATCGAATTTAACATGACTGACCGTTCGTCATGCCAGAGGCTACACTCCCACAAGATGTAACGGGCAGTTTGTACAAATTCATGATCCGACGTTGAAAATTGGCAGAGAGAAAAAATATATTATTTATATTAACACTCAAGTCACTTCTAACCTACTCTAGCTGATACAACATTAAGTTGAGTATCAAATCTCCTTGTAAGAGATAGCACCGTCCATTTCCGTGAAATCTATGTGTCCCACAGGAGAAAGAGTTGGTTACAGAATTTCATCTGGGAAAGAAATAAAGAGAAAACACACATTCGAATGGATCTGGCCTTAGAGATGATATCATACTGAAATGCAGTTAAAAACATATTCATAGTTGAAACTATATCTTTACTTTTCACTTGAGAATTCAAAGTTTCATCCCCTAATTACCCCGGGGGATTAACTAATACAATACATCTAAATTTCAAATGGTAGATAAGTATTTTGATAATTTATTTAAAAAAGGAAGTCGGTAATTGAACTTTATATCAAACTAATTGATTTACAGCGTGAGTAAGTATATCAAACACAAAGAAACGTTTAAGTCTGTAAGAACGTAATTTATTTGATTTAAATGTAAGCCCACTCGTTTTTATTGAAGACAAAACGTCTCGTTATAACAAGGAATTTCGGGAGGAATGTCCTCGAAAATTAAAGAAGAAACACATAAATCCTATAGGCGGTGATTGTTTCAATTTTATCACTTTCTTTTACTTTTGACATGAAATCTGATTGGATTTATTTAGCATTGAGACGTGGGCTACCTTACCGTGAGCTTCGTCTTTTAATCTATTTTTTATTGTTTAATTCTTATCATTATTAGTAAGGATGGTTACCAAAACGTTACAAATTAAATTGTTCTAGTCGATAGCAATAAAGTATTTTCTAGAAAATGCTTTTGGGCATAATGTTACTTTCCATAAAATTTAACTGTGATCAAATGTTTGCTTACTAAAAAGAAACACTCATAATATAAAATGTAAAAATATTTATTTTCGTCAATACCAAATTCCTTTACTTAACAGTTATTACTGAAAGCATGGCGAAGCAAAAATTGTAGCAGATATTAGTATAACGTCAGAGACGCCATTTTGGTTTTGTGAGCGTTTTCAAATGGGCTAAGATTTGTCTTCAGATAAAAATAAATCATCGGCCCATTAGAAACTTTTGTCATAAATAACCTGAGACATGCCAATACAATTGGGATCATGGGTTTTTGAAAATAATTGAAAATACTGTCATCAAAACTGAGCTGCAGTCGTAGACTTTTATAAATTTGATAATTTAAAAACGTCCAATTGGTTCACGGTTGGGGTACCGATTTCCATTTGGAACTTTGTCTCCAACTCGATTCGAAAGTCGCAAATTGTCAAAGCATTCTTTAAATTATTTCAATAAGTTCCCCTTTTGACAAGTGAAAGGTAAGTGCAGGAAAAACAATTCGGTGTAATGGGGGGACGGGGGGCGGATAAAAGTTTTAATGAATAAGCTGTCGTTTTCGAATTCAAAGTGAAGTGAAGTGAATTGAACGGTCGGATCTGCCAAGTGAAATAGCTCACGTAAATCTAGCAGAATAAGGATGTTGGAACAGTTTTAAACCTCATTATTTATTTTTCAATTTTAATTGTTTAATTTATCATTTTTTTTACTTTTCTGGGAAACAAAAGTGTTTTCATTCGTAATTCCACGATTATTCAATGTAGATAATTTTGTCATGACTACATAGGCCAAAAGTAGATACATGATTTAAAGCATGTGCTCATCAGTTACCACATACTGGCATCTTCTAAAATATCAAATTTATTGATTTAAAGCATGTGCTCATCAGTTACCACATACTGGCAACTTCTAAAATATCTAATTTATCGATTTCGGATTCAAACCGGCTGTTTGGGTTTCCACTAAACACTATGTCTGAGAAACGTAAGCTTTTAATAAATTTTAAATATTCAATAAGGAAAAACACATTCACAGAGAGTCAGCGACGCGTGCGTTGTGCCCCTGGAAATGTAAACGTCCATAGGCTACGGTGACTGCTTACCATCAGGTGAAACGTATGCTTAGCGGAATAAAAAATTGCACTAACATAATTTTATCAAGTCATGTTATGAGTAGAAAAAAAGAGAAAGACATTTGATTAAACATTTACCTATTTGGAATTCTATAGTCAAATTATTACAAAGAAGATCATAGACGAAAAGAGCCGAGACCGGCAAGGCTCGAACAGTTTTCTCCTACAAACAACTACAAAAGCCATTTACAATGGCAACGTAACAAAAAAAAACGCCTGTAATAATATGATGAAAATCACTGCGTTATAAAAAAGAGATTTGTATTGATAATGCTTTATGGAAATAAAGGTTTGCAAAGAGCTTTGTGTGAGACCTTCTGGGCTTCAGAAGGGGATATTATCTACATAAAAATCCATCACTCGTCTGTCCATTTGTAACGATATGAAAAAGAACTAAAGAAGGTTGATGAGATGGAATTCTTCGAGAATGGGGAAGTTTGTTTATTCTGTATCTTTATTATTTGATTTTGTATATTTTTCTTAATTTTGTTTTGTTATATCTTCGCCGGAATTGAATTCAATTTTTAAAGGAAAAAAGCCCCTGAAAGGTCATCTGTGAAGTCGAATGGCTTGAAGTAATTTAGAAGCCTAATTAATTACCAATTTACTGACAAGATTAATGATTGAATTGAAATAGAAACATGAAAATCGAGGATAGTAGATTTATAAAAAAAAAAATATGTTTATTTTGTCACTATTTTGCAGACGGCGCCATTGAGTAAAATATTTTATATAAAATATGATAATCTCAAATGCTTTGAAAGTGTTACGGGTAGTCACTATTTTTTATTGTTAAATCTTATTTTAATTAGACATTACGGCAAAACTGAGCTGTGATTAGCCAGTGACATTTGTGAATTTGACAGAAAACGTAGCATTGCCAGGTAATAAATAGTTCGACCTGTCAAAACACCATACTATTTCTTCCAAGCTTATCGATAGTAACATACTTGCGTCAATTCTTCATTATAAATTTGGAAAGAAACCGAACCGAAGAAAAACTTCAGCTAAAGCCGTTAAATCCTGTACGAAATACAAGTTTATAAAAAGCTGCTAAATTCGTAGCGAAACGACGAAAAAGATATACTGAGAAACTGGTAAATACTGTATCGATCACAGCTGAATATTGTATTATTTCCCTTTCGATGTAACACCCCAGACAAATTAAAGTCGCTTACTTACATTCTGAATTGAGATAAAGGACGTCCCTTCAAAAGATCTTGGAGCCTTCTCCATTGAAAAGATCAGGCTGTGAAAGGATTTTTTTTGAAAGATCAAAGCTTTTATCCCGTTGATAATATTTTTCATGGGTATACTGTTTATTTAGACACCCACGGCACCGCGGGAACTGAGGGAAAGTGTCAGTTATTTCGTTTGGTACGGGAGCCATTTGCAATTTCTTATTTCACTGCGCGGTGACAAAGAAAGGGTTTTGGTGAATCGTATTTATCTTTGACGTCAGAAAGATTATTACTGTCAGCGTCAAAACTTATAATATAATAAGCAATATTAGTCAGAAACACTAAATAAAAAATGCATTTTCTCTAGTATTCATATATTTATGATAATTCAACTTTCAGTTCAAGAACAGCATATCTGATTGTTTCAAGACACAATTTCTAACGTCAGAGAAGTTAGGATTTGACAAACCAAATATAGAAAATGTAACATATCAGACAGTTGGGTAAGACTTAAATATATTACTTCTAACTTTCCTTTTGGCATGATGCCTGTTTTTTTTTTCCTTTCAAGGCCTTGGCGTTTTATTCCTATACTGCTTATACTATTTATGCTGGCCTAAGCAACTTCCTAACACTCGAGCAAAGCATATAAAGACCCTTGTCACGAGGACATATGGTCGAAATTGGGGTGAATCTAGTGGAGGACTGTATGTTACGATAAGATCCTGGAGAGCTTCTTTGTGATTTCATAAATATGGGGATTTCGTTTGGGCAAAGTGAAGGCAATCGCTTCAAGGACAATTGCGGTGATTCCGTTAAAGATTTCAAGATAAATCATTACGACAAAAACTGTATTAGGTTTCTGGAACGTTTGTATGGACGCATTAGCATATGTTGTTTTCATTGTGGAAACGAATTGGTTTCTAGCCGTTTGTGAATTTCGTTTAGTTTGGACGTTTCAATTGCCTTCGAAATGTGTTTTTACAGCGTTACTGCTTCAGTTATTTTACAAAGAACGTGACCCGATTTAACTTTGGAAACAATAAGATAAAAGGCACCATTTTTGTATTACATTTCGTAACGAAAATTTTGTGTAAGAAGTTTTAGGATGATTTAGCTGTGACGCCTTATTTAAAATAACAAATAGATCTTATTTATAAAGTTTTTAACCACCTTCAGAAGAAGAGAAGATTCTCAATTCCACTGAACAAACATACCCTGATATAAACATATACTTCGCAGTTAAGATATGTTAACCAGTTACTGGGTTTGCGTGTGACAGGATGGTCGCTCAAATAATATATTTTAAAAGTTAGTTCATGCATAACTTTTTTTATTTACATGATATTTCATAAACACCAAGATACCTTATGAAATTATAATTATTATATCTCTTAAGAAAACAAACATGCAAATATCCACATGGTAATACCTCCTCCATAGATTAAGGATTGGTCTACTAATGATTAATGATTGGACTAGGAATGACTAATGATTGGACTACCAATCATCAATCTATGATCTCGTCCTGTCATAATTTGTTTTCATCTTCGTAATATTCCTTTGTTTAACTTAAGTATCTAGAAAAATATATACATATATGACATTTTATTTTAACAAAACGTGTTTATCTCAAGTCAATACAAATCAAAAACTAATATTTCCCTTAACAACTTCAGTTTAGGTGAAAGGAACTCGGATCTCTCTGAATTAGCCCTGATTTTCTTAAACAAATATCTTGAAACAGTTACGCAATGGGCTATAAATCTTCAGGGCTACAGCCCCTGACCTTGCCAAGGATGGGCTATTGCTTAACCTACAAAAAGTGGGTCTGAAACCTCGCAGTACATCCTGTACTAACGCTCGAGCGAACCTACAAGTGGGAAAGGGACAAAATGAACATATCCCAGTCAGAGCCTAAAGAGTTAACAACCTGGCGTAGTGCCAGAAGCAGGGTGACCAACTGATAAGAACAAATTGGGACGTAAACTAATCTATTGCTGCATAAGTAAATTGTAAAGAAGTTGTGAGTTAGTTCGTAGATCTGTTTTTTATGTCTTTTTTTACGAAATAAATCCACGGTCAGATTTCTTTAATGGTATTTCTCTTTTATTTGATGTCATCAATTATTGTTTGTTCGTTATATATGAACAAGTTTGGTGTGTTATTGTACCGTAAAAAAATCTAAAAATTATTTGTTTAGTATATAGTTTATATATCATTAAAAATTAAAGTAAATCATATATTTGCCCGAGACAGTATTCGAACCCAAGATCTCATGTGTCAAATAGCGCTTTTGATAATCAGCCAAAGGCAAATTTTCATAAAAGTTCTGAGTTTTTTCTGTGCGTAATGTAATTCTTTGGAAGTAAATTGGAAATAAGTTTGGGCATTCGCTTTGATTTCTTCGATGTCTTTTAAGGTATTTTGTTTTGCAAATAATCGTTTTTACAATATTAATCATACATTTATATTTTTGTATACATAATTTAAATGTGCAGTTCAATTTTGGGACAGTAATTCCGTCTCAAAATAATTAAAGACGAGTTTCAAACTATTTTTGACTCTAATTACAAATACCTTTACACTTTCAATTCAATACCATACAAGCTAAATTAGTTTAAAATAGCATTCATTATTATGACATACAAAAGTTTTCGTCCCAAAACTTGGGACACGGCAACCGGTATATTTTGATTTAATGGCTACCCTATTACATTACTAGTAAGTAACTGTTCACTTACTTTAAATATGATTGAATAATTAATTAACTTTGAAAAGTGATTGTGTGTTTCTTGTTGTCGATCACAGGTAAAGTGGCCTCCGTTTACTGGGCTCCTATGACTGGATTCAGAGATATATTTTTTTCTCCATCCCATATTCATGGTTCCCATAGTCGGTAAAATTAGAAATTAGAGTATGTTAAATCATGGAGGCGGATCCAAAGAGGCTTATATGTTTGACCAACTTACAGACGTAAAAATTACATTTAAAACATATAAAAACTTTTTAAGGTTTTTTCATTCGGATCGAAAAATTTATCTACATTTCATGAATAAAATATTGAATTAAGCAACTGCGGAGGTTTCTTGCCGGATTCTCTACCGGTAGGTAACCATTGCGAGCCGGTAGTACAATTTAATAGGTCTTGCAATGAGACTAACTGTTAAAAAATGTATTTTTAAATCGCTGCATTGTTTTGGCTTCGGCCATCTTGTTTTAGGTTCTTTAGCTACACGATTGAGCGATATTTCACTAAGCTTTCTCTGGAAACAATAATGTATAAGTTAATTCCGGAACCCTTATAAATAAACAAATTATAATATCCATACCTCAACTGATTATCTTTCCATTTACAACAGTCACAAAGGCGTATACGAGCTATTGAGGGCGCAGTTTTAAATTAAGCCCTCCCAAATTCCTATACAAGAGATTAAAGTGATTATTATAAACCCTTTATCCTAAAATCCACTTTAAATTATAGGTCATTTTCCCATACCGAATGTCATTTGCCCCGAACCGTTCTATAATGGTGGGTTCACGTTTATAGCCAACGTACGAATGTTGGAATAGAAAATTTGTTTACAGAAAACTGCACCGGACGCTTGTGCAAACTTAAATGTTAACTTAAATGTTAATGTTAACTCTGACTCGTATAATAGAACAACTAGGCACAAAAATGTGTTAGCTATGCCTGAACCAAATAAATTGCTAAAGAAAAATTGTTATGGGATGTATATTAAAATTTATAAAGCACTGCCTAAAATGTTTAAGGAATTGCCCTTTTCTATTTTCAAAAGAAAAATAAATCATTGGTTAATACAACATTTTATGAAATTCAAGAAAATTTTGAATTTAAATATAAATTGTAATTATTATTGGTAGACGTTTCACGGGACACTGGATAATGTAAAATAATTTAAAGTATTATTTGTAGGACTTCAGTTTTTTTTTTCCTTTTGACATTTTACTATCTTAAATTTTATTATTATTATTCCCTTCATTGAACTTTTTATATTTGTATGCCTTTATGGTAGATTTTTCTGTGACTAATTGTAATGTACGACATCTGTATAACGAAAAATCTGACAAACGATTTATTATTATAACATAACATAAACTCACGCTGTAACCGCTCGAGGGAGGATGGCAGAGGTGTTAACACCGCATTTCGCATGTTTATGTTGAGTACCAGTGTGACAGATTGCGAATCTATCGCCACTATCCGGGAAAAATGAGGAACATGGCGGCTTTAACTTATGGCATCCCGAGATTTAAACCCTCGACCTGTCAGGTCGGGTCGGTCGGTTAACCAAGGCACGTTACAAACTGAGCTACCACGTCACCATGGTTTATGGTGTACATGGTGTTGGCTAACAGCTCCCCATCATTTTTATTATATGACTTGCTAAAAAGGACGCGTTAATATATCTACCCTACAATTTTTAAGTCGATATTAAATTGGCATTATCTACGCAAGTTTACTATATATTTGCCCAAGTCGTTTACCAACAATTAAAAAAAGCTGAAAAATTACATAGAAAAAAAATTAGAACAAACTGTCCACATGTGTATCTTTTGTTTGGCATGTAATATTTTATGCAACTAGTTGGGACTGGTGCGTTTGGTTATATAACATTGCCAACGGCCATTAAAGCAATGAATCAAGACCGTTGGCGTTGGATCTAGGTGTAGGCCAGCCATTGAACAAAGTTAACTTTGATTGAAAACCATACGGTTGAGCGAGCAGACACTGTATTAGGGGTCCGCAGACAATTAACAAAATCAATTTAAACGAAACTAACTAGCGGACTGCTGGGAACCCACCCGCGGTAATTCAAATTGTTTGGAATGATTAAACTCTAGGTGAAATAGACTAAGTTTTGCAGTAGGATTGGAAACTGTTTTGTTTACCTTTTTATGTTTTTTATACACCAAAATTTGTAATTTTATCGTACCAACCGTCGATCGATCATCGTTGATATTAAATGATTTAATTATAGCTCCCAAAAGAATAACGTTGATATAAAATAAGGTTTCAACACACACATCAACGCACGCCGTAAACAATCCCTCGAGAGGGGTAGGCAGAGGTGTTATATACTCCATTTCACATGTTTATGTTGAGTCCCAGTGTGACTGGATGCAAATCTGTCGCCACTATCCGGGCACAATGAGGAACATGGCAGCTACTACGTTCGGCAACCCAAGAAACGCGGAGACTCGAACCCTCGAACAGTCAAGTCGGGTCGATCGGGTAACCAAGCCACGTAACAAACTGAACTACTACATTCACCAAAAATACAAAAAAAAAATCTTACAAACACAAAATATTCTTAAAAAAATATTTTAAATCAATACTAATGTAAAAAAAAACTCTTATAAACTACTGGTACAATTTCGATAAAATTCTAAGCAATGCTTAAATTAATGGATATATTCAACATTTAGTCTTAGAAACTACAAAGGGGTTATTTTTCGAACGGAGTAAAATGCAAATGCCAGTAAATAATAAAACGGAACCAACGCGATTTATTCGCGAACATAAAATTTTTAGTTTTTCAATTGCCACTGTACACATCGCCATGCATCAACGTTTGGGTTTCTACCGTTCTTATGTCGTATAGAATAAGGATTGATATTGCATGTGAAGCTTTGTGGCCCTCTGTACCGATATATATGCGTTCAATGTTTCTAAAATGAATTTACGCGTGTTTCTATAATTGCCACATGTAAATGAAGCGTGAACTGCAAATGTTTCATTCGATTTTTTTAGTATTTCAAACAAAATGACCATCGGTGGTATACAATTTGATTTAAGACAAGCTTTTTGTTAATGTTTACTTTAATTTGTGGAGGCCGGAAAAAAAACATTAAACTTAAATTCCAAATAGAAATAGGTTAATAAAACGTTCAGTTTTAAAGTTAAAATCGACCGCACTAAAAAAGAACAACCCTAAAATAAAGCACTTATTAAAACATCAAGAAAAAATTGGGAGCCCAAGAAACTAAGATCATAAATCTTATTGAAAATTGACTCTTAGCCGTGAACTTTGAAGGTCCATTACTTAATGCCAAGGGAAAGAGGTTTGGAAAAGATTTTTAAGAGAAATCCGAAAGTTGGAAACTTATGATTTAAAATCAGCTTGGACTGGTTTATTTTTGTAGGAATGATAGGAGGTTTAATTTTTGTTTCCCTCTTCTAATATGTAGTAATCACAGATATACTTTTTTTGATAGATAATAGCAATTTTAAAGGCAAACATTACAACGTACATATTTACTTGGCCATGATGTAGGATTCAATATTTTTGTCACAAGTATATACTACATACTCGTAGATAAGAATACATCAGAGACCAGATAACGACGCTAAAACAAACCCGTTTAGATTCGAAACCGGAATCTATTTTGTAGTATCTATTACATCGCTGTGTTACAGAGGCTGTCGAAAGCATCTGCATCTTCGCCGAATGGTTTTTTATAACTATTCTATTATCTTATTATAGAAAAACGAGTTTGTGCCATCGCACTACGCCTTCTAGTCCGAGATGGCCACTCCAGAACCTTTCTCCTCTAACGATCGTTAGTCGAACTATATGGCTTACAACACTGCCACTTCATCCTGTGGGATATTTGAGCCATCTTAGTTCTTCTAATTCTACTAACATTATAATTGTGCATGTTTGGATGTTTAGGTTATTGAATAATTTAATTTGGCCTAAAAACACACAGCAACACAACAAACACACAACACAACAAGGTTTGATAGGAAGCAAGAAATTAAACATAAAACAACTTATTATATGCAGCTCCGGCGGGGGCGGAACTTTGTGTTATTTGCAAGACGTATTGTTTCGCTTACCGGTCTCGGATGTAGTATTCTTATGTAGTTTTTACTAAATCGTTGCTTAGTCCCTGTGACAAAGAACTTGTCAACTTTACTTTACTTTCTTAAAAAAAAACAAGCAAAGCAATAATATTTCTCGTCTTTTGTATATTTTAGTATTATGTTCTTACAGCAGCAAAAGGAAGAAACATTAATTGAAATTTTTATAGCTGCTACATGAGATGCAGCCCGCTGACGGACGGACGGACAGCCGAGGCCTAGTAATAGGGCCCCATTCCAGAAAAATCTAAGGTAAATTCACATATAATTCCGTAACTATTAATTACTTTCACATCACATATTTACTTGAGGTAAGTTTATCGTGTAAACATCCGCACCCTAATTTACTGAAGTTAAACTCCCATGGCGGCACATTCATAAATCATTAGGGAACTTGTTCTAAATTATTAGTTTATACCTACAGTTAAAGCAAAGGGTTTTACGGGAATATTCAAATGTAATAAATTAAAGCAATCACTACTCCTTAACTGAAGCGGTTGCCTCCCGTTGGCCCGACTGGTAGGCCGATTAATCGGACTATTGGATTTTTTTTGTTTGTTAAACCGAGTGGGAAATCAGGTTTCTGTTAAAATAATCCCAAAAAAGTCTCAATCTCACCAATTGGTGAACTAGCAATGAAGAAAGTCTGAAGATGGATGCTGCCCAGAAAACGCCTTACTTTTGACACCACAATGTCCCCGAATGATATCCAAGTTGTAGTGATCACAAGGGAACACAACTTGTGTCTCATGCGCACGTGAACAATGAAACTTCTCAGCTACTGTTTACCATAACATCTCTCACCATCATCGCGGTCAAATAATCTTCCTATCGCAAACGCTCAGGCTGTCAAATGAACTCCCTAACGCGGGTTTCTTAGTGACTGCAGCACGGAATTCTTCATAAAGGCTGTTAGAAGGTTATTGCAGAGTCGGCAAAGGTATCAACCCTTGGCATTGCAACCGTCTAAGGCTACGATGACTGCTTACTATCAGGCGGCGGGTTCGAATCCCGGCGGAGGCGGAATTTTGTGTTATTTACAAAACGCATTGTTTCGCTTACCGATCTTGGATGTTGTATTCTTATGAATGTAGTTTATACCATATCGTTGCTTAGCACCTGCGATACAAGTTCTTATGATACTTAATGCAGGGCTGAGTCAATGTGTGTGTCGTGATATGGTTATTATTACTATATGCTCGCTATAAAATGTCTCAAACAGCTCCAAACAAATAAAATTAAAGAAAGATAAATCCCAAATTCACATTTATAAATGGTATATGATATTCGGGTACGAAACCCCCTTAATATAATAACTGAGCTTGTCATATCTCGATGGGACGTCACATGTGCTGAGAGAACGTAAATGATCAATATAAAATTTGTTATATAACGGCTTTAAGGCGCGCCGGACACATGTCATTGGTTGTCATCTTTTTTCTAGTCGTTTGATCGCTTAGAAAGCCGGATAAAAAAATTTACTCTGACTTGAGTCTTTGTGAAATTAAAAAAAAAGGATTATAATTAAATTTAATGGTCTAACATTTCAACGAAACATAGCTAAATCAGGTCAATTTAAGCAATTCTTAAGATATAAGCATTAAAATTATTTCAATTCAATTTATTTATTTTTAAAGAAAATACATTACTTAAATACAATGCAGATGGATTCATCACATCAATATATCGAAATTATTTTGTCCACAAAAATATGTCTATTTTTAACGAAAATAACAAGGAGATTATATCAAGGAGTGAAGAAAAGAAATAAAATTAACTGTGTGCGAAAAAAAAATTAAACACTACCATGCGTTGACATGCAAATACATATAACTCATGATAAAAAATTACATGACTTCGTTTATAGTTAAAGTCTGTTTGTCAAACCAAGAAGACTATAATATATATTAGTTTGTTTATAGTCGAAGAGGGATTTAACTTTTTTAGCGACCTCTCGTATTCGTAAATGCGTCAGTGCAAGCCGCCCCTAACCTAACACCGTAGAAGGGTAGCAATCGAAAATACATTTCTATTGTAATAGAATATGAATGACGAAATCAGAATTTGCGGCGCTCCTGTATTATATATAAACGAATTTGTTTCATACAATACGAAATTTTCATGCGTTTCGCTTCCGCGTTTGTAGGGAAGTCTTGTCAGAGAAGCTTGTTTGCTTAGTGATAAGATAAGTTTGGGTGTAGGGGATATCTATATATGGTAAATTGATGCCACAGTAAAACATAGACAGGATGCAAATGGTGTGCTTTTTTTTGAGGTTAGGTTGGATTAAAGTTTGTATAGAAGTCATTTAAAAAGTAGATCTATGCTATCCCAAATTGAATGCGAGCGAAGCCGCGGGCAAAAGCTGCTATAGTTAATACTCATGCTACCAAGCACACGTTAACTCAGCTCTGGACTAAAATCAACTGTGGATTCAAAGAGGGGCTACGGGGCTCCAGACCCCTCAAAAGATTGAGATCCTCGGACTAGTATCCCCAACTTTGGTAAACATTGGTGGGTCAAACCCCCTAAAAGCAATTCTAAAAAACTCCAAATGACAATCCTAGACTTCGTCACTGACTGAGATATAATCTTGTATTGCAGGTAAAAGTTACGACCTGGTATATGCAACAAACAAAAGAATTACGAGTATATGCAAGACCAGAAAGCGAAACAATGCGTCTTGCAATTAACACAAAGTTCCAACCCCGCTGGGATTCGCACTCGGAACCTCTTGCTTGGCACCCAGTTGTAGGATAATAGAAGTAGAACTACACAGAGCCCATCAATAACTGGAAGAAGTATTGTAGTCTACTTTAATGGGTTTTAGATATACTTTCATTATAAACAGGTAAAAAAAGTGTAAAAGAAAAACTTCAAACTTAAAAAAAATTACATTATTTAAAATGAAAGACACAAGCCACGCTTTATTTAACAACATACTAAATCTACTTGTAAACTCGTAAAAAATATTCCCAACAAGAAACCCATATTTTAGCTAAGCCTACCTAAAAATAGCAGTTAATCCTTACAAATATTATAAACGCGAAAGTTTGAACGTACGAATGGATGAATGGATGTTTGTTACTCTTTCACACAAAAACTACTGAATGTATTCTAATTAAACCTTTCAATAATATAGCGTCAGAATAACAAATAGGCTATAATTTATAAAGATATTGTGAGAATCGTATAAAACGTTAAATGACAAGTAATTAAATATTTTTGTCGGGAATAATAAGGACCTATTTCACAAACATTCAGATTGGATAAAGGGGACCAGCTTTTAAAAAACTCAATAAATGGCTACTACAGCAATGTTTTTATGACGTACGGCAAGATTTTGATTTAAAAAATGAATGAATTGTATTTAGTTTTTGCAAGTTTGACATCATTATTTAATTGTAGTAATTTTAAAATTGTATTTGTATTATTAATTGACAATCTAATATTTGTACGCCAGAAGGGCAGATTTTTGTTGAGACAATAATTAAATTATAAATAACACCTGTATCAAACACATAAATAAAACAAATAAACTATTATTATTATTAAGAATCCTATTAGAACCATTTTCGACTTCTACGCGGACGAAGTCACAGGCAAAAGGTAGTCTACCACAAATTCGAAAGTCGTTGAAGATAATTCCTAGTTGAGTAAGCTGAAGAAGCTGTAACTTGAACGGTAAATTAATCAGCTTATAAACTTGCTATGTAACTTATTATGCTGTTAAAATATTTAGCTTGAACCCGCGTTATTGATGAATAAGCTATTAAAGACTTTTCATTTTGACAGCTTTCATGATGCAGTGGTCTAATTTTTGACACGTGAAGTATCGGGTTCGATTGCCGGAAAATGAATATAGTATGAGTACTTTCATACATAAATGCCAACATTACATCTTTATTTTATTCGTACAGGTATTCTTTGCAATTTCTATAATGGCTGCCTTCAACACGCCTATTCACCTATCAAGATTTTTAAATTTAATATGAAAAAAAATAAGGTAATAATTGTTATAAAAACAGTCACATGAAAGCATAACTCTTGGCGATTAAACGCTTACTATTAACGCGGTTTCCGTTGAAAAACGAAACCGGATATGGTAACGGACGGCTACATCCGGTCGCGACAGGAAGCTCTCGTGTCCAACATTATGGCCACTTCCGTTTCCGCTGCAACTCATTAGCCATCTGATTGTTTTCATTTCTCATTAAGCAATTTACTTTTCGACCCCCAATGGGCTTGTTTACAGGGTAAATGAGTTATGTAGAATTTTTCAACCTCTATTTTACTTTCAGGTATGATTTTCCACTTTTTTCTTTCGACATTAAATAAAATGGTAATTCAATAGATATTCAAGCTTTCAGAGTAGTATTAGGAGGTTTTTAAACAATACATAAAAAGAAATCCCTTTTATATTAAAACCTAGAAGATTTTGTTTATCTTAAATAAAAAATTCAAATTCAAATTCAAAATGTTTTCAAATCGTCATTTTATCTAAGGAAGAAGCCGACAAGAAACCTCCGTAATTGGTTTTTTCCAAAATTTTACATTAGTTTTTCATATCTTTTCGGAACAATTAAGTTTCCTAATTGGTAAATACAAAGTTTGAGAACAAAAAAATATCTGAAACTTTTCTTATATAAAGTTTTAATAAACAATTTAATTAAAACAAGGAAAATCGTAACTCTACCTATAGTGACAGTCAAACCTTTTGTCTGTTATTACCGAATCTATAGCTTTGGTACTGCCAAGGGAATTTAGTCTTTACCGCTAAGACACGGTCATACTGAACAGCTAGTAAATAGCAAAGCAATATAGCAGAGGTATACTAAAAAAACTATATTATTAAGCGTCGATTAAAAATATAAATAAATAAAGTACCACATCACGACACACACATTGACTCAGCCCTGCACTAAGTATCGTAAGAACTTGTATCGCAGGTGCTAAGCAACGATATGGTATATACTAAATAAATAAGAATACAACATCCAAGACCGGTAAGCGAGACAATGCGTCTTGCAAATAACACAAAGTCCCGCCCCCGCCGGGATTCGAAACCGGAACCTCTAGCGTAGCAGTCGGCTGTTGACACCACTGCGCCACCGAGGTCGTCGAAACATAATATTCAATTAACCTAAAAGTTCATTTGCTCTCAAAAATATAATATTAATAATTTTATTTGCCAAAATGTAGGTTACAATATTGTTACGCGTTAAGGAAGACCCGTACATTTACCTCTGAAAAGATGTGCAAATATTTGCCTACAGTAAAAAGTCCTATTTTAAGGACAATTACAAAGTAGAATGTCAAAATCAGAATTTACAAATTAATTAAATCGCGATTCCAGTTTTTTTTTTTTTTTTTGTAAAAAGATTAAAAGTCCAGATTAAACATCCTTAAAATGATCTGTCGTTTAGGAAATCATTGACTGCGTAGTAGGCTTTTTCTGTCAACATGTGTTTCAGGGCTGATTATTTTTTTTAATGTTACTTATCTTTTTAATTGATAACGGCAATTTGTTCCAGATTTTGGGTCCCATGGCAATAATACTTTTTTGTAATTATACCGTTTTATATTGTATTATAGTGGTGTGGCTATTGTAAGCATAGTAATTCATATTACGTTTTCATATTTGGTTCATATTAACTTATATTACGAAATTGTATGTTCTAAATAAATTGTGATGTGGGTAAATAATCCCAGTTAGTAATATTTGATCCTCCCCTTCTACGTAAATAGATCAACCTAACCTTTAGGACTATGTACCGTTCTTATGTTCTACATCATAAGGATTGATATTGCATTTCTTGTGTAAAGATCTACGCGTACGTTTAGGTATGAACTACATAGATAAGAATACAACATCCAAGACCGGTAAGCGAAACAATGCGTCTTGCAAATAACACTCAACTCCGCACTCGCCGAGGCTCGATATTTTATTAGCTCTCCTATTTTTATGGTTTAACTACTAGCTTCCAATCTAACCTTACCCTACAGGTCTTTAGGCGACCGCAATTTAAGGGTAAATATTGCAAATCGATAGCTCTTATCAGTACCAAAGCTGGATTATTAAATCGCCGACTGGGGCTCCTGCCCCTTCTACCTTACCATAGATATTTATAGAACTTTTTGGAACTTGTTTTTTTTGTTGTTGAGTGGATGTGGTAGCTCAGAATAACCGGTAAGAAATCCTTTGTTACGTGCCTTGGATAACCGACCGACCCGACCAACAGGTCGAGGGTTCGAGTCTCGGGTTGCCGTAAGTTGTAGCTGCCATGTTTTTCAATGTGCCCGGATAGTGGCGACAGATTCGCAATCTGTCACACTGGGATTTAACATAAATATGAAAAGTTGTGTGTAGCAAGTATTAATAATACTGAAACTGGGGTTACTGGGGTTGTAATAGAAGTGGTCTTGGGTTCAAAACCCAGCTTGGGTCCGAGTATTATCTTTTGTTTTTAAATGTATTACATTACATTTTAACTGTAGCAGCATGATTCGTTTCAAAACATAACTAATTTAGATTTTATAAAACAAATCACACGCCGTTTTTTGTGTGACTGTAGAACAAAAAAAAAAAAATGAAATACCGGCTGAATTAAATTTGGCATTCTAAGCTTTAGCTAAGTCAGTTTTTCTATTTGAAAAGTTAGAACTTCTTAAAGGAGTTTTAATTTCAAGTTTACAAACTAAGACTTCATGCTAGGGGCACTGTTTTTTCAACTTTAATTTCCTCTGGTGCCGTTTCAGGTGTAATGAAATTCTAATATCTGAAGGTAAATTCGGTAGGAGGTACGTCTTTTTAATTAAGCCCTGCTCCAATATAAAGGTACAGATAGACATGCTCACTGCTAGCACAGTAGCATGCTATTTACGAGCAATCTACCTAGTACAATATCTACAGACCTTGCTTATTTTCAGCGTGCCTAGAGCATAGTAATTATGGACAATTGCCACATAGAATATGTAAAGACTTTGCTTCATTATGGATCAATTTTGAAATGATTAAAAATGACGGTTCGTTCGATTTAAATGCATGCTGCCTGCAGTGCGGGTGAAAGGAGGTTTTCTAAGCTCGTCTAAAGCTTTGCTGATGAGCATGCTAGAACATACGATACTTAAAATAAGTATGCTTTTACGAATTTAAATTTAATTTTACAGTCAAAGAGCATGCTAATTTTAGCCATGCTAATAAGCATGCTTTTTAGTAGTACGTCTATCCGTATCTTTAAGGTGTTTGTTTTATACCATTTATATAAATCTAGTGTCAGAGGACGCTTTAGTTCGTATTTCGGCCATTTTGTTTTTAACAGCATATTAATTTTTAAATTGGTTGGCTTTCTTTAATCAATTTTTCAATTTAAATAAATCACGCCGTTAATTTTAAAGCAAAATAGGATTTTTATAGGGGAGAAAAAATCAATACAATTACGAACATGTTGAAATGATTGCTTGATGTTAAACGACCCTAGTGCTACAGTGGTGTTAACAGGCTACTACTACTGCTTGGTTCCGAATTCATTATTTTTATTCATTATTTCGCTTGCTGGTGTTGGATGTATTATTCTTATGTATGTAGTTTATACCATAAATACCAAATCGTAATGAGAATCGAACCCAGGACCTCAAAACTGGCGCTATAGCCTAAACCGCTGCCCCAAGGAGGCCAACAAAAACAATGAAGTCTTCACATTAACTACAGTATCAACCGTTAAGCTTGCAACACTTTAAGCATCACGAGCCTTCTGAACTAACGTAATTTTCTACGAACTATTTCGTTTCAAAGGCTCACCTGCATTTCAGGATGAAATATCGAAAAAATTGTGTCAGAGCTAGCGAAATGACAGAGGGGGAGTGCATTCATTCCAATTTATGACGACGGGTGTACTGAGGTTGTTGTTCATTTCGACACATGCAAATTGCTTCAGTGTGCGTAACTTCGAGTTCTCTTAGACACACTATACACACTAGAGCACTGTGCATCTACACGTTCCATTACAACTACAACTGAACGGTCTTAGTGAAATGGAACGACGAGCATCCTAATTCACTTCCGATGCAATCTGAATTCTTGTAAAGTGCGATGTGACCCGATTTTCGTGAGTCCCGGATGGCAATTTTTTTTTAAATTGTCCTTAAAAACCAAAATAGATTTTGCCCGAAAATGGTTCTTAGAGGATTTTTTATTACTTGATATTTATCGTTTTATTTTTGACAATACACACAACATCTTTTTGAATTATAGCCTTTGTGTTATTCTGATGTATAAGCTATATTATTGTAAAGTTTCATTAAAATCCATTTAGTAGTTTTTGCGTGAAAGAGTAACACACATCCATACATCCTTACAAACTTTCGCGTTTGTAATATTAGTAAGTCTAAGAATTTCTCAGTACGAAAAATGTTACCTAGATATTTATCCGTCTATAAAAGAAATCGCAAGGCATGGCATAAGGCCGCTGATTGGTATTTATTTTAGTTTCTCTCATTAAATATAATCTTAAATTGAAATTTCATAATATACATGTAAGTTTAATCTTATATTGAAATTGATATTTATAATCATTATTATTATTTATAAAAAATACATAACTTATTGTTTCATAATCTTTGTAAATAAATTCAGTTTTGGTCTTTCTTGACAATCTATGTTGGCATACTTTAGTTATTTTATTGATTAGGTATTGCTTATTGTTTATTATTTTCATAAGAAGCTTGTTAATTTTAGACTCAATGTAAATGTTTATTGAATTGAATTGAATAAAAGGACAAAACGGCAATATGTTTTAATTGCCTTAAATATTGTCAAACGAGATTGCAAGTGTTAATTATTAAATAATAATTACCTCGGCGGTGCTTGTGTAAGCAGCTGACTGCTACGCTAGAAGTTCCGGATTCGAATCCCAGCGGTTATGGAACTTTGTGTTATTCCAAGACGCATTGTTTCGCTTACCGGTCTTGTATGTTCTATTATTATCTATGTAGCTTATATCGTTGCTTAGTTCCTGCGATTCAAGATTATCTTAGTGCAGGGCTGAGTCAATGTGTGTCGTTAAATGATTTTATTTTTTATTAATTACAACAATGTGTTTGCCTGAAATTAGTATCATTAAACACCGAATGTTTAATGAACTTACAATTTAGTTAAATAAATAAGTATTCATTGATATTAAATAAAACCCCTATTGCTTTAAAGTAAATAAATCGCATTTAGTAACATTAATTTCATATTCATATTCTTAAGGTTTTTTTTTTAAAACATACAGTTTTGTGTATTATATCCGCCATTTTTTATTTATTAACACGCAGTGACACTTGCATTATAAAGACAAATCTAACAACATTATCATTTATCAAAATCGGTTCAGTCGTTAAGGCTACAGTAGGAAACAATGGAACGGACATACATACATACTGTGAAAAATGTTACCCTCTGTTTCTGTCAGACGCGTAATAATATTCTTTCATCAGATTCAAAATTAAAAACACCTAAAAAAATACTTATTTAAAGCGTAGTCACCATTACCCGAAGCTTTTGAAATTAAATCTAATAAGGAAGTGTTTAATGATAATATCACTTAATAACGGGAAACGTCTCCCAATTTCCTTATGCAAATCTATCAGAAGGAATAATTTGAAAAAAAAATAAATCTCGCGTCATTTCATGAAACCTCAGGATGGAACGTTTCATGAAAATACATTACTATACAGGATTCACGTGACACCGTTGGTACGTTTTGTTACGACAGTACTCTAGATTAAAGTGATTTTTAAATTACTTCAGGCATTTTCGCATATACATGATGGAATTAATCGCTTCAATATGACCCCTTGAAAATAGGGTCAACTAGAAAGAACATTCTTTCAAATAAAAATAATGATTTACAGACATTTAGACAGAGAGATCCGATATGTACTATGACGTCAAAGTACACACGCGCCATACAACTACCACAGAAAAGGTTGTTCTGATGAGCGAGATAGATATATTTACTTTTATGACAGTGGCACGTAGACAATGCATGGACCAAGCGTTGTCAACGTCTTTTACTTTAACCAAATATCTATTTTAAAATTAAGACTTAAAGATCATATTTCAATGGCATACTGTGAATTAAGCTGGATTAGAGTTGTTAAGCTTGAAGGGGTTCATACATGTGCGCTATAATATATCGTAAGATATCACACAGCGGGAAATGCGTTCACAGGCGACCTCTATACCTATACATATATGCGTAGCGGCCATCTTTCAACCGCTATTCCCGCCGTATGTATGATATACCGCTATATATTACCGATACTTGTTGATTTCACTTAAAATTTTTAGATTCTTTCACACGTTTAATTAAAATAACGGAAGACCGGCGTCAGTCCTCCTTGCAGGTACTGACATAAAGCTGAAATGCATGCCATGTCATGGACGTAGCAAATATTTTAATGTCATGTGTCATGTTAATACCGATTGTTTTTATTTATGTAATGCTACATGTGGTGGTTAGGGCATGTAGAGAAGACGGATGAGTTAAAATGTATGAAAGCTGTGTATTGTGGGAGGGCAGGTAGGGGTAGTCCTAGGACGTACCTTGATCAGATTAGTGACGTGTTGGGAAAAGGCCAGGTCAGAAGCACCCGTAACCTTCGTGTGTGTATGAGGAGTTGCATGGATGTGGAGGTAGCGAGAGATGTATGTAAGGATCTTTGCGTATGGCGAGCTTTTGTCTCTGTCTACCCTTTTGGGACGAAGGCATGAGTGTATATGTGTGTGTGCGTGTGTGTGTGTGTGTGTTTGTGTGATTATTTAGATTAACGAATATAATGTGACATTTTAAGTGAATGAAGGTGTTACTTCCTTACTTACTATATAATAGCGCATGTCTGTGAAATACCTAAGAAATAAAACCATTTGATAAAGTAGCATCCATCATTGTCAGCCCATTTATTTCCAAAATGAGGTAAAGTAGAAACGAAGAGAAAAATAACCCAATCAACTAACTACAATCGCTTCTGAAAACTCACAAATAAATCATTAAAATAACCTTATAAATAACTGATAAAAAATAAACGTTTCTATTGCAATTCCTTTATTATATCCTTTGATATCATTTTACAGCTATTTCGTTACGAACATCTTGCTATTTCTTTCAATCATACGCTTTATTAGTTAAGAGTGACAAAGACAGCATTATTCCTCAGGTACAGAATAGGCTCGCAGATATTACAAAAGAAATCATTTAAAGTAGATATCGACGAAATGGAGCCATTTATTGTATAAAGGCACAGTTATTATTTTCGATAAATTGCCTATTTGTACAGCCTATTCAGGGAATATTGCTTAGTAATAAAGTATGGACCAATTTACGCCCCTGGCTTTGTTTTGCAATTATAGATATACTAGTGTCTTAGTCTGTTTTTTTTTTTCGAGATAAAATATCTATGTGTAAAACGATAAACTAAATGTGAGCCAAACTTCATCCGAAACCCTCCAGCCGTTTTTGCGTCATCGAGTAACATACATAAACAATCAAAAATCCAAATATTCATTTTCATGTTGTTGATAGTAGGATGCATTTTTTTTACAACTAATGGTCGTATTGGACATATCAACTCGGAAACGGAACGTCAACCACCTTTTGCCTCGATGTCAACTCGAGGTGATAGTGTTCCGATGCTGATAAGTGTGTGGAGCAGTATGGAATTTCATCATCGATTACGCTGTGAAGGCCATTAAATATTTTTAAAATCATCTAAAGAATATCGACCGGCTCGAGTTGATGCAGAGTTTGTCCGTTTATGAGTTGATGGGTTTGCTAAGACCTTTAGAAGGCAAACGAGCAAACAAATGCCTGTGGGTAACTAATCACGGACGCTTATAACACCAATACTGTCTTGATATCTATTTAGTAAAGATTAACTTTCATATTAAAATATATGTTTTCCGGTCTTGACTGATAAATTTAAATTCCAAAGTTTTTTTTGTCTATTGAATTTAACGTATGCTGCATAAAAAAAAAAGTAGAAAAAGAGTTGAAAAGAAGTCTTAATGGTGCATTACTAAATAGTAAAATCCATGAACCGTGACTTCATACATCACAAAAAATCTAATTTTGTTAAAGCAATTATTGGTACTTTTATAGTTAGATACAGAAATATAAATATTTTTAGACATTTATAAACCTTTGATTTGTAACGGATTTTTTTTTCTTATTTTGAATCCGTCTCCACTGGCCTAGTGTTTGTTTAAATCTATGTTTGAACGTTACTTAAATCCTCAGAAAACGCGTCGGTGTGAAATGCGGCCGAGTTAAAATGTTAAATCTGAGGAAACGCAGACTGGATTTAATTTCCTACGACCAAACCCATCGTTACTATAAGACGTATTGTTCCTGCATAATAGCCCATTGTACCTTTTCAACGAAATAGTTAATATTTCAGCTACTCGGATCATACCTGCAACAACAATGGAAAGTTTGTATTTTAAAAGAAATTGAATACAACGTTACCTACTGAACGGCGTTGGAAGATTAATGTCTTATTTTTTGTTAGCGTTATTTTATTTAACCAGACAAACATTTGACCCCAATCCTGCCTGATGTTAAGCGGCAAATTCTAAGGTGGAATATGCCTACCGAGGAGAAGCTTATTCACTCTTGCCTTAAAGAGCTCCAGGTTAAACTTATCAGGGAATACATCGGCAGGCAAAGAGCATCCATTCCTTAGCAGTACGCTTAATTTTTTGAAAGTTCAATGTTAGTCTATTACGAATACTAATGTTATAAAGGAGCAAAGTCAAAGATATGTCAGTTAAAGTCGTATATTTGAGGTGATATATATATATATATAGGTTATAACATGGACTACGTTTTGTTTCAGAAAAATTAAAAGTAGGGGTAATTTGCGGTTGAAGCCGCAGCCGAAGGTTAATTGATAATTGGTATTATGTAACTTAACCAATTATTAACATTATTTTACGAAGAATATTATTAACATAACTTTTCAAAACCATACTTTGAGAACCTTGTAATTTTTTAAATGTTGGGTTATTCGATAAAAAAAAACTTTATAACACAGGTCTATGCTCAACAAAAATTTGTAGTTTAAAACTCGATAGACGTTCTATCAATAAAAAAAGAATGAAGTATTTCATAACTCCCCATAATCAAAGAAATATCAGGCAATTTTGCTTCTTCTGTAAATTTTTATTGAACGATCAAACGCGATTTTTACACTACGGTATCGTTTTTTTTACAAATAGCTTTAAAGATAAACATATAAATAGATTCAAAAGTAAAATAGATTTCAAATTGACTTCAAAACAATCGATGCACAGTCCATTTCGTAAAACAAACTGCAGTTAAAAATATTGCCTTTATTTTGTTTCCTACACATCATTACGTTCATGTATACAAAATCACCGTACGTAAAGGCGAGACCGGGATTTAAATCAGAATTTCCCACCCTAGGAAATGAGAAAGCCATGCTTAGTACCCTTTCATTAATCCATCAAAATAAAATAAAGACATGGGATCGTTAGGGAACTCTCCATGAGGTCTTTGTTTCCTAAAGGCGTACCACACCTATCAACTCGGAAACGGAATATCAAGCTCTTGCATTTAGAATTGCTGTCAAACGGCGGCGATACTACACCTACGAAGTGTGCGTTGCAGTATGAAATTTCATACACAGAGCAAAAAACGGATCGAGTTGATGCGGAGCCGATCCGTTTACGAGTTGACAGGTGTGTTTCGACCCTTTTATTTTACCGCATCTTACCGAGAGGTGAGATCGACCAAATGTCAGCAAGCAACAAAAGTATTGCTTTTTATCTTGTAAAGTCCCTTATTAAGTTTATTAAATCCAATAGTAAAGGATTGTGATGTCCTTGTGTTGTTTATGTGTTTGATATATTGTTACAGATCTAGCAACTGATCAATACCAAAACCGTTTGTTCTAATCACGTGACATTTTCAAAGTGGTTGTCATATATGACCGATGCCATAAATTAAATTGGATTGGATTGGATTGCTTTTTATAGAAACTTCAAAATAAACTTCACAATGATCTCTTTCCGCCATCGATCTACGCGACAACTCTGCCACCCCCACCACCTTGACAGTTGGCAGAACACTACTGTGCGTTTTAACAGAAACTTTCTGCTCCGCACCACAAAATTGTGGAATGAGTTGCCGCATGCGGTATTTCCGGACAGATAAGACCTGCAGACCTTCAAGAAAAGAGCATACTCTTATTTAAAAGGCCGGCAACGCATTCTGTAGCTCCTCTGGTGTTGCAAATGTCCATGGGCGGTAGTATTCACTTTCCATCACTAATATATAAAAATAAAAAATTACTTTATATGGATTTAATTAATAATTTACCATTAAGTCGGTTGACCGTCTTTACTGATGTATTACGCACAAGAGTTTATGTTTAAGAATTTTCCTTTCAATGAAGGATAAAGCATTAACACAGAATCCAGAAAGGTCTGTGTTTAGAAATTTAAGGGTAACCCTAGGTTCATAAAATTCTGGTAGATTTTATCGTATATTGTTTGCGATCGGTCAGACTTTGGGGTAATTAGTTTGAATAAGGGTTGTTACAACATTTATGTATTTAAACTGTCACAAGTTTTTTTTTCAAAAGAGGGCAAAACGGGCAGCTCACATAATGGAAAGTGATACCAACGCCCTTGGACTCCTGCAGGCAAAAGATGTCAGCAGATGCCTTGCCAACCTTTTTAAAAAGCAATAAGCCCTTTTATATTGTTGGATATTGTATAAACATAAAGGAAATACCGATTATTGAAAATACCATCATAATTTGAGAAGAAAATTTATTAAGTCTTTAAGAGATCCAAAAATTGCATCAGCATCGAGATGATGAACTAATGAAATTACGTTTTATTAAAACACACACACACTCACGCCTTCCTCCCATAAGGGTAGGCAGAGACAATGGTTCGCCATACGCAACGATCCTTACATACATCTCTCGCTTCCTCCACATCCAAGCATCTCCTCATATACACACGTCGGTTACGAGTACTTCTAACCAGCCCCCTTAGAAAAGTGCCATAATTCCGCCAACATTAACGCCAACAGAAAATAAATGCATTGAAATGACATTTCCTCGCGCTCGGATTACGTTACTGTTTTGTCATTTCAATAAATTTGTATTTTCTGTTAGCGTTAACGCTTGCGGAATGATGGAACTTGTCTAAGGGGGCTGGCTTATCGTCAGGACGTCACCTACTGGTCAAGGCATTTTCGCCTAGGTCGACCCCTGCTTAACTCCTATCTAGTATTAATAATATTAACTAAAATGACTTCACCAAAGCATTCGATATCATGCATAGTTAATGAGCCCGGCAAACATTATACTCCTCTGATAGAACCCATAAATAATTTGCCATTTAAATATCCTTACTTTAAACTTTGCTAAGAATTTGATATTTCGCTCCTTAAAGTTCTTAAATTAGATAATAATTCTGTAATTCCAAAAGTTATGATACTTTAATGTTTAGAATTTATTTAAGAGAGGCATATTTCATGAAATATTAAGTATTTGGAACTACTCCAGACATCATTAACTGAGTTATTTTATAGTCGAAATCGTTGTTTTCTTTTAAGAACACTTCAATAAAATTTGGGGGAAAAATATTTATTGCGTTACATTGTTAATTGATTGACATATTTATTTACAAAACTGAAATTGAATCAAAAGCCTCTCAGAGATCTACTGGAACACAACACACTTGTGTACTGGAACAATTTTGCGTTTGTAGGTATGTATGTACAAAAATTATTAATACTAGGTAGGGGTTAGGCAGGGGTAGACCTATGCGGAAATACCTTGATCAGTTATTGACGTTCTGAGAAAAAACCAGCACCCTTAGACAAGTTTAATGATTCCGCAAGTATTAATGCCAGCAGAAAATAAAAATGTATTGAAATTTCATAACAATGTACCCGAGCGCGAGGAAACGTCATTTCAATTTGTCCGACGATAACTCGAGTATTGTTGATCGGTTCGTCATGAAATTTGTTGAGAAAAATAATGAGGTAAAACATAATTTTTGAATCCGAATACGAGCCAAATTTTTCAAAGGGTTATCGAGATATGGGGGTCGGGATTTCTCGGTTCGGAGCAAGCAACTAATATTATAAAGATAAAATAATATATATTGTGAAGTAAAGTTTGTTCAAAACTTCTCATTCGATTCCGATTTTTTTAAATCATCAGTAACAAAGAAGTTTCCAGATTTATTTAATACTGTTTCAGGTTGAGCAAAGGTTAATTTTTATAGAAACAAACGAATTATTCGGGGGCGAAGCTATTTTATAATCTCACATAGAATGATTTCTCCATCAGCGATTTCGCTGGAAAAAATAACATTCATAAAGTTGGCTTGACCAGCAGGGAAGTCTTCTGAAATATTAATTCTGAATCAGACAACCCTTTTGTGTCAATTAGAATTTGTAATGCAGTAAAAGCGATGATGGCTTTGTCTTGCAGCTTCTCTCATTGTTGGACATTAGTGAATTTTAATACTCTAGCTTAGTAATTTGAATTATTGATATTTTCTGTCAAAGGATCTATTTATTTAGGTATATCGACGACCTCTGTGGCGGAGTGGTGTGAAAAGCCGACTGCTACGCTAGAGATTCTGGGTTCGAATCCCGGCGGGAGAGGAACTTTGTGTTATTTGTTAGGCGCATTATACCATATTGTTGTTTAGTGCCTGTGACGCAAGATTTTACAATACTTACTGCAGTGCTGAGTCAATGTGAGTGTCGTGATGTGGTGTATTATTATTATTATATCGTTATTTAATACCTTTTATATATACCGTTTATATATTAGTTTAACTGATGACTAAGGAAATTTGTTTGAATCGTCCCAGGATATTATTATAAGCAAGGCCGTAATTTTAATACCCTAGGTTAGTAATTTGAAAATCTATCGTTGATTAATTATTTAATTTTTTATATACAACTTCACGATCAAACAAGCTGAAAAAGGATAGAAATGATTCCGCGGCTTACTGACACGACGATGCTCAATGTCATAGAAGGTCGAGAACTTTGTTTGTTGGTCATGTAGAGGTAAAATATTGACTACCTCTAATGTTAGTATTACCGGCTCTCCAATCCTTCAAACCAAAACACAGCAAACTGCTTAAGAAGGCGTTCAATATCAAACATCGCATGCGTTTTGTAAAGTAATTCCTCATTAAATCGATGAAAAAAATAACAGATATTTTAGGTACGAAGGCATGTGTACAAAAACATTTTAATATCGCTATATAAAATATAATTTTATTTATCGTGTGAAATATATAAAATGCTTTAAATAAAGAAACAACGAGAAACGTCTTTAATTAATTGAAACAATAAAAAGCCATCACGAAAGTTAATTCTCTAGGAATAATACACAAATTACACAAATTAAACAGTTAAATAACGCGAATTAGTTGAATTATTAATCTTTTCAAATATATACAGCTAGCGTTTTATTATTTGTCTTCAGAATTGACAATTAAAATTTGTATTTAAATTGCGAACATTGGTCTACTTTAAAGTGAGAATTCATCGAGAACAGCGGACTAAAAATCAGACGCACCTAAAATTAATGACAGCGAAAATCTGAAATCAGCAACAAAGCGGCTTGAGAATTACCTACTAATAGTAATAACATTGAAAACAATCCAACCAATTAATTTAAGTCCAAAAATAATCCACTACCTTTTACTATGAGTAGATACCCACTACACATCGATATAAATGCATAATATTGATAAATACATGCTCAAATAGATTTAAAAAATCGTAATCCCAGAACAAATAACAAGCTCTTGTTTATCACACCTGCCCAAAGCTTGGCTTCTGAAATTTAGGAAAATCTTTTTATTCCTCGTTTAAGTATTAAAACTAGTGAAGAAAGTCAGCTTTGTATGTCGAAGGGCTTAGGCTGGGCGTTGATGAGTCAGTGAGTGAGGCCATGTCATTTCACATAGATGACATAAGTTTTCACTTATCAATTTGTTTGATACTCCAAAGTTTAATTAAAGTTCTTATTATTATGAGTACGGTAAGAAGCCGCTGTACTTAGAAGCGGTAGGCCCTTAAGAAGATACATCGAATCCCTTTGTCGGGTGTATTGCTTCCTATTTCAGAGCTAAGGGACAAAATAAATTATTCAACTGTGTTCAAAATGTCTGGCAACGAGCTTTGAAAGGAAAATATCTCGCCTTATTTTTGGTTATTAAACTTGAATACACGAACTACGAAAAGGACTTTTATTAATAAGTGTTTAAGGTTTTAAAATCTGACAGTTTATAAATGTTTGTGTATGTCAATCCAAGCCCAACGTCTACATTTCGTTTGTCATGTTCTACATTATGTAGGCGATAGCCCAGTCCCAATAACAGATTCATGTTTAAGCATTCATTTATCGCCTTTAATTCATATTTTATTTACTTTTCAACATAAAATAACATCTCCAAAACAATCACCTAGTAACCGTGCCCGTCATCTCACTGTCATGTCAGCGGAAGTCACGACGTTTCTAATGAGTTCGTTTAAAGTTTACATGTAATTTGAATAGATTGATTTAATGAGCAATAAAACGAATCAATCTGAACATTCTGACAAATTCACCTAACAGTTATATGTGGATAATTGTTATTTTAGCCTTAATTTTCTTCGGTCTTGGATGTAGTATTCTTATGTATATATCATATTGTTGCCTAGCTCCTGTGACACAAGTTCTTACGATACTTACTACAAGTCAATGTGTATCGTGATGTGGTTTTGGATATTATGTCGTTATTAAATACCTATGGTACAAGCTTATACACTTGGTTCACCGATGACTAAGGAAATTTATTTGAATCGCCCCATGGTATTATTATAAGCAGGGCCGTAATGCTTATTTACCGCCCCTATCCAAATAAAAACTGGGACCGTTATTTTTTACTATATACCTTTTAACAGGAATACGCATTCCGTAAAAATTTCCACACTCTACTTCTTACGGTTTCAAGATAAAGGCTTAAAGGTGAACGGATAGTGAAGACTTATTAATGAGGATAGGCACCCTTAAGGAACAAAAGCCTAAAAATTCGTGAAAAACTAGCCTTATCCTTTAGACAAATACCATTATTCCACAAGCGTTAACGCCAACAGAAAATTTCAATCAATTGTTAACATTTCCTCACGCAAGTTTTTTATTTCCTTTTCGCCCATGGCGCAGGCTAAAGTCATTCGACCATACCACCTAGTCTTTCGTAGAATTTTTCCTCTAATTTATATTATGTTCATTTATGCCTATCGTAAAATCCTCACGCTCGAGTCGTAGAAATGTCAATAATTATATTTGTGTAAAGAGACTGGACATTTATTTAATTTACCTATTTGGTGTCTTATAAAAGATTTTTATTTATTTAAAGGCACTAAAAAGCAAAAAGCATTAGATGTTTTATATCCTACCCTTTAATATTTGACAGAAGTAAGATTCTATAACTCGGTATAGGTGCTTTAGAGATCGCGTAGAGTCGGAATTCCTAAGTTTATTGCGGTTGGAATCAAGTTAACAGCTTACGAGGTGATAATTCTTATTAAATTTAACAAATTTACTCATTTTATTCAGTATTAATGATAATACAAACTTGTAACTAACTACTTTGTAATGTTTCAAATTTTACTGAGTAACAATTTTAATTGTAACATAGTCCAATTTAATTCAATTTTGTTTTTATCGTGTGCGAATAAGACAACTGGAATTTGTTTTGTTAAATTATATTTTATGTAAGCTGTGGTTACCTTTAATTGGATAAACACAGGGAATGACATTACTATATAAGTTGTATTCCATGCATGTGTATTATCTCGTTGGTAATCCAAATAAATAAATCAACAAAAAATAGATACAACAAATAAATATATAATATATATAAAAAATCAAAATAAATATAAAAGTGGAGACGAATAAACTTTTAAATAGGTTAAGTAGGTAATTTAAAATTGACGTAAATGTTTAACCAATTTAAAAGCTAAAACCCGACTACTTAAAATCACTTTCTAAAAATTATGCACCAGAAAATATTCTCATCTGTACAAGTACAAAATATTAAATATGGCCGTGGTCTTATCTCATCTACCGTAGTAGGCGATACCAATGCAAGCCTATAGTCTAAGATCCCTAGACTTAATAATTATTTATCTCACAATAAAACAGTATATTTGTTTATATATTAAGTATTGATATGTCAGGACATTAAGTTTTATCTAAATTTGTACGCGATTATTGACGTTTTAAATGTAAAAAAATTTTCTTGCATACTGTCTTCACCTTTTCTGCAGTGACATTTGTCTTGTTTTTTTATATTATTATTGTTCTCCAATTGCATGAAGAAATGTACACTATGTTTTTTTAATTAAGTAAAATAGGTGGGGTAGGGTAGTGCTAGTATATATTTTGGATGTATGCCTATTTGCTAACGTGCAAAGAGCCAATTTTCAGCAACTAGTTGCCAATGTGAGTTTGGCCTATTTACCCTGTCCCAACTATTTTGTGAAGTAGAAAATAGGTTACGACTAATGGGCCAGGGGTTTTGGATCTAGGGGTCTTGGTCTTTATACCTACTCTGGGTTTTTTTTTCTGTCTGGCAACATTCCTCAAAACGCTATCAACTTACAACTTGGCGCGATCCGAGCTCTTAAATAAAAGGAGACGTGCATTCTTAGCAATCCAGGACTACATCGCCCTCTTAATATTCAGCGCCCCCTGGCGGCACGTGAAGTAGGTTGATGCACTCACCATGATCCTGAGCATTACCATATGGTGACTTATTTTATTGTCATGACTCCATGCATGAAAGTGGGGATTATAAAATTTGAAATATTCGGCTATGAAATTCTTAAAGGCGATATGAAAGTGTATTTTTACGTCGTACGTAACACTGATCGTGATATATGGTTGTTTAAGGATGTTTTACGACAGTTGCTTTATTCCTGTTTTGAAAAGATGATAGATTAGGGATATCCTGGTCTTAGGTTCATACCTCAAAGGTGAGGATATCATTATAATTATTCATATGAAATAATAAAAGGAAAAAAACATGTTTATGGATATTTAATAATAATAAAAAATTTACAAATTTTTCCCACCCCTAGGGTTGATGATGTTCCAATTTAAATGAACCAACTTTAATATACACTATACATTTATAAAAAGAATGATCGAAATCGGATTACACTTTAAAAAGTTATGCGTGGTCATACATAAAACATACGAGTTGGCTTTAAAACAGCCGTTTTTATATAAAGTCGGAAAAAAATACTTACAAGAAAGTAATGATTAAAAAATAGACAATTCGTATTTTTTTGCAGCTGTTTTTGTATTCCTTGCTTTTACAAGGCGATATTGTCGCTTAGTGACAAAGCCTTTATAATAATTTAAAAAAAAACAGATAGATAAATAAAAGTATTGTAAAGAGATGTCGAATTATTTGGAATTTGATATTCCTTGATTCCAAAATAAAAATACTACTTCGATCTTCCGACATTACGGTATTGAAAACAAAATTCTCCCTTTGACGATTTTTTAAAGATATCTATTTAAATCCTTCCTTCGCCACAGTATCCATGCAAAAGATAGCAGGATCAAAGCGGTAGTAAGATCCAAACTACGGTTTCTTTTAATACTAATTAATTAGTTACAAGTGAGTAATACTGCCTAATCTAGTTCTTTGTTGGTTAGAAACAGAAGTCGTTTTTCTTAGCTACTCCAGGGAAAAATATTATTTGATATTTAACTTTTTTTAAATGTTAACTGTTTGAAATAAACGTTTAAAACAGAATTAGGTATAATAAATATAAATGTAATATTTTGTCATAATTATAAAAGTCAAATAAAATAAACTTTACGAGCATATAACGCAAAGCATTCTAATTCTGAAGATACTCATCTCAATACAAGCAATTAAGAGTCTACCTCCAGTGCTTGTATCTAACACAATTACCCCGTTTTTGGGGTAAATTACCCTAAGACGGGGTAATTTCCCTTGGGTTGTTATCAATTACATCCGATGGTTTGAGTTAGGGCACAGTTGTTTGATTACTGGTTTAATTTTAATAATTTTATTATAATTCTTCCCTTTTTAATATTTTACTATAAATTGCCTTCGAAACTGCTTACCATTAAGTAAAATTTTGGTTTTAGAATTTTGAAAATATATTAAAACCCCCATTTATTTATTAAGACGTATATTTTAAGGTTAAATATTTTAAATTAAATTGCTTAATTTGTGTTAAATTGTCTTTAACATCAACCCTTGAACCCTCGAATTACCTACGTAAATCGTTAGAAACACCCTTTCAATCTCAATAATAGGGGTATCTTAATATAACATAACAACTATACTTGTTTTATTTACGGGGATGCTTTGTTTAAGTAATAGTCACTTGATTGCCCGCATCCACCATTTATCTAAAATAAAATCTAAGTTTTACCATGTGGTAGATCTACGTGCGAGATCGTCTGGGTACCAACCTCCTTTCTATTTCAGCCGTGAAGCAGTTCGCTGTGTTCGAAGGAGAGCCAGTGTAATTACCGACTCGAGAAAGATGAAACATCCTCTACATGGGCAATGCATTGGCAGTGATCTTAACGTACTAAGATAAGAACATTGCCGTCGTGTCGGTAGACGGTACCACTTTCCATCAGGCGAACCGTCTGCTGGTATGCTCATAACGTATGTAAAAAACTATGGTTTTACTTAACTATTTATTACTTAGTGAAATGGGATCGATGTTTTCAAGAGGATAACGTCAGATCCTTAAATCCCTAGTCATTTATGAAACGCCGAAATTTCATTATTTGCCTAGCTAAAGTCGCAAAATCAGGAAGTTTTCTATGAGTAAAAAATACTTCAAGATATTAGTTTCACTTGGAAGTTGCATGAGGTAAGGTTTGGTTTCTAGTATTCATTGGTCAGAAAAACAAAAAAAACCCTAAAATATTTACATTTTAAATATAAATACGATAACTTTTTAGTTTAGGAAAACATGTAAATGTTATATTTTACAAAACGTTTTATTTAGGGGCAAATTTATGTACATTCATAAACATGAACACACGCCGTAATTAATCCATCGAGAGTAGTCGGTAGAAGCGTTAAACAACGCATTTGGTTGTTTATGTTGAGTACCAGTGGGAATGGTTGCGAATCTGTCGTCACTATCCAGGCACAATGAGAAACAAAACAGCTACAATGTACGAGTACGGCAACCCGAGACTCAAACCCTCGAACTGTCGTGTCGGGTCGGTCGGTTAACCAAGGCACGTAACAAACTGAGCTACCATGCCCACAAATTTATGTAATATTTCGTTTCTGATAAATGTTTTTATTTACTTGTGTTCAAGTACATAATACAAATTAGGGCCCTAGGAAGTGATATACGGGCTGTTTCTAAGGAAATGACTGTATAGCAGGCGAGCGTGTTTTTCATCCTTATTACCTAATAAATTAACTCCTTGTTCACATAACTCATTTTTCCACGTGAAAGTATATGTATTTTTGTCGAGTGCGCGTTCTAGTGTAGGTAAGTAGGTTATTTTTTATAAGGTTGCAAACAAGCATACGTCCCGCCTGATGGTTAGCAGTCACCGTAGCATGTAAAAGTGTGTAATACCAGCGATATCAGGCACGCCGACCCTAAAAGAACTCCATACAAAGTACATTGAAAAACCCATGCCAGATAGTTCATTCCACAGCCTGAGCGTTGAAGGTAGCTTCTTTGAAAGCTACCGGCTCGAAGCAATTTGGCAATCATTTCAACTTACTCATGAATTAATTTAATATTGTTAGATATTTCAACGTTAACAAAACATACATTGTAACCCTATATCTACACTTGTAGTTCGCTCCGAAGTTTGAATTCGTGACCTCTTTATCTCAAAAATTCCATGTCCGATTTGGCTTATTTTCGAACTTGAACATCCCATTTGGCTCATTAAGCAGTCTACAAAATTTCACGACGATCCGTTGAAAGGAACTTGAGTTATGAACGGACAAACATTGATACATACATACAAACGCCAGATTGCTCCAAAATACTCTGAGAACTTTACTCGCTTTGCTCGATCGTTCTACTGTAAGATGTCGTGTTAAAAACATAAAAGGGAGTACGACTCAGCACTGTATCAGCTCTAAGGAGATAGACGCTGATCTTCCCTTGCACCCCAATTTAGCTGTTTTGGCGTTGCAGATTTACTGGCGGTTTCATTTAAAGGTACAAGCTTTGATTCACACCGTTAAAGAAATTGCACTCCTAAAGGTTGTATTCAGACTTCTTCTAGTATGGTTTTCTCTTTATGTCAGGTACGAAAGTGTTAATATTAAGGTTTATGTTTTACTCCTGTATACTATAAAAGTTAAGATTTACCGTCGTGGCAAGATAGAAAATGACTTTTTAAATTAATTTAGTTTATAAAATCAGGATATTTTCTATACATTTTTGTACAGTTTTTTTTTCAAACGAATTTTTTTCTTACCGGCCAGCACCATGCTGGCTGCCAGTACCATGCTGCGACATTTATATTAATAGAAATACTTATACCCGCCTTAAACTCGATTTTTTTCCGAGACGAAATCGTACTTTGTCAAGTAACATCAGTTATTAAGATTTGCATTTTTATAATCGGGTAATATAACCTCCTTCATACAAACTTTCTCTTGACACAATATAACATATATACTTAAGCACACGTAAATGTGAAAAATATATACTTGATATACCTATAGTTACTTCATTTCGTCAGGCGTACATGCATTGTTTCAGTGTGCTTAACCTTGAGTTCGCTCAGTAAAAAGATTACACACACTCGAACATTATGCTTTACATACAAATTAAATCATAACCATAGCCGATCGTTTTTCGAGAGCAGTATATAATAGGAGAAGTATACAGGAACGGTAGTTAGGTCACTAATAATACTATATAACAAAATGGCTAATTCATGTGACATCAAATTCAATAGCGTTAGACAGGCGAAAAATACAGCGCATGCATGGTGTAAGATTTAGGTTATTATTTAATTGATGTAGTAGCACGGTGTTTAGATGGTCAAGCGTCTCTTGAATGTCTCCCGTTTAGTTTTTTTGGCCTCTGGGCCATTTCGATGGCTGTCTCCGCTTTGCTGGGAGGGAAGTCTGAAACCGCTTTCTTTACTACCTCCTATTTCTTCTGATTAACTTCGTTGCGGGTCACAAGGCACAGCTTGTGTGTCATTGCACAGCAGCATTATTCGTTGATTATTTGATCGAAGGACGCCATTGTTGATCATGATAAACAGGAGTTGCAGTGGTGGGACAGAGTGGCGGGTGTGCTCCGATGGATTGTAGGCGAAAAATACAGTTAAAAATTATCTTTCCTTTCTTATATCCACACTGAGCAGTTTATGAAACAAATGAGCTTACACTTACTTATACACACCCATACATACAATCCCACTCCCTCACACTCATACATGTAATTTCCCGACCATTAATTTGGTATTTTCATACCATAATACCTTTTTAATTTTTCATCTACATTTATTTTATATAATACATAGCGTATTAAATTGGAAGCCTGCGATACAGGCTCGCCTAGCAGGGTTAAATGTTAAACTTTTTGTGAAATTCTATAGATTTCTAGAAAAATCTTATTCGTGTGAATAATATTTTACTTACGCTAGGTTTTTAGGTATTCACAAGCTCATGTGATTTAAAAACGTCGGCATTAACATAAAACATTTGTCCCGTTGTTTGTTCCATATTCGTGTAATCCCGGTGTTATAAGGCCGATCACGTCGCGAGAATATTTCCCTGGAAAGCTTAATTTTAAAACATTTAAAAATTTACATTTGTTTCATTTTTAAGCTTCACAAGTGGGGTCGGTTTTTCATTTGACGAACTTTTATTTGGTGAACAGGGTAGGACTTTTTATCATAAATCGGGATGAAAGAGGACTTTTTTGGATTTTTCATTAAAATATATTTCTATTGGTTACGTTTATGTTTACACAGGCATTTCTTTAAACAGTCTAGGCTTGGGAACTTGATAACAGCTGACTTCTACGCTAGAGGTTGCGGGTTCGAATCCCGGCGGGGGCGGATCTTTGTGTTATCTGCAAGACACATTTTTCGCTTCCATACAATATTCTTATCTATGTATTTTATATCTTATCGTTACTTAGTGCCTGCGATACAAGACTAAAAATTAGTGCAGGGCTGAGTCAATATGTGTGTCGCGATGTGGTTATTATTATTATTAATATAGTGTTTGTCATATTGCCGAAAATGTACACATGTTAGTTATTAATGGCGTTTACAAAGGCATTACAGGCAATTATTTTCGCAATCTTGACTTAGGAACTGTAGTTGATCAATCAGGAGCAATTCCACTAGCACCAAATCCTTTATGTTTGACATATTGCCGTAAAATTGCTCGAAGTTGCCGTGAGTGTAGTGATGTGAAAATTCTCGGGTTGCGCAATTTTAGTTGGCCTTGAAACCGAACCAATTTAAATTATAAAGAGTCTGGGTTGGTACCACCCTCATTTCTATTTCTGCCGTGAAGCAGTTCGCTGTGTTCCGGTTTAAAGGATTTAAGAACCAGTGTAATAACCAGCCAAAGTGGTATAACCTTTACCTCTACTTACATCACGACACACACATTGACTCAGCCCTGCACTATCGTAAGAACTTGTATTGCAGGTGCTAAGCAACGATATGGTATACACGAAATAAATACGAATACAACATAATGAACATAACGAAACAATGCGTCTTGCAAATAACACAAAGTCCCACCCCCGCCGGGATTCGAACCCGGAACCTCTAGCGTAGCAGTTGGCTGTTTACACCACTGCGCCACGGAGGTAACCTATGTATTTGTCTCAAATAAATGTTTAATAATAAATAATTGACATTGGGTTAGTGCTCCTGTAAGACATTGTTGTGTCAAAAGGCAGTATCACTTTCCATCAGGTGAAATATCTGCTTGTTTAAAAAAATATAAGCAATGTGAACTATACTTAACAAGAAAATCCCAATAGTAATAACTTAATGCTTTAAGATACGCGGTTGTAACCTTGTTTAAAAAATCCATGTTTTTACTATGGGCATGAAACCGAATGTTATCAAACTCATTGTCTGGCATCTCTCGAAATTTGAGGTTAGCTTAAACAAAACCTCTGAAGCTCGGAAGGCATCCGAAAATCCGTAGTGTAATTCCGGATTTTCGATAAAAAAAGGTCAAAAGATTGATCCTAAAGATATTGCATCGTAAAGGTTGGATTACCGCTGTTTGAACAAAGGCAGGCCATCAGAAAGTGCGGGTTTGATGCCCGGGTATCCATTCTTTTCAGGTTTTTTCAATAGAAAATTTTATGTACCTATCTACGTATAGGACGCAGACATTTTTGGGAGCGTTATTTTTTTGTCATAAGTCTCATTGTGTTGTGAATAGGCTGTGACAATATTTGGATTCACAATAGGCGCGAATATGTTGACTGAAATATATTTTTTTTCATGAGTAAAAACCGTACGATTCGCCTTTTTTGGTTTAACGAATTTTAACCTTAACGACCTAAATCACCTGATTTTTTAATTTATAATCATGCAATAGGGAATATGCATGAGTTTTTTTATTTATTATAATTTAATACCACTTAAATACACAAATCTGTTAGATTTTCTCATATATCTCACTTATTAACTTCAAGTTATAAAGCTTCAAAGTCGTTGGTTAGACAGAGAGATCTGATAAGTACTATGACGTCAAAGTACACAGGCGCCATACAACTTCCATAGGAAAGGTTGTTCTGATGAGCGAGATAGATATATTCACTCTGAATGGTTATATCTCCATGATTTATCGTACAATTCTAATTCAATTTTCATTTCAATTTAAATACTTTACGATAAAATGAATGAATAATCAAATTGAATTTCATGCATATTCCCTATTTCTACAAAAATAATGTGTACAATTTTTTCGGGACACGCACGCCACTCTGTCCAGAAATAGTATGTATTCAATATATAGCACAGAATATAAATATATAGTATAGTAGTCCATGTATAATACAGTATATTGTATACTGATATAATTACTGCGAAATGCATTATCTGTAATGTGTTTTAAGTATGTATTTGTTTATATAAATAGAAATATCGATTTTTTTTTTTAATTTAACATCATAATTCAAAGAACTTTCTCTTTTTTTTTAATACGCTTAAAAATTAAACATTATACGCGAATGATCCGAAGTCCATGCAATTTATTACACAAATGAAACAATGATTGGCAATTCCATTTGATTAATCGAATTCATTTAAAATATATGTAAACTAAAGCTGATTACAATGAAACGGATGTTGATTTGATTAGTGGATGTATTTGGGTAATAGGCGGTTCACTTTTTTGTGAAATTAAATTTAAACATCAAAAACGATCACCATCCATAGTTACATAAAGTGAATACTTAAGACCATAGAATTTTAATGCGACTGCGGCGAAGCTGAAAAAGTGTTTTATATATTAGGCATTAATGTATGTATGTCCATTCGTGTGTCGTAGATAATCTTATAGTTATATACAAAGTTTGACTGTACCTTGTACCGCTTAGCTTTTATACAAATGGTTTATACAATGGTACCGGTTTAGAATTGATACAAATTATCACATCAAATACAAACGAATACCAGGTGGTATTCGATTTTGGTATTAGAATGAAATGAATCAAAAACCGTTTTAATGAAATAAATAAGTACACACGGCCACGCATCATCCTAACCTGTTCGGACTTTGTACAGTTCTTAGGTTGTATCTTGTAATGATTGATACTGCGTTTGTTATGAGAAGCTTTATGTGTGATCGTCTGTACCAAAGTCATGTTTGTCACTGCGTGTAGCGAATTTTAATATATATTATTTAAATGTAATATATTCTTGTTTTTCCTTTTTCATATTTTTGAGTTTTTTTTTTTTTTTAATTTAAGTATTATAATCATAATACACATCCGAAAGAACTGTAACTCTACTTTTCAGATAAACAAGTTTAAGGCATTTTTTTTTCATTCTTCCTACTTAATATTATCAATTTGAAAGTTTGTTTGTTATTCGATCATGCAAAAACGGCTGAAGAAATTTTGATTGCCATATAACAGAGGAACTGTTTATTCCGAAATAAAATTGATATCCGAATAGAAACCTACGCAGACGATGTCGCCGTAAAACTAGTTTTCGTATAAAAAGTATTATATAGGTTTACACCCAATAAATAATAATAGAAAAAAAAACCACATCACGACACACACATTGATTCAGCACTGCACTAAGTATCGTAAGAACTAGTGCCTACATAGTAACTACATAGATAAGAATACAACATCCAAAACCGGTTAAAGAAACAATGCTTCTTACAAATAACACAAAGTCCCGCCTCGCCGGGATTCGAATCCAGAACCTCTAGCGTAGCAGTCAGCGGTTTACACCACTGCGCCAGATCGTCAAAACCTAATGACAACATACCACGAAGAATAGGTTTTTAAAAATTTCATGATTCCTTCCTGTTCACCTAATGGGGTTTTTAAGAATCATTATCCAATCCAAAATTTGATTTATGGCATCGGCCATATATGAAGAATCATTATTCAAATATGCATAGAAAACTGTCAAATTCGGGAATCGCAAATGTCAATTTGACAGAAAATAATCAGATTCAACGCAAAGCGGCCGTTTTAACCCTACTATCTACTTAACTCTACGTATGTACCTATATTAATATTTATAGCAAAATTATAAATTTAATCAGCATTGAATAAGGGATAATTAATTTATTTCGGCCGCATTATCTTTGCCGACAAAAGTGGGTTCGGACTGCTATTGTTTTCCCTGAAAGCGGGGTAAATATGTGATTTCGTTACATATACATTTGGGTGTTTGTGGTTATTTGTTCGAAATAAACAGGGTATTTTGATCGTCTCATTCAAGGATGTTTTTATTGTTAAATGTTTTGAAGGAGGTATGTCTCGTCATGAGATTTCATGGGAAATATTTGGCCGTTTTATAATTGTTTTTTGTTTTTCATTTCATCATTCAAAAAATTTAGCATACAAAAACTTCATTGTATCGTTTCAAAGTACGTCACTTTAACCTATTGTTGTAAACAAAATGCAAACAAATCAATCAATAGAAAAAAAAACAATTTTACTAAAAATAAGAAAATCAAGAAAAATATGAATAGTTTGATATTTATAGATTATAAAATTATGAAGAAAAAATGCTTCAAATAAATTGTAACACTGATTTGCAAATTATCTTATAATATCGCGATTTTTAAATATAAATAACATTACTCTAAATTTTATGGTGACAGAAATAACAGATTTTTAGGAACCCTTTGAAACTTAACCTTATTTAAGGTGCTGTCTACCTGACAAAATCGTTGACAGAACTTAAACGCCTCCTAGACCTACAATAACATTGAACAATGTTAAACAATTTAAACTAAACTTTTACCTAAACGATCGTTATATTGCAGGAAAATACGAAATGCACAATGTTTTCGCGTTCAATCGGATTATGGAATGATACAGCGTGCATTGAGCAATACTGATCCAACACGACACAATAAAAATTAATCAAGCTCAATATTTTATTCATCTTCAATATTGACCCTAAATGATAAATTATTGTCAAATTCGATGTTGTGCAATAGAGTTGATCGCTTGTGCCCCTGCCAGACTAGTTTGTAAGTAGCATACCTTGCATTGTGGGAACGGCTCCGGCGGTCTACTGACTCTCCAGCCCAGCAGAGGTGGTATGCAGACCAGGGCGCTCATCAGCCATACAGCCGCTATCATCAACGCTGCACGCGCGGGCGTCCGCTTCTTCAGGTAGTCCACGGCCTGGAAAAAAAAGAAGTTCTAATTTCAAATTCATAGTTAATATGTTAACACTAAAAATATTAGTATTATAAAATGACAGGTGTACAGGTGGTGTAGGTACAGGTGGTAGATCTGTTTGGGTTGATACCATCTTCCTTTCTATTTCTGCTGTGAAGCAGTTCGCTGTGTTTCGGTTCAAAGTATTGGAAAGCCAGTGAAATTACCGGTACGAGAGTATTCCATATTTAACTCTACATGAGCAACGTATTGGCGGCGCTCTTGACGTTCCAGTCAGCAAGGGCATCGTCGTGTCAATAGGTGGCGGTATGACTTTCCATCAGGTGAACTGTGCTTGTCTGCCCTTGGTGTTGTATAAAAATGCCTTTATCTTATTGGGTGTCACAATACTTGTTTGTAGACAAATTATTATTCACATACCAAATGCCGAATCAATCTTTATCCTAATCTGACGACGAGAAAAAAAAATATATTTAAAGTATATATCAGTTTAAAATTAAGACGTAAATGTTATTATAAAGCTTTAGGCAAAGTCTGCCAAAGCCAAAAACAGATTAACACACAAACGTACATATACATCCGTGAAGTCAAACAAATCCCTAAGAACCGGGATATTTCTAGATTTTCATCTTAGGATTTGTGTTTTCTTAGATGGTACTGGTGCCAAGAATAAATCAAATTTAATATCAACAGAAACATTCAAATGGACGGAGATTTAGTTTAGTGCCAATAAAGTATCAAAATAGTATTTATATGTACTTATATATTACTGTTGTATAGATATTGAGTATATAAACTATAACACAGTTTCAACTGACTTTTATATTTAAATTGTCTTTTGGAACGTGGTAGCTCAGTTTGTTACGTGCCTTGGTTAACCGTTTAGCCCGACGACAGGTCGACGGTTCGAGTCTCGGGTTACCGTAAGTTGTAGCTGCCATGGTCCTCGTTGTCCCCGGATAGTGATGACAGATTCGCAACCTGTCACACTGGGACTCAACATAAACATGCGGTGTTTACTACCTCTGCCTACCCCTCTCGAGGGATAAATTACGGCGTGAGTTTATGTTATGTTGTGTTTTCTTATTTTTGGGAAAAAAAGATTTATCCGTAAAAATATGACTAAAACAGCTTGAAAGTTAATTATTTTAATATTTCATAGTTCATAATATTGATCCCCAATTAAGTATGAGGCTCGAAGATTTAGGTAGCCTTATGTATTTTAAGCGATAAATATGTCTTTGAAATACGGTTTCACCATGACCACAAAATCTCATGGCATGGCCGAACCTAGACAATAAACATGAATCGTCATAAATTATTCCTATGCGATAAAATGGCGGATACAGGAAATAAAGGTCCCTGTACAAGATCAGTAAAGAGGCTGGATAGGAATCGTTTCTTAATATATTTAATTCTGAATATCTTTATCTATAAAGTATCTGAAAATGTTTTGTAGGCAATATCATAGGTAAAAACAAGCTGATAGTTCACCTGATGGAAAATGATACCGCCTATTGACGAGACACTACTGACTATTGATGTCTTCAAACGCCAACAGCCCATGTAGAATTAAAAGTGCTATACCTATCTTGCCGATAAATATATACATTGGATATCCAAATAGGAACTTCTTCACATTAGAAATAGAAAGGAGGGTGGTAGCAACCGAGACGATCTCGAACACTACCACCTGCACATATTGTTTAATCTTGTACGAAACCCTTAATAATTGACGCCGACTCACACTTGGCTGGTTTTTTTCTAGGAGAGCAACAATTCAGGATTCCCATAAATAAGCATTCAGAACCGGTGGTATTTAACCATTAAAACTCAAATATCTAATTGTGAATAGCTAATTCGTGGAACCCTTGCAGATTTATTGTATTACTCTAACTTAAAACATAATAAATTTTGCCTGAAGGTGATACAAAATTAATACAGTTAAAACATTTTTTATTCTTAAAAAATGGTTAATTATGTGCAAAAGAAAATTACAATGATAATTAAATCATCAAGTATTATAATCAAAAGTATATGCGAATTAAAAAAAATACACAAAAATACAAGCTTGTAATTAAATTTTAAGAGCTCACATTAATGATAAGACTCATGATAAGATCAGTTAATTCGGTATTCAAAATAGGCTCGTGTACTCTTATTTAAAAGCGTATGTATGTAACTGTTGTTCGATTAGGTATAATATTCGTTTGTACATTAAATATTTATTTAAAAAGAGGTATGCGTTCCGCATTAAGAACAAAAATTCGTTGCAACGAATTCCAGTGGTACGAGTATTGGTTGTTGGTATTAGAATGGAATAAATCAAAAATATGTTGGCATCTTGCATTTTTACTGACTGAGATCTATGAATTCTAGTCAAATACTAAGGGGTTATCGAGGAAATTTAGCTAGCATAATGTTAAAGTTTTTGAACATGCCGTTTCCAGTAAAACTATGAGTATTACGCTGGTGTATTTGACGGGGATCAGACATCGGCGAACCAACGATAAATCACACAACAATTCGATTACCCAAGTAGGACAGGGCTGGCTCACATATTGCGCTCACTTTTATTGTTTATACTGTACTACTTTTGAAACTATAGTTAGAGACGAATTTAATAATATTAATAATCTTTATTGAACTTCTTAGGTCTTATTTACTATATATGTTTTAAATAATTTACAAAAGGAAGGTATAATAATAAATAATAATTGAGTTGTCTTTCTAATGACACAAAACACTTTAAATAAAGAGATTATAAGTAAACTATGCCCGAACTAGGAAAACCTGTGTTTCGGGCGAGCTTTGAGGCACGTAAGAGTTAATTTTATACAACATCCAACATATAAGATAAGAATACAACATCCAAGACCGGTAAGCGAAACAAAGCGTTTCGCAAATAACACAAAGTCCCACGCCCGCCGGGATTCGAACCCGGAACCTCTAGCGTAGCAGTCGGCTGTTTACACCACTGCGCCACCGAGGTCGTCAGTTTACTTAACAATTTCTGATTACAATATTTTCTCTTATATATCTCATACTTTTTAGAGCGCATTTTTGAGTTTTAGTTTTTAATCTTAATGTTTAACAATATAAAATTTTGTCAATTTGAAGACATTTTTGAGTTCATTAAAAAATAAAATGAAAGAGTTTTTGAAATCTTTCTATTGAGACTATTTGGACATAGGCAATTTTTTTTAATTCAAAAAATTCAAAACGAATTCATGTCAGACGAAGATGATGCCAAAAGTTAGCCTTATAAAAAAGCCTTATGTTCAATGCACTTTTAATGTAAATAAAATAAGTGCTTTCAAATCGACATTTTTATCTACCAGTGTACACAATATCCGTAATACAATGAACACTGGCCGAGTTAATACATAATCATTTTTGCGCCGACGCTTGTGGCCGATTTTAATTACGTAAAATGGGATATCATGGCAACACTGGATTTGCCTTTGGCACAGAAAACCGCGAACAATTAGTTTAAACTTATAATCACGTTATTGAAATTCATATTCAATTTTCCATGAATTTAAATGAAATTTGACCAAATCATTTTACTAGTTTATAAATAAAATGATACTTGAACTTTATGAAATCCGCTTTCACATACGTGCGCTATAATATATATCGGTATCTTAAGATATCGTAGACACGGCGGGAATAGCGGTTCACGGATGGCCGCTACGTATATGTGTAGCGGCTGTCGGAGAACGCATTTTACGCTATGAGTGTGATATCTTACGATATATTATAGCGCATGCATGTGAACCTTTTTAGCGGGGATAAGTAATTTTTTCCTTTTACAAAACCCTGCGTCTTTAAGTAAATTTTTATTATTTTCTATCTGTATTTTGTATAAATACATAATATTCACTAGTTACGAGAGAATAAAAAGTGATCAATCTTTCAACAGGAAGCTGTGAAACAGTTCGCTGTGTTTCGGTTCGAAGGATTGGAGAGCAAGTGTTTTTATCGAAACGAGAGATATAACATCTTTAACTCTACATGAGCAGTGCATTGACGGTGCTATTGGCGTTGCTCTTACTTGTCATCAACGGCACCGTCGTGTCACTTTGCGGTATCACTTTCCATCAGGTAAATTTCGAATACAAAATTTTACCCAAATAAGCAAACATTATCAACAACAAAAAAAAACAGGGCAAAATCGTTAAATATAATTATTTAATACATAACTCTTCTCTTTACCGTATACAAGTAAACGTGACCAGTCTGTGAGAATACATACACATACATATACATTATATATATATGTATTCCCTTCACATATGAGTTTTACTACGGATCATAAATCTCAGACATTGTGAAATATGCAAATATAAATTTTATTACATGACTAGCACTTTCGTACGGCTTCGGACGTTATTTTAATAAAGTTACTGAAATGATAAGGAGTCCACTCATGCTTAATAAAATGCATTGAATTTTTAAAAGTATAATTCTAACAAAACAAAATAATAAAAAAATAATCCTTCGGCACAAACACAGATACTATTTTGTTGTAACTGATTTGAATAATTGAACAGAAAATAATATGAAAAATATCAAAATGTTAGTTTTTCATTATTATTAATTAGTTGGTACCGGGAAACTCGTACCACATGACTGTTCTTTTGAGAAAATTGTCCCATTGATTTACCTTTTCAACCCCTCACTATAGGTACTAGAGCAAGTACAGTAAAAAGATCATTCAAATCGGTCCAGCAGTCTTCGAGTTTTAGCGACACTAACAGCTATTTATTTTTGTATATAAGAATAAGAAGATTGTCATGTTCCGTTCAGCTTTTCTTCCCGTACATAAACATAAACTCACGCTATTATCCGTTGAGAGGAGTTGACAGAGGAGTTCACACCACATTTCGCATGTTTAGCCCCAGATTGACAGGTTGCGAATCTGTCGCCATTGTCCGGGCACAGTGAGGAACATGGCAGCTACAACTTACAGCAAGCCGAAACTCAAACTCTCTCTCGACGTGTCGGGTCGGGTCGGTCGGCTATCCAAGACTCGTAACAATTTTCTTACCGGCTGTATGAAATAAAATTTACTTTCAGGCCCCTAAGTGAGTGCTAGGCTACAAGTAAAGCCAGCTTAAAACTTGTGGTTCTTCCCATCCTATAGTGAATACAGGATACAGTTTCTATCCTTAATGTAATCTACAATGTAACAAGTCATTTGAATAATCGTTAATTACTAAATGTATATGCAAATATAACTGGAGACATTCCACATAGAAAATTCATTTTACATTTTCAGCGTCGAAAAGTCTTTTATAATGCGCACTGCAAAGGAAAGGAATTCTTTGCCTGCTGAAGTATTCCTTGATAGAAATAACCTAGGGCTCTTCAAGGCAAGAGTTAATAGGCTTCTTTTGGGAAGGCATGTTCCATCTTAGACTTCATCGACGCTTGACATCAAGCGGGATTGGGGTCAAATGCTTGCCGAGTTGTAAAAAATCCCATGGTCAAACCATAAATGATTTTTGATCCCAAAACGGATGATATTTCCCATCAAAGAATTTTCTCTACTACTTTTTGCCTTCGTTCGTATTTTCTTAAAAAAAATACATTGGTTTTTTTTTTGGCAATTGTGCCACAAATTTATTTATTCCCTATTCAATCTATTCTTTAAAGGCAAAGGAATTTCCCGAAAATTTTCCCATAGATTCATAAACCTTTTAAGCAAGTTTGGGCAAACAAACAGACGGTTCTCCTGCCGCCTATTGACACGAGGATGCCTTAACGTCGACGCCAAGAGCACCACCAATGCATTGCCCATGTAGTGGTAAAGATTTATCAATGTCCAGTGATATTCGAATTTTAATGGCCCAGGCGATAACTCAAATTCAAATTTATTACTTGAACATTAAACTAGATAATGCAGTTGTTAAGGTAATATGCTGGCATAAGAAATTACAAATATCTTATCAATATATACATACGCAGGTATGTTTAGTTTTATATCAAAATGAGTAATGAGAGACAAAAACGTGATACAAAAGATGCCTTTTTTTTTCATAGTAATTTTTTGGTTTAGTCGCTGGACTTCTTCTGAGTGGATTTTTTAATGACTTTAATGTTAAGTTAATGTTTTTGAATGTTAAGCCGTTGCCCTATAGGCAAATGCTAGCCTTTGCATTTATAAAGTATAGCGGCTTCGTACAGTTAGATGTAGGTATTTAACTTTTTTGAAAATTCTCTACCGCCTGTGATCATCAAGAATAACGTAGGATTCTAATGCTGAAAGATTTATTTCAAATCGGTCCAGTAGTTATGGAGCCTATTCAATACAAACAATCAAATCTTTCCTCTTTATAATAATAATTATTAGTATGTTTAACGAACGTAAATAAAAAACTACACAACGAATCTGCTGACATCTTTTCCCATCACCTACCAACAGGTGAGACGTCAGCTCGTTTGCCCCGTTTTGAAAAAAAGAAAACAATTATTTTCCACTAAAAATAATAAAACCTCTTCATTAAACTATCCATTTTACCGAAAACGTCTTAAGATACCGACAGATAGACGAATCGTTACTATTATAAATTCCTGTTTCGATACAATGTAGTTGTTGCATGTTCGCAAATCCATAAAGTTGATCCCGAAGTACGAATTTATCGCGTTTACGAGTGGCACTGCGGGGTGTTATTAGTCATGACTCAACTGGGTTTAGAGCTTGTGAGGTTAGAAATGCTTAATTTATAAGCTGAAGCGTTTAAACAACGTCAACGAAAAACATGGAAATCGATCACCTGATTGAAAGGCACTGCTGCCTCGGACGGTTCACCTGATGGAAAGTAATACCACCGCCTTGCCACGACGATGGCCTTGATGTCTTAGAACGTTAAGAGCACCAGCCCATGAAGAGGTAAAGATGTATTTCATGCCGTTAGAACACTGGCTCTCCAATCTTTCAAGCCAAAACACGGCAGTAACAGTTTCTCGCTTCTCCGTTCTTTCTCGATTCGTGATAGCCGGGTTGACAACGTATGATCCAGACAATCCTTGATACATGGTCGTAGACCATGGATCTTCTAATGTAGACCCGGCTGTAAAACGTGATGTCTAAGGTTCGAATCCTGGCTCGGGTAGGTTTGTAACTGTTACCTAAACTATAAGCAATATTTTTTTTATATGATCTTGTATCATGATTTGGATATTGATTCTGAATTTAATTAAATCAAAAATAAGTAGAAGTAAATAAATGTAATACAATAAACAAGAATGAGCGTTGATGTCTGACATCAATGCGATGATATGGTACTGTAGGGCTGAGTCAATGCGTGATGTGGTTTGTTCACTTTTATTTAACAATATACTGACAAAAATTAAACTTGGGTTTGATCATTTTGATGTTCAAGCGCCAGGCATTGTAAACTATTTTCAAAAACCCGCTATATCTCATCATTTGTAGTATGGCATTTCATATGCGTATTACGTTTCCAAACCCGCTTGTTATGATCAAAAGCGAAATATTTGGATCGAGCTGCATCAAAGGATCGACCAATCACAGGCCCGTATAACATCTTTAATGCATGAGGTAATAAGCGATTTTTGCGCTTTCATCTGACTCACCTACCGCTGGATAAAGCGATCAGGTCAGTGATATTTCAATTGGCTCGGTAAATGTCGGGTTTGATATGAAAATAAATATGTGTGAATATGTGGTGAAGGTTTCTCGCCTAAATTATGGTGAAAATGTTTACTTTTTCCTTACAGAAGACTTCGATATACATTTTTATTTGAGTTTATTGTTAAGGAGGTTACCTCTGTCTGTCCGTCCGTCAGTCAGCGGGGTGTAATCTCAGGAATATGAAGACACTCAAAATGTTCAAGTATTAAAGGTATTAAAAAAAATACCTTTGAAAATAATTTGATTGCTCATGTTTTTTCTACATTTGCTGTTGATGTCTATTATGGTATGGAACCCCTATGTGCGATTCCGACTCACACTTGGCAGTATTTTGATAAACTGATATTTGACTTGATAAGATTTAAGCGCCCGTATAAGGGTATAGGGTTCTGACCTTGGCTTAGGCAAATAAATTGTGTCACGGACGCATAGTTAAAAAAACCAAAATTTTTAAACAATCCTTATTTAAACTTGCAATGTTTTAATATCCGTTTCGAACTTTTTTGAGTCCATGTATTTATCTTTCATTTTTTTCTATTATTTAGTAACGACAGAATAATGTAGAATATAAAATAAGGCCGAAAGATGTTGTAAGAAGTGGTAGCTCAGTTTGTTACGTGTCTTAGTTAACCGACCGACCCGACCCGACAGGTCGAGGTCTCGGGTTTCAATAAGTTTTAGCTGCCATGTTCCTCATTGTGCCCGGATATTGGCGACACATTTGCTACCTGTCACACCTAAACATGCAAAATGCGTTCGACACCTCTGCCTAACCCTCTCGAGGGATTAATTACGGCGTGAGTTTATGTACTCGTAGGTTATGTGTTATATAGAAAATAAGGTGACAGGACAAGGACAAACAAGCACACGGCCTGTCTAATGGTGAGCAGTCACCGTCACACACACATTGACTCAGCCCTGTACAAAGATATAATCTTTTATCGCTGGTACTAAGCAACGATATGGTATAAACTACATAGACAATAATATAACATCCAAGTCTTTCAAATATCAAACAAATAACATAAATGAATAGGAAAGGCGACTGTCCAGCTCTAATATTTGTTTGAAATTATTTAATTAATAAGAAAGAATGCAGAAGATGGAAGAGAGAGAATAAAAGCTGGCGAAACTACCCCTTGGTCCCAGAACAGAAGATAACGCAAAAGAACATAAGTTGACTTAGACAAAAACAATTTTTACTTGGTTAACATAATTTCCCCCGCGGTTTAGAAGTAAATTCTCTCATACAAGCATTTTAGAGATCCTCAGGTGAATTGTGAGCTGGAATATTTTACCCAAGTGTATTTTTATTTATTTAAATTGAGGTAACAAATTGTTTAAAGTAATAATTGATAAATAATAATATTTTAAATAAATCACATACCCAAGTACACTTTCATTAAGATTTACATATTTATTATAAAATGGAACACATTTTTGTTGTTGTTGTATAGTGGGTTTATGAAGAATGAGAATTGAAATCTTGAATCACTTATCTAATAATGTCTAGAGGTAACTAAACAATTATTATTATTTTTATTGTGTAAGTATGTATTTAAAAAATTTAATGCATCGGACATTCAACATAATTTATCTCATGTACGGAACCTTTTCGCGTACGAGTGACGCTTGGCTCATTTTTATTTTCCGGAGAATTTTCCTGGAGGAACTAAAAAGACTAAAACGTGTTTGTTGAAACAGATCGAAATCTTATGCATTATAATAATAAAAAAATCCTCCCTAGCTATTTCTCAGAAGCCTGACTTAACGTTGAAAGACTAATCTGTAAGAAATCTATGAAAAACTATGTTATTAAAGATTTTTCTAACTTTCTCCTGAGCTTAAAACTCTTGGGGTTTGTTTTTTAAAATACTTGCACAAGTTTTACACTAGGTATTATATTAGACTAGCATATTTTTATGCGACTCATTTTGTGCAACACTCAAACTGTAGCCGAAACTTTTGCAACAAAGACGTTACGAAAGCATTTAGGCTCACTTTTAGCCCCTTTTACATCATAAACATAACATAAACTCACGCCGTAATTAATCCCTCGAGAAGGGCAGGCAGGGGTGTTACACACCGCATTTCGCATGTTTATGTTAAGTCCCAGTATGACAGGTTGCGAGTCTGTAGTCCGGGGACAATGAGGAATACGGAAGCCACAACTTACGGCCACCCGAGACTGGAACCCTCGACTTATCGGGTCGGGTCGGTCGGCTAACCAAGGCACGTAACAAACTGAGCTACCACGAACTCCCACACACCTTTACCCAATATTTATATTATAAAACAGTACACAGCTTTGTACGCAAGACGAATCGAAGATTACCTAATCTTCCAATGTACGTTAGATTTTATTCCCTTCAAATTTTTACGAAAAAATAAGTCTCTTCAAACCCGCATCTCTTCGTTCCTTTATCTTAAGATACAGTCGCACTGTCCGTGTAACTTTGGAATTTACATAATATTGTTTGAATAATATCGGATTCTAGTTTCAGCACCCCAATGCCAATGTAAATACTAACCTACATTCGGAAAAGATATTTATCTTTTCTATTCTGGATTAGTTGACTGCGTACCAAGTGACCGTTCCTTCGAGAACGGTTTTTAATTTTTTACTATTTAATTTTCCCTGTATCAGAGCGAAAAATGTGATTAAAGAATCGTTTATATCGGTCCAGCCGCCTTGGAGCTTAAGCGAGTGTTTTGTATAGAAAAAAAATACTTTGGACTACAGAACAGCTAAAGCTTAAGGAAACAACTACATGATTCTTTTTTACTGTAATCTGTTTCTGTAAAATGCAAAAGAAATAAGATACAATTAGAAATAATAAGAAGATACAATACTAAATACTACTAAGTCCACTTAACAGCTGAAACTACACGAAACAAAATTTAAAACTAAAGATTTTTATTAATTCGACCCCTAAGCGAGAAAATAGGGGATAAAAGTTCAGGCAGCCATTGCTCAAGTAACGCTGAGGGTTGTCTAATTTTCTATATGGTAAGTTTACAATTCTTTCGCTAACCGATTAAATAATATTTAAACCCGCTTTAGTCAGATGTTTTTACGATAAAAAAATCCCCCTTTGATATTTTAACAAGTGATTCTAATGCGACAAAAATATTAACACAACCTAACAATAGAATACCCAATGTCATCAAATTCAGTTTAGTCGCTGTTATGTTGTAGGGCGACACGTGAACTTTCGCATCAAACATTAACAAGGATACAACCCCAGCAGGGTCAGAAACAGTGTAACTTCAAGAAGAAACTCCACCAACCGAACAAGGGCACCAATTTAATAAATATATGGAAACATGGAGTTCCACTCTTACCAACTTGACGGAAAAGTTTCTCCTACCCGGGCTTGTGTATTCTGAAAGTTTTAACAACGGTGCCTGTTTGTACTTCGATTGTCTCCGCGTTTTGTTTATGCTGTTTGCCTAATAGTCCGCGTTCAAAATTCGAATGTTTTTTTTTTGGCAAATTTTTTTGACAGGTTTGACTAAGTGTGATAAAAGGGAATATGCATGACTTTTTTATTTACTGATTATAATTCGATACCACATGTAGACAAATCCGCTAGATTTTCTCAAACATCTGAATTATTAACGAAGTTACAAATCTTATCAATCAAAGTCGTTGCTTAGACCAAGATCCTTAGTCCGATATCAATGACGTCAAAGTACACGGGCGCCATACAACTTCCATAGAAAAGTTTATTCTGATGAGCGAGATATATTTACTTTTCATGTTTATGTCTCCCTGGTTTATGGTAAAATTCTAATTCTGTTTTCACTGTCTACTTTCCGATATATTGATTGAATAATTAATTTTGTACATATTTCCTATTGAGATCGTTTTTTTTTTTGTTATTTAAGACCCAGCAGACATTTGATTCCAATCCTGCCTGATGTTGAGCGGTGATGAATCCCAAGATGGAACATGCCTACCCAGGAGCCTATTCACTCTTCCGTTTAAGAGAAGAATTATACTGATCAGTGAACACTTCAGGGAAATTATTCCACTCTTTCTCTGTACCCATTTCGAAAGAGTTTTCGAAGCGCTTAGTCTGGATAGTTTGATAATCTACCACATACATTTTCTACCGTAAAGCAGTTCGCTGTGTTTCGGTGTAAAGGATTGGAGAGCCAGTGTAATTACCGGCCACGACAAGTTTTATACCTTCAATCTTTACACGGACAACGCTATGGCGATGCGGGCATTGGAAGACAGGGCATTGTCGTATCAAAAGGCAGCGATATCACTTTCCATAAGGCGACTCGTCTGCTCGTTTGTCCGTAATGTTGTAAAAGAACCTAAAACATTAAAGTCCTTACATACTGCAATGTTAAGCTTGTTATGGTTAAACAATATGTTAATAAATAAGGGACATGAGACAATGTATAAATATTAAGCAGATATATATATATATGTTGTCCTTGTTTTGTTTGTGTGAAGTCTTTAATTGATTATCATGTAGGAATTATCGAAACGTATCGAAACGTCGATATTTTATAGCTTGGTCCTTATATACTTGGTTTTATTTAAGCATTTATATAAAGACCCATGCACCAACCTTACCTGTTTGGACGTTGTACCGTTCGTAAGTTGTACAGCATAATAATTATAGCCACATCACGACACATTGTCTCAGTTTTGCACTAATATAATCTTGTATCGCAGGAACTAAGCAACGATATGGTACATACTCGTACTACATAGATAATGCGTCTTGCAAATAACACAAAGTTCCGCCCCCGCCAGGATTCGAACCCGGAACCTCTAGCGTAGCAGTTGGCTGTTTACACCATTCCGCTACCGAGGTCGTCAAAATACCGTTACCGTTTAGATAGATTTTTTTTTTCACCAAGGTTGAAGGATTGATATTGCACATGTTATGTGAAACTTTGTGTGTGGCCCTCTGAACTTCTAGTAGGTAATCGGGGCACAACCGCCACTCTGTCCCACCACTGCAACTCCTGTTTATCAGGATCATCAGTGGCCTGTCCTTTGATCGAATAATCAACGAATACTGCAGCTGTGCAATGACGCACAGGCTGTGCCCGGACACCCTACCGGCTGTCATGTCACCCGCAACAAACTTAATCAGAAGAAATAGGAGGTAGTAAGAAAGCGGTTTCAGACTTCCCTCCCAGCAAAGCGGAGACAGCGATTAAAATGGCCAAGAGGCCCAAAAATCTAAAGGGGAGGCAGTCAGGAGAGAATGTTTTGCTGTTAATATTGATTGAGCTTTGAAAATTCCGTCCTCATCCGACAACGGACTGAAAGGCTATTTATAAAACCAGCCGAGTGAAAACAGTATAATGTAAGAAGCTTATTTTTGTGCACATCACTAGCGTGAGCTGTTTAGTTTGAGAAAACTTAGTTTTTAGGGTTCCGTATAGCTAAGGAAAATTGACAAACGTCACTTTGTTGTCCGTCCGTCGATCCAGAATTTATCCCGGCAACGCGCGGAGGTATCAGGCTAAATTGATCCCTTTTTTTTTTGAGCAGTGAAAAATCTTAAATATTTTTGAAATACTTTAAGTGGATGCATAAAAGTTGCGGCCGATTATACTCTGTTGATGTAGCATACTTTATATCTTTAGGAAATCAAGATCTATGTGATAGTTCCCATTGATTTAACATTTAAAATTAGAATCTCAACTGACTCCAAAATTTTACACATTTTTAATTTTTATGATACCCAGTGACACTCGCCCAATAGAGGCAAATCGAACGACATATCATTCATAAAAATTGTTTTAGCCGTCCAGACTACAGAAGGTACATACGGACATAGATACACAATAAAGTATTACCCCTTTTCTGGGTTAATCGTGAAATGAACTATTGATATACCTACAAGTTTGTACGGAACCTTCGGCGCGCGAGTGCTTCTCACTTTTGACCGGTTTTTTAGTTTTTGGAGATTAAATTAAAAAAAAAACAAGTTTTTATTTAATTTTATTCGTAATTTATTCGACAATAAAAATAAATAAATATTTAAAGTGTAGAATGTGTAGTTTTGAAAATATAACATACAACTTTGAAACAAAAACCGGAATAAAATTCATATTTTATTAATATATTTAAACAGAATCCTTCCTACATTTGTATGTATGAAAAAAAAAATGACAAAAGAAAAACCTTTTGATATTCAACAACAAAACTAATCAGCGCTCAAAGCTAGTGATGCGCTGAGCCATATCTAAATAAATATCGATAAAACTTCAAAGCCCTCTCCGAGTTAGTGTCGCGTCAAATAAATTTCAATCGGAATGAACGGAACCAAGTGACAGGCAATAAGGGTGGTGACACACTTGGGACTTTAGTGACTGGCTTCGATTTAACAAACACACACACACAAAGAAACATAGAATGCTTTATAAAAAACGTTATTGGTTTGCCTTTCATGTACGAACCCGACTCACACTTGACAGATTTTTTTTACTACCACCACCAGTTCGAAATGCTTTTTCTACGGGGAAGAATCCGGAAAGAAATCTCCGTAGTTGCTTTTTTCAATGTTCAAAATACAATTATATTAAAACGTAATAATTCTAGTTTTCTAATGATTTAACATAAACAATATGTTCTCTATAATATGACGTTATTATCTGCTATAAGATATAAAATCCAATGTTTACAAAGATGACTATAATTTTTATTTGTCGCTATAAAATTGTAATAAATACATTTTTATTTATTTAAACAATTACACTATCATAATAGTTACACACCAATTTGATAGTGAATTAAATAATAATAGATACAATTAAATTAAACAATATATAATAAAATCATTTTTACAACATTTCAAATAACATATTATATTTATTTATTATTTATTAATTAATGCAATGTACGGGGAATGTGCGACACTTTTAGCTATATTCAATTAAATTTTTGATAGGTAAATAATTAATCTTGTAAGCTTTGGATGTCTTATCTGTTAGCTTCTAAGATGAAATGAATGAAAGAAAGACAGTATCTAGAAATAATGTAACAAAGTGAGCCAGTCCACTCAAAAAGCACAGTTTATTTTTGTCACTGTAATATTTGCTCCCGATGTGACCCTGGCATCGTCAGATAATCTTTACAGTACTTCTCACTGCGTGCGACTTAATAAAAATAGAACGAAACTTTTGATTCCGTTTCTACTATTTCTCCACGGAACTCTGAAAAGCTTTCTATCTGTCGGACTTCAGGCTTTGGTATTTAAATTTAGTTTTTTTTTTATATCGCCAATAAAATATGTTTGAAAGTGGAGCATCATTTCCTAGATTGCCAATATTACTCTTAACTTGAAGAGGTAATAGATGTTAAACCTCTCGTGCCCGTCATTACACGGGCTCTCGAATCCTTCAAACTGAAATACAGCGGAATACTTCAAGGTAGAAATAAGGAAGTGGGAAATGAGCATTAATCAATATTTTGGACTCAATTCTTGGAAAAGAGTTTAACCAGGCAAAATATACAGGTATATCTATATTAGTAACTTATTAACCTCTTGAACTTCGTACCACGTGGTCGTTCCTTTCTAATCATTTACCCATATTTTACCCGCTAAACCTTCCCTGTATTAGAGCGGATAAAGCAAAAAAGTATCATTCAAATCGGTCCAGCCATCATCGAGTTTTAGCGAGACTAACGTACAGCATTTTTATTCGGGTTCCGTATCCAATGGGTAAAAAACGGGACCCTATTACTCATTCGTTGTCAGTCCGTCCGTCAGTCAGCTGTATCTCATGAACCATAACACTGTTTCTGTTGCCGCTGTAACAACATATAATAAAACATGAAACATTGTTCTTGTTTCTGTTATCTGTGGCGCAGTGGTGTAAACATAAACAGCCAACTGCTACGCTAGAGGTTCCGGGTTCGAAACCCGGCGGGGGCGGGACTTTGTGTTATTTGCAATCCTGTGACACAAGTTCTTACGATACTTACTGCAGGGCTAAGTCAATGTGTGTGTCGTGATGTGGTTATTATTATTTCCTAATACCCTGAGTGTGACTCACACGTGACCGAATTTTGATTAATAAGTATGGAAGATCAAGCAATTATGAGCGACAATCCGGCGACATGTCCTCGAATTACGGCAAGAAAAATAACCAGGAATTAGCGGCATTGCGCCAAAACAATTACCTATCCACATCTGAGTTGGATGAGTTACACGTGTGAGCTTCTTGGGGGCTGCTCCGACAGAATCTAATATCAATCTGCTTGTCATTGAACTCTCAATGATTTTCATGAACGAGCGGTCACTCTATAAAATTAAATATGTAGCCTTAATACATAGCTGAAGTTTTTCAATTCGTTAAAGAATTTGCTACGAATCCATAAAATGAATTGGTTGTGGAAAAACTGCTAAGATACCATTTTAGGTAGCCTAACCTATGTTTCTATATCTTTCGCCAATGCATTTGGCCACAATTCGTCTTTATGATAATAAGTAATTAATAATAAATAAATCATAATAAAAATTATTATTGAACAGTGAACATCGTTGGTAATGGTGCAATTCTGCGTTACTAATGGTCAATTTTATTATACCATTTCAAATTATATTGTGATGTGATATAAAATAATTTAATATTCAAATATTAAAAAATGCTAATATAAATTAAATGACTTCTTCAAAGATTTCGAAATTCGTTGCATCCCCTATTTTTCATGCCATAAAATAAAATGTATTTAAATAATAGCCTAAGTAGAAATAAAATCATTAATTATTAAAAATATTACGTATTGTAATTTGCTTCGTATAAAGGTATTCATAGCAGCTTTAAATTGTATGAAATAGAAAAATTAAATGTTCCAAATTGTAATAAAAACTATTGTATTTTTTTGAAAAAAGCAACTACGGAGGTTTCTCGCCGGCTTCTTCCCCGTAGATGGCATTCCGGACCGGGGGTAGATAAAAAATTACGTTTGAAAGCACTTATTTTAATTCTTAATAAAAAACATTTTGAATTTGAATTTAATAGATAAATTACTTGATAGCTGAAATGTCAGATTTGTTTACCGCTGCTACATCATTAGATGATCCAAATACGCTTAATTCGTTAGCAAGTTCCGCTTATATATTTTGTAAGTCCATAATTACTAATAATATATTTTTCTGACACGATAAATAATATTTGTATGCCTAGGCTGAGGCTAGGATTACCTTATGTAACAATATCTGTATGTAAATAAATTATGTTCACAAATAAATATATTCGATTTGATTTGAATTACTACTACTACGATTTCATACTACGATTTTTCACACAAATTGTAATCGTTCCAAACTGAGCCACATGCTTGTACTATGGATAGAATACGTACATATTTGAATAAAAAAATACTTAAATAGATAGAAAACAAGCATGGCCTTAGAGATATTCCTGTTCATCACACAAATACCGCGACTCGAACTCGAGATCTCATGTGTCACAGCCAACGGTTTAAGCCGCTGCGTCACGGAGTTAATTTATTAGTTTTTATCATTCTTGATTTTTATATATTTAAACGATATTTTCTTTTGTTTATATACTGTCTTTAATTTACCACTAATTTTCGAACGCAACTTCATTTTCATTCTAAATTTCGTTAATTCTGCAAACAAAACGTGGTCAGGTTACAGACTACGAGTAAATTTTGGTTTCAGACATAACTTCCTACATTCAAGCATTTACCTCTTTCTAAAGTTTGTACCAACAGATTCGATCTTTTTTACTAAACAAACAGATGGATCACCTTACGGAAAATGATATATTGCCGCCTATTGATTCGACAATGCTCCTGATGTAGTGGAATCCCAAGAGCAATGCCTATGCGTTGCCAATGTAGAGGTAATCGTGTTATACCTGGCTCTCCAAACCTTCGAACCGAAGCACAGCGGACTGCTTCACGTTGTGAATGGAGGGTGGCACTTGTAAGTAAGTTTTTGGTAGTTTTCCCAGCGGATGTGTTCCCCGAGCACTTCATCTAAATAGGTAATTTCTGGGCACGAATGATCCTTCAAGACTAGGAACTATCAGAAAGATTTTTTTTAAAGGTAAGGTTAACTTTTATTTGTGAAATCAATTCGATCGTCCATATCTACTTTTGTTATTTTTCAAATTATTCAATTATTGGATACGTCGATATTCAAATTCAAATTGGTTTTTAATATACTTAAAATAAGTGCCTTAAAATCACCATTTTATATCTACCACTAGATAGATAGATAAAAAATATAGATATAATTATATCAAAAGATCCCAGACAAGATTTCTAACATTAGTATTGATTTTTAATATGCTGACTCTACCTCTCTGAGGTCTGATAATAGTTTTGTGAGATAGTGTCGTTGAACGGTTAATGTTGGTTGAAGTTTGCAAGCGACAGTACCGATAGCAAAATAGTGGTTTCTTATTTTTTTATTTGACTTTTAACATTCAACATTCTTATGTTGTTTATTTGTGTGTTGATTTTTAAACGATTAAAATGGCAAATTTTCTTTCTAGACAACATTAAGACAGAATTTTTAAAATCAACTCTTGCGTTTCCACCGGAGATGTGCTAGGCCGCTGAGCAGTGCGAAGGTGTGTGCTTGGCTCGTTTATAATGCACGCGGGATGAAGTGTGTGTGATGGTTGTGAAATGCGCAGAGCTCTGACCACTGCGCTGCTTCTACCGTCCCTAGCAAACATCCCTAGCATACATTCCTAGCATACATCCCTCGCACACATCCCTCGCAACACATCCGTAGCACACATTTTTTTCTTGTTTTGTATGAACAAAGATTTCGCGCATGAGCGAGGCTAGATAAATAAAGATTCTATTGGTTCTAAACAACCACATCTCTGGGGGAAACGCACTCTAATTTAAGCTTCGCAACTTTGACGCTAAAAATCCTGATTAAAATAACAATCTTTGTCAGATTCTCATGTTTATCCAGGATAAAAGTCCCAGGATCGAATCCCGGCACGGGGAGACGTTTATTGTCATAAAAGTCCCAGGATTGAATCCCGGCACGGGGAGACGTTGGTGTCATAAAAGCGATTACTTTAATTGAGGTTAGTTAATCTATAAATACACTTACGCGTTCTCGTGACTCCGTCTACGAATAACTTGAGAAAATGTTGCTATATCAGTCTAAAATAGGTAAAGTTTTAAAAATCATACTACATTTCGAAACTCAACAAAAATTTTAAAATTTTGAACCACTGATTTGAGCTAGTGGTAATTAGTTAGTTTTATAATAAATAATAATAATAATATTTATTGTCCCAGAAAGAATCCATGATCAATTACATAATATAGTGTCATACAATTTTTCTAATTTACTAATACCCATACTAGACATCTGCGTCTGAACTAGATTATATACTCTGTATTTCAGACATCAGCGCTCATCCCTGTTTACATTCATAACTAACAAAGCTATGAAATTCAATTATTATTGGTGTTTTTTTTAAATTATAAATAATAATAACTAATAATTACTAATAATTTTAATTAAAAATAATATAAATATAAATAAAATTTTAACAAGTATATAAATATACATAATATAAATACAAATAAAAATGTTTAAATGTATTTATGTCTACCGTTTCAGACTCAAAAAAGTCTATAGGCTTCTTTGCAGCTAAGACAATTTCTATGAACTGTTCCAAGTCACCGGTCATTATCGAAGACGTCACGTTATCAACAAACCAAAACAAATTGCCTGACCGGTCAGTGATTATGATTAATGTTGACATTTCATTAAAGATTTGTCAAACATGCTTAATACGTATGTATTTAATGGGAATCAATGTAACAACATTAGAAACACATTAGATGGACACGTGCCTTTAGATATATCATTTATGTTATAATACAAAAAATCTGTAAGTAAAAATATCACGACAAGCACATTGACTCAACCCTGCACTGATATTTCATCACGTGTCGCAAGCACTAAGCAACGATATGGTTTAAACTACATAGATAAGAATACTACATCCGAGACCAGAAAGAGGCGTCTTACAACTCACACATTGACTCCACCCTAATATAATCTTATATCACAGACACTAAGCAAAGATATATCGGTATCGCATGTGTCGGTATATCCTACATAGATAAGAATACTACATCCAACACCAGAAAGCGGCGACATACAAATCACAAAAAATTTCGCCACCAAACCCGGAACCTCTAGAGTAGCAGTCGGCTGTTCACATCATTTCGCTTCAGAAGCCGTCAAAAATACAATATTTGTAAACCAGTATCTGATATTGATATTCTATTAGAAATAACGTAATATAATTCAGAATACTCAGAATCACACTTTGTTATTTAAGGTTTGTTGGAACACACAAGTGTTTCCTTCAAGTGCCTTTAATGTGTTGAAGTACACTCGAAAACGGTAAGAGAGGTAATGTATTGAACAAAGTGCCAAGCCCTTAACACCTGAACAATAAGGGTGAAATTAAATAAACGTCGATCTATTCAGTAATTAGCCATTTTTTAGTAGATATTTAAACACATAGCTAATGTTATTTAATCATTTGGATTAAAGGCAAAAGTTTTTTATTTGTTTAGGCAAAGGTAACATATATAATACATTAGTGAATGCATCAAATCCATATAAACTCCGTTTTGGTAATCATTGTTTAAAATACACAGGTGGTATATCTACGTGCGAGATCATCTGGGTTAGTATCACCCTCCTATCTATTTACTACGTGAAGCAGTTCGCTGTGTTTCGGTTCAAAGGATTGGAGAGCCAGTGTAATTACTGTGTTAGCGGTATAACATCTTTACCCTTACATGGGCAACGCATAGGCAATGCTCTTGGCGTTCCAGATGTCATGGGCGTCGTCCTGTCAGTAGGCGGCGGTATCACTTTCCATCAGGTGAACCGTCTGTTTGTTTGTCGGTAATGTTGTATTAAATAAAACAAAATTCTACAATGCAACGGACAAACTAGTTTTTTTTTTTTTTGACGGTCAGGCGTCTCCTGACTGTCTCCCCCTTAGTTTTTGGCCCAGAGGCCATTTCGATTGCTGTCTCTGCTTTGCTGGGAGGGAAGTCTGAAACCGCTTTCTTACTACCTCCTATTTCTTCTGATTAAGTTCGTTGCGGGTCCCAGTCCCAAGACAGCCAGTAGGGTGTCCGGGCACAGCCTGTGCGTCATTGCACAGCTGCATAATTCGAACAAAGGACGCCACTGTTGATCCTGGTGAACAAGAGTTGCAGTGGTGGGACAGAGTGGCGGGTGTGCCCCGAAAAATGCGACGGTCAGCTTAGTAAATGTATCGTATCGCTTGGTATCTCGGCAAATCAAGACAAGACTTTGACGTTCCATTGTGGTTCTGTTCCCGAATGGGGTTATTCCATAGTCCTATGACACCTCATACCAAACATAATACCAAACATTTTGACGACCTCTGTGGCGCAGTGGTGTAAACAGCTGACTGGCTACGCTTGAGGTTTTGTGTCTAAATCCCGGCGGGGGCGGAACTTTGTGTTATTTGCAAGACGCATTGTTTCGCTTACCGGTCTTGGATGTAGTATTCTTATCCATGTAGTTTATACCATATCATTGCTTAGTTCCTGTGATACAAGTTCTTAAGATACTTACTGCAGGGTTCACAATTACAAGCTAAAATTAGAGTGACATAGTTAACCACTGCCAACATAGTTATCTAGTTTTCGAGATCAACTATCGATAGTTTTGCAACTCCAGGTACCTAAAATATATAGTTTAAATCATAACATAACATAATCTCACGCTGTAATCCCCCAAGAGGGGTTGGCAGTGGTGTTACACACCGCATTTCGCAGGTTTATGTTGAGTCCCAGTGTAAAAGATTGCGAATCTGCCGCCAATATCCGTTCATAGTTCACCAATAAGGCTTTTAATCTAGGTCATAGTCATTGAGAAGTTTAACCTTGAAAATTGAACCGACCGTCAAGATAAAGAGTTATTCTTAAAAGCCGTTAAGAAGTAAATCTGACATGAAATTTCCGAGCGATCAGAATAACATTTCTGATGGAACTAAGTAAAAAGTTTAAATGAAATTTCTGATTCGAGAAAATTTCAGTAATTCCCTGTAATTTGATCAGTAAAAACGTTTTATTGCTCCAATGAACCTTTGTTCAATAACACTAGCGGTTAGCTCCGGCTTTGTCTGGTTTAATTGTATTCTCCGCCGGTATTCAAAGTATTAGTAATTCAACACGACACACACATTGACTAAGCCCGACATTTTAAGAATCTTGTGTCGTAGGCTAAGCAGCGACAATAATACACACTACATAGAAATGAATACATCCAAGAACGTCAAACGAAACAATGCGTCTAATTATTTTGTTGGAAAAGCTTAAAGCTTTTTATTGTCTCTATAAATGAATGTTTATACTATTAGCAAACACAGCGTTCCAATTCCAACGTTTCAATTTGAACATTTGCTTGAGTGACTTTGAAACCCATATTGTCTTCGCCCCATTTTATATGTCATAAAGATATACCAGCCTATAAAAGTACTAATATTAGCCCCATTTAGGATTCGAACTGGGTCCTCACTCACATGCCATAGTCAACGGCTTGTCGACTTGTCGTTCGACTAAGGTTAAAACACTAAAATTGAGTTTAATAACACCCCATTGTCTTCAAACTTCAAACTGAAGTCAACTTTTCACATTAAAAATATTATCTCTGAAATACTTCCCATTCGATTCCAAGAGTTCCATCATCCTTCCACTCGATTAGAGACTTTGTTCCGTAGGAATAAGAACTACTGCACGTTGTTATTTAAATAAATGCTTTGAGCATCAAATTCTATGATTCGACTCAAATACCCGTGATGCGTGCCGATCTCAACTTTGTTTTAAAAGACAATGGAAGAGACATAATTCCAAAAATATTTAGCTTAGTACATGTGGAACTTGCACATAATGGGTTTCATAATTTACAATATTGAAATGTTTTTAGAGACACAGCAATGGCTAAAACTTCATATACATATCGACAGATGCATCGGCAAGTAGATCAACAAACATAATGTACACGCATGCATTTGCTATCGGAATATCGGTAGACCTGTAGTCAGATAGAATAGTTTTCACTGCACACAACACACAAACTGACAACAAGGAATAAGTGGCAGACGCATTGGCTGACGTTAAATACCTACCACAGACAAGAAACCCCCTAGAAGAAGTCTCAACAAGAACTCCGTACCCATGCTACGCACCATCATTTAGATCATCACCAGATTTTGTCTGCGGATGCGTCTGATGTGTAGAGCAGGCTTATGGTTGAGCCAAAAACTACAAACACACATATCGGTTCTTGTATATCTAACATAATATCATTATTATTTATGGCCAGGTATCGCGTTCCTTCTGTAGGTTACAAGAGAGAAAATGTAGCATCTAATTCACTAAACCTTGATGGAAGAAGACCTTGGATATTCCTCAAGTTCTTGCTTGACGTAAAACATATAAGTTTCAAGTGTTTCATATAAGTTCATTTAAGTTTTGAGATAAGCGCTAAATGCTTTTTTTTAAATGCTTTCATTGCACATACAAATATCCGAAACGACCCATTCAACTTCAATATAATTATGTAGGCTCCAGCTTGAATGTTCTAGAACCGTTAATAAAAATAGCAACAACAAAACCAGTTTTCTATTAAAATTTCAAAACAAATTTCATCTCACGCGACACGATCACGTGATTTAAATTTCGAAAACGAATAGAATTCGCGAGTCACATCTGTCAGGAGTACAGCTGCGTTGCGAAATTCTATGAAAACCAAGAGGTACTGTGAAATATGAAATGTCGTTGTTTGGACTGTACTCCCGTTTAGTAGGATTAAAGGCTGGTGCACACCGATCTAGTTGCGGTACAGTTGGAGTGCGTGTCCTTGCGTTAAGTAGTTGTAAAGTATGACGCTCTGTGAAAGACGTCTCACCAAAAGCGGTGCAGCTCCCAAACAAATGCCACTTTCCTCAAGCGTTAACGCCAAATGACATGATGTACCTAACTCGAGAGGAAATTAACATTCAGATTTCGTTTCAGAGTTGGTAGGTGAGCTTTAACCATTATACATTTATACAGTACCAAAACTAAATTGAATTACAAATTTAAAAAACGCCAAATTGAACATATTTGCTTAAATTCGATTATTCATCCCCAATTTCAGCCCCCATACCTTTTGAATGGGGGAACTGATATTGATCAAACATAGCTAACGCGCTCGATTAAGTCACCTTTCAATAAAAAAAACTACATCGAAAACGCTTCATTCGTTCGAGAGTTATGTTGCCACAGACAGACACGTCAAACTTGTTTTCGCGTCAGGGATTAAAAACATAATAGAATCGACAAAAAAAAAACACAAGAAAAAAGCTGTTTCAAAAATTTGTTAAACAAAATTTCTATGCTAAAAAACAAATGAAATATTACCTTTGTTTGTTGGTGCTAGTAAAAGATATATGACATATATACCTTTTACTATTTACTACATAGGAGGCTATAAACCTACGGCTGTTCTATGGATTAGCATAATTCAGCAGTTACGCTTTAACAAATCCCTCGGGCCCACTACATCCAGAGTAAGAACTTGTATGAATTTTGATATCAGAATTTATTATTGCGAGGAAATTTTGATTTAATAAAATTTAATTGAATTACAACTAAATGTTTTTTTCTCAAGTTTATGATAACTTAAGAAAAGAGACACTAACTTTAATATCGTTTAAGTGCTTTGAAAGTTATCAATTAAAGAAAAGTCAATTCACTCTCGCAGATTAAAAATATGTGTAATGTGTATTTCATATTAAAACTATATATTTCTCTATATATAACTAAATTAATAATAATAATAGTAACCACATCACGACACACACATTGACTCAGCCCTGCATTAAGTATCGTAAGAACTTGTATCGCAGGTGCTAAGCCATATCGTTATATGGTATATACTAAATAAATAAGAATACAACATCCAAGACCGGTAAGCGAGACAATGCGTCTTGCAAATAACACAAAGTCCCGCCCCCGCCGTGATTCGAACCCGGAACCTCTAGCGTAGCAGTCGGCTGTTTACACCATTGCGCCACCGAGGTCGTCAAATTGAAAGTACAAGCAGTAAGTTTAATTGCTACATTAAGAAAATACAATTTATTCCTTGTTGACTATCAGATGTATATTAAGATTAATGCTAAGGGTAGGAAATGTTATATTTTTTATTGTTCTCTAATATTATATACTACTCAAAACAAAATAAGGGCCACGAGGCATTTTGTCATTTTGGTGTAAATTATTAAACATTTACATATTGAAAGTAGTAAAATATTGAGTATACAAACTCTTTGATACCTCAACTTTTAATATTGTAGTATTCATCTAATGCTGGCAACAATTTTAAATAAATTTGATTTAAAATTATTTTTGAAAATTTTGATTCCATTTTCTTTGTCGTTTTGCTTTCCTTAGCTTCTTGGTTTATTAGAAATTATCAGAGTTCATTGATATCTCGAGTCAGAAACATCTCTTGAAATATGCCACAAGCACGCAGGCGTCATATGGACTCGCTGACAGCAACCAGAGCCGTTACAATGATTGAAGAAGGTCATTCGCAGCGATTGGGATTTTCTCGAAGAGCTATTCAAAATCTATGGAATCATTTCCAAGAGACCGGCAGTGTTAGAAGAAGACCTGGTTCGGGCAGAGTTCGCATTACAACAGCTCAAGAGGATCGTTACATTCGATTAAGTGCGCACCGAGATCGCACAACGACGGCCCGCAAGCTGCAAAATCGTTTACGGCTCAAAACGGGTACTCGTGTCAGTGACCAAACTATTCGTAATCGATTGCATGAAGACCAGCAGGCATCAAGAAGGAAGGAATTTTTAATCATTATTATTGGAATAAGTTTATTGGTCTACACGGTAAAAACAACATTAGTTTTCGTTATGGAGACAAAAAAATATGTATTGGTTTTATTATTTTCATGGTACAGACAAAATACCTCGTGGCCCTTATTTTGTTTTGAGTAGTATATATATATTTTTCTGTTCAAGTTTTTCAATTAAAAACTAACAAGTTGCCGCCACTCAACCGCTATCGAGAATCGAACTGAAAATCTGTTTTTTTCTGATTCTTAACACAAAAAAAAATCTAACCCAAGGCTTTGTTATTCGTTCCGTCATGTAACTCTTTGTGTCATGTGGTTTTATGATGATGACACAAATAAATAAAACTGTAATTTTCAATTCATTTTTTTTTGACGACCTCGGTAATGCAGTGGTGTAAACAGTCGACTGCTAGAGGTTCGTGGTTCGAATCCCGGCGGGGCGGAACTTTGTGTTATTTGCGAAACGCATTGTTTAGCTTACCAGTCTTGCCTGTCGTATTCTATGTAGTGTATACCATATATATCTATGTAGTTTATACCATATGCGTATATGTTGCGTTGCCTCGGTGGCTTAGTCGTGTAAACAGCCGACTACTACGCTTTAGGTTCCGGGTTCGAATCCCGGCAGGGGCGAGACTTTGTGTTATTTGCAAGACGCAATGTTTTGCTTACCGGTCTTGGATGTTGTATTCTTATCTATGTAGTTTATACCATATAGTTGCTTAGTGCCTGCAATACAAGAATATATCTTAGTGCAGGGCTGATTCAATGTATGTGTAGTGATGTGGTTATTATTATTTTTAATCAGAAACTCATACAACACTTGGCCATGAATCTACGGTTTAGACTTTGTACCGTTATGAAACTGTACATCATTGGAATTGATATTGCACCTGTAATGTGAAGGTTTGTTTGTGGCTGTCTGCGTACCTAATAAAATAGACTCAACAAATAATTTTTGCATCATAAAATTTAAGGAACCCAATTTCAGTGCATTTTTAGGGTTCCGTACCCAAAGATTAAAAACGGAACCCTATTACTAAGACTTCGCTGCTCGTCCGTCCGTCTGTTAGCTGGCTTTATCTCAAGAACCATAGCAGCTAGATACATGAAATTTTCATAGAATGTCTATTTCTGTTGCCGCTACAACAACAAATACTAAAACATAAAGAAATTAAAATTAAAAGTAGCTTCCATACAAGAAATGTATGACAAGAAATGTATGACATTTTTGGTTCGCTCTCATTTTTTTATGAAATTATCTAAAAAGTATAATGTATTTGACGACCTCGATGGTGCAGTTGTGTAAACAGCCGACTGCTACGCTAGAGGTTCCGGGTTCGAATCCCGGCGGGGGCGGACTTTGTGTTATTTGCAAGACGCATTGTTTCGCTTACCGGTCTTGGATGTATTCTTATTTATTTAGTGTATACCAGATCGTTGCTTAGCACCTGCGACACAAGTTCTTACGATACTTACTGCAGGGCTGAATCAGTGTGTGTGTCTTGATGTGGTTATTATTATTATTATGTTTAGAAGTATATAAGGTGGTAAAGAACGTCATAGTGAGAATAGAGGCTATAAATAAGTACTTTAAATTCGACATTATTTCAAATGTGACGCAATAAATAAATAAAAAGAAAAAATAAGACTAATTTACCTTTGTCTCCATTAAAAAAGTTATTACTATTGACTAACATGTAGTCACGGATTTACCTGAAATAAGAAATAATACAATTAATTTACATACTTAAAAAGTTTATTCAAATCACATTGCTTATTTGTTGTCGCGGAAAAATAAATACACACTTAAATCGCTAACGGTCAGAGAAATACAGTATGCTAGTAGATTTATGATAGACGAGCAGAAAAGACCAAGTAATCCAGTCCGGATCCAGTCCAGATAGACTTTGGATATTTATTAACTAATATTCACAAATAGCAGGTAGGAAATATAATAATAATATCTTAATTAGACATTACAAACATAATAACAAGATCGCTACAAATCACATAATCCAATCACAATGAATAGGTAAGCAAAAGATAATAATATACGCTAATATACGCCCCCACGTTTTGAGTGGCCCCTCTTTCAGCCCCTTAGGGTTATTTTCTTATTTTTAGGACATTTAAAACGTGGGTTTTTAGATTTTTTAATTATTTTTTTTTGCCTCAAAAGTCACACCATAATTTTTTATCATAATCGGTCCAGCCATTTTTATAGTTGTAAATTGCATTGTCATCGGGTTTGAAGCTACCCTGAAAATTTCAGCCTGCTAGCTTATCGGGAAGTGCCTCAAAATTGAGTTGCAAAAATCCAACCGGAACGACAAACAAACAAACAAGATAGTGAGTGTATAAAACGTGGGCAAATATGGATGTCAAAAATCACTGCGATTTCTATAAATCATTAACCATTGAATGAAATTTTTGTTCTTATTTTTGCTAAACAACGACAGTTCACACAAACATACACAGTCAGTTTGTCGATCTAAGCACGTAGCTTAGATCGACCCGACAGGTCGAGTGTTCTAGTCTCAGGTTGCCGTAAGTTGTAGCTGCCATGTTTCTGAATGTGCCCGGATAGTGGCGACAGATTCGCAACCAGTCACACTGGGACTCAACATAAACATGCGATAAGCACCTCTGCAAAACCCTCTCGATGGACTACGGCGTGAGTTTACGTTATGTATGTATAAATTATTGATAAAACAAAGATGAAACTAATTCAATATCAAGATTAAGTAATGAATTAATGGATCTCCAGTATTATGGCTCAAAAACTTTACGCGGACTGTTCTACAAACTCAATGTTAACCCTAGGTATCAAACTAGGAACTAACTTTAGCTGACTTGGTGATATGTACGAGTTGGAAGTGGGACATGCTCGCAATCATAATATGAATGCAATTCCGGTACTCATGAAACTCGAATGGAATGAACTTATCATCGGACAGCTTATGGTGCCCTCATACAGGCTGAAATTTCAATACTAAAAAAATCTCTGTTTCGGTTTGAAGGATTGGAAGGCCAGTGTTATTACCGGCACGAGAGGTCTGTACCTCTAGATGGGCAACGCATTGACGATGCTTTTGACTATCAGATGACCCGTCTGCTTGTTTGCTCGGGATATTGAAAAAAAAAACATTAAAAGCATTGATGATATATGTATATATTTATGAAATACATAGAAGCACCTTTCAAGTTTTGTTTCATTGATAACTGAAGTCATTCGGTTGCTTCTAGACATATAAACCGGAAAAACAAACGTACATGTCAAGCATAGAACCGTATCTTTGACGGTTAATACAAAAGGCTAAAAAATTTTGTAGAACAGAAAATAATAATAACTATAACCGATTAATTCATTATGAGATTAAATACGAAGTTTAATGAGATTCGTTGCAAATGGTAAGGGCAATAATGCCGGTTTCACACTTGTCCTATCGCAAACCCTTATACGCTTACTTACCGAGTTGCTGGCATATCATTGTCAAGCGCCATATTGAATCCAAGTTTAGTTTGCGTCCGACTGACTTAAGACTCGACGCATCCGATTTATACGATCAAGCTATACCCTGATATTTAGTTTGTGATTCTGTTTGGACTTACTTATTGGTATTCTAATGTTCCATTTATTTGGGGATAGGTCATGAATTAGTGAAAGTAATTAGAAAAATATGGGATCCATAAATTAAGGATCGGGGTTGAATCCAAAATTAAATCTGACAACAGCTTTTTTTTAATTTTTAATCTAAATCGTATTTTCGTGACTTTGACTGATTTTTCTAAAAGTTTTTTAATTATAATCTTTTGTTTTGTTCTTACTAAGAAATATTATGAAACGATTTGTGATTAGATGATTTTGTCTTACGAGGTTCAAAGGTGCAAAGGTTTTATCTGAATCTGATATGTGTGTGTGTGTTGTGTGTGTGTCTAGTATGTCTAGTAGGTATCGACATTTTTGTAAGGTAACTAACCAAACCGTAGAAATAGCATTCCGAACCGGTGGTAATAAAAACGATTTGAAAGTGCTTAATTTAAGTTTATTCGAATAAAAACATTATGACTTTGACTTTGAATAGTCACCTATTCGTGCTGTAAAACTAAGCTGCCGAATAAGCAAACGGTCTAATTCCAAGTGGTGGCAGTTGCCTACGGGCGTATTGCCCACATTGTAGCCAAAGTAGTGCCTTTCATTATGTATTTCTTTGTAATTACGCTACCCGGCGACTGTGTCGGTAGAAAATGGAAAAAACAGCGACAGTCCAAACAAAGTTCTAAGTGAAAAGTAGCTGAAAAAAAGGTGGGAAAACGTTTTATCCATTTAACATTCTGAGCTGAGGGCATAACGATGGTGTTTTAAATGTGGAGTATTTTTTATTTTATACCTTTTCTGTCTGTTATACTTTTACGCATAAATCGGTTAACAGATATTGTTATAACTTGAAAATTAAAGTGTTGTAGCTTCGTGATTTTTTTTCCGATTTTACGTTAAAATTAATCATTATCCTTCACGCATCTTTATCTTTCATCTTTATCGTAGATGCTTGAGAATTGTAAGAAAAATATAAAAAAATTGTTTAAAAATTGGCAATCGTTGTGTACCCACCTTAGGCTGTGTGTGCATTTTAAATTTCCACAAAAAGTGGTGGCATCTCGTACAAAGTTTAATGTAGTCCATCCAGCATCCAGCTTTCCACTCTGTTGTTTTAAAAAATAGCATTCGTCTGCGCCTATTTCGGATTCGGACCGTAGAAACGTATTCGTTCTTGAAGATTGAATTCGGAGTATATTTTACGGAGTTTATTGATTCTACCATGAGTTTTACTTTACTACAAATCAATAAATTACTGCAGTGGTTTGTACTAGCGACCTTTATCCTTTATCTTTCCAGTATAGTCGTCTTACAAAGATTCATACTTAGTAACTGCAGTCGCTATCGACAAGGTGAAAGTCATGGTAGACACACTGATACATACTTCTTATAGTATATTTTATGCAAGTTATTTCAGTTTAATATCCCACAAAAAAACACAAATTTCACATACAACAAAACCTCAAATTAGTAAATAAATAAAATAAATAAATCACATCACGACACACACATTGACTCAGCCCTGCATTAAGTATCGTAAGAACTTGTATCGCAGGTGCTAAGAAACGATATGGTATATACTAAATGAATAAGAATACAACATCCAAGACCGGTAAGCGAAACAATGCATCTTGCAAATAACACAAAGTCCCGCCCCGCCGGGATTCGAACCCGGAACCTCTAGCGTAGCAGTCGGCTGTTTACACCACTGCGCCACCGAGGTCTCAAAAACATATTAAGATAATCTTGTATCGCAGGAACTAAACAACGATATGGTATATGCTACATAGATAATGCGTCTTGCAAATATCACAAAGTTCCGCCCCCGCCGGTATTCGAACCCGGAACCGCTAGCGTAGCAGTTGGCTGTTTACACCACTGCGCCACCGAGGTAGTAAATAATACAATACAAACCAAAACGCGTATGTGCCTTAGTGTCCGCGTGTATGTGTGTATTTGGGCATTTAGCATAAATTTATCCTAATGATAAGCGGCAATTTAAACAGATGCTACATGCTTGCCAAGAGAATGCTTATTAGCTTCGACCCAGCCGATCCATCGCACGACCCAAATGCAAGCTCGGCGTAGAAGTTCAGCTCTATTTACTTTTTACCATCGCACCTCTCGCCTTCATCAAAGAACCCATCCTCACCACCTTAGAGCCGTATTGGTCGCAGACTGCTCGCTTTCAGAAGCTTCCTCCCGCGAACGCTCAGGCTGTGGAATGAACTTCCTGGCATGTTTTTCTGTTTCTACAGCATGGGATTCTTCAAAGGTTTTACACGGTCGGCCACTCATGCGTGATACCCCGGGTATTGCAAACGTCCATAGGCTACGGTGACTGCTTACCGTCAGGCTGACTGTACGTGTGTTTGCTACGTAAGTGGTATAAATTGGATCCTAGTCTTCCATGGAGGTCCTTGCCTCTCTATATCGTATAAATCGGACAATCTGCTGACGCTCCAAGATCCACCTTGGAGCGTGGGATCGCTTGGATCGCTCAGTCAGGCTATTTACCCTCGACTTGAAGAAGTACAAGTGACTCGGGAAAAGTGATAGAGTTCAGTTGAGCGATTCTAAAATGCCTACTATTACTGAGTCAGTTTCAGTTTTAGCGGGACCAGCTTACCAAAAAGCCAACACATCTCATGAGAGAGAGTTCTTGTTCTCTTCTAGTTAATGGATTTACAATTATATTTTTGACAAGACTTAGGTAATAGTAGTAGTAGTATGAGGTAGCTTTAGTCAAAATAAATTATAAGTACTGAATGAATGATGATTATACTTAAAAATACACACAAAACAATTCAAAAAACTAGCAACACTGTCTTTTGAAAGGGTTGAGGTCGACAAACATTTCAATTCAAATTACATTGTTAACAAAGTTCTCCGAGGGGATTCCGTTCGGAAACTCTAAAATGATACAAATAAAGATTCCGGAGGAATAAACATAATGCTCTGTAAACTCTGCTTGTAGTTAGTTTGGCTTGTTACTGAACTTTCGTGGTAACGCTGACTTCGCTTTACTTTGTTAACTGTTCTAGATGGTTCTAGAATTATCGATAAATTACAGAATTGTGCCAAAACGCTTCGCCTTTTGCCTCGCTATCAAACCGAGGCTCGATAACGTGCCTTTTCACATGTGGATGGTTGCCGTCCGGTTTTTCGCCGGCCGGTCGACGGGTCAAGCAAAATGTATGAGCTATTTAGACACTTTATACTACTACGACACAGAACCGACAAAAAACCGGGAGCATGTAAAAAGGAAGATGGTTCATTGTGCGTTGATCGATTTACTGAGATTCTATATTAACTATAAATTAAAAGAATATTCCAGAACTTTGATGACTATCTAGAATCTAATTAACCTGTAAAATAACTAGAGAGCCTACCATGAGTTTTACCTTCGATTGCCGCTTGCGACTACAGTTACGAATTTGTATGAATCATTATAAAGTGCCTCTAACAGATTGTTCTGGAATTAAGGTTACTTTTACAAAATCACCGTAGTAACCTATGTTACATGACGAGTCGAAAAACTATACGAATCACGGTAGCTATACTAGTTCCTGGCTAAACTAGGAAAAGGTTATGGGAATGGGAAAAAGTAGAAATAAATCGAATTGAAAAAAAATAGTAGTAGGAATTAGTTTTATTAAGATACAATCGATTCCAAAAATATTGATTTAATTTTTGATAAATTTAACAGTAATTAAATAAATCACATTTGTTTTCCCCTGTTATTAATTGCGTTGTTTGTTTATGAGTTATTGTATAATTAAACTGTGCATAGATGGTAATTTAGTCAGTAGTTAAACTCGGCAGTCGCCAAACATGATTGCCAACTCCAAACAACTTGGCCAGGCGAGCAAATCAGAATATTGGATTCAGTTCACGCTGTTGCTCGCCTTGTCTGGTTAAATATTTAAGTTTAAATTGATCTTTTTTAGGGTTCCGCAAACAAAAGGTTAAAAACGGGACCCTGGTATTAAGCGTCCGCTGTCCGTCCGTCTATCAGCGGGCTGTATCTCATGAACCATACTAGCTGGTCTCTTGAAATTTTGAGTATATGTCTTGTTCTGTTGCCGCTATAACGATAAATAATTAAAACAATAAAAATTAAAATAATACGGGCCTTTGCTTGCTTGTTCTTATTTCTTTAACTAAATTATCCAAAAAGTAGAAAACAATTCAACTTATAAGATGGAACCCATCATGTGCAAATCTAACTCACACTTGGCCAGTTTTTTTATCTTACAAAGCCAAGTTAATGGTAAAGACAAAGTATTGAAAATTGTCAGAATCAAGATGACGGATGACAATTTGACAAAGAATTATGAAAGAAAAATATTAAATCAACCCCAAATAATGACCATAGCATAACAATCAACTCGTAAATTCACTGCCATTCACTTTTCTTTGTATAAAACTAGTGACCCCACTTGGCTTCGCATGGATATTATGCATGTAAATATAAACCTTCCTCTTGAATCACTCTATCTACTGAAACCGCATCAAACTAGATTGCGTAGTTTAAAATATCTAAGCATACATGGAAAGTGATACCGCCTATTAACACGACGATGGCCTGACGAACACCTAGAGCACCCCCTAAGCGTTGCCCATGTAGAGGTAAAGATACGTCTAGTGCCAGTAAGTACACTGGCTCTCCGAACCTTCGAATCGAAACACAGCGAACTGCTTCACGTTGTAAATAGAAAAGAGGGCGGTACCAACCTCAACGATCTCGCACGTAGATCTAGCACCTGTAAAACTACTGCTACACCAATTTTACTTAATTACTCAACAATCGAAGTAGGTCTGAATTTAATATGTAGGTACTTTCTACGTTTTTACATAGTTTTACATCTTGAACTAATTACTAGTTGATTGTTCAATGAGGGCCTTGTGAAAATAAAGCAGGCTTTTTCCACTGAAGCTTTTCCAATTCCAAAATAGTCAAAACTAAAACTTTATGCTGTGAACTTTTATGAAAGCGTGCTTTCAAAATTCAAAATCAATAGAAAACTATTAAATTTAAATTTAAAAACTTTACCGGTTTGATTTTTTTTTTTGTGAACTGGCAGAGAACCTCAGTTTCTGGTAATTGTATTTTTTTTAAAGAAACAGTCTAAGCTGCAATAATGTTGTGCATATTAGCTTAAAACAAACACATTAATTAAAACAAAAACCATAGGAATACATCGTGACATTAACAACAAATATCGATTAAAGAATTGAATTGAAAATATAACCGAATCCAATTACGGTAACAATTAATCAAAGTTTCATTAACTAAATAATAATGATTGTTATTTGCTGTAACCACAGTCAAATAAGCCACCAAGGTGGCGCCCTCTAGTTAAATTTAAATTAATCAAAGGTGGTTTTTGATCTGTTTCAACGAGGTTAGCGCATGATTATTTAGGTTTTTTATATTTCAATTAATAAATAAAAAAATGACATCTAATTTTGTTTTATACGAAGGATTATGTTATTCTGAATATAATAATTGTAGCAACATTAACGTGTTTCTCTACACTATCTCGATATTTATAAAACATTCTGAAATGTGAGTCCGATACAAAAACATATTTATAAAATTCATAAATTGCTAGTATCTTTTGGTTTACATACAAAACCTGGTTAGTTTTAGAGATTTAAAATATATAATTCAATTTCAATGTCATAGCCCAGATAAAATATCAATATATTCAATATCTTTACTTGGAAGTGTACTATTTCTTCCTATCTCTTATTGAATTTGTTGCGAGTATCGCGACAGCCGGTGGTATGACCAAGCACGTAGACTGTGCTTCATTGCAAAGCTGCATTATTCGTTTCAAAGGAAGCCACTATTGATACTGGTTAACAGGAGTTGGGCACACCCGCCAATTTGTCATACCACTGCAACTCCTGTTTATCAAGATCAACAGTAGCGTCCTTTGATCGAATAATGCAGCTGTGCAATGACGCACAGGCTGTGCCCTTTATTTAAATACTACCCTGGTTAATAGGTGTTGCAGTGATGGGACATTGGTAGGAACCAAAAGCCAATACAGCAGACGTTTGCCCTCGTCAACTGAAACATCTTCAAACACATTCAAACGCTAACGATTTAATTGAATTTATATTTAATTACGAAATAAAATAATTATTTGCTATTACATCCATAACTCAATAAATTGTTATTAATTTGATGTTTCGTGTGATTCGTTTAGTCTCTGCTTTTTGATTCTTGATTGATTCAATTTGCTACTTTTGTTTCAGCGAAGTTCTTTGAGCCGAATGAAATGTCAGACACAAAAAAAAAGTAAATATTATACCAAGCAGAAGAAACTAATTTATTACGGTTTACACACCGTATTTCGCATGTTTATGTTGAATCCCAGTGTGACAGGTTGGGAAGCTGTCGCCACTTTTCGGGCCCAGTGAGGAACATGGCAGCTACAACTTACGGCAACCCGAGAATTTAACCCTCGCCGTATAGGATCGGGTCGGTCAGTCAAGCAAGGCACGTAACAAACTGAGCTACCACGTCTTCTTGGCATCAAGGCCTTGAAAAAGGCATCGCCGTGTCAATAATCAGTTTCCATCAGGTTAACAGGCTGCTTGTTTAACCATGACGTTGTATACAAACAAGCTAGCCAAAAAACCACTCATATAACCGATTAAAATAATTATTTACCTCAATGTAGTCAGGGTTGTGCAACCATAAGCTAAAGCCTTATTTTTTAATCGATTTATCTTTAAACTAATCGGCCCCAGGAGGATTAGGCGTACGAAATGATTGACGCGAAATAAATTATCCTAGGAAATTATCTTCTGGAGATTTCGGAGAATATTCTGCGAGGGATTGTTCATCTTCCTTTGTTACGATGGAAAGCTGAAAAATGGTTGCTTTTTTGTTATGGTGTAATTTTAAAAAGTATTACGTTAATGTTTACCTAATTATAGGAAGACAGGAGCTTCGGGTTTTGGTTTGGGGGATGATTTTTTAATAAAAACGTGGCTTTGCTTTGAATCTTGATATATTAAAACTTATCAACCGATTTCGATGACATTTTGTATTCGATGAAAGATAGTTTTGGATTTTATAGTTGGTACTGTTGTTTTCATTTATAATTCTCGAGGGAAACATTGGTGGGTTGTTATTGTCTATGAAACAAACCATGCCCACACACACCAAATCTGTAAATTATACCTGGACAACGCCTTGGCTCTTGGCGTTTTAAAATATCAAGAAAAACGTCTTGTTAATGGGCGGTATCACTTTCCATCAGGTGATCCCATCCGGTCTGCTTATTTGCCTGTGAGATTTGAAAAAAATAACTGACACGACACAAACATATTTTTATTAATAAAAAATTACTTACTTTAGAGAAAATGATTTAATCATCATTAATTCACGTCGAAATCAGCGTATGACCGAAAGCATATAATTTTCCGGGTTACCAGTTAGAAAATAAATTTGTCAGATCGAAAAGTAATGTTAATAAATTGCCTCGTATGGAAACCTTTTTTTCCCAATTAATATATTACGTTATCTCTGCGGGATACATTTTTATCAGGTCTTTTCCTTTTTATTTATCAGATTTTTCCTTTTCCCCCCCAAAAACATGCCGAATCTGTTGAGGTTATTTCAAATGAACACTTTTGTAAAACTTTTCTGGTGACCAATATACTGTAGGTTTTATAAAAGGTCAAGGGACCAACAGACAGTTTACCTTATGGAAAGTGCCACTGCCGCCTAATAAGACATTGATCCCTTAACTATTTTTCATTTATTTATAAAACCATTTAAACAAAAATAAATAAATTATAAGCCACAAACATGAGAACATGGCAGCTCAGTTTGTTACGTGTCTTGAATAACCGACCGGTCGAGGGTTCGAGTCTCGGGTTGCCGAAGTTGTAGCTGCTATGTTTCTCAATGTGCCCGGATAGTGGCGACAGATTCGCAACCTCACACACTGAGACTCAACATACATACGAAGAGCGGTGTGTAGCATCTCTGCTTACCCCTCCCGAGGGATAACGGCGTGAGTTTTTATGTGTATAAGCCACAAAAGTTTTTATAATATATTGACTAACACAGAAGAGAGGACAAAGGGGTGTGCATATGTGTGAGTGCGTGTGTTTTATGAGTGAGTGTGTGCTAGTGGTTGTATGTGTGCGAACCAAGATGTGATTAAAGGACAATTCAAAACTTCAAGAATTACACAAACATAATTAGTTGATGTCGTGAACTCCATTAGAAACAGCATTATCATGTTTGTACCAAGGCAATGTTTTATTACAGAGCAATTTATCAACTATCGACTTCTACCTATATCAGTTTTTGCCCAGAGGTTATAAATAAGTTCGAAAAACTAGTAAGTCATTTATTTGAAATTGTTTCCGTTTTACAATAAAATTCCAAGAAATATCAGATATTAAATTTAAGCAATATGTTAAACAAATTTTAATTAAGAAGGCTTACTATAAAATTCAAAATTATGAAGAGGATAAAGATATTTGGAAGTAATTTTATTAGTTGCACAGGTTTATCTCATTGACAGTTGGAGTGTAGCTAGAATTATTATGTTGATTTTTTTTAATTTGTAGTAGTGAATATTGAAAAAAACAACTACGGAAGTTTCTTGCGGATTCTTCCCCGTAGAAATAGCATTCTGAACCGGTGAAAGTAAAAAAAGACGATTTGAAAATGCTTATTTTAAGTCTAATCGAATATAAAACATTTTGACTTTGACTTTGAGTATAATTGTTAAGTATTGATTTAAATGAGATTTGTCTAAAAAATAATTTTAGAAGTGAGGATATTAAATGATGATAACGATTCGAATTCTAAATCAGACCGAAAAATACAACCTAACAGGAGAAAAAAATAGTGAAAGAAGTCAATTTTGTATGAAAGAGAAAGATTCTTTGCATCATTTTAATGAGGTTAAAATTGTTGATTTTGCAGAATACATAGTTTAGCATATAAAACGTAACTACCACACGATCTATCTACATGATAGATAAAGATTTTTATCGGATATTTCCTCTTCGCGTGATTTTACGACTTCCTCATAATAAAATTAAGTCACAGCCGCCGTAAATCTGAGGTTCCATCTTTATTTTCGTTTTACCGATTCGGTTAAGTTTCCGCCAATTTAAAACTTCCCTATTTTTATAACAGATTGTCGCTAAGCTTTAAAACATACCTATTAGTCCGAAAGCAGCGAGCGAAAGACGATAATAATTAAAATGGCTTGAAACCTTCCCTCAAGGTGCCAGACTCACAAACTGAAGACTGAAGAGTAAATATGCTTCTCCTGGGTAGGCATATTCCACCTTAGACTCCACCGCCTCTCAACTTCAGGCGGGACTGGGGTCAAATAAAAAATACTTATCCTCATATTTTGGGTACTAAGCAATCCATCCATAGAAAATATAAAGACAATAATAATAATAATAATAACCACATCACGACACAGACATTGACTCAGCTCTGCAGTAAGTATCGTAAGAACTTGCGTCACAGTAACTAAGCAACGATATGGTATATACTATAATAAATATCTTTCCAAAAAAAGGGTAAAATATAGCTCGGAAACTGTCATTCTATCAAAATAAACTCAAATTATTATTTATATTGTCAAAATTGATAAATTTAACGTGTAAATTGAAAATAATTACCAAAAAATTATGAATATCAGTGCGTATTGGAATTGGAATGGGAATATCTTCGAAATGGTTCGAGTAATCGAAAAAGTATAAGAGACCATTTTTGTAGAGCGTTAAATTTCCTACAAGAATCAATGCAGTTCAATCGATAATAATTATTACTAAGTCAGTAACAATATTCAGAAAAAAAAGTTATTTCAATTCTTGACCTTAAATATCTTTTAAATGGCAAGATTTATCGAAAAAGTATAAAACATCATTTATGCAGAGCATTTAATTTCCTACACATATTGGTGATGGTACGAGCTTAACAAGCTATTGGTGATGAGATATGACCATTTTAATATCAAACTATACTGAAAATAGAAAACTGTGATGAGGATAATGTTCCCATTAATATTAAGAGCCCATACTGGGTGAGTACTTTCTAATGGTGCCTAGCAATTAGTTTTTGTGTATGAGATCCAAAAAAAAAAAAACGTTTTTTTTTGACCCACCCTATTACACACATGACAGAGCTTAACCAGGATCTGATCTGATCTGATGGAATCTGTCGCCACTATCCGGGCTCAGTCAGGAACGTGGCATACAATGTACGACAACCCAGGACTCAACTCTCGACCTGTCGGGTCGTGTCGGTCAGTTGATTAAGGCACGTAGCAGACTGATCTAACACGACCTTCACTGAGCTTCCTCGTCCTCCAATAATGTGCATAGCAGAGCAAAGAAGATGAGACAGGCTCGTACACACTGAAACAATATGCCTTTCAAAACTAACACGACATATTCGAACGTCGTTAGCGAGATAGAAGATCCAGTACATCAGGATGGCTGTAAAATTATGTAATTCTAGTGAAATTTTGCTTTATATGACTTGAAAGTCAAATGACACAACTTATGGCGAATCTTCTTGAGGCATTATTAATCTCGCCTAATCGGAAATCAGACGGATTACCTAATCAATAGCTAGTTCAAGGTCAATGTATGTCAATACTTCATTATCTATAGCCTATAAGCATTGGCCATAAGAATGAAAAGCGCCCCCTGGCGGGTGGAATTATAAGATTTAACGCACGGTAACTCGACGGCAAGTAGGCTGTGAAAGTAATCTTTACAACGTAAGGGGTTGTTGACGTAGTGGACACACGGCCATCAAGAATGGCCAGCAAATTGGTCACGCATCAATAAAAATTGGCTAAGAGTACCTACCCGTTTTATGTCGAACTTGGTAAATTAATACATAGACAAAAAAATTATAACGCTCAATACCTGATAAGAAAAAAATATGAACAAACTTTTTGTTGATTTTACCTGCAATGTCACATTTGTAAATAGTTTTAAAGTTGCCAAAGGCCATTAAGCTTGACATTTTAAACAATAAATATAAACTACAAAATACATTTGTTTCAAAACTCAAACGACCAAACAAATATGGGTAGTGTAAACAAGAAGTGGCCTGTAAAAAATCAATAAAGCCACTCATTCCAACCGCTACACACTCCCACTCCGTGTATCACGCGAGACCGCCATAAAAACAGTTGTAAATATTGACTCGCGCCGGATCGCGCTATAAAAACTGTTTTATGGGGCCCCATCATGATAGCTAAACAAGCATTCAGGCTCGTCGACATTGTTCTCCATCGTGTAAGCCCCTGGGTCAATGGTTGTTGAGACTTCCGAACTAATTTTTATTCCTCTTACTTCCACTAGTAACGGCCGTTCATGAATCACCTATAAATCTAATAACCTATAAAATAAACTAAAAATTTTGGAACGGTAAAGTTTTTTTTTTTTTGATCCATTATAAACAAAAAAAAATAGGTACTTCAACCACACAAACAATAGAACTACAATAACAAATTTTACAGACCTTTCTACAGCACTTTTCTAGGGGATGAAAAAGTTTGGAAACTTTACTGGGACACCAAAAACGTTATTTCAAAGCAGAGTAAAGCACTTAATGCAGAAAACTTACTGAATAAATCTCTTAACAAAACAATAACAAAGGAATCTCGATTCCAAGGAAGTAATTCATAAAATTAAGATAAATATTGGATGTACTTCTCCAAGATGGATGGTGAGCGATCACTGGGGGTCGTAGACATTATATTTGTTAACTGAGCGAAAGAATCTTTGCTTATTTACCGAAGAAAAGGCTACTTAGGTACAGGAAATATCAAGTATTTTCTCATGAAATATATGTGCCGCCCGCAGTTTCACTTGAGCGATCTTTTATCCCCTATTTTTCCTTTGGGGAGGAAAAAATCATCTTCTCAACTGGCGTTTTTCAGCAACTATTTAAGTGCTCCATAATTTAATGATAATAATAATAATAACCACATCACGACACACACAATGACTCAGCCCTGCACTAAGATATAATCTTGTATCGCAGACGCTAAGCAACGATATGGTATGGTTTGGTATACTACATAGATAAGAATAGCACATCCACGACCGGTAATCGAATGCAATGCGTCTTGCAAATAACACAAAGTCCCGCCCCCGCCGGGATTCGAACCCGGAACCTCCAGCGTAGCAGTCGGCTGTTCACACCACTGCGCCACCGAGGTCGTTTCTAAACGTTTTAGCTGTGCGTTAATTTTTGTCTATAAATGCGTAGGTACAACCGTGAACAGCTTAAGCTGGACACCTTAGAAGATTTCAAATGCTAAATATGCTTAGAGTTTCTGTACTTGTAAATATGCTTGTAGTTTCTTTTATGTTGAAGTGGCGATGAGCTGGCCTTACAGGTTATAGAACCTGAGACCGTTTGTGAACTTGAGGAAGAAGGTTCTAGAATGACTAGCACGTAGAGTTGGATGACGCCCACACGTGGACAGACGACCCTTTTAGGCAGTTGCTGCAGAGAGCCACTGGATGCAGGTCGCATAGGATCGCTCCTGTTGGAAATGCCTATATCCAGCAGTGGAGGTCTTGGTAAAGATGACAAAGTATTCTAGTCTACACCATCAACGAATGTTTGATAAACAGTATTACTAAGTCAATTAAAATCCGTCACTCCATTCGCGCGGTCAATTCAAAGCGGGTGACCGGACTAAATTCCAAATTACGCATGCAGCCCACGCCCGGCTAATACTTAATACAAAATTAACCGGGCATTGTCCGCGTTTCAATGCACGGATGTGTCGGACGTTTTGAATTCGAGCTACTACTAGACAACTTTATTCGCGGCATTGATGATTGTTGTGTTCCTAAGGGAAAAAAACAATTTTTAGGTCTATTGGAATTTTTATAGAACCAACTGCACATTACACCAATGTTAACATACAGGAATCGACAATGGTCTTAAAGTAAGCCATAAAAAGTTTTATTGGATTAACAAAGTCAAAAGAGAGGAGGACGAAAGGGGTGTGTGTTTAAATGAAGTAAGAGTGTGCGCGTGTGATTGTATGTGTACGAAGCAAGAATGTTGTATACATGTGATAAAAAAAGAGAATCAGATTGTTTTAGAGGACGTGGTAGCTCAGCTTGTAACGTGCCTTGGATAACCGACCAACCGAGGTCATAGGTTCGTGTCTCGGGTTCTCGGACTGACATAAAAATGCGAAAAGCGGTGTGTAGCACCTCTGCCAACACCCCTCTTGAGGGCTATGGCGTGAGTTTATGTTAATTTACGTTTTAGATTGTTTAAGATTTGATTTTCACCTATAGGACTTTCTGTTGGCTCTGTAATTCGATAGCCAAATCTCTCGGCGCAATTAAAAAAACGTAATAAAATTAATTACGCAGAACAAAAATCTTGATTATTTGTTTCTTTCAAAATAGTGAAAATGCTTTTTTCAGCGAGTAACAGCAACATCAAATTTTCATAATGAAACCGCCTAATGGGTAGTACGAAATTATTATGGACAGGTAATAAATTAGCCGGTACATTTAGTAGCATTAGGGATTAGCGAATCCGAATGGAATTGTCAGTGACGTAATAATGAATTGCGATACAGAAACTGAGCGTGATTTAGACAAAGGTTTTATTTAGGCCTGGTTCGTACTGTAACTTTTAACTGTAAGCTTAATTTTAAATTTATTATGGTTAGCAAATACACTCGGAAATGAAAAGTTGAAAAAAAACTACTTAATTAGAATACTACATTCAAGACCGGTGAACGAAATAATGCATCTTGCAAATAACACAAAGTTGCTCCCCCACCGGGACTCAAACCCAGAGCCTCTAGCGTAGCAGTCAGCTGTTTATACCACTGCGCCACAGAGGTCTTCAATAATTCGACTGTGAATAAACCAGGGAACTTATTTACTTAAATCTTATTTGTTCGTTCAATTAATTAATTAGAAACGTAATAATAATTACCTCCGCTATAATTTAATGAGGACTTATATTATAAATTACCAGCTGGCACGCCATGAGTTCGTTTAAACTAGTTTTATATCCCGTTTTTACGTTGAGGGGATGATTAAAAAAAAAAAACTTTTACTCAACTGTCTGTGCTTATTAAGCATTAAATAATCATACATACATAATGCACGCAGTAGTCCCTCGAGAGGGGTTGGCAGAGGTGATAAACACCGCATTTCGCATGTTTATGTTGAGTACCAGTGGGAATGTTTGCGAATCCTCGGTGGCGCAGTGGTGTAAACAGCCGACTGTTACGCTAGAGGTTCCGGGTTCGAATCCCGGCGGGGGCGGGACTTTGTGTTATTTGCAAGACGCATTGTTTCGCTTACCGGTCTTGGATGTTGTAGTATTATTTGTTTAGTATATACCATATCGTTGCTTTAGCACCTGCGACACAAGTTCTTACAATACTGCAGGGCTGAGTCAATGTGTGTGTCGTGATGTGTTTATTTATTTGGTTATCTGTCGCCACTATCCAGGCACAATGAGGAACATGGCAGCTACAACTTCGGCAACCTGAGACTCGAACCCTCGACCTGTCGGTCGGTTAACCAAGGCACGTAACAAACTGAGCTACCGTGTTCTATTTTTTAATTTTCGGATGTAAAGCCGCCCTTACGGTTTTGACGACCTCAGTGGCGCAGTGGTGTAAACCGCCAACTGCTACGCAGAGGTTCTAGGTTCGAATACCGGCGGGGGCGGGACTTTGTGTTATTTGCAAGACGCATTGTTTCGCTTCCCGGTCTTGGATGTTGTATTCTTATCTATGTAGTATATACCATATCGTTGCTTAGTTCCTGTGACACAAGTTCTTACGATACTTACTGAGGGCTGAGTCAATGTGTGTGTCGTGATGTGGTTATTATTCTGTCGTTATTATTACGGTATTTTTTGTTACACTAAGATGGCAAGCAATCCGCCGAACCCCCTTAAAGCAGTCATCTCAGCCTAAGAATATAAAGAAATAATTTATTTGTCCTGTTTTTTGTTAGTATACGTTTTGTAATATCTCTAAAGCCTGTATTAGTATGTGAAAGTTTGTCTGTCTGTTTCTCTATCAAGCTAAAACGGTTGAAAGGATTTGGATGAAACTTATATACTACTATGTGTACTTTTATACTAGTTACTAGATAAAAACGAAATCTACGCAGACGAAGTCGCGGGCACAAGCTATTGTGCTAAATAAAGTATTTTAAACTATAATAAAATTTGAATGGCCGACATAAATAATAGCAATCAACGTAATTTTATAGGTCGGCTGCTAATAAAGATTAATTCTACTACGTAATTAATGATTGACGCCATTTTAATTGTTTTTAATTAAATGTTGTGAATATTTGAAATATTGCAGCCATTTTAACATTTTATTTATATTTATTTAAGAAAATAAAAATTGAAAAAATAAAAAGGTGAAGTTTGTATGTGGAAGGTAATCTTTCAGTCATGATTTGTACAGACGGCCACATATAAAGCTTCACATGACAAGTACAATATCAATCCTTATGCTATACAAATTTAGAACGGTGCAAATTCAAATCAGATTAGGACTGCCATGGCCGTGTGTACAGCCGGATGAGTAATTTTGAAAACACGAAAGCACGAAGCCATCACAAAAGTACAAAGTCCGCACGAAAGTACAAAGTCCACACGAAAGCACGAAGTATGCACGAAAATATTTCAGTTATAGAAACTACAAATTTAGTTTCTATGTATATTGTAATGTAGAAACAAATTTCTACAAGAAAGGAGTCACAGGAGATATTTTAAAAGATTAAATAAAAGGCTAACCACCAATTGAGATTGTAGCCTAATGAAAACCTTAAACAAGGTCAGATGGTACTGGTTGTTTATGACTGATGTATTTTTATTTTTCCCTATTCAATTTAATTTGAAGTCTTAAATCCTTTAACCAGCGGACGATCATGGCGCATCCAACGGGACCTCATTCTTCAATTTATGATAAGTAATTTAAAAGTTATGAGGGAACAGATGAACATTAATACAGACACACCCATAAAAATAACATAAACTCACGCCGTAATTAATCCCCCAAGAAGGGTAGGTGTTAACACCGCATTTCGCATGTTTATGTTGAGTCCCAGTGTGACAGGTTGCGAATCTGTCGCCACAATCCGGGCGCAAAGAGGAACATGGCAGCTACAATGTACGGCAACCCGAGACTCGAACCCTCGACCTGTCGAGTCGGGTCATTCGGCTAATCAAGGCACGTAATAAACTGAACAGACATACATGTCGGTAAAAATCATAACCATTATTTTTGCATCCCCGTAGTCGAGTAAAAATTACTAGCATTGAATAAAATTTTATCAGTAATTAATGGATAAAAGCTATATTCATGAACAAAGTCCTGGCTGAACAACTCTAGTTTATATTTAATAATAAATCCAATAGTTATTTGCTTTTCCATTAAAACATTCTGTGTATTAAAAGAGAAACTGAATTTTGCGTCCATTAAAATTAATCGGATGATGATAATACAGTTAATTATTTTAATGTTTATCATTATAAGGTGTTATAATTTAATATCATTAAGTTCGTTAATCATTTATTTAACGACTTTGTTTTAATTTTGTTTAACAGTTGTAAATTTTTGACTGTTTGACTATCTAGGTGACTTTTAGTGAAAATACTGTTCATAAGTTATATCATCATCATCAGACATCCAATGCTGGATCAAGGCCTTATTCATCACCGAATTACAAACTATACCTCATGTACGGCTTCAGCTGCTATACCCCATCATTACCGAGGGTTACAAAAATATCATGGTTTCAAATATCCTTTTTGACCCACAATAGCTCATATAGCTTATTGCGACGTATAGATGGGGACTGGATTTGCCTTTACATCACCAGCTTAGCCCTGTTGACGGCATTGTACTGCACGATCTCAGAGCTCAAATTATGATGGTTTCTAACAAAAAAGAAGGTAAACCATTATAATAAGATCCCAGTTTTAAGTCGTTCAAGTTACGCTGGACCGTCGTTTATTTTGTAGATAAGTCATTATAACTTGACCTTACGTGTTGATTCCGTGTGAAGAGGTTCCTGTGTTGAAACGGAACCCTCGCATCCAGCAGCGTGTGTAATTTGCAAGACACATTGTATGCATAGGCATGTTGTATTCTTATCTATGTAGTTTATACCATATCGTTGCTTAGTTCCTGTGACACAAGATTCTTAAATTTTTGGTTTGTCAATGTGTGTGTCGTGATATTTATACATTGAAAACAAAAGATTACAGCACTCCATCCAACTTCTACTGATATGCTCTGCTTTCTTTATACAATATCATGGGGAAATCTGCGGGAGGCAAACCTCAAAAAATTATCAAAATCTACATTATAAAGTGTCGTTTGAAAAGATGTACGTACATAAAAACGTGTATATTATAACAATTTCTATTTGAAAGGCAAAATTATCGTTAAGTGTAAAGCCATTTTTAACATTATTTCGTTGCATTTGACACAATTTATAGTCGTTTTAAAGAAATTACTTGGCGTAGAACTACGGTATTATAATTTATTGGACAAAGAAATAGGACCGCACCAATAGTGGTTTACACTCTCGACGAATGTTTCGGCGGAACAATCCGAAACTTAAATATTGTTGGTGTTAATTTATTTCTTAATTTATCAACGAAGAGTATCTTTGTTTTTTTTACTTCTAAGTTTTAGTTAGATTGACACAAAAAACTATTGTAATTTTTTAACAAATAATTCAATACAGATTTTTTTTCGAAAAAAAGAGATAATTTATTTGTAGCAGGCAATAATGAAAATGAAACCCAAAAAAAAACTTTTAATCAATTTGAAAAAAAAAGTACAATTTAAAAGGTTATTATTAATTTCTATTATCTTCAGTGATAACCTTCATTAACTAAAAAAATAGCAAATTTTAAAGATTTATATAAAAGCAGCAAGATTCATATATTTCTGTATATTTTATAACTTTTAGCATAACTTGAACAAACTATCAGCTAAGCTACTAACAAAAATTCCGCCGCTTCAGCCACTGGCTGGAGAAGAAAATAATATGTAGTTTTACAATTTTCCCTATCGTGCTGTATCGGGGGTAGCTCGGACCATTTCTCCGAGAGTGTAGAGCAACGAGCAACAAGAATAATAAAGTTATTAAAACAGAGTTTTTCCTTAATCCAAATATAGAAAGTACTTCATACAAAAGTTGAATTCTTGCGAGTTCGTATTCAATGAAGACATACAAACTCAGCTGAAAGGTCCCTTTGTTTTATTTTTTTTTGGTAATGACTTTTTCAAAATGTTTTAAGTAAGAAAAATATTTTTGTACTGGCAAAATTACTTAAATGAGAATATATTGCGAACATTATCAAGCATATGTATTTGGAGTATAACCATAAATGTATTAGATTTCAGTATCATCGTGTTTTAGGTTAATTATCTGTTAAACTGTGAAATTGTTTTAATAAATAAATTTAAATAAAAAGTATTTTTAACCGCAAGCTAGACTATACTGTGATGTAATGATTTAATTTATTGGGTAATGAAAACAAATACACTTTACTCCCCAATTAAGCCATAAGCTTATACTATGGGTACCTAGTAAATAACTATAAGTATATATGTATAGAAAAATAAATACCGAACTTTAAAAGATTGAATATAACATACATAAACTCACGCTGTAATCCCTCGAGAGCGGTTGGCAGAGGTGTGAAACACCGCATTTCGCATGTTTATGTTGAGTCCCAGTGTGACAGGTTGCGAATCTGCCGCCACTATCCGGGCACGTTGAGCAACATGGCAGCTACAACTTAAGGCAACCTGAGACTCGAACCCTCGACCTCTAAGCTCGGATCGATCGGTTAACCAAGGCACGTAACAAACTGAGCTACCACGTCCTCAAAACACTACAAACGATTGACAATTTAAAAGAATAACTTTTTTATGTTTCTTTTAACAAAAAAATTATGATTTAATTTGACTTATGCGATGTGAAAAAAAGGTCCGTCATTGTTGTGTTAACATAACCCTTTTTGCTTTACCGTAGTCGGGTAAAAACAGACGATTATAACCCTTACCCTTTATCAGGCACGATGGGTAAAACATTAAAAATAACATACTTATTTAAAAATTTAGGTCTTACCAAAGGTCAACTCTAGATAAAGGGTCTCCGTAAATTCGGTGTTCCAGTGTTGCCAGCAACGTTAGATTTTCCCCATTTTCCGAATATTTCGGGAGAAATTTCCATTGCTCTGTTATTATAAGATCTTTTTGTCGCTTAATATGCAAAGAATGTATTTAATTTGTAAAAGACATGCAGCTTGTTTTAGGTAAACAAATCTTGTTTTGTTTATGTTAAATAAAAAACAATTAAACGTGGCGCTTATATAACCGTCTATTTAAGCGTTTTTTTTCGTTTCTCCATTCTTTTTTTGTCATGTTCTTGCATTGTGGTATAACTTTTGTTTTTAGTGCAAAAGATATCTTAAGTAAACTGAATCCACAGACAATTAAACCGCGGTTCTTAATGAGCATGTATATTTTTTTAAATTGGTCAACTAGACCCACATCTCATCGAACCCAATGCCCAAACCTTGTTGGCTTTAATTGGGACTTAGGCAAGTATCACAAAATTCATGATACTTTCATACATTCCTCAATAATTGTTTCCTATTTTCATGAAATTCAGATATCCATAAAATTCTGTCTCAAATTGTAGGTAAAAGGGTATGTCACCCCTTTTAACATTTAACGTTAAAGCACAGAAATCCACCACATGGGCATATAATTTAACATTTTTTACATTAAATTATTCAAATAATTTTTATTTTTCTCTAATTAACTTTTTACGCTAATCCAAACGCGGCGTTTCCGCGTCCCAGTCCGTAATCACTTAGCGGTAAGTACCCATCCTTCAAATTACGCATTCTGCCGGTTGTCGGGGAGTTCGCTTTAAATTAACGTTTCCCAAACTTTCAAGATGGGTCTGGAACAGCAGTGGAAGTTTTGTACGTGGTGTTTATATTTCGCCCGCATTATTCGTGACCTACTGACGTCAATGTATATTTTATTATATATAAGAAGGCTAGTCACTGGAACGTAGCCATTCGTTTGCTATATAAATAAAGCCGGTCAACAAGATAAGGAGCGGCAAAATTTAAAAATAAAACGGTTAAATTTGAGTCCAACTCGTCCGAGTAGGGTTCCGTAAAGAAAAAAAGTTCTCATGGTCCAATTGATTGAAAATGCGGTCGGACAACATGGCCACAGGCAAAAACATTGATACAATCAAATATCAAACTTTTTACATTTATTTATACGTTGTTAATGATTAACAAAAGTAAATTAATTGCAACTTAATGTACTACGATAGCTACGGCTCATATTTACATCTATAGTATTCAGTATCTTGTATGGGTGTCCCTTTTAATTTTTGAGTTCTTTACGTTTTTAATTATTTGTTATTTTAGCGAAAATAGAAATGAACATTCTCTGACAATTTCAAGTGTCTAGCTTTTATGGTTCATGAGATACAGCCCGCTGGCAGACGGACAAGCCGTGAACCGAGTCTAGTTTATAGAGATCTTAGTTATCCCGTTTTTTCACCATTTAGGTACGGAACCCTAAAAAGAACTTGGCTTAAACCAGAAATGCCATTACCATACGCATTTTCGCGCTAAAAAGTATTCGTTTTCGTTCTGAAACATACTTTAATACTGAAATAGTCTAAATTTTAAACCTAACGCAGTCCATGTAATAATAACTAGGACTTGGCGACCTAGAAACGGTGAAGGTCGTACCCAAATAGGGCTAGAATAAAATTAAAAGCTATATAATAAACCTAGTTTTAAATTGTTATACCACTCAGATGACGAGACGATGAGGACGTATTAGCTCAGTTACGTGCTTTGGACCCGACAGGTCGACGGTTCGAGTCTCAGGTTGCCGTAAGTTGTAGCTGCCACGTTCCTCATTGTGCCCGGATAGTGGAGATTCGCAACCTGTCACACTGGGACTCAACATAAACATGCGAAATGCGGTGTTTAACACCTCTGCTTAACCATCTCGAGATCTGCTTAACCACTAAGATCAAAGCTTTAAAATAACATGTTTTCTTACAAGTTAATAATCTTCACACATCACTCAACAATCTCCCTTTAAATTAAAAACAAATTTTATAAAATTCTTTTCCAGTCACTGGACTGTAAACGATAGCACGATGTTTCCCGGTGGCTTTTTTATTTTTTTATTTCATTTTCCAGCTTACCTTTATGGTTTAAAATTGGAAATAACCTTTCGCTACGATTTTCCTCGGGTGATTACATGTTGAATAACGGTTAGATACATCGTGGAGTTCTCGTATCGTGAAAGGAAATTGGAGAGATTCTGATGTGTATTTTTCGTTTAAGACTGTACCGTAACTGTTTCGCTGTGCTTTAGTCAATTACAGCAAAGGAAAAGGGGTGTAATGTTATGTTAATAGTATGTTATGTCAGAAACGTTTTGCGTTTTAGAAAACGTATTAAAAATGTCTAAGTAATATGTAAGGGAAATAAAAAATGACAACGCATTTATCTTTTTCTTATTTCAAAATGGATTATAAATTTAAAAATTTACTTGTGAAACTCTTAATTGAGATAAACATATTATAACAAAAAGGCTGTGTATAATTGTAAGAATAATAAAATTTATATCTAATTCAAATCAACAATCAAATTCCGTGAATATATTTAATTGATCTAAGAGGTACTAATGTATGTTGATTTGTTTTTGCCGTATTATTAATATGTAATTTATCTTTCGATCTTTAATTAGTTTGTTTTATTGTTGATTTTTGTTGTAAATGTTGTGCTTGTCTATAATTGGTATGTGTATATAACTTATGAAAAAAAAAAAATTGTGATGCATGTACTGTTGGCTTGCCTTAATAAAATAAAAAAACATCAACGAACTCGATGGCGCAGTGGTGTAAACAACCGACTGCTACACTAGAGGTTCCGGGTTCGAATCCCGGCGGGGGCGGGACTTTGTGTTATTTGCAAGACGCATTGTTTCGCTTACCGGTCTTGGATGTTGTATTCTTATTTATTTAGTATATACCATATCGTTGCTTAGCACCTGCGATACAAGTTCTTACGATACTTACTGCAGGGCTGAGTCAATGTGCGTGTCGTGATGTGGTTATTATTATTATCTATGCAAGTTTAGTAATGCAGAGGATTTTTAAAAGTTGCTGGTGATCCTTCGGGTGGAAAAACGACTTGGCCTATTTATTTCATTTAAATACCTCAACCCAGTTCTGACAGAGGTCCAGACTTGTAACAAGGTGTAACAGACAGACAAGCAGAAAAAGCAAATCTGGACAGATTTGCTTACGAAATCTTATTTTTATTATATCTAGTTTGAACTGTTCTGCTAACCACTACGTTATTGAAAAAAGAACAATTAATAAGATCATAAGTAGGATATTTTAATAATAAAAGTTGTGATTAATAATATTATATATTGTTTTTTGTTTTACGTGAATAATTAAATGTCTGTTCATTAATCACCCAAAAATGGGTGAAGGGATTCGGATGAAATTTTGCACACTGAGAGTTGATTTGATTAACGCAAAGAATACTTATCCTGAACGACCAAAATACTAAATCTACACGGACGAAGGCGTAGAAAAACTTGTAGACAAAATTAATACAAGAAATAACAGTAGGTGTTAATATTTAAATATTTTTGGAATAAAACCTTTTTCGCAAACTTAATATGATACAGTTTAAATATTGCTTTTAGTTTTTTTTTATTACACACACGTTTTAATGTCTCATCAGTATTAGGCCGGCAAAGATCATGTTAGATCTACTACAGGGTAACCATAGATAATAATAATAATAATAATAACCACATCACGACACACACATTGACTCAGCCCTGCAGTAAGTATCGTAAGAACTTGTGTCGCAGGTGCTAAGCAACGATATGGTATACGAGTATAATAAATAAATAAGAATACAAACATCCAAGACCGGTAAGCGAAACAATGCGTCTTGCAAATAACACAAAGTCCCGCCACCGCCGGGATTCGAACCCGGAACCTCAAAAATTAAATAAATAAATAGACCCATAAATAAATGACAGTGTTGCCATTGTAAAAGTACACATTAACACACAAAATATAATTTCACAAGTTTCCAGGACCTTATATATACTCATTAACATTTCACGTGAGTTTCCCACCGAATTTAGTTGCTACTATAAATTATATGCCCTGTAAGTTATTACCGTCAAGCCATATATAACACATTATCAGATTAACTGTCGATTTAAGGCAATGCAATGTGCCTTGTTTCGTTTTATAAAGGTCAATGAAAATCGTTTAAAAATCTACGATACACAGTAGAAAAACTAATATGCTATCACACTACGGATATGTTCAATAACCATAACCTATATGCTTTCAAAATCAAAGGCATTACGAGCGGCGAATCCCGGAGATTAACTTTAATGTAAAGTATAATCTACATTATAATGGAAAATACTTACTAACTTAGTGATTCATTACCAAATCTTGAACACTAAGTGATGTACTAAGCTGAAATTTAACAAGTCATGCAACCTCTTACCGGAAAAAAGAGAAGAAAATTCTTAAAGACCTGTTGTGATCGAAGATGATGAACGTCTTTTAATAGTGTTAAATATATGAGGTGCTTTCATTTCAAAGACCTTTATGAATTGGTACAATATTATATCATTCCGGTGGAAATTATGGCTTAATTTCTTAATCCGGATTACAGATGTGTGGGTAATGGGATGAACCATTACGTTTTTATTAACGAACAATTCCAGCTAGCTAGGGAACGGAGTAAGCCAAAAATACATTACTAATGCTAGGAAAACTGAATTCTTTTGTTACGTAGCTTGAATATAGTAGTTTCTAGGGATTTAAGCGTATTTATTGATTAATTTTTTTGGAGAATAATACACTAGTATTTATTAATAAGCACAAGATGCGGCGCGGAAACTTTCTTATTTGAAAATATATAAAAAAAATGCTGAAGATATAAATTCAATATAACATACACAGTAACAAACAATGGTGCCAACATTTAATATGTTTTTTACTTTGCTTCTTGAAAAACATATCCTAGCCACTGTTCTGACCATTGAGGGAGTCAAAATCTGAGGTTTAGGGATACACCCGCCACTCTGTCCCACCACTGCAACTCTTGTTCAACAGGATCAACAGTGGCGTCCTCTGACCGAATAATCAACGAATCATGCAGCTGTGCAATGACGCACAGGCTGTGCCCGGGCACCCTAACGGCTATCTTGGGACCCGCAACGAACTTGATCAGAAGAAATAGGAGGTAGTAAGAACTCTGAGGTTGTGGTTCTTTTGTCCAGCATTTATGCGTCAGTCACGGCGATAAATGCACTAATATTATTCTTCAGCTCATTTAAGGTTTTGAGACGGCGGGTTTACACCAAGAACAACCATAAAAAATTTGACTGAGTGCTAATTCCAGCCAGCGTGCTGACAGCCAACCAGCTTTTAAAGAGATCACTTATTTGCGTTCAAGATGATAAAAGTTTTGTTCTCCCTAAACTTGGATAAAAGGATGTGGTGAATTTTTGGTTTCCAGAAAATGGCAACACGATTCACACGAATTTTTATGGCTGTCTTCAAAATTGTTCCCCAATGTTTTTTCTCTTTAATACTGGTTTAGAGCATTATCAGCACGCTCGCCAGATTTAGCACTCCGCATTTTTTATATTATCTTAACGCCTGGTGTTAACCAGACTTCTCCGCTCCAGCGCTGCCTATCGTTTTTTAATGCTCTGTCTTATCATGAGATTTTTATGCAAATTCATGGGCAAACCGGTTCACCTGGCCTTTACACGACGATGCCCCTAATGTGAAACACCAAGATCGCCCCCTAAGCGTTGCCAATGTAGAGGTAAAGATGCCTCTTGTGTTCATAGCTAAAAATGCATGCTTTTTAGCTATGAACTGCTTCTTGTTTATGCCTTGTTTAATCCTAATACTTTTTCAGTTTATCTTTTAAACTACATAGATCTTTTTTTTTGTTTTTTGATAAGCTGCATCACATGTGGTTGTGTGATTTTGATATATTAAGAGCCAAGAATGAACCAAAACAAAAGCAAAGCGAGGTCAAATCAAACTGACTCCCAACCAAGTAATGGAAACAGCCTCGTAGTGTTGTGTATAATAATATAGTATAGCCTGTATAGTACGAATGATATTAACCCTTATGTCCGTCATTGTATGGATGATCGGCAAAACACATTCTTTTTATTTCTATACTTGTATTTCGTACCAGTATTTCATTTAAGCCGGTCCGTCTGAACGAATAAGATAGAGGTTTGACCAGCGAAATTCTCTCTGCGATATCGCCTTTTAAATTGTTAATAAAAGTATGTCCTACTTTAACAGAAAGGTAATGTAAGAGTTTGAAAGACACGGATTTCGGTTTCTTGTTATTGTTTGCTGTATGGCGGCGAAGTACAAACGAGAAAAATTCTTGTAAGGGCTACAGATGAAGATTGCTCAGCTAAGAAATTTTGGAAAGCCTTTTTCAGCTGCTACTCGTTTATTAACGAGACAAAGGTATCACAATATTAAATTGATAGTTTCAGCTAACTAATCTGAAGTGTTGAGGAACAGCAAATTGAAGGAAAATGTTTATACCACCAAAAAAACAATGCCCTTGCACATGTGCACTTAGCTTTATCCCTTTTAGGTCTCGTATTTGGCGACAACTGGAAGACGGGTCGACCAGGAATTTCGTGGTAATATTAGGTACAGTAGGTAAAACTATCTTTGAAAGAAAGTGCACCTTAAGTGATCGACTCAAGGTCTAAAGTTGGATGCCGTTATTTTGGTTTATGTTTATCTTTTGGCCTTCACTTATTTTACTTTTTTTTCTAACTTTTGTCACTAAACGTACCTACATACCAGAATGGTAATTAAATTCAAATTTAGAAAATCTTCCTAACCTAAAATTACCATGAATGTTTCCATTCACAAACAATAAATTAAAGATATATTTGTAATGGAATTAAGGTGCCAACTAACACAAGATAAAGAAGATTACAGCACCAAAAATTCACAAAAACTTACCCAATTAAATATAACATAGAGTCACAATGGTCAGCAAAATCGTAGCTTCCACAACACCTCAAGAGCTCAAAAGAGCCAATATAACCCTCAAAAGCTTTAATTTTTCAGCGGAATCCACCTAATAATATTTGGCGGTCGTTTTCTGGGTTCCAGTCAGAACATTTCTTTTAAGATCACTTGCTTTGGCAACTGGTCTTCTCGAAGGTCATACCAACGATTCTGTACTCAAGCTATACGCCAAAAACAGTGTAACTGATGGAAAACGAGTTACAAAATCTTCTTTTTCAAAATTTTCTTCTACATGAGCAACGCATTGGCAGTGCTTTTGGTGTTCCAAGACATCAGGTTCTTCGTTGTGCTGGATTGTCCATCGTGGAACTGGCTAATACGAATCGAGAATCTTTTTATTTCTGCCGTGAAGTAGTTCGCTGTGTTTCTGTAAAGTATTGGAGTGCCAGTAAAACATCTTTACCTTTAAATAGGCTGGTGCTCTTAACGTTCGAATATATCAAGGCCATTGTCGTGTCAGTAGGCGTCGGTATCACTTTTCATCAGGCAAACCGTCTGCTTGTTTGTGTAGTCCTTATTTTTCACGAGGTTGTCCCATATTGAAAGGATCCTGAGAACCGGAGGTGAAGCTTAAAAGCTCACGTAGTTAGGTATGAGAAGCTTGTTAAAAATTAAGGAGGGATTTACTTTTCGAAATCGCATCAGATGCCGCGGTTTTCCTTAAACCGGATTCAATTCCGGATAACCCGGGACTGTTTCCCGGATTTAATATACAATTACAAACACACACAGAAGTGGACTTCCCGAAGGACGGTAGCTGAATTATTTATGACATGAATTTCGCGGAGATTTTTAGTTGATCCCCACTGTATCTGGAACACTCCAGTAAATTACTTTGGTAATGTTTCACCCGCTATCAAATTATCAGTTTATACCCCCACGCTTTTTTAAGTTTATATTCGTTTCGGTCATACACTTTGTTAGAATACATGTTTGTGTATGACTAAAAATAATCATACAAAATTCTTGTTTTAAATTTGTCTCGTCACCAAAATTATGTTATACTTATATTATATAGATGGAATATTTCCGAGATATCTCCCGAAATGGGGTTCTGGTTTAAACCGGTATTAACCGGTTTGGATTTGCAGCAAGCTGTTTTTCACTTTTGCTTGATTCCATTTTGCGAACCGGTTATTTAATTCCGAGCTCGTCGCTTATATCCGGTATTTATAGCCGGAGTTGCGACCCGCCCCTGCTTCAAACGAGTGGAAAAAACCGGTCAAGTTTGAGTCGGGCTCACACATGAGGGGTTAAGGAACCGTTGGTAATGATAAATTAATGGTAAAGACCATCGGTTGTTACATAAATAGGCACATAAAATTGTCGAACAAGAGCTGGTAAAAAAAAATTGCGTTTTTTTGGTCTTTTTGGCCTTTCAGTATAAATTTATTTATATTATAGTCAATGCTAACACAGCAGCAACAGAAATATTACAATCTCGGGAAATTTCAAGTGGTAATGCAATTGGATCCCGTTGGGTGCGGATCTCTAAAACTGGTACTAAATCTAGGTACGCAGATACTAGTGAAGTGGTTGGTGGAAACCAAAATAAAACCGTATTTGCTTGTGAAAATTGTCCAAGTAAATAAAGGAGCTTGTACTGTAAATAATAACTACTTCGTTTTTGCTTACAAATGTTATTTAAATTCATTGGTACTTATTAAAAAATTTTAGTATGCCCTTTAAAATGAAATGCATTGTTTATTTGCTTCTTGATTTTTTGACTTACTTATTTTTTCTATTTATTTAACTTTATAGAGTTATAAGAATAACAGCAGATAATTTAGGCATTGTAAAAACCACAGAGGTTTGTACCCAATGCTTAATGCGTATTAATACAATATCTTTTAAACGATTACATTGAATTCTTTTAGAAACAATATATTGAAGTAGGTACAATATATTTTAAGGATATATAATTAATTTAATTGGAGTTATGAAAATATCAACATTGTTTAAATTTTTTGTATTGTTTTGGACATTAATTACTTCTAACTAAGTAAATAACTATTTATTTACTTGAAAAAATGTCACCGTGTAAAGTGGTCACAGTTTCCTTGATAAAGATTTAGCCTTCAGGCCTTTGATTTTGCTTATTCTGCCTCCATCCAGACGCTTGCCAAGTCATTGCGCAAGCTCTGGCAAGCCAACTATCCGTCATCTACGCGCTTGCAAGTGCGTAAGTAAATTTATGATCTCCAAGCATGCTGAATGTTTATGTTTATAGTACAAAGCAAATAAATAATCTAAACCTAATCTAAATAATGTAATCTTGTAGTCGAACCTAAATTATTTAACTAACAATACTAACATACTTCTCTAAGTCAACTACCTTTACTGACCCAACACTTACCACTACGGATTGAAATGTCCGAAATAAAGATTTATTATTATTATTAGAACCAACAGTAAATAGTTTCCGACATTGCATTAGTACTTCAAAGCCTACAAAATAACTCCATAACCTCGGCACTCATTTTGGAATGCCACATAGCACTACAATCCATTGCAAAAGACCGTAACGTCACCTTGCAATGGATAAAAGGACACAGCAACTCTGTAGGTAATGACGCAGCCGACGAACTAGCGAGACGTGGATCAGCGACAACAGTATACGATCCGGTACCCATACTGCCGCTACCCAAGTCCCAGTCGAAAGCGTGGCTCCGAGAGAGAACAAGAGAGCTGCACCTTAATGAATGGAATAACGAAGGGGGTTGTAGACAGACCAAAGCGGCTGTTCCGGCAGCAGGCAAGAGGTTCAGTCGCAATCTCCGCAGGTTAAACTAGGACAGGTTACGTATAGCTATAGGTATTATAACAGGCCACTGTCCACTAAACAAGCATCTCTTCATTATAGGTGTAACTGACAGCCTGCTATGCAGAGGATGCATGCAGGCAAAAGAAACGCCAGCACATGTGATGATGGAATGCACAAGTGTAGCCGCACAACGGGCTCATATCCTCAAGACACCACCATCACTCTCAGAAGCTTTCTGCAATCTGAAAGGACTGCTGGACTTCTGGGATGGCTAAAATAGGGAACAGACAGACGACACGCACAAAGGCCACACACAAACATTTTTGCTTCCGTTAATATGAGTAAAAAACCGACACTCGATCGATTCGGCAGCAAAGTTTTGCAAGCGAATGCAAGTCGAGTCAAACGACCGATACGCACGCTTGAACTTGTAAGGGCTTGGCAAGGGTTGGCAAGCGTGTGGATGTACAATGAGAAAAGGAGGTAAGGGCTTGAGTGTTTTTATATGTTATATCGTAATATATAACAATTATAATGCATCAATTCTTGGTGAGTGATGGTAATAAAATGCCCCCGGGCTCGAAGCTAAAAGCGATTCATCGATATTTGTGTCGGTATTAGGGTTCCTCGTTAAATAAGAAAAACAAAAAATATCATTGTTGCTATTTAGGAATCACAATAAAATGATGAAAACCACAGACTTAAGGAATAAAAAGATATAGGAAAAATAATGCCAATAAAGGTTTTTAAAATAAAAAAATAGTATTTGCTTTTGCTGTGATAAAAAGTATTTTTATAATTTTACTTCAGATTGGACGAGCAGTCGATGTTTATTATGGCAATGAATATTTACAACACTACCTGCTTTCATTATTTTGCATGTTACATAAAAATTTGTAAATAATATTTTTTGTAACTTTATCTAGTTTTATTTACAATCATTTTCTGTTACAACCTACAGTTTTTAAGACACAATAATTCTAGTTTTCTTGAATAAAATTTAGTTAAATTGTAAGTTGTAATAGATTTGAATATAAAACTAGAATTATTATGTTTTAAAAATTGTAAGTTGTAATAGAAAATGATTGTATTTTGAATATTGAAAAAAGCAACTACGGAGGTTTCTTGCCGGATTCTTCCTCGTAGAAATAGCATTCCGAACCGGTGGTTGTAAAAATATGACGAATTGATAGTGATAGATTATTTTAAGTCTATTCGAATAAAAAATTGGCTTTTTTCTCTGATTAAATAATGTACCCTTAAAAAAAATCTTGTATTGTACATTTTTAATTGGACTATCATCAGATAAATAATGAGGCGGGGTCTGATGAATTACAGCACAGGTATTGCAAGCATGAAGTCCCACAAACTTGCTGTAGTTAGTACATAGACTTTCGTAACATTAATTAGATTATCTAGAATTTTCTTTGTATTTTCGTGGAGATAAATAAACATTTTATTTTTTATTGTGATAATGAAAACGGAATTTTTTTGTTAAGTTTCAAAAACAAATTCAACTAACAAAATACGTAATAGTTCTCTAAACTCACTTTTATTTTTTGTTTTAAAAAGCTTTTCTCATTTAAATATTCATTCGTAATAATAAAAGTTCACTAAAAATTAATTTCTATTTATAAAACGTTTTTCAATTTTTCTGTTTATTTATTTAATCAACTAAAATACGCTTGGATTTTTCGGACACAAACTTTTTTTTTTCATTGTATACTGAACAGTATTTTGTGAGGGAAAATATGAAAACAATTTAGCTTTTATCCGCGCTCCGATTTTACAAAACAAAAATACCTTTTTATTCATTAGCCAGTTCAGCAGTTTTGAACTCATTTTGATTTTGTACGGTACATTTTATAGTATTTTTGATATATGAATTGGCCCTTGTTTCGGTTATTGCAACTAATTACGGCAAAAAAGATCTGCGGTATATTTTTTCTTGGGTAACCGACCCGACCCGACCTGACAAGTCAAGGATCCGAGTCTTGGGCTTTTTTATTTTTATTTAAAACCAGGCAGGCATTTGACCCCAAACCCGCCTGATGTTAAGCGGCAATGAGGTCTAAGGTGGATCATGCCTGCCTAGGAGAAACCTATTCACTCTTGCCTTAAAGAGGCCCAAGTAATATTGGTCAGGGAACACATCGGCAGGCAAAGAATTCCACACCCTTGCAGTACGCATTATGAAGGAGCTATCGAAGCGTTTAGTCTTTGCCGTAAGTTGTAGCTACCTACATGTTTCTATTTGTGCTCGTATAGTGGCGACAGATTCGCAACCTGTCACACTGGGACTCAACATAAACTTGCGAAATGCGGTGTTTAACACCTCTGCCTACATTTCTTGACTACAGCGTGATTTATGTTTTTGTTATTGTTAATATTTTAGCAACGGTTTGTTTAATACTTATAAATCCTTTAAAAAGCTCGAATAAAATTTATATTTTCAACAAACGTCGAAACTCAATATATAATCAACAGAAAAACACAAAACTGAACACACAATTCAATAAGCGAAATCTCAACTCGCAGCGGACCCCAACAGTTAGTTCCGCCAAATCACATTGCCGAAGCCCTAAAATCATATTTCTTTACGAGAACCCTATCAAGCTTGAAGTTTCGCGCTTCGCCGGTTTTCCTTTTTTTAAAAAAACTCGACGTTTTCCTACTTCCCGGAGGATATCCCCAAGGGAGACCGGCAAGTTGCCACTTTTTCTACTACAATGATATACACTAGGCACAAGCATTTGAATTAAACATTGAACGCGTTTTGCGCCTGCCACCGACAGTGTTCATTTATAAATAATTTTTGTTTGTCGTAAATACGAACTGTTCTGATGAATGAGATACTTTTCCCGGCATGTTTTTGTTGGGTATCGTGTGTGTACTATTATTTTGTTGATGCGTTGTTTGTTGAATTTTTAAACCGTTTGTTTTAAAATTATTTACATTTTTAATACAACTTTAATCGCGCCTGGTTTTTACTTATTTTGGAAGAACAACATACATATAATAATACATCTATATATGGACAGTCACAATATACATTTAGATATATATATACCAATTATAGGTATACACAACATTCATAAAATACACATCACCATAGCAACGTAAAACTAACATAAACAGATATCAGAGCCCATAAACTTTAACAAGACAGGGGTAAAGAAAAATACGTTATCATTTTGTTATTTCGATATTGATGGTATAATTATAATGATATAAGATGTAAGGAACTAATCCACGACTATTGCATTATGAAATGCAAGCATAAACCCTCCTGGCTTCAAGGTTACTGTGAACATTATTTTACTGACGACAAATTACGAGTATAATTATTGGATCATTCTGTCCTAAATTGATCCTGCAATATTGATTGGTAGTAAAATATTTGCTATAGGGGTTGCTTTTTCGTATTGCATGGAATGGACTAAAGAATTCGGATTTCATTCGCATGAACTAGTATTTATTGGCAACATATATCCTCTACGAGTACGATTATAATAATAATAATTTATTCAATCTAAAATGGTGGCACACACAAGAATAAATAATAATAAAAAAAAAAATTGATGGTAAAAAATGTCAAGATTAAATTTAAAAAAAAAACACATTGTCGAATAAAAATAAAAATTACAAAATTAAATGTATATTAAAACATGCCCCGTACATAAACACTATCGCAGTATTAGTTTTCTGTAGGAATGAGCTCGATTATGACAATCTTACTCATGTTGTGCTAACCTATTTTTTGTAATTGGATGATGTTTTTGAAAACGATCTTGTTATTATGGTTGTAATGTCTAATTTAGGACGTGTTTGTGTAATTTATGTTTTAGGACGCGGTAGCTCAGTTTGTTACGTGCCTTGGTTAACCGAGCGCCCCGACAGGTCGAGGATTCGAGTCTCGGGTTGCCGTAAATAGTAGCCGACATGTTTCTAAATGTGCCCGCATAGTGGCGAAAGATTCGCAACCTGTCACACAGGGACTCAACATTAACATGCGAAAATTGGTGTGTAGCAAGCACCTCTCCCAACTTCTCTAGAGAGACTACGGCGTGAGTTTACGTTTATTGTCTAATTGAGATTGTAATATCATGACGACACCGATGGACGGACAAAGTTATTCAACTTTACGTTTCATCAATTTGTATGTCCTACGTACTATTTGTTAAATGAATAAAAAATCATTCATCTCGTCAGGAGTTGTAACAAGCTTGAAAGGTGGACAGCTGCGAAAAATACCCAGTCGTAAAAACGTCGCCTGCATTCACTATTAGTTATTCCACCTCAACAAGACCGTTTGGCTATGGATGTGATAAAACATGTACATGTAAATTGTTTCAGTGTGCGTGTTCTCGAAGAGATTACGAAACAATGTACTCGCCTGAAGAAACGTACAACCTGAACGAAACCGTCCTCATGACATAGAATTACTGTACAATGTTTACACAAACATATGATCCAATTCAAAATGGCGACGTGGTACAAATGCCGGCGCTTTATTTCGACTATGCTGGGAGAGCGAAATCGTGTCATTCTAATACCACATCTAAATTGCGCTCGTCGCCTCTCATTCTGATTTACTGGACCATTTTTAAAGTTCGCACTTGGAAATTTTGTTCATAGGATTGGTATAGCCTTTCTTAAGTTTACTGCTTCACGATTATCATGTAGTACATACCATATAATAAGTGGCTTAGTTCCTGTGACACAAGTTCTTACGATACTTACTGCAGGGCTGAGACAATGAGTGTGTCGTGATGTGGTTATTATTATTAAAAGGGCAGTCAGTTCACCCGATGGTAAGTGACACCGACGCCCATGGACATCTGTAGCCAAATAGTGTCAGCAGATGTGTTACTAACCTTTTAAAAGGGAGTAGGCCCTTTTTGATGGCCCTCATGTTAAATTGGACCGGGCATACCTCTTTCGGGAGCTGATTCAACTGGTAATGTTTCGCTAATGCCCCGTAGCATTATCGTTAAGAATAAAACATCTTGCATTAAGCAAAAATATAACATTAATACAATATTCCTTTAAAATACCGTTGTATCATTAAGACACCGTCATATCGTAGCTAACCGCTTGCGATACAAGATAATAATAATAATAACCACATCACGACACACACATTGACTCAGCCCTGCAGTAAGTATCGTAAAACTTGTGTCACAGGAACTAAGCTACGATATGGTATAAACTACATTGATAAGAATACGACATTCAAGACTGGTCAGCGAAACAATGCGTCTAGCAAATAACACAAAGTTTGCCCCGCTCAAGCGTAGCAGTCGGCTGTTTACACCACTGCGCCACCAAGGTCGTCAAAACGAGGAGATTATATGTCAGTGCAGGGCTGAGTCATTGTGAGTGACGTGATGTGGTTATAATTATTATCTGGTTTACTCTATGAAAAGTAACTGTATGCAAAAAGTATGAATGAAGAGTAGCAACCAAAGATTGTATAAAACGAAAGGGTCAGTTGGGAAAAACATGGAGTCCGTTCTATTTGGGAAAGTTTTCAATTGTGAGGCAGTATTTAATAAAGGATGGGTTTAGGCCCCTATCCTACTTGCCATAACACAAACGCCTGGCAGACGTCGGTGAAACGCCACCGCCCAAAAACGTGGGATAGTGGCCTTCCACACAATCCTGTTTTTGAATATGAACATTCTTACTCTGACCGGTTTAATTTAAATTAATACAACTGAATATTATTAATAATAAAGCAAATTATACTACTATACTTTATAACTATACACAATACTATGCTACTACTGTAAACTATAAGTTTTTGGAATTTATAAAAAAAAAATATTTTTGGGTTTATTAAATTTCGTTAATTTTTTTCGTGTCGCTGTTGGCTGTCTAAATAAATAATATGAAATAAAATAAACAAAATGAAGTTCTTCGTAAGCACAATAATACTTCTATTCTGATTTTCACTAAACAAAACAGTTTCATACAAATAATACTAGAACTAGATTTAAACTATTTAGGTACACAAGGCCATTTATCAACCTAACCTGTTTGGACTTTGTACCGTTCTTGAGTTGTATAGCTTAAAAGAAATAGTAATAATAGTAATCTCTATTATGGAAACGGGAACAGTCATAGATTGATATTGCTCATGTTGTGTGAAGCTCTATGTGTGACCGTCTGCACGTATATATGTGTAAAAATTACAAAGTCAGTCCTTTTCAAGTAACAAATTGAGTTCTATTTTTATAAAATTATCACAAAATTTTTACAAATTTAATAAGAATCGTTAAGTAATATTTACAACTTAATTATTTGATATTTTTCTTTAATCAATTAAAAATTCTCTTCAACTTTGGTAAATTACCCCAACAACCTGGATTTATCTTAAGTGGTTAAGTTTTGGGTCTCTTCATGGCTATCTGCTGACCAAATCCGAAGGTCAGTACAGACCTGTCTTATCGTGTGCTATCAGAAAGCCATTGACCCTACCAACCTTATCCAACCCTGAGGAAACATTTCGTTCCCTGTGACGAGGGATACCATGTTTTTGCAATAAGATATTTAACTTTACACTAGCTTGTACCCGCGATTTCAATGTTAATGGTTCCATACTCAAAGGGTAAAAAACGGGAATCTAGAAATAAGTCTTCGCTTTCCGTCCATCCGTCTATTCGTTTGTCAGCGGGCTGTATCTCATGAAACATTATAAATCATGAAATTTTCAGAGAATGTCTATTACTGTTGCAGCTATATCAATACTAAAAACATTAAGAAATTAAAATAAGTTCCCCATACAACAAAGAGGTTTTAACTCATGTTTGCTTGTTCTTCTCTTGTTTCTTTTAACTCGAACCCACCCAGAGGACGTGGTAGCTCATTTAGTTACGGGCCTTGGTTAACCCACCAACCCAACTCAACGGGTTGAGGGTTCGAGTCTCGGGTTGTCGTAAGTTGAAGCTGCTATGTTCCTCGTTGCGCCCGGATAGTGGTCACACTGGGACTTAACGGTCTGTGATTACGGAGTTTATGTGTTACCTATGTGTGTGTTTGTTAAACTTATTAGATAATACGGAACCTATCTTTCACTGTCCAATTTATATTACTCAAGAACCTAATATTTTACAAATAAATAGTAACCTATTTGTTAATAAAGATAAACTAGCAGTGTGGCAAATTTCATCCGAACCCGTTCAGCTGTTAAGGCGTGATCGTGTAACTTACAGACAAACAACTGAACATTCAAATCTTAACATGTACACTTATACTAGTGACCCCCCCGGCTTCAAGCAGATATTATATATATATATATATTATGCATGTATTATTTACATATAAACTTTCTCTTGAAACACTCTATCTATTAAAAAAAACCTCATCAAAATCCGTTGCGTAGTTTTAAACATCTAATCATCCATAGGGACAGACAGCGGGAAGCGAGGGAAAATTCTTTCACCGTAAGATTCCTACATTATCCTTGAGAACGTAGTTGATGGAATATTTTCAAAAAAGTTAAATACCTATATCCACCCGCGCGAAGCCGGGGCGGGACGCTATTTATAATAATTGTAAGAAGTGGAACAGAAAACTATCTATCCGTTATTTTATTGTTTTTAGCCACTCTCAAGTAATATCCGTTACAAATTTTAATATCTATTTTTCCCGTTTAATTTGTTCTATTTTCTAGTAGTTCGTTCTACGCATATCCCTACCTGACAAACTTTCCTATATGACATTGGGTCGAACTATGAAAAACTAGATAGACAAAAAAATCCTTAACTGTTGCATAGTTTTTGCATTTCATCCCAGAAACGTAAAAAAAGGAGACGAAAAATAATACGGAACTCAAACGGTTGAGGATCAGTCAAATGTAACAACTCTGGCAACCTTATTCACTTAAACACCGATAGTAATAAAGCTTAATCGCATCGCAGGTCATAGTCGTTTCAATAGGCAGCGGTATGACTTTCAATCGCAGAACCATCTGCGTATTTGCTCGTTACAAAAAACTATTTAAAAATCATTAATAAAACGAAAAATAATTAATTTAGTTAGTTAGTTTAGTTCATTTATAATCTCTTTATTTAAAGTGTTTTGTTATTGTTTAGAGTCATTAGAAATGCAACTTAATTATTATTTATTATTATACCTTCCTTTTGTAAATTATTAAAAATATATATTGTAAATTTAGACCTTAGAAATTCAATAAAGATTATTATATTAATTAAATCTGATGAAGAAGCCTTATATATGGATTTACTTGTACATGTCCATAGCCAGTGTTCTTCGTTATATAGAAGATTAATACCAATATGTACTCCTACCATAAGTCCGACAAGCAATCAGAAGGCAAGAAACTTCCAACTCGTAGTCTACCAAACAAGGGTCACGTGTCTACCTGGCCCATGCAGGGATCGACAACCTTTGCTCATGTTAGCCACACTGTGTTTTTTACTTTTAGATATTTTTTAAACCATACTGAGGCCATGAGCGTCGTGTGTATGATAAAATGTGCATGGATATGGACAAAGCGAAAGATGTATGAAGGATTTTTGTAATGGTAGTAAATAATAGGTATAAACACACAAGTACAAGATTAATTCTGATAGTTTATTAGTATTTGTGCGCAAACATAAATAACATTTCAATGATATGTACTTTGTAAACAAAAACATGCAATTTAAATAACAGTTCCATACCAACAAAACTTATTGTTCGAACAAATACATTATTTAGCTCCCGATACATTTTCGTGTGAACTTCGACCTGTTTTTTCCCGAGTGCTATTTATTTAAACAGTGTTTTGTATATATATATATATATATATATACAAGCAAACAACATGCTACGATATATTTGTAACAAAATTTAAACTTTAAAGTGTTTACTTTAAAAAACGAAAATCAAAAAAAATGTTGTCGACATCTGCCTGTCTAATAAATTTCTCACATGGAGGGACGTGTGATCAACAACATTGTAAATAAATGTAGTACAAATATATTGATCTTAACAAATTTTGACCCGCAGCTTTAGTGTGTATTGATGCGTAGAAGATGGTTCCGAAAAACGAACATAGCATCCGGAATGGTTTATACTGGTATAAAATTTAACCAATACAATAATAGTGAAAATAAAAATTCAATGATAAATAAGATCTTACTATTGGAAAGCGATTTCTTTTAGACAACTTAAAGTGCCTTTTGTATAAATATTAATTTCTTTCAACTCAATCCTTAACCACAGAAGTTTCATAAAGCATGACCCATGAGAGGACAAAAAGTAAAAAAAAAAACGAACATTGACGACCTCCGCGGCACAGTGCCTTAAATCGTTGGCTGTGACTCGTGAAGCCTTGAGTTCAACCCCCAGCTAGGGCAAATATTATGTAATAAACACGAATATTTACTCTGAAGTCATATTGTTTTCTGTTAAAGTATATATTTATCTATATTGGTCAGTATATCATTTTTAGTTTAAGCTTAGTATGGGCTAAGACAATTTGTGTGAATATCTCATTATTATTAAATGTAGGTTTTTGCAGGCGATCTTATGGGTATGCATTTTGTAAGCACATTAGATTTTAAGTCAAGGACTTTTAGGCAAGCATGCTTAACATCTACATCGTCAGATCAGAATCAGAATTTATTTATTTGTTAACATAGGTAACATAATTCAGTTGTGCGGTAATTAATTGTAAGTGCAGTATGTTTCGCTTTTCAAAGCATATAAATATAAAACGTCAAAATCGATAACACGCGTACATATAGGTATATAAGTAAAATTTATTGCGGCCCAATGCCTGCCCATCAAACTTTATTTTTAATTAATGAGGTTACGATTTTTCCAATATTCACGCCTTTTCCTATAATTGACATACTAAATAATTTGTTGTGACGGAGCGTCTACGGTGATTTTCCTACAAAAACATGTTTTGACTGTCATTTTTACTTAGAGTAACGACTAAATAAATATCGACCAATTTTTTACATGTTCGTCGAATTTTAACGACGATCCAACACGAAATAACGTCGCAGGCCTTTCGAATGTAAGTTAATAACAAATTGACGTTAAGCTTTATGAGTGTCCGCTGAGAGAAACCTACTTATACTTTTGTACTGAATGTTTTTCTAGCTATTCTTATTATAAGATAAATTATCAATATATTTAATTAATATATTTTCAATAATTGTTTAGCTTTATCACAATCTTTTTCCTTATTAATTATAATAATAACATTATTTGCTACATTTGTATTGTAACTAAATTATTAATTTCATTGTATCTCTGTGGTATTTGTGTTACTTGTTAATAATGTTGTAAATGCCTGTAAAAGCCACTCATACGAGTAATGCCACTTTATCTACTGTATTTGTTTCGAATGTTTGTAGGTGTGCTGTAGGTGTGTCAATTGAGTAAATAAATCAATCTTTATAAGGTAGCAAACAAGTCATGTCTTGCTTAATGGTAAGCAGTAACTGCAGCCTATGAACGTTTGCAATACTAGGGCCTTACTCTGAAATGCCGCAACCGATAACACTGCATTTGAAATCAATGTCGGTATCTACGGTGTAAGGTTTTTGATGCAATATATAAACAAACTAAGTTTGAACGAAAGACTTTTGTATTGGGAAACACACGAACAATCGGCAGATACGTTTTTCGTCGTTTGGGAGAAAACGCCCAGGGCATCAAACATGTATTGCCCACCCTGTAATTTTTTCTACACTATTTTGAAGAACCCCATGCTCAAGTCACTTGGGGAACTCATCCTAGAAGGTTCATTACTGTTCGTATCATAAAGTATCGTTAGTATTTGTTCTTACAAGCTTTAAGTTACTGAAAACAATATGATAGCATTTTCACGTTACTTTCATTTTAATTTGTGAGCAAAATTTTATCCCAAATCATTCAAAAATTTAAGCTAGTTTGAGTAAAAATCCATGCAAGGACATACTTTCATATTTATCGCAAGTGGGAATTGTTAGAGGGACTTTGTTGTTTTTTTTTTCATGCTCTCTTCAAAATTCGATACATTGTCCATCGTCCCTTGAACTTTTATTACTCCAAAACAACCCTTCTATCTTTAACTATAAGACCTTCAAAGGGATTTAAAAAAAATGGCCAATACATTAAGTACTATCCATAAATTCGTGAATATGGAAATAATCGATTAGGTGGAGCAAGAAGGCGCAATAGATTTTCGTCACTTTCGCACCCGAGGTTTTTTAAATGAGTTAGAGAGGAAAAGGTAGGGATCGAGCCGTGCTTTTTATAAAATTGTCACAAGTATTTGGGAACCTTTTTAATGTAAAGAGTTACTTTGGGATGGGCTTTTGAGTAGTAAAATGCTGAGGATAACGGGTGACATTTGGGTTACTTAAGATCAAAATAAGGTGACAGGCGGATTTAAGATCTTTTATCTAAAAAACTTGGATTGCTTACGATCAATACAATTTTTTTCAAAATATGGTGCTCTTAAATTGTATGAAGCGGAACCATTAGAAAAATAAAATAATAATAATTAACATCACGACGCCCACATTGTCTCAGCCCTGCAGTAAGTATCGTAAGGACTTGTGTCATAAGAACTAAGCAACGATATGGTATATACTACATAGACGCATTGTTTCGCTTACCGGTCTTGGGTGTAGTATTCTTATCTATGTAGTTTATACCATATCGTTGCTTAGTTCCTGTGACACAAGTTATAACGATACTTACTGAAGTAGGGAGGCTACTGTACTTAAGTAGTTCGTAATGCGGACTGCCTTGCAAACTAAATAATTCTCAATAGATACTCAAAGTCACCACAGATACTAGTAACGACTCAACCATTTAGTACTTAGTATATATAATTATATATATGAATAAGGCACATAGGTTCCACCCATGTTTGGTGCCTATTGAACTACCTATGTAACCAGCAATAATTCATTATGTATTCCATTCTAAACCTATAAGGAGCCTTAGACCATAGACAATGGAACAATAAATAAATAGAACTGAATAATTTATGTGACTTCTTCCAGTAAATTTAACCAGTAGTTCCCTAAACTCAACAAATAAATGATCTAACGTTTTATTTCGTCAAGACTGATATTATGGTGTGTTATAAGATGAATTATAAGGATTTATATGGAATTTATTAAAAAAAAACAACATCGTCATGGTAGATGCCGAGAGAGAGAGAAATATATATTTATCCTGTCAACAGTCACAGATCAAGAAGCGTTAACAGAGAATTACTTATTCAACAACGACCAATTTCTTACTAGGTCAAAACTAAATAGCTGAATGAATAATTTAGAAACAAACATATTTGGATTCCACATAGCATCATTATTTGGCAGTAAGTATGTTAATAATAATAGATATTTCACTAAAGCATGCGTACAAAAGACTGAATCACAATATATCACAGTCCACCATGTTTCACATTGTATTTATTCACATATAATAATAATCGATTAGTTATTCATTAATCAAAGTTCTTTTGTTTACGGTGGACACATAAATACACTAACTAATGAAATTATTACCCTTCCATTCGACTCTGCCATAGTCGAGTAAAAACACATTTGCCAGTTCTATTCGCCACTATGTACTCTAACAAGAGCAACCTATTTCAATTATGTAGCACCTAATTTAACAAATGTATAGCTTTGGCAAAGTTTAATGACTGGGGTTTTAGTTTGAAATTGTTCGAACCTTACTAGCGAATATATTTAAATACAAATAACACATTCCATTGATACATTAAAAACAAAGAACTAAAATAATTTTCACCATTGAATCACATCTATTTAACCGCATTTGAGTTCATTGGCGGGAACGAGAAGCGTCAGTTAAAACGTTCTTATTATATTGTCTTTTCTTACATATCAGAAGAATTTAATGTGTAAAATGCTAGTGTTTTAACCAGTAAATATCTGTAGTGCAAAAGTGGAGAAAGTGAAATACGACGTTTTGGCTGCTCTTTTCGTCATCTTCCAAGTATCTCGTTAGACCCTACAGTAACAGTATTAGCATGTTACTCTAGGCCGATTCATCATTCCATCTATCATTTTTATCCTTTCATAAATCATCTTTTCATTATTTCGTCTTTCTTTTCATTCCTCAAAAATCTTGGTTATAAATATTTACACTGGCAAAAAACTCTAGTTTTTGCCATCAAACCAAAAAAATCGTCTATGGGTAAAAGGTTCTAGGTTTGAATCCCTCAGCGGGGAGAGTCTTTAGATTATTTGCATTATTTTTTGTTTGTTTGTGGTTTATTGTAAAGACGTATCTTTCTTTCTAAATCTTTCTTTTATTATTGGATGTAGGTGGTAGGTATAGCTAGTAAATATAAATTTACTATAGTACTATAGTACTATACTATACTATAGTATAGTACTACACTATAGTACTACACTAAAGTACTATAGTATATATATTTACTAGCTATAAATAAGCTATGTATCAACATATATCTCTCTGTTATGTTTCTTAGAGTTGAATTCGGTTGCTTTGAGGTGAATTTAAAGACTGCAACACGCGTGATACCACATACGTTCCAAGCTAACATTTTAGCTTTTTCTTTACTTTACAGCTGGTAGATCTATGTGTGAGATCGTATTGGTTGGTATTACCCTCCTTTCTATTTCTGCCGTGAAGCAGTTCACCGTGTTTTGGTTCGAAGAATTGGAGAGGCAGTGTTACTGTCACGAGATTTATAAGATTAACCTCTACATGGGCAACGCATAGGCGGTGCTGTTGGCATTCCAAGACATCAGGGGCATCGTCGTGTCAATAGGCGGCGGTATCACTTTCCTTCATGTTAACCGCTTGCTTGTTTGCATGAGAAACTTCTTAGACTTAAAGTCACCTTGCTTATTCCAAAGACCTTAGAATAATTTAATAAACTGCCATCGCACTTGTAAAAACTCAGAGAATATCACTTATAACAAATTGCCTAAAAGCTCAGAATATAAAAATCAACAGGTTAAAGTTGAAATGGAAATTTCTACAAGGTTGCCCTTCTAGATCTTCATAAGGTAAGGGGTCAATTCTGGTGAGCCTAAAACACTGAGACGGAAAACTTTTTGCATTATTCATACTAAATAGTAACTTTCATTTTACATGCTTAGAAAAATTGCCAACTCACAAATTCTAAGTTGACCGTCAAATATGTTTGATTATTAAAAAGAGATTTTAATAAATAATAAGAAAATGTATAAACAGAAAAATTGTAGATTTAGTTGTTAATGTTATTTTCGTAGTTAAAAATTTTATGTTAAAATTAATATAAATCAAAATGGAGGACTCTGAAATAAGTAGGAAGTTCTAAAGACCATTCAGAGGTGATTTTATGAATAAAAAGATGGCTATTATTATTAATATTCATAAAATTTATTCTGTAGACTCTGAGAATAGAACCTTTTAATATATTTTTGTGAGTCTAAATAACTTTATGAAGTATCTTGGTAAATTGTAAAATTAATAACTTAACTAAGACAGCACTGGTGGGTTTAATATAAAGCAATATTTATTTTAGTGTTTACAAGAAACATTATTAGAATAAGTTTTTTTTTTTTTTTTTAAGTCAGAGCAAAACATTTAATAAAAAATTAAGTGGTCTCTTCTACCTACTTGTTGACCGGGTTTGTGCAACTTCACATTGTGATCTACTTAGGGTTTGAATTTTGAAAAACTATCAATAAACAACTAGACCAGATTTATACACTAAAATTTCTAAAAGTTGACCAAAATAAATAAATAAATAACCACATCACGACACACACATTGACTCAGCCCTGCACTAAGTATCGTAAGAACTTGTATCGCAGGTGCTAAGCAACGATATGGTATATACTAAATAAATAAGAATACAACATCCAAGACCGGTAAGCGAAACAATGCGTCTTGCAAATAACACAAAGTCCCGCCACCGCCGGGATTCGAACCCGGAACCTCTAGCGTAGAAGTCGGCTGTTTATACCACTGCGCCACCGAGGTCGTCAATGTCAACATCTTTTTAATCGTTATTTTTTTAACATATTAAAAGCCTACAATTTATAAACAAGATTTCCGATTGAAACCATAATCAACGGAAGATATCATAGCTGTAGTCTATTGAAGACTTACCTTGGAACTCTGAATAAGGTACAAGGGAAATCGATTCTGAACGAACCGATGGGAACCCGTCCGGAAATAAACCGGACTGTAATATTCAGAACCGGGGAAAAGCCGTTGGAGCGATTACGGAATGAATTTCGCAATAAGTATCTTCCATCTCACGAAGTCCGGTAGCCTATAGTTGTGAGAAGACGTGTTGAAGTGTGCGTAAACCTCTTTACTTGAAATCGAGTTGACTCACACAGAAACAATGCGCATACGTACACACCAGATAGGGGCGATACAACCTTGGACGAACGGACTTCGTATAATAGAATAATCGTAGCAAGTTACCGGTCTTGGATTTGCAAGAGGTCTCATCGATTCAAATTGTATTTTGAGGCATGTTACTCTCACAATGATGTACTCTCTATATTATAAAACTAAAAAAAATACGTTTTCCTCTTCTTAGGAATCAGAAGCAAAAATTAAGTATTAATAACTATTAAAAATAATAATAATGATAAACCACATCATGACACACATATTGACTCTTGAAGGACTTGTGTCGCAGACGTAGATATAAGGATACTACATCCAAGACCGGTAAGCGAAACAATGCGTCTTGCAAATAACACAAAGTTCCGCCCCCGCCGGGATTCGAACCCAGAACTAGCGTAGCAGTCGACTATTTACACCAATGCGCCACAGACGTCGTCAGAGGTATTATTTGCTTGGAAAAAGAATAAAAATAAATAACCACATTACGACACACACACTAATGCACTAATTTTTGTAAGAACTTGTATCTCAGGTACTAAGCAACGATATGGCATATACTAAATAAATAAGAATACAACATCCAAGACCGGTAAGCGAGACAATGCGTCTTGCAAATAACACAAAGTTCCGCCCCCGCCGGGATTCGAACCCTGAACCTATAACGTAGCAGTCGGCTGTTTACACCACTGCGCCACCGAGGTCGAGGTCGTAAATAGTACGTTAAAAAAATCACATTTAGTCAAACACTTTCTATAAAACTTTTGTACGTTGTCCGTCGATTCACGAAGCTTTGTTTGTTTTTCAATAGGGTCTCTATTAATATATCTTATCACTTTAGAATTAAGTTTCACATTGCTTTAAAAACTACTGCACTGTGATACCGTGTTCCCGTTAAAATCAATGTTTAAGAAAAATACCTGGAAACAACCTTCAAGTATCGAGAAAAAAAAAGATTTAATATTCAAAATTACACAACAAAATTCTCCATAATCCGGTGTTTACGAAAAGTAACGTGGTGTTCTAAGAGTAGTTTCTCTACATAGGCAACGCATTAGTGGTGCTCTTTGCGTTCCAGATATCAAGGGAACTTCGTCTGATCGCTTGGTTGTTTCTCCATGATCTTGCATAATGTTATGTGGGAAAACCTGTAATTTAGACGTAAAAAAGGAAATAGGGCTAAATTCCACTAACCTGCGTGATGCTCCAGTAGCGATCGAGCGATATGAGGCACAGGTTCATAATCGACGCGGTACACAACAACACATCCATCGCGGAATGTATCTCGCACCACCAGAACCCAAAAATCCAGTATCCCATCAGCTCATTGGCGAGGGAAAACGGCATAATCACCAATCCTAAGAAAAAGTCTGACACCGCGAGCGAAGCTATGAACCAATTCTGTATGTTCTTCAACGCTTTTTCCGTCACAATCGCGATAATCACTAGCATGTTCCCGACCACCACCATCACCATTAGAACGGTCACCACCACTGAAGCTATTATTATATGCGCCGGCGAGTACCCACTCGGGTACCAAGTCTTTAGCACTATTTGGGTGAAGGTGTCATTGGAGAGCGTGGTGTTTGCGTCGGAAGTGTTCGTCATCTGCAGAGCCAGGAATTCTTCAGGGCTCATGTAGGTCGGCACTAAGAAGGTGGAATTAGGGCCAAAGCTCCCGTTCACGAACGGGCTTGTGGTAGCCCTAGCTGCTAATAGGGTTGTCGCGTTCGGCACCATCTTGCTTTCGGTATCGTTCCTCACGCGCTTAGGGTTATCACCAGATCGAAACGGCGCCACTTTGCCGAGTTAAATTGAACTATCTAACGTATCGAAATTCAGTTGGACCCGTTTTAGCGAAACTATTCACGTAATAACTTTAAATTTAACTATAGGAACGGGATACATTGTTAAAATAGCTACCGAAATTTTCTATTAAAAACTTTATATGTGTATTTTATTTAACAAAATTATATTTAATACCCGTTTCTTCCGAACTATTAGCGTAGATTGTTAATCCAAGCGAGATTTAAAAAGTATTTGATTCAACGATTAAATTACTACTTTATTATCGAATAAGAGTTAAAAATTATTAATATTTACACTTAACTTGTCTAATATTGCTTATTAATCCGATGAGATGCCACAAACAAAATACCGAGAAAGAAAAATTTCGTTAGGGAAATCAAATTACGCGCAAAATGAGGGTAAAATTCACACTCGCGTTACGTATGGCAACACACAAAAAAGCGATTCTACCGAAGCGTTTACCTAAATTAAATTAGTGTCAATTATTTTATACAATCGTGGATTCGGTTTTGAGACGTCATCACGCCTTTCTTCTGTCCCAGTACCTTTCGGATATAGAGAACATTTCGACGATTATTCGGCGCAGCACGACGATTATCACATGGTTTTTTTCCCCCAACACTATTTCTTTAAAGGCGTCCGCTTACCGTGTTGTTTAGTTATACTTTAAGTCATCAGTTGCGTGTTTGTCTTTGTTGTTTGAACACTGCTATTACACTGCTATCTTCACGATCTCCGACTGTGACGTTTCTGAAACAAGGAAAAAGATATTCAAAACCAGTATCATTAATAAGATTGATAGGTTAACATGGAAAATTATTATGTATTAATGGTTCTTCTGCTATGAAGCTAAGTGTCTTTTTTGCCGGTCATTTAGTACAGTTGGCAGATAACTTGATATACCATTTGTAACCTTACGCCTTTACAATAAAACTTGAACGTTGTCATATCGGAACTGTAAGAATGTATTTTTATTTTTTTTGTATTTTTAACTTTGAACAACAATAGTATTATGCTGGTGATGTTTTAATTGTGTTACTTAAGAATAATTTAATCACACTTCGTAATTTTATAAGTAATTACTTAATAAATATGAAAGGTACATAATGATAAATGTATCAACTCGTTTTAAACTCCATTACATATTGCCATGGTCAGGTTTTTTAGAGAGAAAGAGAGAAATAATTAAGTTATCTCTAATGGATTTAGTTTTTTTTTTGTACAGAACTTGGTTTTGTTTGAATTTATTAAATTATAAAATGTCCCGTACATGCAATTTAATTCTAGTTTTATCGGAATCCGTTTTTTAAGAACCAAACTATGAACAAAAATTTTGTGAAAATATTTAACCCATGTTTTAACACAAATCTAGTGAAAATTTAAGAGACAGATGGACACACGAAACTTCCCAATAGTGTTGTTGGTACACATGCACGATTTACATTCATCGCTTTTGTAAAAAAGCGGTTAGTTCAATTGAGTTGAAATCGTTCTGAAATGTTTCTCCATTTCCGTTACATAACCGCGTGTCTATCATTAAAAGTTGACTTAGCAAACGAGACTTCCGAACAATACGTTTAAAAAAAGGCGCCAACAAAAATAACAATTAAAAGTTACTTTTATTTTTTCGAAAAAGAAAAATTAATCAAATGAGATTTATGAACGAAAAAAAGTTTTAATGAAACTTCAGGGATTTTTAGTGATCCAAAAGTTAGTTTTAATTACTTTGAGACAATGCCTAAATCCCCCGAAGAAAAATTGACTCGGTAACAAATAACTAAGTGACGTACAATTTATATCACTTTTTCACAGGTTTACAAGGAAATTTTTTATACTTATTTTTGAGTGACTTTTCTTTTTAAGACCTCATCATCATCACCGGCTGGAAGACCTGCATTGGTTAGCAAAGCCATAAATATTCCTTCGAATGGGGTAGCCAGAGGTGTTGAACACCGCATTTTGCATGTTTATGTTGAATACCAGTATGACACGTTGTGAATCTGTCGCCACTATCCGGGCAAAACGAGAAACAAGGTAGATACAAAGCACGACAATCCGAGACTCGAACCCTCGACCTGTCGGGCCGGTTATCCAAGGCACGTAGCAAACTGAGCTACCATGTCGTCACACAAACAACTAACAAAGGCCTTCCTTAATAACTCCAACCAGAGCGATTCTGTTGCTAGCATCTAGCGGCTCCCTGCAGCCCCACGAGATCGTCCGTCTACCTATTGGAGGCTTTCAAACACTAATCCTCGGCGGCTTGTAGTCGCCACTCTAGAACCAACCCTTCTCATTCGAATCGAGTTATACCCAAACAAGAAAAAAAGCAAGAAAGTCATAAAATTTATTGTTGCAAATAACTAAACTGATCTTAGATACGATCGTAAAGACCTTGTGACCACTCAAACTGACACAGCTAAGTCTTATTATAATATTTTGTAAAAAATATGAAAATATTAATTATTAGTAAGATCTGTGAAACAAAAACTGGAATCGAAAATACGCGGGCATAAAATTCTGGATGAGACAAAGAGGGCAATACAACGTTGTGATGTCAAATGCCTGTAGTGTCATAGATTTAGCATAGACAAAATCGAAATAGAAAGAGATATAGACATTTAAAAAATCATAGAAAAACAATTTCTGACCCGATTTTTTTTTCACAGATCGATTTTATATGAATATAAATATTTTAATGAATATATGAAATCGTGAAGTTGTCAAAAACTCATGCTTCACTTTTATACTTGGATTCTTACGTCATTTCTAACATCTTTAAACTCTTCTCTACATGGGCAACAATTTAATTTGGGGTTCTGACACCAAGGGCCAAGATTCCAAAGGCTTTATCACTCACTATCAGTTGAACCAGATGTTACAGGTTAGTTTGCCCATGAGACAGAACAAAAAACTGAATATTCAGTAACAGGCCTTTATAAGCAAACCTCATCTAGTAATGATGTTAATCGTTTAGCTCCGGCTGCATTTGTGGATGCATACAATCACAGGCATTCCCCTCAATAAGCCAATGAGTGCTCATCTAACCGCGTAAAGCTGCAGGCGAATCGCAAACATGCTGACGGTAACGACAGAAGCAGATTTTATGAAATGATTTTGACAGGACTGAACGAAACGAATAGACAGTGCTGGATTTGCTATTTCGGCATTGATAAGTTGACAAGTCACGGTCAAACCTACTGGTATTCAATGTGAAATTTTGGGTGTTTGTTACTCGACCAAGCGAAAATAGCTAGGATGAAATTTGGTAAACAGATAGTTCAACAGCGTAATTAACTCATCTGATACTTTCTTTCTCAAAAATATCAGGTTCTTCCAGAATTAAAAAAAAAAAACTATATCTACAAAGATGAACACATACATACATAAGTACATTCATATTGTTTCAGTGTGTAACCTCGATTTTTTTCAGTGAAGAGATCAAGCACACTAGCACGAACCGAATCACAACCATAGCCGAAAGTTCTTCGTTAATGGAATATCTACATTACGGATTACTTCCAGTGGAAAAAAAAACTATTCAGAATCACTAATTAACAGGATACACATCTTTTCATTACTGAATACCCTTTCTTTATCTCCCATTCGAACGGATGTCGTGCGCAAATGTACTGTCGGCATAAACAGTAGCGACGGTTGTTGACTCATTAATTTGCAGACTGTACCGCGCTCCGACTGCACCCCCCTTCCACCCCCGGGCTTAAAGCGGAGTACACACAAACGGGACGAAAAATAAGGAATGAAACATTCCTCTGTGGATTTTGTATACTCCTAGTGGATTAACTAACTAACTCTTATTGCTAACTTATTCAATAGTAGATTTTAATTTTTAATGGTTTTTGCTAAGATGAAATAGATTAATAAATGATACATTCTGGTTAAAAACCAGAAGATATATTATTTCACGTAAACAAGAATCATTGGACGCAAGTGAGTTACTAATTTGGTTTAAATAATTAACTTTTTCACATTATTTTTACTTTGGAACTCCATGGCATGAACAGGCAAAAGTCCTAACTTCTGTCTCCTGACTAAAACATGTTTTATTTACCTTCTGTTCCCACCCTGACCAGACAAGTCCGACCTGGAAACGGCCGGTATTTTTAATGTAGTGCGCACGAGCCCTTACTCGGAAAATAGTGGATACTCGTACCATTAAAACGGGATGACTATACTTAAAAAATACTTTCCGTAAAATGTAGGTTATCCTTGTTGTGATGGTTAATTACGCTGTGACTATTTAGTTTTGTTTATAATTAATTATTTTTGTTTGATTATAGTTAAATGACAAGACCTTTAGGTGTCTCCGTTTAACACATGACCGTATTACACACACACACATTTGTTACTTTACTACCTATAGCTCTTTAATAACTTACAAGAATAATTCCTTTTGTATATCCTTTTCGTGAATGTAAAAGTTTATTTAACAATGATCACACACATATTGATTGGTTGAACGTTATTATTTGAATAATGCAACTCCATCTGCAAATGTATAATAATAATAATAATAACCACATCACGACACACACATTGCCGCTATAACAACAAGTACTTAAAACGTTAACAAATCAAATAAAGAAGGAGCTCACATACAAAGAAAGGAATATATAGACATGATTTTGCTGATTCTTGTTTGACGACTTCAGTGGCGCAGTGGTGTAAACAGCTGACTGCTACGCTAGAGGTTCCGGGTTCGAATCCCGGCTGGGGCGGACTTTATGTTATTTGCAAGACGCATTGTTTCGCTTACCGGTCTTGGATGTAGTATTCTTCTATCTATGTAGTTTATACCATATCGCTGTTTCGTTCCTGTGACACAAGTTCTTACGATACTTACTGCAGGGCTGAGTCAATGTGTGTGTCGTGATGTGGTTATTATTATTATTATACGAATTTACCGAAAACTATATATTTTTTTAATATTGTACGATGGTACGAAACCTTTGATTAGTGATTACGATTCACGCTTGACCGGATTTAAGTAAAATGCAAATCGTACTACTCCTGCCATGAGCATAAATAAATGAAAATATTTTTCGCTTAACAAACACGGAAACTCAAAAACTAACAATATATAAGAATTTATTGTACCATTGTATAAATGTATAATACAATTTTTTTTATTTTTTTACTCATGACCAGGCAGGCATTTGACCCCAAGCCCGCCTGATGTTAAGCGGCGATCATGCCTGCCTAGGAGAAACCTGTTCACTCTTGCCTTAAAGAGGCCCAAGTTATATTGGTCAGGGAACACATCGGCAGGCAAAGAATTCCACACCCTTGCAGTACGCATTATGGAGGAGCTATCGAAGCGTTTAGTCCGGATGGTCGGAATATCTACCACAAAAGGATGCAACTTCAGCCTACCTATACCTACCTACCTATATATCTATTTGAGTTTAATTACGGAAAAACTATACTAAAAAAAACGTAGTCAGATTTTAAACTGAAGGCAACCAAACCAATTTAACTAATGCATTCTTTCCAAGTTACGAAAACAAAGACAAGTAAAAGAAAAACAAGATTCGTCAAGAGAAAAATAAGGTTGATTTTACCATTATTTAGGAAGGCGGTCCTGAAAATAAATTTTTCGAGTAGTTTTTGTTATTATTGTCTTTAAAAACAACACTGAATTATAAACTTTGGAGTAGCTCAATTATTAAAAACGTTTTAAATATTATATAAAACAGTTCGCGCTTCTATCAAAATTTTTTAAAGACTAAAAATTATATTTATATATTTTTCATTCGGTTCTATTAAGTGTAATCGTTTTTTTTTTACATCTATTATTTCTTAATTTTTGGAAAAAACATTTTTTTCTAAATCTTTTTTCAAACACGTCAACTAGTATTAATATTCTAAATTTCCGTCGGTTTCTTACGTTTTCACTTTTTATCCTAAATTGCATCATTTGCATTGCGAGCATTTGCTGAAAAAAAAATCGAAAAGCTAGTAAAAAAATCATTATGAAACGAAAGCCAATAAAGAACCTACTGATACAAACCCTCACCACTTCAGGCGATTGACTGATAGTTTCAAATAGTTGAAAAGTTGGATAACTAAGGGGGAAAAATCTCAATTGATTGAGCAAATCTGTAAAGGGTGGGGGTTGTTGATTAATTAATTGGCCGAGTTGACCACCTACAACGAGTCGGGGAACGAACAGTGCTGGGAACGCACAGAGTTTATCGATAATTCCCCACACACACGAACGAAGATTTGGCACATGTGCCCAGTATTGGTTTTTACTTCCTCCTATTTCTTCTGATATAATTCGTTGGAGGTTCCAAAACAGCTGGTAGTATGTCCGGGCACGTAGCCTGTGCTTCATTGCACGGTTGCGTTATTCGTTTTAAAAGAAAGCCATTGTCAACATGAGTTGCAGTGCAACCACAAAAATTCCTTAAAGAATTCTTAATTATGCATTTGCATGAGTTAAGAATGTCTCAACTTATCGTTAACTAGATTCAAGAAGCAAGAAATTGAGTTTAGTACAAGTTGAAACGTTGTGAACGCAATGTGATTCAGAACGGGCAACGAAGACGCAGTTTAGAAACGGGTTGTAAACTGTTTTGGGTTCGTTGACAATTGATTTTTATATACGCAAGCATTTGTTCTCCTTGATGGTAAGTCCCAATTTACTCTCGATTTGAAAAGGTTCAAATTCTCTTACAAAACATTCTTGAAAAAAGTTCCTATTTCCAATCTTTATCAGTAAAAGTAAAACTTGTCACAAAGTGCTTTATTTGAACCGGTGGGTGGCAACCACGTAACTCTAGAATCTACTAACATAAGAATACAGCTTCCTTTGAAAACAAATAAACCGCATAAATGGCTAAATCGAGAATCTTACTAAAAAAACTGATTCTAGTTGAGTTTGCTCACGTTCATGGCGCGATTAGGACGCGAAAGAAAATATCTCGCGTTAACGTCAACTGGAGTAAAGTAAAAATAATTCCCAGAAAAGTCAGAAATCTCCGGGAATATTCTGGAATATCTTAGAGCTGTGGCTGCCGAGCGTGACTAAAAACTGTCATCCGCCATACCTTATTTCCATATATAATTTTCCTCCCGTACGCTCTAGGATTAAATCTCTGCTTAAGTAATCATGCAAATCAAATACGTGAACCTTGATTTTCTTGGATTCGCTCTAGGCTTAATGCCAAAGGTGTAAATATGAAACTTCTTGCAATTTTAATAGGTAATATTTGACCTTTTTGTATGAGGAAGTACTGGCCTTTGCACTGGAAACCTTTACCTCTACATAGGCAACGTATTGGCGGTGCTCTTGCCGTAATGAGACATCAAGATTATCGTCAATAGGTATAACTTTCCTTCAGGTGAGCCGTCTTGCTATAAAGTCAGTCAGTGGCTCAGCGTCATTGTATTTGAATAGGCGATTACACTGTTTTGAGTGGCGCTTTCGGAATTTGCCTGATTATGTGGGGTCAATAACGGCTAAGGATCCTCAAGTTCACCTTACTATAGCGACACCGACATTGCGCATGTTTTTTGCTGGTGAATTTGTGTCTTTGTCCATCGTTTTTGACAATACGAGCATAGGGAAGATTGGAAAAACTGACTGTTTTTGAATTATGATGTTGCAATAGGAATATTACCCTGAAAAACGAACCTAGTCGTTCAGCTTGGGCTATTCAATAGTCCATTAAATTGCATACTGTGATGCATACCTATCAACTTTATTATGGTATCCCATATCTAATAACGGGATCATAACTATCGGGTTGACAGCGGGGCAAACCACGAATTATTGACTTTCCATTTCCGAGTGTGCTACGAACTCTAAATTGAAAAATATGATCAACATGAGTAGTTCGCTTTCAAAGGAACTTCCGCGAACGCTCAGGCTGTGGAATGAACTCCCTGGCATGGTTTTCTCTAGTGACTACAGGATTGAGTTCTTCAGAAACTTCTTCTTGTTTTTCCTGATCTCCTAACGGTGACTGTTTACCATCAAGCGGGCCGTAAGCTTGTTGGCTTCATTAGTGGTATAAGAGAATAATGTTTATCGATAACTGCCAACATCCATCTCTAGTGGCGGCAGGTGGTGATCTCCGCTCTAGTTGCTGCCCGCGTTCTGTTCATCCGTCCATCTGTTATCATTTAACGATTCAATTGTAAAGGGGATGAGTATAAACATGAGCTTCAAAAACAATCACGAAACTCTCAATTTAAATAAAGTTAAACAATTAAGATACAAAACTAATTGTTTCAGTTTCTACAAAAAAATGCGGAATGCATAACTAATAACATACTTTGCTACTGCTTTTAATATTTGTTTTACGTTTTTCGATCCTTTTATCGGTAAAAAGCAGGCTTTAACACGCTTTATAAGTTATAAACTACTGACCTAATGACTTAAATAGATAGCACTAATAATTTTTATTACTATTTTTAGTCCAAATAATTGAACCAAAAAAATATCCATTTTGAATAAGTCAATAATGATACTGTCGGACACCTCTTTGTAATTAATTAGGTGCGCTGTGACGTCACAATCGCAATCAGCACGGAAGCGAAAGACCGGTTTTTTGCACGGATTTTTAAACAAGCCTTCACGAGGGTTTCAATTAGTGAAGTGAAATAAAGCGGTAGCAAGATTGGCAGCGTGTCCGGTTTTTTTTTCTTGCTTTAAATTAGCTACTCTGGACGATTTTTTTTTTCCAGCTTAGGATAAGGGTGGTTTTGTATTTCTAAAAATGATTACAAATTATGTATATAACATTTTAAATGAAATACAAACAATATAATAAATTTAAGTTGTTGTGCTCTGTTTATGTTTGAGGTTGTTAAATATACCAATTTGATAATCAAATCAGTTATACATTATATTTATCAAAATAATCATCAGTATTTGAGATTAATGTTTTTCTTACTTTATAATTTATTTTATTTTTTACTTCATTCTATCTCTTCCAATTCGTTGCCGGTCCCGGGCCGGCTTCATTGTACAGCTGCATTAGGCATTTCAAAGGACACACTAACAACAAGGATCAACAGCTATGTCCTTTATTTAAAGTTTACCCCTCGTGCTGCATTGCACTGGCTATCCAATCCTACAAACCGAAAGGCAGAGAACTGCTTCACGTTGTAAATCGAAAGGAGGATGCAACTAACCCAGACGCATCGCACGTAGATTTACAAGGTAACTTTATTTGCTACTTAGAATGAAGAAAAAAAAACAAATTAGTAAATCGGTTTACATTGCCAGCAAAATAAGGATAGGAGGCAGTATTTATAAATCTGTAAGTGGCCGTGCCTCCTCATCGGAATTACCTATTTATGAAAATCTAATTTCACCAACAAATTACCATTTAGACTATGTTGCTGTTTTCTTAAGCATTTGGTAAAAGTTTGCTGCAAATTGATAGATTAAAGGAATGTTGTTTAGTTGTTTGAGAGCATTTCTTCAAGTAGGTATAATTCAATTTTCTTGTTACCCTGACTACGGCGAGCTCTATGATTTTGAGGCGTATGTACGTATTTATGTTCGGATGTTTCCTCCTAGAGCCTCAACTATCGATCCAATTTAGATGTATTAGGTGTCATTAGAAAGGACTCAATTGGACGAGTGTTGTATGACACTTAGATTGCTCTCGTTGCCATAGTAACGGCCTGCAAACTCGTCTGTACTTGTTACTAAATTTATTTAACGATTTTTACGCAGTCGGGTTTTAGTTTTTTATTATTGATGTAAAACTTCTTCCTCCTTAAACTAATACAACTTTCTATTAAAATGGCGTAACTCGAGCGTGACGAACTGTCATTCCAATTTACTATTTTTTCTGTTGGCGTTAACGCTTTCTAAGAGGTTGGTCAAACAGGATGTTGGCGTGGCGCCGCTTCAAGCATGTGTACATGTTGCTTCTGTGTGTGTAAATAAATAAGAGTGAAAGTGATATTATATATGACTGGTGCATTTACATTAGAAGGGTCTTTCAAAAACCTAAATATCTCAAAAGGAACCTCGAATGCAGCCGCGGTGTTTAAACTAGATATTAAATATTTAATTAGAAACAAGAAATCAATGATTGATCTACAATTATAAACGACTAAGGTCGTAAGATAAAACAATGCAATTGCCTTTTTTTAATAATCATCACATAATAACAGACATGGGAAAGATTTATTGTTTCTTTTTAGAGATCCGTAGGCTGGATATGTGCAAATCATAAATAGCTTCAAAATTAGAAAACGGTATTTAAAATGAAAATGTTACAAAAAGCACAAATAAATGGAAAAGACACAGTACGAAAGTTATGTTTGTTTCAAAATATTTAACATTAAAATAAATATAAATAGGATAGAAATAGTGCCAAAAGTGCAACCAACATTTTCTGGTTGGACAGAAACACTAATCCATTTTGAGGAAAGCTTGCCAGAATTCTTGTCAGAGATCGTCTCTTAAACAAACATGCAGCCTCAGAAACATTCACACAATTCTATTGTCCTAGTTAAAACTGTTATGCTGACTGAAATCTACCTAGATCTAGTAATTATCACTAAATATTAAAAAAAAGGTTGCCCCTAGACCGGTGATCCTGAACATGCGGCCCGCGGGCCATGTGCGGCCCGCCAGAGATCAGCCCATTCGGAGTTACAAGTACAATGTGAAGCTTTTTAAATTATCGGAAAGAGAAACTGTATTACTAAAATATTGATCCCTACAAGTCATGTCGTCATTAACATGCTTTAAATTAAATAGTTTTCGAAATAAACAATATTATTTTTAAATCTGTACTGAGCGGCCCGCGAAGAAAAAGGTTGAATTCCACTGTCGTTGACTCAAAGAATACCATCCTATTTTTCAAGTTAAAACCACCCATACTTTAACAAAATGCATTTAAATCGTTTCACATATTCGCATGTACACGGCCATGATTCAACATAACTTGTTCGGACTTTGTACCGTTCTTAAGTTGTACAGCATAAGGATCGATATTGCGCTTTTTGTGTGAAGCTTTTTGTGTGGCCGTCTGTAAGTACAAACACAGTGACACGATGCTTTTATAAAGAAAGAGAACGTAGCTCAACACTAGATATTTTATAATCCAACTAATTTAACGTTCGTAACGGTATCAATTGTCGTTAGAAAAGGTAATATGACAGAATCTTCTTAAAAAAATTAGGTTAATAATTACAATGTTCCTACAATTTAAGGCTTTCAATAAATAACTATCGGGATTCACTACCGAGACCGTTTACTTTGTCTACCTATATACTCTATAAATAAGTACATATAGATTATAGGTATAAAAAGAAATTAGACAAAGTAAATTGTTGACCATTTGCGTTTCTCACTATTTTATTATATACTAATTTGGTTAATTATAATAAATCTGAAGGTAACTTTGACTGTCTGTCATCAAAACCGCTGGTCTTATTTTGATAATTTCAGCTTATAGCTAAGAAGAAAAAATAACCCCTTTTCGTTACTAAAATATAAATTGAAAAAGATAATAAAGTTTATATATTTTTTTAACGACACACACATTGACTCAGCCCTGCAGTAATTATCGTAAGAACTTGTGTCGCAGGTGCTAAGCAACCATATCGTGTACACTAAATAAATAAGAATACAACATCCAAGACCGGTAAGCGAAACAATGCTTCTTGCAAATAACACAAAGTCAATTTTTATACAACGTCATGGGTTAACAAGCAGACGATTCACCTAATGGAAAGTGATACCCGCCACTTATTGACACGACGGTACCCCTGATGTTGAACGCCAAGAGCATCGCCTATACCCACGTAGAGGTAAAGATGTTATACCACTCGTGCCGGTAATAACACTGGCTATCCAATCCTTCGAACCGAAACACAGCGAACTGCCAATGACGGAAATAGAAAGAAGAGTGGCACTAACCCAGAAGATTTCGCACGTAGGTCTACCACCCGTAATATTTAATTCGGAAACAATCTATGGAAAAAAAATAAGGATAAATTGACAGAAGCTAGTATTATTTAATCCTCGTTAATTTCTCAACTAAGGAGCTTCAAATATTTTGAACAAATCAAAGATTAAATACTTGTAGGTTTTCATAAATGTTTTTCCTACGCTTAAATCATTTTAAAACCTTAAGCCATAGGTCAAAGCCAATATTGGTTTCGCTTAAAGTTAACCCCCAATCCATTTCAAACTTTACCGCCTTAGGGACAGAGTTCAAATTCCATCACAAGAAATACAAGGTAAAGTTAAATATTCATTCATTTTGAAATGAAGGATGATTCAAGAGATATGTTAATTTCTTTTTTTATCTTTTTTTTTCATTTAAGTTGATTAAATTTCGGAAGCCCGTCTCGGATATCTTTTAATTCAAACAATTAATAGATTAGAAGTGATACCTTTTTTGTGTGTTTTATTCGAAATATTTGATAATGAGGAAAATATTTTTTTTGTTTTATATAGCAACAATAATGAGATCAAGGCGTGCGTGATGCCCATGATTGGCATGATTGCCATGATTGGTGCGTGATTTTGCAAACGTCACATTTGCCAAGCTCACTGCTTATAAGCAGCATTACTGGCAAAAAAACAAGGAATGAGAAAAAACTTACTACGCCGGTTATTTTATTAACATAAAACATAACTTAACGCCGTAATCCCTCGAGAGCGGTTGGCTGTGGTGACAGGTTGCGAATCTGTCGCCACTATCCGGGCACAATGAGGTACGTGGCAGCTACAACTTACGGTAACCCAAGACTCGAACCATTGACCTGTCGGGTCGGTCGGTTATCGAAGGCACGTAACAAACTGAGCTACCAAATTAGCCAAAATAAGCTAAATTGTGCACGATACAAGAATATCGTAACCTACCTCAGATAACTTGAATATTTTTTAGGTTAAAACGAATTTTCAAGCTGAATCTTACACCTATACATTCAATTAACAAACTGCACATACAGAAACAACACTTCACCTTACTCACTTTGTCTTTACTTTAGCTATACATTCGCAAGACTTCATTAAAATTGGTTAAACCGTTTAGGAGATTCTCGTTTACATAAATAGCAACATGTGTTTTGAATTTTATCGGGGCACACCCGCCACTCTGTCCCACCCAACTCCTGTTCACCAGGATCATCAGTCCTTTGATCGAATAATCAACGAATAATGCAGCTGTGCACTGACGCACAGGCTGTGCCCGGACACACTACCGGACCAAACAGACCAAAAGTTTTTGTATATTTTTATATGTGTCGTACTGTTATTAATTACCATTATTAATATTCATGGGGTTTTGTAGGTAGTTATGTCCTCCCCTATATTTGTTACGATGTTTTTCTTCCTTTACCAATAACGATAAAACTTTATTTATCTATTATTCGCGGAATTAACCTGATACCAATTCATATGGCGTGTGTAATAAATGTTTAATACTTTTATTATGTAAAGGTGGGCATACACTAAAGATTTTTGTCGAATATTATCATGAAGTTAAGTTATAATAAAGCTACGAATTTTAATCTCATGTTCGGTTCAGCTAGCGAGCGCGCGATATCATGCAAAAAGTGTGTTCTCTTGTGTGTGTGTACTCAGCTTAAAACAAACGATTCGTCTTTTCCCTTGATATAATTCGCTTAATGCAACAATCCTCTCCTGCTTAAAGGTATACTACGATATTATTCATTTATTCGAAAATAAACCAACTCTTCTGACCTCGGTAAAGATCCTAAGCTTTTAAATGAGACACTATTTTTGGTTAAGTTGTTTTTTTGTTGTTGTTTGGTCCGGTCATGTAACGTCCGAAGCACGCGGTGTTGCATTCAGTGTGGAGCAGCCTTTAATCGAATTCCAGGCATCGCTAAGTCTAACATCTTTGAAGTATCGACAAACTTGAACACAACACTAATTAGAGTGAAGAATTTAATTAGATTAAAATAGAGCAAGAAAACCCTCGTATTGAAAGAACAAAGAAGAGAAAATTAAAAAATGTTTAATTAGCTACTATAGGAAGGAGTCAATGCTTGTATCCCATGTCTTATCGCTTTGTGTGTATCATGCATATGACCTCATTTGAATAATAAGAAAATATAGTATCATTTATGGATTTTAGATCAAAGCCTTAACGTACATTAACATGGTTCTTAACTATTAAAAATTATTAACCTTTTGAGCTCAATTTAGTATAAAATATCGATAACGCTGCCGTAGATATATTTTTTAATGGAGTAATCTTCCACCAGAAAAGGAATCATCCTTTTCAAAAACTAAAACAGATTTACAACGGACAGCTTTCTTTAAAGAAAGGTAATACTAAGCCAAACGATCTCGCACTTAGATCTATCACCTGAAACCACTAGTTTGCGTTGATACCGGGTGATTTTTTCCTCTTTCAGAAGTCTTTTTCAACCAAAAGGCTCTAGTCTGCGTGAGCCATTACTTTGAATGCTTAGAAATTATTTCTTAACATAGTAAGGGTCAAGGAGCCGGTATGTTCGGGATCATACAGGGTTCCTTTGATCGCTCGAACGAAGAAATATTCAACTAATCAATTAGAAGTTTCACTTCTGACCTATCGCTCGCGTATTAAGGTTATTTGTACTTAATAGTGGTTAAAAACAACGTAATATTTTAAAGGATATATTTTCCTTTAATTCTCTAATATTAATTTATTCAGTTTTATACTAAAGGACTATTATTGCATTATTTATATACATTGATTGGTTGGAGGACGTGGTTGCTCAGTTTGTTGCCTTGATAACCGACCGATCTAACCCGACAGTTCGAGTCTCAGGTTGGCGTAAGTTGAAGCTGCACTGTTGCTTATTGTGCCCGGATAGTAGGAACAGATTCGCAACCTGTCACACTGGGACTCAACATAAACACGCGAAATGCGGTGTGTAACACCTGTATAACGCCTACCCCTCTCGATAGATTAATTACGGTTTATGTTTAGATGTCAACCTTTCCGCTTGTGTCTCCGTTTTGCTGGGAGGGAAGTCAGAAGCTGCTTTCTTACTACCTCCTATTTCTTCTGATTTAGTTCGTTGCGGGTCCCAAGACAGCCGTAGGTAGGGTGTCCGGGCACGGCCTGTGTGCCATTTAACAGCTGCATTATTCGATCAAAGGACGCCACTGTTGATCCTGGCGAACAGGAGTTGCAGTGATGGGACAGAGTGGCGGGTGTGCCCCAAGTTATGTGTTGACCTATTTTTTTTCTATAAAGTCAATCTACACTCAGTAAGCCAGGAATTCTTCGTTTCTGTTTTCGACGAAACTTAATAAGTGAAGTGCAAATTCTCGTAACCGCACCTTTGCCTTTGTGAGTATAAAGTACCGCACGGATAAAACGCATTATTCTTTAACGACTTCCGTAACTGGTGAAACAATCAAACTTTACTCGTACGAAACAATTACTTTGGCAAAGACTTTAGCAATTATCGCGAAAGCCAAGACTGGTTTTAACAAAGGTGACTGAAGTGTCTGTTGTTGATTAAAAAACAACCATGACACACACACCATATACACATTGTTTATAAATAACAAATGTCTGTATGTGTGTGTTTATGTATGTTTTGAAAAAACAACAAAGATCTGTCTAATTTGACACATTTCTCAAGAAAATGACGTTAAGGGGATGTAGTAACTCAGTTTGTTAGGTGCCGTAACCGACCGACCCGACCGACAGGTCGAGGGTTCGAGTCTCGGGTTGCCATAAGTTGAAGCTGCCATGTTTCTCAATATGCCCGGATAGTGGCGACAAATTCACACTGGGACTCAACATAATCATGTAAAAAGCGGTGCGTATTAAGCACCTCTGCCAATCCTTCTCGAGGGATTACGGCGTGAGTTTATGTTTGAGTATGTGTCTCAAGAAAGCATATGTAATAATAAAAACATTTTTAACAAATCTTTATTAGACTACGTCGCGAACGTTAATTTTTTAAACCAAAAAAAAACTGACACGTTATTAAAATTAGACAAAGGGATTTCAAGCAACAGTTTTGAAATGGAAACCATTTAGGAGCGTATCCCTAACCGCCGTATCTCACCTGCTAAAACCCCAATTAGTTAAAAAGGGATGGAAAATCAGTGTTTTCCTTACTGACTATTTATAAGGGTGGATAGCTCATTCATTAATCAAAGGGTTTCAATACCCTAGGTGGCGCGGTACAGTTAAATTCCGCCTAATACTACGCCTTTGATGTAATAGTTTCTTGCTTCGGTTTAGGAGGTGGTTATACTAAGATATAATACATTTTCGCTTACTTTTTTATTTTTTTATCCTAGACCAGGCAGGCATTTGACCCCAAACCCGCCTGATGTTAAGCGGCGATGAGGTCTAAGGTGGATCATGCCTGCCTAGGAGAAACCGATTCACTCTTGCCTTAAAGAGGCCCAAGTAATATTGGTCAGGGAACACATCGGCAGGCAAAGAATTCCACACCCTTGCAGTACGCATTATGAAGGAGCTATCGAAGCGTTTAGTCCGGATGGTCGGAATATCTACCACAAAAGGATGCAACTTCAGCCTACGTCTAGTATTCCGATTATAAAAGGGATAGGATAGGGGGGACGATGCTGATAAATATGCTTTGCAGTATGGAATTTCACACCAAAACCGTATGGGTCGAGTTGAAGCCGTGTTGATTCGTTTACAAGTTGATAGTTGTGGACCGAAATGATAAGGTTCCTATAACAATACTAACCAAGATATGTCTGAAATAGCTACACGAGCGACCGTGGCTTAATACGGCGACGTTGGCCAAGTGGTTAACCTCTACAATGCGGTCAGGGGTTCGACTCACGAACGTGCAACCTAGAGTTTGCATAATTAAACCTAGCAACGGTTAGACGATGGAGCCTGAGATGAAGCTTGCTGGCCTAGATAATGCCTATTTACTTTGGACTCACAAAACTCAAAATATAAAGACTTACTTAGTAATAATAAAAAAATACAGACTTTTTGATTTATCGTTAACTTACATATTTGTGTTTTGAATTTTTAATTAAGAAGCAATTGACGAACGTGCATGTCTCGACCGAGATCGAGACTGGACTAAATTTGAAAATTAAATTTGATTTTAATACATATATAATAATAACAAATCACATTAAACCTTTAACTTTTACTTTACCTATTACATAAAGTTAAGAAAAGCTAAAATCTCGGCAAAGGCAAAGATATTCCATAAAAACCTTCAAGAAAGCCAATAAACATTTCGACCAGTGTTGCCCTCTTCAACCGATTTTATTGCCGACCTTACCCGGAAAAAGATTGTCCAAATTTGACCAAACTTCCCCCACTCCCTTAAACTATTTCAATAAAGTTACGATTTAAAATAGTTTCCCTTAAGAGAAGAACGAGTAATGGGCTGAGGATCATAATAATGATATAGCTGGATCACGATGCTATTGAATCCTCAGGAAAAACAATTTATAGCTTCAGTTTTTAGCTTACAAGCGGATGCTTGATAGAAATATCGAGGTTTAAGCTTTAATTGTTTTCTTTGACATGTCCAATTCATCTTTCACATTAGATACATTGGCAACACATATGCGGTGTTCCACGACACCAGGGTTCCAGACACATCGTTTTGTCAACCGGCGGTATCACTTTTCACATACATAAACCCACGCCGTAATCCCTGAAGGAGGTTGGCAGAGGTGTTAAACACCGCATGTCGCATGTTTATCTTAAGCCCTAGTGTGACAGGTTGCGAATCTGTCGCCATTATCCGGGCACAATGAGGAACATGGCAGCTACAACGTAAGGCATCCCGAGGCTCGAACCCTCGACCTGTCGAGTCGGGTCGATCGGTTAACCAAGGCACGTAACAGACTTAGCTACCAAGTCCTCTCACTTTTCACTTTTCAGGTGATCAAGATTGCTTGTTTATCCATAACGTGTAAAAAATTAGGGCAGGCTGTTCATCAGTACAGCCAGTTCAGTATTATATAGACAATGTCTCGTTTTTAAAGGTGACCGCGCATTAACGTGAATCACTGACTGTCCAATTGCAAGCAGTAACTAACCAAGTACATTTCTTTTAAATACTTATGCAGTATTTCTATTGAAGCCCTTTTTTTAGACCCGATATAATGGTTTTTTTCGTTGCATTTATCACTCTACATAAATAAAACCATTTTATATCATTATCATGCCCGTAGGTACCGAACCAGGACACAGGTTTTTTTTATATTGTATAGTATTAATATTTGGACTTATCTCTTATTTTCTCTACAATTGTAATCTTAAAAACTGATGCCTAGTTAAAACATTTATTAAGTAATCGCTTTTCTTCATTAAGGAAACCTTCTTATTAAGTGCCCCGTAAGAAACGAAAAACCAAATCATAAGATGAATGGAAGCGCTCCCGTATGTACAGGGCGTTCCAAAACCATTCGTGATATTAATTAAAATAAAAAAAAAAACAGCGAAAAAGAGCCCATAGCAGCAAACAACGTTTGACGTAAATCTATTTTTTAAGTAATTAAATACGTTACTATACTATTTCGAAAGAAAATATCCAATACCTATTTGTGTTAATCAGAAAATCCTAACCGGGATCCGAACCTGGAACCTCAATTCATAGACCAGGTAAGACCGCTGCGCCATAAAAGTAGAACACATTTTTTATTTGTGACTGTTATTTCAAAAAATATATAATAACTGAAATCAATAAAAATTAATGTATTAGTTCTCTATGCTTAGAAGTAGTTCTATTGGAATGGATACGGCAAGAAAGGTGGGCAACGCTTTGGCGGTGCTGTTCCGACATCAATGATATTGTCGTGTCAATATTGACAACGTCAAAACGTCAACTACTGAGGTTTCTTAACGGCTTCTTACCCTTAGATAGCATTCTGAACCGGCGGTAGATAAAAAAAACGATTTGAAAGCACTTATTTTAAGTCTATTTAAATAAAAACATTTTGAATTTGAATTAGCAGCGGTATAACTTTCCTTAAGGTGAACAATCACCTTAACCCATGACGTTTAATTAAATTAAAAAAAAAAAAACTCCCAAACACCCTGTATAAGAGTCGTCGTTCGGCGCCCGCTCCTACAAACAGGTCACCCGTGCAAAATGTGCCCTTTGTGAGGGCGGTGGCGAAATAAAGAAGCCGACAGCCGAACTGACTGTATCGATATTATATACAAAGATAGTAAATATTTAAAAAAACAACAATCAACGTTAAAACCAAAACCAATTTCGTTTTTTTTATTCTTTATGTACTAACTTACGTACGATAAATTGTTTATTACAAATATATAATAATAGCTACATCACGGTAAATACACATTGACTGAGCCCTGCAGTAAAATTGGTGTGTCCGTGCTAAGTAACGATAGTAAATAAATAAAATAAATAACCACATCACGACACGCACATTGACTCAGCCCTGCACTAAGTATCGTAAGAACTTGTATCGCAGGTACTGAGCAACGATATGGTATATACTAAATAAATAAGAATACAACCTCCAAGACCGGTAAGCGAAACATTGCGTCTTGCAAATAACAAAGTCCCGCCCCCGCTGCGATTCGAACCAGGAACCTCTAGCGTAGCAGTCTGTTTAAATTACTACGCCACAGAGGCCGTCAAAACACTTATATGTTTTTTTAAGGAATCTTCTGTAACATTAAATGTTAATATGTAATAACCTCACAAATACGATTTTATTTTTTAATTAAACATTAATTTCGAGAAATTCGTGTTTTAATTTCGAGCAATAATTTGAGTGAAAACTAAATCAGAATCAAAAAAATTGTACAACTTAATTTTTAATAATTTACAATGTATATAAATATATCTGAAAACTTTGGTTAATAACACAAAATCTTTGATAAAACTTGGGTTTTGCAGCAATTATAAGGTTTAAAAATCAAATCGATTTGTGAAAGGGTGTGACAATAATTTATTATGAGTCCTGACACAGTTTGACATATGACATCAGAAAGCCTCATAGAATAAAGTATAATGGGACGACATAGCGCATTGCTTAACATCATTTGTCATGAATTGACAGTATTCTTTGAAAGCTGAAAGATTTTGACTAAGCATCTACTTAACCCTGAAATCACGAAGGTAATAAATGATCGTTTATTTAAGGATCATAGCTTAATGATTGGTTGTCATGGTGTAGCGGAGACGAATCATTAATCTACGATTATAATAATATCTTGAGACAGTTCACACAAATTGCCTTAATTCCTAAAAAAGCATAACCTCGAAATAATGATGCCTGTTCATCACAAAAACATACCCGGCACTCAAGCTTTGTATCTCAATCGATAATTACATTCTAGTATATAATTTTTAAAGCATTGGGGAATAATTTCGTATGACAAACGATGACGCTAGATTCGTAGCATGCTTGCCTAGAGAATGTCTATAAAACTCACTTAAAAAGGTCCACGTTTTAATGCTCGAAGAACACAACCACTCTTAAAAGTTCCAATCCTTAACAGCGCGAATAATTAGACTTACCAAAAAGTAATCTGAATCATTAACTTTTAAACTACTTTGCTTACATATTGATAGGTGTGAATGACAATAGATGTCAGCCTGGGGCAGCAATTTAAATCCCACTTGTTGATGTACAAAAGAGCTTGAAAAACATATAAAATAAAGCAACGTTTTAATAAAAATTCTATGGAAGATTAACAATTTTTATGATCTAATGATATTTTTACCAATAAATAAATATGCCGTTATCAAAAGGAATGTAACCAAAGATAACATTTCAATTTTCAAAGCAAAAACTCCAAACGTAGCAATTTTTATGAAATAATTTGTCCAATCTTAAATAAAATTCGAATTTCAAATAGAAATCCGAACATGTGTCGAATAAATTCCTAAAGGCCTTAAAAACTGAGGTCTTCCATTGCAATACGAGGCTTAGCTCTTAAGAAATAAGGATTAATTTCAATCAAGGAAGGTACTCTAAAAATCAGTATTGCCATATGTTATGGGTAATAAATATTATTTTTGATTCGAAAATTAATGAGCAAAATGGTTTCTATGAAAGTCTTTTAGCAGAGGAAACCGTTTGTTTTAAAACGTTTCAATTTGAAAATAGAGAAACCGAAGTTTCATCCATTCTCTCCTTCAAAGGTTTTCAAAAATTACTTACGGTTTAACAACCAATAGATACAAGAATAAATAGAATAAAAGCAAGCAAATAAAAAATGCTAGTAAAACTACAAATTCGTCAAACTTAATTATTATATTAATCTTATGCATAAAAAGTCGTTCACACACAAACACCCACCCATTCATAGGTACTCACACATTTGACTTCAAAAAATTATTTAATTGATTTTATTACACTTAAAATGTTTAGTTTGCAAAACGATTTCAATTGAAAAAAAAGGGTCAACTCAACCCGCAGGTCTATTCTGATGAAGGATCAGTTGACGAAAGAAAGGAAAACGACTGTAACAAGACAGATAAACAATTAAAAGCAGCAAAGCGAGAAACCCCGAAACACAAAAAGTAAATTGACGGGTTAAAACGCAGGAAAAAAGGGACGGACGTATGGACGGACGCACATTTATAATTAAATCTATAGGGACTAAGCCTAACATAATCCAAAAATCTTGGCTCCACTCATTATGAAGTCCTTTTGGATTATCTAAGTCCAACATACAAATTAACTTGAATATATACTGTAGAGAGTGACGCACTGCTATGTCAAAACGCCGCTTTTGGCGTTTTGTGGTGCTCTTCAAAATAATTAAGTTTTTATATTATTTTAATTAAATTTTTAAAATAATAGCTTTAATGATGAATATAATCTTTCATTTCACAAATTAAATTTAGTTGTTTTGTGTTATCCTCCAACCAAAGTAAATAATACTGATGGTAGATCCACTTGCTGATATTTTGGATAAGTATCACCTTCGTTTTTATTTTTTTCAGTAAAGCAGTTCGCTGTATCGGTTTTAATTATTGGAGAGCCAGTGTTTAGCAGAACTAGATGTTTAGCATCATTTACCTCTTCATGAGCAACGCATTGGTGCTCTGGGCATTCTAAGATATCAAGATAGATAGGCAGACTACGTAGAACAATGACTTATGGTAAACGACATGGTTGAGATGAAAAAAAACCATCTTCAACATACTCACATAGCCAAGCATTTCTTGTGGCGTTGATCGTAAATGCAAAATTATATAGTGTTAGACGCAAAAGGTCAAAACTCGACTTCATAAATCTTTTTGATATAAAATGGTGACTGAATGTTTCAATCTGAATGCAGATTTTAAAGCTTAGTGTTAGATTTTATACGATATAAATTTAAGCTTCAATACCGTTTCATAAATTTACCGCTATTAATAACGGACGTTTATTAGCAACTTTAGGTTTAAAAAAACGTAGCGTTTTCAAACCCAGTACGTTGACAACCTAACATGGCGTCTAATTAAGTATTCTGAGGGTGCCATATACATTTGCTAATTACTTTTAAGCCACTTCAAAACCAAGTACCAATTAAGGATCAGCATTTTGAAAATGTATTCCCAAAGAAAGAATCCTAAACAAAGCCATTTAATTTAAACCCTTCTTTGCTTTCCAGAATGTTACACAATCTGAAAAGGTCACGAGTTCAATTCCGAGAACTCTATACAATTTTTATAATACATTTTTTTTAGGTGTAACAACACATCACTTAAAGATTTGATACCGAACATGTCAATACCTGCATTGATATTCAGGTGACCAATCAAATCGCTTTAACTTGCCACGAAAAAGAGCTATACATGTATTATTTATCCGCAGTTAATTTAATCACAAGACCGTTTTTATTAATAACAACCACAACATGAAACACACATTGACTCAGCCCTGCACAAGAAATAATCTTGTATCGCAGGCACTAAGCAACGATACGGTATCAACAAACACCACTGTCACTGTGAGGCAGGTTTTGTCCGTGACTAAAATAATAATGGCATCGGTATTTAACGAAAAATCATAAAAATAAATATTCATTCATTCATAGATAAGTAAGCCCAGTAGTAAGTTCTTACGATACTTACTGCCGGGCTAAGTCAATGTGCGTGTCGTGATGTATTATTATCATAATTATAAATAATAATACAACATCCAAGACCGGTAAGCGAAATAATGTGTTTAAATGAAACAAAGATCCGCCTCCGCCGGGATTCGAACCCAGACCTGTAATTTCTGATTTGTGTTCTTTCGACATAAGTAAGTATTATTTTACGTATGGCAGAAAAATATCTGAAAATCAATGAAAGTAAATAATTAATAACACACTTAAATATGCTTTTTTTAAGATTATAATTGGCAAAGACCCCACGTAACATGCAGCAAAAAAAAAACTGCCAAATCGAGAACCCACCTTTTTTGAAAACACGTCAAGTGATGTCAAAAAACCTTACCATCATTTAAGATAATTTAAAAAAGATAAAGGGCAAGCAAAAAATTTGATAAGATCAAGTTTTTTATATGAGACAATTGTAAAACTCTAAAAAAATATTAAAATTCTTTATGCTTTCAGTATTTGTTGTCATAGCGGTAATAGAAATAAACATCCTATGAAAATGTCAAGAATTTAACTATTATTGTTTATGAGATAAAAACCCGCTGACAGACAGACAGAAGGACAGCGGAGGCTTAGTAACAGAGTCCCGTTTTTTACCCTTTGGGTACGCAACCCTAAAAAAGATACCCTTAAACAACCTAAACAATATTCAAACGTTTCCACTTTCCAAAATATTATTCCAACTTTAATAAACAAATGAAATATTAAAGCCACCAATTTGTAAGAAAACCGGGGTTTCATTTCAAAGAATATTAAATCAAAGCGGTAATGTAAAACGGAACGTTATCTCGATTTCAAAACTCTTTGTTTGACGAAAAAAAAAACAAATTTGATATTACGAGTATCCAGCTGACGACTTTGAGTTTAAGGGTATTTATAGAACTATTAGTATGTAACAGATTTTTCTTAGGACGTGGTAGCTCATTTTGTTACGTGCCTTGGATAACCGACCGACCCGAGCCGACAAGTCGAGGGTTCGAGTCACGGGTTGCCGTAATTTCTCTAAGATTCTCAATGTGCCCGGATAGTGGCGACAGATTCGCAACCTGTCACACTGGGACTTAACATAATAATAATAATAACCACATCACGACACACACATTGACTCAGCCTTGTAGTAAGTATCGTAAGAACTTGTGTTACAGGAACTAAGCAACGATATGGTAAATTTAAATTTTAAAAAATTAAATCCAAGACCGGTAAGCGAAACAAGGCGTCTTGCAAATAACACAAAGTCCCGCCCCCGCCGGGATTCGAACCCGGAACCTCTAGCGTAGCAGTCGGCTGTTTACACCACTGCGCCACCGAGGTCGCATAAACATGCGAAAAACAGTGTGTGGCACCTCTGCCTACCCCTCTCGAGGGTCTGTCTCTATCCTAATTTGTCATTTGACAAGCTTTGTATGCGATTGTGTATGTATAAAACATTCGATCAATAGTAAATAAACCTATACTTTTGGTAGATGTTGGTTGGTGACATGTTGTTATTCGCCGCGACAGTATCCGCAAGGTAGCTGACAGCAATCAGATGATGATAGCCGAACATCAGGCTGAGTGGCTTCAGGAGAGGCCTATGTCCAGCAGTGGACGGATACGGGCTGACGATGATGAACCTTTAGTATAGTTAGGCATCCATAGCATTAACCCCTCGATAGAAAATTGGTACAATGGGTCTATCATAAGTTCGGAATAGTTTTCTACATGTTGGTTATTTAGATTTTTACTAATGGTCTATCCAGAAGACCTTTTGAAAGTATAGTCTAGCGGTAATGGAGGGTACTCATGATAAACATATAACAAATGTATATGCCATTCGCTTCAGTAAGTTTGTTTGCGTTCGCGTGAACAGCGAACACGTCTTGTTCGACTTCGAAAAGTGTGTGTGCTCCGGGTCAGCCGTTGTCAACACGAAGTCTTCGAAGCAGTGAGCGGTCGCAAGAATGCATGGAAAGCATTCTACAAACCGGTGAACTTTGCGCTAACTGGTGGTATTAATATCACCAATGTATCGAACCTGTACCTAACAGTCGTATTTGCTAGATCTGTACGCAGCCTTAAATGAATTTCTTCAAAATTCGCGCAGATTTGGTGTTTAGAAAGAAATCTTAAATAAATATTTTAGTTTATATCTGAAACTTTTATCTAACGGTTTATCTAGCTTAGAGATTACGGCTTTGTGAGTTTTTTCCTTCAATCAGGGCATGTACATTAACCTCCCATCACACCTGGCGATTTTCGAGTGTTGGCGCTTCTGAAAAGGCGGCCCGTTAAACGGTTGCGGTCGGCGGTTGTGCAAAGGCAACGTCGCGCAACCGCCGGACCGCCGTCGGAAAATGCGACCGCTAAAAACCGCTAGTTGCGACAGGGTCTCAAATACCATTTCTTAATAACAATATAGCTGCGGTGTAGATCGGCAAAGCACGCGTCTCACGCTTGGCACAAGTCTAAATGATACAAAAATTAATTGGCCGAGTTGAACTCTCACATGAAGGGTTCCGAACCATTGTAAAAGATGAAAAAATATGTTATCTTTAGATAATTTTGTAAAAGAAACAAGAATAATCAAAAACGTCGAAAAAATCAGGTTTTTTATAATTAATTTTTAATTTCTTAAAGTTTTTACTATTTGAAAATTTCATGACCTAGCTACTATGATTCATGAGATTATAGCCGGCTGAAAGACAGACGCACAGGCTTAGTAATAGTGTCCCGATTTTCACCCTTTGTGTGCGGAACCCTAACCAGCTCAACATCAGTCGATCTGTGAATTCCCTAGAAGATAGAAAAAAAATAACTTAAAAGGCATTAAAATTACAATATTCAACGATAAAAAGTAATTCGGTTTAAAATTCACGTCTCAAAAAATATTTCAACTAAAACATCTGATATCTTGTAACAGGCTTTTTTCATTAATATAATATTCGCCAAGGGAATATACCCTTCAATTAATTCCACCTTTTATTGTCGAACCTTTATCCTTAGTTTTATTCTTCACTTAAATATTATTGACAGGATAATTCATCACCAAACCCCTAGACAATATTACTCATTTAACCCCTTAATTTGGTATAAAATTGACGTGGAATCTTTGACAGCAGGGACTTTGGTGAGCGGCGAAATGTGAAGAAATACCTTTAATGATTTCCCAATGTACCCCCAAAAAGGCGTTTGGGGACGGGCGTTAAATTTGGGGGAAATTTTAAAATGTCAGTATCGATACTCGGGTGCTCCGGGAGGACCGACAACAAAAAAATCAGCTCAGAAATTTGTTCAGCGCGGGTGTTTGTTTAATTTAGTATGAGCACGGTCTCTTTGTAGAGGATTTGACGCTTTTAACTCTGTTTATTTTACTGAAAAACACGAAAATTTTAAATGGGAAATTTTATTTTTTCCGTGCTTACCTTAAGCGCGATTTTTCATTGGTTCTAACATTTTTATAAATAAAATAAATTCATCGTTTTCATTGCAGACTTATAGAAGATATGAATTTCTTTCAAGTTAAAAGAATCAGAGTGTAAAAAAACCGTTTTCGGTCGTTTTAAATTGTATATAAAAAAAACTAACTTAAAATCCTAAAATAAAAAAAAAGTCAACCTAAAATTATTCTAGTACTCACGAAAATCAAATCAATCGGCGACAATCAGAATAATGCTGGAATCCACCGAAAAAAAATCACAAGGGGCGTCAAAATTTCGACGAAATTAAACAAATTAACAATTCACAAACGTCCCGGCAAACTTTCCACTTTAAAGCACCTTTTTTGCCGACTCTCCCAAACAGGGACATGGCTAAGTTGCGCCTAAGTTTTTTGCAATTGTAATTAAATTGGCCAACATGAACCCTCTACTACGATACCTATAAGCTGACAAAATAATATTTTTAATAGAAGCTTTCATTTAAAATCTCGTATTTTAGAGAAATAAATAGAAAATATTTTAAAAAAATAGAAACATTAATTACAATGGCTATGCTTTCTAACCCATTTTAAGACTTAGGTTAAATTAAAAATGGCTTAAAACGTTATTTTAAGAGATAGAATATACCGACTGTAGAAAAGCAAGGATATTTTAAATGCTTGGTATATAAAACCACAACCTAAAAGCAAAAAGTAAAATATAAAATACCTATCTTTATATTTCATAGGTATTCAACCTAAAAAGAGTTTTTTAATTCAATCAAAAACGGACGAAATCACAGACATAACTCAAAATCAAAATAAATTGATTCCATAAACTTTGAAAAGGTAATTTGAATCATCGAATGATTTCTTTATGACTCGACCACCGGTTCGGAAATTTTATATCGGGGAAGACACCGGCACGAAACCCCAGGTTTTGTAACATGTTTTTGTATTTAGCCACTAATATACCGAATGCAATAAAAACTAGTACTACTACATAAATGTTAATGTGTGTGTGTGTTGAGCAAATAAGTACACGTTCACTTAATGAAAAGTGCCCGCCTCCTAATGACACTACGATGCCCTCAATGTCTTGAACGCCAAATGCACCGACAGTGCGTTGTCCATTTAGTGGTACTCTCGTACTGGTCTCCAACCCTCCGAACCGAACAGCGAACTGCTTCACGTTGTAAATAGAATGGAGGTTGGTACCAACCCAAACGATCTTACACTTAGATTTACTTATATAAGAAGGTAAGATGTCGAAATATCTGTTTATCAATCACACAAAAACGGCTGAAGAGATTTCGATGAAATTTGCAACACAAATAGTTTATCACCTTCATTAACACAGGTTACTTTTTATTTCAAAAAATGTGGGCGAACAAGCAGACGGCGCACCTTATGGAAAGTGATACCGCCGCCTGACATGACGATGTTTCTGAGGGATACAAAAAACTTAAACAACGCAGACGAAATCCCGATATTTAAATATAAAACGAAATTAATCGTAATTCGAACCGATATCGAATCGAAATTCACTGTCTCCATCGTATTCGGTTCTTGGTAGGGGCGGCAGTCTCTCAGGGGTAAGTTAAGAAATTCAGATTAGCTTAGAAGTTTGAGGCTACTGTCTATTTGTTTGAGGGAAGCTCGGGAGGGGCTCTAATGCTCAAAGAAACTTCCACTGCGGTAATTTTAAAGCATTCTTTTACTGTGAATGTTTTAGACTAATCGAATCGGATTAAATAGAGCCCTGCTTGGTTACAGATTTGTTCCTTTATACCTACATAATTTACACGTCAATATTATCATCACCTGATAACGCGGTCGAGATGAAACGGATAATCGTTTGGCCGGATATTCGAAAAACAGTCAGGCAGTTTGGTATATTTTGGAATTCTTGGGTTCGTAAAACATAAGCTTTAGATTGGCCAAAAAAAAAAGGAGTTACTTGGCGGTAACGGGAAGTGTAAAAAAGAGCTATAAGGGCTCTGTATAACTTAAAGCCGCGACATTCATTAAGACAATTACCTATATTTAAGGAAATCGATATACTCACCTTACCGTCCCAATATATTTTTGACAATCATGAAACGTCTAAATGAGTTTGATAGACTAGGTCACGGTATAAAAACCAGAAATAATGATAAATTACGTATCCCTACAGTTACATTAGCAAAAACTATACTAGTAAGTCATTTATTGGAATCCGTTTTTATAATAAAATTCCAAGAAATGTATCAGAAATGTCACATATTAAATTTAAGCAATATGTTAAACAAATTTTAATTAAGAAGGCTAACTATAAAATTTAAAATTATGTGGAGGATAATGATATATGGAAGTAATTTAATTAGCTGCACAGGTTTATTAGGTATATAGGAAAAATTGTAATTTTGAGTAGAAAATATTGTATTTGAATATTGAAAAAAGCAACTACGGAGGTTTCTTGCCTAATATAATCAAATCAAATATCTGTAGTGCTGTACAAGCGTGGAGAAAGTGAAGTACGACGATTTAACTGCTCTTTTCGTAACCTCCCAAGTAACTCCTTAGAGCCTACAGTAACCGTACTAGCATGTTACTGTAGGCAGATTCATCATTTTCACTGTTCATCTTCATCTCATTTATCATCTTCAAGAATGAATTATAACGATAGGGCTCAAAAGGACTCGTATCCAGAGCCGTAAAAACATTTACTAACAACAACAACAAACAGGTTGGCCAAATTTTAAATAATTTTGTGAAAAATAAATGCCGCAGTTTTAATATTAGTGACTCACGTAAGATGCACTCCAAAAAAGCCTTTTTGTAGAAAACATACCTGAAATTAAAAAAAAATTAAACAGATTTATCTAATAATACACGTACTCTGGTTTTTGTAACTGAAATTTATTAAATTCAAAACTGAAAAAATTATACAAAGGTTATCAAATGGACACAAAATTTGAGAAGACAAATTAAAAAAAAAAACAAAAAAAATACTTCATTTTGATTGAAAATCACAGACAATATCCGCTATAAAACGTGGACAAAAATATTAGGTTTCAGCCATGCTTAAATATCAAATAATAATAATAATACTAACCACATCACGACACACATTACTCAGCCCTGCACTGACATATAATCTTGTGTCGCAGGTACTAAGCAACGATATGGTATAACAACATAGATAGGAATACAACACCCGAGACCGGTCAGCGAAACAATGCTCCTACTAATATCATGATAATACGAAGTTTTGCGCCAAAAAGTAGTCCAGGACTTATACGGCCTTATTTATAAGATGTTGTCTAAATTTTCGGGGTTATATTCAGGTTTTCGGGTAATAAGGCACTATAAGTCTTATATTAAGGCAGTTTGAGTTTATAATACAAACTAAAGACTTTCGAAATCTACAAAGAGATAATGTTTTTAATTTTGTAAGTATAGATGTCCACACATTAGGCTCCCTTCGACTAACTTTTAGTATATTCTAGTTGTATTTACTAATTTTGTGATCGAATTTTTGTAGGACATGGGCGTTGATACTACTATACAAAACAGTCACAAAATACGGTCAACGACTATCAGACGTGGTCGATCCTAAAACTACGACTAACACGTGCAATATCAATCCTTATGCTGTACAACTTAAGAACGGTCAAAAGTCCAAACAGGTTAGGTTGATCGGAGGCCGTGTGTACAAAGTTAATTTTTTAGGTCAGGTTAGTTAGACCTGATTCTTGTTAAGTTACGAAACTAAACGAAAAATTGCCTAATACTACAGAAACTCGACAAAAATATATTTGTACAGAATAAATACTACTTTTTTATATACAGTGACTCGTCGCTTGCTTGCCATCACAAAAATCATCCACGCAAAAAAACCCTAACATCGGCACACGAAATTTTCTCCTTCCCCGTAAATACTCCAAAAAATCTTCGATTGTGAACCGTTTCTTCTAAAACTATCAAAAAATCGTCCCTACGTCTCACCAAATAAGGTCCCTCATGGCTTTTTCCTGGTAAAATCTGACATCTGTGTGAAAACGCCAAAGATATTGTGGTCCTTTAATAATAAGTGGGAGATGGTGTACCGTGAAATCGAATTAAAGATGGCGTCACTGGAGTCGCGGATCATTGAGGCTTCAGAGGCGTTATTGGGGAGATTTAATTTCGAAAATCATCTGTTAACTACAGAAAAACTTGTACAAACTTGTGGATTTCAAGTGTTAATAGAAATGCGTAATATAAAATAGAAAAGGAAGAAACATTTATTAGAAATGTGAGTTAGAGAAAGGTGAGTTTATTTTATTTTTATTTATTTGGGAAACCAACAGTTTTATATTTTAATTTAGATTAACAAATAATAATTCATTTACCATTGAAGTTTCCAATGCAATCGAAGCAGAAAAATTAAATTACAAATAAAAAAAATGTGGAATTCTTTGCCTGTCGATGTGTTGCCTGACCAATATAACTTGGGCCTCTTTAAGGCAAGAGTGAATAGGTTTCTCCTAGACAGGCATGATCCACCTTAGACCTCATCGCCGCTTAACATCAGGCGGGTTTGGGGTCAAATGCCTGCCTGGTCGTGAATAAAAAAAAAAAAACAACATCACAAATTGAATAATAACAAACAATTAACGTAACATGGTTGAAATTAAGCAAAATGAATAAAAGGAAATATGATGAACAATTAATAGAATACATGGAAAACTCATAATACACTAAGCTGGAAATTAAGAATAAATTGAAAAAACATTCATCAAAGATCTTTTAAATTTATTAAAGGATGTAGACATGTCAATATTATCACTTGTAAATTGCTTATTAAAATTGTTAGTTTGAGTTTGAAGGAAGAGAACTTTATAATAATAGAAATGAGAAAGTTTTGATGTTTGACATAAAATTTTGCACACAGATTAATTACTTCTACGATTACTAATTACTTTATATCTCATACTTATTGATTTTGTTGTACATTCTAATTTAATATTTTAAATTATATGTAATTCGTTTACGTTGTTTTTGAACGTACAAGATACAGGTTTATTCCTAATTAAGGGTCTATTGACAATCTTTGTAGTTTGTTTGAAATTAACAATTTTCTTATTGAACTAATAATGATTACATAGCAATACTTAATCAATGAAAAATAACTAAAGTATACATAGATGTTTGCTAATAAATAATTATAATAACCAGATACTCTGATAAAATATAGGATTCTTTTATTCCCGAAAAATATTAGGTTTCTGAGGGATAAAAAACGAAATCAACGCAGTTGAAGTCCCGGGCCAAGACTAGTATGTTTACGTACTCAAATGATATGTTGATATACTCAAAAGTTTGTCGTACAAATACTTCCTTGTTCCGGGATTCGAACCCAGCACGCCTTACCTCGTTGTATAGCAGAATTTGAACTGCACAAAATCGTTTTTTTCAAATCATTCCTAATTCCGCCCGTTTTTTTAGTTTTTTTGACTCTTATCAAGAATTTTAGGTTTTTTTAATTTTAGTTCGTTTAGGCGTCATGCGAATCAATGTACGAAAAAGATCTTCGCCGGTTCATATCATTAAAACAATGTATTTCATCTGAGCACCATAACACGAACCGCCTTTGGTGTGAAACGGTGAATACCCCGTAGCACATTTCAATATCAACTAACATTAGACTTTTTCACCCCATCCCTGAAAAAGCACCCTACGCCCATGTCCCAGTCATTAATCAATTAACACCCTTCACAAATTTATCATGTAATTAGCTAAATTGTTTTTTTTATTAACCCTTCCATAATGAACCTAAAATCATCCGCCTAGTCCTCAATTAGGGCGAAATTAATATTAAATTTCATTAAACAATACCTTTAGACCTAAATTTTAAATGAAAAGTACACTTTTAATAGCAGAAATCTATTAACCAATTTTTCATTGTTATATCAAGCAAGCAAACGTTGTGAGCCAATTATCGTAAAATATATTTTTGGAAGTTGACCATTCTTATCTATGTAGTTTATACTATATCGTTGTTTAGCACCTGCGATACCAGATTCTTCAATCTTATTGAAGGGCTGAGTCAATGTAAACTAAATAAGGAACTAAATAAGAACTTTATTCATAAAATAACACGGCATCTCACATCACAGTGTTTTAACAATATGTATTAACGTAAACGATTACATTAAGATGCTGCGTTACAACCATGAAAGGGTATGCAACTCAGCACTGTGTCAGCTCTTACGAGACCGACGCTGATCTGCCGTTGCACCCCAATTGATTCCGATGATGAATTAAACATATACAAATAATTATGAATGTTTATGTGTATGAAAATTTAAAACTTATACTCAGATTATATTGATATAAAATCAATTTTACATAAAATTTTACACAAGTTATAGGGATCAAATAGATTGAAATTACCATATATTTAATTAATTATAAACAATGTGTGTGTCGTGACTCGGGATTTGGTAATTATTCATCATGGAAATGCAGCAGTACACACTAACTTGTACACATTAATCTTGTAAGGTTTTACAGTTTTTTTTTATAATTTTTTTGAGGATCGACAAAAAGTTACATAAAAGGCTTAGAAATGAATTTTTACATTTATAATATAAATATTTTTGCAACCGACAACGTCAACCACAGATTTTTGGTAAATAGTGTCAAAGAGCGAAGTTCTCCAGAGCTGACAATTGACTGTAGTTATTAATGTTTAAGCGGCAAAGTAGTTAAGTTGACGGGGAGTCAGGAGGGTTTAAATAAATAAATAAAAGAACGTCTGTACACTATGACATTATTATAAGAAGAGTTTTTATTTAATTCATTACAATCGTTTTATACTCGGTTAATACATCTGAATGTCTCTTAGAATTAAATTTGATAAAAACGATTAAAATTAACATGTTTTCATTAGCTAATATGGTTTCAGTGTGTGGTCTCCAGGTAACTCTAGGTATACATACATAACTAAGTTATTGATTACATTTACAAAGGAAAGGAAATGAAACAGGCAGAAGAAAAAAAAAACAACATTAACAATGACAGCTAACCCGTTCCCTTCACTCAAGTAATATCTGTCTCAAAGTACGTTTATTGATGTTTAAGTTTTTGAAGACTCATATAAGTTTTGAAATTGAATAAATATTATCTGAAGGTTAGTATATAAAGTTTTTATCTAGTAAATAATGTTTATACGAGACATTGTGTATAATACCCACATCACGGAAACACACATTGACTCAAACGCATTGCGAAGAATTCAAATGACTCGAATTGATACGATATTGATCCATATTAAGTCAACAGGTGTGTCACGACCAAAAGACCAAATACTACATTTTTTATCCAATGCCGTCTTGCCCTTGATGTCTAAGAACGCCAAGCGACAATTTGTTGCCAAATTCGAAACGCAGCGAACTGCTTCACGACAGAAATAGAAAGGAGGGTGGTACCAACCCAGACGACCTCGCATGTAGATCTATCACCTGTAAAACTACTGAAAACCAGTAAACTATGTGGTGCAGTGGTACAAACAGCCGAAATATAGATATTCCGAGTTCGAATCCCGACGGCTGCGGAAGTTTGTCTAATTTGCAAGACGCATTGTTTCGCTTACCGATCTTGTAAGAGTATTCAAAGTCAAATTCAAAATGTTTTTTATTCGAATAGACTTATAATTTCAAATCGTCACATTTTATTTTCGTAATACCCACCGGGTTGGAAAACTATTTCTACTGGGAGGAAACCTGCGTAATTGCTTTTTTCAATATTCAAATACAATAATTTTCTATTACAACTTACAATTAGTAAACATAATACTTTTTATCAATGTAGTTTATATCGTTGCTAAGCACCTGCGACACAAGATTGTATGTCGATGCGATTTGTATGTCGTGATGTGGTTTATTATGAACTATGTACTATCGCAATGCTGATTCCATGGATTAAAACTTACTCAGCTACACTATGGTGAAAGTATCATTATTATGATATATGAGAGGAGCAAACTAAACCCCCCAACTTAAATAGCTAAGCACTCCGCAAACACGCTAAAGGGCATTTTGTTGGCAAAATTTATTATTTATGGGGGTGGAGTTTAAATAGTTGAAAATTTTTAAGGGTAGTATGTTTATTGAGGACTGGAAATCGAAAATTAGTTTCAAACTAAGATATTATTATTAAATAGTTTTTTATTGTACTCACAGCCATGGATTAACTTACCTGTTAGTACTTTATAAGTACAACTTAAGGGTGTAAGGATTGATATTGCACTTCCTTGTCTGTGCTTTTTATGTGTGGCCGTCTGTACTTAGTGCTTTGTGTCAAATTTCAATACTAAAGTTAAAATTATACTTCTAGATTCTACCTTCTTGGACTTCTTTAAGTCGAGAGTGAACAAAAAATGAATAGTTCCTTACTATGGTAATATTGCTTTAGTAAAAAAAATCTATTCTAAATAGCATCATTTTTTAATAACTCCATTTTTGTATCAATCCAGCTTAGTTTTTTTGACTGCCAGTTCTTTAAGAAGAAGTCCGATCACAGGATCATCAGAAAAGAAACAGAGTTATCTGATAAAATATCAAAAGCAAAACCTGGAAATATATTATACAAGTAACAGATAGACAAAACTCGATTCAATCTCGTATTGTTCGTAAAACAAAACTGTACAACAACGAATACGTGATTTAAAACTGAAATATCTTTCAAAAATTATTACTGGAACGAAACGACATATCCGTCTAAAACTATTTTATACGTTTTTATTCCTTTCAAAGTTTCAACGAAATGTTTTGTTTGCCGAACCTATTGTATAAACAATCCGAAATTCAACGACAGCCGGCGAACATACATCCGTCTTTTTCTAACGCGCGCAACAGAGCCCCTGAAAAGAGATGCTGAAAGGTAGGGTCGGCAAAAACTATGAGGTATATATACGGTTCAACGCGGGGTTTCCAATTTCGTTGGTGACTTTTTATTCGCCACTTGTACGTTCTTGTTATTCGATTTTGTCGACTGTACTTTTTATTATACCATCGAGAGGCATCATGTTCTCTTTGTTTGTTATTTATTTCTGCACCAACATCGAATTGATGTTGTTTCTGATGTGTTTTCTTATTCCTATTTAAAAGGGAAACTGTCGCCTAGAGGGAGAGACTAAAACTTGTATAATATTAACAAAAAAATCGTTAAAACAGAAAAAAACTTTTAAAACATGAATGTACAATAACCTCCCTATCTTTTAAAATTATAATAAACATCGATGGTATTTAAGTAATTTTATATTAATTTAATTGTAATATCAATTAACTAAAATATAGTTCTGTAACCATCAATATGTTTACTGCTAAAAATTTTTTCAAACTTCTCTTTAAGCGTGCATTGATTAATAGCTATAGGTTATTTCTTGACTGGTAACAAATTTCATGTATATATGACAAAGTTTATTATTATAAAGGCTGCAAAACGTAGATGGCGCAAATCCCATCTTCGTAGTAAGCTAAAGAGATGTAATTCATTTGTTGAATAGAGGTGACAATCGTATTACACGACTACTAAGCCAATGTCACGTGACGGAAACAAACAATGTTATGATTAAAAATGACCAGTATTTTAGCAAATGATCAGTTGTCGGATCTGAAACAAAACAAACAACACACATTCATAATGTAAGGACAACACAAGGACATTACAAAGACATCACAATTTAATACTATTGGATTTAATAAACTTAATAAGGAATTTGACAGACTTAGTAAGTGACAAAGATAAAAAAATAGGTTAACAGGACGGGGGATATGTTTAGGTACAAAAAGATATGTAGCGATTGTTAAGTTCTAGTAAAAACGCAGAAGATGACGTTTCGTTTTGGTTTCATTATTCCCTTTAAAAATAGGCAAAGAGCATTAGCCCAGACAGCGCAAGTCTTCCGTAATTATAATTTCTTCTTTCACGAAAATGATGAAATAATCGATGAGGTGATGATGAAAAGTCGAAATTCGACAAAAGAGTTTATATAAACTTCTTCATAACTATAAACAAATTCATGTCACGTCAATTGTAACACATGTCATGTGTGTATAATTGTGTATGTCTAGACACGGTAGTGTGTCTATGGTGTTTCTCATTTATATAATGTATTTCTTATGTTCATCAAATCCTTGCACTTCTCCTTCATATAAACTGTGCCATACTTCCTGTCTCTCTGTTTAACTTTCGTAAAAATGGGCACGAAGTTATTCTTCACGTATTAATACTCGTATTAAAAATAAACACATCACGACACACACATGATAATATAATATTTTAGTGATTATTTTAATTTTAGTGATTATTTTAATTTTAGTGATTATTTTAATTTGTATCATTTGCACTACAAAATATACTTTCTGAAAACTTTGTACATAAAACTGTTTATAATATCGGCATACGGAGGCTTAGCAACAGGTTCCTTTGGACATGGAACCCTACAACATGGCACGTTCGAACACACGTCAAATTCGTAAACAAAGCGATGACAAGTTGCTTTTTTTGAACATGCAACACCCGTCCGAAGCACAAAGGGTAGCCCACTTTGCGTGTCACGGAGTTGTATCTGCTATTGGCAATTTAAAAATACGTAAAAAACTAAGTTAAGGTTAAGTGACCTAATGCTTAAAGAAGGTTTTTATGTGTTAGGAAACATATCTTTTGCCATTTAAGGGCGACCAACCCAAGACCCACTTTTAGTTAGACCGATTTGGTGATCAACTATTTGTAAGAGATGGGCCTTCGTCCGCATAATAATAGATATACAAAACGGGCGTTTCACTATTGCAGTCAGTTCATTTTCACCAGCTAAAGTGGCTCACCAACTATAGTTTTTGGACTATCCAAATATGATGGCTACCTATACCCATGTTACGTAACTTTCAGTTACGTTTTGTTTTGATGTCTACGCCCCAAAACATCTTTTAGATCTGAAGCCAGAAGGAAAAACACAATGTAGCAACAATTCCATCTTTTAACTTTACGAGCAAACAAGCAGGCGGTTCATTTGGTGGAAGGTTCACTTCACCTGACTGACACAAGGATGGCTTCAATGTCTTATGATGCCAATGACACTGCCAATGCGTTTGTTAAGATAAAACTTATACTTCGAACCCTTTGAAGAAAAAGCAGCGTACTTCTTCACAACAAAAAATAGAGGAGGAGGGTGGTACTAATGCTAGCCTAAAATATACAAACATAATGCTTAGAATTGCCGATATGGTCGCGGAACGTTCGCTTTCAAAGAAGTTTCTTCCCACTCAGGATATGGTGTACACTCCCTGGCTTAGTTTTCCCTAGCGACAGCAGCATGGGGTTCTTCAGGCAAGGCGTTAGAAGGTTTTTACAGGGTCACAAAGCGATGCCGCTGGTATTGCAAACGTCCATAGGTGACTGCTTGCCACCAGGAGGGCCTTATGCCTTTTTGCCAACTTAATGGTAGATAAAAATCATGAATCAACTACATTCTTGATCTCCAAGTTATAATGGTCGGCTATTAAATTTGCTGAGAGGTACTTCATTGCCAAACCAAATTCAGCTAATAGAATATCAATAGAACCGAATCATTATTTTCCAATATAGCCTGTAATTGTGTACATGTGTTAGCCTGTGGCTAGAAGCCAAACAGGTTTTATGATGTTCGAGTCAGTATGCCATGCCAAAATGCAACAGGCCTGTTTAAATGTGATGTGTGTTTGATTTCATGTAAAATTCGGATTCGGAGGACTAGATTGATTTATACCTTATGAGCCCTTTGAAGATATTTTGTAACTGCAGTATATATCATAAATAGTAGGTATATAATCATGTTTGTACACTGATTCGTGTTTTTCCGTATCCAAAGGATGAAAAAGGAACCCTATTAAGATACCGTTGTGTGTCTGTCTTTCTATCAGCGGGTTGTATCTTATAAATTATTATATACTAGACTCTTAAAATTTTCAGAATATGTCTATTTCTGTTGCCGCTGCCACAACTAATACTAAAAATATAAATAAATTAAAAGTTAAGTATTATTCGCATATCATGGGTTCCGTATCATCTTCTCAGATTAAATATTATGAACCGTGTCACAACAAATACTAAAAACGTAAAGAAATTAAAAGTAAAGTATTTGCTTGCTTCATACAAAATTATCTAAAACTTTATCATATTTAATCTTAGAAGATGATACGGAACCCATCATATGCGAATCTGATTTGCACTTTAACGGTTTTTATTTTCAATATTTTGTACTTAAATTCGATCTTGTATTACAATCAGTAAAACAATATCTAACACTCCAGAAGAGTAAATATGTTCTTAAATCAATTAATAATTTAATTTAATTATTGTATATACGAGCTGTGATTTTTTTGTGGTCTTATATGGTACGTAGTGAAGTGCATTTTATACTTCGCTTAGTTAAGGCTACAATTCCTAAGATTAACTTTCAATGTTAAATTAAAAGCGAATAATAAAATGAATCAGAGTGTAAAATAAACGTAAGAATCCTTCGAAAAAACAAAATCCATCAAAGAATAAAGTTAGCTTAGAGCCCTTTCAACTAAGTTACACAAAAAAAATAAAATCAAAAGAAGAGACCGCCGTGTTTTTAATTTTAACAGAAATTTAATTAATTTTTCCAATGACTTCCAAATTAGTTAATTCCGAGTAAAGTACTTTTTAATTAAAAATTAAATTTTATTCGCCATCAACTAGGTCTTTTGCTGTTCAAATTTGCATTCTTCACAATTTCCTGGCGAAATAAACAAGAGACGAGATATCAAACCTTTTTTACTTTTACCTTAAAAATTAAACCATATTCCCACTACCTTCACCCTTGTCCTTAACGCGAAGATTTTTTTTTAACTTTAGTAAAATGCGTGACTTTCCAGCTAAGGGCTATTTTGAAATTTTAGTTTTAAAATAATGTAATTAATTTATATTTATTTTTTTTTTATCGAGAGAAACAAACAATTTTAAAATGAAGGACGAACGAAAACAGTTTCCACAGATTAAAAAAAAAAAAACTAATGTTTCGATGGCTGTACAATGTATATCCATGTATAAAAATTCAAAACTAACATGGCATAAGTAACAACCTTATTGCATACAAAAAAAAAACAGAGAGACACGTCTTTTTTTATTTAAAATAATGTAGGTATACAGCTCAAATTTTGAAAATATTTTTGATTTAAAATATTGCAAATAAACACCATTGCCCAATATACCCTCACAATACCAAACAACAAATACATCTTGAAGATAAAACCTTCCATCAGTCTCAGATAAAAAATGTAGATAGAATGAAACCTCCACCAAGAAACTGACTGTTACTTGCCAAGTTTTAATTTTTAATTAAACTCTTTTAATTAAAATGGTAATTTGACTAAAATTTACAAGATTATTCCGGACCACATTTAAATTTCCGAAAACCTTCTAATTTAATACTTTTTTATAGATATAGTAGCTTTTTTAAGCGTTGCATGCAACTGCATTGCAAAACATGTTTAACGCGCTATCAGATTTATGAAATGTAAAAAAAGTTAATAATAATTAATAAACCAAATCACGACACAAACATTGACTCAGGCCTGCGGTAAGTATCGTAGAAACTAGAAACTAAGCAAACGAAATGGTAAATACACAACATCTATGTAGTGTCTTATCTATAAGAATACTGCATACAAGACCGGTAAACGATGCAATGCGTCTTGAAAATAATACAAAGCTCCGCCCCGAGTTACAACCCAGAAACTCTAGCGTAGCAGTCAGCTTTCTACACCACTGTGCCACAGAGGTCGTATTTTTTAAGGTCCTAAAAATAGGATTAGCGGCGACAAAAGCAATCCGCGCCCGAGCTATCCATTTTCAAATTTTGATGTAGACTTTTCACACACATTAGAGCAGGTGGTGACACACACATTGACTCAGCCCACCAGAAAGTATCGTAAGAACCTGTGTCACAGGAACCAAGAAACGATATGGTATATACTACATAGATAAGAATACAACATCCAAGACCGGTAAGCGAAACAATGCGTCTTGCAAATAACACAAAGTCCCGCCCCCGCCGTGATTGGAACCCGGAACCTCTAGTGTAGCAGTCGGCTGTTTACACAACTGCACCACCGAGGTCGTCATATATTTAAAAATGCTTATCTTATATGCTGACAAAAGAAACCCAAAATGGCAGCAAAATTTTGGCTAACCATGCAACAGTCCCATTCGCAGGAGCTTGATTCAAATTCCACTCACGATATGAAGCGTCAGTGAACACATCTTACATTAGAAAGTCTTATAAAAACACAAATTGAAAGAGTGGTGCCAGTGTGTACTCACGGAGCGGTATTCTCTGCGATATACCTGAAGATTTATTAGTATTTTTGTTTTGGCTTAAAGTTGTTAACGTTCAGGCAATGTTTTCCGATATCTATGTGATAGTGAGGCAAGATTCGATTTAACTGAACACTTATTTTTTATAACTAAGATTGCATACCTAATACCTACTATACATATATGCATTATGCATACCTAAGCTAGTTTATTGCAGAAACCCATTGTGTTTCGTCAATTTGCAACGTCATTCGGTCCGTGACCTCAAAGTTCGTGGGTACCAGTCATCATCAAATTTGAATGTTCCAAATACAAAAGTAATTGTAATACATTCGATTATATATATTCTATCAACTGAAAGATTTTATAATCGAGGACAGATTAAAGGCATTTTAAAACGTTTCAAAGCATTTCCACACACACCTACACCGTTGTAGAGTTAAAAACAAAATTACCTACAGGCAAACCTAACAAAAACTATGCTAAAAATCTCAAATGATTATATATCCGTGAATCCCCACCCATCACGGTATCGAGTCAAATGATAAAAGGAAATACTGTTACCTGCAAAGAAAAAATATACAGAAGCATTTCCGACGAGCACACTCGTACTGAGGGCTTTCCAGAGAATTCTCTTTCGTATGATAATCATGTTTTGTTTCAATTATTATATTAAAATCTCTCCCATTCTTTGGTTTACGGTTTACATGAGGATTTCTTGGAATCGGATTTTTATAGGATCAATTATTGTTTAAACAAATTCCGTAATAAAAGTAAGTAAGATGGAGGCATTTTAATTACGTCTATGAACGTAGAGCAATATTTGTTTTTCTGTGACATGGTTCTATCAATTAGACCTTTTCTATTTACTACTGGACTAAGAATAGGAAAAAAAAATATCTTGAAATAGTATCAATTCAAACAGTTAAGTAAATAAGTAATAATTTTATTTTATTTTATTTTATGTAAGCTCTGGTTACCTTTAATTGGATAAACACAGGGAATGTTATAAGTCTCTAAGTTGTATTGCATGCATTTGTATTATTCGTTGGTAATCCAAATAAAAAAATGAAATGAAATGAATTAAACTTGCTTTCACCCACGAGAACTAGGTACCAATGTGTTTTACAGTCTTTTGTATTCTTGTGTAAATTTACAGGTGGTAGATTTACAAGATCGTCTGGTTTGGTACCACGCTACTTTCAATTTACAATGTGAAGCAATTCGCTGTTTTTCGGTTCGAAGGATTGGAGTGCCAGTGTATTTAACGGTATATCATCTTTACCTCTACATAGGCAACGCATTGGCTGTGTTTTTAGCGTTCCAGGTATGATAGTCATCATCGTATCAAATAAGCGACTTTTCATTAAGTGAACCGTCTTCTTGTTTGCCTGATGATGTTGTACAAAATCCAAGAAATATCTCTATGGTGAAACCATATTTGTAATATTCTAGCTTTTTCTCCGCGATTTCTTAGAAATATAAGTGGTATATATGGATATTGAATCTTTCTAAATAATGGTTTGAGAATTTTCTAAATCAGATGCGTAGTTTCTAGTGTAACCTCCACAGTTAAAACTTAAATGTATAGCTCTATGATATGTAAAGGAATAGTGACAAAAGTAAAACATAGATAGAATTTGGGGGTTCTTAGTGGTATCTTCCCCAACTTAAATTTTTCGAACCAGTGCGTGCTGGAGTCATTAAAAAAACATTTGAAGATCCAAAGTACCCTATTTAAGTTTACTTAATAAAGTTTTTGTTAATTTTGATTTTTAATGAGTGTAAATATGATGAAAAACCGCTTTCTTACTACCTCCTATTTCTTCTGATTAAGTTCGGTGCGGGTCCCAAGACAGTCCGGGCACAGCCTGTGCGTCATTGCACAGCTGCATTATTCGTTGATTATTCGATGAAAGGACGCCACTGTTGATCCTGGCGAACAGCAGTTGCAGTGGTGGGACAGAGTGGCGGGTGTGCCCCGAGTGTAAATATGATAAAAATGTAACAACTCCGATGAAAAGTCCTAACAAAAATGTGTTAAACATATTAAAGTGAGGGAATTCGGTAGTTTTACTACAAAAAGATGTGCGAGCAAGTTGGTATATAGGCATATTTACATTGCTTAGATCCATTTTTCCGGATGAAAGAAGGGTCAGAACAATTTCGTATAATAAAATGAATGTCAACCCTTTGACTCTGAATAAATAATAAAACTTGTTTCTGCGGGTTTGTCTAAAAATAATAATAAATGTGAAAGTTTGGTCTGGTTGTTTAGTGGACGTGATAGCTCAGTTTGACGTGCATTCCGACCCGACCCGACAGATCGAGGGTTCGAGTCTCGGATTGCCGTAAGTTGTAGCTGCCGTGTTCCTTATTCCAGATGGTGGCGACAGATTTGCAACCTGTCACAATGAGACTCAACATAAACATGAGAAATGTAACGCCTCTGCCATCCCCTCTCGAGGGATTACGGCGTGAGTTATTGGATATCTGTTACTCAATTAAGCAGAAACAGCTGAAAGGATTTGGATGATATTAGGGACACAGAAAGTTCAGTTACTTCATTAACAAATTGGATTATTTTTATCGAAATAACATAAAGTTCCTGAGCAATAAAAAACTAAATCAACGCTGACGAAGCCATGTGAAAAATATAGTTAGTCCCGTTATAGCCGGCCAATACATCTTTTAAAGTAGAAAAAGCTATTATATAATGTTTCAGTCAAGAGCTAAAATCTTCCTTAAGACGAAAACTCGAAACTGCTTATGATCTTATCCTGAACAATCCTCAAATTTTAGTTCGAGGGGTTTTTAGTTCAAAAACCAGACGGTAAGCACCAAAATGCTCTGACCTCCAAACCTATATATAACGCGAATAAACATCCTCCGATATACCTTATTGAAGGATCTAATTAAGCTGGTCACTTAAAAAATATATATTTGCTGTAGCTTCCGACTTCTTCTGCGAAGAACTCGAATACCTTTTTCAGAATACAATTTTAAAAACATTTTATCGATTTTTAAGCGGTGTTGGCGTGCAGCATACAGAGTTGCTTTTGTTTTAAAATTATTTATATGGCTTTGATCATGTTTAGGGTTCAGTACCCAAAGGGTAAAAACGGGACCCTACTACAAAGCATCCGCTGTCCGTTTGTCTGTCCATCTGTTTGTCTCTCAGAGGCTTGTATCTCTTATAGCTAGAAACACGAAATTTTCAAAGAATGTCTATTTCTGTTGCCGCTTTAACAACAAATACTAAAACTCAATTAAATTGTATTTAAAAGGCTCCCCATACACAAAAAAATTTTTTAGTCCTTCTTTGCTTGTTTCTTTACTAAATTATCTAAAAATTACATAATGCTTAAGCTTTAGTAGCACGAAACCTCATGAAGATCATGTACGATTCCGACTCACACTTGACTCGTTTTTTTTTTAAATTTGCTTTCTTATTTTCCTATATTATATTTCAAGTAAATTAAAAAAGTTATCCCATTGTTATGAAGGTCATAATCATAACTTTATAGGGACGCAACGCCAAAGGGTTGAACGTCTGAAATATTTTGAAAGCTAAAACGTATTTCACGAATTAAACGAGAATTTACGGTCCGGGGGTCTTTTGTTGTTTTTAAATTAAAAATTATGTATTCATTTTTATAATATAAAGGATTAATTTTAACACATTCGTACGAAGCGAGTTTCGAGGTTATGTCGACGTTTTTTTAATTGTTCGGTTTTTAAACGAATTTTTTAAATGAATTTTTTGTATTCATGACAAATGAAAATGCATACGTAGGATTTTTTTAAATAATTGATACACACTAGGCATAATACACACTAGGTTAATTTAAATTTATATTAATAATTTAGTTTAATTGTTTAAATGCATGAACTTAATGTAGATATATTAATACACTGTGAATTCTACTCATGTTTAAACAAAAAAAATATCTTTATAAAGACCAACTCAACTATGTCATATTTATCTCGTTCATCCTAATAATACTAGAAATGTAGGTATGACTATGGGGACTGTTCAGTGCTCAATAATACCAGGTTGTAACCAGTACAATACATCGGTAAGGTAGGGAGGCGACTGTACTCAAGTAGTACCTAACGCGGACTGACTTGTAAACTGATTAATTACTTTTAAATTTTAATATTGAAAGTCTCGCATTACGTACACTGTGTCGCCACGGAAATATGAATCTCTGGATGTTTGTATTTTGTTACTCAATCACGCAAAAACTGCGGAAGGGCTTTTTATTCTATAACAAGGGATAAAAAAATTACAAACACATAGTTAATCACCTCAACTAATAGCTACTTTTTATTTCGGAAACATATTAAGTTCTTGCTAGATTAAGAAAAAAAAAACAAATATACGCGGACGAATTAGAAGGCAAAAGTTAGTTAATTTATAAAAAAGTTTTTTTGACATTATATTAAATATCATTTTAACTGATAGAGTACGAACATATAATTAACTCCTGAATCCATTTTATGTTTCTTAGTCTGTACGAACACACACAAAAACCACTGGCTTGGTTTTAATTGCGACTTCTGGTTTGAGAGCAAATGCAACAAGTTTGATTAAAACCAAAAACACGGGTTCAATTTTCAACTTCTGATCCAATCATTCGCCGAGCCAACGAGTGCATCGAGCGAATAAGCAGGTCCATATACTGCGAGTCAACGTTTTGTTTTAACCAAAATTTATTTTAACATAGAACACAACCAAATGATTCATCTAAAAACAACCGTTGAATCCATCCATAGAATGTTTCGATTTCCCGTGGTCAAATGAATATATTGAATTCGTGGTTTTATAGTTACTGCTCCCTTAATACTACTACTTGCAAAATCGATTGTTTTTTTTGTTTATCAACGGTACTCACCGATTTTTATCGATTGATAATGTTTTCAGTCTCGTATGCTCAAGGTAAAAGATCAAGAATGATGCCAGAATGAAGAAAAACCAGTTTATGTTGTAAACGTAGTTGCAAAGCCTAACTAACTAACTAACTAACTGTAAGTTTTATTTGCGGAGATAAAGGACGCGAGACGGAGGACGTGGTAGCTCAGTTTGTTACGTGCCTTGGTTAACCGACCGACCCGACCCTACAGGTTGAGGGTTCGAGTCTTGTGTTGTCGTAAATTGTACCTGCCATGTTCCTCACTGTGCCCGGATAGTAGCGAAAGATTCGCAACCTATCGCTCTGAGACTCAACATAGACATGCGAAAAACGGTATTTAACACCTCTGCCAACCCCTCTCAATGGATTACGGCGTGAGTTTGTGTTGTGTTAAATGATATAAGACAATGGAGCTGAATACCGAACAGGTTGCATACACAACAATCGGACTGTGTAAATCGGCTTACTTACAAAGATTTGCACGAGTTTGGGCGAGACTCTTGCTTCGAAAATGTAGATCAAGTTAATGCTTTTACCACCTACATTTACTATCAACCCTGAATATAACGCTTACAATAATGGTAACTAATCATTAATCATACATATCATTTAATCGGAGTTAATATTGACAGTAAGCTTACTTTTAATAGCCATATCACCAAAATAACTAGTAAAGCTTATCGCATGTTGGGTTTTGTGCTCAGAGTAAGTCGGGATTTTAAAGATATTAACACCCTTATCATTTTATTTAACTCTCTTATAAGACCAATTCTTGAATATTGTTCTATAGTTTCGAATCCGCAATATAATGTTTATATTTCGAGCATTAAAAAAAATCAAAGGCAATTAATTCATTGGGCACCTCAAACACAGATTCTATCACCACTCTCAGTCCGTTGGTAGTTAAATTTATTCACTCGAAGATCGTCGCATTCTCAGAGACCAAGTATCTCTGTATAAGTTAATTCATAATAAGATTGACTCTCCGTATTTGGTTAGTCTGTCCAAGGTAAGTTGGTAAGTCTGAAACCGCTTTCTTACTATCTCCTATTTCTTCTTATTAAGTTCGTTGCGAGTCCCAAGACATCCGGTAGGGTGTCCGGGCACAGCCTGTGCGTCATTGCACAGCTGCATTATTCGTTGATTATTCGATCAAAGGACGCCACTGTTGATCCTGATAAACAGGAGTTGCAGTGGTGGGACAGAGTGGCGGGTGTGCCCCTCTCCGTATTTGGTTAGTAAGAATGATTATAAAGGTCCACGTTTTAATGCAAGACATCACGTGTTGTTTCATACTGATTTAACTCATACTAATTATGCTTCTGGTTCATTTGTTAAACTCATCAATGTGTTTCAAGACAATTATATTTTTGCTTGTTCAGTAAAAGTTTGAAATACAAAATATTTTCAGTTTTTTAAGTTAAGCTTTTTTTTTTTTTGTTTTGTTCGCATTCTAAATTCTAAATTGTTTTTTTTTTACTCATGTACAATCTCAGATATATATATTAGTTTTTGTTGTCTCGCTCTATATGTTAATTTTTAATCTGTGGAAACTATTTTTTGGTTCATGTTTTGTCATAAAATTGTTTTTAATTATGATCATAAAAGTGTAACTGTTTGTTTCCCTCAATAAATAAATAAATAATAGCGTGTTTTTTTTTCGTCTAAAAAGTGTCATCTCATTCGTGCTTGGTTACCTTCGGATCCGCTTGACCGATTTTGTGATGGTTAGTTCCAGCTCGAAAGACGAGATAGGATAAAACTTTTATAAGGAATATGATCTTGAATTTCTTGAACTTTATCGCAAAATTTAAACTAGTCCTTTATATAACCACTAGCTGTCACCTTCGAATTCGTCCGCGTAGAAATACTAAATAAACTTTAGCAATTTCATTTAGCTGTGGCTTTCTTTAAGTTAGAGGCGTGTGGTAATAAAATCGGTCAAGTGTGAGTCGGACTCGCAAACGATGGGTTCTGTATAGGCTTGGTGTACTTTATATATTATTTCGTAAAAGCAAACAAAAATGTATTTTTTTATGGGAGCTCCATTTAATTTTTAATTTATTTATGTTTTTAGTTTTTGTTGTTTGAGCGGCAACACAAATAGACATTATCTGAAAAATTTTAACAGTCAAGCCCTGTTGCAATTAATCATGAAATACAACCCGCTCATAGACGGACGGACAGAAAGCGAAGTCATAATATCAGGATCCCATTCTTAACGCTTTGCGTACGGTACTCTAAAAATGATAAATAAAATTTCAATATTTATTTAAACTCACAGACTGAAAAACATTACTTAAGAGTTCAAAGTAATTATTCTAGGAGAAACCCGAAGAAGTATTCAAGAGTTTCGATTCTCCTTTCTCCAGACACTTAGCAAAAGTTCTGATAAAAAGAAGAAGACAAGCCATATAATTTAATAGGTTTCCGACGGTGAGCGCTTTCGGAATTCGTCCTAGATCCCTTAAACTGGTCTAGTTTCAGTAACCAGAACAGCTCCAACTATAAAACCAGCAATGTTCTTTTATTACCTCTATCTAGCTTTTGAGTTTGTGACAGCAAAAAAAAAATGGCCGTCACGCACTGCGACTTTACTGTTTTTAAATAAAACTAGTTGAAAATCTTAATACGAAAATGTTAACTTTAACTTAATTTAATTTGAAAAAAAATTGAATTTACAGAGGTTATTTTATTAAATACAATAATATCATGGGTTGGCATGACCAGCAAGTCGTTTTGATAAGTACGGGGTCGAAAAACCCATATTATGACAAACCAAAATGAGCTACCACGTCATCAAAAAATAACGTTTTCTAAAATAATCACACTTTTTTTTTCATATTAAACCACATCACGACACACACATCGACTGCAGTAAGTATCGTAAGAAATTTTGTCACAGGAACTTAGCAACGATACGGTATAAACTATATAGATAAGAATACTAAATCCAAGACCGATAAGCTAAACCATGCGTCTTGCACATAACACAAAGTTCCGCCCCCGCCGGGATTCGAACCCGGAACCTCTAGCGTAGCAGGCTGTTTACACCACAGCGCCACAGAGGTTTCCAAAATAACAAATGCTTTCTCAGATTCCCTACTCCGGTATCAAACGGGTGTCGTAAACTGATACCGTGACACGAAAGAGCCGTTTTATCCTTAACAAATGAGAAAAAATGTTTACTGCTTCACATAATTATAAAATTTCATTTCAGACGTTGTTTTTGCGTTTCATTGTCATGTGTGGTATAAGATGTAAGAACAAAGCGACACGGAAAGCGGAATTAAATGCGTATCTTTAATATATAGAGATAGATCGATTTTGTTAGTTAACAAATACTCAAGATGTTTGATTGTTGATTTTGAAGAGATACCTGTAATGGCCGTACTTAATTTTGTATATTAATATTTAAGTTTGAATGTAAACGCTATTGGTTTCCTTAATAAATAATTAAAATTTTAACCACCTGAAATTTTAAAATCAACGAGAAAATGCTAGATTTGTTTCCAGATTTAGCTGCAGTAGATATCAGAACCTAAACCTTAGTAGTCAAAGTTTTGTGATTGTTTTTCTTACTCTCGCTTCAGTCTATACCTTGTGCTCCAGTCAGCATCGTTGGCACAGTCCTTGGACAGTCGTTTGAACCATAAAAGGGTTTGTAACACCCTGGATTACAGGGAGTTAGGACTTTTGGAAAATAATCATTAATTCGTTCGGATTATCACGTCTCTACGAATTTGATGTCATGTAGTTTGAGCCCGAAGGGAGTGGTTTGCTTTTATGTATATGTACAAATAAATAAATAATATATACCTGATACCTCGGTCATGACGACCTCGGTGGCGCAGTGGTGTAAACAGCCGACTGCTACGCTATAGGTTCCGGGTTCGAATCCCGGCGGGGGCGGGACTTTGTGTTATTTGCAAGACGCATTGTTTCGCTTACCGGTCTTGGATGTTGTATTCTTATTTATTTAGTATATACCATATCGTTGCTTAGCACCTGCGATACAAGTTCTTACGATACTTAATGCAGGGCTGAGTCAATGTGTGTGTCGTGATGTGGTTATTTATTTATTCATACATATAACTTAAATCTGATGATTCCCATTTTATTTACCACATGAATGTCAAAGTAAAACAACTTTATATCCGAAAAAGTATAACCATTTAATACCTATTGGTATAATTGATTAAAACACCTTTTTTCTAACGAAAGGTATCACCTCACCTCAACTTGTAATGTAACCTCACTTTCTTAGAAAATTAAGGAAAACATTGAAAAAAGCAATTACCAGAGCAAACAGATCCAACCCTCTTAACAGATTTGCCTTAATTTATTATAAACAAACCTATTTTTTCAGAGTCTCTCATTCTTTTCGCAAGCTATGTTATCGCGTTTGAAATTTTAAAAAAAATCTGTAAGCAAACTTCACTGTGTGCTCTATTGTTTTAGGTGTTAAACAATCAAATTCCGTGAATAAATTAAATTTATGACACTAATATCTGTTAATGTGTTTTTGCTGTATTTTTATTGATATGTAATTTCTCTTAAAAGTAAATGTATTTATATAATTGTGATGCATGTACTGTTGGCTTGCCTTAATAAAATAAAAAAAAATTAAATAAATAATAAACCGATCGTCCGTTGACAAGACAACATTGTCTAATCCGTCATCGTAGGCTCAATTTTTATTTAGGTTGGCTTAAAAAAATGACGACCTCGGTGGCGCAGTGTTGTAAACAGCCGACTGCTACGCTATAGGTTCCGGGTTCGAATCCCGGCGGGGGCGGGACTTTGTGTTATTTGCAAGACGCATTGTTTCGCTTTGCGGTCTTGGATGTTGTATTCTTACCTATGAAGTTTATATCATATCGTTGCTTAGCACCTGCGACACAAGTTCTTACGATACTTACTGCATGGCTGAGACAATGTGTGTGTCGTGATGTGGTTTTTATTATTAATTATTAATTGTTTGTATTTGTTTTTGTAGCTGTTATGTATTCCTTGCGTTTACAGGGCGATATTATTGCTTACTGATAAAGCCCTTATAAAAAAGGGATGTCTTCTACAACGAAGCCGGTTGACAGGAAACGTTTTATTTGAAAGAGCCTTAAAGTAATTTAAAATAGCCTTTATCCCTACAAAAATAGGTATTATACATTTAACAATAAGTAACGCAAATATTATAGTTTATTTATTTATTGTAATAGGCACATCAACAGCGTGTACATAAATCTATACAATATTTTATTATAGGGGTGCATAATCTAGTGTACACGCCAATTACAAATGCACACGACATTTATGGTGCAGGCGTAACAAGACAATATAATAAATACATTTACAAATTACTAATTTAAATAAAATTAAAATGAACTATTAATTTTAAAATAAAAACAAAAATAGAATCTTAAAAATAATGACAATTAATATTAATATTAATAAAAATATCTAGGATTAAAACAATTGTGCTAAGTGTTATCAGAGTCAGGATTTTTAATTAAAATCCGCCTTATCTGATGCTCAGTGTTGTGGAAGATGTCAATGTCGCCGTTCAAAGACACGCTCATATTATAGCTCATCATCATCCTATTAAGAGGGGCGTGTTGTCCAAGGTTTGTTTTGGATAAAGACGTAGCGAGGAGATTGGCTATTTTGTGCCTTGTGATCCTGCAGATCGTCTGGGTTGGTATCACCGTCCTTCCTATTTCGTTGTGTTTCCGTTCGAAGTATTGGAGATCCGGTGTAATGAGCTGCACGAGAGGGATAACGTCTTTACCTCTACATGGGTAACGCTTTTTCGTGTTCATCGTTATGTTAATAGGCGGCGGTATCACTTTCCATCAGGTCAACCGTTCGCTTGTTTATCCATAACGTTTAAAAAGTACTATAAAATTTCTGTTCTTAATTTAGTAAATTAAAACATGAATATATTTCCAAAAAAAGATGTTTTTTAAATCATAAAAAAATACGTCCCATTAAATCTCATGGTGGAAAAAGGTATGATGGTATAAGTCGCCAAGGGCCGCCCTTGTCTCAGCCCAGATTAGGGTATTATCCCCATTGGGTGACATCGGTTAGATAAGCTTCAAATACCGTTATGGGTCAGCATCCAAAAATACATTTCACTCTGATATGGCAGACGTATTTTTTTGTTTATTGAACTGGAACATGAAAAATATAAATACATTTTGTTTCGTATCTCAAAACCTGGCAGTTTTAGGCGCTGTGCACACGTAGCAACTTAAGTTGCTCAACTGGCAACTTCCGTTTATCGACAGGCAGTTGCAGCAACCAAAATGTGTAGTTATCGGTCGATGAAACACGCAACTTGAGTTAACATTGAGACAAAATCTTTAAGTTGCTACGTCTGCGTAGCGCTTTATAGAATCTTTTTTTGCTGTCCGTCCGTCTGTCAAGATCAAGGGAAACAAAACTTAGGGTCAAATCGCCTCATATTTGCTCGAATCGTTCTTAGATTTCGACATGACGGCTACCCCTCCCTGTACGATGCCGATTAAACGGCTAAGTGCGAAATGTGCCCAGAAAATCTAAACAAACAGTGCTACCCCTTTGTTACCCATAATTACTTGATAAATTACAGTTTTATCGGTTTCTTATCTACCTGGTTTTTTTAACAGAAATTAAAATTGATCTCATTCAAAGCTTGAACAGGAAAATAAAACAACGTCAAGAAGCGTTCAGACGAAACATTTGAAATCAAATGCGTTAATTTATAATTAAAAAATACCTGTCGTTTGTTTTGTCCGTAAATGCTTTTTTTTAAAATTGCAACGAAGAAAAAAAAACTAAATATTTTGTTCAGTTCGAAAAATTCGATTTCGGAATAGAAAAAATAAATTTCTCAAAAAAAACTACGTCATTAATTATTTAACTCGAATTTTCATTTCATGTTTCACAAAAAAATATATAATTTAATCTATATTAATAGTAAATCTTTCACTTAAGATAATCTCAGCTTAAATGTTAGGAATCTAATTACGAAGATTACGCCTAAGTTGGAGTTAGGACGAATTGGACGATCCTTTAATTAAATCTTTCATAAATGCCTGAAAATGACATTAAATTTCCTTTTACATATTTTATCTAATCACCTATGGATATTTTTCCTCTGAAACTCTTAAGCCAGCGCTAACAGGGGCCGGGGGCCTAAATATCTGAAGATGTCCACTGCTGGACAAAGGCCTCCTCCAAAGGGGTTCTGTGAACGTCTTTTCAAAACAACTCGCGCTCCTAACTTCCACTGCACTGACTTTTTAAGGCTGTTATATTTTTCTTCTAATATTTTGATAGGCTACAGAAAGAAGCATGTTAGGCTTAAACGCAGGGATAAAATGAGAAATAGAGCCCTAAGAAAAATAACAAACTTAACGGATGCTGTAGAATTGGTATGTAGACTGAAATGGCGATGGGCTGGGTACATAATTAGAACTTTAGACAATAGATGGAGCGAGAGAATTCTACTGGACTACTGGAAGAGGCTGGAGGAGGCCTACGCCCAGAAATGGGTGCCTCCGCATGAACATTTACACTAATTAATAAATACTTAGTAATATCAAATAACCAACTCAAATCTATTGATGTAATTTAAAAAAACTTTAATTAATTTCAATTAATAAGTTAAATAGAATTATGTATTCAATTTGGGAGGAAATAAAGGCTAATTTTTATTATTATTTTGATAGGAGTTCCAACACATCACTTAAAGTTTTGTCACCGCACACACCTGCATGCATATTTAAAGGTCGCCAATCAAATATCTTTAACTTGCCACGATTAAGAGCTACACAAACTTATGTGTTAATTCTATCCTCAGTAATCAAAAGACCTTTTTAAATAATAATATCGACATGACAACAAAAACATTGACATAACCCTACAGTAAGATTGAAGAATCTAGTAAGCTAAGCAACGATGTGGTATAAACTTGTAGTTAATACCACATCCAAGACCGATAGGCGAAACAATGCGTCCTGCAATTACAGAGTTCCGGCCTCGCCAGGATTCGAACCCGGAAACTCTAGCGTATCAGTCGGCTGTTTACGCAACTGCGCCACAGTGGCCGTCTAAAATTTATAACATGCAATTTTAGGACATGCAATGACCTTATTTAGACAAGTTATAGCAAGTGTAATGACCATGTGTAATCAAATTAGTGTATTGAAAAACCGATTAAGGATAGTTAAATCTAAAACTCCGTCGTTAATTCATTGCCTCATTGTTTTGGATATCGTTTGAAAAGCCCGAGCATTTTGTTTCGCTATAATTTAGCGGGCTCCTCATTAACTTTGGGACAAAGGTTTTGTTTTGCACCTGATAAATTATTAATCGTTTTCGTTAAATTAAATTCTTCGGCTTTGTATTTTTAGGGGATTACGGCGCGGATTAAACTTTAAGAAATTTTACTTTTACCCGAAAAACTTGAACAATAATATATTTTTTATTTTACCAATATTTAGGGAACATAAAAAAATTATTCTCACCATTATTACAATTAATACATAAACCAACAAAGTTTCCACTATTTAATAAAGCTTGTAAACGTTTATTGGTTCTGTAGTATGACTATTTTAGGACAGAGAGAAAAAAAATGGATTCACAAAAAAAAAAAAAACAACAACACTGGAAACTTAACTAAAAACTGTGCAAAAAACAATAAACAATACTGTGCTCTTCTAACCCGTATCAATACGTTTTATCAAATTTTTAAAAGAAGAAAGTGCTTGGGTACATGATAAAATAATCTTAGTCAACTCGTGTAACTGTCGTAATATCCAGTTAGTTACAGTGATGGAAATGATAGCCCATATAATAAAACCTATTGCCTTTTATAATCGCTTCACATCAATTCAGCTAGGTACCGTCATCTTTAAACCTATTCCATTGTCACTTCAACTCTACAAAAGTGAGCTTTGGATCTCCTCCACAAATTTTCTGCAAGAAACTCATTGCCTTTAACTAGTAAAGTGGCTATCAGATCGTCATTTAGTCGGTTCTACCAGCTCCCAACTACAACCAGCTATTACACACAGGCTTTAGGAATCCCTAGCTTTAATCTAGAATATTCTACAGCATAGACTAATCCTCGAGGATTCCCCAATTCTGGCTTTTCCTTTCATATGGAGGCATTTACAGTCCGGCTTCATATTCCTTACGATATCCCTACAAAGCAACAAGAACCGTAGTGCTGTCTCGTTTTAATGTAACAGTATCGTCAAACGCAAAAAAGGGATGGAATGTTATCGTCTAAAATTTGGGGCAGCACACGTAATAGATACCAAGTTTAATAACTGTTTCGGAAATGAGCAGGACGGACGGTATTTAAATTTTGTTGAATAATTTTCAATCCTATTACTTTGGTTTAAGGTTCTTAATTAATTTTCTTGTGTCGTGCACTGTACCCAGCAGGGAATAACTTTATTACGGTTGTATAGAACTGAAATCTGAAATTCATTTTATACGTGTTAAATATCAATTGAAAGAAAAGATTTCTTTTTTTATATTCATCTTCATATTCATGTTCTATTTCATTTGACATTGTGTTATTAAGTCATTATTTTTTGTTGAAAAAAATAATTATTTTTTACCCTAAAACCTAAGCATATACTCACTATGTATATCTGAAGGGCTTGAGACTTACCTGAAACAAAATCGGAACTATAAATATTCAGTTATCATACATAAAACACACTCATACAAAACTATACCTATTTATTAACATATAATATAATAAAATAATTGCTATTTATAACTACGCCACCATCTTTGTAAAAAGTATCATTTTATTTGATCTTTGTACCAATTAAATGCGGTAAAAACTCAAGTTAAAAAGTACGTGAATTTCCATGAACCATCAATAAAACCGGTATTACAGAAATATATTCCGACCAACAGGTGTTTTCGTGTTTTAGAACGTTTAGCTTATACTTCAGCGTACGCCATAAAGCTAAAAGAATTTGAGTCGTAATTTTTACAACTCTTTCTTTGTTTTTAACACGCTTATTAAGCGTGTAAGCGTTAACCTTTTTCCTGAGAGTTTGTTCGTGTAAAATTTTGCTTTAATACAACCTCTTCGGCAAACAAACATATTTTACACTATATGGAAAATGATACGACGATGTAAAACCTCAGGGCATACCCACCACTCTGTCACACCACTGCAACTCCGGTTGTTAACCAATTCTTAATTATATTACAACATAGTCTGTAAGAGGTATAAATGCCTGTGTGTTTAAAAAATATATAGAGCCTTTTCAGGAAAAAAATCGCAGGTGACAACTTAAACTTTCTTTAATATTAAAAATGAAATTATTTGTTGCCATAAGTGCTCAGAAGACGTATTCATAAATTGAACATGATTAAGAGGTTGCGATAACAATTAAAAATTTAGATTTTTGTCGCTTATTATTTTTCTTTGAAAACTTTGTTAAACACCTGATAGGCAAAAAAGCAGACCGTTCGCCTAATGGAAGGTGATACCGCCGCCGACTATTGACATTGTGAATTACTGGTAAGTGAGTGATGTACCGATTTTTTTTGTAGTATTCTTACAACCAAAAAGAATACCAAGATATATAAAACTACAAATTAAAATAAAATAAAAATTTCCTCTATGGTTATTTTATGGGAAAGATTTTTCTCTCAGACAACTGAAATATTTTTTTTTGTTATCTGACAGGAATAAATGTTTTTCTTAGACAGCTGGTTATCTTTATCTACTATTTGCAATCTTATAGTATTATAATATAAGGAGTGCGAATTTTTTAATCCATTTTACAATCAATGCTCGTTAACATTTATTAATTCGTTATTAAAATATCCTTAGACACATTTTTCTTATTTTGAAGCTTGTCGTATGTTTAGCATTTTTACATAAATTAGTTGTACACATAAACTCTCGCCGTAGTGAATCCCTAGAGAGGGGTAGGCAGAGGTGTTCCACACAGCATTTCGCATATTTATGTCGAGTCCCAGTGTGAAAGGGTGCGTATATGTCGCTACTATCCGGGCAAAATGAACATGGAAAGTAAGCTTCAACTTACGGTAAACTTAGAGTCGAAACCTCGACCTGTCGGGTCGGGTCGGTCGGTTAACCAAGGCACGTAACAAACTGAGCTACCACGTCTTTTTTTTAGAGGAACCATTTTATTAAGAAACCTGATTCTCATCCCAGTAAATTTCATCGACAAACCTTTCCGATTAAAAGTTCGCGTGTAAAAAAGCTTTTTATCAAAACTCACGCATAAAGTGAAATAACGTCGGGCTACAACCCGTTTTTGGCAATAAAGTGGGCAATAAGAAAGGATATAAACAAGATTTACATAAAACAAAGCTGATGTTCACCCTTGGATGTTCAGTGATAACGTAGCTGCTTCCGACCGTGTCTGGATTCAGTTGTGGGCACAAGTTAGCGGAGCGGGTAGCGGAAATATACTTTCTGACAATTACAGTAGCGCAGAGGTGTAAACAGCCGACTGCTACGCTAGAGGTTCCGGGGTTCTGCCTTGGAACTTCATAATTTCTATATATTTTAATATTGCAAGTCTCACATTCGCCACAAAATCAAAGACGAAGAGTTCCGTATCTGAATTAGCCAGCGGTTAACTACAAAAAGACTTAAGTGAGCAAAAAAATCATGGCTCATGGTTCGAAGCCAAATTGCTTATGGTTCATTCAAGTTACAAGTTGCAGTAATTTGTAGAAAATACTTTATACTTTTTAAATATCTAAACAAAATTATTTTTTCGGATCTGCTAATGTATTTTAATTAAGTTTAGTCTTTTTAACTTGTCTTTTTTTTACTTAGATATTATCGTTTGCTTGCCTATTATTGATATATAGGAAATTTGAATAACTATGACATTAGTTTTATGATTTTTTTTTGATAAATTACTATTGGCATGTCTAAATAAATACCCAAGGAAAAGTGGCAATTATATTAAATAATTAAGTAATTAAATATTTAAAAAACCTGCGTTTAAATACGACTTAGCTCGTATAAAATCAAGTGATTCTACACTTACATATTAAATTGGTAGCTAAAGCAGACTTTCTAATACCACAAGCTGTTATAAGCTCTTAGCTTACACCACAAAGTTTCCTGCACAATTACTCATTCCTTACGGAATAAGGCGTTACTTAATGTATGTAAGCTTAAATTGATAAGCGGAGCGATTAGCAAAGCTGAAGAGAAAGAGCTTACGCAATAAATCATGTTTTAATGTGTTACAATTTTTATCTACTTTTAATTTGCAATACAAAGCATTTGTTCTATTGTAATACTGTTACTTTAGTTGTTTAAAACGCCTACTTACTAAAAATAATCTGTTATAATGATTAAATAAACAAATATAATTTATCGATACAAAACAAAATTTAAATCTTTCCGATTCATTTAAAAGGATTTTTATGTAACGGAAATATGAAAAAAGATCTTTAGAATAAAAATCGATTACTTAAAAAAAAAGGTACATGAAATCGTCAAATAAAATTTTCTTTAAAACGACTCGACCACCGCCGGTTCGAAAAATTTACCTTTTGAAAGATGCTAGCAAGAAACCTCAGATTCTGTAAACGCGTTTTTTGAAAGTGAGACAATGTTTTTCCAATTAGTTCACATTTTAGGTTTGGGAAATTGTGGATCACACACACACCAAAATTCTATGTGTGTTTTCAACCAATCGTCCGTCATTGAGAGTGGACAAACTCCTCCATTACCTATTTGTAGACACCGATAACAAGTAAGTGACACACTTTATAGTGGGATAGATACATAAAGATGGCCACACATCTACCCAGTATCCTGGACAAGTTGACTTGCAAACAACCTGGTATGATATCCAGGTAGTGACATCTGTGTTCCTCACTGCACCCGGATAGCGGCGACAGATTCGCTACCTGTTACACTGGGACTCAATATTAACCTGCGAAATTCGGTTTGTAACACATCTCCTTACCCCTTGCGATGGATTAATTTCGGCGTGAGTTTGTTTTTGTGGAATGTAATAATGTATTTATTTTCCAAGGTTAGATCTGACAATTATATCTTATAAACTATGTGAGTATGTGTGTGTGTGTATTTGTATATGTGTGAAACGTATGAGTAATATTAACTATTAAAAAAATATACTAAGCTTGAACATTGACCAGTGACCAGGTATTTACTAGTAACGTGTATGCCAAGCTTTACATGAAGATAGATGGCAGAAAGAGAAATACATATATCGTGACTAGCAAAAGCTTTTTTCATTAGCGCGCGGCCAGTCATTCAGGGTTCACGGTAATGGAAAACCATATCTCCACACGCCCCAAGTTGAGTTGCACGCTTCAAGAACTCTTAACTTAGTTATTTTAAACATTAACTTTGGCCGTTTGTTATATTTCCGAACCTCGTTTAGTTTTAAAAGGGCCTACTTTATATTATTCGTGTTATAATAGGAATGACAATGAAATATTTGGGGTCGGTTTACGAAGATTGTTTCAGTTGCAAAATAAACCTTTATGATTCCGTTCACACTGTAAAAGTTACAAGTGTGTCAATATTTTTTTGGTGCACACCCGCCACTCTGTCCCACTACTGCATTTCCTGATCACCAGGATCGACAGTGGCGTCCTTTGTCCGAATGTGCCCGGACACCCTACCGGCTGTCTTGGGACCCGCAACGAACCTAATCAGAAGAAATAGGAGGTAGCAAGAAAGCGGTTTCAGACTTCCCTCCCAGCAAAGCGGAGGCAACAATGGAAACGGCCCAGAGATCAAAAGCTACTTGTTTCATTCTACATATTTTTTATTTAAGTTCATAAATATAGGTTTATTTTCGTAAAACAATACAAAACTTCAAACACAGCAACCATTTTAATTGAACTTCCAAAAATAAAACCTATTAATTTTTAAATGGAAAAATATTATCAAACATTACTCTGTATTTGTTACACTATATTACTCAACTATTAAATATATATTGAAAACTAAAATATTTGTTATTCTCATTAAACTCAGAACAATAGCGTGATAGTTCCGACAAAAGGATATATTAGTTGTTATCTTGCACCCATCTAAATTGGCTCAGCATTGTAAACTTAGACACTAAAACAGCTCGCTGCCTTCATTAAAAGTTGCTTTGTTATAAATCAATACGACGATTTATATTTAGTAGTAATTCGTTTGTAACATTAAAACAAATTCATATTTTGAATTTTATCAAGTACAATTTTTTTTACATAGTATATATGCGAGTATATAAAATAATGTAGGCTATGTCACATATAGAAAGCAAGTTACATCCTTGCCAAATTTTATCGAAATCAGTTCGTCGGATTAGGCGTTTAATTATATCTCTCACTAACCAAAGTTTATAAAGTGTCTTAAATAAATAAAAATCATATTATTTCCAGATTCCAAAACGCACATTAACTCAGCCATGTACTTAAGTAGAATTTCGTGTGTTGTGCAATGTAAGCTAAACAGCCCTGCAGTAAAATTAAAGAATCTTGTGTCAAATTTTACACGTATCCTTATTATTATAAACGCCAAAGTTTGTAAGGATGTTTGTAACTCTTTCACGCAAAAACTACGGAATGGATTTTAAAACTGTAGCCATATAACATTTGTTTAGTTTAAGTAAAAATTAACAGTATTTACAAATATTATTAAATTAGCAAATTATATTATTTAATTAATTAATAATTATTTTACATATTATACAAATAAACAGTACACATACATATATATATATATATATATACATATCATAATAAATAAATATTTATTCGTCTACATTATATATTTATTAAATCAAAATAATAAATTGAAACACAATAATCGCATGTAAACGAGCCCTAATGCCTAGCGCAGGCACTCACACTAACCGATCCTTTTGTTCTCCGCTGTGCATGCGCCCGCGCCGTGTTACCTACTACTTACGACCGGCCGGGCGTCGGCGCTCGGTCGCCACTGACCAGTCGTCCCGCGGCATTGGCTCTGAGATCGTGTATCCTCGCTCGCTTGCTATCTCCCGCGGCTTCGGCTAACGCTTACGCTTACGCTTGTTTTATGTTAATGCTTAATCTGTGTCGCTTATTTGATATTCTCCTTCTTTCTATCGCTTTAACTATATTCTACTGTGTGTGTGACTTTCTTCCGTGTACTGTGCAAAATAAACTTATATTCCTGTGAGTACTTTCAAGTTTCATTCCACACCTGACTTTACTTAGTGAAGCGAACTATATTATATGGTATCGTGAGGACTTCCTACACCACCACCTACCATAACTGGGACCCCTAAAAAGTGCACGAACATAAGCGACAGCAGTGGTGAATCTGTTAAAACCGCTGCCGGTTCACGTAATGGCGGCCATGTCACTACGCGGCGTAAGCAGAAGTTAGGGCGAGTTCACACTGACGCATCTCCAGAAAATCGGAGATTGAATTTTAGTGCCTCCGTTTTCACCGGATGATCCGGAAATTTGGTTTGCGCTGTTAGAAGTTCAGTTCGAAAATTTTAATATCACCGAAGACGCACTGAAGTTTAGCAGTGTTATCACCAACTTGGACTTACATCACGCTAAAGCCGTCAAAGATGTTATCATCAACCCTCCGACTAAAAATCGGTACGACCGGATCAAGTACGAGTTGATTAAACGCCTTTCCGCTTCACATGAGAAGAAGGTTAAGCAGCTTCTTACACACGAGCAGCTTGGAGATAGAAAACCGTCTCAGTTTCTCCGTCATCTGATGGACTTAGCCGGACCGTCTGTCCCGGAGGACTTCATTAAGACGATCTGGACCAATCGTCTACCGAGCAGCATACAAACCGTGCTGGCTTCGCAGCCAACCCATTCCATGGAGCAGCTCTCGGACCTTGCAGACCGCATTCAGGAGATAACTTCACCCTGTTGCGTTGCAGCTACTTCGTCTGGCCCATCGGCGGCTGGGAACCCAGCTAGCCAAATCGCGGAGCTGAGAAAGATGGTGGAGCACTTGGCATTGAAGCTAGACGAGCATACTCGTGCCACTAATTGTCCCCACCAACGTTCCAGACCCCAGCATCGTCGATCATCTTCACGCCAGAGGTCCAGGTCAAGCCTCTGCTACCAAAAATATCCCGTTTGCTAGTACCATTCTAAGTATGGCTCTAAGGCAAGGACTTGCATTAAGCCATGCGACTACCAAAAGTCGGGACACTCCATGGGCAGTCGCTAATGGCGACTGACGATTGCCCAACTTCGTCAGGTCGCCTCTTTGTCACGGACTGCAGCTCGAATACCCAGTTCCTGGTGGATACTGACAGTGACCTATGCGTCTACCCTCGATCTGCACTTCGTGATCGACGAGTCAAGACGGACTTCGAGCTGTGCGCAGCCAATGGGACGAGCATCGCTACATTTGGTTATGTAGAATTAAATTTAAGTTTAGGCTTAAGGCGCAATTTTGCTTGGCGATTTACGGTGGTGAAACTTTACAAAAATACAGCTTATACATCAGAATATCACAAGGGCTATAATTTATAAATCTATTGTATGTATCGTCCAAAATATAAGGATAAATGTCAAGTAATAAAAAAACAAATTTGAACCATTTTCGACTTCTATGCGGACGAAGTTAAAATTGTAAAAATAATAAATTTCAAAAACAAGCTTAAAACCATTAATGAAACGCTTATTTACTAAACAAAACAGCTATAAATTATTCCGTTGCTTTATTTGACCATTCTATTGGGATTCCGGGGCGAAGTTTTAACTTAATTCCAACGAGATAAAGGCAATGTTCCGCAAATTAGAATGCAATTTTGTTCCCTTTACAGTGTTTTCGGAACTTGACCGGAAATGCTGTAAAATATTGCTAATTATGTAGTAAAAAAACACTGGCCAAGTGTGAGTCGGACTCGCGCATGACGAGTTCCGTATCTATCGTACAAGGTTTAATGATATGGGCTTTTTATCGAAAAATTGTCAAAATTACTTTCTTTGTATGGGAGTCCTCTATAATTTTTATTATATAATTTTCTTTATGTTGTTAGTATTTGCTGTTGTAGCAGTAACAGAAATAAACACTCTCTGTAAATTTTTAAGTGTCTTTCTATTTTGGTTCTAGATACAGGCTGCAGACGGACCGACGGACCGAAAGCGGAGGCTTAGAATAAGGTCCCCTTGACACCCTTTAATAATAATAACCACATCACGCCACACACATTGACTCAGCCCTGCAGTAAGTATCTTAAGAACTTGTGTCACAGGAACTGAGCAACGATATGGTATATACTACATAGATAAGAATACTACATACAAGACCGGTGAGCGAAATGCGTCTTGCAAATAACAAAAAGTCCCGCCCCCGTCGGGATTCGAACCCAAAACCTTTAGCGTAGCAGTCGGCTTTTTAAACCACTGCGCCACCGAGGTCGTCAAAACTTTAGGCAAGGATCCAAGTTGGACTAGCACACAATGGGTTACGAACTACGAGTATCTTATTACGATTCAATAGATACAGCGATTGTTAAAATTGAACTAAAAATGCGGAAAACACTTCTTTTTTGGAGATCTATTTTTGTTATTTAGTCCAACTTTTACGGTTTATGATATACAGCCAGCTGATGGATAAGCGGATGAACAGGCGAACAGCGGTAGCTGAGTAATAGGGTCCTATTTGCCCCCCTTCTTTTATATCACTAAGGTGGCAAAAAAGCATGGCCCGCCTGATGGTAAGCAATACTACTGGTGTAAGATTTAGGTAAGTATCTAATTAATTCCTTGTTAGTTAGTGGCATACCGTGGTGTTTAGATGGTCATTCGTCTCCTGACTGTCTCCCCTTTAGTTTTTTTGGCCTCTTGGCCATTTCAATTGCTGTCTCCGCTTTTCTGGGAGAGAAGTCTGAAACCGCTTTCATACTACCTCTTATTTCTTCTGATTAAGTTCATTGCGGGACCCAAGACAGCCGATATCCGGGTACAAAATATGCGTCATTGCACAGCTGCATTATTCGTTGATTATTCGATCAAAAGACGCCACTGTTGATCCTGATAAACAGGAGTTGCAGTAGTGGGACAGAGTGGCGGGTGTGCCCCAATGATGGTAAGCAGTCACCGTAGCCTATGGACGTAGCTGTACCAGGGGCGCACTGCACGGTGCTGACTCTATAAGTACTTTTTTGAAGTTTAGTTCTACTGAATGGTCGATGAATCGTCGTAGGTGAAATGAAATGAAAATGAATGAAAAAGGGCAAATACTCGTATGTTTTGGTCTGACGCAGAGAACCCATGCTGCACAGTGGTAAATAACCTTTTTTATCTGAATTTACCATGAGAATAATAACAGTATATGTGTGTGAATTGATCTAGACTTAATCTTATCGAGCGATTCCTTCCAGCCAACTCAATCCCAAACGGTTAATCCTTTGAAAAAACTCTGTCAGAAGCCAATTAAAGATAACTCGAAACGTCAGGGCGGAAAGAGGAGGCGTGAAACACTGAGGGAAAAGTCATTTTTTATAAAAACAACCATCTCTTTTCAACAAAGGCGGGCAGACAGAGACTAATGATCCGAAAGAATAATGGCAGAACGTTTATTTCGCCGCCGAATGAAGTACTTGGAACCGACATATCGGAAATCCTAATTAAACTAGAGACTTGTCGATTGATACGTAGCTGAAACTAAGGGAATCAATAATTAATTGTCTTAAATCCCGATTACTTACTAAATAAAATATAAATTGGACATACATACAAACAAAAAATCACAATCAAATATGTTTTTATTCAAATGGACTTAAAATAAGAACTTTTAAAATTATTTTAAACTACTACCAGTTCAGCATGCCTGTCTACGGGGAAGAATCCGGCAAGAAACCTCCGTATTTGCTCTTTTCGAGATCATAATTTTTTTTTCTGTATAAAATGTTACAAAAAACACATAACCCACCTTTTTTGACTTCACCGCAGTCGGGTAAAAAGTAGCCTAGATTTTATAATCAGATTATTAATTCAGCAAAACCATTGTATCATTATCACATTATCGTGTGTTCATTGTATTGTGTCTAAACCATTAAATGTTTATAAAAAGTTAATTTTGGAAATAAAATCCGCGAAAGTCAATGTTGTGATACACGCCGCACTAACTAAAAATATAAAAATTAAATTAATATTAAAAAAAAAAATGTCAGTAAGAGATTTTTTATTTAGGTACCAAATATGGGAAAAAGAAAACATATTATTATAATAAACTTAATTACCTAAGTTTTGCCTATTAAATAACCAAATAGCAATTTAAAGCAAATAACAATATAACTGCGTTAAATAAGTTTCTGATGGATTCAGATGCAAATTCTTAGAGATATTTTCAATGAAGATTTATTACCTGCCTTGTACGCTATTTCTTATGAAATAAAACATAAAACTCAAGCCGTAATAATTCCTTTGAGAGGGTTGGCAGAGGTGCTACGCACCGCATTTCCCATGTCTATGTGGAGTCCCAGTGTGACAGGTTAAAACAGACACAGGTCGCCAATATCCAGCCACAATGAGGACTCGAACACTTGACCTGTCGGGTCGGGTCGGTCGGTTAACCAAAGCACGTCACAAACTGAGCTACCACGTCCTCAAAAAAATCACAGGAAAAAAAAAACTGAAAATTGTTAATTAACAATTAAAGTCATATGCTACTGATTTTTTCTTTTTTAAAATCTAGGCAAGCATTTGACCCAAATCCCGCTTGATGTGAAGTCTAAGGTGGAATATGCTTACCCAGGAGAAGAGCCCTACGTTATATTTATCAGGGAACTCTTAGATAGAAAGGCAAAGAATTCCGCTCCATTACTACTACTTTCGTATTTATAAAATTATTAAGTCGATATATTATAGACTCCTAGGCAAGCATGTTCCACCATCGTCTACATCATATATCGCCACCATAACATAACAAAACAAACCATAACATAACATACTCACGCCGCCGTAATCCCTCTAGAAGGGCTGACAGAAGTGTTACACAGTACATCGCATGTTTATATTGAATTCCAGTGTGACAGGTTGCGAATCTGTCACCACAATCCTCGCACAATGAGGAACATGGCAGCTACAACTTATGGCAGCCTGAGAATCGAATCCGTGGCTCGTCGGTTACTTAGGCACGTAACAAACTGAGCTACCACTTTTCAATACATTCATACATTCTATTGCGGTTAGCGGCTGTAGTTATTTTGTAAAAATCTTAATAAAACACTAATACAGTATACTGGATGGATAAGGAATGAAGATCACCACTCTAAGCACTGTAGCTATCCATTAAAGTAAATAAAATTAATCCAATCTCAACGTATTACATTGTTGCGGAATGCTTGACTGTTATACCGAAAAAACATTTAAAACCAGGTTAAAATAAAACCTTTTTCGCTCCAAAAAGGTCCCCTTTCCAAAAACAATATTGCTTCCCCACGGAAGCAATTATTTTGTTAATTAGGACGAAAAAATCCGTTCGGAAAGTGACCCTTTCTACGTCCATTCTTGTTTTTGTCCAGTTATACAAAGGTCCAGGAGTTGTACTCTAAAAGTTACGTGAAAAATGTGACAAGCGAGTGATTTTGAAATCCGGAAAATTTTCGTATTTTTCGGGATTAAAAAATTAAAGTGTTTTACATACACAGCATACACACATACATACATAGCATGTATTAAAATTGCAATTAAACTGATGGATTTGAAATTTTTGTTTGGTTTTACATGAACGAACTATCTCTCACTGTATGTATAATTAATCTTATTTTTTAATATTTAGTTAATATTCATCTTTTATTAATAAAAAATTAAATAACATAACCACTTAATACTAAAAATTTACTATACAAGGTTTAAAGCCAGTAACAATATTTAAACACCATTCAATAACATTCGTTAAATAGATTTTGAGGTATTGAATTAAAAAATCCGGCAACATTAGGTTTAAAACACATACGCGAAACTATCCGGCAACATTCGAAATATACCGTTTATTTCCTTTAATGTCACCCTTACTAATGATGAGACCACGTCACGGGTGGACAATTAGTTCGGTGGCCGCCGCTTCATTTGGCCCGCTTCACGTTGACAATGGAAGTGACAATGGGTAGACATTGTCAAAATTCCCGGTTGTTTCATGAGAGGTAGACAGTATAATAGATGGAACTTTATATGGATAGTAATTGGACATTTTGATTGATAACCTGTTCGGAGGTTTCGAGTGGATACACTATGCATTAATAGATAGGAGTCGTTTAGGTGGAATTATTTATTGTGAATTTTAATGACTTTTCAATCTGAAAATAACGCAGAGCAAATTAATTTAAAGACTTTCAGATTAACAATGTTTCGCTTACCGGTCTTGGATGTAGTATTCTTATTTATGTAGTTTATACCATATCGTTACTTAGTGCTAGCGGTACAAGATTATAATCTAAATACAGGGCTAAGTCAATGTGTGTGTCGTAATGTGGTTATTATTATTTAGTACTTTTCATTCTCGTCCGATTTAAAAATTCTTGAACAAATAATTAAAATGGACATTCAGGGTGGACTTGGACCACATTTTTGATTAAAAGTAAAGTACGAAATACGAATAAAACACGGTTAGCAGGACTAACGTTACACAGACGGCTGACTATACGTCTAAATTGAATGAATTGAATTTTACGGGTGGTAGATCTACGTGCGAGATCGTCTGGGTTGCTACCACCCTCCTATTTCTACCGTGAAGCCGTTCGCTGTGTTTCGGTTCAAAGGATTGGAGAGCCAGTGTACTACCGGCATGAGAGGCATAACATCTTTGCCTCTACATGGGAGACGCTGAGGGGGTGCTCTTGGTGTTTCACGTCAGGGGCATCGTCGTTTTAATAGGCGGCGGTATCACTTTCCATTAGGTGAACCGTTTGCTTGTTTGCCTATGAAGTTGTATAAAAGAGCCCTAAGTTCTAACAAAATTATCATTTACACGATTTTTTATTATAATTCAGTAATCGCTCAAGTCTTTCTCAATCCTTAATATATTGAGTTGACTTCGTCGGATCTCACTTTATAACCACAGACTAAAAAATTAACATAATAATCTTTAATATACCGAGAATTCTTACAAAAGTGTCTTTAATGTACCTTTTTTCCAGTCAAAGTGGTAATTGGCGTATGGAAAACTTTTAAGGTAAAAGATCGAATTATTCGTTATATTAACAACAGCTTTACAATATCCAAGAACACAGAATAAGTAACAATACTAGCTAGCTAAGGGAAAGATTCGACAAGAAACCTGCGTAGTTAATCTCTTCATTACGATATTGTTTGGAATAAATCGCTTTTTGACAATAAACTTAGCATCAAGCAAGGACCTTGTATCCTAACCATTTTTATTCAAGTGATTTGAATCTAAGACCACATAGTTGGGAGGTGGCGTGTTGATCACTGCGCCTTTATTAATTACTATGGCATTTAGTCAAAGGTGTGTCACTATTTATTAGTCAGGGAAGCAGACGATTAGCCTACTGCGCCAAAAAACTGTTTCATAATATACTCTAAATCTTTGTCATATTAAACTTAGATGGCAAAAACACAGGAAGTAATTCTGTAACCCACAATAAATAACAATAACCACATCACGACACACACATTGACTCAGTCCTGCACTAAGATAATCTCGTATCGCAGGAACTAAGCAACGATATGGTATAATATACTAAAATACAGCATCCCACACCGGTAAATGTATCTTGCAAATAACCCACCCCCGCCGGAATTCGAACCCGGAACCTCTAGCATAGCAGTCGGCTGTTTACACCACTGCGCCATCGAGGTCGTAATGCCAGCATACTTTAGGCATCATGCCTACGTATGCGATTTTTAACCCCTAAAAATTAACTTGTTTTTGTGTTGTTTTTAAACTAGCAAAAGCTTGCGTAGTCATCTGCGTAAAAATTTAACTTTCTGGAATGTAAAATGGAGCCTGTGTTCACCGTATGAAGGTTCAATGTGACGATGAAAGAATTTCAAAAGAAGGTTTGAATATGTGTCCTACACACACACATACACATATAAAACGAAACATACTGAAGTCAATATAATTGACAATATGGCCGAAGTCGCATGCACGCCCAGAAGAAAAAGAAAAAAAATTAAAACCCTTAAGTATTCCGTAGACTGTGTTATTTAAAGAATTCGATAGGGGGTGGAGGGGAGGGGGGCTGGTAACAGGGGATGACTAAGTGACGTCATATTTCATTAAGCCAAAGGAGGCTCGTTTCCCATACAAACTGTGGCCTTATTACGCGAAAGTGCTTTTTCTTTTTTAAATTTAATAGATTTTATGGAGCTAATGATACTTCTTCTTGCGGTTCTTGTTTTTATTCTTTTTTTTTCTTGAGGTCCTGCGGTCTTTTCATTGTGCTACTTGGACTGTGACGGTTATATGTGCGAAATTAATATACATTTTATTTAGGCTTTGCTAATGGAAAGTGATACCGCCGCCTATTGACACGACTATGCCCTTGATGTCTGAAACGCCAAGAGCTAAGAGGTAAAGATGTTATAACTTTCATGCCGGTTATGACACCGTCTCTCCAATCCTTCGAACCGAAACACAGCGAACTGCTTCACGGCAGAAATAGAAGTGAGGGTGGTACCAACTCAGACAGCATCGCACATAGATCTGTAAAATAGCTTGTTGAGTCATAGATGAAGACAAATAATTTACTACACTTGTTAACCAATAATTTTGTTAGAATAATATATGCGACGTCAGATCTTTATTCGCCAAAGTCTGATGAAATATTTACTACAATTTTAACATCCATCAGGTTCGCTCTAGAATATTCCAGAACTCGACAACAGCTCCATCTATCGGGTTCAAAATCATTATTGAAACTAAAACGAATTAAACACATTCAGCCAATTTTATTGAACTCGCTTGAATGTTTTTGGAAATAAATGACGTATATAGCTTTACATAACAAGTGCAATATCAATCCTTATGATGTACAACATAAGGCCAAACAGGTTATGTTGATCTGTGGCCGTGTGTACCTTCATATTTCTAACTGACGTACCTATTAAGATACTAAAATTCTATTGATTTAACATTCACTTTGAACTAAAAACCCCAAAGTGACAAGACAAGACATTTCCTAACGATACTTTTATTAGTTTTCTGTCCTTCACTACATGTCACGTGTCACCGAGATAAGGCTAGGTTCACATGCAGATGTTATAAATCATGTCACTACATTGAAGGTTTATAATTCATCATTTTCATTTGAAAGGGGAAATGTTAAAATGCTCACTACGACATGACGCAATATTTTGCGATGCAGCTTAAAAGATGGCGGTATTTTTGGAGCTCGAGCTGCAACTTCTGTTAACCTATTTTAAGGTTTTTTCTGGCCCAATTGGACGCGATTCCGAAGACAGCATGGAGTATGTCCGGGTCAAAGCCAAAGCCTTCATTACAGCTTACTGGTGGACGATCTACTTGCGAGATCGTCTGGGTTGGTACCACCCTCCTTTCTATTTCTGCCGTGAGTTCGGTGTGTTTCGGTTCAAAGGATTGGAGAGCCAGAGTAATTACAGGTACGAGAGGTATAGCATCTTTTCCACTACATGGGCAAAGCATTGACGGTGCCCTTGGGGTTCTAAGACATCAAGGGCACCGTCGTGTCAATAGGCGGTATCACTTTCCATCAGATGAATCGTCTACTTGTTTGCACATAAAATTGAATAAAAAAAGGTGCATTTTTCGTTTTAAAGGGCCGTTAATCCTGGTTACTAGAAGTTGCAATGATGCGACAGAGGCGCGGGTGTGTTTTTTTAAATTTAGTAAAAGGGCTTTGTCACTAAACGACAATATCGCTCTGTAAAGGGAAGGAATAAAAAAACATACAAAAACAAATATTAATACAAAAAAAGCCAACTAAATTAAAAATTGAGCCTCATACGATGACGGATTAGACAAGATGCCATTAATAAGACCGATATTAGAATTATTTTTGCCAATAACGATTAGTTCTTAGACTGTTTCATGAAATCCTTGGTTTTGCTGGCGTCGATAGATTTAGTAACTGCTTCTTAGCTCAGTTATTTTTACAGATGGTAGATCTACGTGCGAGATCGTCAGGGTTGGTACCACACTCCTTTCTATTTCTGCCGTGAAACAGTTCGCTGTGTTTCGGTTCGAAGGATTGGAGATGTACAGGTATATAACATTTACCTCTACATGGGCAACGGTGCTCATGGCGTTCTTGATACCACGGGCACCGTCGTGTCAATAGGCGGCGGTATCACTTTCCATCAGGTGAACCGTTTACTTGCTTGGCCATGATGTTGTATAGAATAAATAAATATTATAAAATAGTTGTGTGTTATGAAAACAAGAAACTCTAACCTAGCAATTATTGCCTGTAGAGAAAACTATTCCCCGCAAAATTTAATAAATCACTAGAGAACCTTGTCTCAAAGTAAGTTGTGTACAACTGATTAATGGTTTTATGACCATCTGTGGTCTCTGACCAATCATTAATAACGTCCAAACTTCGATAACTTGGTAACCGCAAGCCGGGGCTATTGAAAAACGACTGTGCCTCTTTGAAATACAGCTCATTTTAATTCAACAAGTTCAACAAGTAGGCGCTTGAATAAAGTGGTCAGTAAATATTGTTATGAGGGATTTGTTGTGATAATTAAATCTGACGTAAATGTTACATACTACGCCGTAGTCTCGTAGTAGCTCGTAGTCTCGTAGTACCTTATTTAATTTTGTTCTTAAACAATATAGATTAATAAAATTGTATTTATAGAAACATGTTGTGACACAGTAAAACTTTTTTTTTAGAATGCTGGCCACAAAAAAGTTTATTTAATTCGAATTTCGAATTGTTCCTGAAAATAAAAATGGATACTTTTTAGAATTTTACTCATTTTTAAATATGGAGTGGACGTTTAAAGAAGACCGTGTTGCAGTTATTGCGTTGCATCGTTGCGGTTACGCGCCAATTCAAATTTTTGACATACTGAAAAATTTGAATAAAACCAAAAGATTCGTTTATCGTACCATCAAACGATACAATTAAGACTCTAGTGTAGATGACAGGTCAAGAAGTGGTCGCCTTCGGTCTGTTAGGACTCCAGCAGTGATAAAAGCTGTGAAGGCGCGAATTCAAAGAAATCCCCAACGTAGCAGAAACTGTTGGCCCTTCAGATGGGGTTAAGCAGAACCACGGTGAAAAGGGTGTAAAATGAAGACTTAGGGCTTCGAGCTAATCGAAGAAAAACAGGACATCGTTTGAATGCTTCTCTAATGGATCTGAGACTGAAGAGATGCCGCGCTTTGTTGAAGCGGTACGCGGGAAAAAATATCGGGAAATTCTTTTTTCGGATGATTTTTTTTTTCCCCGTAGAAGTGAGCTATAACAAACAAAATGATAAAGTGTACGCACACAAAACCTGTTTCTCATACCATGTTCAATAACAGGCACCGGGTATTCCAACAAGATTCGGCGCCAGCTCATAGAGCGAAGAACACACAAGACTGGCTGGCGGCGCGTGAAATCAAGTCCAGATTTGAATCCGTTAGATTACAAGATATGGCAACACTTGTAGGAAAAGGCGTGCTCAAAGCCTCATCCCAAGTTGGAGTCACTCAAGACATCCTTGTTTAAGGCAGCCGCCGATATTGACATGGACCTCGTTCGTGCTGCGATAGACGACTGGCCGCGCAGATTGAAGGCCTGTATTCATAATCACGGAGGTCATTTTGAATAAACTTTAGTGTCATAAGAATCTATGTTTTGTTAAGTTCATTTTGGTATATAAATGGTTACATAATGAATAAACTTGTTTCAATTATTTTATATTAAACATGTGACAGACTTTATGACCTGACTAGGTATATTTAACCTTAGTTTTCATTAATGCAAAATTTAATTATCATAAGTGCCTTGCCAGAACAAAAACACATTCCTGATTTTTTTTATTTTTTCCATGAACGTCATGCAGGTAACATCAAGTTATAAATTTTCGTCGGAGTCTAAAAAATAAACTAAATATTGCAATCTGGCAACCCCAAAAGCAGTTCAAAGCGAAAGCGGTAGCAAATAATCAATTTAAAAATGAAAGTGTCAGCTAAAAATTTATGATCGTTTGTTGTGTTTGTAAACGTCAGGGTCTGTATTACAGTATTATGTATACTTTAGCAGAAACGTTGGCACTGCAAAAACGTATTGATTCACCTACTTTCAGCAACGGAATCCGAAATATTTTTGCGTTATTGCTACCCTAACAAGAAAAACCTGCCCATTGCGAATAAATTTGTGTTTTATTTGTAAAACCAAGGATGTTCACAAGTCTGTTGACATAAACTGACGCCGTAATTAATCCCTCGAGAGGGGTAGGCAGAGGTGTTGAACACCGCATTTTGCATGTTTATGTTGAGTCCTAGTGTGACAGGTTTTTAATCTATCGCCACTATCCGAGCACGATAAGTACGGCAACCGAGACTCGAACCCTTGACCTGTCGGATCGATCGGTTAACCAAGGCACGTAACAAACTGAGCTACCACGTCCTCTTATAAACATAGCTTACCCAATTAATCAACAAATATAAGTAATTAATTAAAGGTTTTAGAGTGGTGACCACAGGGAGAAGTGTTGGACAGGCCCCACAAGCTTTTTATTTGCCTAATCGACGAATGCTTATCTTATCTCGAATGTATTTTCTGTTCTCGCTGTTAAAGAAATACCTCGGGTCCCAGTTCCGTATATGCAATTTCTACAATTATTTAACTAATAATATACAATTGGCGTTATGTGCCAAGTTCGACACACCAATCTTACACTTCTCAGTTGTGTAGACCGACTGAGTGACTAAAGAGATGAAAATATAGAAAATATAAAAAAAATAAAATGATAAATGAAATGATGTAAAATAAATGCTAACAAAGTGTATAAGCTTTTTATGTTTGTAATTTTAAAACTAACAATTGAGCCAATGTTGCTAATAAATTGAATTTGTTAATATTGCACTAATGGATTTATTTCATGACTCGCTGACTAGTTTAAAAGCAATGATAAGTGACTATCTCTTTAAAACTTAGTCAAATTTTTGGTTTTCATTTTTTTTTGTAATGATTTGATTATATTTATTCGAATTTTATTGGTGTAGTGTTTTTATATTGTAATTCATGATTTTTCCACTGTTTTAACTCATAGTTTTTTTTAAGGAAGGCGTTCCAACTCTTATGATGGCAAAGAGAGGCAAAATATGAGTCACCCAAGGGCGCTTCTTCCGGCTCGATCTCAGTTTGCGCGACATAGGGGCAAGAGGAATCTAACAGCCTTCACAAGGTTGACAGACGATGTTGCATAAGCTGGACGGGAGCGGTAAAACGGCATCGCCGATTGGAACTTTTTGAGAGGCCTTTATCCAGCTGAGGACGTCTTCAATCTGTTTTGTGACTACATAGTCTTGTAAGTGGAATTGTAGTTATGTTAGAGATTAGCAATAACTTGATGTCTTTTAATTCTGTTTTTATTAATTAGGTTTTTCATCCACGTAAAATTAGTTTTTATTTCAATTGAGTATTACAGAAGGAACCGCCTATATGAAATCACATACAACGATATATTAAAACTAGAACTCCATATATTTCCTTACCTTTTTCTATGACTAAATTTTACAAGTAAAAACCCATTAAACTACACCGCTAATAGAGCAATCGCGCCGTTTTTTCAAACGAAGAAAAAACAAGAGATACTTTTTAAAATTACTTTTATCTCGAAAAAGAAGGGAAACTCCTTCAACTTCTAACAGTTGCTTTAATATGAAAGATCGCATTTAAAAATTTCTGCAATTTTTATAACATCAACTTTAATATGGGTTCTTCTAAAGTTTCAACTGGAACTTCGAAAGTGGTGTTAGGAAGCGATAAATGGGAAAATTTATAACTTACCCTTGCATTTTACTTAAGATGGCTAGCAAATGAGTTGCTAAGTTATTACAAAATCAACATTTATTAACTAGCAACCCGCCTCGACTTCGCACGGATTTCCCAGAGTAAAATTCGTGTTTTTTACACAGATATCTGCAAATATTACTGAGAGATCAAGTCTACCGTCGGGTATTGCACATAACTAATATTATTTTTATTATTATTATATTACTATTGTGCTGTAGTTTATACCATATCGTAGCTTAGCACCTGCGACACGAGTTCTTACGATACTTATTGCAGGACTGAGTCAACGTTTTTGTCGTGATGTGGTTTATTATTATTATTATTAACTAGCGAACCGCCCTGCCTTCGCACGGATATTATGCATGTATTTTATACCTTCCTCTTAAATCACTCTATATAAAAAACTCACATCAAAATCTGTTGCATAGTTTTAGCGAGCTAAGTATACATAGGGACAGACAGCGGGAAGCGACTTCGTTTTAGACTGTAACGTGACCCTATTACTAAGTGTTCCCTGTCCGTCCGTATGTCAGGTTAGTCAGCGGGCTGTATCTCATGAACCATAGTAGCTAGAGAGTTAATATTTTCACAGAGTAAGTATTTCTATTCCAGTTATAAGAACCCACATTGCAGATGCATTATTTTGCTTACTGTTCTTAGATATAGTGAATACCATATCGATGCTAAGTAATTGACTCGAGATTATTTTATTTTATTTTTATTAAAACAATATCACAGTTTAACAGATAATGAACCCAAAACACTATGATTCTTAAATCTAATACGTTTATAGTTATAATTATAGTTAACTCTAAACTCATTATAATGTTATTGCAGAGTCAAGGTATGTATTGTATTGTGATATTATTAAACAATATGTAGTAACTATTAGTGAGTTTTTTAATCAATTAATATATTTATAAATAAGTAGTTACAGTACGATCACCTCTTCAACAAGTATTCTTTGATACACGACACTGAATGGCGAACAGCATTATTGTGGGGCTAACAAAGATTAACGATCCTTCGCAAATGGATATTTTATTTTTAAACCACTTAAACACATGCGGTAAATATACATCACTTTGTACGTATGTTTGTTAACCATGTGTCTGTAACGGGTTTTAGTAACAACGAAAAGGTACACCTTTTCAAAAATATTTATTTTTTGGTGAAACAGCCCACGGGAATTACTTAAATTTTAATTCTAAATTTTAGAATTCAAAAGACTTCCATCATTTTTTTAAGTCGGTTTAAAATAAATCTTGTGAATAAAATGTTAGAACTGAAATTATATAATTCCACTTTTGTTTTCAACAAGCATAGCCAGATAGATTGATTATACCTTAATGACCAAAAAAAGTATGTCATAAGTTTTAAAATATAAAAATAGAGGTGTGTAGTATATGCGTTTTAAAGAAATATAGCAACAACAAATCATACATTAATTATTGATATTCGCGGCGGCCAATGTATTAAATTTTTTGATAAATTATTATAAGAGTTGTTACGTGTTGTTTGAGCAAATTTTTTATTGTTCATTTGCAATTACATCTATCGGAAGTAGAGTTAACAGAGAAACGTAAACTTATGTAAGTAAGTGAATTCTATTCACTATAAAATATGTGAAGTTAATAAAGTGTTTAGCAGTTTTCTAGCTTCAAATTTGAGCTTCAAAAGTGTCCTTTGATTTAAATCAACAATAAGTAACTTTATTCATTTCGAGACAACCCAAAACTTTAAGCAACTCAGGTGCCTTTGCCAAAATTCGGCAACTTCCGTTAACTTTCCGTTTTGTGAATTTTTATTGGTTTGCAGGGGGCTAAACAGATAGCCGGGGTTAACTTTGTTTAGGGGTTAACTTTATTCAGGGGTTACGGCAAGTAAATTGGTTTTCATGGGCAGATCGGGGACGTTTTTTTTACTGGCCGTTGATATTTTTTGCTCGACGCTTTAAGTTAAGAAATTATTACTAAGGATACATTATTATCAAAATCTTTATCATTGTCTATTAACCATGTTTAGCAAAGATGCAAAGATATATAAAAATACGCTATGTTGTATAATAGATGCTACACATTATTTTTTTAAAGTAGACTTGAAAAGGGGATTTTAAGGGATATAACGAAAAAAAAACCTTATCTATTTTCAGCTCTGCTTTAATTTCTCTCATTCCTTCTTTTCGCATAGCAAGTAGTTACCTCTTGTAAATTTCTCTCAATTCCCAATTCCATTTTTAAAGTCAAATCGACCACCTTTCAACTTCATTCCACTTTATTGCATATCTTGGATGTCACTGCAAACTCTTGGGCGAGTCATTTTTAATTAGTTCGCTCTGAGGCCGCGTGGCGGCGCTGAGCGAAAAAGTTATTAATTGCAGGAAAAAGGAAAGTTTAAGAACTTGTAGTGACGGGATCTATTTATCCATATCCGTTTTCGTGGGAACGCTCAGCGGGACTTAATTGACGGGTAATGGCTTCTGCGATGAATATTGCGTTTTTAATCGAAACTAGTTCCCTTTGAAATTCTCATCACTGGTATCTGATTAATTCCGCGGCTTAAAATTATAGTAGATCATACAATTTAATTTACTAAAAGGGTTAGAGTTTACTGTGGAAGAACGTCAAACCGTAGCGTAAAAAATTGAAAAATCAATCCACTAAACAAGAAAATTTGTAACAACTACATATTCGTCTTTGCATGAAGATACATACAAATCTTCTTTATTGTATTAGTTGAAGTCGGGTTTGGTAAATGGTTCCTTTTTTAGATAGAAAGCACATCCAAATCCATTTTTTGGACAACACTAGTACGGTAGTAAAGGCGTTCAAAGTGGGCCATTGTTAAAACTAAAGAAGACAGTGCAGGGTCGATCTACTCTTTAAATTGTATATCCTTACTAGCCGCCCGCCCCGGCTTCGCACGGGTAGATATAAGTATTTTGAACATATTCTATTGCCTATATCCATCAGGGATTACGTAAGATTCTAATGGTGAAAGAATTTTTCAAATCAGTTCCTACTGAACCTATTTGGAGCCTATTCAATCCAAACAAACTAACATACCATCAAATAATTCCTTGTTATAATATTATATAGCATCTTTCAAAGCAACCGCTTTCTTAATATCTCCTATTTCTTCTGATTAAGTTCGTTACGGCTCCCAAGACAGCCGGTAGGTTGTCCTGTCACAGCCTGTGCGTCATTGCACAGCTGCATTATTCGTTGATTATTCGATCAAAGGACGTCACTGTTCATCCTGGTGAACAGGAATTCCAGTAGCGGGAGAGAGTGGCGGGTGTGCCACGAAAAAAGGTAAGCATCCTGCCATTGTCTCACATAAGGGAAAGATGTGGCCAAACATTGAGCATGCCTATATACTCTCTATTTTGATGTCCAAAGTCATCACCATATTGATAACAAGTAAAGAATTAATTTGACTCAGCCCTGCACTAAGATATAATAACGTATCGCAGGGACAAAGCAACGATATTGTATAAACTACATAGATAAGAATATTATCCAAGACCAGTAAACAAAACAAAGCATTTTGCGAATAACAAACATTTCTGACACAAAACCCGGAACCTCTAGCGTAGCCGTCGGCTGATTACACCACTGCGCCACCGAGGTCAGTTATATGTGAATGTGTTATATATTTATGTGTTCATGCTAATATCAATATGTCTGTAATAAATCAATCACAATATATGATCCTGTATTAGCTAACAAGCAAAACTCTTTTAGAGAATTTCGCATATTTTTATTACTTCTTTCATATCTTTCCTAAAAAACTTTTGTTCTATAAGTAAATACCTAAAGGCTGAGTAAATAAAGTAACTCGCAACCCGAAAACTTTTTATTAAAAATTTTGTTATGTAATATGAATATTTCAGCTAGTTTTTATTTACTTTAACAACGCAACCAATATTGTTGCAGTTCAATATGAATTTCGTAATGATGTTTTTTTTTTCAGATGAAATCAAAAAAATCTACTCTATATACCTATGTCCGCCTTGTAACCATCTCTAAATTAAAAAAGTATTATTAATTTTAAATGGGAATCTAGAATTTTTTTATTTAAAAAATACATCCTGAAAAAGAATTTTTCGAGAGAAAATATTTTGAATCAACGGTCCTTTGTAATAGCTATATACAAAAAGATTTTTTTTTTGTTAAATGTAATTAATTCTACATTTCCCCAGTTAAATATCTAGTTTATTTTAACCAGAAATATACGGAATCGACAAACAATTAGGGAAATATATTTTTTACAAAACTACTAAAACACATGCTGTATTTTTATTAGTTTTCCATTGAATAAACTATTTGTTAATTCAAAAACAAGAGTTTAAATTGGTTTTATCAATCAGTTTTTAGGGTTACTTAGCCAAAAGGTGAAAACTTGACCCTACTAACTATTACTAAGCTTCCACATTCCGTCTGTCAGCAGCATAAATTATGGTTATGAAATTTTCAGAGAAAACAAATATTATTTTTTTTAACTTTTTTAATGGAGGTGGTAGCTCAGTTTGTTACGTGTTTTGATTAACCGACCGACCCGACCCGAAAGGTCGAGGTTTCGAGTCTCGGATTGCCGTACGTTGTAGCTGCCATGTTCCTCATTGCCTCCGGATAGTGGTGACTGATTCACAACCTCACTGGGACATAATATAAACATGCGAGCAGGCACGAGAATTGTAACTTGTTTATCTCTTCGTGGACAATACTTTTAAATAACAGCAGCATTTTTTTCCAATTCCTATTTATCTAAGGCGTTAATATGAATATGTTTTACGTATTATTCATATTCATAAATAATTTTTTAAAATCTTATCAAAAGTGAGGACTAGTAAAGCAGGATGCCAGTGACAAATGTCATATTGCAAGCGTTCAATGCTCCAATAACGACAAATCATCAAGCGAGCCTATTTTTTCTGCTGTCATTGCAATAACTGTGTACAGTTAAATAAATAAACAATAATAACTAACAAATGAGCTGTACATAAAAATACTACAGACCACAAGACATGTTATCTACGATAGATACAAATCCTCGAAAAAGAAAATAAATTAACCGAACAGTTAAACAAGAAAGTAAATGATCCAAATATTTCTAACAATTTATTTCGATGTTCAATTAAGCAAGTGAGAATTTAGCCGTGCAGATGTATGGTGATGCGTTGGAATATTTGGAACTAAAATTATAGACTAAATTATTCTTGGATTCGGTTTTTAGTATGGTAACTGGCGCCATTTTATTTGGACTGTACGGTCCAGTGGCAAACGCAATTATGGCAAGAGGGTTGCTCGGATCGACTGTGGTCCCTGAAATAGCCGGATTAAGGATCTAGTTACGCACTAGTTTGAATAAACGCGCTGGTTCTAAAAGCGACCTAAAAATCAGCCGCGTTAATTTCGTAAGCATAGCCAAAATATATGTTAGCACAACTATAATAAATTGTTAACTTAACATGTATTTTTTTTTATTAACCAATTCAATAAACAAACTTTTTGACACTAGATGGAATTTTGTTTTAATTTTCTTTCCGGCATCCTCATAACTCATTATTTTGGGTATTTTGGGTATACTTTCTTTGTTGGAAGCGTTTTAGTGGGAAAAAAACCCTCATAAAAATCCCTTAGAGATATCTCTTATCTATATCTCTTACAGTCATCTTTAGTTGATAGCTAAAGGGAGCCTTCAAGCAGAATTCAGTTTAAGTTTAAGCAGGTAAAAAAACGTAGCGTTTTATTGTACCAGTGCGTCCGTCTGGTATTGTTCGCAGGATATCCAGTCAAAATAGCAGGATTACAGCACCAGAGTGCTCCTTACTTCAAGATTACCCACCGTGTATATTACATTCCTTCTCTTTCTTTACTTTCAATTTACGCAAGACAAAGCAAAGGTTAAAATGTAATAGTACCTTTAAAAAAGATACACAAATTCCGGGGTTTCTTGCCGGTATTCTTCTGCGAAATTTCCGTTGGTGACCGGATTCTTTTCATTTTAATTTTAATGTTGAGTTTTTATATTTTGAGGTAAGCTTTTTTATTATTACATCTAATTTTTAGAACAAAGTTGAAATTAATTCGTATTTTAATAATAATAAATAAACCACATCACGACACACACATTGACTCAGCCCTGCAGGATCGTAAGAACTTTTGTCACAGGAACTAAGCAACGATATGGTATAAACTACATAGATAATAATACTACACCCAAGACTGATAAGCGAACAATGCGTACACAAAGTTCCGCCCCCGCCGGGATCCAAACCCTCGGCTGTTTACACAACTGCGCCACAGAGGTCGTCGATTTCATTACTTTAATTGTACGATGTACATGATGTACTTATTAATTAACTCATTCTTAAGTGTGTTGAAATCATAAATAAATCCTTAGCATCATTTTGTGTTGGTTAAATTTAAACAAAGATGATTAATGGCTGTCTAATATTGCACAATAGCGTCATTTGGGTGTCTCGAAATTTTCTCTGAAATCAATTACGGTTACTTCAAGTTGATAAATTAAGGAGAAATGGTATTGGCCTGGAGCCAAGTGTGATAAGTGAAAACTATAGAAGGTATAACTTATATTATGTATTAGATTTTAATATATAGCAATTTATAATAAGCTTTTATGTTACCTCGCATATTCCTCTCACTCGCTTTGTAAATATGTTATGCCTCTTGTGCCGGTAATCAAACTGGCATTACAGTCCTTCAAACCGAAAAAGAAAACGCTTCAAGGTAAGATGCTTCAAGAAATAAAAAGAAAGGTGGTACTAACCCAGACGATCTCCCAAGTTAAACAGTGATCGGGGCACACCCGCCGCTCTGTCCCACCACTGCAACTCCTGTTTATCAGGATCAACAGTGGCGTCCTTTGATCGAATAATCAACGAATAATGCAGCTGTGTCATTACACACAGGTTGTGCCCTGACACCCTATCGGCTATCTTGGGACCCGCAACGAACTTAATCAGAAGAAATAAGAGGTAGTATGAAAGCGGTTTCAGACTTCCCTCCCAGCAAAGCGGAGACAGCAATTGAAATGGCTCAAAGGCCAAACGCTAGAAACACCACGGTATGCCACTAACTAACAGGGGACGAATTAAATACTAACCTTAATCTTAAACCAGTAATTCTGGTGGCAAAACTTTTTCGAAGCAAGGAGAAACGCAGTGATACAAAAATGAGATTTTCGGTGACTTTTTTGTGAAGTGGTTTTGGGTGAAGAAAACAAAATTCTATACGAAAACCTTAAAAATGTTACGTGAGAAAATAAATTTTTCACAAACATAATTCAACACATGTTAACATGGATAAGACCTGACGTCGGTGTTGCTTTTACAACTTCAAGTAGCTCGTTAGAGGGCTTTTTTGAAATGTTATCTCGAGGTGTGAAAGGGGAATGTTTTATACAAATAAAGGTACACACACTTAAGATCCGGCTTAAATATTAATAAAAATTTAGACGGAAAAAAATATTGTTTCGTGCTAAGTGCAAAACCAAAAGCTGGAATGATTGGATTTTTTTTCACACAATCATGGCTCAAAAGATTTTTGTCAGGAAAAAATTCAAGTTTGATGTATAAAATAAATCACTGGAGCGAAAATGTTAAATAAATTACATTGTTTATTCAAAAGGCTTTTAACTGTTTATTTTTAAACGGACGGATAGGCGGCTTACCTTATGGTAAGTGATACCGACGCCCATGCACATCTGCAGCAGATACGTTGACGACATTTATAAAAACGAGTAGGCCCTTTTTTTGAATGCCCCGGTGTTGTATTGGTGCAAGAAAACTTTCGGCAGCTGATACCACAAGGTGGTAATTTAGGGCAGAAAATTCCACGTAAACCATACAATTACGGAGGTCCAAATATCAAGAGGTTATTTGATAGGTTGGACATTTTTTCGGAATTTACGAGAAAATATAACAAAAAGGGCATATCCCTATTATGATATCTCTCTTAAGGCATAGTTGCATCCGAATCTTACCGCTGCTCATATCAGAAGCATAAATCTTGCAGATGCAGTATAATTTAGTAGAATTAGGGTCGTACCAACTTAAACTGGATAATCTTAGCCAAAAATAAGTTAAATCTCTTGCTGGGTGTATGAATTTTCATAAAATTCCTTATTATTTTTGGATAAAAGCGGTTTCTGGTAAATAGTACTAGTATTTTTCAATTATAGATAACGATTTATTTGTTTATAAATTGATGGCATTTTAAAGTCAAAAATAGTATTACATTTTTATCAATTAGGCATAATGTTATTAAATAATAATGAAATGTTAGTTTCATAATGATAAAAGATGAGATTAAGATTAATTTTTTTTCGAAATAGTAATGTAGGTCCTCATAATAAACTTTGTCTTTACTTACCACTATAATCCTATTTAGGGTTTGACTAACATCCCTTAGTGTTATATATATATATTAAACGCATGTGTTGTGTGTTCCTACAAATTATCTATAATGTGGCCCTTTCTTAAACCTGTATTTGACCCTTTGGGATCCACATCTATTAAGGGCTAGGAGCAATTATTTCACCTAAGCCGGAAACACAGGCGCCCTCTGGTGTATAAAAGGACTTTACTATCCCTTTCTTCCCTTTGATTTGTGTAGCGAAATTCATTCAAACATAAACAAGCATTTGTTTGTTTACGTGAAAAAGTATTTAAAAAATCAAGATGGCGGCTCCGCTTGAAAATAATCGCCATCTTAGTTTTTGCACTCCAATTGACCCGCTCTAAACCCTTTAGGTGCAATCACTTCTCTTTAATTAATACAAGATTCGGCCCTTTTCTGACTGAATTCCCCGTACTATAGTGAGTGTCAAAAAAATTCATGCCAATTTCCTTAAACAACTCAAATTTGAACATTAAATGTTTTTAGTTTTATTGGTTTAAAATATACGAACGATTCCCCAAATTTATTAATAAATAAATATTAATACAATAAAGTTCTTTTAATAATTAATTTAATGTTCAAAGTCGGCAGCAAATAAAACCAAATAACCTATAACAAGAAAAATGTCCTTGCGGGATATAAAAAAGCTTTTTAAAACAAAAATAATTCAAACAAATTCTACCATTAATGATTGACACAATAATTATATACACGTTCATTAAACCTATTTATTTAAATGCCACAAAATTAGTATGAATTTCGTATTGGTTTCCATTAAAATAGCGTGACCACATTCTTTAGCGATAAAAGAAAGACTCTTTGTAATTTAAGGTAATTTAATTAATATTTTTTCTATAATCAGACTTTATCTGACAACTTTTTATTGTTAAATTTTTAATAACTTTTTGATAAATGGTCCGTTTTTGACATATAATGTACAACATAAAAATACATTAAAATAAATTACCTCTTTGATAGCTACGGTATTTTTGTTTAGCATTTTTAATGAAATTTATATGATCAGTGTTTAACAATAAACAGGTTAAGTTTGTATGTATGAGATAATCTCAATTAATTTTCCTAAGAATGTGGTAGCCAGGTGGAAAAATTATATTAGGATCCTATGGGAGCCAAGTCGTAGAAGTCTCATCCATTCGGACTAAACGCGTCGATAGCTCCTTCATAATGCGTACTGCAAGGGTGTGGAATTCTTTACCTACCGATGTGTTCCCTGACCAATATAACTTGGGCCTCTTTAAGGCAAGAGTCAATAGGTTTTTCCTAGGCAGGCATGATCCGCCTAAGACCTCATCGCCGCTTAACATCAGGCGGGTTTGGGGTCAAATGCCTGCCTGGTCTTGAATAAAAATAAAATAAAAAAGTCTAGTGAGTGGAGTCTCTTAGATTCAAGAACGCAGTCGTATTATCGTGGTATCACTTTCCATCAGGAGAACCGTCTGTTAGCTAGCCCATGACTTGACATGACACTTTTACCCGAGTAAAGCCTGGGTGCTTACTAGTATTTTAATCAGTATGTTTCGGTCTAACAAAACACACATTTATTTTCAGGGCTTTTGACATGCGTGCGTGTGTTACATCGTTAAATATATTACCCGTATTATCACTGACATTCCACAATGGAAACACCGCAATTAGACATGCTCGTGAGTGAGTAAGGCTGGCATTTTTTTGACGTGAAAACTTTGGGCGTTGAAGGTTTCTTTCGAACGCGGTAGCTCAGTTTATTGCGTGCCTTGGTTAACCGACCGACCCAATCTGCCAGGCCGAGGGTTCGAGTCTCGGGTTGCCGCACATTGTTGCTGCCATGTTCCTCATTGTGCCCGGATAGTGGCGACAGATTCACAACCTGTCCTACTGAGACTCAACGTAAACAAGCGAAATGCGGTGTGTAACAACCTTATACATATTACGACGACCTCGGTTGTGTAAACAGCCGACGCTAGAGGTTCGAATCCCGGCGGGGGCGAAACTTTGTGTTATTTACAAGACGCGTTGTTCCGCTTAATAATCTAGGATGTTGTATTATTATCCTTTTAGTTAATACCATATCGTTGCTTAGTGCCTGCGATACAAGATTATCTTAGTGCAGGGCTGAGTCAATGTGTGTCGTGATGTTGTTTTTATTATGTTTGGGGGAGTCCTTTTGTTATCCAGCAGTGGATTTTCTTTTGTATTTTAGTTGATGCCAGCGTCACCTAATTATATAATAAGAACTAATTGACTGAATTTTATTGTTTTTGCTGTTTTACAAGTACGAACATAGTGTGTAGATTAATGTTATTGTTACGCTAAAATATTAATAAGATGAATAAATAAATTAATACTAAAGTCATTCATTAGACGTCAGAGCAATTAATAATATCAATTTAAACCTAAGCTCAACCCTTTCGCCGCATAAATGAAGATCTTCGTAAGTTTGATCTTACTATAATCACTATAGTTACAGTGTAGGTTAGTGAGTAACAATGTATCAGGGTAGTTAATTACAAACTGACCCAGTTCTCAAAGAGATCAGAGTTGACAAATCGGCGGGATCACATCCCCGAGTTTACCCGAATTTACCCGAATTAGGGGTATATCGTGCGACGATGAACCGATTCTGATGCGGTCGTTGGGGAAATTTATTACGGATATCCTGTTCTGCGGGGGATTTTATTGGGTTATTTTTCAAAGGGTGGTCCATTTTTGGCCGATTCCGGGTTAAAAATGTTTAAGTATATAAAAATCAAAATCAAAAAGAAGGTTCGTCTTCATTTATTTCGATGTCAAAGTTTCGTTGTGTTCTTTTGACTTAACGACGATCGTTTTTCAAAATTTAATTGTTTAATTACTGTTCCTTAAAATATGATGATTCCCCGATTAATTTAAAATATCTCATTATTAATTCTATTTTCACTTTAAATATAAAAAAAAACACAGAAAATCATCAATGTTTTAAATTTCTCATAACTTTAAAATAACTTACCTTATAGTTTGTTATGTATGTAGTAATTAAGCCTTTTATCTTATGATTAAGCTTTGAAACAACAAATTAAAGCCATGGTCGTAATGATGGGGAGTTGACAGCTGACAGGGTTGGGGATATAGACTGTAATTAGGATAATTTCACTAAAATTCTACAACGAATTTAGCCTCATTTAAAAAGAAAAGCTTTTTTAAAACAATCTTTTACAGGCTACATGTAAAATTGTAATATTATTTTATTGCAATTTCTAAACTAATCTAGTTCTTAAGATATTTACTAACACGATATGGAAAATAAGCTGATATAAAATATTATTTTATTTATTTAGGCATATACCACCGGTGACATTCAAAAATATATATTATGGTTATTAAACTGCCTTGTTTAAATATATACAAAAGTGTCACTACAGTCGCTAGCGGCAATAGAAAGCCTGCGACGTCGCCTGCGTAGAATAAAAAATATTGCACTCTCTGACAATGTAACCCCTATTTCATAGTTATTTTAAAAATTAACTAAAATGGTTTAGTGGTTCCGGTATAAAAACGGAACTGGCAGACAGACATACATTGTGAAGGTCCAAGCAACTCTAAATCACTTTATAATATTAGGTATTAAAAACTGCTAGAACCACCCGAAAACCAATTACCTCGTTGCTGAAGGTAAAATTCACCGAAAACATTTTATGCCAGCTTATTTTTCCCCGACAAAACAGTCGGTAACCTACATTTTTGGATCCAAACCATTAAGTAAGAAAAAAGTTCCGACAAAACTTGTCAGTCGAGGGCTTCACAGAAAACTATTCCGCGGGAAAGCGGAATGATTCCGACATTTTTGAATTTAATTTCGCGTGCTTTTTTAATTTGTTGATTGCTTCCCCTGTGTGGCCATGTTTGTTTGTTTATCTGTTGGTTTTTAACAAACTCAGAAGTGAAAGAAGACTTTTAATGGAACGAATATTTTTGTTAAGTTTTCGCTTTTGACAGTGACTCCTACAGTAATTGCTACAAAATTCAACGTCAGATACAACAGTTTATTATAATGATGTTTACTAGCGACCTTAGAACTTATTCACATTGTCGACCAGTCACCGGGAGACTCGATCGACGGCGACAAAAAACATTGGCAACCAGGCGGGAGTCCACGCCGAGCAACCTAATTTACATTTACATTCGTGCAAGATGAACAACGCTGAAGTTGCAACAGTTGCGTTACTAATTTTCAAGTGACAAATAGCTTATTGAGATATGTTTGTTTCACAAATGTAAGTCTGAGCAATTTTTTTGCACGTCCAGTTGCGTCGACAGTCGAACGAAGTGCGTACGCTTCCATTTAAATCGACGATCCAAACGATCGCCAGCGACCAGAAGTCTCCTGCACAGTGGTGGTGCACACACTGCACACCACCACTGCGCAGCGAGTCGCTCAGTCACCCGTTGCCCAAGTGAAAGACTAAGAAACTTATAAAAGTAAAGTAAAGGCAGAGTCGGCATTCGCCAGCAGGGCGTTTCCCCCGACGAGATTCGAACCCGGAACCTCTATCATAGCAGTAATTGAGCGTAACATTTTTGAATTTCATACCAAGAACACGGAACGGCCCGAGTTGATATTGTTGATCTGTTTACGAGTTGATAATTTACATGTAGTTGTGTTTTAATATCGGAATGTTGCTACGTTTAGTTAGCTTTGCGGTTTAATGGATGGGTAGTAATAATTGTAATAATGGTAACAATGAAGGTTCAGTAGTCAGGTCAATTGCTTCCTGACAGAGTTACAACTAAATATCCGGTTTAACCAACTAACCTAGCTTTGGGGAAGCAGCGGCTTTATGTCATACTAATAGGATTAAAATAATTTCTATGGATGCATTTATCTCCGCACCCTTAAGAGATTGTTACTGTCATTACGGTATCGTGATCCTAGTGGCGTCGTATGGTGTGTATACTACATACAGGGTATGACTTAAGATGGCGGAGGACCGCGACCGGAGATAGAGTCAGAAGACCACGACCGTTTGTCCTTAGACTTCGTATGGGCGCCAGTTCGCGCATGTAACCGTGACAGGAGATCGAGACATTACAAAGTGTACGCTCACGGTCTCCAATCTCTGACTCCTTTCACGGTCTCCTGATGTTATTTTTTTTATACATGGGGCAAACGGCTGACAGATCACCTGATGGAAAGTGAATACAGCCGCCCACGGACATTTGCAACACCAGAGGAGCTACAAAATGCGTAGCCGCCTTTTAAATAAGAGTACGCTCTTTTCTTGAAGGTCTGCAGGTCGTATCTGTCATTGTCAATCATTCTACAATTTATTATTATTTATTTATTTGCCAATCCAACCAGATAGTACAATTTGCATTACATACAACTTTAATAAGTATCATGCTAGTTATATGTACTTCTAAATAATAGGTTAGAACAACATTTTTCTTTTTTAATGTACCGCATGCTTATTTCAAATTAAGTTTTTAAGATTTTTCAAAATACAGGCAATTAATAATTATTGATTAAAAATATAAAGGTAAATTGTTAATAAAGAAAAAACATCACAATAACTATAGTACATAATTACAATTCAATTCAAAAAACAAATTAAAAAGCTAATAAAATAAAACCAAAAAAAAAAAAAAAATACAATTTAATTATGAATATCGTACTTTGTCTGTATTTATGTTTATCATATAGATCGCTTTACATTTCTTTATTAAAAGGTTCATAAAGCTCATCTTCATTATCATATAAATCGAGTGAGTAAGCGAGACAGCCAAATGCCTAATAACCGAAAAGTTGAAAGCACTTGCATTAGCATGGAACTAACCTGAGCTAAAATAAAGTAACTTTAAAAAGCACTTAACATTAACACGGTCGAAAGGCCGCTGCTCTCACGTTAATCCTCGTTTGAAAGCATTGCGGTGGCTGCACTTTGAATACAGTTAATATTAAACAACTTATAACGTAAACAGGGACACTACCGAAAACGTGTATCTAACTAAACTAACTAAATATTTAGATGTACTGTAATTAAGTACACCCTCGCTGAGTTATAAGCGTGTTTATCCTACATAGTTCGCCGTCATGTTTTCCCTGCGTTTAGCTTTGATTTATTTTTCAATTTTGTTTAACCCTGGATTCCAGTCGTTTGAACTTTTTTCATATGAAAAGATAAATTAATGAGGTTACATCTAATGGGAAGAAGATATCGTAGTAGCTTATGGCAGCTTGCAACGCCAGATGCGTCACGTAAACCAATTTTCATAATCTTTACTGTTCCAACTGAAAAAAAAGAAAAAATATATTTAAATAAATAGAAAACCTAAATATTTCCAGGTATTTGTGCAGACGTGGTTTCTCACGAGCCAGGATTTGTACCCGAGACCTGACATGCCAAAGTGGCGTTTTAGTACACTGCGCTAGTGAGGCCGTCAAATATATGTTTTATTAGCATTTTACACATTAAATTTATTATTATTAATTATAAGAAAATACTATAAAATAAGAAAATTCTAACTGACAATTCCCTTTCCCACCAAGTAATTCCACAACATTTACAATTCACGTATTTGACAGGCTGCACAAGTTTATATTATTGACAGTTAGAGGAGCATAGCTAGAGTTATTATGTTTTACAAATTATAAGTTGTAGTAGAAAATAATTGTATTCGAATATTTAAAAAAGCAACTACGGAGGTTTCTTGCCGGACCGTAGAAATAGCATTCCGAACAGGTGGGAATAAAAACAGACGATTCTAAAGTCCTATTTTAAGCCTATTCGAATAAAAAACATTTTGACTTTTACTTTGACACTTTTCTACTGAGACTTGTAAAACGGTCCCTTGCTTTTAGATCAAATTTTACAAATGAAAGCTTTCAAAAATGCTTCAATCGAACTCTTTTACCCCACTGAGGATTTTCGCAGGTTTATTGCCAATAAAGAGAGGGCGATAAAAGAAAAAAACAAACCAAACACATTGGAATTGGAGAGTCAAAAACAATGGAGAGAAAAAAAAATGGAAATCAACTTAAATTAAATAATAGTAACAATAAATTATAACTTATCACAAAACTTTAAGGTATTTTATGAAAAAGTTAAACCTACTAAATAATATTTATCCTACAAGGCACCATTTATAACAACACAAACATAATCTCGTGCACAAACTCATTAGTCAGGATGAATTCTTGTTCTATCAGACCCTAACCTACATTTATGTCCTGGGAGAGGGATGGCCAACCTGTGGCACGGATAAATCGAAACACATAACGTACCTATATTTTAAAGTAAGCAGCAAATATGTCAATATTAAAATTAAATTTTCGAATTCTCATTCATTGTTTGTTTTTATTATATTTAATTAGTTTGTTTCTGTGTGTTTCATTAATTTTATTGAAATAAAATCAAATCATGACGAAAACATTATGTTACAGCTTTTGATTGTGATTGCATTTACCTGTATGGGATTGTATTAGTCGTACTATTTATAAATGTAAAACAATCGAATTAGGTCGTTTTTATAATAGCATAAATATTTTGGTTGAATTTTTTTTTTTGATCAAAAAATTATTGTACGCATTCTTTGTTTTCGACCCTAAGAGGATTTCTGAAAGAAAAATCTATAATTTTGTACAGTTTTCGGTTCATGGAGAATGACTTTTGTCACGCACTAGAAATCCGGTAACGGAATTTAAAAAAATCTATTTCTAATTTAAAATTTAACTTACATTTTCTTTTATTTGTTAAAATATTAGCATTATTTTTAATCCGATTCAATTTAAAACAATTTCCTAGCAAGGAATGCAACGGTAACAAGGTTGGCGTCCCCTGACTTCAGTAATTCAATGATCCTACAGCCTAATCCTTCGGTTACGGCTAGAGTGCTTACTATTCAACCCGCATCATAGGTGGAATTGAGGAGCCACCATAAGCTCAGCATCAGCTTCAGGTTTGTACAAGCATGCAGTAATCTCAACCCCGATTGCTGCGGAACGTTCGAACTCAAGTGGCTTTCGTTGCAAAGCAATACAGAAAATTATTCATGTTAGGAATTACAATGAATCTCCTTTCAAAGATAGGAAGGACGGATACTATATTTATGAAGCTACACAGTCCCTCTTGACATTTTTATCCTACAAACGAACGGATTCTGAGGCAATTAGGCACATAATAATAATAATTTAAATAAAGAGAATAATAATAACCAAATCACGACATTGACTCCTCCTGCACTAAGATAATCTTGTATCTTAGGAAAAGATTTGGTATATACTACATAGATAAGAATATAACATCCAAGACCGGTAAGGGAAATTATGCGTCTTGCAAATAACACAAAATTCTGCCCCCCCAGGAACCCGGAACCTCTAGCGTAGCATACGCCACCGAGGTCAGCATACATAGTTTATTACTTCTCTTCTACATTCAACAAACATTACATCTTTATAGTTATTAGTATATATTGCGAATTGACGAGAATGCAGGGAATAAATGATATTGACTAACATAAAGTGGTTTATTTCAGGCCTTTATTAATATTGATGGGCAGTAACAGTTGTAAATTAATTTCTATTGTTAGTACGGTAGTCATAATTATCAATTTTGCCTAATTATAATTGGAACCCATTGTGTTTTGGATAATTGTTTAAATAAATAACTGCAGATAACGTTAAAATTTATTAAATATTTACCTGCAGGAACATAATCGTAAAAAAATTTATAACAATGGATTTTAATTGCTCACAAAATTTTATTGCAAAACAAATAAATCTTACTCGTATGTTTTAAAGGCAATAAAAATAAAACATTTAGTTACCTCGATATCTTGCAATAGCAAATAATTAGGAAACATTTTAGTTCTAAAAGGCTGACCATTCTCGAGTTTCTGTAATACAAATAAACAAAAATTGTTTTCATACATTTTCCATTTCGATATAGCTCAATAAAAAATTTGTTTCCATCGCCAACTCCATTCAGAAACGTAGCGATAAAAATTCTACCAGGAAACATGCCCTTAAGCGTTTGTTGACATAAAAAACAACCAATTACACACTTTCCATAACTAAAACAGGGAGGGAACAGGAAAACTGTTTTAAATGAAGCCCAATGCACAGTGTTAAGGCAAAACCAGAAGCAGGGAGGGTAAAAAAAAGGGAGCCCGGGTAATTAATCCACGGTTTCGTCTGAAATTTAATGACATTTTTAATAAGAGATTAGGGGATGCCGTTTTTTAGAAATTCCGGAAAAGAATTTGTGGTAAAATATGCACAGAAAGTAAGCTGGAAACAACTGGACATTTTTATTCTGTGTTTTATGGCGTACCAGCAGAAGAATGTGATATAATCGTATATAGGGGGCCCAGTATGGTCTTGTATCCTCCCCAGAATGTTGGGCTACCAATTCTTTGTCACTACATGTTAAGTTACTACTTATGAATTATGATACTAAACCTACTTATATTCAGTGACTGCCCATTAAGTGTCGAATCTGGTTTATTGGCATCCATGGCATGTCAGGGGCCAGGGCCCCCCTAAAAATAACCCTAGATACGCCAATGGCAAGTGGTTACCGTCGCAAATTGACAACAGATATCGAGTTGTGATCCATATATTTCATTAAAAATAATGGACAAAAAATAACAATTAAAAATACTAAAAAGTAAGAAAACAGCTTCACCGATTTAACTGATTCTTTATTCGCTTTTCATTTTCAAACTCAGGGATTGTTTGAAAATTAAAAAAATTGAAATCCCCAAAAGAACGGTCACGCGGTTTACAAAGTTCGCGGGGAAATCTTGTATACAATTTATTAATAGTAATAAAAGCCTTTTTCTATACTTAATATTATAAAAAGGAAAGCTTTGATTGTTGCTGAACTACTGGCCCGATTTGAAAAATTATTTTACCATTAACCCTGCTGTATAGGCGACAGAATATTTCAAAACAGTTAAATACCTATATCGACGTGCGAAGCTGGGACGGGCCGCTAGTTCCGAGACAAGTGAATAAAAATAACTCATATCCGCTTCGTTCTAAAAATACTACCACAATATTATGCAAACTACCTTCTCATTTAACCGCGAAATTCTCTCAAAATAAATAGTGGAGCGTTTAGTTTTGATTTTAAAATCTTATTTCTGTTTCGTTTTAAAAGGAAACTAGAAAGCTAAAAGGAATAATGCTTTTAAGGAAACATTAAACTATGGGTTTTAAAACTGGGTCATTGGAAATTATTTTGTTCACCGCCGGAAAGTGAATCTTCTTAAGGGCGCTATCAGACTAGCTTTTTTCGGCTCATGTAAGCTCGCATTTGAAAGCGCTTACTGGCGTGTTTATAAGCTCGGTCGCCTCCCCGCACGCATCGGGCCGATTTTTCTCCTCCTACTAATTGACAGATTTTGAGACCGACTTTTTGTAGGACGTGGGCGTTTCGCTATTGGGACCAGTGCGTTCATTTTTCACTTGCACAAAATCGATCACCGACAATCGATTTTGCACGCGCTTATAAGCGAAGAACAATACGCTAGTCTGAAAGCGCCCTTAAAGTAGCATAAAAAATGATTGCTTCCTTCGAAAATAAACTGAAATAAAAGGAAAAACGTTTTATAGGTATGTACTAAATATTTTAGTGAATAATTTATTTTATTTACTGAAACATGATTAAAAAGATTAAACATAAATAGCACAGTATTAGTAGAATAGTTAAAAGATAAGTTTAATAAATATTTTTAAAATTATATTTAAGCTGTTTTCGTGATTAAAAGTATCCTTTGTGTTAATCATGGTGATGATTTATCTGTTTCGTCAAATTTCATCCAAATCTCTTTACGCATTTTTGCCTGATTGAGTTTCTTCTCTCTTATAATATTAGTAGGGCGAAAGAAAATGATAAATAGTACGTTGATAACAAAAAATTAAATTCCACGAGATCCAACGAACATACTCAGTATTGGAAGAATCATATTTAACACATTAAGGTGGCAAACAAGCTAAATTCTTATCCATATTCAAATGCTTTATTGCTTGTCACATTACAATTTGTACAATATGATGTTCATCTCATAAGGTATACCTGTGACACCCTAAGGGGTAAGGGCATAACGAAAATATACTAAATGTTTTAATAAAACTAGAATAACAACTACAATACATAAGATACAAAATGTGTGCCTGTAATATCACTTGACATTTAAAGGAGACACAGATACAAAAAAAATAGGAACTGAAGCTTAATCTATTTTAGTTATTCATTAGTATTATCATTAAAAAATTCTTCTAAATTATGATATCTTTTTTTATACTTGACCAGGCATGCATTTGATCCCAAACCCGTCTGATGTAAAGCGGCGATGAGGTCTAAGGTGGATCGTGCCTGCCTAGGAGAAACCTATTCACTCTTGACGTAAAGAGGCCCAAGCTATATTGCTCACATTCATCATTCATCATTTTCATTTTCATCATTCGTTACATAGAAATGTTTTCAGTCTTTTATTAAATTGCTAAGGAGTTTCTGAGTTCTCGATGTCGTTCGGAATATGGTTATACATTTTAATTGAAATAATGTACTAGGACTAGCTTAACTAATTTAATTTGGAGAAGGGTATTTTTAGTATGTTATGGTATCTATTGTTTCTTATATAGCTCTTGATGGTTTACAAATTTATATGATTCCAAAATATAAATTCAAATTAGGGTTAATACGTTGTGTTTATTGAAATGTGATCTACAGGATTCTAGTTGGTCGTTATTAATTATTATTATTATTTTTTGTAAAACAAAACCTTTGTGTACATCGCAGGAGTTTCCCCAGAAAATTACACCGTAGCAAAGTCTCGAATGTGAATACTATAAATAATAAACATTATACGAATGGAATGTGCAAAATTTGTTTAAAAATATCAATTTTAAAATAGTTCCTTTTTGGATCACTCATTTGTTTAGTCTGTCCGTCGGTCATTGGCAATCTGCTCTGAATCTACTCAACAGTATAAGTTGAAGTTCAGTACTAATATGTGTCATGTATATAACAAATAAATATATAGAACAAGAGTAAAAATATTTCCGAACACTTTTAGTGGTTAAATGATAATTTAGCATTTTTATACCCCCAAAAAATATTTTACGAACCGCTACAACGCGATGGACATTTTTTTTTTACTAATTTAAATTTAATTGTTTTCTGTAAAAACTTTTTTACGAAATTTTTGAATAAAACCTTTTTTTGTAAGAAATCATTGACCCTAATTCAGAAACTACGTCTATTGAATTAACTTATAAATATTTATGTTTTTATATCAAATGTAGCCTGAAAATCAATTTCGAATATAGGAACTAGTACATGGGTAGGTTCTTTAGCAAGACAATGCCCTATTGGTGTCAACACTACGACATTCAAACCCGAGGTTTCAAGTTCGATTACCAGAAGATGACTTTAAGGGTTTAGGCAATAAAAGCAAATTGTGCCAATTATTTATTTTAGAGTGAGCTACGAACTTTGAATAATAAGTTTCTAAATTTAAAGCCAGTTGTTGTTAAAAACCTGTATAAATGTACGTATGCAATGTATGTATGTATGTATGCGTATAAATATACTTTTAGAATATTACGTTTTTCTATTTGAATGCCATTATTCAATCAACAGTAATCAAAAGTGTATCTAATTATATCTGTTATAGTTTATCTTGAGCTTACAACGATAGAATCGAATTCGATATAAATATTTTAGGATATCTCTCATTTTCTCGTCAGGTCATTTATAAAATTACGCATTATCATTTATAAAGAAGATTAAATTAAAAATTAATTAAAATACATTCTAACTTTCCTCGTCCTCATTTTAATGCATCAAAAAAAGATTATTATTTTCAAATTCATAAATTTAAATGTGTAAATAAAACGTAATATATATTGTTTGTTTTATAAAATCGTAATTTAAACTGGAGCGTCCGGTTTGAAATCAACTAAATTCAAACTTTATGAACAAATCCCTCTAAAAATAACCTCACAATTAAAAGTGTTTTGTAAACACTAACTATTTAAAGACAACAATATTAGTGTGATCTCGCAGTTTTAAAGTACCACTGACCTATATAAGAAACGAAGAGAAAGTTGCTGTAATATTTTATATATATGAACCAAAACAGAACCGAAAAACTACAATAAACTTGGATTACGAGTGAGTTTACGTTACTAAATATAGGCTAGCAAATCCAGCGGATTATTGTAGTGCCAGAAAAATGCATTTCGCTCTCGAAAAAATCAACTCACCCTCGATATAGCCGATGTGTTAGCCTCTCGCGCGGGCACAACACTATGGCACTACATAATACCACTTTAGCATGCACTGTGCTTGACACATTTTTTTTTTCTCTTTTTGATTTGTCACGAAGTCCGGAGCGGGAAGGGTGGCAGCGACGACCGAACGCGACAACGGCGCCAAAACTACTGACCAACTAGGGAAAATCGGGATAAGAGAGTTGCCAGCGCCAGGAAAAATCACCCCAGGGAAATTTCGCTTTCATTGTTTCCTGCGTTCTAATTATTGTAATCGAGTTTGTTTCTTTGTTTGTTGGAAACTTTAAGTAACTTATTCTTTTTACAACAAAATATTGTAACCTCAAATTACTTTTGAAATTGAAATGAAACCATACTTTTAAATTTTTCAGTAGGCAGGAAGTTATTTTTAATAAGTACTCAAATGTATGTAGGTCAAGTATTTTTACTCTTTTACAAACAAGAAACATTTAAGTCAATTGATTTATAGCATCATTATTCTAAATGGACTTCTTCAATCAAAGAAAGGAAGAAGCCAATTGCTTTCTCGATTCTCGATTACCACTGAATAACTGTACCTATTGTAAGATGAAAAACACTAATAAGTGGTTAAAGATTATAACTTTATCAAAATCCTTACATATTTAATCGAATTCAGAACTTTTTTAGGGAAAACCTCAAAATAAATTAAACATTTTGCTTTTAAACTAACTAAAGACTCAACTAATTCGAAAACAGTAACACTTTTCAAGCACATGAAAACAAAAGGAAAATTCTAGCCGCGAAAGTGAAATCTCCCTGAAATTTGGGAAATTTCCCCGTGCAATATCCCGATTCCGAGAAAATGGCGGGAAGTGGCGCCTGCGTGGACCACCCCCCTCTCGGCCGCCGCCGCCCCGCACCCCCCCGGCGAAAACTTAGCGCCAATCGAAGAGTGACGAATTAAGCCTACTACGATGCAACGTATTGTGAAACCGTAAAATAAATTAACTTATTTTTACAACTTTGTTTTTATGCATTCATGTTTCAGTTTTTATACTCCTATGAACTTTGAAAAAAGGTGTTAAACATTTATGATTTTTGCCCATAGTGTAAACAAAAAATAAAACTAAAGTATTTTAATGAACAAACTACGTTTGTTGCTTTATTTAGTAATACGGTTATTTATGGGTTGCGAGGCCGGAAACGCGTATATGATACATATAGTGTTACAAGCCTTCTTTGTTAAAGTAACTGTTAGCCAGGTGAACTATACGCTAGTTTGTCAATTTAATACTCGTAACCACATTTCGACATACACACTGACTCGGCCCTGCACTAAGATTTATTCTTGTATCGCAACCAAAGCAACGATATGGTATAAACTACATATATAAGAATTCAACATCCAATACCAGTAAGCGACACAATGTATCTTGCAAATAACACAAAGCTCCTCCCCAATAGGATTCGAACCCGGAACCTCTAACATAGCAGTCGGCTGTTTACACCACTGTGCCACCGAGGTCGTCATTACCGTATGGAGTTATCCAGTGCCGCTTGCATCCAGCGGGTCCCTGGAGCCATCACTTGATCATCCATCCATCTTGGGAGGCTTCCAGCTTCGAACACTACGCCGCGCGAACCCTTGGCAGCAACCCTGAAGCCTTTCTTCTCTATCGGTTATTCGAACTATACAGGCCTTTTGTAAATTACAGATAGGCACTACCTACTTGTTTGGAGGTTGGTACCACCCTCCTTTCTATTTCTGCCATGAAACAGTCAGCAGCTTCCATTGGATTGGAGAGCCAGAGAACACATTTTGTTGTGTAATATTAACATAATAAACAGCAATAAGAATCTGAGTTTTAAAACTGTATTAAAATCGGTTTAAAGGTACATCTAAAAGCTATGTTGCCATATCGAAAAAATAAAGACTAAGATGACTGAAAATAAGAAAAAAACACGTTTTATCTCCACACGATCATTTCAAGTTCGCTTTGCGAAACATTCACCATTAGACTAAATAAATTATCTCATTTGTAACAAGCTGTTTTAAAATGCATCGAAATTCCCCTCCGTCTCTTTCTCCTCTATTAATTTCGCCGTGTGAAAAAAGGAAAAAAGATGAATTCGACTATTACAAGCTTTATAGCAAATTGCTCCATAAAAATTGTTTTACGTCTGAGTAGTTAAAAACTGAGAACTGATAATGTAATTTAGGTTATAATGATGTCAAAGAAATTGCTTTGATACGACTTTTATAATTTAAAGTCTATTGTAATTAGGGTTCCGTGCCCGAAGGGTACCACAAACTGGGGTTTAAAAATGGGTTTTACGTGTTTTTTATTATCCAAAATCATTACCCTTCCTGTTCGGAACCAGGATCGGAGACGCGTGCGTGATACTTTTATTATTACAAACTTCCATAGTCTTACCATCAAAATAACTTAAACCGAAAACTTGAAAAAAAACTTTTTTACCCAAAATTACTCGACCGCGTTTCATAAAATGGATCAGACGGAGCGTTTGCTTTTTTGCGGCCAAAAAAATCCAGAAGTCCTGACACACCAGGAAAATTCCTGACAAGACTAATATTACTAAGCCTTCGCTTTACGTTCCTCCGTCCGTCTTTTTTCTGATACGTAACAGTGTGTAGTTCTTACCGCTATAACAACAAATAATAAAAATAAAATTAAAGTATACCGGAAACGTGCTTTTTTGGTGTTTTTGCTCGACCTTAATAATCGCTGAGAGAAACAGCGTGTGTTAAGTACATAGTATTAAATCTTGTATAATGTTACGGAACTCCTTGTGTAAAAGTACGAGCGCTCTTGGTTAGTTGTTTTTTTTTTCAGAATGGTCGTTGTTTGTTGCAGTGTCAGAAAAAGCTCACAAAAAACTTTTGTATAAACATTAAGAATATTTCTGTTACTATTAACAGAAATATAGTTCTGTTATTATTCGTTTTAAGTTTATTTTGATTATAAAACGTAAGGATAAAGTTTTTCATAGATAAAAAAATTACCTATATTAGAATAAAAAGATCTACTAAAAATCCGCAAACCATATTGTTTTATGATAATGTTTCCGACTTTATTATTTGTTGAAAGTTGTAAAAATTAAATCCGACCGCTGAAAATCGAGCAAAAGATTGATTTTGATACGTAATAACTATTTATCCAGATGTTACTTCAAAAATATATAATTGAGCTTGTAATTTTCTTCTGTTTCATCTGACATCCCACTTTATTGAGTAGCATTTTGTTTCTGCTTTCCGTGGCACATACATAGACTGCTAGAGTCATAACCCTTTCTTTCGGCTCTGCCGTAATCGGGTAAAAACATAATATCATAAAGAAATTAAATAGAGCAAAACAACCATATCTCTAAAAAGCCATACCTTCCAGGTATCTCAACTTTGCTTAGTAGTTGCTTTATTCAAAATATGATGCAACTTTGTAGAAAGCGTAGAAGATAAAGTCCGCAGTGTTCACTACAAAATGGAGGTAATAAAACGCAATTTACACTTCATAGTGTAAACAAAGTAAGACTTAGGCCAAGATGTATAAAACTTACTTAGTCTCTGCCTTCTTTAACTTCTTGTCTTAATGTACGATTTACAAACAAACTTGCGTACCGGGAAGGGACGATTTCTTCTTTCTGTTTCGATATATTTTATTTTCTATTCTCTATTTCCTTTGGCAAATTGAAGGTATTATCCCGATGGGAAGGGAGGGAAGTCTGAAACTGCTTTCTTACTACCTCCTATTTCTTCTGATTAAGGTCGTTGCGGGTCCCAAGACAGCCAGTAGGGTGTCCGGGCACAGCCTGGGAGTCATTGCACAGCTGCATTATTCGTTGATTATTCGATCAAAGGACGCTACTGTTATTCTGATATACAAGAGTTGCAGTGGTGGGACAGAGTGGCGGGTATGCCCCAAGAAAAACGCATGCTGTTGGGTGTAAAGTTATAAATTATAGTTTTATTTCCTTAATTCAACTCCAGAATCTTTTAAACAACAATGTTTATAAGCCTTAAATGTATTTCTTTTCCATTTTTTTAGGCTTCATTGATTTTATTTCGACTTTACTTAACATACTCAAAGCAACGTATCAACAATTTTAGCGACCGCTACTGTACTAAGTTCCAGCAGATTGACGTCGCTTTATAGATTTATACCTTCGCAACGTGTCCGACGTGAAATTTGTGCGATTCTCAAGTTTATACTCCTTAAATGCACAAATGTAATTGTCAACGGTGCACAACTGTGCTGTGATTAATGTGGGCCAAGCAAAACGCAGGATAAGCTCGGTGACTTCTACAATGTTGTTTCTAGAAGTTTTGACTGTTTTGACTTTCAGGCAGGCTTTTAGAAGAAACAATAGATACCATAACAAACTAAAAATACCCTCCTCCAAATTAATTAGTTAAGCTAGTCCTCACACTATTTCAATAAAAATGTATAACCATATTCCAAACGACATCGACAACTCAGAAACTCCTTTGAAATTTAATAAAAGACTGAAAACATTTCTATGTAATAAATGATATTATAGTTTAGAAGATTTTATAATGAATAACCAAAAAATAAAATAGATTAAGCTTCAGTTCCAATTTTTTTTTGTATCTGTGTCTCCTTTAAATGTCAAGTGATATTACAGGAACACATTTTGTATCTTACCTATATATATTGTAGTTGTTATTCTACCTATATATATTGTTTGTTTTAATAAAACATTTAGTATATTTTTGTTATGCCCTTACAGCGTGTTACATGTATACCTAATTTATATTAACATCTTTTATACCCAGTGTAGTGTGACAAGCAATAAAGCATTTGAATATGGATAAGAATTTTGCTTGTTTGCCACCTTAATGTGTTAAATATGATTCTTCCAATACTGAGTATGTTCGTTGAATCTCGTGGAATGTCATTGGTTTCGTGTTCTGATGCAGAATTGGATCCTTCTGTGTTAGTGTCATTGTATGTTTGGCTTGATTAGTAGGGTATATGCAGCCGCGGGGTTCAAGGGGTCGCCAAAACTCAAAATGTAGGACAAAACTAACGTCTATGTCCAAATTGCCCCGGTTTAAATCGTAGATCCGGAGCTGGCTCACAACATCAAATACAAACGGATACCAAGTGCTATTAGAATATAATATATCATACAAATGGGATGATTAATCACATGTAATCTAAGGATTACAATGCTAGGATAAATCTCTTAGTAAATTCTCTCCCGGCGTGTATTTCCAGGTATGCTTGAAGTTAATTAATTTTTATGTGTATGTATTTAAATCAAACTGTTGATTAACCATTTCCTTCTTTTATATTCATGTTCTACGTAATAGGTAATCTGCATGACTTTTTTTTTATTTTTATATTTCGATACCACATACCCGTTAGATTTTCTCAAAAATCTGAATTATTTACTAAGTTATAAAACTTCAATGTCGTTGGTTAAACAGAAAGATTCGATATGTATAATGACGTCAAAGTACACGGGCGCCATATAACTTCCATAGAAAAGGTTGTTCTGATGAGCGAGATCGATATATTTACTTTTAATCATTCAATTCTAATTCTGTTTTCACTATAAAGATAGTATTTCTATATACATAACGATAAATTGATTTAATAATCAATTTAAAATTTCATGCATATTCCCTATTCAAAGTATATTTGTGAAGGTGTACAATGTTGTTGAAATATTTTTCCACAGCGAGAAAGTGAGGTATATCTTTTGCTATGAAAACATGCCCTATTATTTTTATTACATAACCCAAGTGTGTGCCTTTCGCTTGTCCTCGTGGAATTCTTGGACTACTAAAGTCCAAGTTTATACCAGATTTAATACAGCTATGACGCGGTACAGTAGCTTGCTAATATAAAATTTTAGTTTAATTTTAAATAACATGAGAACGCTCGATTAAATTTCTAAACATCGAGGCGTGAGGAACTCGATTCAGTTATGTATATAAAACTATGAGTTATTATGTATCGATTTTAGTTAATTTAACAAGATTACATTCCACACACACACACACACACACTACATTTGTAATATAATTGTTGTTAAACAGATAAAACATATTTATCTTTGTTTTATGCTATGCTAAAGCCGATATGTAAATTTAAACTTTTAATTGTTTTTTTTTTTGATGAAGGTAAATTCTTAGAATACATTCTCGGATTTGTTCATTAATAAAAAGACCTACTGTCCTACTATGTAGTGTTTAAATTTTCGTGACAAACCTTAATTTTACAATGTAGTTAATTGTAACTCGGAAACTATTTGCAACAATGTCCTTCAAACGAATATTTACTCCTTGTTGCAGGTCACCAACACAACAACACAGTTGCTCAAACTTAAAAATTCAGGCTTCCGTGTTGAGAAGACAGCTAGGAACTTTTAAAAAGAAAAGTTTATGTCAGAGAATTTTTAAAAATCTTGCTCTGAGACGAAAAGTTTTGACAATCTCTAAGAAAAAAAACTTATTTTTTTTTAATTTATGTGAATTTCTAGATATTTTTTATAACTTCCTTATAATATAGAACTTTTAAAGAAAGTAAAAAGTTGAAACTAAAAAAAAAAAACATACCTACATAAATACATATAGCGTAGAGAAATATTTAATTTAAAAAAAAAATAATAAATAGGATATAATTTAATGAAAAAAGTTAATGCTAACAATTCAAATTAATAATCAAACATTATATGACTAATTAAGTTTAAAATTGCATAAAACAGTATAGTTTTTTCAGTAGCTGAATTTAATATCAGTAAAATAATCTTAGCAACCAAAATGATATCTTTCAAGCTGGGAACGATCACATAAATAAACTGGTACATATATTGGAATTTAGAACGATAATTCGTTGATTAATTATTGGCCTCTGCTGCGCCGGAGCACCGCGACTACCAATCACTATTCCATGCGTCAATCATTAGGATGAATTAAAGCGAGACATACGTATGTTGTCTTTAAAATACCCTTTATGTTCCAGTTTTAATTTACTGTCAAAACGAAGGTATAGTTATCCCCACCGGAATCCAAAGTCTCGTACAAAAAATCGAAGAGTATTTCATTTCCTCTTTTAAAAATCTCTTCCACGTTCCATATATTATGTATTCACTTATCCAGTAAGGATTTTTCTACGATATCGCAGAGTGCATTGAACATATAAAATATTAATCTGGTGTCTCTGGAAGGCCATGAATCTTATGCAGCTGCTCTTCGACTACGAGACAGTAATAGCAACATTAAAAATAAATGCCCTTCGAACGAAATGCAATGTCATTGAATTTTGTTGGATTTTTTTTTTTTTGGTTTTTTACTCAAGTACACATTGACTCAGCCCTGCAGTAAGTATCGTAAGGTGACAGAAACTAAGCAACGATATAGTATAAATTACTTATAGAATAAAAATGTCCACATCACGACACACACAATGACTCAGCCCTGCAGTAAGTATCGTAAGAACTTGTATCACAGGAAGTAAGCAACGATATATACTACATAGATAAGAATACAACATCCAAGACCGGTAAGTGAAACAATGCGTCTTGCAAAGAACACAAAGTCCCGCCCCCGCCGGGATTCGAGCCCGGAACCTCTAGCGTAGCAGTCGGTTGTTTACACCACTGCGCAACCGAGGTCGACAACATTGACTCAACCCTTCAATAAGATAATCTTGTATCGCAGTCTCTAAGCAACGATATGGTATATTACGTACTACATAGAGAAAAATACAACATCCAAGACTGAAACAAACCGTCTTTGCAAATAACACAATGTTCAGCCACCACGCGGGATTTGAACCCTGAAGCTCCAGCGTAGCATTTGGTATTTTTGGCATTTTTAAAAACAACTTCTCCCTACAACTCAAGAGTAAATAGTAATTAGTTACATACTGAAGCTTTCGCTTAAGCTCTTTAAAATGATATTTTTAAGCAAGATTTGCTTCAAACGGTTTAGTTTCCAACTCACCACAATTTATTATGAACTCGAACTTTAAAAACAAACCGAGATGAATAAGCAAACGTTTAAAAAACAATATAGAAATGGCTAACAATTTCCAGCAAACCAATAAATAAAACACACAGCTGTGTCCGGCCAAGTTCTAAACTAAAATATACGTTTTAGTCACAAAACCCAGTTTCTTAGAAAGGAAAGAGAGAAGCCTCAAAGACGACTGTGAAAACATTGAGGAGATTTCACCGGCAAAGTGATAGTTGACTCACTTCGCCCCCTGTCACACCGATGTGTAACATAACAGTTTGATGTGACAGGGTGTGTGGCGAGTTATACCATTTGTAATTGAAAAAAATTTAGTAGTTACTAGCAGTAGTGTAGTCTATAGTCTTAATTTTTATCTGTATTTTTTTAAGAAAGCACTAATATACTACTAGTAGAAGTGTATGTAGTGTGTAGCAGTTTTGTAGTAATAAATAGTATACTATTTTCTTCAGAAGTAAAAGTACATTGTGTATATCTTATCGAAGGTGTCTTAAAATTAAAGAAAAGCAGGCCAAAAACAGTCCGTTTGCGGTTCGGTGCAGAAGCCACGCAAAGGACTTGTACTTAAAAATGTCAATTTTATAGCTATATAAAAAAGAGACAGAATCTTCTCCTTTGTTACACACTGCACTGCTTTCACGCACCACACACATTGCAACCGCACTTCAATCAGATATGACGTATTTCAGCCTTTAGTATGGACTCTCAGGATGGGCATAGGCTACTCTTATTTGGTCTCAGAAAACACAAAAACAGGAGTTCTGCGCGGACAAAGATCTACCACCTGTCAAATAAATTAAACAAACATTTGGGCTTCATCTACAGTAAAGAATGCGATGGAGTATTATTTCGCTGTTTTGTAAATAGTAGAACTGATAAATTATACGTGACGTGGAGGACGTGGTAGCTCAGTTTGTTAGGTGCCTTGGTTAACCGACCGAACCGATCCGATAGGGCGAGGGTTCGAGTCTCGGGTGGCCGTAAGTTGTAGCTACCATATGCCCGGACAGTGGCAACAGATTCGAAACCTGTCACACTGGGACTCAACATAAACATGCGAAATGCGGCGTGTAAAACCTCTGCCCACTCCTGTCGACGGATTAATTACGGCGTGAGATTATGTGTTTAGTAAGTTTTTATGTGTGATAAAGTATAATAAAATAAACAATTACAACACGGTGTGACGGTTGGAAAGTACAGCGGTCTGACTGAAACGTTTCCATGTTTTCACTGAACGCAGTACCACCTTCTTAGCATTGCACAATTGCACATAGCTCACTTCTTACTTTAGTTTTTTAAAGTTTATTAAGCCAAACGGATTACTAGGGGAACTCGATTCGGTACAACTCAATTCGTTTATCGAAGGTTGGAATCGATTTTCTTTCCACGCTTTTAAATCCTGCTCTATTTAGGTTTTAGTTGTGTTTAGATTTATCAATTTGTTAAATTTTTACTGTATGGTTGTTATTTAAATTATTTTATTTACAAATATTTAGGAAACATAAAATTTTTAGTACTTACAAAAAACATTACTGTAATTAATGCATAAAAACAATAAAGTGTTCGTTTTTTGTTGATTTCACAGGAACCTAACGTTATTTCGGGATTGAGTTTGTCAAGCAAGGAAGTGTGTTAAATATCGTCTAAAACAGTTCAGCCGTTTTAAAGTGATTGATAAACATCCATCTCGGATGATGTGGGACAGATAGCCTCGTGATGTACTTAAATATTGTATTTAACAGCTTTTACTAGTGTTTATTTAAATTCCACTATTTAAATAATGTTAGGTTCCTGTGAAATCAACAAAAAACGAACACACACACACAACTACATGGTATACAAAACTTGATTATAGATGGCGCTTAATGTTATTTGAATTAGCTCAAAAATAAAGTGCCGATATCCCCGTTAACAGAGACATGGCGAACGGGCTCAGCGAGAATCCACCAATTGTAAGGTCTATGTATACAAAGTCGCGGGGAAAAGCTAGTAAGATATGAAGTATGAAAGTTCTAGACTTCCAAGAAAATACATCCGAGGTAGAAACAGATCGCTCAGGGGAATAAACTGAAATATAATTCATGTATTACTTTACACAGTGGAACGGAACGGTTTGGACCAGAACAGTGCTTGTAGTTCAGATGTTTTTCTACAACCTCATAGGCAAATAAGCAGAGGGTTACCTGGTGGAAAGTCCTACCGCCGTATATGATACGACAATGCGTGACAATTGTGACTGAATATTAATATTGACGTAAGTTCAAAGTACGCAACGGACCGTGTCTGGGGCGTGCACGGTGATTTGAAACGTTTCATACATTTTGTATGAAACTGTTCATATATAACGGGCCGTGTCCAGGCCAGACCAAACATGGATAGCGCACGGTGAGACCTGAACAGTTTCATACAGAATGTATGAAACGTTTTAAATTGCCAATCCATGCTCGGAACACGGCTCGTTGTAATATAAATCGTCCCTAAAAATCCATAATGAATTTGGGTGAAATATTAATGTGTATTCGAAGACTACTTTCTTCGTGTAAACATGATTACCGTTTTTGCAGTATTAGTATAATAATAATAACCACATCACGACACACCCTTAGACTCAGCCCTGCACTGGAATTAATGAAGGAGTTACAGAGATAGTTATTGCTTTATTTTTATTACAAACAATAGGTTTTTGACTAAAACATGTGTAACCAATCCCTTTGAGTATTCAACAACGTGTCAGATTGTTTCCGAACAACCAAATTAAGAAACAAAAGATAAAAAGAAGAACTTTTGGTAATTAATAAATGTTATCACTTAAGGAGTTTTGTATTGCTGTCGTTTTATTTAAACAAATATAAAATGTTAACAAAGACACGATAGGCTGTAAATAACTCATATTAAGTTTCAACTCATTTAAAATTTAAGGATCAAGACATCAGGTTCGAGTAACAATAGTAAGAGACGCTATACAAAAATATACCTACATTTAAATCCTCCCCGTTTCTCCCACAATAGGGATTTTGTCACCTTGGGAGATAAAGACTTTTACTGGTATCAAATAACAATGAATATTTCTAGATGCTCTTAGTATTTTATATTTTCCGTCTTCCTCTATTTTCTTACAACAAAAAAAAAAGATATCTTCTCAGTTTGTGCGCAGTGTTGCTACTTAACCGACTTACCACCAAGTTTCATATTTTCGCTACGTAAAAGACAGTTTTGTTTCATTTTCTCCTAAGATGTCTTCGCGGTAGACTCGCGGTCCGACTTTTTTCTGCATTTTGGTCTACCTTATAATTTTCTCAATACATAATAAAGTAGACAAAAACGAAAGTTACGAAGATTCTCAACTTGGAGTCGCCCACTGTGGAAAATACATTTCCTAATTCGTTTTCACCAGAAGATCCTGTGCCGCCTGCGCCAGCGGCTCCCTGGAGGCCTTACAGGATCATCTACCTTGTGGCGGGCCGTCCAATACACATCATCGGTTCTTCGAACTATTTGGCTTAACCATTGCAAATTTATCTTGCTTATCCTAGTCGGTGCGCTATGTTGGTTACCTCTGTTTCTCATTACTGAATTAGAATACTGAAAGGATTTAGAGTAATAAGAGATAAATTTGAAGAAAGGGTTTACGTTATTTTTGTTACTTCATAGGATAAAGGACACGATTTATAAACGCTCCGTGTGTTTCAAGCTCAAACTTACCGCCGCCCGCTTACGACTAAATCTTTAATAGTGCTTTAGTTTATCGTGTCTCTTTGTCGAGTTGAAGCTTGTATTTCCAACAGCTGTCGTTACTTTACTATTAAAATTTACTCAACACAATACCTAGTTTAATCATTTAGCTATAATTTACAGGAATTTATGAATACGTACCGGAAGACAGACCTCCTGCGAGGTGTACCGACGATCCTGGTCGAAGGACGCGGGAAGCCGCTGGATGCGGGCAGCTCAGAACCGATCAGTATTGAAGACCTTTCTCCAGCCATGGCCGTCTTCCTGCTGATGATGATAAAATCTGGTAGAGAATCTAATGCCTAGTTAAATAGAGACAGCATCCATAGCTTTGCCCAATCGAACAAGGAATACAGGACTATGACTCAACCCTGCTTTAAGATAATCTTCATCGCAGGAAATAAGGTAAATAGGTGCTTCATAGATAAGAATATTGTATCCAAATCCAGCTTACCTAAAGAGCTGATTTAGCAGAGTCGAGATTTAAATCAAAATATGCAGATGTCATATCACAAAACCTCAACTTATTTGGCAATTCATAATGCGATCTGGTTTGAAAGAAACAGAAGAATCGCCAATGATCTTTCGATGCATTCATAGAAGGAAAACCATTTAGAAGATCTGCATCTGCGGCCATTTTAAGTCCCCAGTAAGAGAAACAATTTGTCTTGCAAATAACACAAAGTTTCGGAATCCAAACCCGGAACTTCTTTAGGTATCAGCGAGTTATTACATTGTTGGGTCACAGCCGTTTGCTTCTTTGCTCATGAAGTTGTTTTAAAAACAGATTCCGATTTCTTTCTTTCCTAAAAATAATGACCGTTCATCTGGGTTCGTACCAAACTCCTTGCTATTTCGGCCGTGAAACAGTTCGCTAAGTTTGGGTTCCAAGAATTGGTGAGCCCACGTTATTGCCGACACGAGAAGTAAACCATCTTTCTTAACATCTGCATGGCCAATGCATTGCTGTTCAGACTAGATTTTCCGGGACTCGAGACACCAAAATTCCCGGTACTACGAAACACGAAACATCACAAACCCCAGTTCAATCACAAGGGCATCGTCGTGTTAATAGGCGGTGGAATCACTTTCCATCAGCTGAACCATCTGCTCGTTTGCCCATGACGTTATCCTAAATTGACATACTTTTGAGTGCGACAAATATTTGAAATCCAGTTGGTTCAGTTCTCTTTGTAATTACTTTTTACTTTAAAACATCAACTTATTTTACACATTATTTATAAAACATGGGCACTGAAGTTCAGAATGATGTGTCGACGATCTCTAACGATGTGGACTTGCAGAAGAAAATGGAAGACGAGCATCTCAGGCTTCAAAGACAGGTGATTACAGTTATCCATCTCACAAAGACCGTTTGGCAATAATTATTACAACTAAATTTTGGTACTTCTCCATAGAACATTAACATAGCAATTCTTAGCATTACATAGCAGTCTTTGATTTTTTGTCCACCACTGTATATAAGATGTTAATTACGAACAATTAAGTGTTGATTCCTTTATAATTGCTTCAATGTAAATCAACATAGAATCCGCTAACTTGCCGACTTCGGTTAAGCTAAGTAAACTGCTGTCTGCCAAAGTTATACCATAACTCAGACCAGGGTCGAATTCAGTAATAAAATTGTGGGGAGTATACTCTTCACCTTTTACAAAACTGACGGCCTTTTTTTAGAGACGCTTTTGGGGAGACTGGAGCTAGACTTCCCTAGTAAAAGCTTAAATGTTTTTGAACGATCTTGAGAGGTTCAGACTGTAAACATCTGCATTTTAATTTCATGTATGTAGGAAACTAGCTGACCTGCTATGGGGATATCTTCGAATCAGTTTTTGGTGGCTTAACTGTTTTTAAACTTCGTCGTCTTTTGAATTTGTATACACCTACTTACTTCAAGTACAAATACGTTATTTACAATAACGTAAGATTGTGCTCAAGATAAATAAATCCAAAATAAATTTGAATCTTCAATACAAATTTAACGTATTTCAAGAGACATGACACACTACCATAGGTAACCGTTGCTCTGTCCGTTGGCAGTAAGCAAACAAAGTCAATAGTAGCTACTTTCGGGGGCATCCAAATAACAGGACACACCTTGGGTGACTACTGGTGAATTTGTATGAAAATATACTCAATGTTTATATCCTCTCTGTAATGGTTTATTTTTCTGAAGCTGCTACTTGTAGCGTTTACCTGACGAGCATTTGCCAATAATGTTACAAGTTGCATTAAATCAGTTCTCTTTTCTCACCAATGTAATGCTCGGATCTGTAACGTTACATTACAGGCAAAGGCAAACACTTCACGAGCAAACAAGTTAGTTTGGTTAAAAAGGCACAGCATCTTTTGAAGCTTAAAAATCTTTTTTAAGGTTACCTCTGATAATTGTCGTAAAAGCAATTCACCTTTAAAGGACCGTTTAACGAGTTCATAAAGATAAGTTTCAAATATGCGAATTGAAAATGTTGTTTTGAACGATTTTACATAAGTAGAAAATATATCAGATTCGGCTCAAAGCGGACTTTCTAACTGAACAGCTCACCTGCTGGAAAGTGTTCGCCTCATTGACACGAAAATGCCCTTGATATCGAATGTCATGAGCCCTATCAATAGGTTGCCTATGCAGAAGATATTAAACACTTACAGTTATTCCATCTAAAGAAGAAAGTTCAACCTTAGTTAGTTGTGTTAGTTTTGACACCCGCCACTCTGTCCCACCACTGCAACTCCTGTTTATCCTTTGATCGAATAATCAACGAATAGTGCAGCTATGCAATGACGTACAGGCTGTGCCTGGACACCCTACTGGCTGTCTTTGGACCCGCAACGAACTTAATCAGAAGAAATAGGAGGTAGTACGAAAGCGGTTTCAGACTTTTTTGACAGGCGTGTATGTGTATTTTTAGTAATCTAGTAAGTACGCACACTAGAACGATCTGCATGTAGTCGTGAAATCACAACCGTAGGCGAACCTTCTTCTTGACTCGGAATATCTAACCTTGTTTTTTCTAACCTAACCAGCCTACCTAAACTACCTACCGCCTACCTAAGTAATTGAACCTGTATTTTATATCCGTTCTAGGTCCGAATGATACAAGCGGATCGTACAAACAGTAATATGGGCGTACATCCATTGTTCCGTGAACAAGACCATTTACTGAGAACTTTGAAGAAAGAATACATAAACCTAGTAAAAGATTTGAAGGTAAACAAAAGTAAAGGTTGAAACTTGAAATTTAAAATGTTGTAAGTATTTGATTAAAAGAGATCGATTAACAGAATAATTGAATATTTATTACGCAACGCAAAAAGTCCTTTAACTGTGTAGATAGATAGGTCATAGAAAAGGTTTTATAGAAAGAAAAATCAACTTTTAAATAATTGAAAATGAAATTCATTAATAATATTGTCGAGTCACAGACATACGTACATTTCTACTTGATCAGGCTGAGATTCAAACAATTGGTCGAGTAGATACAGAGCAAATTGACTGTGACAGACGGACAAAAATCCACTAGTGTTAAAAAAAGATTTCGCGTTTCCTTCCTGCTCTACGGTTTAATCACATTAACCTTTTGAAAATAAAAAATGATAACTTACAAACTAAAAGCTATTCTAACTGAATTATTTGTTAAGTAACTTTTGTTTGCAGATTGCAAGGTCGGGTGCTCATAAGAAAAAGGACAGAAAAATGAGGAAAGATCTAGAAAAAGCACTGCTTTTAAGACAGAAAACCGAGCAAGACTGCGAAGGTAGAGTAGTGACGCGGTTACACTTGTAGCTATAGAAAACTATACCGATCGTTTAACTATTTATAGTATTCTTCAAATGTCAAACAGGTTTAATCATATTTCAATAGAACTACTAATTGAGAGAAGATAATAAATCCAAAAGTTAAGAATGGAGAAAGAAAAAAAACTGCGTACCTTTGTTTTACTTTTTATATGCTCATTCAACATTTTATTATCAGGCACGTCACGCCTGGTAATTCAAACTTATTTACCAATAGAACTTGCGGAAATATATTGTTAGGAATCAGAAATGGTTTAACTAAAAAATATGCAAACGATGCGAATTTTATTAGGTAAAGATAAATTTCAAGAGAATCAACAGAGGATAATGAAAGTAGGTAGGCGTAGGTTTATAGTGAGCAGGCAGCACGTCCGTTCCGCACGATGTCTCGAAGCACAGTCCATCCCTGATGGCCATTTTTATGCACGACTGACGGTGGTAGGGCTGGTGACGTCACCGGTGTACATCAGCTTCGACTTCAATGTCCAACAATAATATTATTAATTTTAATATTTTTAGAATGCCTTCTATTTCCAATTAGTAGTTGAAATTAATTTGAACTTTATGTTAGAACACCGTTAATTGCCAAGAGATATAAATATTTGAACCACTAAACTTACGCAAAATGTAATATTATGATTAATGATTAATCTTTGGTAGCGGGAGTTGCAGCATAGGTAGGCCTCCCGTAAGCTGAGCTGACGATCTGGTAAAGGTAGAGTCGCTGGATGCAGGCAGCACAAGACCGATTGTTGTGGAGAACCTTTTGGGAGGCCTTTGTCTAGCAGTGAATGTCTTTCAGCTAATGATGATAAAAGAATAAATGAATTTATGTCTAATTTATGTTATAGGCTTTTGATTTCCATCTAAAATTTAAATTTAAATTTTAATGATAAATAAAGCTTTAAAATAATAGCTCCAGGCTTCGTTTCGGCCTTAATTTAAAAATCTTTCTTTGGTTTCAGTTTCCTTCGCTCCTTAGAGTTATAAATTTATGTAAATAAATAATAGGTTCTATTGAAGTTCTTTGAAACATTTGTATCTAATGTACACAATTTAAGTGGTAGCACTTTTACTTCAAATTACTAGCCGATCCCAGGACGGCAGGATCCAAAAGCATCTCAGTTCTTCGAAGCTTTAACTTAGTAAATCGGTTGCTTTGTGATTTAAAAAGGGAGATTTTTCCGTCGAAATTGGGACAAAATTAAAACCGTAAATTATCTTGCATAGACTTTTTTAGCTTAAGGAATAAACAACAGCAAGTTTAAACAAACAAGTGAGTGTTTAAAAAAGTGAGTGTAGTTTTCGCCATTGAGTCCCCGAAAAGGTGGCGCAGAGGTTGTGCCGCGCGGGAAATTAAATTTGGGCCTAAAAATTGGGACAGTTCCCGCAAATGCGATACGTCTGGATCGTACACTACAGTATAACTTTGTATAAGTGTATTAAAAGTTAATCCACTTTATATGTCAAACGTTTTTTGTAAACTTAGTCGACTAGACCCGCCTCAGATTCGCTCGATTGGTTAAGTTTTTATTAAGCTATACAAAATTTCACACGAAATAGGACGCTTTTTTCCAGAATTTTACACATTTTTTTCCTATCATAATAGTTATAAAAATACATCGCAAAAATATTTCCAATCGTCTCCCAATTGCTAAAGTATAAGAGAAGCGTAAAAGATTTCGTTTTAATTGTGTTAGTAGACTATAAAATTGCGACACAAGTTTTTATTCAACATGACTTGATAGAAAGTAAACCGCCTCCTATCGACACAAAGATGCCCCTGATGTCTAAAACGCATAGAGCACTGCCAATACGTTTCCCATTTAAAGGTAAAGATTTTATACCTCTCATGCCGGTACCCTGGATCTCCAATTCTTCGAACCGAAATATAGCGTACTGCTTCACGGGAGAAATAGAAAGGAGGGTTGTACCTACCCAGACGATCGAGCACGAAGATCTACCACCAGTAAAATTAGACGTTAAAATAATCCTTAAAGTATTACCTTTATTAAAGGAGGCGAATCTTTAATGGAACAACTGGACGACCTAATCAAACTGAACTCCAAACACAATCTTCGACTCAGAAGCTTGGCTGAGATCGGCAAAGAACAGGTAACATCTACAATCGCTATTCAAAAAAACTATTTAGTGAAATAAAAAAATAAAACTATTCATACTGCACGAGCCAGAAGGCGTTGTGTTGGGCAGGCCTTCCAATAAAAGAGGTACATACAAGCGGCGTTATTTGGAGAAGCCTATATCCAGCAATGAACATCTTCTGGCTGATGATGAATTCAAACCGCTCTAAAAATCTCCTGATTTTGTTTAAGATACCATACCTTCATTCAAAAATCACTTTAATATCTTACCCAAAACTAAATCAAGCAAAGCTTTTGTCCTTCAAATTAAGCAACGATGGGGGTATTCACATGACCAAGTAGACTATTTCTATGATTTTTTAGGGAAGTATTCATACATCAGGTAAGATTACTTTGACAAACCAAAACCTAAATGAAAAAAAAGAAAACTTAAGCAGTTGCTTCATAGTCTCTTTTCCATGTGTTACTATGAAAATGGTTTAGGCCCGATGAAAACCAATAAAATTGTCTCTTTCACTATTATTTCTTTGATGTCTCATGCCGGCTCCTTCGAAGCGAGGTCGGTACCAAATCGTCTAGTTTGGTAATGTAGATCTACCTTATTCTTCAAGTTCTATACCACCAAAAAATACAATTTTAATTGTTTCAGTTAAATGAACGCAGAGCTCAAAGTGAATTGCGTTTAGTATCAACCGAGAATAAACTGGAGACAGCGACGATCCGGTACAACAGCCTCCAATTTGAGAACAAGAAGATTCGAGAAGAAATAGAACACATGCTGAAGGATAGGTTGATAATAATATCCAAAATACATCACACACAGTGACTCAATCCTGCAGTAAGATTGAATAATCTTGTGTCGCTGGAACCAAGAAACGATATACTCCTTAGACAAAAATACTACATCCAAAATCAGAAAGCGAAACAACACATCTTCCAAATAACACAAAGTTCCGTTCCAAGGATTCCAGTCTAACATTTCCACCGTACAAAAGACCATGAATAATTTGTTTTTAATATTCGAATCAAACTAAAGAAACAATTCCGAATACCAGTTCAATACAGAGAGGAACTATTTTATTTTGTTTTAGTAAATTTTGACTTGTCATTTTTCTAGAGCCCTCTTCAACCAAGCCTGGGAGAAGATGATCAAAGTCCTCACTAAGGGGAAGAAATACCTCCGCGAGATGTTCGAGTCGTCAAGCGTTGCTTACGACCAGCGAGACGAATGGTGCAGTAAATTGAGGTCGCTTCAGATCAAAGGGAATATAGAACAGATGACACAAGTCCAAGTAAGTATGATCACAAGCGTCCCAACTATATCGTTTAGAAAGTAGGAGAAAGATTTAAAGCTGCCACTATAAGGTATAGTGTGTTCTTAGTGACAGGTTGCGAACCTGTCGCCACTATTTGGGCACAATGAGGAACATGGCAGCTACAATGTACGGCAATCCGAGACTCGAACCCTCGATTTGTCGGGTAGGGTCGGTCGGTTAACCAAGGCACGTAACATTCTGAGCCACCACGTCCTCAGGTTTAAAATTATCGAGTGCGAAATACGCAGTTACTGAGGTTGAATTATCAGGGTATGATTTGAGGCTCAGCGTGATAAAAGCTAGGTTAAAAAATACTGACTAATCAGTTTTTTGATATGCAAAAGATTTCAAATAATAAAGATGAAACATAATGCATGTTCTAATTGTTTTCTTCAGGAAATGAGGGATATTCAGAACCATTACGACCATGAGATGAAACTGTTTCAATTCCTTTCAAAAAAAGGACTTATTAGGATCAACAAGAGTGAAGAAAAAAGGGCAGCGGAGCAAGCGATAAAAGAAAATGAAAAAATAGTAGCAGAAATAAAGAAGCAAAGGAAAATACTGTCTGATATCGATGTTAGTTGTTTCAGTAATTTAATAATAAAAATAATGATCTTTACTTATCAAGACTACCAAACGTACAAAACTATATATAATGGTCCACACACTGTATGAACATAGCCCTGGGGCCTATTAGATTTTGTAATAAACAGAATCTTGTAGACTTGTATTTTTTTACAGTTAGTAAGAACAGGACCCTGTGCATTTCGATTCTTATGCTATCTTTCCTATTTTACCATAAGAATGTCTAAATAAAAAGACTTAGATTACAGTTAAAACCAACAGTATTGCAGTCTAAGGATTGTCTTTAGTAAGACACCAAGTTAAAGAAGAAATATTGCAAAAAGTTCATGCAAATATTGAATGATTTTAGAACTACACCGAAGAAACCAGTATCTCCAAAGTTATAGAGAACTTCAACGCTACGGAAGTGGAAAACATGTCCAAGTATCGACTCATATGTGAGTTCGCTGCTGAAAACGAGATCCTTGGAAACGAAGTCAAGATTATCAGAAGAGACATCGGTTAGTATTGTTGCAAAACTTTAGATTTGAAGTGTAGTGTGTCAATGTTAATGTACCTTTTTTTTTTAGATCATTTCTGTTAATATTATATTTACACCGCTGTATATTAAAATGTAATGGTCTATTACCAATAGCTATGACAAAGGCTTCATGTTACGAAATTTTCAAAGTATTTTAAACAGTTGAGGACGTGGTAGCTTAGTTTGTTACGTGCCTTTGTTAACCGACCAACCCGGCCCGACAAGTCGAGGGTTCGAGTCTCGGGGTGCCGTAAGTTGTAGCTGCTATGTTTCTCGTTGTGCCCGCATAGTGGCGACTGATTCGCAACCTGTCACACTGGGACTTAACACAAATGCGAAATGCGGTGTGTGACACCTCTGCCAAGCCATTCGAGGGATTACAGCGTGAGTTTTTGTTTATGTATGTGTATGTTTTATTTTAAACAGTAAATAGGTTATTTTTTGTGAATAGTCAGATCTACAATCAACAACATTAATTGACGGTGAATTCTATATTAGTTCACCACAAGTTTTGTTTTCAATTAAGTTGATAGAAAAGACTGCAATGAAAACCAAGAGGCGCGTTTAGAAGAAAAACTTCAAGAACTAAAAAACAAACTGAACCAACAAAAGGCAAGAACAGAAGCAATGAAAAATAAAGTAAATGAAAAAGAAGCCCTGTTAAATAATACTATGGACAAACTTAACGAAATATTCAAGTGAGTTGCACAAGTTATTTGGACAAACATGTAGAAACGTATGTCACTGGTTTGAGAATCTAGATATTTTAAGTTTAGAAAAGTTTCTGCCAGTCCTTCAATATACGAGTAGTATCTGCCAGTCTTTCAATGTACGAGTAGTGTCTGCCAGTCTTTCAATGTACGAGTAGTGTCTGCCAGTCTTTTAATGTACGAGTAGTGTCTGCCAGTCTTTCAATGTACGAGTAGTGTCTGCCAGTCTTTCAATGTAACAGTAGTGTCTGCCAGTCTTTCAATGTACGAATAGTGTCTGCCAGTCTTTCAATGTACGAGTAGTGTCTGCCAGTCTTTCAATATACGAGTATTGTCTGCCAGTCCTTCAATATACGAGTAGTGTCTGCCAGTCTTTCAATATGCGAGTATTGTCTGCCAGTCTCTCAATATACGAGTAGTGTCTGCCAGTCTCTCAATATACGAGTAGTGTCTTCCAGTCTCTCAATGTACGAGTAGTGTCTGCCAGTCCTTCAATATACGAGTAGGTCTGCCAGTCTTTCAATATACGAGTTGTGTCTTCCAGTCTCTCAATGTACGAGTAGTGTCTGCCAGTCTTTCAATATACGAGTAGTGGTCTGCCAGTCTTTCAATATGCGAGTATTGTCTGCCAGTCTCTCAATATACGAATAGTGTCTGCCAGTCCTTCAATATACGAGTAGTGTCTGCCAGTCTCTCAATATACGAGTAGTGTCTGCCAGTCTTTCAATATACGAGTAGTGTCTGCCAGTCCTTCAATAAACGAATAGCATCTGCCAGTCTCAATAAAGTATCTGTTAGTATTTCAGTATAACATCTGCCAGTATTACAAAAGCAAGGAAAACTAAACCAATCAGACCGCAGGCAGAGATAAAACAACTTTTGTATTCTTGTCTGATAACCTAAGACCAGGTCCATTCTTACATCTTCAATATCAATAAAACTATGTATGACCTGAAACGACTTTTCACTATTAAATCACCGAAAATCCTAACTTTACGTCATAACTTTCCCCACAAATAGATTTTGGTATTAGAATGGAATAAATCTTTTAAATTATAGAGTTACACAGCTTTTGTACAGCAGGCTGTTTATCTGGCAGCCAATCACAGTGAAATTTGAACTTACGACTGCGTTTCTACCATGATTTAAGATAAGTTTTTTATTTGACTTATGCAATTGACCACAACAGAGGTTCGTTCTATTTCTTCTGTTTAAATGCGTTGGGGGTCCCATGACAGCATGCATGTCAGGGCATGTGTTCATTGCATAGCTGTTTTTTTTGTTTTAAAATGACGTCAATATTGATTCTGGTTAACAGGATTTACGGTAGTAGGACATGAGGACGTGGTAGTTCATGTTACGTGTCTTGGTTAACGGAACAACCCGACTCGACAGGTCGAGGGTTGGGTTGCCGTCAGTTAAAGCTGCCATGTTACTTATTATGCCCGGATAATGGCGAGAGATTTGCAACTGTCAGACTTGGACTCAACATAAACATGCGAAATACGGTGTGTTACTCTGCCAACACTTTTCGAGGGAATACGCTTTTGTTATGTTTCCTGTTATGCAGTAGTGGAACAGAGTGGTGGGTGTGTCAATGATTTGTAGAAGCGGTCTTGATGCTTCGTTTATGCGGTAAAGACAAAATAAGGTTCTGGTAAAAGGCGCTTTGCTAATATTAATATTAAGTATCAGCTGTCGCTAGTGGCAATAGGTATATCTGACAGACACACTGGCTATACGTTCAGTGACTCCGGATGTCAAACCATCCTTTAACAATTAATCATCTCGTGCTCGTCACCATCACGTGCTCGTGACGTCACTCAGACGTTAATGACTGAAGCATGATGATCACTTTTAGTTAACGAAATACACGAAAACTGATTTAACTTTAGGGTTGACAATTTTGTTTTTTATTTTTAGTGTTTTTGAGAATAATGTACACAGGAATAGAAAAATCTTGACTGACGATTGACTGAAAAATCGATTAACGCTTAATCTAAATGGGTGGGGTTGAAACTTAGCTCTCAGATTGAGAAATCACACCAATAAGACTTATGAACTCAAAAATTTGCGCTAGAAGTCACCGAGAACAAGTTGCTAGTTGAATAAATTTTTAATCAGTTATTTTAAACTTTATTAATTAGGGACAAGTATTATTTTTGAGCGTATTTCTTTGACAAGTTATTTATTTACATACATGGAAAATGTTTATCGCAAGCTCAAGGGAGCTTATTACTGAAAATTTTGAAAAGCATATGGCCACAATACCACCTGATGATCAAAGACGATGTGACCGACGACAGAGCATATTTGCCTAGAAAGTGCCAAACTATTTTCGACTTGAACATACATATCCAAGTTGTTGTGCTCAAAAAAAACGTCATCTGTCAGATGTAGGTATATTTGTTATAATCTTTAAAAGACAACTAAAACATAGATTTATGAAAACATCAAAAATAACAATACATTATATTGTACTAAAAGCAAATTTAAAATAAATTTGGGCATAACGTTGTTAGCTATAATAGAAACTCTAAGTGTACGCACTTAGCTGTATTAAAAAGTTACATTTGCTTTCTCCTAAAGTATGAAGGTTAGTAATTTTAAGAAATAATATTCATGGAAAAGATAGCAGCCTAACTAGGAATGGATTTATTTTTCCCACGTTTTTATACACTCACTTTCTTGTTTGTTTGTTTGCCGTTCCGGTTGGATTTTTGCAACTCAATTTTGAGGCACTTCCCGATAAGCTAGCAGGCTGAAATTTTCAAGGTAGTTTCAAACCCAATGACAATGTAATTTACAACTATAAAAACGGCTAGACCGATTTTGATAAAATTTGTATGGAGTGACTTTTGAGGCAGTTCCCGATAAGTTAGCAGGCTGAAATTATCGGTAAACAGACCAATAACAAAGATAAAATATAAAAATAATTAATAGATTTAAAAATCTAAAACCCACGTTTTTAATGTCTTAAAAATAATAAAATACTTTTGAGGCCCCTCTTTCAGCCCCGTAGGGTTAGTTTCTTATTTTAGGACATTTAAAAATGTGGGTTTTGATCTATTAATTTAATTACTTTTAATTAGATTATTAGTGGATAACGCGAGCGTACTAAATAAATAAAATAAATAAACCACATTACGACACACACTTTAACTCAGCCCTGCAGTAAGTATCTTAAGAACTTGTGCTACAGGAACTAAGCAACGATATGGTATAAACTATATAGATAAGAATACTACATCCAAAACCGGTAAGCAAAACAATGCGTCTTGCAAATAACACAAAGTTCCGTCCCGCCGTGATTCGAAACCAGACCACCACTGCGCCACGAAGTTCGTCAAAAATTGTAATGCATCGTTAATGTTAACGATAGGCTAACGTTGACTGCAAACCAGTCGCACAGTGGTCTACTGTCAGGGAATTTAGAAACAATATTTCTGTTATACTTTCCTATATTTATTGAATATTAAAGGCACGGGTAGCTCCGTTAAGAGCTTTTTTTGTATGGGTGAAGTCACTTCAAGTACATTTCCACACTATTTGAAACTGAAGGGCTGGTACTCATATGAGTTACTTTCTTCCTTCGTGTGGTCTAGTGGGCACACAAAAAGAAATAAATAATAAATAAATAACCACACGCACACGCTGGGAGAGAAGTCTGAAACCGCTTTCTTACTACCTCCTATTTCTTCTGATTAAGTTCGTTGCGGGTCCCAAGACGGCCGTTAGAGTGTCCGGGCACAGCCTGTGCGTCATTGCACAGCTGCATTATTAGTTGATTATTCGATCAAAGGACGCCACTGTTGATCCTGGTGAACAGGAGTTGCAGTGATGGGACAGAGTGGCGGGTGTGCCCCAAAAAAAAAAACGCGGCGCTTCTCTCGTAATTAATTTCAAAGTTTAAAATTTTAGGAATAGAAGTGGATGAGAAGAATTAATTACCAAAAAGATTTTTTCAAATTCAAATTCAAAATGTTTTTTATTCAATTATACTTAAAATAAGTGCTTTCAAATCGTATTTTTTATCTACCACCGTTTCGGAATGCTATCTAAAGGAAAACTGCTTTCAAATCGTCGTTCGGAATGCTATCTATGGGGAAGAAGCCGGCAAAAAACCTCCGTTGTTGCTTTTTTCCAAAAATGTACAATAGTTTTCACTACATTTTGGAATATTTAAGTTTTCTAACTATTTCATACAATTTTAAGCTTAAATTTCTTATTTCGAGTTTCCACATTTGTATTAGTAACGCTAGTTGTAAGTTCCAAGCAAGTAGCTGAGATGTAAAGACCACGTATAGCAGACGATCAATTTTGCAGCAACTCAGTTGAGAGTTACAAAATGGCTTAAATGGATTGCCTGGATTGGCTAACTGGATTCCACGTAAGGTTTCCATTGCGAACTATTAAAACGATTGGAATTAACTTTTAAATTAACTTTTCTTGGTTAACTGAACAGTTTTTTTCTAAAAGATCATTTTTGCTGTCAGTACAAGTCAACTTTGAGTTTTTTGCAAGACGCATTGTTTTGCTGACTTACTAATTATTCGTATCTTTATAGTATCGCTGCACAGTTCCTGTGACACTATATTTTTATTTATTCTTGTGAATTTTTGTGATTATTATTATGAAACATAAACCAAATTCAATATCTATTGGATTTTCGGTTCTATAACTAAAGGGTTCCGAAGAGAACCTATTACTATGAAAGGGGGCAAAGGAACAGGAAATGTAATTTTTGGCGTATTTTCTCGGCTAACAATTAACGGTGCAAAACGTGTATGATGTCTGTCTTGACTTAAATTTTTTGGACAAAACTTACCAATTCACGTCATTTAATTTTCACGTCTTGTCTTTATTTTTTATTTCAAAAGAGAAGACTTAATTTCGAGATTAGTGTCATTTCTAAGCTCAAGGAAAAACTAGAGTAATTTCGTTCTATTTCTTGGGTGTTTATTAGTTCTGTTTTCTATACTCAGTCATGTATCGTTTTCTTACTTAGTACCCGTCTAGACTCCCAGACGATGGTATCTGAACTGATTTCGGATTTACCCATGCATTTCATCCACGTGATTATTTAGGCTGTTATTAATTAAATAGCTTTTTTATTTATATTATCATTTGGCTACATTCTTACCAAGACAAATATAAATAACTTGTTCATGTTAAATAACTCATTAAAGAGTTTTGGCGATTAAATAATACAATAAGAACCATCTCGATCACGACAGCTTTACAACAACAAAAAAACTATAACAAAATCGGCCCAACTGCTTAGACGCTACGATACCGCAGACAGACACAAAGATACACGGATAAACACGTTAAACTTATAACACCCCTTTTATAATTAGCTAGATTAGACGTTTTTAATTGACTCTTCACCATCCTTTTATCAATTAATATATATTTTTATTGATAATAACATATTGACGCATTTTAGGGTTCCGTACCCTAAAGGTAAAACCAAACGTCTGTCTGTATGACAGTCAGCGGTTTCTATCTCATAAACCGTATAATAGCTAGACTGTTAAAACATTCAGAGAATGTTTATTTCTGTGGCCGCTATATCAACATATACTAAAACATAAATAAATAAAAAACTTGAGGGGGCTCCCATACCAAGAAACGTGATTAAAATATAGAAATTTCTTACTTCCTCTTGTTAACTTTAACGAAATTATCTAACTATATGTAGTCTTTTAAGATGGAACCCATCATGTCTGAGCCCGACTCAAAATAGTTTTTAATAATGAATTAAAACCTCTATGCTTGGCTTTTTATAGAGCAATGCTAATGATTTTGCTCACAATGTAGATCGACAGCATATTATGTACGTGTCAGCATAGCATGAAATGGAGAATTTTATGTATTAACCACCTGTGCATGCTTATATACATCTTGAAACATATGAGCAACGATTTACTAAACTAGAACTAGATGCACAATCAAGTGTTTCCGGCTTAATGTACCCTTATCTCAAATTATTTTATTACACAATTTAATACTATTTTTGTGCTTAAAAGAACTTTGTCGCTAATGAACAATATCATCCTATTAAGGCAAGTTATACGAAAACTGCTACAAAAACAAATATTACGCTAAACATTTATTTTTAGGCCCAAATGAACCAAATAAGAAATATAAATCCGTTAGATTTACTCAAATATCTGACTTATTCACTAAGTTATAAAGCTTCAGAGTTGTTGGATAGACAGAAAGATCCAATATGTACAATGACGTCAAAGTACATAGGCGCCATACAACTTCCGTAAAAAAGGGTGTTCTGATGAGCGAGATAGATTATATTTACTTTTGAAGGATATATATTCCTGGTTTATCGTTCAATTTTCATTCTGTTTTCACTGTAAATATACAATTTTTACATACTTTACGATAAATTGATTAAAAAATCAAATTAAATTTAATGAATAGTTGAGGTCTGCAAAAACACATACTGTCATATTAACACTAAATTTAATTATTTTTTTTTGAAAATCGGTTTATATAAGTCCTTTTTTTTATCGCTTTATATACCTTTCAGTACTGAATAGAGGTGAAATTTGCATTTATTTCTAATACAACTAAAGATCTATCTCTCTCTGCCTCTATCCTAAATTGATACCACTTCTAAACTAAATAGATTTATAACTAGCTGACCCCGCAAACGTTGTTTTGCCATATAAATAATTTTAAAATGGCTATAAAAAAATAGGGGTTGATGTAAAAGGGTAAAAAATTAGGGTTGTATGTATTTTTAATGCGACATAATAAAAAACAAAGAAATTTTAAAAAAATCTAAAAATTAAAGAAAAATGTTAAGGTTGGACAACTCTTATCAATAAGGGGTATGAAAAAAAGATGTTGGCCGATTCTCAGACCTACTCAATATGCTCACAAAATTTCATGAGAATCGGTCAAGCCGTTTCGGAGGAGTACGGCAACGAACATTGTGACATGAGAATTATATATATAAGATAGTAGATAGAGTGAAGTTCTGGAATATTATAGAATATGTAGTTTTCATTCATTTAAAAAAACTTTTTACCATTACTACCATATTTCCATGTGAGAAAACTGTTTGTGTGCGACGAACAATTAATGCGATAACTGTTGCATAAGATTAAGATTTATAGTAAGCTTTTTACTTCAATGTCTTTTTGTGTCATGATTTGTTTTTTATTTAACTAAAATGTATGAAATAAAAAATATAAATTTTGTTTTTTTTTAAAAACGAAACATATTTTCTAAGACATTCACATTTTCTACCCGACTACGGGGGTCCCGGAGTGGGGGAGGTACCCGGGGGGGGCATTTCAAAGGTATATGTGTGTTCCACCGCAGCTCCTTAACAAATCAACCGTTGAATAAAGATTCTCATTTATTATCCAAGTTACATATAAGGTGATAATTTTACCTGCACTAAGTATTAAGTAACTTATAGTCTTTTGGAGTTTATAAGGATGCTAAAAGGTAAGACTCTAGGTATATTTAAATACTATAATTTTTGGTTTCGGTGCCAAAGCAAAATGCAAACAAATTGAGAACCTCCTATTTTGAAGTAGGTTAAAAACCCCGTTATTAACTAACTCGTGTTACAAAGTACAAAATAATTAATATCGAGTATACAAGTGAGATGTCAAATGGAAATGAAAAATTAGAAAAACCCGACCTTGAAAGTGTACATACTTACATTGTACTAACCTGTAATATTTAATTAACTACCTAGCTAAATATTTTATTCGTCGAGCCTTTGGCACTATATCAATCCCGTCGGTCTTGGAACCAGTTGGTCTTAGTCGAAACAAAGGTAAGAAACGAGATGGAATGACTATGGTGCCTTGGTCAATAGGTTGTCTCTTAGTTTGGGACATCACTTGTGTTGACGCCTTGGCTCATTCCCATCTCCCTAGAACATGTCTTTAAGCTGGTTCAGCCGCTTCCTTTGCCGAAGAAGCCAAAAGGCGCAAATATGTATCTTTCGTTAACAATTACATAGTTGAGCCGTTTGGTTTCGAGACTGGGTTCTTGGGGTGCGAATTTCAAATGATTATTCCTAATTTTAAATGTTAAAGCTTAGCCTTAGCTTTTAAAAAAGAGGAACAAAGAAGATCCAGATTATGCATTGACTTCAAAGATTTAAATAAAATAGTTATCCCACAAGCTCAGCCATTTCCGTTAATTGAGGACTTAGTAATAAAGACAAGAAATTGAAAAAAAAATTCAACCTTGGACATAAACTCAGCATTCTGGTCTATCCCGCTACGCATTGAAGACAGAAAGAAAACTGGCTTTGTCACACAAAAAGGCCATTATCAGTGGACCTGTTTACCATATGGATTAAAAACTTCATCAGCGATATTTCAAAGGATATTAAGTATCATACTAAAAAAACATGGATTAACTGAATTTACAGTTAACTATATTGATGACATCTTAGTCTTTTCGAATTCTTATACTGAACATATCAATCATTTGACGCAATTATTAGAGGCGATAAAAAAAGGTTTCCGGCTTAAGTTCACTAAGTGTACATTTGCTTCAAGTTCAGTAAAGTACCTTGGTCATGTGATACAAAATAACACAGTGCGACCAGTGGCAGATAACTTAGTTTCTATAAGAGAGTTCCCAACACCGAAGACTCAAAAAAATGTAAGACAGTTTTTGGGAAAAATAATTTTTTATCGAATATACATACCAAACAATTCCATTACTTTAGAACCACTGCATAAGCTACTCAGAAAAAATCTAAAGTTTGTTTGGTCAGCAGATTGTCAAAACTCATTTGAAGAAATAAAGAAATTAATGTGTTCACACCCCATCCTGGAAATTTTTGATAAAGATTTGCCAATAAGAATATACACTGTTGCGTCTTTGGAAGGAATTGGAGCTGTTTTAAAACAAATACAGCCAAACGGAGAAGAAAAGCCAGTAGCTTACTTTTCGAAAAAGCTCAATGACGTACAAAAGAAAAAAAAGGCTATCTATTTAGAATGTTTGGCCATCAAAGAAGCCATACAATATTGGCAGTATTGGTTAATAGACAAGTCATTTATAGTTTATTCTGATCACAGGCCGTTGGAAAATTTAAATATAAAATTTAGGCCTGATGAAGATCTGGGAGAATTAACCTATTACTTGTCACATATATAATTATAAAGTAAAATAAGCACCAGGTAAAGAAAATTTAGAAGCCGATTGCTTAAGCAGGAACCCTGTATTAGATGCAAATGCATATTTAGAAGAACAATTAAAAATAGTAAATTTAATAAAACTACAGGAAGTACTTACAGACCAAGAAAAACATAAGGACATTCAGAAACATAGAAACATTTATTTAAAAAATAGACACAATATATATTATGAGAAAATAAAAAAAAAGAGAAAAAATAATATTGTCAGAAGAATTTAGCCTAAAACTAATAAAAAAAGTGCATGAAAATATGTGTCACATAGGTATAAGACAATTACAGGTAAAAATTGGAAAACAATATACAATAACAATAAAACACGAGGACAAGTCAAATATGGTTTAATGTCGCAATTAGGACCTGCAACTAAGCCCTTCGAAATTGTTTCGATTGACACCATTGGTGGATCACGATCCACAAAAAGATACCTTCACCTCCTAGTGGATCATTTTACAAAATACGCATATATAGTAACCTCGAAGACGCAGAATGCAAAGGACTTCATAAAACTACTAAATAATGTAGTAAAAGATTTTGAAATCGGCATAGTTCTGTCTGATCAATACCCGGGAATAAACTCCAAGGAGTTCAAAGATTTTTTAAATGCAAAATCAATACAGCTGGTTTTCACAGCCGTAAATGCACCATTCTCAAATGGTTTGAATGAGAGACTAAATCAAACTTTAGTGAATGAAATCAGATGTAAAATGAATGAAAAAGGGAGTACTATGGCTTGGACAAAAATTGCACATGATTGTGTGAACAAATATAACAATACTGAACACACAGTCACTGGTTTCACACCAGGATACCTTCTGAATGGCTCAGATGATTCATTGCTGCCAAACGAATTAAAACTAGAAAAAGCAGTAGATGATTGGATTAAAGACAAAAAACTTGCACATGAAAATTCAATTATGTAAGTCACATAATTATAATAAAATGATAAATGACAAAACTAGAACATATCATAGATTCAATACAGGTGATATGGTATATGTGGAAAATGGACACAAGTTAAACAGAAAAAAACTAGACGAATTAAAGATTGGACCTTTTGAAATTAAAGAAAATTGAAATTTCAAATTCTATATATAGAATCAATACAGGTCACAAGAAGCTGGAGTCAAATCTTTTTCACATTACAAAGCTCGTTCCAGCACCTGCGTAAACATGAAAATAATACTACTGATCGCAGACAGTTTGAAAATTTTCTACTGTGGTGAGAAAACTTTCTTCTCAGGGAGGGGAGATATAAAGAAATAAGATTCCTTTAAATGGTCTACAGTGCATAGCTCTGTTGGTAAAGTAGAAATAATACTTAGAAGGACAACAGATGGCGCTGCCACCTTCATTGCTTGTCTGTCAGTATAACAGAATTTGTTTTACTAAAGATGGCGAATGTGCTGTAGTGAGATTATAAAACCGAAAGTTGTATTACGACGAAATTAAATAGTTGAAGTGTAAAGTGGGAATCGACATGCCAATAAATAAATTGTCTTATAAAACGACATTTAAAGTTGACAACTGTAGACCATTTAAAGGAATCTTATTTCTTTATATGTATCTAAACAAATGTATTTGTTTAACTATACCTAGCGCTATATATAGTTTTACTACACAAAATCAATCTTGTTTGTGAATTTTCTGTAGTGGGGTTTTAGTTTTAAAAACTGACTTTTTTTCCAGCTCCGCTTGAGTGAAATTTTATTCAAGCGACGCTGAGGCGGGTAGAATTAACAAAAACAACAACAGATTCCGCTGTACAAACAAACAAACCGCATCGCCATTTCGAACCCAAACACGTTTTGATGTCAAACAGATACTAGATTACTGTGTATTCATTGGTAAAATCAAATTTACATATAACTGTGGTTGAGGCTTTGTGTTAATACCTAAATACATAGCAGTTATAAGTGTCGACGGGTTTGACTAAGTATAACGTATAGCTACAGGTATTGATACCTAGATGTTCATTACGTCATATGTAGAAAGGACACTTTAGTTTACTTTTGTGCGTTTTAGCGCTTCTGGTTTAGCAACAGTTATTTAATACTACATGTTTTGCAAGCGTGTATTGAAAACCGATCGAACAGCCCTAGAATTTGCCTGCGACTTTGTCCGCGAAGGACTTGTGTGTTTATACAAAATCTAGCCTTTGCTAACCTGGAAAATGTTATAAATATTCATTAACATCATTACCCTAGTCTTTTTTTCATTTGGAGTCGACTCTCCGTGTCGATTTGCTGCATTACTCAGTTGGAAAATCACAATTACAAAGTTAGGAAGAACCTCAAGACGATATCGTCTTGAGCGCAAGCCTGGTTAAAACATGACACTAGACCAGGAGAAATGGGTTCATTTTCCGTGGCACAACCGTTCTCATTATGATTAGTGTCATACATGAAAATGGCCAAGAGGCGGGAACAATATTGTGGCACTACTTTTCTAGAGTTGTGCCACGGGAAACGCTGTTTTAGCCGTTGCAAAAGTGGTTGTGCCACGGAAAATTATTTTTACCAGTCGTGCCAAGCGGTTGTGCCACGGACAAAAAACGCATTACACCGAGTCATGTGTCATGTCATAACCGGGCTTACGCCTATCGGCTTTAGGTACTTCCTTAGATGCTTTCGAAGTCGACTTCCTCCTTCAAGGATATCATTGAGGCTTTTTAGTCATGGGGTTAAAGTCCCTTATAAATTGATGAAAGAATTTTCGAACTTGCATGAGAAGCTACAAAGATAATTTATAAAGCATGCCCATGAGCAAACAAGCAAATGGTTCATTAAGGAAAGTGATACCGCTGCCTATTGATACGACGATGCTTTACCTCCTTCAGACATACTACGTTTATGTTAATACATCTATCTATGACGCTTATCTTTTTCAATCCTTACTAATATTATAAACGCGAAAGTTTAAGGATGTATGGATGAATGGATGTTTGTTACAACGCAAAAACAATTGAATGAATTTTAATTAAACTTTACGATAATATAGCTTTCACATCAGAATAACACACAGGCTATAATTTATAAAGATATTGTGTGAATTGTCCGTAATATAATGATAACTGTGAAGTTCTAAACTATTAGAACCATTTTCGACTTCTACGCGACTTTATATGTACGACGATATATATATATGTATGTAAATAAAAAATATATATACAATTTTACAATTATTTATACTTCGTTACGAAACTTTTCAAATTATATTTCAAAATTGAAAACGTGTTACAAACGAACATCCGTTTCAAATGTCATGTACTCGCTCAAATTGACTGACAACAAAGCTTTGTTAAATAAAAAAAATCTTTACTCGCTTTTTATCAACCCAGGTTTAATAACATAATGGACAACTAGGAAATTTATAGAATCTATATTTTAAATCATCATTTTTTGTTTCCCTATTCACTATTAAATCAATTATAAAATAAAACTTCGGAGATCTATCAGAAAAATAATTTTTTTGGGGTTTTTAAGAAAGAAAAAAAGAGATCCAACTTTTGAGGATCTGTTTCTTACATCATCCTATTTCTTCTGATTATATTCGCTGCGTGTCCAGCAGTTGCCGGTGGTATGTCCGTGCACATGGCCTCTGTTTCATTGTACCTTCAACTGCTATAGTCGGTTCAAAGGACACCACTGTTGATGCTGGTTAACAGGAGTTGCAGTGAGACAAAATGTAGGGTATTATTCAATCCTTTGTCCTTCCACAAGAGAATCCCCTGGATGATTTTACTCTTAAAATATTCTTTGACTGAAATGAAAACTTTAATAAATTTGACAGCCTGACGCAGCGGTGTAAACAGACAGAAGAGAATTCTGGAGCGGGAGCGGAACTCTGTATTATTTGCCAAACGCATTGTTGTTACAACATTGTTGCTTAGCACCTACGACAGATTGATACTGAAAGGCTGAGTCAATGTGTGTGTCTTTATGTGGTTATTTATTAATATTAACTAGCATTTTCCTATTACTTCTTTTGCATAAATTAACATTAAAAATCGCTATAAAAAGAATTTTAAACGTCAATCAAAGTGAACTATCTTTGTTCCTAATTTCATCTAATCATTCATTCATTTCATTTCATTTCTAGCCGTCTTGCATGATTGATTAACAAACATCCAAGCATTCAAACTTTCATATTTATAATATTGCAAGAACTATCCCTTCTACATATTCATATTGGTGATCTACAACTAGTATCAATAAACACAATAGTTATATGGTTAGTAAGTGCGTGGATCCATTACCGAGCGACACTGTCTAACCTAATCCACTGTAATCGAAATAGACTTGCGCTGAAAGGAACTACGCACTTAACAATTAAAACGCTGCGGTTAGCTGTCAAATTAACGCTGCCACGAACGGTCCTGGGTCTGAATTTTTCTTACAGGTACCTACGGCTGTTTGCTCTACGGTCTCTAATTTTTTCCATGTAAATGAGTGTTATTTTCTACAAATATGTAGTTTTATCGTTGCTAAACACACATAAAGTGGGTGAGGTTAGCTCTAATTCAAGCCACTTGGCTTATCCTATTTGTATGAATCGTTCCATATATAATTTTAATTTGATTTATTGACGATCACTGAATACATTATGTTGGTGATCCCTTTGAAAAATAATTTTAAAATTAAAAATTGTCATACAAACGCTGCGTTTAAACAGCCCAGTGCCTTAACCTATACCGGTGAGGACGTGACTCCCGTAATAGCATTTAACAGGAGTGCATACAGCTCTCTCGTAACACAACAAACTTATCATAACAATAACGTTTCATCAAATAGCTTTGCTTTCCATTACCGGCTTTATTAAGTTGAACATTTTTGGTTTCAATTGAAATATGCAATGTAATGAAAATCACTACTTGCCATATGTTTATAGTAAATTTTAGGTAAATGTACTCATAATAGAAGGTTGTTCTTAATAGTATTATTTCACAGGATGAATTGACTATCCACTTTTGGTACAAATTTTAACTGTGTTTATATATGTATCGGAGTGTATGATGATATATTATTTAATTTTAATCAATAAATTCTTGTTCTGAATATTATAAATTCTTGTTAGTTTTGTATAATGTATGTGAATTAAATGACAATTCTGTTTTTTTTAATTTATTTTCGGCTTAAAATTTTTCTCAAACTTTTCAATGTAAAGCGTAATAGAAACTATATCTGCTTAACATCTTCCACATTCTTCTAGAACCCTGGACTGCTCGTTAGAACCATTCCAGAACCTTCTTGGAGACAAGGGACCCTCGCTCCACCACCTGAACTTGACCTTCTGTCTCATCACAGAAAAGATCAAAAGCTTGGTGCAAACCGTCTTTTATTATGTAAGTTAAAATATCATGCCTTTGTCAACCGATCGAGCTGACCCGACAGGTTGAGGATTGAAAGCCGAAAGTTGTAGCTGTAGAACAGGGCAATGTTCCTCATTGTGGATCATCAGTCACACTTGGACTCAACATAAACATGCGAAATGCGATGTTGAACTAATACATTGTGTATAGTGGCGACAGATTCACAACTGGTCACACTCGGACTCGATGCGAAATGCGATGTTAAACATTATTACAGAGTTTATGTAATGTTATGTTGTTTATGGAAAAAAAACTATTGTCTATCAATGAAGTCACAAATTTTCTGCACTACTAATATACTTACTGATTACTGAAAAGCCAAAAAAAAAGAAAAAAAAATTATATCCTCTCAATGATTAGGAGCACCACAACTTCAGTAAGAAACAAGACAAGAATCTTCTATCCTCGCGCCTGAAGAAGTACACGGTACACGTTGAACCACCAGTTAACTGGACAGCACCACCTGTCAACATCTACATTCCAGCCGACCCTTGTCCTAAGTAAGTTGCGAATTAATGTAGGTTTCAGTGAAATTAGGAGGGGTTTTTGCCCGTTTGAAAATTCCCTTTTTTACAGAATAAAAACGCTGTGTTCAAAATGTGTTAAGGACGTATGGGGGACCATTTAGTGATAAATAAATAATCAAGCTAGGAAAACTAAGTTATTTTGCCAAACAGTCTAATGCACTTGTATAGTGCAGAAACTACTATACATTCTTTATGGTAACTAACGCGAACTTATAGATATATACGAGTAAATAAATGCTTTATTTGCCGATAACCCAATACAATAATGATGACAAAATTGCCGTAAAACGATGACGCTAAAAGTTCACTAGTTTCTAACTAGAACTATTCGGCAGAAGATTAATTAGTGCTACTTATAATTTATTTTTCCTTTGATCATAGTATCCAGGTTTATTTCAAGAAGTCCCTTGCAAGTATTTGAAAAAGCGCGCAGTGCGCTGGACAATTCCGTAACAAAATGGAAAAACCTTCATTATTTGTTCGGAAAATCAAAGTATATCAAAAATTTCGGAGTTTCAGTATATTCGAGAAGTAGCAAAACATTCTGGGGACCGTTCAGCAGACAGGTTTTCGAATACTGGCAAGAGACTTCAGCAGCCACAAACCATTTTGACGACCTCGGTGGCGCAGCGGTGTAAAACGCCGACTGCTACGCTAGAGGTTCCGGGCGGGAGCGGGACTTTGTGTTATTTGCAAGACGCATTGTTTCGCTTACCGGTCTTGGATGTTTAATTCTTATTTATTTAGTGTATACCATATCATTGCTTAGCACCTGTGATACAAGTTCTTACGATACGTAGTGCAGGGCTGAGTCAATGTGTGTGTCGTGATGTGGTTATTATTATTATTATTTCTTAGAAGAGTCATTTGAAATTCAGTTGCATCGAGGCCCGATGGATGTCCCGGCTATCAGAGTCAGCGGAGCTCCCTCTGAGCAGAGCGGGCGTGCTGCAGGCGGTCTGCGAGCTGGCTGCCGAGGTTGCTTACGAGAGAAGCGACAGAGTCCATGCCCTGGTCGACTGCAGGCTCCCGCGCAGCCGCCTTATACTGGCCAAACGATACCTTTGAATATATTATTATCTACTGCTGTTTTTGGACTAACTTTGTGTTTTAATTCGATAACTTTTCAAAACTTAAGCCAAATTTTAAAACGTATGTAAGTAGTTTTCGATATAAAAGTAAATCAAGTTATATCGTATATTTTAACATTTTGTGAGTAACGAATAACATGTGATAATCTATTTTATTAACCATTATCATGCAGTACCTATAATCTATAAAAATCATACTTACTTTGTATATCTACTTTCTTACTTTAATTCTTAGTTATTGGTTTGGATAATAACACCATCACGATACACACATTGACTCAGCTCTACAGTCAATCAAAGAATCTTGTGTCGCAAGTGCTAAGCTATACATCCAAGACCGGTATGCGAAACAATGCATCATACAAATCACACAATTCCGCCCCCAACGGGATTCGAAACCGGAACCTCTAGCTTAGTCGGCTGTTTCCTACTACCTAATACGTAATATATACGTAATTCAATAACATTCCTAAAATAATTAAAACTGGAGAAGTCACCATTTAGTTTTCAAAGTCTTTTCAAAGTTAAAAGTGGAATGGGAACTTTAAATCGATCCCAATAAGTTTCTCGAAGTAATTTATAACATCCTAACAAACAGATTTGTTTTTGACTAACTTACCCACTTTATTATTAATTTCTTGCCTCCTTAAAGTTCAGATTTTATCTAACAACTGATGGTGTATTATTGAATACTAGCTTTTTCCCGCGACTTTGTTCGCGTTATATAGTTGCTTTAGACAGCATTTTATATTTTTTTGTCGAAATAAAAGGTAGTCCTTTCCCAAGGTCTAGTAACGAATTTTATCAAAATCGGCTCAGTGGATTAGGCGTGAAAGCGTTACAGACAGACAGAGTTTCTTTTGCATTAATCGTAAATATAATATAATTACAAGTAGAGAAGTAGGGATTTATAATCGCGTTGATTGAAGAAACGGCCAAGTGTGAATTGGAATCATCAATTGAAGTTTATGTAATACACAATAGATACCATTTGTTAAATTTAGAGAAACAAATACTTAGGTATTACATGTTTTGTTAGTATGTACGTACTTTCATTTCATTTTCATTTATTTATTTGGACTACCAACAAGTAATACACATGCATGCAATACAACTTAGAGACTAATGTCATTCCCTGTGTTTATCCAATTACAGGTAACCACAGCCTACATAAAATATAATTTAGCAAAACACAAATAAAACAACAGATACATAGTTAAATTTAAAAAAGTTAGAAACAGCGTAAATTTGTTAAAAAATTACGTCAAAAAAAAATCCGTTGGAAGCTGTAAATAACCAAACACATAAATAAATAAACTCAGTAGGTTTCGGAGGTTAGCGTGTGCGTAGTGATGCATGGTTTTATGTAATTACTGTGTACATACCTCAGCTACATATATACCTACTGTCATTAATAAAAGAACCAAGTTAGTATTATACATGTGAAAGTTTGTATGTTTGTTATTCAATCACGCAAAAACGGCTGAAGAGTATTGAATGAAATTAGGCACACATATTGAGTGTCACCTTTTTAATAAATAGAATACTTTTTATCCCGAAGAAATAACAGATTCCTGAGGGATAAAAAGAAACCTACGCAGGCGAAGTCGCGATTAAAAGCTACATATAATCTATTATAAAAATGTTTAATATAATATATAATAACTGGCTTTAGCCCGCGACTTCGTCTGCGTAAAAGTCGAAAATGGTTGCAACAGGATTTTTAATTGCTAGGCATTTATCGTTATATTTTGGACAATTCACAAAATATATTTGTAAATCATAGGTTATGTGTTATTCTGCATATAAACTATACTATTGTAAAGTATCATTAAAATCTATACAGTAGTTTTTGCGTGATGTATCCTTACAAACTTTCGTGTTTATAATATTAGTGAGGATAACAAAAGCAATCAGCCGAATAGGCTGAGGAAACCTCAAGTGATTCTCATGCATGTGGCAATTGATTCCTTATACAGATAAATAAGAATATAAGCCAATTTTGACGTGATTGCGTAACCTCACTTCAGATGCTCAAGGAAACCTTTCGAACGTCAGCAAGTTCCTTGGAGTAATTTATTGGTGTTAATAAAACCAGGGTCTTGCTTGACCTTCGTCTTCTGGCCTCAAACTTGGCCTTCATCTGATTTACAGCTATGCACTATGGTTGGTGCATTCTTTATTGTGTCGACACTTTCTTAAAAAGATATAAGCGACATTTTCCGCTCAAAACTCAACTGCAAAAATTGGCTCTTTTCGAAACACTGTATTTTTTCTGTATGTTTCATGTAATATATCCGTGTTTATACTTCCTTGCTATATGCTATATTATTAAATTATTATTATGAACATGCACATTAGAATTAAAGCAGGATTCAAAACTGAAAAAAAGCAATAAACAAACAAAGTATAAAAATAAAATGTACTTTTGCTTTGAAATCTATAAAACACATACATAAACGTAAACTCACGCAGTAATCCCTCAAGACGGGTTGGCGAAGGTGCTACACACCGCATTTCAAACTCACGCAGTAATCCCTCAAGACGGGTTGGCGGAGGTGCTACACACCGCATTTCAAACTCACGCAGTAATCCCTCAAGACGGGTTGGCGGAGGTGCTACACACCGCATTTCAAACTCACGCAGTAATCCCTCAAGACGGGTTGGCGGAGGTGCTACACACCGCATTTCAAACTCACGCAGTAATCCCTCAAGACGGGTTGGCGGAGGTGCTACACACCGCATTTCAAACTCACGCAGTAATCCCTCAAGACGGGTTGGCGAAGGTGCTACACACCGCATTTCAAACTCACGCAGTAATCCCTCAAGACGGGTTGGCGGAGGTGCTACACACCGCATTTCGCATGTTTATGTTGAGTCTCAGTAATCCCTCAAGACGGGTTGGCGGAGGTGCTACACACCGCATTTCGCATGTTTATGTTGAGTCCCAGTGTGACAGGTTGCGAATCTGTCGCCACTATCAGAGCACAATGAGGAACATGGCAGCTACAATGTAACCCGAGACTCGAACTCTCGACCTGTCGGGTCGGATCGGTCGGTAAAACAAAGCACGTAACAAACTGCAAAATCTACAACTGTCCTGCTATAAAAAACAGGGTTAAGTCATGTGAAAGTGTCGAAACGGGAAGGCGTCTTTTATTCTATATCTATTAATTACCAGGGCAAGTCACATTGTTTCTAAAGTGAGTTCAAATTAAATGTAGGACGGACGACAGAACTTAAAGACGAAAACCAATTACGACTTCCATTTTGTGAAGTTTAATTCGATTCGAGTTTAAAAGTTAAATTTTCTAAGTGAAATCCTTAAGTTTTGGACCCTGAATTGATATAGATAAAAACTTTTAACTAAAACGACGTTTACGAGTTTAACAATTAGGTAAATAGCTTATTTATATAAATATATATAGAATAAAATACCACAACTAAATGCCCCGTGATATAATGATACGGAAATAGAAAAGTTTTTCGGATACTTCATCCAAAAGAAAGTCCAAGACGAATTAAAACTTAAAATAACTAATTCACATCAAATTACGAAGAATTATAACTTCTGTTTTAAAATATATTCTATAACTCCTAATACATACCTAGTAGGTATTGAGCATTCCACGTTTATGCTAAAATGAAGCACATTTCTTTTTGTATAGGACAAAACATATTTTAATTAAAAAACATTTACACACTCACAAAAATTTTTTTTTCTTTTTTAAATGATCTTTAAACTTCACTTAATTTAACAATACATATAGTAGTTTTAACGTATAGTGTACCAACTCATCTAAAATAGTTCAATGTGACCGTTTAAAAAAGTATTGTATTAATACGCATTAAGTATTAGGTGCAAACCTATGTGGGTAATGCAATGCCTTAACTATCTGTTGATTTTGTTATAACTCCTTTTTGGTGAATTAAAAAAAAATGACTGGTTCGCAACTAACTAGCTTAAGTTAACTTTTATTAATTAAACTACAAAGGAGAAAGACCTCTTATGTCTAATCCTGTGTGATATTAAGTGTTAATTCTTGCATTTTCGTGATATCAAAACGTTTTCCGCGTGTTACGAACTATTACTCCTTGCTAATTTCCAAGTTGCACCTAATTTTCAGACTGCCAGTACCTTTACCATGAGTTGGGCTATAATTTCTGGATGGGGACAAAAAAGCTGAAGTCTCTTGTTTAAAGAAGGAAGTTGTTGTTATAAAATGTATAAACCTAAACATTAGCTCTTGAGTTTTGAGCTTTCTGGCTTAGATCGTTGCGTCCTCAATGATTTTAATGTGCCAACGTATACTTAAGATTATATGTATACGTCACAGTGATAATACTAGTTAGTCTCACTTGCAAGAATCAGAAGATAATAAAATTCCGCTCAGCTGGTGCGTTGAAGTCACAATGCCTAACCTAACCTAACCTAATCTAGCCGATCTCTACTGAAACTAAGGAAAACCTTTTGCTACCAAAAATTTTCCCTTTTTAGAATTATCACAATGCATTGTCACAAATACTACACCTGTACATCTTTGTTAATTATTATAACATTTTCGTTTTTTGATCATACAGCGATAACTGGAACTAAAACTTCCAAAGTGGCGTTTCGACGATGCGCCCAGTATTACGAGTATGTGGGCTATACGATACTAAGGCAATTTGATGAATGCGAAAGGCTCGTTTAGTACGGCGCACTTTATTTCAGCTAAATTGTAATCCGCCTGATCGTGGAGTATCCTCATTACATTACAGCGACGTTTTTTAATTCGGCGCGCTAATTGGTAATACGACGAATAATACAATTTGTCTTCGACGATACAATTATTACAATACAACTATATACATCTCAGTATGATTGTATTTGTGTGATGCACAAATTCTTTGTACTAAAGTCTGTTATGTTATAATATAAGATAGTTGAGTTGCAAGCGCAGATTTATTTTAAGTTCATTAGCTAATTCGTTTATTATTAAAAAGGTTAACAAACCACAGTCTTATACTCAATAGACGATTCATAAAGACTTGGCACATACCAATAAGAATGCAATATTAACTAAATACACGAAATACAACTGATATGAATAGATAATAATAAGGCGTCTCATATAAAAGCATATTTTATTGCTGTTTATTATTACTTTAATTATTAACTTCTTATTATTATTATTATTCATGGTTTCGTTTTAATATTCATTAATGATTTAATATCGGTTTTCTATTTTTGTTTGTTTTAATTTTATATGCCTAATTTGATTGTAGCTTGTTTCTTGTTATTTTGTTTTTTTATTTATTTATATATTGTTCGTAATTTTATCCAAATATAACGTCCGCGACACAGTTTTAAATAAAACTACTGCGAACGTTATCAATAAATGTATTTATGTCTGTTTTATTTATTTAAGGAAATAAAGATGATTATTATTATCAAAAAAAAAGGTCATGCTAAAGCGACCGGTAGCTTAAATTTTAAATTGAATATAAGTTAAGATCTTCACAGTGCTTAACTGCAAGTGAATTTTAAGAGAACTCTAGATCTGTTGAGAACTGCCTTCTACATTATAATGTTTTAATTTACTTTTAGTGCTGTAATCTTCAGAGTTCTTTAGTTAAAGAACTTGTTAATGATATATACGACAATAGATTTACAGCATTTTATTTTCTTCTTTTTCTCTTTTTTTCTTCTTCTCTTATCTTCTTATTTTATATAATACATTATATGTGTGCTTTTTGTATTTTTTCGTTTAATGAAACATGCCAAAAAGGACGATTCTTCGTGATTTCTGCATATATGCGAGCCTCTATTTATTTATTTTTCAATATGTTTTAGTATTTGGCTTGTAGCCGTCATAGAAGCAGTAGTTCTCTGAAAACTTCAAGAAACTAGTCTATTATTGTTTATAAGATACAACCCTTAGACAGCGTCCGGGCACAGCCTTTGCGTCATTGCACAGCAGCATTATTCGTTGATTATTCGATCAAAGGACGCCACTGTTGATCCTGATAAACAGGAGTTGCAGTGGTGGGACAGAGTGGCAGGTGTGTAACGAAAAACCCTTTGTAAGACAGACAGCGGAGGAATATTTATAGGGATTCGTTTCCCATTAAGCTGTTATGGTTCATGAGATATAACCTGCTAACAGACGCACGGACCGACTGAAAGACAGCGGAGGTTCAGTAGGTCCCGTTTTTACCCTTTGGAAACAGAACCCTTAAAATGGCTGTTTGTCTCACTCAAACTCGAAAACTTTTTAACTGATTTTAATGATTTTTTTATATTTTTGTTCGCTTTTACAAAGGGATGCCTGATTGATTAAAAAAAAATGGGATACTCATAGGATCCGTCACGTGGTACAAAATTACTTATTAACTATCGAACAGAAAATTATAGAAGAAAAATTAATTAAAGATTTTAATCAAAAGTGACTGACATTGTAACAAATACCATTCGAACTGACTTTGTAACAACGTCCATATATAACTATCTATATCCATAGTTCGCCGAGCAATTGATCAATCTTCAATCTTATCCACTTTTGAAGTTGTTTTATAAAAACATTGGACTTTTATCAAGTCGTATCAGTAATGTTTCAGTTCATAGCCAGTTAAATGACTGTAAAAATTGTAATTTTAACATTTAATATTTGTATGTCCCCATCAAAATCAAATATTTTTTATTCAAATGGACTTAAAATAAGTACTTTTAAATCGTCAACAATCTTTTTAAACTACCACCTACACTACACTTAATATACTACATTTTAAGAGACCAAGTGCTACTTAAAAAAATACATATTTTTAGTACTTGAAGTCAAGAATCTGATGTGATAGCTACGATCTCACAGAAAGACCTTCAGAATACATACATACAGAAATAAATAACCTTCTGCCCCATTGTGTTAGGGAAACAACAAATCATGTAATCTTCCAAAACCATTAATAAATTATAACCCATATTATATAATTTGTCAATCTTTTTATTTTAAATCCTTTGATTATTTATTAATTTATTACAATCGCCACGTGAGGACGTGGTAGCCCAGTTTGTTACTTGCCTTGGTTAACCGACCGACCCGTACCCACAGGCGTTCGAGTCTTGAGTTGCCGTACGTTGTATCACGTGATCGTTCGATTGAGAAAATCATTTTTAAAAATTAACCTTTTATTAGAGCGAATAAACTGAAGAATCATTCGATTCGGTCCAGCCGGCTTCGAGTTTAAGCGAGACTAACGGACAACGCTTATTTTCATAAAAAGAATACAGAATATGTTATAATAATTTACAGTAAAACATTTCTTGAGTAACTTTTAATAGGAAAAGACCCACCCGTCTTGAAGCTTTATTCAAATCTCCGTAAAAAGTTAACGATCCTAACTTCCATGCATATTTCACGGAAACACGTTATAATAGATTAAACATACTCAAGTTTTAATGCGAAATTATGCGGAAGATATGTTACTGTAATCAGTTATTTGCAACGCGAAATTTCAACCATTCCTAGCTCACTTGAACTAGAAATGTAGAAAGGGATGTAGAAATTATTTGAAATGAAAACTAAGTTGACAAAATAACGATGGCGCTTTGTATGGGTATATAAACGCAAAATTAAAACATAATCTCAAAATTTAACGTAAAAAAATAACATCAATTATTTTTCTGTTTTTAGTTTGACCTACTGTTATATGAATTTATTCCTTTCAATTTAATTTAGTTACCACTAAAAAACTTATTTCACATTTTAGTTTATAAAGCATTTTATTGCTAAAAAGCATCTATAATAATTATATACAATGTAGATAGATCTCAGATTTATTAAAATAAATCACAAAATAAAAGAGAAATTTACTTATCTACTTGATTAAATTTCGAAGACTCTATTAAATGATTTAAAACTTAATTCGCAATAAATAACATTTTGGATTGAAAAATTTTGTTTCTAAACACAAAAAAAAATGTTTTTTAAATTTTTCTGTTTCTTTATTATGTTAAGAATAGTAAAAATCTGTAATTTTGTACATTGGATATTCGAAAAATTCTTCCGATTTCGAATTTTTTTAATCAATATTATTGGCTTTAAAGTTGGATATTGTTAAAAAAATAAAAATACCTACTTCCTAAAAAAATTTGGACTATAGGACGAAGTATCGGGCAAAGGCTAGTCAAAATTAGAATAACTAAATTGAATTCGTGGAACATATTCAATTACTTAGCTACAAGTTACTATGACACCCCAAAAGAATTGGCTGTCTCCTAAATAAACACGTTTATTTAATTTTATCCAACCCCAAATTGAATTAGCTACAGTTATTCCACTTCACGAAGGAGGTTCGGGTATGGTTGTGTTTTGATGTGTACATTCAAATCGTTCTAGTGTGCATACCTCTACTGAGCGAACTCGCGTTTACGCACACTGAAACATAGTTCACGTACACGCCCGGCAAAACTAACACAAGCTTAGAGAGACCGTCTTTGTGAGATGATTTGACCAGGTTTAATACTAAATGTAATTATCCAATACCTACCGGATTCGAGTGCAATTTATTGGAACAATAATAAATAACGTAAAATGTCAACGGATCCTTTCCTGCTGATTAAATTAAATAAATTGATCAAGACTACCTTACCTTCTGTTTAAATAATACTCTTTATTAGTATTGGAAAATAGAAGCTTTGCACTTTAAATAATTTATTGTATAGGGTTCTGCAAGTCAATTAAAACCTGAAGCACAAAAACTTATTTTGAATAAAATCAAAGAGGATTTGATTTATTTGAAATAGGCATGTTTTTTATTGTAGCAGTATAACATTTCAACTTTTTACCTACAACGGTTCATGGATTACAACAAAGGCTTAGTCGTGAGATCCCATTTGCAAATTTGGATAAGAAATCCTGAAAAACACTAGTTTTACTCTATGGTCGCGGACAAAAGCTAGTTCTGTATAAACCATTTGTAGGGAACCTACATTATTTATTACTATTTATTTTTATTTATTTTACACACTTATACTAATTTATTCTTATCAGAAAAATATTTTACTAAATTTATTTACAAGAAAAAATTATATTTACAACTTTTAATAAATACAAAAAACATTAGATAAATACATCTTATATATATATATATATATATATATATATATACACACATAACAAAACAACTAAATAAATTAATATATTTTATTTATGATATCATATTACATCTTTTCACGGCGTATCCGAACACATCTGTTAATGCGGTGAACCGCCTGGTCGTCCCTGCATTTCTGCGAGGAAGTTTTAGATCTACCGCATATTATGATATTGACGCAGAAATCGAACCATAACAGATTGAAAAGAGACCAGAGTCGATACTTAACCGACGCGCGACGCACTATATTTTATTGTTTTATATGTTTTACTCCTTATATTAATTTCTAACCCTGCTTTAATTACTGGACTATTGTTATTGCCTGTGATTCGGATTGCTGTGTCAGAACTGGTTTGAGTGTATGTTGTGACTTTTGTGTGATTCAAATATACGTCCCACAACTCAGGATTTTAATAGTGAGTTTAATTTATTAATACTACACATCCCAACTCACTAAAGTGGTGACCCTGTTGAACTGTTGCGTTGAAAATGAGTTGTGAGAAAGGTGACCACTCCCAATCGCGTGAAGCGCAATTACCTGCTTTAATCGCCACAAGTGACTCATCAGAAGTTTGTCGAGTTGGAGTCCGGATTCCTCCCTTTTGGCCTGAAAAACCCGCTATATGGTTCGCTCAGGTTGAAGGGCAGTTTGCAATATCACGTATAAGCGAAGATGTTACGAAATTTTATTACATCATATCACACCTAGAACATCAATATGCAGCAGAGGTCGAGGATATTATCACAAATCCTCCCTCGTCGCAGCGGTACGAGAAGCTCAAAGCAGAGCTCATCAAGCGTCTCTCCGTGTCCAGGGAAAACAAAGTTAAGCAACTCTTGATGCATGAAGAGCTAGGTGACCGCAAGCCGTCGCAGTTTCTCCGGCACCTGCAGCACTTGGCAGGACCTAACATTCCGGAGGACTTTTAAGGACAATATTTACTAGCCGTTTGCCTAATTCCATGCAGACCATCATAGCGTCGCAGGCAACGTTACCGTTGGATTCGCTGGCAGAGTTAGCCGACCGCATACACGACATCGCACCCGCATCGCCACAAGTAGCTTCCACATCTGCTCAGAAGTCCCTGGTACATGCAGAGTCGGCACTTGATGTCATGGCGCGGCAGATTACGGAGCTGACAAGACAGGTTAGCGCGTTGACAGCGAGAATTGATGAGCGATCCCGTTCCCGTACTAGGGTAAAGCACAACGAGCGCAACCGTTCGTCGTCTACGAGATCCCAGTCCAGCTACAGGCGTTTCCCGGTTTGTTACTACCATCACAAGTTCGGTGAGGAAGCGAGAAAGTGCGTCAGCCCGTGTGACTACGCTGCGGGAAACGGTCAGAGCAGTCGGTAATGGCGACTGACGATTGCTCTGCCACTGGTCGCCTATTCGTCACAGACCGTAGATCGAGAGTCCAATTTCTAGTGGACACTGGAAGCGAAGTTTGTGTTTTCCCTCGGTCTGCGCTACGTGAACGACGAGAGAGGACGGATTTTCAGCTATGTGCGGCAAACGGTTCCACCATTTACACTTATGGCTATGTGCATTTAAATTTACATCTCGGCTTACGTAGAGACTTTAATTGGCGTTTTATAATTGCTGACGTTACAAAAGCTATCATAGGTGTAGATTTTTTATGTTTTTATAATTTACTTGTTGATGTACGCAATAAGCGTTTAGTTGATAACACGACCAATGTTTCAGTTACTGCAAATGTTATCTCAAATGCTGATGGTTTGATTTCTAGCGTCAAGGTATGCAACGGTAAAGGCAAGTATCACGATTTACTAGCTCAATTCCCAGAAATTACACGACCAGCCGGCGCAACACGCATCACTAAACATAACACCGTACACCATATTCGCACAACAGCAGGTCCACCAGTTTCTTGTTCCCCTCGTAGGTTGGCACCAGATAAACTCAAAATTGCGAAGGCAGAGTTCGAGGCGATGATCCAAAATGGAACCGCCAGACCATCAGACAGCCCGTGGGCGTCACCATTACATTTGGCACCCAAAAAGGACAGTGGTTGGCGTCCATGCGGGGATTACAGGTTACTCAACGCCAGGACCATCCCTGATAAATACCCCATCCGGCACATCCACGACTTTGCCAACAGTTTATCTGGTTGCACCATCTTCTCCACCAAAGACCTGGTTAAAGCTTACAACCAGATTCCCGTTTTTGAAGCCGATATACCGAAGACGGCAATAACAACACCTTTCGGTTTATACGAGTTTCCTTTTATGACGTTCGGATTAAGGAATGCGGGTCAAACATTTCAGCGTTTCGTCGATGAAATGACCCGAGGCCTGGATTTCTGCTTCCCTTTCCTTGACGATTTTTTGATCTCGTCAAAAACCGAGGAAGAGCACGAGGAACACCTCCGCCAAATATTCACCAGGATGAGCAAATACGGTGTGTTGGTGAATACGGCAAAATGTGTTTTCGGAGCTTCCGAAGTTACTTTTCTTGGTTACCGAATATCACGAGACGGGACAAAACCGCTAGAGGATAAGGTAGAAGCCATAAAAAAATTCCCGGTCCCTAAAACTGCTAAGGAACTTCGTCGTTTTTTGGGCATGGTTAATTTCTACCGTCGTTTTCTTCCCAAGGCTGCTCAGATTCAAGCCCCACTCCACGCTTTGCTACAGGGCTCTATTAAAGCTTCCCATCCAGTTAATGTCAGTGGTGAAGCGTTACGGGCATTTCAAGATTGCAAAGATAGCCTTTGCAGTGCTACTTTGCTCACCCACCCCCATCCTGAAGCTGAACTCGGACTGGTAACTGATGCCTCTGACTTCGCTATGGGCGCTGTCTTACAGCAGCGTATTGAAGGTAATTGGCATCCGTTGGCGTTTTTCTCACGGAAACTCAGTCCGTCACAGCGCATCTATTCACCGTATGATCGCGAGCTCTTGGCGATATACGAGAGTATTAAATACTTTAGGTATATGCTTGAGGCTACGCATTTTGCAATCTACACTGACCACAAGCCGTTATGCTACGCCTTCCATCAGCGGAAGCAAAACAGCTCTCCCCGTCAGTGTAGACAGTTGGACTTCATTTCTCAATTCACAACGGAGATTCTTCATATTTCGGGTGAGAAGAATGTCGTCGCTGACACGCTCTCCCGAGTTGAAGAACTTCAGCTACCGGTTGAATTGGAAGTTATAGCCCAGTCTCAAGCATCTGACCCGGAACTTCAACATTTTCTTGAGGCAGAAACTTCCCTGCGCCTCAAGAAAATTTCTATGCCTGGTAGTCGTACTGAGCTGTACTGTGATGTCAGTACGACGACTCCCAGACCCTTCATTGCCAAGCCGTTGCGAAAGCACGTCTTTGACAGCTTGCATTCGCTAAGCCATCCAGGAGCCAACACAAGCGCTAAATTAGTTGCGCAGCGTTTTGTTTGGCCACAGATGAGGAAAGACTGTCGTGAATGGGCTAGGACATGTTTGGTCTGTCAGCGCGCTAAAGTAAATCGACACGTTTCGTCGCCGATTGGCACTCTCGATTTACCAAGCGCGCGTTTCAAATATGTTCATTTAGACTTGATCGGTCCCCTTCCTCCATCTGCTGGTTACCGCTACTGCTTGACTGCTGTCGATCGCTTCACGCGATGGCCAGAGGTAGTCCCTTTAGCGGATATTACAGCAGAGTCTGTGGCTAAAGCTTTTATTTCCACCTGGGTGTCACGATTTGGCTGTCCTGCAGACATCGTAACAGACCAGGGTAGACAATTTCAGTCGGCACTGTTTAACCAGCTATCTAAACTTATCGGGTTCAAGCAGCGTCGGACTACAGCATATCACCCACAGTGTAATGGTTTGGTTGAGCGCTTTCACAGGCAACTCAAGGCTGCTATCGTTTGCCACAGCCGTTCCAACTGGTCTGAGATCCTGCCTATCGTACTTTTAGGTATCAGAAGTGCCTTCAAACAGGATCTCAATGCTTCATCAGCTGAGCTGGTTTATGGCGAACCGCTTAGGCTACCTGGTGAATTTCTTGGGCAAGAGGCTGAAGGTTACACGTCCGATGTTACTGATTTTTCGGCACGAATAAGAAATTTTATTCAAAATTTAAAGCCAGTACCCACTTCACACCATAATAATAAACATAAAACTTTTATATATAAGAGCCTAAACACCTGTAGCCACGTATTCCTTAGGGAAGACGCGTTACGAGGTGCACTGCAACCTGCTTATACAGGGCCGTATGAAGTTGTGGAAAGGGGGGACAAAATTTTTAGAATATTAGTCAAGGGAAAGAATATGACAGTATCGGTAGACCGCCTCAAGCCAGCCTACATATTGTCCGAGGAGCCCGACGACATTGAGTTACGTAATCCTTCCCAGATTCCTATTCCGGAACGTAAAACTCGTTCTGGCCGTAAGGTGCATTTTCCAGATTATTATCGCCCTAACTAGGTCTCTGGAGGGGAGTGATGTAGGGAACCTACATTATTTATTACTATTTATTTTTATTTATTTTACACACTTATTTACAAGAAAAAATTATATTTACAACTTTTAATAAATACAAAAAACATTAGATAAATACATCTTATATATATATATATATATACTACTCAAAACAAAATAAGGGCCACGAGGTATTTTTTCATTTTGGTGTAAATTATTAAACATTTACATATTGAAAGTAGTAAAATATTGAGTATACAAACTCTTTGATACCTAAACTTTTTAATATTGTAGTATTCATCTAATGCTGACAACAATTTTAAATAAAATTTGATTTAGAATTTTTTGAAAATTTTGATTCCATTTTCTTTGTCGTTTTGCTTTCCTTAGCTTCTTGGTTTATTAGAAATTATCAGAGTTCATTGATATCTCGAGTCAGAAACATCTTTTGCAATATGCCACAAGCACGCAGACGTCATATGGACTCGCTGACAGCAACCAGAGCCGTTACAATGATTGAAGAAGGTCATTCGCAGCGATCTGTGGGTTTGCAATTGGGATTTTCTCGAAGAGCTATTCAAAATCTATGGAATCGTTTCCAAGAGACCGGCGGTGTTAGAAGAAGACCTGGTTCGGGCAGAGTTCGCATTACAACAGCTCAAGAGGATCGTTACATTCGATTAAGAGCGCGCCGAGATCGCACAACGACGGCCCGCAAGCTGCAAAATCGTTTACGGCTCACAACGGGTACTCATGTCAGTGACCAAACTATTCGTAATCGATTGCATAAAAACCAGCAGGCATCGAGAAGGCGAGTTGTCCGTGTTCCATTGACCAGAAATCATCGTGCAAATCGTTTAAGATTTACCCGTCAACATTTGGACTGGGACATAAACCAATGGGGCAAGGTGCTCTTCACAGACGAATGCAAAGTTAAATTTTTTAACGACGATCGGCGTATTAGAGTATGGAGAAGACGCGGCGAGAGATTTTCAGAAGCCTGCATCCATGAAGTCGATCGTTTTGGTGGTCCAAATGTAATGATTTGGGGCGGGATAAGCATACACGGCAAAACTGAGCTCGCTATTTTAAATGAGGGTATTGTTACTGCTCAGCGGTATATTGAGGAAGTTGTCAGACCACATGTGATCCCATTTGCCCAGCGAGCGGGTCCTGGATTCATCTTGATGCAAGACAATGCTCGTGCACACACGGCTCAACCGACTCGGTTTGTACTGGAAGCGTCTCAAATTCAAGTCTTGCCGTGGCCGGCGAACAGTCCCGACTTAAATCCAATAGAGCACATGTGGGATCAGTTGAAACGAAGAGTTAGAGGCGGTGATCAGGAAATCCACAACCAACAGCAACTCATCAACGCTGTTAAAAGGGCCTGAGAAGAGATTCCAATGGAAAATGTCAGACATTTGATTGAGAGCATGCACTCCAGGCTTCAGGAGTGCGTAGCAAAACGAGGAGGGCATACTCGTTACTAAAAGATGAGCATGGAGTATTTTCTTTTGTTTTCAGTAACTTTACATTGTTTTTATTTTTAACCTTAAATGTGATTTTTTCTTTCAAAAGCAAATAAACTTTTAATCATTATTATTGGAATAAGATTATTGGTCTACACGGTAGAAACAACATTAGTTTTCGTTATGGAGACAAAAAATACATATTGGTTTTATTATTTTCATGGCACAGACAAAATACCTCGTGGCCCTTATTTTGTTTTGAGTAGTATATATATATATATATATACACACATAACAAAACAACTAAATAAATTAATATATTTTATTTATGATATCATATTACATCTTTTCACGGCGTATCCGAACACATCTGTTAATGCGGTGAACCGCCTGGTCGTCCCTGCATTTCTGCGAGGAAGTTTTAGATCTACCGCATATTATGATATTGACGCAGAAATCGAACCATAACAGATTGAAAAGAGACCAGAGTCGATACTTAACCGACGCGCGACGCACTATATTTTATTGTTTTATATGTTTTACTCCTTATATTAATTTCTAACCCTGCTTTAATTACTGGACTATTGTTATTGCCTGTGATTCGGATTGCTGTGTCAGAACTGGTTTGAGTGTATGTTGTGACTTTTGTGTGATTCAAATATACGTCCCACAACTCAGGATTTTAATAGTGAGTTTAATTTATTAATACTACACATCCACGAAAATAACAAGCCTCTACCTTAAGTTCCTTTTTACGCCGTAAAACTCTAACAGCGTCTTACAAGGGTACGGTAGCCATATTTTTTGGAGACTCGTGTAAAATACAGTTGTAAACAGTGTGATGGCGAAAGCATCAAATCTACATACATCCGACTTTTTACTTTAATGCTACCCACGACTTGATGCTTCGTTTGTTTCTTTGGAAACAAGTTGCTTCACGCTGCGAGTTTGCTTGCTTGCTTGTGTTGCTGATAAGATTTTCACAGCAAGTAGTTGTTTTAATAAATAAACCGTTAACCGAGTTTAGCCTATATGCGTTTATAAAATCAAAAAACAAAAAAACGCATGTCTGACACCGTTCTAATCAAACTTAATCGCAGAAAGTTCAAAAGTATTCGCTTGCTTGTTACGATAGTACTTTTATAATCAAGCATAAGCTATCGGACTTGATACACTTTTAATCACATAGAATTCCAAAAAAAAAACGAAAGTGAAACTTCTGGCACTACTTCTGCGAGTAACTTGTGCGAGTGTTCTTTCAGGTACATACACTTTTCACATAATTACATGTTTATTTAATTTTTTTTGTATGCACTTTTCGTACTGAAAGTATCTTTTAACCATGCTTACCACAAAATTCAAACCATTTACGAAAAACCGTCCAAAACATTCGAGTCAGAGGCATTCCAATGACTCGAAGATAGAAAACTCTTACTTAAAACCAAAGATGTTTAAATTGTTTTTCAAGTGAACTAGCACGTTTAAACGTAGCCACGTTTTAAGTCCAACCACTCTTAAACCTAAGTATCTACCTCATAAATGTGTGGTGCTTAGGTCATCTCTTTGTGCTATATACATAACGTTCATAGCTCTATTTACTGCGTATTCAAAACCTATATACTTTCTAGGTCAAGGATTTGTCAACTTATGTGAAAGTATGCGTCAGTCTGTCTGCATTTTACAATTTCAGAGCTACTGAATAACAAATTTAAAAATATTTTTTTACGACTGGTTTGTGTTGAATTGCAGTGAATCGAAGTAACGAACAAGACGATACTTCGAAATATCTTTTATACGCAAAGGGTAAAAACGGGGCCTTATTACTAAGAATCCGTTGTACGTCCGTCCGTCTGTCAGCGGGCTGTATCTCAGGAACTATAATACCTAGATATTATATAGCTATAGTTAGTTACTTTTTGACATTTCTGTTACCGCTACAACAAAAAATAACAAAAACATAAAGAAATTAAAGACGACTCCCATAAAAGAAATATAATTTTTTCGACATTTTTGGTTTACTTTTGTTTCTTTAACGAAATTAGTTAAATAGTACATATTATTTGATTATTTAAAGATAGTACGGAACCCACCATGAGTCAGACTTACACTTTACCGTTTTTAACTTCGAAACTACTCATCTCATTCAAAACAACTTTCTTAATAATTCAGAATAAACTTGTCTTGTACAAAAAACTACTTCTACCCTTACGAAATTGCGGGCAAAAGCTAGTGCTTAATAAAAGGATGTTTATAAAAAGGCCTTCCCTATTTCTAAGGGCCAACTAATTCGAAATGCCGTTGGTAATAAACAAAGATTTACAGCATCACAGGTGTCGGGACCCGAAGGGATGCCGCTCGCTGTACTTAAACACATGTTCGTGGAAAACCGAATTTACTACGAAGGTCTCCTCCTGGGAATCGAACCCAAACCTTGAAGGTAGGAACTTACGTAGAACTATGAACATGTATACTGAGGCTGTACTTATGCTTCTTATATTCAAACAAAGCAAAGAGTAGTAGAAGCGAGTTCAGTTTATTTTTGTATTACCATAATTCTTATTTTATTAAATTTAATGAAAAACCTTTATTGGCATAAGGCGAACTTATTTTTACTGTAACTTTTTATTTCTTAAGGATATGGTTTTTGGTAAACAAATAAAAATATATATCTATTTATTTTATTACTAACTCATGGGCGTCTCCAAAGGCATGGTACAGTCAAAAGTTTATGAAGCAATATACCTTGGACTTCGTCATTATAGTGTACCACACATATTAAAATACCCAAAAAAAAAAAAACTTCTGTCCTAAAGCAGTTTGTTGATTTTTCGGTGCGAAATCAGTATTCTTGCTTTATCTTGCGATATCAAAAGCTGCCGCACCTAAAATTACGGCGTTATTGCAAAATTACGGCGTTATTGCAAAATTTACTGTGACACGACGTTAGTTTCAACAGAACAGACCAAAAAACAGTATGAATCTGAACGGTGAACTTTGTGTCTGATATTTATGTCGCAATTTCTGTCTTAGTCTAAAGCTAGCCATAATTTTATAGTAGTCGTCTAACACGATTGTTGCCATTTAAAAAAATCGAATTGAATTAAAATTGATTAATCTTTTTCAGTTTTGATTATATCAATTGCTTTCTCTACTTTGACGAGAATCTGTTACTTTTCCTATTTCTTCAGATTTTTAACTATAAATTTAAAAAGAAACGTTTTTGTCATATTTTTATGCCACTGTTGTAAAAAATGCTCACGTGGCCCGGTATAAATCCCTTTAAGTACCAGTAACCGGGCACATCGCTTGTCGATCCGGTTAATCCGGACAAATCCAAAAGCCGGTGGAAAGGAATTAAAATTCCCCCCGGCCACGTAGCGTGGTTAGCCTACGAGAGTTGTGGCAAAAGTGCCTGTAAAATACAGTGTATGTTATTTCTTTATAGAAAGTTAAACATTGTTTTGAATGGACCTATATAGCAGTTCCATTCACATGTGAGAAAACTCTAGAGAGAATTTATAATAATACGATATGTGTATGGTCAGCAGCTCTTCTCTGCTTTTTAGTTAAAAAGATTTATTTAGCTCGTATGCCTTACAGTGTGGGAGCCCAACTAGATTGCAGAGGTGCGTTAAGGTGCGGTTCGGGGCACACCCGCCACTCTGTCCCACTACTGCAACTCCTGTTCACCAAGATCAACAACTGCGTCCTTTGATTGAATAATCAACGAATAATGCAGCTGTGCAATGAGGCACAGGCTGTGCGACACTCTACCGGCTGACGCGGGACCCGCAACGAATTAAATCAAATGAAATAGGAGGTAGTAAGAAAGCGGTTTCAGACTTCCTTTCAACCAACAACACGGCATACTACTAACTAATAGGGGATAAATAAAATACAAACCTAAATTTTACGCCAGTAATATTGATGGCTAAACTTTTTAAAAGCACGGAAGTTTCCCTTCGTTTTCACAAGATCTAGGTAATAAAAGGACTACACGCAGATACTTGAATCGAATTTAACATGATTGATTGTTCGTTATGCCAGAGACTGCATGTGGGAACAAGATACGATGGGCAGAACCGAACAATATAGGTATAGTGACAGGTTTTGACGATCTCGGTGGCGCAGTGGTGTAAACAGCCGACTGCTACGCTAGAGGCTCCGGGTTCGAATGCTGGCGGGGCGGGGGCGGGACTATGTGTTATTCGCAAGACGCATTGTTTCGCTTACCGGTCTTGGATGTTGTATTCTTACTTATTTAGTATTTACCATATCGTTGCTTAGCACCTGCGATACAAGTTCTTACGATACTTAGTGCAGGGCTGAGTCAATGTGTGTGTCGTGATGTGGTTATTTATTTATTTATTTTATTTAGTGATGACCTCAGTGGCGCAGTAGTGTAAACAGCCGACTGCTTCGCTAGAGGTTCCGAGTTCGAATCGCGGTGGGGGCGGGACTTTGTATTATTTTGAAGACGCATTGTTTCGCTTACCAGTCTTGGATGCTTGCTTTCTTATCTATGTAGTGTATACCATATTGATGCTTAGTCCCTGCGATGTAAGATTATCTTAGTGCAGGACTTAGTCAATGAGCGTGTCGTGATGTGGTTATTATTATTAGTCTCAGGATAGTTCTTCCATCTCACAAAGGACGTTTGACTATGGTTGTGTTGTGTTGGTTTTGACAGGCGTGTACGTTTAGGCAAATTGCTTCAGTGTGCGTAACCACGAGTTCACTCAGTAATCACTCCGTAGTCCCTCAAGAGGGGTTGGCAGAGGTGCTCGCTACACACAGCTTTTCGCATGTTTATGTTGACTGGTTGCGAATCTGTCTCTACCATCCGGGCACATTGAGAAACATGGTAGCTACAACTTACGGCAACCCGAGACTCGAACCCTCAGGTCACGTAACAAACTGAACTACCACGTCCTCTGAACGATAGCTAGAACGATGTGGATGTAATAATCACAACCATAGCAAAACCGTCTTCATGATTTGGAATATCTATACTGATAAATCAACAGTAGATTATTTTGTCTGATCATAGATCATACTTAAAGATGTATGGATGTTTGTTACTCAATCACGCAAAAACGGCTGAAGGGATTGGGATATAATTTGCCACACTGATATATGTTAATCGCCTTATTAACTCTTTTATATTACAGATTTCCTACTAGAAAAATCCCGGGTAACGTAATCTACGTTATAATATATCGTATTATATGTAGGTAGGTATGCGTTATTTTCAGCTACACATATATTATAAAATTTGGTCAAGTGTGAGTCGGACTCGCGCATGATGGGTTCCGTAACATATCATAAGATTTAACATTTGATACTTTTTCTTTTCTTTAAAAAAAGACAATAACAAACAAAATTACTAATAAATTAAAAATTATTAATTAATTAGAAACAAGAAAAAACAAAGAAACAAGAACAAAAAATGATTGTTGCATGGGAGATCCCATTAATTTTTAACTTATGTATGTTTTTAATGTTTATTGTTATAGCGGCAAAAGAAGTAAAAGATGTCTGAATATTTCCAGAGTCCATTATGATTCATGAGATACAGCCCGCTGACAGACGGACGGACCTTTGGGTACGGAACCCCGAACAAGGAATTTTTATATTATACAATTTTTTTGCGTCGCTATTATTTAGTACATAAAGAAATTAAATGCGCAGTCGAAAGCACATCTTTTCACTGAGTATACAGTATATGAAGTAGTACTTTACCAAGCCAATGATTCTCCTTGCAACCTAATTCTTGTTTTCTGATTGCTTTCACTGATTTGGCTCGTTTGAGTTGAAATAAGGATAACTGGGCACTGGGGGGCTGCCCTTTCTTAGTTCACAGGCAGAAAGAGACCTTTTTTATAGGCAAGTAGCACCAAAATAAAGCGCCTCCTCTACAAATTTAGCCTAATTAACAGTAATTAACTTAACAGTAGGTTATTTTAACTGTAATTAGCTTTGGCTCTATCCACTACAAATTAAACAGCATGTATTTCATACTGTGTCATTGATAGCGTTTTTTGAACAGTTTTCGTGTTCCATCGAGACCAATGAGACAGAGCTGAACGTAAGCCACTCCCAAATAGTTCCAATCAAACCCATCCTTTGCTGCATGCATCCAGTGATTAGAGCTGCAAGGACCAAATAAAACCTTCCCGTCTTCCTCGACGGTCTTCATCAGATTAATCTAAATACATACTTGCAGTAATCCACTTTTTACCAAACCGAAAAACATATCAAGATTTTGCTAGAAAACTTTCGAAATTCACGATAATAATAAATACAAATACACTTTAGCATAACAAATACAACGCATCAAATAATGCAAGTAGCGATATATCTTACAAGATAATCCTTGAAGCACAAAAGAGGGTAATTTAATCTAAACTACACTTATATATCACTTTACAAAATCTTATTTGCAGTTGTTTTAATCTTATTACTAAGAAAATAAGGTCTAAATTTGTTCAGCTTGGTGTTTATTATGGGAATAAGGTTGCATTTGAGTCGTATGTGATGGCGTAGTCATGACGTATTTGAAACATTTACATAGCTCTGAAAACAGGTTTGGAGGTGCAAGCATTGCTGGAGAGATTTAGAATTAGGTTCGCTACATAAGACAAGCGAGGACATGTACAGTTAAAATCAAATTTTGTTTCAAATGTCATGCAAATAAGCAAACGTTTCACCTGATGGAAAGTTATACCGCCGTCTATTGACACGATGCCCCTGATGTCGAGGAACGACAAGAACACCGCCTATTCGTTGCAAATTTAGAGGTATAGATGTTGCTCTCATGCCTGTAATTACACTGGCTCTCCAATCCATAGAACCGAAATACAGCGAACTGTTTCACGTTGTAAATAGGAAGGAGGGTGGTACCACACAGAGAGAGACACGCGTAGATCCTCTAATTACTCTTAGTCCCACTCTAGTGCAGTGGGTCTAAATAAAATTACCTGTGGATCCAACAGTGGGATATATCGTCGGCAGTTCTAAAGCCTCAAAAATGTAAGACATCTGTTGCTGAAGCTTCCTTAGACGGTCGAAAGTCATAACAATTTATTCAAATGAGCTTAAATTAATAAGATGTAATAATAAAAAAAAAACATTTAATATTTATGACTGTGGCGAAATAGTTGAACTTATTTCAAAACTAACCTCGGCCAACTTTAAATCGAATATTGTATCTAATATTTGTTTTGAATATGCCCTTTTAATCAATCAATATCTTTTAATATTAAAGAATAAATAAAAATAGTTAAATAACTAATAAACGTTTTTATGCAGGTATGTATTAAAATATTAAATATTTTATTTCATTTATAAGTAGAGTCGAACTAAAACGATATGAAATAGATGGGTAAACGCAATAAGCTAGTGTTAAAGAAAGGTTTTCGTTTTCTTTGGGCGTCGTGGAATAGAATATTGCCATCTGGGCACACCTGGCACTCTGTCCCACCACTGCACCTCCTGTTCAACAAGATCAACTGAGGCGTCCTTTGATCAAATAATGCAGCTGTACCCAGGCTATGCTGGACTCCCTACCGGCTGTCGTGGGACCCGCAACGAATTTAATCAGAAAAAGTAGGAGGTAGTAAAAAACCGATTTCAGATTTCCCTCCCAGCAAAAGCGGACACACATCGAAACAGCCCAGGCCCAAAATATAAATAGCAAGCAGTGTGGAACTTCCTTAAGATCTCATTGAAATGTGAACACCGCTCAGCTTCGGTTTGGACTATGTTACCATGTCACATATGCCAAAAACATGCTTTATTTACACATGCGCCTGGTGTAACTTGCTTTTTCAATTGATTGAATAAGATTAGGAAGAAATCTTTTTTTTTACCGCCGTCTAACCGATAAACGAGATATATATTGAAATGTTAGAACGCTAAAAACATCGCCAATGCGTTGCCCATGTACCTATAGGTAAAGATATCATACATCTCGTGTCGGTAATAACACTGGCTCTCCAATTCTTCGAACCGAAACACAACGAACTGCTTCTCAGAAATAGAAAGCAGCGAGGCAGCAACCCAGAAGATATCTGCCAACTGCCAACAAATAAAGAGCAATGTATTTAACCGATTACCTTTTTTTGTAAAATTACAAGAAAAATACTAAACTGTCACGTTTTTTTTTTATGATTATCCATCGATATTTTAATCTGTTTAGATTTAAAAAATGTTTAAAAATTTTGTTATTATGTGTTGTTGTTATTATTATTAGATTATTATTTTTGTTATTGTTAGAGATTATTTCGTTTTAAGTTATAATTATGAAATTAGGACTTAATTTGATTTATCTCAGTAATTTTTTGCTTCGGATTCGGTTGCTTGGTTTTTTAGCGGTTTTGTTGATCTATTTATGTGTTTTCATATTTTAGCTTCAATAAACTGTGTTAAGGTATTTAGGAAACACTGGTAAACGCCCAAAGTTACATCTGCAGCTGTTTCGGCGCTGCGGGCCCTTCTGTCCTTGCGTAGCAAAGCACAGGCAGTTGACGACCAACGACGGGCGACCATCAGTAACCCACAAAGTACTCAATTATTCATAAAAATATTGACCAACAATATTGGATTGATCAAATATTTTTTAATACCAAAAGACATACTAGATATAAAACCATCAGTTAATTTAAAAAGGCCAATAAGTCAAAGAAAAGATTTATTGTTTTAAAAGTTCTCATTTTGATCATAGAAGATCAAACAATAATATTCCAAATAGAAATGGTAATAGTGACCAACAAATATATTACGATATACCTACATAATATTTGTAGTCTTTGCCCAACTTGGTTCGCGTAGATGTTTTTTTTTTACAAAAAGACACCCTGATAATTAAAATCCATTCTAGATATAAGAATTTTGAAATATCCCCAGATTTATTTGCCTCTCAACCCTTGTCCCTTGGCCCTTAAATTCAGATACTAAATAGTTAGAATACAACTCCTACGTAGTTAGATATTTCCTTTGCAGGTCTCCTCGTTTAACTAGACGGTTTCGGAAGGTGATAGAACTCGCTAGAATATTCCAGAACTCATTAGTGGTTGTTAGAGCGGTTGTAGACGTCAGTTTTTTCTAACGTTTTTTGGTTGACTCGAAATGTTTTTTGTTTATATATTGAACTTGTTTTTGCCGATTTTTTCTGCGTAGATTTCGTTTCCTTATCTCTCTGAACCTTTCTTATATATTTTATTTTATTTTATTAATAAGATTACCAACACAGTGTACACTCATTCATACAAAAAAAGTCAAACATTTAAAACATCAAAAACCGAGTAAAAATTTTGCCTAAAACATATATAAACTATCTAAGTTTCCAATTTCATTCAAATACCATAAACTACTTTTTGTGTGATCGATTGACAAACATCCAATATTTCACAATTATAGTATTAGTATATAGAATGTGTAAGGACACCAGTGAGGCGATTAAACGATGGATACAATTGGTTGGTTAACGACTGGTCTCCGCTGATCGCGTAACAATCTATAATCTATGGGTATAATATTGCAAGCATGACAAAGAAACAATCCATGGTCCGGTTAAAAAACGGATGTCTACCACCGGTCTAATGCTGCTTGCACACTTTCGACAAACTATTACAAACGTTTGCAAAGCGCAGGTAGATAGATGTGTGTACTAGATATATTTACAGGTGACTAAGAATACTCCCCAAATATTTATCCAACCGAGATTCTTCTGGGTTGTCTGGGATATAACTCACTGGAGCTTAGCAATATAATTTGTTGAGCTCTGTGGCGCCATGGTGTAAACTGCCGACTGCTACGCTAGACGTTCTGGGTTCGAATCCCGGCGGTGCGGAGTTTTGTTATTTGCAAGATGAATTGTAGGGCTAAGTCAATATGAGTGTAGTGATGTGGTTTATTTAGGGTAAAATTGAGTCTCCTGGCCTGTGTGAGGAACTGTTGCACCTCTTTGTCCCCGTCACGTACTTTAGGAGCCGTGGACAAAGGTCCTAAGCTAAGGGCTCAGGTGGTTAAGCTTGTGCTGTGACTTTGCAACCACAGAATTACAGCAAAATGTATCTACTTTCAATCTTAAAACTCCGTTTTAAATTCGCAATGGCGAAATTACTAAAAAAAAATATCAGTAAATAAACTGTTCGACGTTTTTAGTTAGCCTATTATGTGGGGTGTAAATACTTACAAACAAAAAATATACCTTTTTTAAATATTAATTTCGTTTACATTAAGGTAGCTACGCGAAAAGACAAAAGGACGAACAGTTTACCGACTGTTACCTTTATCAAGTGACTCTGAAACGAAATTGTAAGCAATTCGACGATAAGGGTACGGAAAGTTTATATAAAATTTATCGCTCCCGTGTTCCATAGATAAAGCCCAACTGTCAGTCAGGAGAAAATAAATACGTTTTTGATGGACCGGGATTACAAATTTCCGATTTGAAATAGGTCCGTTCTCACTGCCTTATTTGCATTTTAAATTTATTGCTTTAATTTACTGCTATTTGTTGATTCAAATGTCTCTGATAAATGTTAATTCTGACCTTAGCGAAAATGAAATGTTAAATTTTGGAAATTAACTCGGTTTTGTCAGTACTTGAAGAATTAATCATTTATTAGCAAGTCCTTGTTTACTAGATATAAAAAGGTAGTTTTAGTATTTATGGTAAAATGGTAGGTTTATATGGAGGCTTGAATGATTTGAATGATTCTTTTATTACTTTATTCTTTAATTACAAGAAAAGTTTAATAGTTTATATGGGAAAAATATTCCCAAAAGCAACCGTCGCATGGTCGTTGTATAAACCATGTATCAATGTATTCGTGCCCGAAAATTCCCGAAAACACTCAACCCATTGCAATGGAATATCCCAAATGCATACCTAAGGTTAGTTACAGCTTGAAAGATAGTTGAACTCGATACATGATGCTTAAACGAAATCTTAAAAACGGGCGAAGCTGAGAAAGGTTAATTATTCGATTTATTCAAGCCATCAGCTAACAACAACCTAACCTGTTTGGACTTAGTACTGTTCTTAAATAAGGCTAGATATTGCAATTATTTCGTGAAACTTTATGTGTGGCCGTCAGTATACATACAGACAGAGAAGTATATACCTATCTACTTTACGAGTTACGATAGTTTTATTGTCATTTAATTTTTTAAGTTTTACATAAAACTAATAACAAGGTAAGGTATTAATAATAATAATAATAAACCACATCACGACATACACATTGACTTAGCCCTGCAGTATCGTAAAAACTTGTGTCACAGGACCTAAGCTACGATATGGTATATACTACATAGATAAGAATACAACATCCAAGACCGGTAATGAAGGTATATGAATTTTTATTATTTCAGAAGCACTCAGTATCTCTTTTATATGTTCTCTTACTCTTGTATACGTCTGACTAGAGTACAATGCAATAGAATAGTCAAAAGCCACTAAGTCGGAACGGCACCTTCCAGAATAATCTACTTAGATCTTCTTCGTTGAGACAGATACTTACATAAATAAAAGTTGATTACTGTTCGTTTGTCTTGCTAAAACTCTAAAACGTCTGGACCAATTTGAATCATCTTTTTTTTTTTGCTCTAATACAGGGATGATAAATAAATAAATAACCATAACACGACACACACATTGACTCAGCCCTGAACAAATATATAATCATGTATCGCAATCACTAAGCAATGATATGGTATATACTACATAGATATATAGATAAGAATACAACATCCAAGACCGGTAAGCGAAACAATGCGTCTTGCAAATAACACAAAGTCCCACCCCCGCCGGGATTCGAACCCGGAACCTCTAGCGTAGCAGTCGACTGTTTACACCACTGCGCCACCGAGGTCGTCAAAAATATATATGATTTTATAAAAAAATTGGTAAAGCCAAGCGGCCATGTAGTATGAAATTTGGGGGGTCATCTAGTATAAAGAAGGGATCTTGCTCGGGCTGCAGAGCCGCTGAATCCAAGCTAGCTCTGAAATAAATAAATAAATTGACATTGAATTGATTGGTATAAATTGACGGGACATAAGTCCAGCAGTAGACGTCTTATGATGATGATGGTATAAAAAAACGACAATCATACACTAAGGCTTTAATATTCGCAAAAGCAATTATTTTAATTACATCCTAATCATAATTTAAACAGAAGTCTTAAAATATTATATAAAATCAAAAAAAATACTTTTAATACTTTTAAAATGCGATTTACAAGGAATGCTATAAATAGTTATTTGGTCTGAAAACATTTGTGCAGTAGCATAGTATATCCTTACAAGAATAAGTTTTTCTTAAATTATTATATAGATTTTAGTTATATTTAGACAAGACAGAATGTGTATTTTCAAATAACTTTTCCTAGAGGGCTCCTGTTGGGATCCAGTTTGATATTTGATTTTGTAATAAGATAATTTAAACTAGACACTCTTTGATTCGTTATAAGTTAAGCGTTTCCTTGTATCTGGTACCTGAAATAAAAAAACGACAATTATTTTACACAATATGCCTAACAGTGAATTTTTTCAACTTATACCTAAATCAGATTATCAAAAAAAAAAAAAATGAATAAAAATTGAGACATTTTCTGCCTCAAAATTTGTCTCAAGATAAAATATTGTTAAAAACCTAAACATAACAGAAAATGATCAATGATCCGGAAGTGTAACATTCTACAACATTAATTGTTTGACATTTGCACACTGACATCTGGTAAATGTGTTGATACCGTCTTTAGCACACATACTATTATAACATACGCATATTTTGCAAATAGAGATTATTATTACTTTATCTATTAACAGATTAAAGTATGCAAGTCGGTCATGCATGATAAAGACACTAGAGGTCGCCGACTAGTCGAAATTCGACTTTAGACATACAAAAGTCATGTCAATTTAAATGTCATGTGTTTGACACAACACATGGTAGAGTCTGAATTGTTTTAAATGTATTTTGAAATACACATCGTATAAAAATAGTTTTACGCAAGCGTTCTCCATATAAAATTTTACTGTGCCAAATTCAAATTATTTATTTGCTAGGCTTTGGTCGATATTTTATGTACATAACTTAATATTATTGTTCCTAAAACCTGCCACAAAGGGCGTGCAAAATTACAGTGAAATGTTCAATTAAATGTCAAAAAATAATAATAAATAAAAACCAATGTCAACAATTTAAAGAAATCAAAAATACAATATACACTAAAAATAAAAACTGGAAAATTAATGTAAATTGCCCAAATTCAAATTAGGGATTATATATTCCTGCATATATAACTTTTGTAAAAATACAAAAATTTTGCTTAATGAGTCAATCACGATTACTATAAGCATTTCTTACATTAGAAACCTTAGTTGGTCTTTTCGTCTTTAATCTCCTTGATCTTCGGCGACGGGTTGTTCTTCCAGATGTAATGTGTGAGGGCGCTGGCGTAGCTCAACCAGGCTAAGTATGGAAGCATCAATAGTCCAGCTGTCTTGTTCACGCTGAAGAATGACAGCGTAGTCGCCGCCGCGGCTCCCGATAGTACAGATATTTCGATCAGCGCCTGATGAAAAAAAAATCGGTCAATTGTGAGTCAGACTCGCACATGATGGGTTCCGTACTATCTTATAAGATTAATTTGTGAAAGATTCTTAAGTTTCTTGGAAGTGGCGCCCTTTAATTTGTAATTTCTTTACGTTTTTAGTATTTGTTGTTATAGCGGCAACAGAAATCTAAAGAGATTGGCTACTATGGTTTGTGAGATACAATCTGCTGACAGACAGACGGACAGGGGAGGCTTAGTAATAGGATCCCGTTTTTATCCTTTGGATACGGAACCCTAACAAAAGCAAATAACTTATCAAATAGCAAATAAAGGGTAATTAGTACCATTGTACAAAGTTTAACACTAAGAGATTGTTAAGTTAATACAAAAACGCCGAAAAAAGCAATATCTTTTGGGATGATTTAATTCAATTTAATTTTTGTTTTTTTTTGCAACAATAATAATATACAATGTAAGTTTCAACTGTCTTATTATCTTGGGTAATGAGATACAGCCCACTGACTGACAGAATGATGGACAATGGACTCTTAGTTATAGGATCCTAATTAGGTACGGAACCCAAAAAATACATACTAAAAATTTGTGCAAGTTGATGTGTGCATTGTGTAGGTTGTAAGGATATATGTTTTTATTTAATTTGAATTGTACTTACACCCTTAAGCACAAGTAATAACTTAATTATAATATTGATAAATGGATAATATCTCTCTCAATACTTACAAGTTGGAAGTCTTTCAATCCAAAGAAGATTGGTGTCCATGCCCAGTTTAGAAGGAGTTGTCCTCCGTATAGAGTTAATGGTAACACTGCACGTTCTGGTAATAAAAAAATAAAATAAGGTCAACACCAAGCCTTTTTTCCACAAATTCATTATACTGGGGGTACATTATGTCCTAAAAGAAAAACGAATAATACAATAGTAGTAGTATTCATAAAAGCCATTTATCACTATGTTCACACAAGCTTGTGCATATCTAAAACCACACAATAAAAACAATCCTAATAAAGAATTCCATCATGACATAATACACATTCGATTTGAAATTGCTTATTTTAAGTCTATTCGAATAAAAAACATTTTGACTTTGACTTGACACAGGGATGTAAGCATATAACCTATCAGATATATGTGTATTGCAAATTATAAGGAGAAAATTAAAAACAATTCAAACCAACAGACATCTTAATACTAGAAATAGCAAGGAGCAGATGAATCAAAACCAAAAAAAAATACCAATAGACAACCCACATATAGACAACACCTAAATCCCCTGATAGGGAAAGAAATTGACTTCAGTTCATTGTTGAATGAACTAAGACACAACACTTAGCTGAATGTCCTTTATTGTGATTGCCAGACATTGACAGATTGATTGACAGATTGCCGTAAATATAAGGAGTCAAAAAAAATTATATATATATATATATTTATATGTTTCTTTTAGTTCTAAGTTGTTTTTCGTTTTAAAATACACACAATTTAAACAAACTAAAAATAGAAACAGCTTTATGTGTAAATTAGCACGGTATTGTTAATTGAACTCTTGTGACATCATTTGAGAAAATAAGATTTTCCGTTGTGAAGGATATTTGAGTCAAGTCAGTTTGAGTATGGTCACCAGAAATTCTTGAAGGCTGAGGCATGTGAAAAAATATAGTACGCGTTACGCATCCCATGTTGCACGCAACTATAACTGACAGCTCAAGTTCGAAATGTTTCTATTTATATAGACTTTAAATAAGTGCTTCAAAAACAAACAAAAAATCTACCAACAGTTCAAATGCTATCTACAGAGAAGAAGCCAGCTAGAAACCTCCGTAGTTGCTTTTTTAAAACAGTAAATGGTTCCCAAAGTAAATTATATTATAATTGATATAAAATCAACTTTGTTACAAACTGAGATTATAGGATAAAAGAAGCATTACATTTGGTTTTGAAATAATATAGCGTTCAAGTTGACAAGGTATTCACATGAATGATGCATGATTACGACATATCAAACATTGATATATTTTATCTTATCAGAATGTCTACGAGTTGTCATGAATGATTTATTTTTAAATTTCTTTGGCTGCAGTTGCTACCATGGAAATTTATAAGTTCGCAGAGAGATTCAAAACACCTATATTTGTTTAATATGATTTATCTTTTGCATTTTTTATTTAATTTCTAACAAAGATCCAAAGCAACAATAGTAAAATTTATTACCAATTTTTTTTTTTATTTAAAACAAATTGTAACAAATCAAGACTCAAACAAAGTATTATAAGTGCACAGATAATAGCTAGCTGAGCAATACCAGATTTAAATTTGTGTCAATATAGATATATTTGAAAGCACTACTATTTTAAATTTATTGTTTCCTAATTAATCAACAGCTTAAAAAGTGTTTTTTTTCTCTTTTCAGTGACATGTAAAATGAAGACTGTAATCTTTCAACTAAATCTTGAACAATTAAAGCATGCATAATTTCCAAAATAACTTAATTTAATTACCGGTGAATCCATCACACTCCTCCAGAACAATGTATGAAGCATATCCCATACTGCTGTATAGAACCGTCCATGCTGGCCCGAATACCCACTTGGGAGGTGTCCAGCTGGGCTTCTTCAGGTCATCGTACCAAGACTTGTCACCTTTACGTATTTGCCCCGCAAAGTACAAGCCGTTGGCCCATCCACCAACATTGGGGAGAACTATAGAACCAATTGCAGGCCAGTTTGCCATTATAAAATCTCTGTTGATGGGAGAAAAGAACTGTTAACAAATAAGTATGGGTATGAGGCTCGTAAAGTTTTAAAAATGAAGGAATTTTTATTTTAATTTATTAAATTTAGTTTAATATAGTATTTTATTCTTAAATTTATTAAATTTCCAAATAAATAAATTTTATTATAATAAAATTTAAATAAAAAATACTATATTAAAACATATAAAAACTTAAGATTAATTGTAACATAAGAATGGAGAACAATTTGCTAGAATTTATGACATTAATTATTTCTCTTTTCTTTTAACATTTGTGTTTTCTATATTTAAATATATATTTCATCATTCTCATAGTTGTCAACTAAAGCATAGCATCACTGCAAGAGTATAGTTCTTTTTAACTTTAATGTAGTTTAGGCATGAAGGAACAAATACCTAAACTTAATTAATGAAATATTTACCTAGATGTGTCAATACTCATAGTCAAATTTTCCATTTTATATAAAATGCACTTAAAACACAAACAGAAAAGGCTAAATTTACTAAATAACACAACTTTATCAGCAAAGTATAGAGAAAATTATGTTGAGAGGGTAATTGTATTTAAAAATATTGTAGTGATAACAAATTAGCACCTACAGATATCACTTGATCAAAAGATAAATTTATTCCAAATTTGGAAGTCAACTAACCGGTTATGATGACGTAATTTTCAAGTTCTTGTAAAAATTTCGTTAATTTATGCATGTACTTTTTTTGTAAGGTAAAAAGATAATAAATTTTAATGACATGGAATCTTTCGTTGAATGTTCTAGACTACAAAAGGCTGATTGAAAACTTACGTTTGAAGAGCAGTCGGTGAAACAGACAGTCTTGTACACTGCAAACTGAGATAAAAACCCTGAGAAAAATTTAGAAAATAGGAAAAATCACTTGGTAATTGACTGATGTGAACCGGTATAACTCAACAAAATTAAGAAGGTAGCAGAACAATTTACCAATTTTAAGCTGTTTCTACTAAAAGAAGGAGGAAGACGATGTACTTTTAGATTATATTGCTTAATATGTTCCTATATTGTTTTGACATTGACTTTGGTTTTGCGTGAAACGAAACGTGACCAAAACCATAAAAAATGCGTGTAACAAAAGTTTGTTTATTCGTTTCGATTATAACCTCAAAGACCAAGTTTCGATTGTTTTCGTGTAACACTCATGTAATCATTGATGAACCAAGAACCAATGTTCAATGTAAAAAAAAAAAATGTATTACAATGTAAGATGGATATTTAAAAATACAAATGTAGATATTTATGTATTCCTTAGTATCCAATACATTAAAACACTAAATATAAATAAGTTTTATTCAGATTTTTCTTTAAAATGGAATCCAAGCAGTATAAGTTTATTGGGATCTTTAAACTAGATCGATTGTCGAAAACACTCACGAATCAAAAACCTGAAATTTGATTTAATGAAATCACTATTATGCATTATCTGTTTATGTACTATTGAAATAAAACAAATAAAATTTGAAAGTCATAAAGTTTATTTTGTAAGATTTAATTTGACTTCAGACCAAAATAAAAATTGCCTATTCATACTTCTGTAAAGAACAATCTTTACTAAGGCCAGAAGTTAGAAAAATATGAATTTTAATCTTATAACTAAATTACCTATACCTATAACATAGGATCATTTATATAAAACTATAAAGTTTAAAACTCATTATGTTTGAAAATTGTTATTTTATAGTTCTACACAGACGTCCACATGAGTTACTGGATGTATTAAACAATAACACGAAATATCATGCTCTCTTTCTCCAACAATTTACTAGAGAGAGACAAACATGTATTTGTTTAGTCTTCATCCATAGGCTCATCCTTCTTTTTTTTCTTCTTCTTCTTTTTAGTGCTGGATTCTTCTTGGATCTGTTGGATTGCTTCTTCCATGGCTTCTTTCATCACCTCAATATTCTTTTTAGGTATGTCTCCGGTTTCATAGAACTTCAGCCTATCTTCAACTTGCTGACGAAGTTTGTCCCCAAATACTGAGGTCTGGGTTTCTAAAATCATAGACAAGTATTAAATTTATAGTACCAAGGAGGTTGCTGGACTAACAAAGGTATTATGTTGTTATTGGATGTTTGAAAGAGCTAATCTATCTTCTATATCTATCTACACAGTTCCCCGCCGCATCTGTCTGGATGTATGTTTGCGATGATCTGAAAAACTACTATACGGATTTTCATGCGGTTTTCATCCCTCTGCAGAGTTATTCTTGAGGATGGTTTAGGCGCATAATTTGTCAAGGCTTTGTGAAAATTTGTTGAAATATGATGATTGGTTGATGAAGAAGTTGGAGAAAATCAAGCCATCTGGGAGCTTTAATAGAAAATGCTGCCTGATCCATTTAAGATAAGACAAGATTTAGTGGGATTGTTTCTCTTCTAAAGATCTACAAAAAAATCCCCGATGGCATATGCCTATCTTAATAAAGATCTCCAAAGTAACTTAAACAAAAAACTACGCACGAGAAACCCGCTACAAAAAATCGGGGGAAAGCCGGGGTTGACCGTTAGTACATATATAAAATAACTTAGTTATAATCGTGAGATAAATGTCGCATTTTTATTTATTCTATGAAATATGAAGGAACCATAGAACTAATAATCTTGCTTTAGTTTAGCACAACTTTTATTATCACAAGTAGATGAATAACACTTGCAATAGATCAATGTGTGCAAAATTTCTGCTTCAGTTTCTATTTTTAAAAATTTAATGGATCTCCACAATGACCTTTTTTAAACGCTTTGGTGAAGGGAAGCAGCTTGACCTCACTGTGATTAGGTTTTAACAAAGTATGGGCTACAAGTCCAAAGTAATCAGATGCTTTTCGAGGGCGGCCGAGGATCTGCCAGATATTTTATGTACTAATGCTTTATACCCGAATATAAAATTTGAGTATAATTAACGACGACGTGACGGACGGATGACGTGGTAGCTCAGTTTGTTACAGGTCGAGGGTTAGTCTCGGTTTGCCGTACGTTGTAGCTGCCATGTTCCTCATTGTGCCCAGATAGTGGCATCAGATTCGCAAACACTGGACCTCAACATAAACATGCGAAATGCGGTGTCCAACACCTCTGCTTACCCTTCTCGAGGGATTAATTACGGCTTGAGTTTATATATATATGCTATTAAATAATATTATTTAATTATATAATTACCTGAGAAACAATCAATCCTGGATGCAATGGAGCACTTGTTAGCGAGATATCTACTGATCCTGCCTTTATTCTTGAGACCAGCCCTACCTATGAAGGTAGAGTGGTATAACAGACCATACTTCGGAGTGTTGGAACGCGTCTTCAATGCTCGGAACAGAGCTTTTTCAGCACCTATTAGACAATTTCAAAATCATACCGTGAATAAAATATTATTAAGAAGTTTCTAGAAATATTTACATTTAATTTAATCGAAAATAAAACCCATCACTCATAATAAATAACACTTCATCAGACTTTGATTTTTAAATAGAATTTTAGTGGACATTTCAAATTTGTATGTGGTAAAGCAAGAACATCAGATATTATTTAATTTATGCTGATTTCATGCATGTTTGATTTACTTTGATATAATATAATATAATGGCTTTTACTATTAATTTTGTAATAATAAACCAAATGGAAATCTTAAATGTTCCCACTCTGTACATGATAAAATAACTTGAAAAAACAATTTACCAAGGATCTGCAGTGTAGAGGCAGGGTACTTGGCAAGGCTAGTGAGGGATCCGGCCTTGGATATCAGCCTGGCTCCGACCTGATCTCCAACTAGTACCGTTAGGTTAGGAGCCACGGATGTCATCTTTGTGTGGAGGTACTCTGATATCTGTTTCCTAGGAACATGGTTTTGATAAGTATTAAAAGATTTACACAAAAAGAATATGCAATGGGAGGTAAACACTTTTTTTTATTCTTCTCAAACACTAAAATTGTTTAGGTTAAGGGTTAAACCACCCTTAAAATAAAATCAACAGCATCTTTTTAATAAGATTTTGCAATTATCCTATCCATAAACTTATCCATTAGCAGACCGAGATATGGTCTGCTAATGGACAAGTAATAGGTAAACAATAACAAAAAAAATTTACATTAAAATAAAACTTACCTATAATCGCTCAAAGCAACAACTCTTCCGGCAAACATCTGGATATTAATCAAGTCAACCGGTGAGATGTCCATGCCCATGGACATTTTGGATGCATCTATAATAGCCTGAGCCTTCTCTGAATCACCAAGTACTTCGGTTAACTGTTCCACTGACTCTTCGTTGAGGGACTTGCGATCCTTGATAATTTCTGCGCATTTAGTGTAGAGGTAGTTCTCAGGAACAATTGAAGCAAGCTCCGGAAAGTGGTATGAGTACCACTCCCTATTTAAAATTTTACAGTTTAAAATTTTTACTTTATTTATGTCATTCAATGGAACAAGAACATTATGCCAAGAAGGTTTTTCAGTGTGTGAAATTAAAATATGTTGAGTATGTTATAATAATAATTGTTTGTATGACTATAATTGTAAGAATAAATGTGTTGTCTGTCAGTGTGTATGTGAAATAAACAGAAATTCTTACCTGATCCTCATAGAGAATGTATTAACATCCTTGTCAAGTTGGTCCAGCAATGCTATGGACTGAATGATCATGTTGTCAACTCTGTGCACGTTGAACTTGACACGTGCTCTTGAGTATGAATGCCCAAGACCCAGCTGGGCAACACTGCAGGCCTTCAAAGTGAGGCCCTTGATGAGGGCGTGGAAGTGGTGACGAATGCCTGGACAAACAAACATGCAAGTGGTAAAATCCAAATAAAAACTCTAAAAAGGACTTTGAATCCTCTTTTTTTATCAATAAAAAAGAATTATTGAACACATTTAGTTGTTGCTTTTAGTTCAGCTGTTATCAGGTCACTAACAATACATTGAATAGAAAATATACAGTTATTTAAATGAGATCATTAAAAAAAACTATTTTTTTAGGTTAGCACTCCAAAATTGAGTTGTTGACTACTTGAAAGAGCTAATGATGAAAAAATTTCAATTACTTATTATTATTACACAAAAAATTTAAATAGTACAAAATTATAAAAATGTATCACCTCTCAACAGCTCTGGCACAGCTCCCGTGTGTGAGCATGGTATCTCCAGTGCTTCACTAATGGCTGCACCAAGTTTAGCATCAGCAACACCAAGGGTGCATTTGCTACGCTTCTTACGTTTCGGCAGGGCACCCTCCAGGAACAAGTTGAGGTCTTCTGGTAAGATACCTAAAAGAAAAAAGTTTTATTAAAAACAATTAGCTGTGCTTAGGATTTCATGTTTTTTTTTAGATATGGTGAAGTAATATTTATAGAAATCATTGCAGTAGTATGTAAAGAAAAATAATAATAAGATGGCTGTTACATCTAAGTTAATATTTTTTGGAATTTTAAATACTTTTATTAACAATAAAAAGTAATTTTAATTTCATTATTTGTTGTGTTATAATACTAATGTCACAATTAAACTGGAAATCTTATCAAGTGCATCATCAAACTAAGCCAGAAAAAAAAACAGAATTATTATTATTTATGTACATGCTGTTGACAAATATGTAACTATTATGTTAGTTTGTACCCATTACTTTTTTAATTTATTTACAGTATGAACCCAATATCTACATAATGAAAAAGTTTGACCACTACTAATTAAAACAAAAATTACTATCACAAGTTGATAACGCGATCTACAACAGCACATGGCACTAACCTTCAGAGATGGCGTTGATATTTTCCAGAGCCAAAATAGCAGATTTAAACGGCTGGAAACCAATCAACGACACGACAGAGTTGAACCTCTGTAAGTCAGTCACCGACTCCTCAACCTGCGGAAGGAAAGCCGCTAACTCCTCAAATTCTGCCACCTTAAATAAGGCGAACCCCGCACTGTGCTCATAGAGCACGAACATTTTACTCTGAAAACACACAGAAATTATGAAACATTTGATAAGTTTTAAACTCGTTACGATTAAAAAGTTTATTACACACCATTTTGTAAGCTTTTTATTCCATTTATGCTTATAGTTTCATTTTTATTCTTTCATGAGTTGAACAGCACGTGTGTTTTTGAACCAAACTCAAACATATATTTTTAGGTTAAGTAAATGTCAATTTTTGTCAATGTCTTGCAATTTACGTTCCATTTTTCATATTAAGTGCTCAATGCCAGTACTAAAAGTAGGAACCAAGATAATACGCATTAGTTTAATAACTTGCTATTTATCTTATTTGTTAAAGCCATTCATTTAAAAACCTTTTATCTGTGAACCGGACCTACAAAGAATTTATGAACCTTTGATCCACTTTAATTTGATATACATATATTTTATAGCAATTGGTAAATTTATACAGAGGACACCAAAAATTTACGTTTTTACAGCGACAACAGAGAGACACAAAAAATTAAATTTCCTTAAAACTATAATACTTACACATTTAAAAAGAACGTGACAGTTAACAGAAACGTAAATTCGTCCCGAAACAGAAAAACATTTTGAAAAAGCGCTAGGCGAAAAAAAAAAAAAGAAGACGCCAACGGAAATTTTGACATTTCAGTTTGAATTCACTGGAATTGATGTTGTTTTTGCGATGCTGAAAAATATATTTGTGATCTATTAGTTCGCTATTGTATATAAAAACCAATGTGTGTAAGCCATTAAAATGTGTGTAAATTAGTGCGAGTAACATAAAAATGGCAGCAATCACAGCACAGCGAGATCTTGTAAACACATTGAAAAAAGAGACTTTACTCAACATCGGGATACTGAGCAAACTGCAGGCGATGCCTGCAGACTTATCACGGCTGATATTCGAAGACAACGCCCTAGATAAACCCACTCAAAATGTGTTTATCCATCTCTCTTACTATTTATTGTCCATCATTGATTCTCAAAAATCTTCAATATTGCCGTGGCCTTTGTACGACAGTAAAACTGAACGAGCTTACAGAAATGAGTTCTCGAACTTCATATCCGAGTACAGTTCGAAGGGTTTGCTATCTCCAGTGATGTCATCTTATTTAGTAAACCCTGGTTGCTTTAAAGTCACTATTTTGATATTCCAACTATCCCAGTTGGCTGTACAAAGGATGTTGAAGACAAAAATGTACCGGGACCACCAAAAGAAGCTGTATAAAGACATGACGGAACAGTATAAGTCAAATAAGAAGGAAGGCTTTATAGAGGATATCCAACAAGAGACGGATGTCATGATGAGTAAGTTCTCAAATTACTTACAAAAACGAGAGGCTATGGAGAAAATAGCTGGAGTGATACGTAACAAAATAACAACAATGGAAGAAACATTAACTAAAGTAAATGCAAAAAAGTATTTAAATGATTTGGTTGATGGATTTTTAAATGATCACAAGCTAACAGATGAAGCTAAAATAGAAATTCTTAAGGTTAAAAATGTTTATAAAACATCAACTGTTTTTAGTAGTTGGCTTGAGCATTTAGATACGTCACTGACAGATATGGAATCTAAATGGGAAGCTAATACTGTTCCATTCTTAGAAACATGCGCAAAGACGTTACAGAATAGTGAAGACTTAATAAACAGACAGACAGGTGAAGCAGATAAAAATTCCTTCATGATAGAATTCAATACAAAAACTGATGAGATCAACACTAAAGAACTGCAAAATCATGTTAACAGCGAACAAAAGTATGTTTTAAAAAATTTAATCCGAGATGAAAAACTTGTATTTCCAAACCTGATCAGAGGGTTTGTTATTTCTATATGCTATGTTCTGAAGAATACAGAGATTGACAATAAGGTTTACAAGTTTAATGAGTATTTGGAAGTTGGGAAGAGGAATTACGAAGAGATGATCTCCGCTATGAGAATACTGAATGAACGAGTTTACAATGCTGAGTCTAGACTACAGGTAAGATTATGGATGTCTTACTTTGTTCAGTGTTTTTAATTTTCTAAAAACAGTTTCTTAGGTATAGGGCCTTTACAATTTACTACAGTGTTGGATCAAGGATAGTCATTTGAGGGGGCCATACACCCTTTATTAAAAAAGCTTTTGAGGGTTTTGAGCCCCCTGGCATCCCCTTCTTGTTCCTAAGTTAGTTTATGAGTCTTTATTCAATTTATGAACACAGTGTTACAATTTTTTTTAAGAAAACTCTAAAATTCTTTTTATTGCCAGAACTGGTCTACTTTGGATTTTAATTTTTGTTTAAATGCCTCAACTTGCTTAATTCAGTACCTATTAGTAATAAATCTTTCTTAAAGTATCTTGTGTAATTTATATACTGAATTTTTACTTAACTTAGTGTAATTTACTTTTCAGATAACACAATCATCTTTCAACTTATCCCTGCCTTTGATGGATATCTGTGAAATCCCCCCACTACCTGACCTATCAGATATCAGAACCAATAGGGACCAGCAACCTCAAGTCTTACTCGACATGTTCACTCCACTCAGCTCAACCAAGCACCTATTCAACCTACGAAGGAAACAAAATGTAAGCAATTTTATCAAACCACAGCCAAAACCACTCATTACTCCGTATCATCAGGGACCTAGAGACAGTTTCCTGAAAAGCTTGATTTCATGCAGGGTCAGTTCATATGATCGTTCTAATGTAAGTCAAAATATTAACAATATTTCTATGATATCACATGGAACTAATAAAGGCAACGAGACGATTGCTGAGTGCTCTGCTGGATTCACAAAGCAGCAGATTTTGAGGTTATTGTCTACGAAGAAATCTAGCAGTTCCAAGAAGTTTAAGTACAAGACAGAGAGGCCAAATATCAATATTAAAAAAGGTGGTCTGTTTAGCGAATCTAACATATCTGATGAGAATAATGGTCTATTTAGAAGTTATTCATCACCTAATCTATTTGAGAATAAAGAGAAAGTGCCTTATGCCAGGGGCAGGGGTCGAAAATTGTCTATAATGCAAGAAGATATCCCATCCCTTTTGGAAGTGTCTGGAATATCTATGTTGGATAAAGACAGCAAAAATGGTACTCCACAAGGCTGCAACTTGGAAAGCACTAGAAATTCGTGCAATATGTCCAGTTTGCCGGTGATGAATATGAAGCCAGATATAGAAAACCGAATGATCAACATCCTACATGAACTAGACAAAAATCATTCACCTATGTTGAATTTGGAAAGCACTAGGAACTCCTCTAATACATCAGATATACCAGCTATAATAGTTAGTGGCGAAAAAGATGCAATTCCCAATGAAGCAAAAAGCTACAATTCTCATGTCATGGCTAGTCCTAAAAACTCAAGAAGACGCTCGCGTTTGCCTGTTAAAACTCAAGTTCCTAGTAAAATGATAAACATTCTTAGCGAAATTGAAGACAATTTAAATATAGAAAGAAAATCAGTAGATTTTGGAGTAGAACCAGTATTACAACCACGTAAAAGTATAGACAACGAAACAAAACAAGATGGCACACCAAAGTCAATGCATCCAATAAGAAAAACTAGTTCAATAGAGAAAATAATAAACAGATTCAAGAAAGTACGAGCGAGTATATTACCAACTGAGAATGAAAACATTGAACCCAATAATTTTAAAATAATTGAAGAAGAGAAAGAGAATTTGAACTCTATTAACATTGATGTTTTCACAGCAAATAGGGTGTTATTGCCTGATCTTTTAAGTCCAAGTTGCAGTATGTTGACTTTGAAATCTATGGATCATATGGATCAACTCTGTTTTGATATGGACAGCAAAGAAACTAGAAGACCAAGAGAAAGTCTTGGCACTGCGCTGGGCGTAGACCACACATTTCTAGACCAATTCGATTTGATAGACTGATATTTATGTAATAATGTAGCTTATGTGCATGACAATATATATATTAATGTACTTTTATTGGCTTGTTCTTCCTAACTCCTGTCTATGTGTTCATTATTGTAGTTATAACATGAAATTATTGCTAGATTTAGTGTGAACTTTAAATTGAAAGACACTCATAGTTTTATATTTTTTAATTACAAAAGCTAATCAACAAGAAGCTTGCTAACAATAATACCCAAGCTTTAATACTTTCAAAAAATAACAATTATAAAATTGTAAAAAACGCACTGTATATTGTTATAATCATTTACAAATAAATTTGTACCTTCACTGCATTGAGCTATTTTGTACCTTTTATATAATATGAAAGTACCTTAAAACGCTACTGAAGCTCTTATTCCTTCAAATTCTGGGGTCATTTTCCTCCAACTTTACCATTTTCTCTGATATTTCCCACAACTTTCTAGCCCTGCTGGGATCGCTAGCAGATTGCGATACTGTGCTTTCAGCGCAATCTGAGAAATAAGCGCCGCTGACTTTTTCCAATTTCTCATCACAAGCCAACATAACGGTAGTCTGGCAACCCTTTTCTGGCGTCTTGAAGAAGAATTTGTTGATAAACGCAAGTCCCCAACTTAAGGGAGCTGGTACTGATCTCCATATACCTGTATCAATCAAACCAGGGTGCAGACAATTGGCAGTAACTCCAGTGCCTTCCAGTTTTCTGGCCAATTCTTTGGTAAAAAGAATATTCGCCTCTTTCGACGCGTAGTACAGGTATCCAGGAAGAGTAGTCAATGGGTTTGGGTTTTCCAAGTTGAAGGACGCCAAACGGTACAACGATGAGGCGACGATTACAATTCTCGAAGGGGCGCTCTTCTTCAGTAAATCTATGAGAAGATGGGTCAGTAGGAATGGTCCGTAAACGTTCGTTGCCATCGTTGTTTCTATTCCGTCTTCAGATTTGGACTTCCTGAAGGTTTCAGCGAAACCTGCGTTGTGGATCAGAACGTCTAACTTTTCTTCTGTCTTGTTGACGTCTTCTGCGAAAGACCTGACGGAAGCGAAAGAACTAAGGTCCAACTTCTTGATATGCACATTCTGATTTTGAGTCGAGTCGATGATTTGTGCTGCAAATATACAAGAAATTTGATGAATTCATGATTTCTTAGCATTAAACATACTAAAAAACAATTAAAAGTAGGTTCAACTAGAAATTTCAACTTTATTTGAGTAAAACTCGATTGCGTCTGTTTAAGTGATACAATATTCTAGACTGGTAAAATAACTCCATCATTCAGAAAAACGCAGCCAAACAAAAAAGCACAAAAGATGGTGAAAAATATTTAAGAGTTTACCTTTAACTTTCTCAGCGAGCTCAATGTTCCTGCAGGCCATAATGACCTTGGCCCCTCGCTTGGCCAGCTCCCGAGCCGTCTCCTTGCCTATCCCACTTGTACATCCCGTCACAATAACCGTCTTCCCGTCCATTCTCTTTGACGATCTGAATCTGTGAAACAAATTAATAGTTTTGATATTCACCTTTCTCGGCACTTACTTAAGATCTTATAGTAGTTAAACTTCTTGCTACTTCGTCCGCCTTCATTTTATAGTTTTAATATTCCCGATGGAAATCAAACATGATACAGTGCCATCTAGTGGGTTTTTTTTAACTTATGCACATACTATTACATTTAGTTTTTAATTAAATCAAAAACTTAATAAATAAAATTTATCATAAGTGTAAAACTTTATCCAAATCCGTCCAGTCGTTTTGATTTCTGGTACATTCCAACTTCTTTGTGTTACTTCAAGCTTTGATTTTGAATAGCAAGATAGATAAAAATCTACCAATCTTAATATTTTCTGGTCTATTTAACTCACCTCCCACAAGAAAGCTGTGCGTATATGAAGACACAGAACAGCACGGCTGCAAGGCTGATGAAGCCGAGTATTCCGAGGACTATGAGAACTGGGACAACCCAGTACAGGATCGTTATGAACACCATGCCTGCAAGCAAAAAAAAGTTAATATATATATTTTTTACCATAAGACTCCCTCCCCACGACTATGTCCGACAAAAACGTAACACTAGTATCAAGATCAGTCAATAAGACTAGAAGGCACGATTATCGGTCCTACAAAAAGTCGGTCGTGGTAAGAGAGCCTAAAGGTTCAGTGTGCCTACCATGAGTTTTACCTTCGACAGCCGCTTGCGACTGCACTTATAAATTTGTGTGAATCTTCGCAAAGCGCCTCTTAACAGATTGATAAGGAATTAAGATTGCTCATACAAAATCACTGGTAGTAATATATGTTACCTGACGTGTAGAAAAATATACGAAGTCATGATAGACACACAGTACTCGACACTCACTCCCCCAACTTGCGAGTTAATAAGGGATCGGACTGCTATACGATATAACGATTATATGTACTTATATACATTAAAATATAGCTAAGTTTTTACAAACCTATCAGTAAAAGAAAAATTAAATTATATACACTACACTATCTAAGCATTAAGTGACCCTACTGTATACATACGGAAATAAGAAAGAATCGAAGATAGTAGGTTATCTTCTGGATATGATGTAAAGAGAATTAGTCCGAACCCATGGTAGTCTCAAAGATTGAAGTGCATTAGGTGAGAATTTAATTTCACCGCCTCCGACGTCAAACCTAGACATAAAACTTAAGTAGGTAATTAGATAGTCGATACAAACAAGCTAAGAAGTCGCTCAAACATTAGGGCAGTCTCAAAAAGTGTACATTCCAAAATAAGCTCGCCACTTTTAAAAATATTTTATTATTTTACCTTTACTTTGTAAACTTTTACGTCTGTCGTTGGATAATAAAAACAACTTAGTAGGTACAACGAGTAATTATAATAAAATAGGTTAAAAGAATTGAAAGGAGATAGGATCGAAAATCTGTAACTGGTGGACTTGACGACAAAGGTGATTGCACACACTTGCACAATACCGGTCCAAAATCACATTTTGAGTTTTAAAAATATCCGAACGACCAAACAAAAGGCCGTCTGCAAAACCGGTTTGTAATTGTAAAAGGAACATGCTTAAATTATGTATTATGTGATTAATATTTACATAAGTTCCATGTAAATTATGTACAAATAAATATAGTATTGTGTACCTACCTTCACAGCACATAACTGTTTTGTTATAAATTAATTTTATGAATACCAAGTCAACTTTAAAAGTCAGTGCTAAAAGCGTGGTTTACAACTTGTTTATGGTCGAACACTAAACATAATAAATCTAAACACAAAAAAAAAAGCTATCCGCAAGACCGTTGTGGGTAGGTTGTAAGATGGTTTAAGTGGTCAGCAATTGTCAACTACGTCAAGTAGATACTTAATTGGTATACCTACGTACTTCCACATGAATCACACAGGAGCTTGAATAAATAAGTGACATTTTAATTTATTCAACACATTGACACAAGACAATGATAGCCTATGGCTCTATAAATAATCTCAGTAAAGTAATGAACATTTAAAAAGTTAGCAGGTTTTCTACTTTAATTATAGAATAAACACTCCATTAATATTGTATTGTGTGTACATAATGACATATTATGTTTTTCTGAATGAATAAATAAATGATAATCAGTTAAACGTTAAGCTAATGTGACTTATAACGAAAAACATTAGGTTCGTTTTGACTTAATGTTATGTATCTGTACGTAGGTACATAATATAAACATACATAGGTTACCTACCTACCTTTTACCAGTACCAAATAAATACCCAACTACTTTAATAGTAAGTACAGAGTCCAATCCAAACCTACTTCAACCTACCAAATAGATAGACAAAATATTGTATTGAATGTAACTATTTCTCATCATTTTAATGAAGTGTCAAATTAATACCTACCTATTTTATCACATTTATACCAACTCATTCATACCTAAGAATTCATACTTAAGAGTGTTTTACATAAAGAGGTACACTAGAACTTCTTTTAATAAAAACTTATAATATGAAGCAGTAAAACCATACCATCCCACTTAGGCGCGGCGCCAACGTGTGTCTTGTGTAGGATAGGAAGCCACCACCATTTTATCATTTTAATCGATTATCAGTCAACCAGCAATGTTTGTGTGCCACAGTGCCACTAGCCATTTTTTTTTTTGTCATCGCACACCCACCATGGAAACTGTAGTTGCGATGCCCAGTGGCGGCAACCAGACATAGTAGCTGCGGAGACTTTCAGTGGTAGCCGATTTGTATGAAAATATGGTTTTGGCTGGTGTCCGACACAAGACATGAATGGAGTTTAAATGAACTAAAAGATGACTGTAGATTTACTGCTATCGCCAAAGTACCTTATTAGTTTCTTACCAACTGTTATTATATGATGTACCTTTTAAGGAAGTACCTATATTGCTGTTTGGGGGGGCGCTAAAACATGTGACTCATTTAAATAATATCTAAGTCGTTATTTCAAGGTTTTATTACATTATTTGGAAACGTACGGCCATTGCCTATTTGTCGATGTAACTACTACCCGTGACCCATATAATTTATTATTAGCCCACATAAGTAAGAAGGTATTAAGTTATAAAGGTGGAATAACGGTGGAAAGCAAATACAAATACCTACATACAAGTAGTTGCTCTTTAAAGAGTCTATTAATTATGACAATACAACAAAGCTTAGTGTGGGATGTAAATTTTCTTAACAAAATTAATTATAAAACACACAAAACAAGTTATTGGAAAACTTAGATTTTTAAGACGCATACAGTAACGCTCGCTGCAGGCTTTCGTTTTTTGGAAAGTATTGTGTATACGTGCGCTTGCCGGCACAGAATTTGTGCAGCGTTTGTTTGGAAAAAGTACCGTTTCACCTACTTTAAAGATGGAAGGGAAAATACACTTTGCTGCCCTTACATTAAATTCAATTTTGAAGAGTATATAACTTTATTTATGCAATAACATTTTAGATGAATTTTGGTAAATAGATACCTACACTTAAAATAAAACACAAGCTAATTGATGTCTACATTCATAGAGTAGTAAAGAATAAACTAAAATAGAAAACAAAATCTAATTTAAATTCGGAACCACGAAACCACGACCGTGAACATTTATTTCGCTTGCACGATTCATATTATTCTGATGTTCTGTTACAATTCTCGAAATTAATGTGTACAATTACCCACGAATCCCGTTAATAGTACCGACCGTGATATTAAAAACTAAAGATAGAAAATTGTTTTTGCTTCTTTATCGTATAAAAGGTAATTAAAAAAGTGAGTTTGCGCCAAAAGCACGCGGAAAGAAAAACTTACAACGCAAAAGCGCTCGAAGTATACAGCCTTTCTCCGATATTTTTTCAACACATTCCCACAAAGATGCTTGCACTATGAACTCAGCACGGTGACTGACGACTGCAAGCGGACAAAAATATTTTTCCGTTCGTAATAGTTGTCGCAGAAACCCTTCGGATGTTTGAATGAAGTAATATAAAGAATTTTAATGAGCATTCGAATTGTCTTGTTTGTAATGGACAAGTTTTGTAAGTGATTTGCTTAGTGGGTTGGATTACGAAATTAATTTGGTGTCCTGTTTCTAAATACCTACTTATGAATCAACAAAACATTAAATAGGTTAATGACGATAGTCGTTTTGTGATAAAATATTTATTTGATTGTTTAGAATAATTTAGATAAAATTCTAGGCTAGGCATGAAATTATTGCGATGCGCCGTCGGTTCTATGGAAATTTATTCATTTTCTAATCTGTTGCTTTCGGTAGGTCTAATGAAACACAAATAATAATTAAGAGACAAATATCAATGTCACGTAAAAAAAAGGAATAAAATTATTTTATAATTATTATAAATTAAGTAAGCAAGTAGGTAATTCACAGCAAGTTCTCTTGCTGAATTCGGAACCCGTAGCTATTCAGTTCTTGCGAGTGAGTAAGGTCGCCAGTACACCTTATGATTTTGAAGGTAGGCAACGTACTATCCTTGATGTAGGTACTTTCAAGCGTTACTATTATATCTGCTTTCTGTAAGTATCAGGGATGCAAGTATAATAATTTAATTATTTATTTTTTGTCATAATTTTTTGTCATAGTTTAAAAACTTCCTTTAACGCGTTGCCTAAAAAAATTTTCTCAATGTAGAGGGATTTGTATAATTTAACCTTTTTTTTTTTTTTTGTCAGTATAAACATATTTATTTGGTAAAATTATTGGATACCCCTGACTTTTTGCAGTTCAAGTGGAGTCTATTTATGTTCTGACTAGATTTTGCCTGCGACTTCGCGTAGAACTGGAAATGTAGAATTTTTAAGGCGAAAAGAAGCAATGGATCTTTACTGTTAAAATGTTGAAATTTCAGGCGCTCGTTCTTTAGTAATTTATATATTTAAATTATTATTATTTCATAAAAAGTATATTCCGATATTAATGATAGACGAAGGTATTGACCTCGTAATTTTTTCCTAGAAAATCCTTCAGTCGCTAATTTTGCGGTTTTGTGGACAAGTACAAAGCTTTACGAGAGGTGATTCCAACATAGAAAAACTGTAGGTGTAGCGGAGTTCGCGAATGTTCTTATTCCATTTATAGAAATTACAATGAATAAAGAACCCCTATTCTATAATATTTGTCATAGACAATTAGGGTCACAGCAAACCTATCGACTCGTAAACAGATCAACACTGCACCAATTCGATTCTAAATTTGAAATTTCGTAGTTGAACGCAAACTAATAAACATCGTTATGACATTGTCTCGGTTTGAAGGATAAAACAAAACGCTGACAATGACATTCCGTTTCGATGTTATTAGATAAATAGATCTTTTATAAAATCGGTTTATCCATTGAGATTATTGCTACGCCTTAGTAGACAAGTCAGAGGCTTAAAAATCTAAAGTCTAAAAGATTATTCATGCTTGGTGTTGTATGACCAAAAAGTAGTGAAGACTTTCGAAGCTTTGCTATTATTCAATCAAACATTATTTTTGTGACAAATTAAATAAGTTGTCGTGCATAAAAATAAATTCATAATCGAAAATTAAGTAAACCAATTATGTTTAGATAATTTTGCATAGTTACAAAAGTGAAATGCGCTGTACCTATTTATTTATTTCATTTTATTAATAAGATCACCAACACAGTGTACACTCATTCATACAATTGAAGTACAATCACAGTATAAAAACAAGTCAAATGTCACTATAAAAAAGGCGAAGACTGCATGCAAGAAAAAATTTTTTTTGCCTAAAACTTAATGTCCAAACATACAAATACATAATAAATATAAATAATATAATATTAAAATATTATTGAATTGAAACTGACATCTGCTGTAATGTAACCGCATTTCTAGCAAATAAATCTATTTCATTTCATTGTAAGACTTATTTAACCTAAGGCCAATTTTCACCAAGATCGGATCAGCGTTAGCTACTAGTTGACTTACAAACGGACACAGATATTCCTAGTTCCACAGTTACTAGGCTTGGTAGGTACAGTTTCTAAGTATAATGTTTAATTGAATGTCTATAAATTTCCGAGACAAGTACTAGACGAACCGCCTCAGCTTCACTTGGTCAATTTAATCCACTTCTAAGTATTCCAGCCTAACCTAAACCCCTAGGGGTTGAATTTTAAAATCCTTTTCTTATTATTAACCTATAAGTTATCTATATGTCAAATTACAGCCTTCTATTAGTTTGTGCTGTGTTTTTTTAAGAAAACGATTTTATATGCAGACAAAGTATTACCTAGTATTTTTCTTTATTCGGTCCCGAAAACCACTCACTATCACAAATATACCAGGTATCAGAATTGTTACTGTCTTGCTGTCTTGATGGATCAACATGCACTGAGAGAGTCAAAACTCTCGTCAATCTAGAGATTTTGTGGTCAACTTTTACTATGTCAAAACTTTTATAATTTAAGCTTTATATCGAAGGGGTTGAGTTCAAAATTGCGTTTAGGGTCTATAAGTTTAATATCGTATAGCAGGTGGTCAGTTGAAACTGAAACAGAGCGAAACAATTTCACATTTTGTGTGTGTATTTGGTCTCTTATTTTATGTAAAAATCGTTATGTCTTTTTAGTCGTTATTTTTATTTAGGAACCTTCTAGAAATGGACCACTATAGTAGTTCAGACGGCTACACATAAAGCTTCACATAATAAATGTAATTTTGACGACCTCGGTGGCGCATTGGTGTAAACAGCCGACTGCTACGCTAGAGGTTCCGGGTTCGAATCCCGGCGGGCGCGGGACTTTGTGTTATTTGCAAGACGCATTGTTTCGCTTACCGGTCTTGGATGTTGTATTCTTATTTATTTAGTATATACCATAGCGTTGCTTAGTTCCTGTGACACAAGTTCTTACGATACTTACTGCAGGGCTGAGTCAATGTGTGTGTCGTGATGTGGTTATTATTATTATTATTATCAATCCATAAACTGTACAACTTAAGAACGGCAAAAAGTGCAAACAGGTTAGGTTGACCCATGGCCGTGTGTATTTACCTATCATTATTACTAAGTAATTACTTTTAATTACTAGGTAAATATCGTGGTTCCAGTCAGAATATAATGTCCGAAGGTACATAGTTATTAAATAGGTACTACTTTTGTATAAATACTTAGGTATAGATTGGTAAGTTGGTAATTTTACGGTGTCGTTTAGAAATTCCGTAAATTTTTAGGGTTCCGTACCCAACGGGTAAAAACCCTAACCCTATTATGTACTAAGCCTTCGCTGACCGTGCGTCCGTCTGTCAGCGGGCTGTATCTTATGAAACATAACAGCTAGATTCATACAATATCTGTTTCTGTGGCCGCATAAAAGCAAGTACTTAAAACATAAAGAAACTAAAAATCAAAGGAGGCTCCCATACAAGGGACGTGATGATCTTAAAGTATATATTGTTGTATAAAAGTACATGTGCGAGTCACCCATGGTCGACTGGACCGGTTTCTTAGTTTTGTTAATCAAAGGAGGCTCCCATACAAGGGACGTGATGATCTTAAAGTATATGTTGTTGTATAAAAGTACATGTGCGAGTCACCCATGGTCGACTGGACCGGTTTCTTAGTTTTGTTAATCAAAGGAGGCTCCCATACAAGGGACGTGATGATCTTAAAGTATATATTGTTGTATAAAAGTACATGTGCGAGTCACCCATGGTCGACTGGACCGGTTTCTTAGTTTTGTTAACCCATTGATAAGGTAAATAGGTTTTAGTGTTACTAGATTTCATTATTTTTTTTTGAGTCATAATATAGCCCCGACTTCCTCAAGATTACCAGGGTCAAGTTGTCAGCTTGAAAAATTGTATCGAATTTTGCTCAGCAGTTTTGGCATCAAAAGAAAACAGACAGACATTTCAAATAGTAGTATGGGTTGATACCGTTGTATCTGTTCATGATAACATATAAGAAGATAGCAATACTATACTCTTTCTTATTTCTCTTGACAGCATCTCTTCAAAGGTAACTTTCACATCTTCTCAACGCTGTGTCACTTGCAATTTCTTCGATGTGAAATGTTGTGAAAATACCCTATTCATCTGTTGCCTACTTTATCTTTTATGTTATTTATGAGTTAACGTGCATTGTGTATGTATAACCAGCTCGTAAAAAAAACGTGACGAATTCACCATGTGGCAAATGTACAACCAACCCCCATCAATATCTCTTAGTCTTCGATTAATATATATTTTTAGACTATTTTAATTGTCATACAACATCATGGGCAAACAAGCAAACGGTCCAACTGATAGAAAGTGATACCGCAGTTGATGTCATGCAACGCCAAGAGCACTATCTGGCAAACTACATCTACCTGTGTGTGTGTTTTACTACCGCCTTACATATAAATTATTATTATTATTATTGTTTGACATTTAACTTTACTTATTTTATCGTAACTATAATTTAATTGCTAATCGTTTTTCTTTTATTTTATTTTAATGTTTTGATTGTATTTTATATTTTTATGAAATGACTTTCGTATGCCAATTGGCTGCACACACCTGTCCTAACTTGCCTCAACATCTGCTGTATTTACCTAATGTATTGTGCACGAATAAAATTAATATGAATTTGAAATTAACAAACATTATTTTCCTCATCATATTATAACAGACCTGTCTGGGTCATTTGGAAGTAACGATCAATAGTTGTTCTATTGTCGTGATATCTTCGTGCTAGATAATTATGATATGATGATTTTAAAGAAGAATTGACAGTTAAAGTTTTTTCCTTTTGAATATGGATACAAAAAAACATACTAACTATAACACACACTAACAAATACACACACATATACACATACTATACATAACTATATAAAATACAATATTATAAGAGTCGCAAAAACATACTAACTATAACACACACACATACTATAAATAACTATATAAAATACAATATTATAAGAGTCGCAAAAACATACTAACTATAACACACACACATATACACATACTATCCACAACTATATAAAATACAATATTATTAATAAGAGTCGTAAAAAATTCCGTAGCAGACAGAACGGGACAAAACACTTAAATAGAAAGTGTTAACAAAACGAACAAATACCATTGACATCGGACTTTACAAGTTTATGTTAAAGCTAACGTCAGTTTTTATTCAAGTCATTTGACTTACTTAAGTTAAATTAAATCAAAGTTTAATGAAACGTAATAAAACGGAACAATTTAATTTATATATATATTTTTTAAATCTTGTATCATTGTGTTCTAATTACCACCTGTATCGCAATATTTTAATAATATTAATAATCACATATTTTAATAATTTAGTTTGATTATTAAAAAAGTTCGGTCCAAAATTTCCATTACATTGGATAAGATGAAATTAAAGTTATTAAGAGAGATTGAATAATCACAATAACCACATCACGACACACACATTGACTCAGCCCTAATAAATAAGATATAATCTTGTATCGCAGGCAATAAGCAACAATATGGTATAAACAACATATATAAGAATACTACATCTAAGAAGAGAAAGCGAACAATGCATCTTGCAAATAACACAAAGTTCCGCCCCCGCCAGGATTCAAACCCGTAACCTCTTGAAGCAGCCAGCAGTTACAATGCAGCGCCACAGATGCCGTCAATTTTGTAGTTTTAAGTACCTACTTTAAATTAAGTTAACAAAGTTCTTAGATTAATGATTTGTACGCGCTGTCAAATAATAGAGTTTACAGAAGTAAAGCTTGTGTATGTTTTTATGTACTTCTTTAACGGCATTGGTTTAGTATCATACTGCCTAATCATCAGTAATTATAATTTCTTCATTCTTGAAGATGATAAATGAGATAAAGATGATAAGATGATAAATGAGATAAGGATGATAAGATGAACAATGAAAATGATGAATCTGCCTGCAGTAACATGCTAGTACGGTTACTGAAGGCTCTAAGGCGTTACTTATAACGAAAAGCGCAGCCAAATCGTCGTATTTCACTTTCTCCATACTTGTTCAGCACTACAGATATTTAATGGTTAAAACACTAGTATTTTACACATTAAATTCTGCTGATATATAAGAAAAGACAATAAAATTAGAAAATTCTAACTGACACTTCCCGTTCCCGCTAAGTAACTCCCGCTTGTGTATATCCTTCAGTTTTGACAGCTCCCGTCGACATTTGCGTTAAGGATGTCAATTTTGACAAAAGCAAAAAAGAGGCAGAATAATAAAACTGACATGTCGATAAAACTCACATTAAAATGTTTTTTGTCTGATGCTCAATGTTTATTTGTCCACTTTTAGACGATTTCCGTCTCATTGGAATTCAAGGTAATTTATTTTTATCTAGATATAATTATACATAATTAGTAATTTGTAAATGTATTTATTATATTGTCTTGTTACGCCTGCACCATAAATGTTGTGTGCATTTGTAATTGGTGTGTACACTAGATTATGCACCCCTATAATAAAATATTGTATAGATTTATGTACACGCTGTTGATGTGCCTATTTCAATAAATAAATAAATACAGGATTTTAAAATCCAGAATTTAATAAGAAAAAACTATTTCTAGTCTAACAAAAAATATTTATAAAACATTTACTACGTCGAAAAAAAGGCGCTAATCAAGTGTTTTCGCGGTGAATTGCGCATGCTTCCTTCCCGATCCTCGTGTCCGTGAATGACTTGGGGTAATTGAATCGGTTACTTGGCCGGAACGGGAAGTGAGGTTAAAATGTTTTATTTTATTGTCTTTTCTTGTATAACAGCAGAATTTAATGTGTAAAATGCTAGTGTTTTAACAAGTGAATATCTGTAGTTGTGTACAAGCCACAACGTGAAATACGACGATTTTACTGCTCTATTCGTCAATTATCTCAATAAAGCCTACAGTAACAGTTCTAGCATGTTTCTGTGGGCAGATTCGTCATTGCATGTATCATTTTCATTCTTCAATCATTTGATCCCTCATCAAAAGGTAATAATAATAAGCTCAAAGTTATTGCCATTGAATGAAGCTACCTACTTCTTTACGATCTCTATTTTTGTGTCGCTGTGGAGCGCAGCGAAGTCCAAATCATCTAATTATGTAAAGAAATAAATGTCTGTATATGACGCTGTTAGTTGACTACTTACTTTATGTATCCGAGATAATATAAAACCGCGTTAAAGGATTCGTTTCGCGCTATTTCTGCTGCGTTTAACCTTAATCTCGTGTTAAGTTGAGATGGAGTAGACTTACCAACGATACTATAGTAACGGTAGATCGTTTAACATACTTGTCTAGGAAAAATAATTTAATACAGTAAACCTACGCTAGAACCCTTTTATGTAGTTGGAAAACAAATATACATTTAACAACAAAATGATCTTCAACAAAAAGTATCCATATAGATAGAAGTTATATTTTCAAAGATAATGTTTTTTTTTAATGACTTTGTCTTTGAAAGCTGTAAATTGTTTATAACACATCGAATAACTATACGGTTACAAACAATGCCAGATTAATAAATATATGTTAATATATGTCAGATGTATGATTGATGTTTTACGACCTTCATCCTCTGTTAAAAATATGTACCTACTTCTCTACTCATTTAGTAAAAAGCTGTTATTGTGAGATTAAAAACGAACAATTTAATATTATTTATTTGTATAGATATATCTGTGTTATGGTACAAAATCGAGTAAGTAGAGAATGTGGTAAGTTGCAATTCTATTGAATGGAGAATCTAGTACCTAAATATGGTCCTGAGACAATATGTTAATCTGTTAAGAAGCTTACATGTAGGTAACAGAAGAATTGATTTTAAAACCCATATAACTATAACCTTTAAGAATAAATGAGTACATAGGATCATATTTTGAGACACGGATTAAAAATGTAGTTTTGTTTGCTTATGGGAATTGGGCACATTTAACCCAACTTTTATGGTTAGGTTAGGCTTAGTCTGGCCCTGTAGAGATCAATGTTCATTGCATTTTAATACTCAGCTTTCTAGGTGTACGTGCAAAAACATAAGTGCAGGCATCTTATTTCCTTGACCAGCGTTTGTTAACCTGTGGTACGCACTCAGTGACGGATTCAGGTATGAAATTTAGGGGGCGGGGGGTAAGACACCCTTTTAACAAATGAAGGCCATTTTAAAACGATTTTAGGACCTCACTAGTGTCCGCATTCTCATCTCTGTATCATCAAACAGTAAATAAAGGCCACAAAACAGATAAAAAATAATTTGATGAAAGTTTTGCAAGTTTTAAAAAGGCGGTCCTTGAAATTGGACATTAGGGAATGTGCATAAAATTTATTTTTTTAGTCAATCAATTTATCGTTAAGAATGTGGAAATAGTATAACAATAAAAACAGATTTAGAATTGTAAGATAAAGCAGGAAGACTCAGATATTTGAGAAAATCTAACGGATTTATGGTATCGAATTTTAATAAGTAAATAAAAAGTCATGCATATTAACTATTGACTGTGTTAAATAGCGCTTGGTCGCAATCGGGGCACACCCGCCACTCTGTCCCACCACTGCAACTCCTGCAACAACCACCGATTTCAGACTTCTCTCCCAGCAAAGCGGAGACAGCAATAGAAATGGCCCAGAGGCCAAAAGCTAAGGGGGAGACAGTCAGGAAACGCCTGACAGTCAAAACCCTACGGAATGCCACTAACTAACAGGGGATTAATTAGATACTAACCTAAATCTTACACCAGTAATATTGGTGTCAAAACTTTTTAAAGGCATAGATTAATAATATTCTTATCTATGTAATCCGTTTGGTCGCAAACCGTGAACATAATTTTTGGCCTTTCACTACCTACAATAATCATAATAAAAACGCGTATAATAGGCATGAACACGGGTAGTTAGAGCTAAATAAAACCGTTGCCTTCATAGAAACAGTTGGGTTAATGTTTATGAATTTCTTTGCTGTTTTATAACCTAATTACTTAGAGCTCAGAGAACAGTTTTAACTTGTAACAAACTTGTAACAGTATATAGAGGTCCTCAACAGACGGCCCGCGGGCCGCATAAGTCTCGACGAGCCTTTGAAATTTTCCAAATTGCGTCAAAATTTTTGTGTAACCTAACCTAACCTAAAGGGTTTAAAATTTTGAGAAAAGTGTAAATGTCTTAATTAAAATGGTTCCCTACAAATTCTGGCACTGGCTTTAAAACAAGTTTTTTTTTAAATTATCAATATTTGGCACTTTTTTATGTACCTTTATTCTATGCTTACCATATACCATATAAATGTATTTATTTCTAACACTACTTATATAAGCATATTCTTACAAAGATACTTACATATTGCCTACTCACACCGCAACTGCAACGCACGCGTTTTGCCGTTGTTGTTACAAGCTAAACTGCAAAAACCGCCCGCTAGCAGGCCAGAATCTAGTGTATTACAAGAACATAAAATACTAACTACAAATAAACATCCAAGCATTATACTAATAAGAATTTTTAGAAAGTCTTTGCCATTTTAGAGAAAACACCTTTACCTAGTGCAATTTTCCTTCCGACTAACGTAGACCTCAAAGTAGGCTTTGAGTTCATAAGATTCACAGTTCTTCATTGAAATGGCACGTGTCTTTATAAAATGGCTGCTTGGTCATTAGCATTACTTCCATTATAATTTAATAGAGAATGATGATTGACATGTGCATATGCACTTTCTTTAACCGAGTTATCTATTTTAAGATTTGTTATTATGTTATTGGTAAAGGAACGTACGTGTTTATACGTATAAGGCGTTTCATCGATCGACGATATGTTAAATGTTATTGTTGAACAAGTTAAATGAAAAAAAATTGGAAAGCAAAAATGATGAAAAACTATCCGCGATCTGCTTTTCTTTTAATAGGTTATTTTTATAGCCTATTTTAGTAATTTTTTGATTCAAATGAAAGTAGTTGAACTTCTCGCAAATATGTCATTTTTTAGTAAAATAACAGGATCTGAATATTGGTCGTGATGGTTGGTAGGAGCGTGGTAGCTCAGTTTGTAACCTGCCTTGGATAACCGACCGACCTGACCCGACAGGTCGAGGGTTCGAGTCTCGGGTTGCCGTAGGCTGCTATGTTATTAATTGAGCCCTGTTAGTGGCGACAGATTCGCAACCTGTCACACTGGGACTCAACACAAACATGCAAAATGCGGTGTTTAACCCCTCTGTCTCCCCCTCTGTAGGGATTAATTATGGCGAGTTTATGTGTGTGTTAATATCGGAATAAAATACGAAATCTTTAGATTTACTTTAAATAAATTGACAACTTTTTTAACATATTTCAATACTCTTTAGGGATCCAACGCCATAGGGCGCCAGTCACCCTATTTTGTACGGCGCTCAAAATTTTTCATACAAAATATGGAGAAACTTTTTCCTCGGCTTATTAAAATCGTTTCTACCTACTTGTATTGTAAGACTTACCTAATATCTCTGTAATTATACCTATAGGCATATTATATTATGATTTAATTAGGTATATCCAATAGAATTATTACATGAACGGCAAAAAACCTTTACCAAGATGTTTTCGAAGAAATATTTTACATATTTATATGTCCGGTTTTAATAAAAATTGTAAAGCTCTTTTATAATTGTGTTGCTACAGACTGTTTTAAAAATAAAATAAAAATGGAACATGTGAGAAACTTTACTGATTCATAATTAATTACAAAAAAAACAACTTCAAGAAACTTTTTTTCAATACGTCACTTCACTGGCCACAACTGAACGAAGTCAACAAAATGTCAAATTTACTATAAAATTTGTCTAACCAACAATCATGCGAAATTCTACATTAATATAACAAATAATTTAAAATATTTTTTTAAAAAGTTCTTTATAGATAACTAAGACGATGTCTCTGATGGATTCCCCTATTCCTCTTTCTGAACTAGAATCCGTTCTAGCTTGGGTAGATACCTTCAAACTTTCCAGACCAACTAGAAAAATCAACAGAGATTTTTCTGATGCTGGTAAGTTCAATGTTTTACACGACCTTTGCCATGAAAAAAGTATACATTCTTTTTCTCTTTTTTTAGTAAGATGTTGGATTGTTTTCGCAATTCATCCTTGTAGTCCCCATTTAGGTTCAGCCTTTTGCTGTGGATACTGATAGATGTCCATGTCTAGGTTAATTATATAGAAAATGGCCAAGAACAACTAGAAATTACCATAAAAATATTATATTTGAATCGGTATACTGTGTCAAAGCTAGAGTTACACCGCTGCACTACGAAGGTTGCTGAAATTCCTATTTTAATTCAATTCCCTGTGGGTCCCAAGAAAACTAGAAATACGAGGATGTATGTCCGGATACGTAGCTTTCATTCAAGCACAAATGCAATACAGTTTAATTAGTTTTATTTACCTACAAGCCCAAATGTTTTCAACCGAAACTATCCTGGACCAGCATCCAGCCATAGCTTATTATTTTACTCCTAAAAAATAGAACCTATCATGCAATTTTTGTTTTTCAACGTATGGATAACGGTGTGGGTTTCACAATTAGTAATATTTTTGTAATTATAGTTGTAAGTTAGCAATTTTTATTGTGACAAATAAATAAATACTTACTGTGTGTTATCCCAAATAAATCAACAAAACAAAAATATATTTTTTCATTTCCGTCCATTTTCCAGTCCTGCTAGCCGAAATCCTGGGCGTCCACTACCCCAAGCTAGTAGAAATGCACAACTACCCACCTCGAAACAGCCACGCGCTGAAGCTAAATAACTGGATGACCCTCAACAGGAAGGTCCTGAAGAAGCTTAAGCTGAATCTGTGTGTGAACACCATGGAACAGCTCGCGAACTGCGCTCCTGGAGTCATTGAAAGAGTGCTGGTTGCTGGTGAGTGGTTTTTAAAGATAAATTGGTTAGTCAAATAAGTGGTAAGAGTACTTCATGTTTAATTTGTGTGATAGTAACATATAGGGAGTGATGGCATGGCCAAACGTGAAGTAAATTTGATTAGAAAATGCCTTTCAACTCTCGACTTGACTGGAAGAGTTCCTACGCAATATGAATTTTACAAGACACTTCTTGATTTTTGTATGTTGAGAAATAAAAAAATACATTGACAGAGTAATGCTTCAACTAAAGATACAAATGTTAGCACTGCACACTTCCAAAAAATATTTAAGTTCTCGGGGAAGAATCCGGCTAGAAACCTCCGTTGTTGCCCTTTACAAATGTTGTTGAAATCGGATTCCACCGTTTTTCCACTAAAGTCCCATTAGGAAAAACAAAAGACTTCTCTATAGAATACTTTTTTTTGCAGTACGTGAGAAAATTCAGCGCGATGAAGAGTTGAACAAAACCACCAGGGATGCTGAGCAAAATGTTTCGAGTGGTGGCAGTTATTATGAGGCTTTGGGTGATGACGGTAATTTTCTTAGGACTGATTACCTTTATCCCAACCTCGTATATAACCTTTAAAAGGTTTACTAAACAAAGTTTTACCCTATAAATATTTTTTAACATTTGGATATAGAATGAAAAACATCAAAGTATCCACCGTAAAAATCGATCTAATCCGGGAAAAGATTCTTCAAACCTTCTAGGAAAAGACAATGCCTAAAATCGTCAGAATCTAAGACACCTACAGCATGTTGGTTCTGATGCCAATACTGACTTTGAATAAAAAAAAACTGTCTTTAATCTTAAGCTTTAAAAGATGCGTTGAGTCCAATTTACAACATCCATAATCTTCATTGTATAGCTAATAAGATTCGAGAGTTGATTTCAGAGCAAATCATTGTTATACCGGTGAAAACAAGAGTAAACGGTGTTCTGGAGACTGTGCAGCAGAAAGTGATCAGCTATGACATACATTCGGTGATGAAAGAAGAGTTCAAAGATGCAAAGGAAACTGCAGACGTGCTCAAGCTGAAGGTGATTAAAATTACTTCTTCAGAGAAGGTTTAAACAGTAGCAATAGTATGATTGTAAATTCTCTTTTAGGGATAATTGAGTAATGAAATTTCTGATAATATACGTAATGTGGAAAAAAAGCTTTGACTTTATAACTGAATACAAATTATGTACACAGTTACAATGTATTTCTATCAATTTTGTTTACTTTCAGGTTGAACATCTCACAAATCTATTAAAATTAAAAGAAGAAAGAATAGATGAGTTACAAAATCAGCTCGAAAGGAAACAGTCGAGACGAAAAGAGGCAGAGAATCTACAAAACAGTTTATCAGTACCGTTTGATCCCATGTCTCCTGTTACTAAAGCAGAAACCAGAATAAATCAAGATACCAACACTGTACTAAGTAAAGTAAATCCGGAATTTACCCAAGTAAGCAGCCATCTTATGTCGAATGCAGCCAACGATTTGACATCTAGTGAAACTCTATCCGATACTATAAGTCTTCACGTTTCTGAGAATATTAACGAAACCGTCAGTAGCGTACCGAAAATATCACCTGAAAGAAGTCTTGAAAATAGAGGAAAACTGGAAGAATCGAAAATACCAATAAAAGTTTCCTCAAAACATAGCCTCCAGGAACTGGTTAAGAACCAAGGGATAATCCCATCAGTTTCTTCAAAGGCAAGTGAACGCACGGCTAAAACAGTGGACTCTAAATCGAGCATATCAGAAGCAAGATCAGAATCTAGGTCAGAACCTATATCAGAAGACATAAACATAGATCCAGCTATTGACGTAGACAGAGTAAAATCTGATGTTTTTAAAGAGGCTGAAACAATTGAAATAATGAATGTGAGCAAAAGTTTTGCTGAGAACAAAGATAATAAAGAAAGCACACCTGATATGACAACGATTGAAGAAACTGTCACTAAAGAAATAAATGAAATCATGCAGCCTAATCTATTCGCAAAGGATTACACTTATTTCAATTAACGTAAACATCTGGAAGGGTAAGTTTGGAATGGACAAAAGTTTCGTTTTGAAACGCACTATGGTAAAATTTTATAGTCGGTGTCACCGAGTTTAGGTTTAAATAGCTCTTTGGATTAGGTTTTTAGTTTAGAAATAAAATATACAAAACTATCGAATTACTTTGTTTATTTGGTTATTTTAGTTGGTGTTTCCTTGGAAGATGTCACAGAGGCTAGGGAAGTCCCTTAATATTCGCGTTATGTCGTGGTACCTCGATTTCTGTTTCTTTTCTTCTAATTTTCTGTAAGACAAAAGCATAGCATTACAGATGATGATTTTAGCTTTTAGTTTATAAATGCAGCTATTTTTTTTTTTTTTTGCTAATAAATTGTCATTTGAACCCAAATATACCTAACAAAGTTGTATTAATGTTCAAGTGGCTCAAATTTCCAAATATAAAAGGCTAACAGCGATCACCTTGACGACCTCGGTGGCGCAGTGGTGTAAACAGCCGACTGCTACGCTAGAGGTTCCGGGGTCGAATCCCGGCGGGGGCGGGACTTTGTGCTATTTGCAAGACGCATTGTTTCGCTTACCGGTCTTGGATGTTGTATTCTTACTTATTTAGTATATACCATATCGTTGCTTAGCACCTGCGATACAAGTTCTTACGATACTTAGTGCAGGGCTGAGTCAATGTGTGTGTCGTGATGTGGTTATTATTATTATTATTAAATTTTCTTCGAACACAGTCGAGTTTGAGTCGGACTAACAAATGGTTGGTTCCGTATCACCTTGTAAAATTAAACATTAACTTTTTAGATAATTCCATTAAGGAAACAAGAGCCAACAAAACATGTAAAAATCACGTTTCTTGTGTGGGAATAACCTTTAATTTTGGTTGTGGTTTTAGATACAGCCCGCTGACAGACGGACGGACAGCGAGTCTTAGACGTCTTAGTAATAGGGTCCTGTTTTTACCCTTTGGGTACGGAACCCTAAAAATTAATAATCTTAATTAAATTAGCTCACAAAGTAAAAGATTTAAGATTTTTTGTGTTTTTGTACGTTTCTTCAGTTATCGTTGAATGTATGGTTTTTTTTAAATTGTGTATCAACTTACGATGGTCTTCTTTCACGACTCTCCCTCTGGCCGACGACTTCAAACCTATCGAAATCTATTCTATCATCGAAGAAGCAGTTGCTTTTTATGGAGTCGATCTTCTTTTTAATATCCCAAATATCACGTGCTAAAATTAAAATGAATTATTATGTATGTGGTAAGGTAATATGTGTTATACTATTTACATAATAATAATAATAAAGATTTATTAAATTCCATGCATTATATAAGGTTCTTAACAATTATTAATAAATATAGCAATATTTTATTATTAAATTGTAAAGTTTTGAATTAATTAATTTGAAATTATTGATCATCATCATCACCAAAACTATGTACATTTAACCAAAATTAATCTGTTAAATTTAACAGATTCTAGACATTTCAGTTTATATTCAGACAGTTCACATTTACGGCTTCGTCTCATCGACCTCTGTAGCGCAGTGGTGTAAACAGCCGACTGCTTCACTAGAGTTTCTGGGTTCGAATCTTTCGTTCGTTGGTTCGAAAGCCGCATTGTTTCGCTTACCGGTCTTGGATGTTGTATTCTTATCTATGTAGTTTATACAGTATCGTTGCTTAGCACCTGCGACACAAGTTCTTACGATACTTCAGGGCTGAGTCAATGTGTGCGTCGTGGTTTATTATTATTAATAATAGGGGCGGCATCACTTTCCACCATGTGAATCATCCTTATTTGCCCATAACGTATAAAATTTTATCAAATTACGTAATTTGTATTGTAAGTTTTAAATAGTTTTTTTTTTACTATGGGTTTTTGTAATTATAGAGAAAAAAAAGCTTACCATCTAAGATCCTTCCCACAGAGCTAACAGGCGTTGGACTAGGAGCCATGCAACTGCAAGGAGGTAATCCCAAAGTCAGGTCTGAGGTCTGACATCCCACGCCATCCGGGGCCCACTCTTGCAATGGGGGCGTGAGAACGTGCACCCCTCTCTCTTTCTCCCTCTTCTCTTCTATCCTGGCTAGCAAGACTTCCAGTTGCTCTGGGTTGGAGATCAAAATAGTGTTCGTAAATAATGATGGCAGTTTCTAAGTTATCAAATTTAAATAATTAAATTAGTTTTTAAAGGTTGCAACGGATGCGTGATGCCCCTGGCAGTAGCGGCGAAAGGGGGGGATACCAGGCAACATGGGGGTGACAACGGCAACGCACACGTGACTCGCGCAGTCAAAATAATAATACTTTATTGTACGTAAAAGGTTAAAGTACAACATACGGATATACGTATAATTCGTAAATACAACAATACAGAAGGACATTGGTAACCAAGCTAAGATTTAACTTGTGTTATGGGTACCAAGAGTCTCACAACAGCTATAGTTGGATACAAAAAAAAACTACAAAACTGAAAAAAAAAAAAAATGCAAATATATATTTGTAATAATAGCATAGTCTGTTTTTATATTATAATATTTCGAATTATTTAATTACAACTATTGTTCAATTTCATCCCCAGGCATATTTAAAAGCCACATCATTACTTTATTTTTACAATTAGATTTGTTGAGAGAATAAATAGAAATGTATTTATTTATACTGCAATTGTTTCATTTTCTAAATAATTACTAGCTGTTTGAACTGGTAACGCGCGTTTGGCCGATTTTATGTTATTCTAGGGGTTGGTTAGTAAAAATGAAATCCGCCACGGGGTGATAACCCCTGATACGCCATCCGCCCCTGTTATTGAATACTCAGAAAATATAAATGTAGTCCTACAAGTGAATAAGTGAACAATTATTGCTTGGTTACAAATAGTCATCAGAAACTAGGTACCTGGTGTCAGGGTTTCATACTCTTCGAATGTTTGTAGGAACTGTGTGAAAGGGTTAGCCCTCATGTAGGGTGGGAGAGTCCTTATAAAACTATCCGTTTCCATCCTTTGGCATTCTTTCATAGGACAAATCTAAAATAGTGATAAAAAGTAGTTTTTTACTTACTTCCTATTATTTTATCAAAAAGCTTATAGCCAACCCAATTATTAACTTTTGGGTACTTATTTGATTTAAGTATTATTTGGTTTTGTAACTAAAAGTAATCGCTAAGCGTGGATAGTATAATAAGGATATAGAGTAAGGGTGCTAGCACATCTGACGGAAGATGCGTCGGGCGTGTCATCTATAGTGTGATCGACTTGCGAACACATCATCGGTGTGGAAAGGATTGAACGGTTTAATAATGGCGCAGTGGTGTAAACAGCCGACTGCTACGCTAGAGGTTCCGGGTTCGAATCACGGCGGGGGTGGAACTTTGTGTTATTTGCAAGACGCATTGTTTCGCTTACCGCATTGGTCTTGGACGTAGTATTCTTATCTTTGTAGTTTATACCATATCGTTGCTTAGTTCCTGTGACACAAGTTCTTAAGATACTTACAGCAGGGCTGAGTCAAAGTGATGTGGTGTATTTATTTATTTGTAACTATTTTTCCGTTGTGGCATTACGCGACCGATAACACGTGACGCATGTTACGTTAGATGTGCTTGCACCCTTGCTCTATATTCTTATTATATTATCCACTCTTAGGGATTAATTTTAGTTACAAAAACAAATAATACTTAAATCAAATAGATACCCAAAAGTTAAAGATTTACAAAGGTTAAACATTGATTTCTTGCATAATTATAATTAGTAGCTAATTAGTAAAATTACACAAATTAGGTAATAGCAATATCTAATGGTCATTAAAAACTGGATCAGATTTAACAATTTCACAAGTTTTTTGGAGTTTTCGGGATTATGTTTGTATAAATGGAACCGTTTTTTAAAATAATGTATCACTTGTTATTTGTGTATCATCAGTGAACTAACAATATGGTAAGACAATTTTAATTATATATTTTTATTTTTTAATATATAGACAAAGAAATTATTGAGAAGTTGAGAAAGATTTAAAATAAACATTTAATTGCAATACGTATTAATGTGAGCTCAGTACAACCCGGGTTCGAATCCCAGAATATGGTAATTAATATCAATCAAGTATTTATCAATATATTGTTTTATCATTAGTTATAAAAAACAAGCCTAGATGTGATTGACGCACTTTGCAATAACATACATAAAATCTATGAAATCAGTGCGAACTTGATATTTTTCAAATGAAACTTGTTTTTTCAGATGTCGTCTGCAACTTTGGTGTTCCTCATTGGTACTGCGATAGTGACGGGTCATGTCATTAAGGAACCTTGTGAAAATCCTGCTCATATGGGATTCCAACCAATGCCGTCAGGTTTCAGCCATCCGGCCTTCATGCCACCCATGCAACCCATGCCGTTCGCGTTCCCCATCGCCATGCAACCTCAACCCATGCCACAGATGTACTTCCCGGAACCGCAACCGATGGCATTTGAAGAAGTGAAGGTCAACAAACCAATGGCATTCCCGTTAAACATGTGGCCCTTCATGCCACATATGCCTATCAGTTATATAGTGGAGAAGCTTTGTGATGACGAAGCCAAGCCGATCAGCAAGCCAATTGAAATGCCCATTCTGCCAGCACCTGCTCCGGTTCATATTGAAGAAATCAAAGAAGTTGTCGAACCGTTGGTGATACCTGCCGCCCCAGAGCTTTCTCCTCTAAAACCGGTTGAAATTCCGGCACCAATAGAGATTCCAGCACCAATTGAAATCCAAGCACCAATTGTAGAGTCTTTGATCATTCCCGCTGCCCCAGAAATTCCTTCAGTACCTGCACCGATGTACGAGGAACCACAATGGAATGAAATCAACCATGTCCAAATCACTATTCCTGTCGCTCCGGAACTGCCAGCTTTCGTTATGCCAGAGCTCCCAGCGCCAATCCCAATCGCACCAGTACCGATGCCTATTGAAGCCGCCGCAATCCCTTGCTCGCATCCTGAACATATTGCAGTAGAAATCCACGAAACCAAACCAATCGAGATTCCCACTGCTCCGGAACTGCCAGCTTTCGTTATGCCTGAAATCCCAGCACCAATTGAAATTGTAGAGCCTTTGATCATTCCTTCTGCCCCAGAAATTCCTTCAGCGCCAGTGCCGATGTACGAAGAACCACAGTGGAACGAAATTAACTATGTGCCAATCAATATTCCCGTCGCTCCGGAACTGCCAGCATTCGTTATGCCAGAAATCCCAGCGCCAGTATCGATGCCTATTGAAGCTGCCTCTATCCCATGCTCGCATCCTGAACATACAGCGGTGGAGATCCACGAAACCAAACCAATCGAGATTCCGGCTGCCCCAGAACTACCTACATTCGTCATGCCACCAATGCCTGTTGCGCCAGTTCAGCATGAAGAAGTTGAATCCCACCCAATCGAAACAGTTCCTATGGTTATTCCAGAAGCACCAGAACTATTCACCAACGAAGTACACGTGGTAATCCCTGAAGGCCCTCATCTATCTGAATTCGTGATGCCTCAACTACCGATAATTCCTGAACCCCAAGTGCAAATCGTTGAAGAACCAACTCCAATAACTAACGAAGTTCAAGTGATCTCAGTTATACCAGAAGCACCTATTCTCCCAGAAGCAACTCCCTTCATACCTGCACCTCTACCTGTAGCAGAAATCAAACCTGTAGAGTTGGTATCCATTCCCAAAGCCCCAGAACTGCCTCAGTTCGTTATGCCTGAAATTCCAGCTACTGTAGTTATTGAGACACCTAAACCTTCAGTTCCTTGTGTCCAAGGGCCTAAGCCAGTAATTGATATGTCGACATTCCCTATCCAGAGCTTAAGCCAAAACATCGCATATCCTTGCGCTTGCGTCGATGTTATCTTACAACAACGTCTGTTACCAAACTTAGCTCGCAACGATGTTTCCATCATATCAAGTCCCGCTGAAAGACACATCTACGCGTTCACGTCGAAGTGAATTAAATCAGTGAATGAATGATAGACAAAATAAAGAAAATTATTTAACTAAGCCCCGCTGTTTTCTTGTAATTTTGTTATTTTATTTGTCCATATTGGCTTAGTTACAAAAAGTTTTTTTTCATCATTTAAGAATGTTACCTGGATATTTTAAAAATATTAAGCCAAATCGATCCAGCCATTCTTTTTTTGTGTTAACTGACAAACAATAATTAGTTTATATTAATATCCCAACACTATAAATCACTTATAAATTCTTAAGATATAAAACCTGAATATATAATATACAATAACAATGTGAAAAAAAATCTAAGGAATTGAAAACCATTTACCTTTTCGTAGTTAATTACTTTATCAACGTCGGGCTTATGGTTTGAATGAATGTCCACACTGTCCCGTGTAAAGCTTCTAAAAGTAAAAAATATGATATTTGTACACCCGTTAATGATGGCGGCTGGTGGTGGCCCTCTACATGAGTGCAACGGTATGACGGAGATCAGGCAGAGGTGGTGAGAAGTAGTGCGGCGAGCCCTCACGGTTGATAACGATGTCATGATAACCACGACCACTCTGCCAAGAGTGTAGCAACGAAGAAGAGAGTCCGTTACCGAGTTGATAGGTGATCCACTCGGTAACAGAAGATCAACATCTGGCCATTTGACTCGCTGTCAAACAGAGGCGATATGAAGCCGTCACGATCGATGTGTCCCATTTGTTCTATGGAACATGACGTAATAGAACAATTTGAGAAAATATTGTCGCTATCTGTACTATACAACAGTTTGTTCTTTTTTGTCTCAAATTGTTCCATAGAACAAATTATATATCAACTTCAAGTAGTTGAAAATATATTATGTAGCGAGTAGTTGAATGTTTTATAGTGATCTGTACCTGGTATTAACGTTAGAGATTGTCACTCACGTCTTTCTCATCAATCATCATGGAAGAATTTGGGAAAAGCCTATTCCCATTTAGTTCTATATATTCACAGACAAATAAAAACAGGAGCACAAGCAAGGATGTAGTTCTATAGTACAAATAGGGACAATATTTTCTCAAATTGTTCTATTACGTCATGTTCCATAGAACAAATGGGACACATCGTTTACGATCGATGCTGATAAACGTTTGATGCAGAAAAGAATTTCACAGATCACATCTCCAGTTGATCCGCTTACGTGTTGATAAATGTGCAACACCCCTAAAAGTTGATTCTATTTTGTCATCCGTGGCGAAGCGGTCTATGTCACGCTTTGACACGTTAAATCCCAGGTTCGGATCCCCGCCCGAACAGGTATTTTTTTATTAACGCGAGTATTTACTGGAAAGTCTTGGATTTTGATTTTATTTATATATGTAGGTCTGTTGAATATTTCTATTGATTTTTAAATTGTTTGTTTGTATCACACAAGACTAGCTTGCTTAAATAGGATCGATGACAATCTGACAACTAGGTTTTATTACTTACTTTTTATTTTCGAGTTGAGGTGAGGAATCGTCTTCAGAAAATATGGAGTTCTGTAAAACAGGTAAAAGATAAGGTCTAACTTGGGTCTAGATTGGAGAAATACTGACTTAGAAAAAGACTGCGTAGAAAGAAATCCGATTCACATCATGAAAAATTGTATTCATTTAAATAAGTAAAACAAACACACCATGTTTTAATTTCCATGTATCCCAGAATTTGTTTTATTTTTAAGTACCTATACGTGTCAATTATATTAATTTTTATAAAATGCTTATTCGTAAATGGACAATGTGGTGTTAAATTTGTCTTATTTAAATATGTTTTGTAAAAATAAACAAGTAAATAAATCTATTGAGTTTTTTATTGTTAATAATATTTTTTGGATATAAAACCTACTCGTACATTCAACTTATTGTCATCAAAAACTAAGATCAATGCAATTGTAAATTTCCAGCCACAAGAAGAGTAAAAAAAAATTGGATACCCATTAGGTATATATTCTACTCAGTTAATCCTAGCGGAGCCGGGTGCGGAACTTAGTGTCATTTGCATTTGCACGTGCTTGCGACAGGAGCGATCTAGGGCGTATTTCAGTGTTGCCAACTCCTATTAATCAAATTCCCCAGATCCAACATCAAAAATCGTTAAAACTGATTCTACCATCCTACCAAGAACGAAACAGTCTGCCAGCCTTTATTTACAATAACTTGCTGTACATTGCTAAATTTGCTGTAACTGTACCGTTGGCCTTTTCCTCACGTTTTGTGCTCTTATGATAAGCACGGAATTGCTTACACTCACGGCTCTCTAAGACCGGGGACCCCTTCCAGCTGGAGGCCCATTTTTCCGTCATGGCACCCATAGTTACGCCACTGGCTTTGGCAACGTATGTGTGTGTTATTATTACCTACTAAAAACTTACGTTTCTAAACTTTCCTAAATCGATAACTACTCCTCCTCCATCCCCATTGGGGTGTCTGCTTTTCTTATGAAGCTGAAATTAAATGAAATGTTAATTGATTTATAATAGTCCTATTATTTTAAATTTTAAGCTTGGTATTGTCTCAAGAACATATTAAAAATTATAAAAATTGACATATTTTGCTTTTGTTTGCAATCGTCCGTTTTATCGCCAAATCCCCAGAATTTCTAGAATACTCCGTTTCTCGCAATCTTCCGCAACGGACGTAAAGTTGAAATTAAGCCCACAACAACTAAAATACAAGCGGTAAAAAAAAACGTTAAATATGTTACCAATCTCGTATTGGATGCGATCTCCATAGAATCCCGAGCTCCAAGTAAATTCTCCTTACCTGCTGTTTGACCATAGTGTGCGTGTGTCCTATAAATAATTTGACAGTCCATTAATGTTTGCATGTTTTTAAAACGCCGGTTAAAGCAGATTTTCATAGACTACATTTTCTAGACATTTACAGCCCTATTATTAGACCAGGTCCAGAACTATTTCGAATTTTAAATTCAGTTCTAGTGCATACTTTTTGGCACTAACGAATCCTGGGGATGGAGCTCAAGCTTCACCCCCGAAAAGCAACTGAGTCTGAGAAAAAGCGATTTAAAAAATCGTCAGAAACCCCTAAACTTCATTCCTAGAATCGCCACTGCTTGTTGGCGGGAAACTGCCTGTTATAATGACATTTGAAATAAGAATATGATTCAAATTTAGAACCCTATTTTTTTTTAGTCCACGAAATATGAGGAGATGCATGAATGTAAAGATCGTTGCGTATTGCGAGCGATCGTCTCTGCCTACCTCTATGGAACGAAGGCGTAAGCGTGAGTGTGTGGGTGTGTTTGTGTGTGTGAGTGTTTGTCTTACAATAAGGTGATTAAACTCAATTTTGTTCAAGTCAAGTCTTATTTCCGTTTTATTTCAGGATCTATGGACGTTTAAACCATAGTTTTAACCACTAATCCATAAAGTAAACTTACACAATTTTCAATATAGATCCCATATTACCACGGTTGTCGATACTGGTTGTTGTAACTCTTCTATTAAAATTTGAACCAGTCTGTAAATAAACTTTTTGTCAAATAATTATATAACTTAGATATTCCTTAGGTTTATCACTACATAGTATAAAACAAAGTCGCTTCCCGCTGTCTGTCCCAATATATGCTTAGATCTTTAAAACTACGCAACGGATTTTGATGCAGTTTTTTAAAATAGATAAAATGATTCAAGGCAAAAGTCTATATATGGATAATACATGCATAATATCCGTGTGAAGTCGGGGCGGGTCGCTAGTAGATTAATGATTGGTAATCACTGATCTATTGATTCGTACTTTTATTCACAGTTGAAGTTAGTTTGTTAATAGGCGGTATCACCATCAGTGTATCTACCATGAGTTCGTACAGTCCACCGTTAAGATAACATAGACTACAGTGATTTTGTATGAGCAATCTTAATTCCTCATCAATCCGTTAGAGGCGCTTTACTAAGACTCATACAAAATTGTAACTGCAGTCGCAAGCGGCAATCGACAGTTTTTTTTTTTTTGTGTGCTGCGGCACGGAGGTCTTAACAGCTTTACCGTGACTTTCGTTACCTATACAATCGATCAAGCTGTATCGTCCTTATAAAGACATTGAATAAGACGAAAAGCGACGACCGCCATACCTGTCCGTCTCCTCATCGAGCCTGACCTAGTACAGTGCAATCAAAGATAAAAAACACATTTTTACCGTCTGCTTATTTGCCGATGACGTTCAGTAAAACTTTTAACTAACCTTGCTATAGTCTTTGAGTGTGGTTTTTGAATCATAAGTGTATACAGTCGGCTGCGCCAAGCATTCCCACTTCTCGTTTCCAGGCGAGTGTTTCATCATATTATCATTATCTTTAATTTCATCGAGGTTAGAACACTCATCCTTTACGAACATTTCGTTGAACACTGGAACGCAATATTGATATATCATTTTTATTATTTAACGAGGCTATTGCCTACCAAAACGCGTCATCGCGTTTGCGTTTCAAAATAAAAAATCTGATACGAAAGTTGATATGTTTTGTGTACGCACAAAAATATTTCATTCATATATTATTAATACTTTGAATTTAAGCCAAAACAAAGCACAGGTGTTAAATATTATATATAGGTCGCAGACCTGCGTGCGAGATGATCTGGGAGCAACGCATGGGCAGTGCTCTTGGCGTTCTAAGACATCAAGGACATCCTGATATCAATAGGTGGTGATATCACAATCCATCATGTGAAACGTCAGCTTGTTTGCTTTTGACGTATAAAAATCACATTGAACACAGTTTTTGATAATAAGACATTATATAGACGGCCACATATAAAGATTCACATAATAATTGCACATCAATCCCTATACTGTACAATATAAGAACGGTATAAAGTCCAAACAGATTATGTTGATATATGGCCGTGTAACATAAAAGATCATTTGTCCCAAAAAAAGGGAACGAAGTTGCTGGCAAAAGTTAAAAAATGTAACTGTAATGAAAACTATATGTTAACTTCACTTTGCTTTAAATATCTTTTTGATACCAGAAAATGATAATACTTTTTAAATAGGTAGGCCTTTATTTTGTTCTTATTGCCTTTCTATTTTCAAAGAATGCAAATAACGTAGTTACATAAAACTATCTCTCTTGCTTTTTATACGCAAGTAACAGTAGTTAATTGTATTGTAGTCTTGGTTAGGTAGGTGTAGGTATCTTGATATATCAGAATGTAGAACAATTTTAATTGTACTTAGATATACATGTTTTCCCCTCAGATGAGTTGAGACTTGTATGAGTACTGTAATGAAATGATGACCTCTTTGGAATTAAAAGTCATTCAAAAAAAGAACTATAAAAGAAGACTGTAGAAAATACTAGGTGGACTGACAATGTTGCGCGGCCTGGCAGGGAGTCGCTGGATGCAACCAAGGAGAATCGTTCTGATTGGAACTATTTGCAGGAAGCGTATGTAATCTGTTTTTAAAAAGTCAACGGACGTCTTATTAAAAAAATCAAACAATTCACATCACATTTTAAATATTAAAAGTACATTATTTAACGTCTATATTTGCGGACCTTCAATGGCAGTTTTGAACAATTCTACTGAAAGCTTTCATTTTGGAATTCGTTGACATATCATAGACAATTTCTCTATTTTTTGCAAGATGGCCGTTCATTAGTACGGATCACTGACAGTTCGATTCCCAAGAAATAAGTGGCCATTTTACGATTTGACATATTCATCATTTTCATCATACGATACTTACTGCAGGGCTGAGTCAATGTGTGTGTCGTGATGTGATTTTAATTATTATTATCATATTTACTGTAAAACACAATATATTTAGTCCCGCTGATACGTATGACTATAGCGGTACAATAGGTAGTACCGTTATCGCGTCAGAGAATAGCACTTTTGTAAATTGTTATTATAACAATAAAATAACATGTGTTAAACTTAAAGTTTCGCGTACTAGCGGTGCCTTTATGTTATGTCCTAGTGCACTATCTGCTTCGAGCTTCGCATTCCGTAATGTTCCCTTTTTAATTAATTACCTTCTATTGTCTTTGTTTTATTAAGCATTACTTACTGTACTCTTTCCATTTCCTTGGTGCAGTTCTCGCTGCCTTCGCAGTTTTGACGATCTCCCTCCTCTCATCGGGTTTGAAGTCAGCTAAATCACCAAACATTATAAACGGTCGACCAGCGTCGTCTAACGTCTCCCACCATAACTTGTCTTGTTTGATTTCTGCAAAAAAAGAAGTCACCAATCTTTGAAATCCAAGGTCATGCAAAAAACGCATTAGTGCCTCGGATATACCTAAGTAAGTGAATAGTAGATTATTATAAAAAGACATTAAAAATGACGCAAAAACGTTATATGAAAAAAAACTATCCATAAATATTCCTTGACGTGGCACAGCGGAAAACCATTGGCTTGTTGTGCGAAAAACACATGAGATCTCAGTTTCGAATCTCGGTAAGGGCAGGTTTTAAGAACGGGAGTAGGTATTTCACATATTTATTTAAATCTATGTATATTGTTGATTACTCAATTAGTTTAGTATAAGAGAAAGTGTAGATTGTTCCAAAAACGATCAAAACCTTCAACTCCTACAGGCTGAACATCATCGCAAGGGTCTTCCTCGGGGTCGTCTTTAATTGGAGTATTGGTGTGCAGCAACTGTGGTACATCTACCAAATACTGATTCAAGTAGTCGGTCCCTCCACAGAAGTCGCGAATGAATGATAGAAACTAAAAAATACAATATTAGACTTTATTTAGTACTAGTTAAGGAGCTTTTCTCAGAGTACTCGTATATTTTTATATTAAAATTACATTTCATGTTGCAAGTTCCTTCACAAACGAGAAAATCGTTTCGATTGCATCCGTGTTCGCCTTTTTATTAAGGCGCGCAAGCTGCCATGCTTCTCTTTGGTTAGAAAAGGCAAAGGCCTCTAACTAATAAACAGGGCTTATTCCGATCTGTTATCCTATGGGGACAGAGCAGGGTGACAGATAAAAATAAACCGTAACAGCCTCAGCTTCGATCAAATATTTTAGATCTCGTCGGTTTCAGCGCCACCTATCGAAAATAATGGAAACTAGCCATACTCAATCATTTTATACTCATTTATAGATATTAGCGTGTATGAACATGTAGTGTTGTTGTTTAATATTTTTAACAAACAAATATACTATTTTTAATTATTAAGTAAAACAATATTTTTTTTAACAATGGGTGGTTGGTAAATTAATGCGTCAGTAGAACACAGACAGTAATAAAAACAACTGGTCGGTTATTTCGTCCTAGAATATCAATACTAAAAATACGTAACAAGTCTAAAAAATAAATGGCTAGTAAAATGAATAAATGGTCAGTAATAGTTCGTCAGTGAACTGGCCAACTAAAGTTGGGCATATCGGGATGATATGGCTAAGCCCATCGTAATGTAGTTAGTTAGCAAGGTCATTTATGGTTCATTAGCAGTAAGTCGTCTGCTTTATTTATTAAAAATGCATTGGATAAGTTAGTTTAGATATTCCGACTGCAAAACAGGAGCTGAGCGGGCAGTGCAGCGGCAACGGCTGGCGAGTGCCAAAATCTATTTAATTTGCTGATTTTTGCAAGTGCGAGTGACTCTCTTGTTGCATTTTAAATCAAACTATATTAGTTATACTTATTTTTACGTATTTACCACCTCATTTTTTAATAGAACTATTTAGAATGAGATATCTTGTCTACTAATAAAACGATTTGTTAAACGACACACGTAACTGCCCATTTTACTGCTCATTCATCTATTTTAATGGCCATTTCATATTTTTATGACTCATTTTTGTTTTCTTAATTTTGTCATTTTAACTTACTAAAACTACTAAATACAAGAAATGCCTCTTTAAATCAGTTTCCTTATTAATGATACCTTGTGAAAAATGTTACCTTTTATTAAATATATATATACCCACAATTTATTTTGTGTTTCAAATAAATATTTATCAAACAAATTTTTAATGGGAATAAAATAAAAAACATCACATGGCTTAATTACCACTTTGAGAACTTCCTTCATCTTTCTTCTCCATTCATCATCTACTCTGGCAGCTGTTTTGAACCCTCTAGATAAATCTAGTATAAGTTCTTGCCCATCCGATAATATGGTTTTCAAAGCGTTTATGTAGTTCGTGTATTCTAAATTTTACAAACATGGGATTAAGTACATTTTATGGTCTACAAAAAACTACGCTACTTGTACGCCTGATAAAATATGACGCGCAAAGGAAACAAGTTACTATTTAATTTTATATTTTGGATCGGCGTAGATCAATCATATCATTCTTGTAATGGCAATACTGAAGATTTTTAAACCAGATGTAAGCAAGGAATACCTATTATGAGATCAAGACTATTCAAGACCTACACAATGATTAAAAACCGTTTCCCACCTTCAATTAAACGCAATTTCTCAAGCTTCGCTTTTCTTCTTTCAGCGCACATTACAAACATAAGGCCAGCTAAGTTTTTACACTCAAATTGTGTTTGTAAAGCACTAATCTTCTCTTGTCTTTCTCTGTGCGCTTCTAACAACATATGAGAAGCTCGTACTTGCTCATTCCTACAAATGTAAAAAGATAAACAAATTAAAAGAGTTTACACTAAAACACCTACACACCCTTCCCTAATTGTAAAGTGTATAAACAACCAAAGGCGACTTTTAAATAACCTTGCAAATATCACAGACCAGCATAGACAGGAGCACAAGACTTTCCTAGCTCCCTAGACAGAAACACCGTTGCCGCGTGTGTATCGCGATTGCTGTAATTTCGCGAGAGCTCCCAGCAAAAAAATATGAAAAATTACCGAAAATGTAAGGTGATCTTTTGTTGTGTTGTTTTCGTTTTGGTCTTCATTCTTAAAATAAAGTTTTGTAAAATAATTTTGCAGTTCCTTCTATGTCAAAAAAACTAGGTCCTATTTGCTCACTATAAAAATAATTTATTAGATTTTATGGTTTCTGGTATTTTATATGATTAAAAAGTAGCACTACAGTTAAAAAGAAACGCAAAACATTACTTTTGTAATGTTCTGCCAACACTGGCAATTTTTCGAATCAGTACGCTCGGGAAGCGCCCTAGTTTGTCTTTGTGGCTGGCGTTTGTGTAGCCGCTTTAAAATAACGATGAGACGACATAGGGATTAATAACTCACTGTAATATAAAGTCAAATCTTTCCTTCAAGGCATTAAGTTCTTTAGACATATTAATCTCAAATTCAGCTCTTAATGTTTCTTCTTTTTCTTTTAACAATAACTTAACTTCGTCTTCGCTGATTCCTTTATTGACTACTAATACTGACTTTAAGATGTTTGGTTCAGGTTTGATGGGTTCTTCTTGTTTTGATTCAACATTTTGAGCATAACTTTTGTCAGTAGTATCAATTAATGACGGAGAAGGAGACGTGTGATCATCCTTTATAGTCTTAAGGCTTAAGACTAGAGAACCAGTCCTGCTTTCGTGTCGAGACATCTGAATAAAAAATATTTTAGCTTGAAACAACGTTGAATACCTATTTTATTAGATAAAGTAAGTATTCAACTAAATCTCACTTTAATTTCAATTGGCTTAAGTATTTTCAAACATTTTAATCTTCTTATTTTGGAAAAGATAATAATACATTTTTTTTCTAGGAAATGAACGGATTTTTATTTTTTATAGATATTTCTGCATTGCCGTTTTTTATGGTAACATCAAAGTTGGCAGTCGTGACGTGAAGTTCGTAACATGTGATGTTCAGTGAAAAGTGTTAATTTTTGACGAAAAACAACAGTTTTTAGGGATAATTTATGTCTGAAAACAGTGAAAAATTACCGCTTAAAGTGTAAAAAGTGTTGTGATATAAGTTCGAGCCAAAGGAATCTATTAACTTAAATTACATGGATAATGCTGTGACTTGACTCTTAAAGGTTAGTGCTTTTTTCGTCAGTTGTTTGTCTTAAAATAGATTTCTGTGCGGGTCGCAATGATATTTCAGTTTTGTTTGTGTAACGCCTTCATCATTCATGTGACTTTTCAGTTTTTCACGAGACCTTGAACTAGAAAATGTCAACCATTTTTCGTTATCAAGGTTAGAATCCCGCCTTTTGTATCCACCTTACTAATGTTTATTTATCTCGTGCAGACCCAAAACAGAGTGTGTTAGTCGAGGAAAATAATTAAAAACCTGAACAGCCAGAAATATGTGATCAAACTATAGTTTTGGCACCGAAAATATGGTATGAGAACGCAACCTAACCTAAATGTGGTAACTGCAGTTTTTTGTTGCAAATGAAATAGATAACGGTATACATTCGCGAGTGCACGTGTAATCTTGAGTTTAACGACTTGTTAACCGCATTGTGATGTTAATTAAATATAAAAATCACGTGATCCACTTTTAACCGTGTTTTGTTGTTTTTATCTGTCCGCGAGAGATATTATCTCATGCGATCATTTCTGACATATTGCGGATTTCAGATTAAACCGCAGTAGGAAAGCACCGCAAAACATTTTATTTGCAACACCACCAATACACATTTATAATAAAATCTGTGTACACGAAAAAATCACACGTAAAATCCCCACTTTTGGCATTTATTTACATGGGACATAACCTAAAAAAATGTCATGTGGGGTTTTCCATAACCGCCTGATAACTATATTGTATTTACTTCAGTTCTGTGTGATTTGTGTTAAGGAGAAGTGTTAAAATACTATTAGCTAATAAACAATTTCTTTATAAATTAATAATAACATTAAATAAAGATATGTCTACAATGATGTTACAAAATCAATTATTCTTCAACAAATATGGAAAAAGTGAAAAGGTACCTTGATAAGTTTATATCTTTATACTGTTTTTTTTTACATTTTCTTTTTTTCTTGTGGTTTTTGTTGTTTAGTTTAATGACATTTGTTCCAGCTGATTGTCAAATCAAACTTTAGGTTTTTTTTTAATTGTGGCCTTTAAGGTGGAAGGAAAAAATAGTTATTTTTTTTTATTTAACAATTTTTATATATTTTTTTGTGATTGTATTGATTCTGGACATGAAATATGTAGTCTACCTCAAAAAAATAGAATAAACGGTTAATGATAACCATATTTCAGTGCATGTTGCAATCTTGCTACTTCTGTATGTCTACTGTGAGTTCTCTTATGTTTTCCTTTACGTCAGGTAACATAGATTACTACAATGATTTTGTATGAGCAATCTTAATTCCTCATCAATCCCTTAGATACCCTTTATAAAGATTCAAACAAATCTTTACTGCAGCCGCAAGCTGCAATTGAAAGTCATGGTAGGAACACTAGATAGATCTGAATTCACTCTGGCAATGAATGTTATTATATTAATTTGAATCTTTGAATATTTACAAGTGAATATTAATTTATGTGAAAAAAAAATGTTTTCAATAACATCAATTATCTCATCTCTTCCAAAATAATTCATACAATCCTCTTTCTAAGTGGTACCTAAAGACGTCAATGTGTTTGCTATCATTATGTGATAAGGCAATAACAATAACAATTTATCAATACACAAGTGTAACTGCCTTAAGTTTTATGCAAATTGTGATAATCTTAACTTTACTGTTAACATTTTAATTTATTTAAGAGTAATAAGCAGGTTAATGTTTTCTATTAAAGCTTTTGAAGGAATTACCACTTCTAATATTTATGATTACATAAAACATGTAAAATATATATTACATAATTGGATTTGTGGACATTTTATTTACTTATCCAATGGATCTAGTAACAAAGGCAGACATATATACAATTAAATGAAAGGAAAGAAAAGATTAAAACATTCAACAAATTAACAAAACATAGTTATAAGGATATGTAAGTTATATTTCAGTTTTAAATATTCTGCTGAGATTTGTCATTAAAATAATTTAAACAAGACTGAAAAATAAAACAAAAAATTCATAAAAATGAAAATCTTCATTCTAAAAGTTTCTATCAGTCTAAAAAATACTCAAATCTAAGTTTCAAATAAAGGTTTAATTTTTGTTTCAATTGAAACTTCTATGAAGAATTCAAAAACAGAGGATGTTGTTAATATTCAATGTAGAATCAAAATGAAGAGCAGTTTGTTAGTCTTGTTAGATCTCAAGACAACAAAGGGAACAAGGGAAGGTTCAAGAGGTAAAAAAAGGGAAAATGTTTGTGGTATGAGTGGGGTCAAATAATTTTGTATAAAAATATTAAATTTCAACTGCAATGACAAATAGACAATCCTCCACATTCTGTTGCTGTTTCTGAAAGCTTCCATAAACATAGGTAAAAGAAAAATCTTAGTGAAGCTTAGTTTCTTGGTTTTAACCAATATTCATTAATTACTTTTAAAATGTGGAGAATAAAAACCCAGTCAAAGAAAAAGTTTATGCTGCTGGCCACCTGAGGATGTTTCTTTATGTTTGTGTAAAGGCTTCTTTACATCTTGGTTCTTGGTTACAATATGTTAAATTAGTCAAAGACAAATATTTTTTTGGTTCAAATTCACTTAATATATGAAATCTTTTCAAATTGACAATGTTCTTTTAAGATTACCACTAGTTTTGGAATGTGTAAGAAACTGGCAAGAATATCCATTGTTGGTTTTTTCAATTTCATGTACTGACAGCCATACATAAAGCTTCATATAACAAGTGCAATATCAATCTTAACTTAAGAATGGTACAAAGTCCAAAAAGGTTAGGTTGATCCATGGCCATGTGTTTTATAAGGTTCATTACAATCATGTTATATATTTAAAAAAGTAAAAAAAAAATATCTACAAAATTCTAATTCTACATTTTAAATACAATAAATTTCGTATACCTTGTGATTTGAGAATTTGAGATACTACTGCTTTGGTAAAGTTTAAAAAAGTATAAAACAGACATTGAAGCTGTGGCTTTTACCCCTAATTGCAAAACAAGTCACAAAAACGACATTTAAAAGCTATCAAACCATCTTCTTGTCCTTTCTCACATACAATTTCTAAATTCCAGCAATGGAGTCACATGTTTTGAACACTTACCACCAGGCCAGATACCGTACCCTCGGCCACAAGAGGATGGGATCGACCAGCGAGTCTGTCTCATCAGAGAACAGCCCCGAGTATGCCCAGCAGCAGACGGAGTTTCAGACCCAGTATGAAGGACGGAATGTTAAATATTGGAGTGCTCAACCTGTTGTTGGTAATAATTGGGATCATGCTCAAGTGGTAAGATAATTTCTGTATAAATATATATGTATTTGTATATAATTGTTCATGTTCCCTATTAAAGTGTATAGCACACCTATCAACTCATATATAGATCAATTCTGGATCAACTAGACCCATTTGGCATTCTTTGTATGAAATTCGTCAACGGCGAGACGTTGTCGTTCCATTTCAGAGTTAATAGGTGTGATACAACCATTAGGGTAGGCAAAGTTACAAAATGTTAGTTATTGATCTCCTAAACGAATGCATGCGCCGCACGTAGTTTTTCTTGGCATTGCATTAACGAATAGCGTTTTCTAAATCTTTATTACGACGCGCGTAAATTGTTCTAAGTAAAAACTTTTTTTGAAAGCAAAATGTAGAAAACTTGTCAGCTTCAGTCAACTATGGTGAAACGTAAGTTAAGAGTTTTATGGTGAAACATAAGTATTAGTATTCCAAAGTTGTAAGCAAATCATTATCCATTTCAGATAAACACCTCACAACCAAATCAAGATTCAAGTTCAGATGAGGAAGACATGATTGAACAAGACAGCAATGAATCCTCACATAATGAATATTCTTCTATAGGTTTCAATAAAATAGAAACAGTGGAAACTGAGACAAATGAAGATGATTCACTTGTAGAAGGAGCGGATTACGAGGTTATACAAGTTTTTGCTGTTCATCCTGACTTAGACCTTGAAGCATCCTCTGATGATGAAGAAGAAGATACAATTAACGATGATAATGAATCAGAGGACGGAGAATATCTTAGCATAGAAGATAAAAGACAGTCAGAAGTTGATGGATTTCGAGAAGAAAAAGTTCACAATGAAAGCAACGACAGTCTTAATATAAATATAGATTCCCCAGTAGTTTCAAATGTCGATGAATATTTCATAAAGAATGAAGAGAAAGAGAATATATTGGAAGCGTTAGATGAACCAGTTGTTAAAGATGTAGACGAGTATTTTATTAAAGAAGTACCAAAAACTCCTAACATAGACAATTTTTTTGTTAAAGATAAAGTACCTGTAGAGGATAATTTAAATATCAAAGTAGAGAGCACTATTCCTATTGTAGATGATATACTAAAAATTGCTTCTCCAATCAAAGTAGAGAAAGTTCAGGAAGAACCAGTAGCTGAGCCTCTTAATGAATCAGATCTAGAGGTCCTTCCGAATATTGAAGAGATCAAAAGATATTTGTTAGGAGATATGCCATATTCAAAATTCAAAACCGCACAAAGGTCATTCTCTGTTCCTCACTCTCCTATTCGGATAGGTTGTGTTGATATTGAAGATGCTAAAACATGTCTTAGTTTCGAAGATCTGAACCTTGACCTATCTGACCTATCATTCGAAAAAGATACAAGTGTAAACAAAAGTGATGATGTTCCACACACATTGACCGAAGAAGATGTAAACAGTTTCCTTATTACAAATAAGATGGAAAAAACTGAAGATGATCTAAGTCAACAAGATATGGAGATAGAAAATACAGTTGATTCTATTATAACTGACATTACCGAAAAGCCAACAACAGCTCTACTTAAACCTCCAAACAGGGTTAATTCTTCTACACCCATCCCAAAACCCAATGTTCTTGATTTCTGCATAGAAAAATCTCCGAAAGAAGAAATCGTAGAAGTTAAAGCTGACGACGATTTCGTTGATGTTGAATCGTGCAACGACACAGTGATCCCGGTTCTTGAAGCGAACAACTTAAACTCTCTCTTGGAACAATTTGAAGCTTCTGAGAAAATGAATACCAAAAAGAAACCAGTAGTTAAGCCAGCTGAGCAGAAAGTAAAAAACGGCAACGGTTTAACAAATGGGACGAGGCTTCAAGATGCAGGGGTGCAGTTAAATAAGAACAAAATGCGTCACATCTTGGTAAGTAATGATCCTTTACTCTTTCCAGGTGGTCCTAAAGAGCATATTCAAGTAGAAACATTATTACAGATGCCGGCGACTACAAACACCACTATAAGGAGATCACCAAGCCCTGTTCACTCAGACCATGACTATTGCTCGTCTAAAAAGCGACACAGTCTCCCGAATATCAAAGGCGGGCAAAGTCTGCTCAAACCAGAAGTCCTTTCAAGCAACAGCAAAATCCTAAGCTCCAGGCATAGGTCATGCAAAAACAAAAAAGTAGTCTATAGGCTAAGTAGTGACGATGAAAGTGAATCAAATAACTCTAATAACATAAAACTAGCTGTTAAAAGTGATGATAGTGAAGTAAGTAAGAAAAATAACTTAAAGACTTGTAGTAAAACATCGATCAATACGAACTTCCGTAAAAAACTTTCGCCGGAACACTGTGAGTTAAATGATACGTGTACAGGTAAAATTAACAATTCTGTGATGGAAAAAAATGCTTCTAAAGCAAGTGATAATTCCTGTAGTCAAAATTCAAGTGGTAGCCTTAAGTTAACTATAAAAAATAAATCTGAAGTTATAATTAGTAGCTGTGATGACAATGACTCTCAGAAAGATATTAAGAGTGTACATAATGAAAAGTGTAAGTCTAGTGGTATTGAAAAGTCAACTAAAACTAAAACAGATAAAAATATTAAAGAGTTAGATAGCAACAAATCTAAAAATGTAAATAGTATAGTAAACGATTGTACTGAAGTAAAAATAAAGAAGGAACCCCGTCCAAAAGATGAGAATTTTTATACAGCACTTTTTTCTAATGAAAAGGATGTCCAACTTCCTAAAATAGTTCATGTGAAATCTGAGAAGAGATCGTTTGAAGATGAAATGAAAACGATAACAGATATTGCTATAAAGAAGGATGCAGAACAACCGGTTAAAAAGAAGAAACTTAACCTACAAGAATATAAATTACGCAAAGGAGTTTGTTCCAATAACAGTTCAGCTACAGTAAGTCCCGAGGCAATTTTCCCTGACATGTCGAATCTTTACAGTTTCGATAAGCTTAACAACAACGCAGCAAATCACACGCCTCCCAATGCAATATTAAATTCAACCAATCAAAAAGCTCCCGAGGCCCCAAAGAAAATTTTCGACCCTATCAGAGAAGCTTCAAGAAAAATACTCATGAACACGAAGAAGCAAAAAGCAGAGGCGATGAGAAAAAGGGATGAGGATATAGTCATGAGCAAAATACCTAAAGTTGAGAATCTTCAACTGCAACCGCTTATAAGTGATGCTGAAATGTTGAAGATCGTTGGCATGGCGCCCGCTGAAGTAATTCTACCACCAGTAGTCAACGAAAGACCTAAAGTACCATCTGCATATGAAGAAATAGTCTTAGTTAGTATTGGAACTAACACAGATGAAAAAATGTTTAAACATATAGAGAAATCAACGAAAAAACCAACGCTATCGCCAAATGATGCCAAGTCCATGATCAATTTCAAAATTAAGAAATCCGAACCTGTCTTGAAACAAAACATTTTCGATGTGAAGAAGAGTCCGTTCGAGGAAATGAAAAACGCAGACAAGAAAATGGATAAAGAGAGGTACAAAGACATAACGGCTACCATAAAGAGTGTAGAAAAGCAAGTTGACACGAAAATATCCAGCAACTCGCTTTTCGCTTCAATCCAAGACACGGTTCTGAAGAAAGCTCCAAACGAAATCCACAATGGCGATAAAAAACCTGTATCTCCAAGTAAAAAACATGGCAACTTCAAATACAATAAAACTGCTATCATCCGGGACTACGATACCAAAGCCGACCACGGGGAAGACAAAGTGATTATCTATTTAGGAAAGCATAGAAGAAAACCTGACCATAATGACATAGTTATACAAACTGATCCAACTGGCTATGAACTGTCAACTAAAATCGTTTTCGACTCGACACCGCGCAAGCGAAATGATAGTGACATGTCAATGTCAAGTGAAAGTAGTCCAGTGAGAAAACAAAAGAGCCCACCAGTTAAGGCTGAAGAAAAGACTGTAATTAGGTCTAAGAAAGAAGCAGAGTCATCTCGTTCGATCGAACGACGTTCTAGATCTAGAGACACGAGATACGAATCTAAATACAGGCGGCGAACTAGAAGTAGATCTAGGCGACGAAGGCGGTCTAGAAGCCGTAGTCGTTCGCGTTCGCGATGCCGATCTAAGGACAGATACCGGCGTTATAGACGTTCCGTATCGCCTTGCAGAAGAAAACGGTCTTACAAACCTCGTAGACGTTCGCCTTCGGCTAGACGAGAAAGGGCTAGATCTAGGCAGTTGAAGTCAAGGTCAAAGAGTCCAATAGTAAAGAAGCTTAAAGCAACGCCTCCACGTCCTAGTTCCGTTTCTGATAGGAAATCCCCGGTGGAATCTATGACGCCACCGCTTAGAAAGCCAACCGTCTCTGAAAGCTCTAACACTTCTAGGTGAGTAAAGTGTCCGTTAAACAAATGCGAACTGCAGTAGTTCTTTTGACTTTTTATGCCATGTAGTTTCTTGCAAGTTACAATGCAACTTGGAATCTTATCTTAGTTCAGGGTTTTGATCATAAAGTAATCCAGTCCTAATTGTTTCTAGTTCTTCATCGTCGTCGTCATCAGCTAGTTCCAGGTCATCGTCTTCATCGGCAGGTTCTAGAAGGTCGGTATCCAGCTCGAAGAATTCTCGAAGGTCTAGGAGTAGAAGCCTGTTGCACAAGGAGGCGTACGCCAAGAAAGGGGTCCGGAGTTACAGCTCTGAAGATAGGTTAGTTAATTGATTTTATAATATGGCTTGTAAATCAGATGCATTCTGGTCTTGGATGTAGTATTGTTGCTAAGTGTCTGCAACCTGCAATAAAATATTATATCTTAGTGCCAGGCTGAGTCAATGTATTATAAGGTCTTTAATTTTGGCCTTTGGACCATTTCAATTCTTCCACGCTTTTTCATGTTTGCTGTGTCAGAATAAAATGATTTTTTAAATTATTAACAAGAGCAATATTTCAGAGAGAGCAACACTCCCGTGGAAGAGAGACGCATAGTGTTCGTGGGTAGGTTAGAGCAGGACATCAGCAAGGCTGCTCTGCGGGCGCAGTTCAACAAGTTCGGCTCCATCATTGAAGTCCGATTACACAGCAAGGAGGATGGGTAATAATTGTTTTAATTTAGAAAACTGTTTTTTTTTTTTGCTTTAACCACAAAGACTTCCGACTTCTGCATCACAAATACAAAGAGTTCAATTTAACATAACATTGGCATGTTAAGAATGTTATGTTATGTTTTGAATTCAAATCAAATTAAAGTAATGAATCAATGATTGTGGGTATTGGATTTAACTTTTGATTTGAATAATGAATGGCTCTTTCTTTTGGAGATTGTTAATTTTGCAGAATAATCAAGAAAGAAAAAAATGAAACTTTTATCACTTTCATTCTTTCCTTTTGTCGGGAAAGGCAAAAAGCACTAGCCCATTCAGCACAAGTCAAATTTCATTTTATATTCTTTATTTGAAAATTTACGTAATTTGTATTTAATTTTGTGATGTACCCATGGGTAATGAAAAAAAAAATACATTCTCTGATTTAGGAGCCGCTATGGATTCGTGACTTTTGGTCGCGCTAGGGACGCGTGGTCGGCTGTTGAAGCGGCCGCTAGCTTTCCGCATTACGATGTAGGGTTTGGAGGCAGGAGGGCCTTTTGCAGGCAGACTTACGCTGATCTCGGTGAGATTAAATAATATTAATAATGATATTTTGAATTGCATCACTAAATAAAAAGTCGGTGTGAACAATATAGGCATTACTATATGTATAAAAAATATTTTTAAAATTATATTCTTTAAGATGGTAGTCTAGAAGAATGGTGGAGATGGTATAATAGAAGACACGGAATATAACCGTCAATCATTGGTTGTTAGATATTGAATCAACTAGGCATAACAACAATTGGCATACCCTGAGTTGCCGCATTTTTTTTGTACGCATGCGATTTTTAGTAGAAGCGCAGTAACTACCAATCATTAATGTAAGGTTTCTAACTGCTACACCGGCTTGTATACACGTCATATCTGACAACACCTGGTAACATAGATTACTACATTGATTTTGTATGACCAATCTTAATTCCTCATCAATCCGTTAGAGGCGCTTTACAAAGATTCATAAAAAATTGTAACTGCAGCCGCAAGCGGCAATCGAAGGTAAAACTCATGATAGGCACACTGGTTTTTATTCTACAGTTTAGGAGTAATACCTTAAAGTTGTCTCATTTAAAATATAATTTTCTATATTGAGGAATTTGCTTAACAGATGGTTTGGAAGCGAAATACACGGAGAGCGCTTTCCACGGGCAGACGGTGTTGCCAACTAGGCGCAACGAAGATATGTCGTTCGAGCAAATGTTGCTAGAGATGAAGAAGAAACTAAGTCAAAGGAAAAACGACAAACGCCCCGAAGACAAACCTTGACAGATACTGTCTAAAACAACGGCCGCCATCTTTATGGCCGTGTCAATTTGTCACTCATCTGTCAATGCCAACAGTCAGATTTCGCTACCTAGTTCCTTAGTGTAATGACGTTTTATGTTTTTTTTTGACAAACGTCGGAGAGTTAGTGCAATGACGTTTGGGACCTGTCAAAATGACAGTGAAGTGTACTCGTGCAATGGAAAAAGACATTTATGTGTAGTATGTTAGAGTTTCTGCTCACACCGCCCGTACCTATTTTTTTTCTTTAATTTTATAATACAATGGTATGTAAATAAGCTGTTCTTAGTTTTAAATTGTTAGTTTACATAGTTTTTATGTATAGCGTTTTTTAACACTACCTCTTTTAAAGTTAGTGGTTTGAAGCTTAATTGCATGCTTCATAGCTTTGGTGTTTTTTTTTTAATTTACAGAGGCTTTTAATAAGATTCGTACCCATCGAAATCTCTTAAAAACATACGATAACATATGAATGGTTCATTACTTTTAAGTTTAATCATTTCCAACAAAAAAAAAATATTAAGAAATCACTGCCTTATTATATACTTTGAACATGTTTAGTTTGAGCAGAAATCGTTATTTTAAAAGTTGTTACCAATTACATTATTCATGTTTTCTATTACTGTAATTTTCATGACGTATGTCGCTTACTAGTGTATAAATTGATTTCCTTACTTTAAGTATAAATAAATTCGGCCCAGAAAAAAATACAGGGTCGGCAATTATTGTGTTGGGTTAAAATATTGTATCCATTAGCAACATGTCTTCAATAGTTGGGATAAAAGTCTACACTCATAATTTTTTGTTCCTATAAAATATACATAATGTGTGTGTGTGTGTGGATTATCTATTTTGAAAACTTCTGCAGGGTTAAAAAAGGTTGCTTTGGTGATATTTTATTTGAATCTAAATCGTAAAATGGCCACTTACTGCATGTGAATTGAACTGTCATTGATACATACTAATTAGCGGCCGTCTTGTAAAAAATAGAGTAATTGTCTATGATATGTCAACGAATTAAAAAAATGTAAGCTTTCAGAAGAATTGTTTAAGCAGTATTTTAAAAACACCATTGTACTGATCATCATAGATAGAATAGGCAGTTGTAAACAAAGTGCTAGTTTTGCCCCAAATCACCTTTAAAATGCCAATATTTAAATGACTAAACATCCATATGTCTTCTATGAGACATGATCAAATTAATGCATTTTTTTTTCTTTGAAAACTGTGTATATTTTTCATTAAAAAAGATACTATTCTCCGGAAAAATAAATCCCTTTTAAAACAATCAATGTATGTATTAAAATCAGTCAATAAAGTAGAATTAGCTCTTATTTTTTTGAGATTTTTAGTGCCAAATAAACGTATTGAAACTAAATAATAATGAGAAAAATAATCACGCACATAGTGTTAAAAATGTGTTTGTAGGTATTCATGAATTTAGTTCTTTCACCTCAAGTTATAAGTTTTGGTTTATCTCGACTGTTTTGACAGTTTTTTTTTTTAATTGAACGTAAAATATTATATTATTTATAAACAAGGTTGCAGAAAAGACACTGCCGAATGTGAGTATATTTCTATTGGAGAAATGCATAGATTGTTATCAAATTTTGAACAAAACCTATTACTAAATTGATGATTTCTTTAAATTTTTTAATGTCATCTGTCACCTTTGTACTTAAAAATTTATGTGAATGTGATTTTTTACTAGACATTCAGATATTCGCTCTTATCGGTACTTTCATACAAACTGACACGAAACAAATAGATTTCTCATCATGTTTCAAGTGTAATGAGATTGAAGTTGGGAAATTAAACAGTTCTTTGTCTGAGTCATTGCTAAGCTTAAAGTTTTGTGAATACAAGTTATTAGGTTCCAAACTAAAGTTCTTAGTTCAGAAACTGGCTGTATCTGTTTCATGCTATAATATTATAATGTGTATGTCAATAATTCAGAAAACCCCTTGAAAGTGTCAAAGTCAATTTTTTTTTCAAATTAAGTGGACTTGAAATGACTGCTTGTATTTTTTATCTACTACCTTGAGTTATAATGTATTCTTTCCAGAAGCCTAAAACCTGTCGACTGTAATACTTTTTCTATTTCGTATCAATATAATTATTTCAGTTAACTAAGTCAACATCTGTAAAGAATCAACAGACTCGCTTGACGTATACGCACCATAATTCTAAATATATCCAAATAATCTAGATATTTTTGAAAGCCTAGTCAAAAACCTTGATATGTTTTCGTTGTGATTAATATTTATTTTAATGTATTTTAAGTGAAATTAGAACATTTTCTTTTCCATATTTAGTCTTAACGTTTCAATATAACAGTTTAAAATAATCAGATTGTAAACTTTACCATCCGATAATGTAAGAAATTTGGACTTATAGTTGTATATTGCATGGAACATTTTCAAAGTTATAATAAAAATGTAAGTTTAGCAAACGTTTTCATATTAATTTCATTTGTTATGGACCACACATAAGGTTAACGCAACAGGTTTAACATTTTCTGATTGGTTTGCAGTAATGCACTTGTGGCGTTTGAATTGTTCCGATTAGTTACTGATTTTAAGCCGTGGTCCAAACTGAAAAAATAACTTCAAATGCACATAGAAATGAAATAGGCAGCTTATATGCCTCCAGTCAGTACATAAGTCTTATTTTCTCCTTATAGTATACTAAAATACTCCAATGCAAAGCCATTAGCATTTAGTTTAATGATTTGTTATAGTTATGTTATCATTTATTAGATTTTTATCAAAAAAAGTCCATCGATCGGCGTGATTCAATCTTGTTTCTTAGAATTCTGTATCATTAGACATTCTCACACTTTTTGTAGTTTGACATTTTTTTAAATTCATTATAAAAGGGTAGCGTTAGGGTAAACTTTTGTGTAATATTTGAGCTTAAAGAGGAAGGAAAAGGGATGCAAACAAAATGATTTATTGCCTCACCTATAAAAAAGTTAAACTATATAAATAACTAAATTGTCCCGTTCGTACGCGAAATATATATCAAAAACAGAAAAAAAAATTCTAAGGAGTAACTTTTTTATAAGTTTGTGCAAAATGATAAATGTTTTAGATATTAAATGTAAATCAAAGAAGGCATGAAATGAACAATTAATATCTGAATGCTTTATTTATCCAAGTATTCCTTAAAGAACTGTAATGGTAATTAAGATGCAAATGGAAATGATTTTTTAATGTACCTTTATAGTACATTTATGATTAGTACAGTTTAAAAATGTAAAAACCAACTGTTACTGTGAGAATGTTTTATACATAATGTTGTTGAGAAATAAAGTATTTTGAACATTGTCTCCTGTTTTATTACTTGCTTTGTCTTGTTATTTTTCTTTTTGCCTTGAAGTGTTCCTTTATTATTTTAACATTCTGTTCGAAAATTGAAACAACTCCAAGTAATGTTGTCCAACTATCTTGGGACTAGTAATGAGAAATGAACTTGCTTTGCTGCATTATTGATAAAAATCGCTAAGAATATAGCATTCGCATAAAAATTACATAAGAATATATAATAAATACGTACTACATATAATTCAGATCCAAATTACCAGGATTCTCTTTACTCTGCCTTAATGCCATCGGATTTTCTCTATTTTGTAATTTACAGCTCATAAGAAATGGCTCCAATGTAGATGTGCTCCGATTCCTTTAAACATCGTGGAAATTTGCTACAAAAAGATGTTGAAAGTTTTCAGAAAATACTTAGCTCATGACGATGTCTTCTTATTTAAAATAAAACATTTCTAAAATTTTGCAGAGTCATCTCGTGACAGTATGTAGAAGCTTTTGTTCAGAAACGCCAAGTTCTCTATTGTTTTTTATTAGTTACGTCAAAAACGTAGAGATGGCGCAACTTTTAACATGTTTTAAATATTACTTTTCTTGTAAAAAAGAAAATAAATAACAAGTCACCTTAGACGAATATAAATTTTCCGCAAGCGTTTACGCTAATAGAAAATAAAAATTAATGAAAATGAAATTACGATGAAGTAACTAGAGCGCGAGGAAACGTCAAATGGTATTTGTTTAGGGGACTGGGCCCGCAGCCTGTGCTTCGTTGCACAGCTGCATCTTTAAAGAAACTTTAGTTAATGTCGGTTTTCAGGAATGAACATTTTTATGACCGCCAATTTGGTGGGAAGACAACCGTGTTACAATCACTGGAATGAAGTGAAACAACTCCCTACATTTTTAGAACGATTTATCATAACCAACGTTCTAAAACAAATTTGATTAGAAAATTATTTAGGAAGAGAGGAGAAAAGACGTTTCTTAGAACCTAACCTCCAAGTCTACCTTTTTATCTTTTGGAACTTAGTACATCTATCATGAAACTAGCTGTGTTTCCTTATTTTGAGAAGTACCTACTTACCTTAATCATGGTTCATAACAACCTGCACTTATTAGTAAGTAATCTTCGTAGATCAAAGAATTTCTACATAAAATTATTTTAAAACGTTGAAATGGTATCTATGATTGGCAGGTCTTTATTTTAGTTTAGTAATTACTTAGGTATACAAAATAACTATGAAGAAAAAAACCTTCGGTAACAGATATTTTAACTAAAATAAACAACTTTCATCTTAAAATATAACGTAACCATGTAGGTAGTTTAAAAAAAGTCTGATTGTTTACAAACGTCCTCTACCCTTCTGCCCTAAGGGCGCGTCTAGATTAGTGTGGTAGCCTCCAGCGGGTCTCGTTGTGAACGCGCCCTAATGACTAATTACCGACTAAATTGCCCTTGTAGGGGGAAGGGCTAAAGATACGTCTAAGAGGGTGACTTAAATAAATTAATTATTTATATACTGTTTGGATTAAATTACCTAGGTTCCTACTCTATCTAGGTTCCTACTCTATCTAATTTTGTGTTCTGTTACAAGTTTGTTTTAAATACGTAAGATGCAAAAATTTATAGAACTTTTGGATTTTGCCCCTTAGGGGTTGAATTTTACAATGGAGCTTATAACACGCCGGTTTTTCCGATAATTGTGAAAACGTACGTATGTTAGTTATTTATAACAAAATATATGAAAAGAAATTCATCATGAGATCATTTTGCAATTAATGTCTTACTGAAGTGCTTTAAATTATTTGGTTCAGCAAATTAAATATTGAAGATGTATTAAAAAAGTAAATATTGAAGCGACCGATGATTAATCCAATTTTGGTTTTAAAAGTTCATTAAAAATTTAGCCATTTAATCATAAATAACGTTATTGACACTCAATGGCCACTAGCGTAGCAATGCTCGCTTCGCTCGCTCGGCTCGTGCATTGTGGTGACACTACCTAAACTAACCTAAAATACTATTAATCATTGCAAATTCATTGTTTGACCTTAACATATTTTTTTGTAAATAGCGATTTGCAATTTTCAGTTAGTTCATAATATCGCGAACTTTTTTTATAAAATAACAATAACATCCTCTCCTCAATCACCTCTCCTACTACTACATCTCAATTAAACTGCTTACAGACGTTTTCTCTGATGACCAATTGTAAATACAAGCATATATTGGTAAATTTGTTGACCGTTTGTTAATTGTTGGCAGAAAAAGGATTGTAGCCCGATTTTAATTGATTGCCACCAAATCTTTGTAAGTCCAAATGATGATTCATTTATGTGGATGAGAGCATTATTTGACCAATCGTGATTGCAGTGAATCGGCGAATAAACGGGGCAAATAAGCTTTAGCGGGTGAAAAGGGGTTTTGCGAGACAAGTAGTTAGTAATAAATAAGTTTCCCTTAAATTAATTGGTTGATGATTAGAAAGAAAGATTAACTCAATAACATAAATAAAAACTCGATAAATCTATAAATATCTTAAAATATAAAGATAAAGATTTTAATTTAAAAAATCGAAAAGTTGGGACTTTTTTTAGTTTACTCATATATGTAGGTAGATATAGAAAATCGGCGTCGGATATCCAACATCTAAACTTCAACGATTAAGCTTTACGAATTAGTTAAAATATGTATCAACCTAAATTAATAGCTTTTAAGTTCTGAAAATCGATAAAAAATTTGATGAAAGAAATTTTGAAATCGTATGATTAGTTTCGAAGATCACCTCCTACAAGAACTTACGATCTTTTCCTTTTACTGTAGGTACTTGACTGAAGTCTACCTAACCTTTTCTTTCTCCCAGCGGATGTGTACCACAGTATTATAACATGTACCTCTTCAAATGAAGAGTAGGAAAGTAGGCATTTTCTAGGCAATGATTGTCTCGGATCACTGCAATTCGTCCATACTGTGACTACTATCAGGTGACATTCATTATGGCAAATAAAAGAATTTATTGAAGCCCCAAAACTAGACTTTGCGAACTACAACAAAACTGACTCATGATTTATTCAAACATATTTTTAAACACAATGATGAACATTGTAGGCACTTACTCTAGTGTTGCAGTTGGCTAAAAGCTGTGACGACTACAAACTCTTGCTTGTTTTTTATTCAATATAGAAAGTGATATCGACGCTCATTAACAAAATGCTATAAAAAAAATATAATTAAAATTATTATTAACTAAGTTGATACCTCCTACCTACTATTTAATAAGATTATGGTAGATACTATTTAATAAGAAGGACAAGAAGCTTAAGATACAAGTGATCTTTTCTTCAGTACAAAGTCAAAGTGTAACGTTTTTTCACTGGCCTAGTACCATAAAAAATTGTATAATTATTATTACTATTAGTACTATTTAGTTATTTACGGGGAAAGAACAAAGTTCCTCGTTTTATGTCCAAATCAATCTTTAGATAAATAATGTTGCCATATCCCTAAGAATCCATTGACAAGGGTACCTTTTTAGTGGATATAAGGTACCTTTGGATTTTTGCTGGACTTTAAATACGAGTACCAACATTTTGGTACATTATAACCTAATTTAACGCTCTATGTGGCATATCCGCTGTTTGTGACTGAAAACGAAAGAGTCCGGTCAAAAATTGGTAATCTTTGTGAATCTAAAAATTAATTCTTTAAACTTAATTTTATACCTAAGCAACTTAAATTAAGCGATAATCAAAACTGAAATAGTAAAAAGGCCCTATTCATTAATTTAACAATCTAAAACATTAATCACAGTATAAAAGCAAAACAGTACCGAATAAAAAACCCCAAACCTCCGTCGCGCAAAATAATTACGCACCAAATTAAACCGTAACTACGAACACGAAAATAGTTTCAACGAATAGAAAGCTTTGCCTTTCCTTAATTGTGTTAGACTTTAGGCTATTGCGGCTTGAGATTTGCCGATCGATTGTTTACAAAATATGCTAGGGACAACCACTGAAAAAACTAACCTAACTTTAAAAATATAGGGTTGATTTTTGTACAGTTTTAAGGGCGTATTATATTTATGTTTTTGAGTGAACGGGATGGAAAATGCTAGAATGGTTGGTTACCTCGATAAGGGGTGGTACTTGAAAATAGAGCCGCCCCAATTCGCAGGGGTAGTTGTCAGTCTGTGAACGCAACTTGAAGGGAGGGAACGCTACCCTTACGCGTGTTACGCGCTTCACGTAAACATTTCGACGCCGCAAGACCTGACTACATACTCACTGTTGGTAATAGACTGTGCTTCTATCTATTGAGAATTGAGTTTTATATAGTTTGAACTATTATGTGGACTTTTGAAATGTACTGTGTTAATGTGATTGTTGATTGAACTGAGGACTTTATAATACAAAGGTATGTATGTTATTTTAAGTAAAAAATAAAAAATACATTAAAATTAATCAGAAAAAAAGCGTTTGTCTTTGAATTATTTCAATAAAAATAATTTTCACTAAACAAACCGTTACAAAAAATCTGTAATTTGTTTAAAGCTTGAATAATTAAGCTATTTATTTTGTTAAGGTTATTTCCGATAGTATTAGACGACAAAATAAAACAAAATACTTACCTTTTTACTAAAAACCGGCCAAGTACGAGGGGTATAGAAATAGATTTATATCTACCGACACATCTTCTCATCGGATAGAAGAACTTATTTCTATCTATTCGTCTTAAGTCTATTGTTGAAGTTGTAAACATTTTAACTTTGACTTTCATAACATGACGATGATTTTAAATCGTCAACTTTTTATCTTCTACCGGTTCGAAAAAAAATTATACGAAGAAGAATCTGCTAAGAAACCTTCGTAGTTGCTTTTTTCATTATTAGAATTAGTTAAAAGTATCTGTTACATACAGTTTTATTTATAACAAACGCAGACGCACGGACGAAGAGCGGTGGCTTACCATTAGATCCCCATTGACTATCTTTGAGAAAGGTGACATTTTTAACTATATATATATGAATATAAATTTGAGAACAACAAATACAGATACTTTTTTTGACTTCATTTCTTGTCTATAGCTTATTAATAAGTAATTTATTAGCTGTAATAAAGTAAGTAGGTAGGTCGTTTCAAAACATTTAAGGTTTTCCAGTTATTTGCACATTTGCCAATCTTCAAAACGGCAGATTTTTAACGGTAATTACATTTGCATTACAATATGCTACTACTTACAACACATCATAAGGGTTTCACAGACATGCGCTATAATATAACGTAACATATCACACACAGCTGGAAATGCGTTCACAGACGGCCGCTAAACATTCACATTGTGACCGTCTGTATCTGTGAACCGCTATTCCCACTTTGTGACATCTTAAGATACCGTTATATACTATAGCGAATGTCTCTGAACCTGTTTATCTTACTAGATAGTGTTACTTAAAAATACTCGACTTTTTACATATATAACACCATCAAAAAAGCTTATACATACATAAGTTCAAATCAAATCAACACCCGTGTAGCTGGCTTAAAAATAATAGATTTTTATACAATTTCATGGGCAAACAAGCAAACGGTTCACTTTATGGAAGGTGATACCGCCGCCTATTAACACGACGACGCCCCTGGTGTGAAACACCAAGAGCACCCCCTAAGCGTTGCCAATGTAGAGGTAAAGATGTTATACCGCTAACACAGTAATTACACTGGCTCTCCAATCCTTTCAACTGAAACACAGCGAACGGCTACACGGCAGAAAAAGAAAGGATAAAAAAAATGTTATTGTATCGGTATGTTATTCTAGAGTCGATAGAGTATATAATAATCTGCTTCTCTAAAATTTACCCAATTTGCCTCGCATTAAGCCTTAAATTTGTACTTTGGGTGGTAAACAACAAACATGTCTAGATGAATAGATAGAAAATACATAAAACCCTAGAAAACTATGTACGTTCATCACACAAATAGGTATTTTTTCATCACACAAATACCTGGCCTGGCCTGGATCGAACACGAGACCTCACTAGTCAAAGTCAAAGTCAAAGTCAAAATATTTTTATTCAAATAGACTTAAAATAAGTACTTTTAAATCGTCATCTTTTTATATTACCACCGGTTCGAAACGCTATTTCTACGGGGAAGAATCCGGCAAAAAACCTCCGTAGTTGCTTTTTTCAAAATAATTACAACATTTTGTAAATAAAATACAGTTCTCTAATTGTAAACCAAATTTTTCTATAACTAAGTTATATAAACCAAACTTTATATAATATTTAAGTCGATGACCAAGTCTATATCATAAAATAAAAATACTAAATTACATGAATTACAAATGATGCAATGAATGTTACTTATGAAATATGCGATCGAAAAATATTTATTAAAAATGAAAATAGTAAGTTAATTTTAACCGCGGATCTTCATTGCAATCTTTGCACTTCAACTGTCTATAAGATAAACCTGTGCAGGTAAGTAAAATTACTTCCATATATCTTTATCCTCTCACAGCCACAGCCGGCGGTTTTGACCACGACACCTGAAAGCCTAGTCATCTGCCCCAATAAATGCAACCCTTTCAAACGGATATTACCGCAATAAAGCAATATAAACTCTAAACATAATATATGTAGCTACAATGTATAAAAATTAATTACGCATGCTTAAACTAATGAACTTTTAACACTTAGACGCTAAATTTGTAAAACAGATATAGTCTGATGGAAATTTATATACCTATACTTTATTTTTTACGACGTTTTTTTAAAGTGGACGACAGTTACACTGTACAGGTTAATTTTATTAACCGTTCGTCGACACACAAAGTGTGTTTTGTGACTGTGACACTAAAACAAATAGACGGATGTCAGTTCAATGATTTCAGTGCGGTTTTATTTTATATTAAATTTTCGTAATTGTTGTAAAATTTGAAAAAAGCTACGGAGGATTCTTGCTTGATTATTTTCAGAAGATAAGCATTCCGAAATGGTGGTAGAATAATAATAACTATAATTCTTTAGTGTCTATTAAAAATTGTAATTAGATAAACACAGGGAATGATATTAGTGTGTAAGTTGTGTTGCTTTCAAGTTCGTTGGTAATACAAATATATAAACACTTCTTTCGTCTTAGCTTATTATATAAAAATCGGTCCACAATCGAAGACAAAATCCGTAAACAGACATAAAGAAGGTAAACACATTCGAACATAGAACCTCCTCCTTTTTGAAGTCGGTTAATAAAGATCGTGTTAAAAGAGGTTTCGTAAGATCCTAAACATTGTAACGGTCACTGGTGGTAACAAGAAAGGGTTAACGTTTAACAGCGGTAATAAAACATGTCCGTCGAAAGATAATATCAGCATGTGAGCATCTGCCAGGGTATCAAACTTTGAATTAATCAAACTATTTAACAAGAACCTTTTGGTAAGGATTAGGTTTTTGCACGCTTCTTAATTTTGATTAACCAGTTGATGCCAAGAACTAAAGTCTGTCAAGAAAATGGCTGACAGGATATTTACAAACCTTTCGTACAAATTTAGAAGCATTAGAATTTAAAAAATTTAGAAATTTAGAATTTAGATTTAGGTAAATAGGTTAGGTGGGTAGGTTATAGTTAATGTTAACATTGTCTTTCACCTTTTTTGAAATCGTTGATATTATTTTTGTTAGGTTTTTTTCTATTGCCTATCTAAAAAAAAAAGAAAAAAAAAGGTAGCAAAACCAGCTGTTCACCTTATCAAAAATCGTTTAAAGTGCTGTTCCGATTTTAAAATCGATTTATAATTAATTAAGTATCGAGTTACCAAACCCGCGATACTATCACCTCGGAGCCACTCGCCCGTTAGTGATGTGACATCGATACTTTACGAAATCGATTACTTTCAAACACACCTTTGTTGCAATCGTCGTATTAATTACATGTTTCCTTTCGGCGATTGTTGCCCGTGTCAAAATATTACTGACAGAAGCGGGGTTTTTTAAGCGTTTCAATTTATTTTTGAAAAAAATTCCCATGAAATTCCCATTCCATTTTTGGAAACCGTCGAAAGGAGAATCCCCAAAAACTTGCTCGGGCTAATGTAAATTTTTTGTTTGCTATAATTTTATTTCAAAAAGAAAATTAATAGTAATTTATCGATCATAAACACCTTTTTAGTAACTTTGACTAAAACTTTGAAGAAACTTAAGCCATTCAGTAGATAAAGCAAAAAGCACTAGCCACTTCTGAAAGTTTGAGCCAACACAAAAGTCTTCATTTACCGTCATTTAGCGCAAGCTTATTTTAATAAGACAGAGATCGTCTGGGTCGGTACCACCCTCCTTTTTATTTCTGCCGTGAAGCAGTCCGCTGTGTTTCGGCTTGAAGGATTAGAGATCCAGTGCAATTAGCGACACGAGAGGTATAACATCTTTAAATCTACATTGGCAACGCGTTGGCAGTGCTCTCAACGTTCCATACATCAAATGCATTGTTGTGTCAATAGGCGGTGGTATCACTTTCCAACAGGTGAGCCGTCAGCTTGTTTGACCAACATAAGCTTTAGTTGTCTTACCATTATCTCATTGTTTGTAATCCCAAACTAACATACGACATCCGATTAAAGCCGTACCCATGGTTCGAATATATTTTGCTTCAAAATGGTTGGATAACAAGGTTTCTTGTCTTACTTTCTTTAAGCGTTTCCTGTTTTTATTATGTTTGTTAATCGCTTCATTACTCAAAATGTCTAAATATTCAAATTTATTATGTTGGACTTTATAAACAAATGATATTGTTTTAATGAAATAATAATAAATTTTGTTAAATATAATTTCGGTTTCTATTTGAAAATATGGATGCACATTTGTATTTAAATGAATCCTGCTATACTTAATTATTAATCAATTATTAAAACATTAATTGTGGGGATGTAAAGTAGGTAAATATGTGTATTGTAGTTGTGAATGCTACTAATTATAACCTCAAAAATAAGAATGTAAGACTTTTCGTGACAACCACGCCGCTCCACCCAACCAGTGCACTTATGTCAACCAGCATCAACAGAGGCGTTCTATATAACAAATAGTAAAATGAAGGACAGGCTTTGTCCGGATATACTTACTCATAGAGACTCATAGAGACTCATAGAGAAATTTAAAAAAAATGATGAGACATGAGACAATTATTAAATTATAGCTACAGTCAAGGGCGTCGCCAACTTGTGTCGGGGGAGGGGGCAGTAGATAAGCTTATAGCCTTAGGGGGGGAGCAGATGACATATGGTAAAAATATTTGCAGTTCGAGTCTTTTTTGGGTGATTGTAATGTGTAAATACAATACAATATAATGTGCAAGTCCAAGCTATACAAACACTTCAGTCCCCCTGCAGTCAGAACGATCCAGTGCTGCTTGCATCCAGCGGCTCCCAGCAGCCCGCACAAGATTGTCCGTTCACAACAACGTTTTCTGGCCTGTGGTCACCACTCATACACTTGCCAGTCGTTGCCTATTGCTATACATGCTAGCTACTATAGAGTAGATGAAAGAATTAGGTCGTGTGTTACAAAAAACTAAATTAATAAGTTTTAAATTTAATTAATTGTTTTACCTCCCCCTTCCACTTAACTTTCAAATATTAAGCATAACGTACGCCACACCCCGGCAGTTAATTTTCATAGCAATAATTCCAAAACACGCAAAATTCCACCGTCATTCCGCTTAGCGCTAGTCTCTAAGTTAAAATTATGTCCAATTTATTAGTTGGGAATTTGATCACGCGAAAAGTGAGGTTAGAATTTGGCCTGAAATATCACGCACGTCTAGTCATTACGGCAGTTAAAAAACGTTGTCATAATGTGTTGGACCTGAGGGAATACTTAAAGTAACGCTAACACAGTTTGTTTTACGTTTTAAGACGGTATTTAGGTCAAATGAGCAAAGTTAGCCGGGATATAGAAGAAAGGAATTCCATGATTAATCTAGTAGATATGTCTTATCTACGTATTTAGGACTAACTGATATGCTTATTTATGAAAATAAAAATAAATAGCCTTGTAATAAAAGTGGATAAAGTGATGGAATTGCATTCGGATACCAGGCTAAATAAATGTCAAACTAAACTGAATTGAGAATACACAAAAATCTACCGTGAAAAATTCCATTGGAAAAAACGCCATTTAAATGATACCGTACAAAATGGAAGTGTCCATTACTAAATTAAACGTGCAAACCGACATAATGTTTATTGAACATTTAAACATCAATTTATCATAAAATCGCCGGCTGTAAAACGAGCAATCGCATCCAAAAGCCATGTTTTGGAGGGAAAATATTGAAAACTTTGTCAGCGCTCGCCGCCGGCTCACAAATACGAGTACAACGCTTCGAAGCGCTGAGTGATGAGTTGACATAACGCTTTTACCTATAATGTACAGACGTATTTTTAAATCCCATTAATTAAATAAAATATTAAACGCATAACCTCTGCTTAATTACGAAACTTTAAGAAAAGAAACAATACATAAAAAAAGAGCCAGTATTTTTTCAATTTGCTGGAAAAGTTTATAGTTAGCAGAATATTTTTAAATTCAACCCCTAGGGGAAAAGTAGATGAGAGTTCGCATGAAGATTGCTCGAGGCAAAATACTTAGATTAATTTAATTTATTACATTTACATGTAAGTTATACATATAAAAGCCTAATAAATATTTTTATAATAAGCTATATAACTATAATAACTACAATAATAATAAGTAATAACAACCATTTCGGATTGGAACTACAAAGGATTTCGGTTTTTCCTAAACAGCCCGCCCTTTGGGAACAAAAGGCCTCACGTCTTATATTTTATACATGTAATTTAAGTGCGTTATTGTTCTTAGCTTGATCTAAGCCTGTCCCAGTAGAATTGACTTAATATTAAGCTTACTTAAGCTGTGAATAAGTAATAGGAAATTATATGGCTGATATTACTGGGAATCTTTAAAGTTTGGCTTATAGAGGGGTTAGATGGTAAGGCGCTGCGGGTAAATTAATTAATAAAAAGATTACCTAAATACAAACGTTTTTAAGGAATACGAAGTTACTTTATTTTAATTGACTTTCCTCAGTTAAAATCCTTATTAAATTAACAGTTTGGTTCTGATTTGGTTTCTTTAGATTTATAATGATTATTTTCGAAAATTTATGACTGTTCTAGTTCGTAGGCTGTTTCTCTTTTAAAAATATTAACTACACAACAAAATCCTGAAACGTAAAGAATGCAAAAATAAATTACTGTCGTTATAAATATGTAAAACAGTATAAAATCACAAAAACCTTGAAAATTTTATCGGTGTAGACACGGAACGGTTTTGTATATATTAATTTCGAAAAAGAAAATTAAATTAATTAGTAAATGAACTTTCTCAGAAGCTCCGACGATTTCTTTCAGCATCCTTTTAATCTTTGCCTAAGATGCTTTAAGATTTTAGCACTTTTAAAGTATTTAATTATGATATCAAAATGTGCTATAACTTTTTGTAACTCTTTAATTATTTGTGACGTGGGTTTATGTGAGACGTATCGAATGCTTTCAAAGAGAAAGTTACATTTTCAATTTGTGTTTGTTGTCTACGACTTTTGTCTATGAAATGGACTGGACTGGAGTTGTTTTTCTAAAGCAAAGTAAATAATAATAAATACATCACGACACACACATCGACTCAACCCTGCACTAAGATATAATCTTATATCGCACTAAGCAACGATATGTTATATACTACAAAGATAAGAATACAACATCCAAGACTGGCCAGCGAAACAATGCGTCTTGCAAATAACACAAAGTTCCGCCCCCACTGGGATACGAACCCGAACCTCTAGCGTAGTAGTCGGCTGTTTACAGCACTGCGCAACCGAGGTCGTCAACCTCGAGGTGACGAGGTGGTCGATTAATTAGTTCCAGATTAGATTAATTAGTTGGTACCTCACAGTCATCGGTTTTGATCACTTTGTCATATCAAATCATCTTTATTAATTCATCATCATTGAGTTGCAATAACTAGACAATTATGTTCAAACAATCAATTAGCGTATGAATGTCGTAAATACATACATTCGCTTTTTTTTTGGTGATGTGGTAGCTCAGTTTGTGTGCCTTGGTTAACCGACCGAGCCGACCTGACAGGTCGAGGGTTCGAGTCTCGGGTTGCCGTACATTTTAGCTGCCATGTTCCTCATTGTGCCCGGATATTAGCGACAGATTCGCAACCTTTCACACTTTCAACACAAACATGCGAAATTTGGTTGTTAATCTGTCGCTAATATCCGGGCACAATGAGGAACATGGCAGCTAAAGTGCCTTGGTTAACCGACCGAGCCGACCTGACAGGTCGAGGGTTCGAGTCTCGGGTTGCCGTACATTTTAGCTGTCATGTTCTTCATTGTGCCCGGATATTAGCGACAGATTCGCAACCTTTCAACATAAACATGCGAAATTTGGTTGTTAATCTGTCGCTAATATCCGGGCACAATGAGGAACATGGCAGCTAAAGTGCCTTGGTTAACCGACCGAGCCGACCTGACAGGTCGAGGGTTCGAGTCTCGGGTTGCCGTACATTTTAGCTGCCATGTTCCTCATTTTGCCCGGATATTAGCGACAGATTCGCAACCTTCCACACTTTCAACATAAACATGCGAAATTTGGTTGTTAAGACCTCTCTCGAGGGATTACCTAATTTATGTGTATGTTTATGTGTGTGTCCTTACATTTTTTATTTGGTAGAACGAAAGTGTATTAAATTACATTTATATGCTGCTTTAATTCTAATTGCAGTTTAAACTACAACCTTGACATTACTAACGAATAAAGAGGTTTGTTTTGAAAACCTACCATTTAAAAAAAATAGCCGTCATTATCAATTTTCTATACAAGATGCGTGATGCCCCTGGTATTGCAGGTGTTACAGGCGACGGTGATTGCTTATCATAAGGCCATTTGATTGACCACCTTACCAAAGACCTTTTTCATTCCAGGCACCAAACAATGCACTAGCCTTCACAATGGATTCTCCAGTTTCGTCCCACGACGAGCGAGATATCGAAGTCAACGTGGTCTCCGGGGCGAGCAGTCCCGATATCACCTCATCACCTCAGAAGAGCCCATTCTATGAGAAGAAGGACAAAGAAGAGAAGGCCACTGGCAGCGCTGCGTATACGTCCTTCTCTATCAGTTCGATCTTGAACAGGTCGGAGCCGAGAAGGGACAGCCATGTCTTGGAAGCTGCCTTGGCTGCGAATCACTTTGGAAGCGCCAACGATGCTATGCTGTCCAGGTTTGTGTTATAACTTTATTTATTAATTCGGAGATAAAACGGTTAACCAACTACTCACAATAAAGACAGGATACCCATAAGGTTCATTCAATGTCGTTATATCCGGTTCCACTGTTGTACTTTATCAAATGATTCAAGTTTTCATTATTTATCAGACAGTTCATAAAATATAAATAAAACATAAAGAATTATAGACACATTTCGAACCTAATAAGAATTAATCATTTATATAACACACTTTATTCCTATCCGTCACCCTGACCTGTCCCACTAGGGTGACAGAGAGGGAAAAAAATTTATCTGCGACAGGGGACAGCTCGAACTATTTTCACTCTTTCACGGTTTCCACATACACAAATTTTGACTCAACCAGACTAATGAAGAATTTTGGACTAGGGAGGTATTTTAAAATCAATTAAGTACCATAAACATGTCGAAGCGTGAAGAACCTGTTTTTTCAATTCTTATTATTATTATTTATTATTAATAATTAAACGGGTAACCCACATTTATTAATTCTTTCAAACATTTCAATAACATAAAATTAAATTAAATACAAAAAATAAAATAACTAGTTTTGGTAACGGTAAAAAAGAGGAAATTAAAAATTGAACAGTCAATGCGAGGATTATATCACACGTGTTAGTAATATTTAATTAAATTAATAACTACGCCATAGTTTAAATGTAAATTCAAATTAAACCTACATCAAACGCTTCCACTAAATAAACGCTAGACTTTAAAGTTGTAGTTTGAAAATCTAAATTGTAGGTACAGTTAATCATGAATAGCCCACAAACTGGGCTTTATATAGCTATAAAATATATAAATACCTATTTAACTAAACTAAAGTGATCCGCATACTGATCGGTTATGCCTCGTTTTGTTTGTGTTCTGCTGCAAGTTTACTTGAATAGCGAGCTACTTGAATTAGATGGTTTTATTGGAAATTAGTCAAAATTTAATCTTTCATTGTTTTCCTGTCATGGACTTGGCTTTTAAAACGATAATAGATAAATGAAATTTATCACTCGACTTTAGTAAAATTTTATCATTTACGTTGTTTTCATTGGTTTTCATTTTAACTGGTTTTAGTTGTCATCGTAAAATTTGTTTTAAATGTTAAAAGTTAATTGCACTACAAAAATATCTGTAGAAACGTTACGAGCGAAAAATCAATAATCCTTTCAATCTTTTGTGCTCGTCCCGTTCAAGTAACTTGCAAGTGAGAACGGGTCATAATCGGCACTGTAGATTAAGCTTCAGTAATGGCCGATGTGGTCTCAACTAATCGATGTACGGAATTATCCCGGTCTTCGGGATAAGTGGCCAGTTCATCGCTTGCCAGTCGACTCGCCTGATAAAACTTACCGAGTTTAAACAACCCTCAATTTAGCGGTTTTGATTTAAGTAGCCTTTTGATTGTTTTGGTTTTGTTCTATTTTTCAGGTTTATAGTGGTTTTAAATAATGTTTTAATTAAAATACGAATGCGCTATTTCATATTATTTAAAACTTATTCAAACTTTAATGAAACGAACAACATATTTAACTTACTATATACAAAAGTATTTCACGAAAAAACTTCAGAAATATATAATATTCAATTTCAAAGAAAAATGTAAGTGAATACACGTTGATGAGAATATTTGAAAACTACGTTAAACATCATAATTACTACTAAATGTTTATTTTTTCATATAAAATACAAAAGAATTAAACTAACATAGATAAAGTCAAAAGCCAAAAAATACAGCTACGGACAAATAAAAGGGTATCTTTATTTGTCGGGGTAATGTAGCTAAATGGGGTAGTAAATGTAGAGTCCGTCAGATGGGGTGGTTGTCTGACAAGACAGGGTCTTGTCTGATTTGCTGCCAACTATAGGTCGTTTACCCCATTGCGGGGAGGATATAAAACGAAAGGGTTCTCGGGTAAGCTTACACTACCCCTTTAACTGCGGTACTGTTTTTTGGGGATTTTGGATTTTTTTTTTTGGTAATGGGTTTTATGTGATCTTATCTTTAAGCTGTCTTTATTTTTTTATTATTTAATTTATATTTGTGTGTGAGTCTGTTTCAGTATTAGTTTTTTTTAATGAATATTTGACTAAGATTATTGTACATGCACATTGTTTCAGCGTAACCTCGAATTCGCTTAGTCAAGATGTCAAACTAGAACAATGTACACGCTAATAATAAATATAACCGAACGTATGTATGAGATGGACAGAGAGTCTTCGTGAGATGAAACCATTGGAACATTTGTTATTAAATACTTTGGGTTCTAACCTTCTTGATTCTGTAGCATAATAATTATTATGTGCCACTTTGTTCGCATACCCCTTTTGGAATTCGTATAGGTACCTAGTTATTTTTATTATCTGACATTTGGTTTTTATTTCTTTGTGTTTTCTTGACATGTAATTAATACTTACTATAAATTATTATTATTGGCATTTAACTTTATTTATTTTATATTTACTATGATTACTGGTAATTGTTTTCCTTTTATTTTAATTGTGTTTTTTATGAAATTACTTTCGTACGCCAATTGGCTGCAGATACTTCATTAATTTTGCCACAACATCTGCAGTATAGCTTTTTGTGATCGAAATAAATGAATTTGAATTATAATAAATACTGATCCTCCACTTTAAAGTCATTTAACCGCATCACGACATACATTGACACAGTCCTGCAGTAAGTATCGTAAGAACTTGTGTAACAGGTTCTAAGCAACGATATGGTAAACACTGCGAATACTACATTCAAGACCGATAAGCAAAACAATGTGACTTGCAATAACACAAAGTCCCCTCCAAATAAGAAGAAATTCAGCTCGAATATTTGTTTTCTACACTATCTGATTTTTTCCGTTTTTGTTCCTAAGGGAAAGTTTCATAGGCGGTGCCCTTAACAACTAAATGTAGTAAAAGGGCAAACAGTTGTTAGAGCCCTGATTAGATGAGATGTGGTAATACTTTGGGATTACACAAATAAACTCGTTCTGTCTCTCTCATTTCTCTTTCGTTTATAATTGGGTGTTAGAAGCTTAGTGCCGGTAGAAAAGGGTTTTTGGAAGTTTTTATATTTGCTAAAGTTTTATTCTTAAACACATTACTGACGTCAACATAAATGTATAGCGTATCCTTGACTTCTGTGGCGCAGTGGTGTAAACAGCCGACTGCTACGCTAGAGGTTCTACGTTCGAATCCCGGCGGGGACGGAACTTTTTGTTATTTGTAAGACGCATTGTTTCGCTTACCGGTCTTGGATGTTGTATTCACAGCTATGTAGTTTATACCATATTGTTGCTTAGTTCCTGTGACACAAGTTCTTATTATTCTTAATGTAGAGCTGAGTCAATGTGTGTCGTGATGTGGTTTATTTATTATTTATTTATATATTTTTATTTTAAATATCATTAGATATAAAGGTCCCCTAGAGGATTTTTCCGGGGGATCTTAATGGACTATGTAATAGACGCTTATATAAACATTTAAGTTTATTAGTCTGTGTGTATAAGGAGTTATTCTTATTTAATTAGAACGCTAGCAGTACAAGCATTGATCAATTAAAAACACCTCACCACAAACATTAGGTTAGGTTACATTTTATCTAATAAAACTCAAAAAAAAGTTGCCTGATTAATACTTTTCTTGCGCCGAGACTACGCAACTACTACATCGATGACTACGCAGTAACTACGTACTACGCCGTTATCCGTAGTATTTGTCAAAACATAAAAAGAAGATTAATTTTTGTTCCATAAACTTTTAACAAAAAATAATTAGCTTGCACTTTGAGATGGTTTAAACTGGAATTAAGATTCTGAGAAATTAATCTTAATTCTTGTCCTTTGTTTGTCCTTGTCCTTTGTCAAGTTAAGTGACGTCGGACATTTTACTCCGTGTAAACGATCTGTCATTGCCGCCATTTTTCTTTTTTTTTAACTTGTACGCCCTTGCTCCGTCAATACACAGCCCCTTTTTAATTAGCTATCTAATTAAAAAACAACAAGACGTCTTCAATTAAGGCTTTTCTGAGATTTGTTGTGTTATTTTTTTTATTTTAATTGGTGTAAGTTGCGTTAATTATTTTAGAAGAGCTTAGTGAATGTTTATTCTTAAAGATTTTCAATTTTCTCAGTATTAATTAGAATTTGTTGTTATTTTAGAAATTGGTATCGAACAAGAACGACAGATTTTTAAATGATTTGATCGACAAAATTAAACTGTTATAACTTATTTACGATAGATTGCATCCTTATTTTATTTACTAAATAAAATAAATTTAATAATTTTGCAAAATTAAAACAATACTGTACTACCCGAAAAATCTGATTCCTGGCAACACTGATTCCAAGATCGATTAAGTCCATTTAAAAAGGTAATAATAGTAAATAACAATAGGCGAAGTTAAGTAGATCAGAGGTCTTACCGTGCCCTCAGGGATATCTTCCTCCCTCGTAAATATAAATAATTTAACGACTCCAAGTTACGGACCGAGTTAAAAAAGATGGCCGATATTTATTAATAGAAAAAAAATACAGCTTTAGCTTTAGCTTTAGCTGCTTTGAGCTGATATCACTTTATTTCATTTTAATTTGATATTTTAATAAGAAACAATCGAGTAACTTTTAAATTATTTTTGTACAGGCAATATTTTATGAATATCTAAATTCATTAACGGAAAATAATATCTTATTTATTCAAATTTCCTCAAATTGCTTCAGTTCCAATTCAAGGCATTTCAGCTTATGTTTTAGGTATTGAAAATGATAAGGTTAAACTGAGATCATTTTATCTTACACTCAACTATTATTTTGTTCCTTGAATCTTAGTAAAGTATAAAAGCAGCAATTAAAAGTGAATCTTGGTGTCTTTCGTAACTTATACCACACGGTTTGTAAATACTCTTAAGTAAGGGGAGGACATATACCTACTTACGTACTTATCGGTTAAGCAGTTGATATAAGGGCTTCTTAAGGGAATTCTCCCCTATTTTTGGGAGATTTCTTATTAACAATTTGGTGATTCGATGCTTCTTGTTTGATAATTTTTGTTGCATTATCTATTTTTGTGGGAAAATATTTTACGTGTTAAGATTTCTCTTTAAACAATTTTATTATTATTATTTTAATCATACATATGTAGTACATAAACTCAATCAATAATTAAAACTGCTGAAAAACAAGAGTAAGAATATTTTTTTGAGGATCATACCTACGAGACTAACACTCTAAAAATGTATTATTTTGGGTTCTTCATATTATTTATTTACGTAGTTGTAACATTCAAAAACCCACGCCCTGCCTGATACAAATAGTGACATTAGATAGGAAATGCAATCAAAAACGTTACAGGATTCGTTCAAGTCGAGTACCAAGAGGGGTATAGAACAGAAAGTTAGTTTAACAAAAGGAGAGTGAAAGAATAGCTGTTACTTGCTACACTATAGTGCTATCTGAGACACGGAAAATAAGTAAAAAGATATCTGGAAGCTTTTAAACGCATCCGAGAATACTTCCCTATCTGTTAGACCAACAAAAGGCTCCCGTGTCGCTTGCACGGACAACGGCAACAACTAAACACTTTAAACCATAAAAGAAAACACAAACGGCATTATTAGCAACAAGCCAAAAGTGTCGGACGGCGCGCCGCTGCAAAAAGAGTACGATTGCGAGGCGCATCGATTTTTATACCCTCGGAAGGGGCGGGGTCAGGGAGCGGGCCAATCAGAGCGCGGTGAGCCGACCAATCAGAACGGGGGATCTTCTTTTAAAGGAGCACAGCTTCGACGTGTAATGGAATTTCAGAATTTGCGTCCAAAGTTACGTAGGGCCGGGATTAACTGCAGATATAACTGGGGATCGGGAGTACGCGTCTCAGACTTTTATATTGATCAAGGGATTTTTTTCTCGGGGTTTGTTTGTTGTATTATAAGATTAATTGGAGCTTCTTTTGTTTTATAATCAATCAATCAATAATCAAAGGTACTAATAAACGTCAACTGGTAAAAAAAATCTACGTAGTCTGTTATTTTAAAATTTATTTTATTTTCTTTCAAAATTCATTAACTGCCAATAAATATTTGATCAATTTAATAAAAATACTTAAAAAAATAAAATAAATCTGTGACATATCTGTTAGTACAACAGACTATATAAAACAGCACACGGTAAAAATAATTACTGTTCTTTTTTTTACATTTTGTAACAATTCTCTTGTTAAATTCCTATTTGTTACATAACTTGTGAGGACGGCACAGCTTTTCACTATTAACAGTAAAACGTCGATAAAAGCTCTCGATCGTTATTGTTATATTCAAACATCGATAGAAATAAAGCTTCATTGGTTGTTTGTTCCCATAGTGTTGCTACACATTTAATAATCCTGAAAAATAAAATTTATACTTGAAGGAAGAAATTTTCATAATAAATTAGACATTTTCAGTTACGATAATATAAATTCAAAAAAATCTTAGGATTATCTTTTGTTAAAAACAAAATTTTATTTATTTTGATTTGAGATAGTTAAGAAAAGATTATACATAAGTAATTGTTCGGTGGCCGTAGTAGTTTCTTAATGTTACTACGAGACTACTACAGCTCGGACTACGTACTACGCAATCGTGGTTCGTAGCAAGGTGTGCTTTGCGCTTGTTACATTTATAAAGTGCTAGACAAACTAGGAACAAATGTGTTATTTCGTTGAATAAGTAAAAAATTATAAAGATTGTTTAAGAAAAAAATCAAAATAAATTAAACGAAAAACGTTCAAAATATCGATAAAAGTCGTCCATCTCCCAACACTAAAGGCAACCGTCGCTCCCGAGAGCGTAGTGCTGCAATCCTCTTTGTTTCAAACAATCGATAGTCCCTATACATCGGGATATCGATTCTGTAAGTGAGAAAGCATGTTTTTATTTCAGGGAAGAGATTTTATAGACCTTTAAGTGATTTATATTATCTTCAGGTTTAGGACGTGGAGGTTTGATAAGGGTTCTAATAAATAGATTTATATGGATATTGTACCTACAGATATTTGTTAACAGTGTCTTGTCATGATGAGTTTATTTACTTGGTACAAAAACTTTTTTTTTTTCTAATGAAACTGCTATTAAATAAAACTACTATTGTCAAGTTTATTTTTATATTCATAGTTAAAAAAAAAAATTGCCTACAGCGTTGATTTTGAACATAAAGAGAAAATAAATAGGTTTATGAAAAAAAAAAACATACCTTAATTTTACGCCGCCGACGGAACAAAAATTAAGGTTAGGTTGCGCAGAAACAATTGTTAACGTTGTTGTTATAGTTAACTTGAGATGATTCCTAAAATAATCCAAACGGGGCCTTTGATTTTAAGTAATTGGTTCAATTCCTCGTTAGTGTTACTGTTAATTTATGACGTGTAAAATGGCGTAGCGTATTTTATGCTAAGTTATCTTGGTCTAATTAACAATTGACCGTCAGTATAGTAACAATTGTCAATTTGTAAGCCTAAACACATAGCTGAATGAACAACTTTATAAATATAAAACAACTTCGCTTAGAACATTTTACTCTTGTTTTTTAATACTGAAAATTTTCATTGATCTTTTCAAAGGAGCATTGTGGGCTCTATACTCTAGCTTAGAGCATCTTTTATAAGACTAACAGGGAAATACTGTGCTATCAAAACATCGATTGTGTCTCAAATGTTTATGGGGGCACTCTCACCACTCTGTCTTAATACTCCAACTCCTGTTAAGCATTATCAACTGAGTCATCAATCCTTTGTAACTTATAATACGGCCCTGTTATGAAGCCCAGGCACCGATCCCGGACATTTTTTTTAATTATTTGAATTTAATTAATACGGCCCACAATTGGTACACCATTAAATTAATTAAATAATATCAAAATAAAAACAATTTTGAATATAATTGAGATTAAAAATCATAATTAACATAAATATAATAACAATAATAATTAAAATTACACATACATACGGACACACTACCGGCAACAGCCGGGACCCGCAACCGATTTAAATAGAAACATAACTGTTTCTAGGCGAGATATTATGGACCACGGACAACACATTGCCGGTGTTCTTGTGGTTGTAATTTTAATCGTCGCGTCAATCGCCGGTATCACTTTCTAAGAGGAGAATCGTCCGCTTGTTTGCCCACGACGTTTAAAAATAGGAATTTAATTGAACACATGATCTTATTTAAAAAATTTAAAAACCACATCACGACATCATTGAATCAGCCTCTAGAATAAGATTGAAGAATCTTTTGTCGCAGGTGCTTAGCAACGATATTTTATTTATTTTATTAATAATAATAATAATAATGATAACAACATCACGACACACAAATTGACTCAGCCCTGCTGCAAGTATCGTAAGAACTTGTATCGCAGGTGCTAAGCATCGATATGGTATATACTAAATAAATAAGAAGACAACATACAAGACCGGTAAGCGAAACAATGCGTCTTGCAAATAACACAAAGTCCCGCCCCCGTCGGGATTCGAACCCGGAGCCTCTAGCGTAGCAGTCGGCTGTTTACATCACTGCGCCACCGAGGTCGTCAATTAAAAGGTGGACGTATTTGTTACTTAAAACAGATATATATATATATCACAATAATACATAGTTTTAATACATTTTTTTTTTTTTGACACATACCCAACCTTATAAGTAAACGACATGTTTATGCGACGTCTTAAAAGTTAAAAAAAAAAAATACAAACATATATACACATGCACACACATTATTAAAATACATGAGGAATAATCAACAAGAATAAAAAATGAATTGCTAACTGCATAGATAAGAGTTCAAACTCCAAGATCGATATATCTAAATATGGTTGTATGTTTTCAGGTTGGGTTTGATATCCCAGTGGAGCGCTCTCGCTGGCCGGTATGGCGGGTTGGTCCCCGCGCCGTGGTACTGGCAAAGACCCCACGAAAGGACCACACCGCCGAGAGGTAATTATTAATATACTTTTTAACAGATCAAATTTAGTATGTTTAGTTTGACTCATTTACTAAAGCTAGATTGGCGCCCTAAAATTACCAACATCCATTTAAATAATGTAGTGCGTTCCATCAACCTTTTTAAAACTTGAACTGCCGTCTTGAGAGGTAACATTTTGACGTCTACATGGTAACGCGCAGGCGGTGCTCATGGCGTTCGGCTTCGAAGGTATCGACGTTGTGTCAATAGCCAACGGCACCACTTCTCATCAGGAGAACTATCTACTGGTTTGCCCGTGCTGATGAATAACAATATTAAGATTTCAATATAGTTTCATTTTAAACTTAAGATCTTCCTGTATTTTGTTAGGTTATTTCCGTATTAATTTAAAAAAAAATACAATTTGTATTATTAAATTAATCCTTAAAATGTTAACAATCGTTCTAGACGAATAAAAATATAAAAACCTACTCTAAAGGCTCTCTAATCTAAGTTGGGTTGTCTTTGTATTATTCTTTATTTGGTAGAAATCAGGAAAAAAAAGTAATGCCAAAATTCTTAATTCAAACTAAAAGCTCAAAAGGAAAAAAAACCCTAGCGTATTATTTTCTTTATAAAAAATTGATGAGGTAATATTGCGAATATTGTCGCAGTTATTGCATTGGTATGGCTGCTCGTGTCGGCTTGCACTAATCAATCCCAAGGTTCGATCCCCGGTCGGGTTACACTGATTGCTTTGTATGGTCGGATGGTTTTAGCAGATTTTTTTAAAAAGTACGTCTGTTTTTATTTTTATGATTTAGTAAAAGAAGAACCAATTTATTTACTTTTTACTGTACTTTGCGTTTATCCCTCTAACAAGTATATCATGTATGTTTATCAAAGTAGCGCAAAAAACATAGCAGTTGCCAACAACTGGAACCCGAGTCTAAACAACATAAAATAAATTCCGCAAACATAGTCTCCTTACTATTCCACCCTTGCCTTTTCAGTTACATTTTTACAACCGAGCTACATCTTTTAAACAAGCAATCGTCATTTCACAACCCTGCTTCAACCCCACTCATTTCGCTTTAATTTCCCAAAACCCATCTCGCAAGCAAAACAAAGGCTATGCCATTTCACGCGTCCCAAACCGACCGTACAATGGTTTTCTACCATTCTACCAACATTTATACGTATAGCAACACCGGGTAGGCGGGAAATGTGTCTGTCTAGCTCGCTCTCGTAAGATTGTTGCGTTCGAAGCTTCTCGTGCGAATGTTAAGGTAGGTTTACACTGTGACAGGACACAAATGTCAGGCACAATTTTTTAGTCTTTACACTTAAGACAGATTTCTTGATTTCCATTGATTATCATGTCACAATTAGATACACTAGTGTTCACACATGGAAACTCGGTGTATACACTGAGATGTGATCTGAGTGTAAGTCTAACCTTACCTTTACTGGCAGGCTGGTTGGTAAATGTGCGCTCGATTGGATTTTAAATAAAAAAAATTCAGTCTCTTTTATTACCTGCCAGTGTTGTACACATTAACAGAATAAGACCATTTCGGTTAAATTTACAATCCTAATAAGATAGAAGAATCCGAATCAGAAGTAATACTGCAATAGTTACTTAGTTGCAATAGTTACTAAGTTCAATAGTTAACAGTAACTATTAGAATAAAATGATATTTGATCATTTGCATCTTGGCGGTTTCTTTAGCAATGTTTTTGTAAAAAATATATAATGTAGATAAAATAGATGACAAATCGCGATGGGAGACAGGCCTAGTGCAGGACTCATAGCAACCCAGCAAGTAGTCATTGCAACAATATTGTTTGTCTATGTTATGTGTAACCTCTTTAATAATTGTAAATTTATATTTTTGTCTAACATTTTTTTATGCTAGTGTGCCTTGCCACTTATGTGCCCTGCTTCGAGCCTTGCGTACCTAATGTTCCCTGTTTAACTAACAATTGCTAACTTTTACAATATTAGTGAGAGGCGAGTTTCAAAATGTAATTCCGAGGAATACATTAGTACTTATTAGTTCTATGCCTCCATTTACTGAAACAAAGCCAAATTTCTAAGTCCAAATCCACATTTACAATGCATAAACTTATTCTGCAACGTAAATGTAACTTCGAATGCATAAACTGCTTAAACTAGTAAGCGTTTGTGTAAACAACAAACCTAGTAACAGAGGCTTTGCTTCTACGGATTCTAAAATCAATTTGAATCACATACCACCATTATAACCTGAACTCCCAAAATCCATGACCATAGGAAACCACAGCTCTAATAACACTGGGCGCTATTTTGTGAAACTTGATCGCAGTTTCTCACAAACAAAATTGAACTCTAATTCGTATTAAATAAAGTAAAATTTAATAGTAGCAAAAGTTGATGTTATTTCGATTGTAGTGATTCATTGAACAGTGTTGATGACATCAGACGTCACGAGTGATTCCATTTTCGAAATTTGAATTTCATATTTCCGAACGCGCTTTTCTGTTGACAGAGCTTTTGTTCGCGTTCGATATTCAAAAGGTATTGCAACTTTTTTTTTCTATCGTTCACGGTATTTTTCAGGTTCATATATTTGATCAAAAGCTGTACCTATAATATTTTATCTTTTTAAAGTTTAAAGCTTTATGCACCCGTTTGTTATGGAATTTGATTACAAATGTCTAGTTGCTTCTGAAAGGGCGTTTAGGTATGAAATTCGCCTTATTTTTAACAACGTAAATACGATATAAAACGTATCAAATCAAATCCATTATGATTTTCAGACAATCGTAAGCTATGTTAGTGAATCGTAGTTAGTGCCGTTGACAAAATTGTCCCAATTCCATTCAGTTTAAACTCGCTGTGGGGTCCGAGATAACATCTGCACCGCCTCTGCATCGTGACTTTGTTGGCTAAATTGTACCCACTTAATAGTAATCTTTAAGTTTCAACTTACCAAACCAGCCAAGTATTAGTCAAACTAACATAATTGAAGGGTTCCCTGTGATTGTACCTACGAGATTTAACATATATTGAAATTAGAGATAAGTCGCTTGTTAGAGTACAGAAAAAAACGTTGAAAAATCACGTTTTAATAAGATTTTGGTAATTGATTGTAAAAGCGGCAGTAGAAAATTAGTATGAATATCTCCACTGTCTACATCCGTCGACAAACGAAGACTCAGTAATAGGGTCCCGTAAGCTTCCTTCAGGTTCAAACCCTAAAAGTGAGGTGATAAATAACAAGGTATTATACTCCGCTAGATATCAGATACCGTGGTGTTTAGACGGTCAGGCGTCTCCTGACTGTCTCCACTTTAGACTTTGGGCCTCTGGGCCATTTCAATTGCTGTCTCCGCTTTGCTGAGAGGGAAGTCTGGAACCGCTTTCTTACTACCTCCTATTTCTTCTGATTAAGTTTATTTAAGTTTATCTTCTAATTAAGTCGCGTGTCCCAAGACAGCCGGTAGGGTGTGTGGGCACAGCCTGTGCGTCATTGCACAGCTGCTTTATTCGTTGATTGTTCGATCAAAGGATGCCACTTTTGATCCTGATAAACATGAGTTGCAGTGGTGGGACAGAGTGGCGGGTGTGCCCCGATACTCCGCTAGATCAACTGACCTGACAAAGGCTGTCATCTTGCATGCTTGCATCCAGCGGCTCCCCGCAGCCCAAACGAGGTCGTCCGTCCACAGCATGAGCCATCCAATTCTTCGCTTTCCAGCTCAAGATTAATCTTTTAGAACGCGAACGGTCAAGCTGTGGAATGAACCCCCTTCCATGGTTTTCCCAAGTTACTACGACGTGGGGCTCTTCGAAAAAGGGTATTAAAGGTTCTTGCAGGGTCAGCCGCGTGCTTGATGCCTCTGGTATTGTAATCGTCTATAGGCTACGGTGAAAGCTTACCGGTGACTGCTTACCATCAGGGTGGCCGTATGCTTGTTTACCACCTTAGTGGTATAGGAAAATCTTTCTACGCAATGGCAACGGTTATTTTTCAAGGTAAATGACCACTTCAACTTATTCTAAAGACAATATCGGGCACTTTATAATTAAAATAATAATAATAAACCACATCACGACACACGAATACACTCAGCCCTGCAGTAAGTAACAACTTGTTTTACAGGATTTATACAACGATGTGGTATATACTACATAGTTTTAGATAATACATAAAAGACCAACAATGCGTCTAAGCCTCATAATATTCTAATTATAGTCTAATGTGGTAAGCGAAACAATGCGTCTTGCAAATAACGCAAAGGTCTGCCGCCGGGATTCGAACCCAGAACCTCTAGTATAGTCAGCTGTTCACACCACTGCGCCATAAAGGTCATCCAATACATACTACTATAACTTTAGTACTGCGATCTTCTCATTTCTGATTCGATCACGTAGAGAAAGTCCGAGCCATATCCATAATACTTTTCAAAAATTTTGAGTTCAAACAACACAAATAAACAATAAAATTTGTTTCATCCCCTATGTTTCATGCAATTAAACAAAAATTATTTAAATAAAAGCCTAAGTTAAAAAATAATTATTAAAAGTATTACATATTGTAATTTGCTTTGTATAAAGGTATTCATAGTAGCTTTGAATTGTATGAAATAGTCGAAAACTTAAATGTTCCAAATTTTAATAAAACTATGTAATTTTTTTAAAGCAACTACGGAGGTTTCTTGCCGGCTTCTTCCCCGTAGATAGCATTCCGAACCGGTGGTAGATAATAAATGATGATTTGAAAGCACTTATTTTAAGTCCATTTAAATAAAAACATTTTGAATTCGAAAGCAAAGGGCGCTCTAAGACGTAACCAAATAGAAACCAAATTTTACTTTCGTTTCGTTCGTTAATCTTTAGAATTTCCTCTTAGTTACGTAACTATTTCTACTGTTAGGGTATTAGGGTTTTTTTTATTGTAAAAATTACAACTGACGCTAGACGCTCTCCGACTTTATAGCATTGTAGTATTACTCCTTATTAAATAGTGAACGTTTTATATATAATAAGGTATTTAGAGAAACGTTATAACTCAGTAAATCTCCTTAATAATCCGTCAAATTGCCTAATGGCAAGCGTAAAACAGTAGTGGCTTATGAAGCCGTAAATGGATTGAACTTGCCGTTGACAATAGAGATCTCTCGATTTGTTCTATTTAGGAAACCTTTTAAATGTAATCTATCGTGATTCATTTATTGGTGCTTTGTTCTGTTTTCATGACCTAAAACGTCGGAATGGACTGGTACTTGAGGGTAATTGATAAATGAGTGTTTTAGATTAAAATTATCACGTGTATATAGTTTTAAAAAGTTTTTTTAAGCAAGTAACTCGTTCCTTTCGGAAAGCCAAAGCACACGAAAATAAATATTTTGATATTAAGAAAATTACGACAGCTAAAAAAAAGTGAAGACTAAATCACGTTTAGAGTACAGAGAATTCTGTATCTCACAAATCCATATTAAATCTAAACTTTAAAGTAAACATTGTAGTCATTAACATATTTTAATATCAAACCATTTGTTGCAGAAGACTCCACGACCAACGAGGATGGCTCAGCGGGCGGGTCCCCGCGGCCCCGCAGCCCTCCCCGCGCAGCTACACCTCCCTCCCCCTGCCGCTCCTCCCCCCGCTCTCCCCGCCTGCACCCCGCACTCTACCCCCCGCCCCAAGACGCTCAAGACTCAGACCCTGATGTTGACGAGAGCGACGACTTCGACAAAGACGAGAAACGAGACCCGAATTCGTCCCTCGGCAAAAGGAAGAAGAAGACTCGAACAGTATTCTCGCGCTCTCAAGTGTTCCAGTTAGAATCCACCTTCGATATGAAGCGGTATTTAAGCAGTTCCGAACGCGCCGGTTTAGCAGCTAGCTTGCATTTGACGGAAACGCAAGTGAAGATCTGGTTTCAGAATCGCCGTAATAAGTGGAAGCGGCAGCTGGCTGCAGAATTAGAAGCGGCCAATATGGCTCACGCGGCGCAAAGATTGGTCCGTGTGCCGATATTGTATCATGAGTCCAGGCCAACTTCAATGCCCCATACTCCTTTGCCGCTCCACCCGCAGTTCTCTAACGAATCCGGGGTATACTTCCAGCCTCAAGCCCCACAGCAGTTGCAGCCTTTGCCAGCTTCCCCAGTCACTTCAAGAGCCCCGCTCTCCAGTCTTGTGTAGTGCTCACTGGACTCCGCTAACACGAATGACCGAATAGCGGAAGGCCAATATTGAACATTAACCTTTTTAGTGTAATTAATAGGGACGTTATGCAAAGCTCGAGGCAGAGGCCGCCGTGAAACCGCTAACATGCAAAATGTCAAATATTTTTGTTGTAACCACACCGAAGATAAGTGCTGCCCTCTGAAGCGAGATCTTTGCAGTATGGCTTCCTATTGCAAGGACTAGTCATATCATGTGAGTGTCAAAATGCCAAATCGTTCAAAAATAATCGCAATGGATGTTTAAGATAAATGTTAAGTTAGTGATATCTGTAACTTTTTGTTATAATTAAGATAAATAGGTTGGAATTGTCACCATTCCATTTTGTAAATAAATTGTAAATATTGTCAAGAAATACGTTTTCTTTTGTACCTATCCATTTTAATGAGAATAAAGTATCTAATTTTACTAGAAAATACTTCTTTGTATATAGTAATTTAGCGAATAATGAATAATGTGCTTCTTTATAAAGGCAAATAAGTTATTATTTTTGAAATTATCAAAAACAAGATAGTCAACAAAATTTACTAGACGGACCTTTACGGAAATTTCTGATTTTCTTTGTAAATTTAAATTTGGAACCTTCCGTGACTGTGTTGCCATATAGATTATATAATGTTGCTTGCTGAGAAAATGCTTAATTCTAAATAAATTAATGTTATTTATCAATAGTAGATGAGGAAACTTTGTCACTTGTAATATTATGCTGGAGTAAGTGAAGGAATTAAAAGAATTAATAATTATGCACTGACTTGTTTTATTTTTCTAAGGAAATCCCATACATATTCTAGGCCAGTGATTCTGAAACCCTTTTTTCTGTAATGGAACCATTTTAAACATGGAAAAGGTTTTAGAGCCGCATTATCAACGGATGCTTTGGCTTTTCAGACCACATTGTCCGCACTGCACAAAGACGTTTTTTTGAATTGGCCGGAGCTATTAATAGCTTCTTTTAGTTTAGTTGATATGAACTAAAATCGAGTGTTATGATGCCAGAATGGGTAGTATGTATGTTGTGTGTGACTTTCTGGGCGAATTAGGCATCATTTGTTCCAAAAATCAAATTTTGGCATCTACCTATTTGAAAAGATATTTGTGTTTTATATTTTTACTGCAAATCGAAAATTTTATTTTGTTGATGAGTAGGAAGCTTACAGCTTTCCGCGGCTTACGCAGCTTCGTAGGAAATACTGATTTTCCATACATATACCGATAACTATAATTCCGCCCTAATTCTCCCTTAAGTAGTGATATCTTCATTACTAATCAAATAAACAGCAGGTCAGACACGACTGCTGCGTGTGAGGCGTCCGCGCCAACTGACCACATCCGCTCGGTGTCGCCCTCTTCCGGAACGGAAGTTGCGGGTAGGTTTACAATTTGCTACTTTTTTAAATTGTTTCAATAAATTCTAGAGAGCTGCTGACCTTTTTAGCCCCGTGTTACCGAGCTTCAAGGTATCATGTTTAATGGAATTAAGGTTTCAATGTCATTTATTTATTACAATTCCAGCAATACAAGGATTAAATAGGTACTACTTTAATATCATCATATGATTATGATTATGACATTATAACAAATCTGGTGCATGTTGTGTACTCATAAAAACACATAAAGTTTGTAATTAGAGCACAAAATTTTAGTTTTGCTCAAATAATACATTAATTAAACTATTTTTAAATCACAGCAAAGATAAGAAGGTTAAAGTATGTAGTTAGGTAAATAAAACGTAAATGACTAGATTTCCAAAAACCTCTGTTAAAGTATAGTGTCTTGAAATATTGAATAAGCAAAAAATTCAAGTTAATTGCGTCAATTTGATTAAAACAATTACCTACTGAATTAATTCGCATGGATGCATACAAAAAGTACTTAACCTTATCAAAAGCCAAAAAACCACACACGTGCGCCGCATTCTAAAATTCAATTAAATAAATTAAACGACAGTTGATAAACACGGAACATCGGATATAATCCGAAATAAACCGACGAGGGCTGAGTGGAGCGTGGCAACACTTCGCGACACGCGCGAGATCAACGATAAAACAAAACAATTTTAATTAAATTAAGATTCCTGACGAAATACTCTTTGGATTTCGACCTCTTTCAAACGAAATTAAACCTTACCTCCTTAAACACCACAGTTCAGAATCACTGGCCGTTTTTTTTTGTTAAAAATGAAACGATTACAAAATCGAAATTTGAAATGATGAAAGTTATTTTTTGCCTATTAGCGTGCGATTCTTTGAATGCTTGAAAGTAATTAAACAATTGTATAAAGGTATAGGGGAGTGTAATCTCTATCACGTAGCAATAAAATCCAAACTGGTTTACGATAATGTAGGGTTCGTGATGTCCAGTCGTTTCAGAGATAAGCGAGCTGTTTTGATACCTTTTTTACGATGAATAATCGAAATGTTAGTAATAGTTTAGTTTAATCGAATTACCAGTGAATAGGATATAAGTTTGTAGGAAGCCGTGCAATTAAATGTAATTAAATAATTACTAAGCTTATTAAAAGCAAAAGATTTTATGTAAAGTAAATAATTGTACATGTTTATTAAAAACATAATAATTATGTTTTTTGGCTTATCCAGTCTCTTACAAAGCGAATTATATTAGAGTTATTTTTGCAATACCAGAGGCGTCACGAGTTAGTTGCAAATCAAAAACATTTTAAGAAAACAGAAATGTCATCTGGTTTCATTTATGCAGTAAAATCTGCAATTATTTATAAATGAATTAGAAATTTTAACCAAGTCAAAAATTGATAAACGAAAGACTGGATGGCTGAAACCTCATATTTGTTTACTGATTTTATTACGTTCCTTTTCTATTCGAAAGTTTACAGCCTTGGGTGCATCATAACTCTTATTATTATTATTATGATATTTTGTGTTTATATTTCGTATGCACAGAGACTGGTTTGACTTACTTTTTGTGTAATGACATCAGCATTTATTTGTTAAATATAGATGTTCAAGTAAATATATTTGGTTTTGATATACATTTGTCGATAAAAAGTAAAAAGTAAAGATTTTAAATGTAAAAACATACTCAAGATATTTAGGTAAGTAAGATTAGCATTTATTATACTTAGTAGCTAATAATAATAAATATCAATTAATTAAAAACCGAGATAAAATAATACTAAATGCACAAGTTTCATAAAATACATGCATTAAAATCAAACTGCCACTGGAGAACTGAACTGAAACTGGAGAGCTAGTGTAATTACAGGCACGAGAGATAAAGCATATTTTCTCTCTACATGGGCAAAGCATTGACGGTGCCCTTGGGGTTCTAAGACATCAAGGGCATCGTAGTGTCAATAGGCGGCGGTGTAACTTTCCACCAGGTGAATCGTCTGCTTGTTTGACGATGATGATGTTGAAAAAAAAAACAAAAAGAAAAGAGAATAAAGCCAAATTAAAACTTTAAAGTTCAAGTAACTGACAATGCCTCCGCTTTTTGCAATTCTTTCAATGATTCCGATGACACATTATCCGATAAAGTAATTAATACTATAATCGAAACGAAGTCATTAAAAAACAACGATATACAATTAATAACATGTTAAGACCCAATTTACTTCGTCTGACAGTTTTATTTAGGGTTCCGTATCTTAAGGGTAAAAACAGGACATTTTTACTAAGCCTCCGTCCGTCGGGCTGTGCCTATCTCATGCATGAACCATAATATTTATTGATACATTTTTTTGTTGCCGCTATAACAATAAATGTCAAAAAAATAAAGGACCTCCATACGGAAAACTTTTTATTTACGATACGATTTTTTTCTCTGCTTAATTCTTTTACAAGAGTACCAAAAAAACACACTGTTAAATATTATAAGATGGATCGGGACCCTTCACGTGTAAGTTCGATTCACACTTTGCCACTTTAAAAAACTGGCATAATGACAGTATCCGTATCTCCGTGTTTGTTTTTAAACTTGTAATTATTTAAATTTTCAACGGCAGATGCGTCGTTCAGAAACGATAAATCGATTTTGTATGCACACGAAAAAGGTTCCCGCTATTTTGAATTTTTTGTAACAAAAGAATTTCAACCTAAGGCTTTAGAAATTAAGGTCTAAATGCGAAAGTTTTGTCAAGTTTTTTTTTCAGGTAAACTCTGGGCAAAGAGTTTGAGCCACAAAGTAGTTAATGATTCGTTTAATTACTGTTATGAGTTAATTACAATTACGCGCGTTAATGACCCGAGAAACAAACGCAATATTAACTATTCGTAATTATTCGGTGTTGGATATCGATACAGATTATGAAATGTGTATTTAATATTAACTTAGCACGTGTTTTTGAAATGGACAATTGAAAAATGTATGGAAAAAAATCACTTTTTAAATGTAATATTTTCTTACATTTTTATTTAAAGATGTTCCATGACAAAACTAACCAAAAAAACTTTTACATAAACAGCATAAATTATTTCATATATACTATACTGGTATAATATATACTATACTACACTAGTATTGCATATGCTATACTAGTATAGTATATAAGTGATCTAATTTCCCTCCAGAGAAAAGCCGAGACCATTCAAAAACAATAATCCAAATTAAAAAGTCGTCCATTACCCGAACCATCGCTATTGGTCTAACGGACAATTAAGTGAGGTTATAGCCTTAATAACTGGCGATGCGCCGTGACTATGCCCACTTACATTATTGGAAGTGGGTGAAAATTACAAGCCGATAGTTAAGGCGAAGGGCAGGACATGATTGTATTAAAAATAGCAATGCTCGGGGCTTCGCTTGTGATATTTAAACGAAACAATGATAACACACAAAAAAAATCAATTCGATACCTATTTCATAACAATATAGCTCCACAGTAAAATACGCTGTCTTTCCAGAATATGATTTTGCATTGTTCTAAAAAAAATCTGACTCCAGGAATTTTTTTAATGTCCATTCTGTTTGATTGTTCTGATAAAATAGAAAATTCTAGTGTTTAATCATTTATTTTCCAACGATAATAAAAATTTTAAAGATCCAATTATATATTATGGCATTTCAACTAGAAGCTTCGCCTTATTACAGCCACAAAATTGTAACGATTGTAAACTCTCCACAGACACGGCATACGGTCGTTAGATCGTTATATACACTTATATACATCAAACATAGTATATAACACCATAGAAAGTTCTATAACATGACAAAACGCCATCAATATCCACTGGATTAAGTCATTAGCTATTTCATTTTAAAGGTTATTCTATGGAGTCAAATTAGACGAATTGTCTGCTTTTTTACGAATAAATCGCTGAATGTATTTCGATAAAATTTGACAAGGAAACTAATTTAACTCTAAAGATGTCAAATTCATGGAAGGAAGTTAAGGGAAGCTGTTTTTTTTTTCAGTTTACACTATTACTACTATAGTATGATAAGGATTGGAACTGCAAATGGGACCTGATCTTCATGTTTTTGTGCATCATATGCAAACAAGCGGACAATTGATTCACCTGATAGAAAGTGATAAAAATACTAGTGATACTAGTAAGGTAACGCAGGTGACGAAGGATTTCGCTGCCGACTGAATGAATCCCTTGATATCTTAGTCCAAGAGCTCCACCAATGCGGTGCCCATGTAGATGTAACCAAACATGTTTTACATTATGTCGGTAATTATAATAATAACAACATCACGACACACACATTGACTCAACCTTGCACTAAGATAATCTTGTATCGCTAGCGCTAAGCAACGATATGGTATAACCTACATAGATAAGAATACAACATCCAAGACCGGTAAGCGAAACAATGCGTCTTGCAAACACAAATTTCCATCCACAAGATTCGAACCCGGAACCTCTAATCAGCTGTTTACACCATTGCGCAACCGAGGTCGTCAATTACACTGACTCTCCAATCCTTCGAACCGAATCACAGCGAACTGCTTCACGTTGAAAATAGAAATAAGGGTGGCACCAACCCAGACGATCTCGAACTTGATCTACCAACTGCTTGATGTATCTTGGTATGCTAGGTGGGCTTGACATCAGGCAAACCAAAGGTAGTAATCCACCTTCGTTATACCTTACCATGTTAAACCCTTAGTATGGGTGGTATAGCCAATGTCAAAACATTTTTAGTCAAAATAACTCAAAATACCTGCTTTTTTTCTTTGTAAATCTATTGCATCTACTACCGGTTCGGAATGCTCATCTACGGCTAAGAATTCGGCAAGAAACCTGCTTAGTTGCTTCTAATAACAAATATCTATAAAATAATGTATTGCCATTTGTATTATTTATTAGCATATATAAGTAAAATGTAGGTATGTATATGAAACACAATCCCCCATGGTATGACTAACCGACACCCCCCAAAATAAAACGAGCAATGATGACATCTCATAAATTAGCTTTTAAAACTAAAATGGTTTTTGCTTTTAACCTCCTGTTAATATTATCATCGAATTAATTAAAGACCGAGCCCCGAATTCTGTTATCTCCATAATCGATTCTGTTTCGATCTAACCACTAGATTATCGAGTAATAACGGTTATTTCCAGCGTTGTTTGCTTACTAAAGTAGGGCTGGAATTATAACGTTAAAAATCGATTCTCGTGATCAAAAGAACGTTTATAATTTTAATATTAAAAAAACCAGGCAGGATTAAAATAATTTTTATACTAATATTATTATATAGAAGTTCAATTTTATGTATTGTTGAGGTAAAATTTCGATTCTTGGACTAAGATTACACTATTCTATTGTATTATTTATTCGATTTTAGAAATTATCTTAGCGATATCTAGAATGGACTCTCAAGATGGGGCGATGTTTTGTTAAGAAAAAATTCCAGAAAAGTGTACTAAAATGTATGAAATATTCTCGCTTTTGAGTGAACCATTTCCTTACTAAGATACTAATTGTACACACTTTAAATTATTTTTTAGTTTGTTATTTTTAACTGTTAAAGAGTTTTAGAGAGCTTTGAAGAGGCTGCATCATCAAGTCAATAATAATCTGGCGGTTATGACATTTTGATCGGGTCACCATTCATACCATTCGAATAAGTTGAAGAGTTCTTTTACATCAAGTAATTTAATGGTCTTCATCATCAGTTCTGCTTCACCAAATATTGCCCAAATCGCCTAATATTCAAAGAGTCACCTCAATTTCTTCAGAATTCTTTTGTACTTTGAAGAAAAATTGGCCTGATTAATTATCGGTCATACAAAAAGTCGGCCGTAGGCGAGAAGCCATAAGTGGTAGTAAAATTATGTTTTTAAAGTTGGCAACTACACCAAACGGCCGGTTTTAAACCAAACTAAATTGAATTTCAAACTAAAAAAACCGTGTATCATAAATTATTCATAACAAATAAATTCCAAGAAACACGAAAAAAAAGGCAATTAATTTTCGTTACATTTAATTTGTGTATCACAATGTTTTGGTAGGCATTAGAATAACTTTGAATACATTACTGACATACGGACGGACAGGCACACGAGTGTAATTAGAACAATAAATTAACATCCTTACAGAGCGATGCGTTGGTTAGATTATCAAATGGATGGTACAATGCTTATACTGAATAACTGTGTGGTGGAATAATAAAAAGTTTTCATATTTGTATGGTCCTTTTTATAGACTACCAGCCAAAAAATATATATATTTGTGCGGTCAGTTTTATAACCAGCGAACCTGGGTTCGGATGGAAGCAATTAAGAATTTAAAAACTTGATGAAATTGCCTCTGTCAATATCTCTAATCATACCTATTAGCATCATAAATCGAAATAACCCATAAAGATTTGACTTATTCGAGTAAAAATTACCAATTTTGTATAGAACGGTAAAAAGTAAGTTCGACGCACTCCAATTGTCTGTAGCTATATTAATCGAGTGGGGTGTAAGCGCCTAATGTTTATTTTATGTAAAACCGTTCGGCGCACGCGTTGAATTAGTCAAATCCAATTACTGAACGCACTGATAGTTGATACTGACAATATGTTGTATATCTGATTCATTATATTAACTTATAAATAAAAGGAAATAAGGAAAATCAGGAAAAAACACTAAAGTAGGAGGACATAGAGTTCGAATGTGTTTTTTTTTTTTTAGTGATGTCATGTTTATAAATATTATTGTATTATTGAGAGGACGTCATGTCACTTAATTTTTTACCGACTCCAAGAAAGCATAAATATTTGGGTTTTAAGCGTTGATGTCATTTCATACATTTTGTTTTTCAAATATTAGTGAATATAATTCGGTCAAAGTTAATAAAAATTGTTACTTGAACCTATAATTAAGCATATAGATATGAGGCATAAATAAACTCATCCAAAGCATTTGTAATGTAAAAATGTGAAAATGGGCTTCAGGCTGTATAAAAAGGAAACATAGTCTTAAAGTTTATGACATATGGACTTGCCCATTGCGTGAATCTTAAAAACTAAATTATACGATTTTTTTAAATCTTCATTTTTATGTTGTTAAATAAAAAATGCTATGTTCACTCTCTTTTTTTGTATCTGGCAATCTTATTCAGTTAAAAATCAAGATAACAAAGTGTAGTCGATTTGAAAGCTATTTAAAATAAGTTCCAAATCTACGGTTCGAATTACAAATCGTCACAATCACTGTACGGCGGGCGGAAAGTCTATGGTTTATTGTTGAATGGTTTTTACCAAGCCACTGAAAAAGTCACCACTTAGTGAAAAAATGTATGCTCTTGAAAATAAAGGTGAAAGTTGAATGCAATAATTAAACATTAGTTTAAGAATACTAAGTATTGAATAGATATAGTTAACTATAACAACTTTGTTTAGCAAACTTGTTGGTTATTTCATTTAAAACTAATTGTAAAATATCTTAGAAATTTATAATTAAGATAACAATAACCACATCACAATACAAACATTGACTCAGCCTCGCAGTAACATTAAAGAGTCTGGTGTCGAAAGTGCTAAGCAACGATATGGTCTAAACTAAATAGATAAGAATCCAAGACCATTATTATAACACAATGTTTTGCCCCTGACCAGGATTTGAATGCGCCACCGAAGTCGAAAGTTTTATGTTGATATTGAAGGACGATTCTTAGTATAATCATAGAAATCATTTACAATTCATTGATTTTCTTGATTGATCAAGCGTTATTTTTCTAATGTTTCATTGTTGAATGTTTAAAATTTCAATTAAGTTAGAATTCATCTAACTAATATTTCTAAGTTGTATACTTAACTTTCTAGCTTCTCTACCAAAAGAAGGAGTGTCCAGTGACACTTCACTGATGTTTTGAAATTGGAACACGACATTCGCAACTCGAAACTTCGAATTAAATCTTAAAAAAAGAAGGGAGCTTATTCTTTTTATTTAACGTGCCTATTTTATGTTTACTAGTAGAAGTTAGCATATTCAACCCTATTTCTTAAGTGTTAAGGTTTCAATCATTTTTTTTAATTTTGTGTCCTGGTCACAAAGCAGTTTATTTTTCTTATTGTCCAGTGTTAATACGTCGATTTGGGCGTTAAAAACTTTTTTGTTATAATGAATAGGTAAATACAGGAGTGTCAATTTTCACAGCTTTATAATGTTTTGTGTGACAATTTAAATAAATCCATTGAAAAATAAGTTTTATCCTTCACTGAATAGATACAATTTTATTTGTGTTTTAAAGATGAATACTGTAAAAATATATTATAAATATTCATATTTTTACATTAAAAGTTTTTTTCTTACCTTTTACATTAAGAAATTATAACTTTCATACTTAAATAATACTTTCTCGAAAAAAAAAAAACTTTTGAAATGCGACAAAAAAACGCTCTCAATAACAATTAACCCCTCTCTAAAAAAATTAAGACACTCATTAAAGACCTTATTACTATAAAATAAGATTGATTATAGCTTATTTCGTGTGAATAGAAATGATAGGCGAGTTATGATATGGACAATTAAATAAATATTATTGGGGGAATGTTGTCACCTTTTGTTAATTACACGTTTTATAGAACATCTGCTTTTTAATACTATTTTCAATTAAATTCGTTAATTTGTATAGGAATAGGAAATATTAATGATTATAATATTAATTAAACTAATGGTCTAATGCGTAAGTATTAACTTTCTAAGGATGAATCTACGAAATTTTATCAACATCGGCTTAAAATAAAAGATAGTTGAAAAGACCGATATCAAAATTAATTTTACTACTGACTTGAAAATGAATTAACACCCTCGGCGGGCAGTATGTCAATTTGAATATTGACATCTTTGATTTTGATCTGAGTCTTTAGTATATAGGAGTTACTTGGCGGGAACGGGAAGTGTCAGTTTGAATTTTCTTATTTCAATGTCTTTTCTTATAAATCAACAAAATCTTATTTGTAAAATGCTACTGTTTTAACCAGTAAACATCTGTAGTGCTGTACAAGTGTAGAGAAAGTGAAATAAATACGATTTGGCTGCGCTTTTCGTCATCTGCCAAGTAACTCCTTGGAGCCCACAATAACCGTACTAGCATGTTACTGTAGGCAGATTCATCATTTTCATTGTTCATCTTATCATCTTCATCTCATTTATCATCTCATTATCTTCAAGAATTAAGAAATTATAATTTGGCAGTATGGTACTGAAACCAATGCCGTTAAAGAAATACATTAAAAAAGTCTTTAGTTTGGAAACTTTTTATTTAATTTATCTTTTATTTTCTTAAATAGAATTGTTGAGTTGTAGCGACGTATATTGCAGGCAATAAAGAGGATACAATGGTTTGCAATCATGGAACTAAGTGAGATAACTTTTTGTAATGTTCACATATTTAAGTTTGCTTTGAATTTTAAAACGAACTTTGGTCATTTACCTCATTTCAAAACATCCGTGGTCTCTCTGGACACTCCTAATCGTAGAGGCGCTGGAAATTTAAATTTTGTATAGTCCATCCGTTTTAGTCTAATTGGATGAACTCAGCAAAAACATTACAAACGACCACTGTCAACGTCACGAAAAAGGGCACAACCAACATTGTTTGGTCAGAAATATTCTTTGACGCAGTAATACAATAAATTCACAAATTTCGACAATGTTCTCGTGTTTTAAAATAATGATGACCATTTAAGTAGTTTTGTTCTAAATTTGAAAATGAAAATTTTTAGTTACGCCCTTTCGTTCGTTACGAAAGGCACTTAATGGTTGACATTTTAGCGCTAGTTAATTCCAATTTAGAGGTTATGTTTGCATTTGGAACTCCTTATGTATTTTTTTGTGTGCATTAAACATTTATTTATTATGTATGACGAATTGGGAAATCCAAAATTCTTAGTAAATACAGCATGGCAAAAAAGATAAAAAGAAATGATGTGAAGACAGCTGCTACTTAATTTAACTTGGAACCGCAATGTCACATTTTTCGTTAATTGCCTGGTAAGAACAATCATTGACTGATAAACGCTCAGTGTTGCCAGAACTACGCTTACACCGGCTCATTTGACTTTTTGCCAGGCTGTAAATACAATAACACATCTTCATAGATATTGCATAAGCAAATCAATTTGAATTAGGAACAAAACTCACGACGTGGTAACGTGACGTGTCTATACATTTTCCGTTAGAATATTTCAGTTCGAAAACCGGCCATAAATAAAATAAAGCCACGTACACACCGGCGGCTAATGACTGTATAACTGATATTTACGCGCCTCTCCGTCGGAGCACGCCCTAAGGCTGTACTGTTAACGACAACGTGTTTGACGCTTATTTAAATATTCGCTATATGGCTCGGTGGAAATTCTTTTATAAAATTATACTTTTGATTGATTAGATTTCAAAAAAGAGATATAACATGTATATTTGTTATTAAATGTAATATTAATGTTTCAGGATATAGGAGGAAAAGCGATCTCTAGCAATACAAGGACTGACTAACGAACTTTTTTTTTTTACAAGAGTGTATTAAATATTTGACGACCTCGATGGCGCAGTGGTGTATTCAGCCGACTGCTATGCTAGAAGTTCAGGGTTCGAATGCAGGCGGGAAAGGAACTTTGTGTTATTTGCAAGACGCATTGTTTCGCTTTCCGGTCTTGGGTGTTGTATTCTTATCTATGTATTTTATTCCGTAACGTTCTTAGTGCATGGCTGAGTCAATGTGTGTCTGAATAGATGAAAAACACGATTGGATCATTCTTAGCAGTACTTGAGTACTATAACTTCGACTTCTTGAAGTCGAGATCAAACAAACATTTTGGTAAGCATGCTCCACCTGGTGATAATGTGTTGTGTTTTAGAACGGAGACCACGGCCGGAGCGCAATGTATAGCATAGGACAGTACCACTTTGTGGATGGACAATCTCATGCGGGCTGCAGGGAGCCGCTGTATGAAAGTGGCACAGGATCACTCTGATTAGGAACTTTTAGGGGAGGCCTTTGTTAAACAGAAGACGTCTTCCAGTTTATGATGAAAATTAAAAAACCCTGTAACTAGTGAAGTGTCAAAATAAAAGACATCAACGCGACTACACCAACCGAAGCCGTAGGTAGTACAAGTAAAAAGTAATATTCGTCGAATAAAAAAAATCGCTTTCATCCAGCCCTGGCGAGTTATCAGAAAAACGAATTAAAAAGAGCGGGCACAGTACAGTCCAAAGTATGGTAACACCAACTTCACTTGGCGTGTGGCTTGAAAATGGAACTATTCATTACAAAAGGTTTAAATATACTCTATGAGTATATATATGAGTTGAGCTGTATGGGGTAAAGCCTTTTGCCTTGTCGGAAATATAATATTTATAGCTATGTAGCACATATAAAAGTTTAGTCTTTTTCTTATTTCTTACTAGAAGATTTTATTTTTAAAAATTGACTAGGTAATAGAATTATTTGAAAGCATAATATTACAAACTCATCTTAAATGGATGATGCCATAGAAGAAAAAAAACAATAAATTAAGACTTGATGTTATATAACAAATCCTTTTATTAAACATCAGAAGTAAAAGTTCAACGACAGATAAATAATAGTATTTAATAAAACAAGACTACTAGCGCTCAGTCTAAAATCCTTAATTAATTTGTTTTGCCGTAGATATGGTTTCGGCAAAGGATTGGGTAAAATGATAAAAATGAAAATATGGTCGGATGATGTGAGAATACGAGTGTTGAGGTAGTGTTGCAAATAGTATCGATGTATATATATGAATGTTATCGAAAACTAGATAATACAGCAATAATAAAGTCCATGATAACCCTATTGAGAAATGTAAATAATGCTATAAGAAGAAAAATGGTTTGAATTTCGAAAACTTTGACGTATTTTATCCGAAATAAATAATAAAATTTTGTGTAGTTTAACACCTTAATTTTTTTAAATATTTTAATGTCTACACTCCACAAGTATGCTTGTAAGAAGGATTGACTCAATTTCAAATATATTCTATTTTGTAACTCAAGGCAACCTTTTCGGTATATCATGGAATATCATCAATTCGATTTTCAATTTTCCATGCAGCTGGCTGTGTTGTGGATGAACTTTGAGAGGAAAAAAAATATGGCGCGTTCTGAGCAAAAAGATTTACAAGTATGACGTGATTACGACTCGCTTTGACTGGGATTATACTGTAGCTACAGGGCTGCCACTATTAAAAATTAGCTAGTTAGTTTAGTGTTAGTAGAAAAAAGCTACTACTCAGATTTCTTTCCGAATTCTTTCCGGATAAGCATTCCGAACTTTTTGAATTGAAAAACCTACTTAAGTCCTTACAATTTTTACAATAGAAATTCAAGAATATGAATAAAGTAAAATAAAGATTAACAACTTTACAAAAATACGTAAAAAATAACTATAATAAAAGTTATGGAAATATAAAATAAAAACTCTTTGTAGACAGCCCTCGATTTTTCAGAGTAAATGAAATGTGTTGGAGCGTAATTAATAATGAATTGAAAGAAATTTAATTAAGAACAGTGACCATTTCAATTTAAAATATTTTCCTTTTCTAATTAAAGCTTTGTTTATTAATTTCGTTATTAGTGTAAAACATGGTAGCAAGCATCAATGTGGTTTAAATATTAATAATTAATGAGTAAAACAAAGGCTCCCCGAACACGACCTATTGTCGGTGACCGATTTTTTGTAGGTGAAAAATAGAACGAGCTTATTGCAAAAGTGAAAATCCCACCTTCTACAGAAATTCGCTCAATAAGAATAAGTGGAAAAATCGGCCCAATTTATCGTTCCTACAAAAAGTCAATAGTGGGCGAGAAGCCATATGTTGATAAATCTAATAAAAATCAAAACAAAATCCTTACAAACATATCCTCCAGTGCTTGCGGCAACAAATAAGCTAATTAAATGAAATAACTCAGTAGCCCTACCACGAATAATTCTAGTTTCGTGCAACTGAGCTTATTTAATGTTGTGTTGTATTCAATGTTGTTGTTGGTTGTTGAATGTGTGTGATTATAAAACTAACATTACTTTATAGGCTGCTTGTATGACTACCTTTTAATCAAGGGTGTTATATATTACTTAGATAGATATTTAAATAGAAAAAAATCAAATCAAACACATTTAAACCGGGATCTTGCAAGCAGGATCACTACTAACTAAGCCAAGGGGCACATACATATACCACTCTGTCCCACTACAGCAACTACTGTTAACCAAGATCACCATAGGTGTCCTTTGTGCAATGATGCAACTCATTGCAAAAGCACAGGCACCGCTCCAGGACAAACCTACTAATTGTAAGGTGCATTCCTTATAATGTTCACATTGATTCATATTATCGACTTAAATCAATTATTCTATTGAAATGATTAACTTTTTTTAAACATCGTGACTTCCGGTGACATGACGGTGAGATGACGGGCGCGGTTACTAGGTGTCTCTTTAGAGGAGGTGTCATTGTGTTGAAAGTAAATCACATGTGAATTAAAGGCGATAAATTAATGCTTTAAATGTGAATCTGTTATTTGAACTGGGCTTACGCCTACATAAGTACCTAGTAACTTCTAAAACCACAACTTTTTCTGTAGGCCTAGCACGCTAAATAAATGCGACGTATCCCGTGCGACAAGATCTTCTTTCCCTATCATAACAAAGACGAAAAGAAAGAGATAGTCGCTATCTCGCGCCACTATGTCGCTCTCGCGCCTCTCACGTCTTAGTGTGCTAGCCCTGCTGGATCCACAATTTTTTTTTGCATACCGATGAGGTGGCAAACAAACACACGACCCACCTGATTGTATGCAGTTTAATCGAAAGAAACAGGGAATAGAAAATATCCGCTTTACGTTTATTATATATTTGGTGTATTTTTAAACAAAAATTATTAATCTTTTTTGTGACTATTTACTAATTTTAAGGTAGACGAAAAAACAAAAAAAGTGGAGCAGGTTCTTAAGATCACGCATTACTTTTATTGTTATATGTAGGTTTTGTAATAAAAATTAATAATAAAACTAAACTGATTCTCAAACTTCTATCAACACAGCAATCACATCAACGAAAATTCATGCTTAACCTACAGATACATGTAGTTAGGGATGTGAGCGCTAAATTTGTTGGTTTTTAATATAACAAAGACCAGTCCCAATGGGCTCCAGGCAGTGGTCTGTGAAATATAGGAGCACTCCACAAAAGGGCTAATAACTCGTACTGAACACCCTTAACGTACCCTCGTGTTTTGGGCTAAAGTACAGGAGAAAGCGTTTGCAATCAACAGGCTAAACGTGCGTCCTTTTTTGCAGTCGTCGTAAAGGATGAGTAAGTAAACGACACGGTTTCCGGGCCGGGCAAAAACCGTATGCATGTAAATATCGACACTTGTCAGTATCGATTATTATTAGAATATTAAGTTTTTTAGTATAAAGCTAGCTTTTTAGTGTAAAGATGCGTATTCATCATTTAGCAACGCTTCACCTGCTTACGTATGATCTTCTATATTTATTTGTATACATAAAATCCGGATCGATGCTGACAAGTGTGATGCTACTCAAGTGCCACGATATAATTGCACGACATAAAGGATGGAGACACGGCATTTTGGAATGTTGATTAGTTGACAGTAATTGCTGTATTAGGGCAGAGTGGCGCGTGAGCTCATTCGTCGACTTGTAAACGAGACAAATCGCTAGTTTCCCTACCTTTAGACTAGAGACAAGCAGCGGTGGGTATGAAAATATTATTTATCTACCCATAGATCGGTAATTCCTTTGTCGGGGCGAAGTCGGTAGCAAGACTATTGTTTAGTTTAGACAAGTGATTTTTTTTCTTGGCGTCTGCCATTTTTTTTTTGTTTGTTTGATGATCACGCCGACTTTTTGATGATTGATCGCTTTGTTTGCCGTGTTTTATAAATAAAAACATACATTAAGGCTATTTCGATATTTTAGTGAATTGGAGTAAAACAATCTTTGTTGCAATAAGTATTTTTCACTTTGAATATAAAATAACCTATAATACCTATATATTTGTTTATAAAATACACATGAAAAAAACGGATTTTTTTTTTTTTATTTTATTAAGGTTTAGGTTTTTAAAGGAGATTACTACAAATTATATATTTTATCATATTGGACTTGAGACATCGCAGTTACAAATGTAATTATTTAAAACGGTTGCAACTTATCTGCCAATCTTTTAAGATTCTTTTAAAATATGAAATTATGATGGCCGATAAACATCTCAAGGAAGAACAAAGAATGCTTAAATTCAGAATAACGTAAAATCCTCATAAACGGATCTCCCACGGCTAATTGAACAAAACTAGTATCAATGGTGCGGAAAATCGCAAATTTCCTCTATGGCACAAGATGGCCGGCATTGACAGATGCAAAAGCGCGCCAAAACCCTTTGGGAGCTGTCAAACTGCGGCAGATGGCGGTAATTTGTAATTTTGTGGATTTGTTGACAATTTTCATTGTAATTTATCGTAGTGTGATAATTGTTTGGACAGACAAACCGTATTCCCTTGGATCGGATATATTTGGAATTTGACACCGGTCAAGTATAATTTGCCAGGCGAAAGAGTGATAAAATAAGTAGCTCTTCAATAGGTTACCATCTCAATACAAATATGTATATAATTTCATAAACATATGAAGGAAAGATATAAAGATATAATATATAGTAGTAGATAGGTGTATGCATGTAAACAACTTCATATTCGCCGTGCTAGGGAATGTGCCTTTGTCCTAGCCAACTTGTTCCCTACAGTCGGACCTCATTACGGCGAAAAAATCATGGAATCAACTTTCATAGTATATTTACATAACTCAAATATTTTGAATAAACTACCTACGTTGCGTACAGGTTATTCTCTAAAATCTGATTCTACACAAACGAAGTAGGTCTTTCAAAAATTCAATCGGTCAACCTTAAGGCTCGACTTACTCTGGAAACGATTTCGTACGAATTTGATTCTTCCGGAAACGAACGAATTTACACGAACAATCTCGATGTACCAAATACTATGGGAGCACCACACTGCATGCGAATGTATACGTGTACGTATGGTACGACTAACTTGCAAGCGTGCGCGCTTCCATAGTACTTGGTACATCGAGATTGTTCGTGCAAATTCGTGCGTTTCCGGAACGTTTCTGCACGAATCAAATTCGTATAAAAACGCATCCATCCAAAGAGTCCATTCTAAATTAAAACCAACAGAATTTAAAACTCTAGGCCGTTGCCATAGGGTTTTAAATTGCTTGGTATAATTAAATTTGGGGTCCAAATATGTAACATAAGCTAGGCACGATAATTAACGATAGCATCAAAGAGTTCACCCCCTCTCGTTACGATCATTAATTTAACCAAAGTAGGTTTGTGGAATTCGTGGATTTGAGTTTTGATAAACGCAGGTAATTATGAAGGAAAGCGAAGGTTAGAAAGTTTTCGAGGATGTAACTTCAAATTCTAGTTTTATTCATCGTTTTGACATACTTGTGTAACTACAATTTGAAACTCTTATTGATAATAAAATAAAAAATTGTTTTTGGAAACACACATTATGGCGCTAGAAATCCGCCATTTTGATTTTTGACGTCATAAGAAAACGGTTCTTCCGATGGAAAGCGATCACCGTCGATGCTTTGACACGTCGTTGTCTTAGAACGCCAAGAGCACCAATGCATTGCCCATTTAACGGCAAAAGATGTTACACCTCTCGTGCCAATAATTACTCTGGCTTCCCAATTCTTCGAACCGAAACACAGCGAATTGCTTCACGGCAGAAATAGAGAGGAGGGTGGTACCAACCCAGTCGATCTCGCACGTAGATCTGTCACCTGTGAAATATAATTTTGTAGGTACGTAGGTAATAAATAGTTTTATGAAATGTAAATGTTAATTTGAAATTCATATTTTTAATAAGTAATAATTAATTTATTTGGGATTTCCTGTTTAATTTATTAATAATAAATAAATAAACAAGACAAGCTCATCTGTCTCAAGCTTTTCATGATCAATCGACATATATTTCAAAAGATATAAACTTTCGATCAGAATTTTTCCCAAAAAAGAAATAATTTCACAACCTTATTATAAAGCGATAGCTAATTATAAACTGCCGGTAACTGCTTAATTTTAAGCATCATCTGCCGAGTGTAAAGCAATCCCCATCCGAACTAACCTCTACTATCTTTTAGGAGGTGAAAAAATAAAAGTTCTACTTGAACGAAATAATGCGAAAAAAATCAGTCCTACAAAAACACATGCTAAAAACCCTGAAAAATATTTTTCATATTTTTTTAAAAGTTGCTCAAATTAATTACAAGATCCCCTCTTATGAGTGTGTACTTGTTAAATACATCTAAGGGTTGATATAATCGAGAGTAATTGTTGATCTACATGTTCAAAAACGTCATTAGTAGGGGTGGGTAATTGCTAAATGGTGTAACCTGACCCTTATTTAAGGGACCAAGCAATTAATGGATGAAACAAAGTACACTCTTGATACCTACTACGTGTTCGCAGCAAGTAACGCAGCTTTTTTGAAGCAAGTAACGAAGAAAAGTTGTAACTGCTTTTAGAAAGTCTTTCTGTTTGTTTGTAATAGGGCTGGGGAAAGAAATAGTCAGTTTGTAGGCAGTGCAGAGGTTTAACAGTTAACAGTACTCTAGGTTCCGGGTTCGAACCCTGCATTGAAATTTGAGATGCAATGATTCGGTTACTTGTCTGTGTCGTGTTCACATACAATATAAAATTATCTGAAGGTATGATGATGTGTTTGTAGCAAATTTGATTTTATTTTAATGAATATATGCAAAGAAGCACATGCTGTGCCCGGATATTTTATCGGCTGTCTTGGAACCCGCAACGACTTTAATCAAAAGAAATAGGAGAAGTAAGAAACCGAATTCAGACTTCCCTCTCAGCAAAGCGAAGACAGCAATTCAAACGGCCCAGAGGCCAAAAATGGAGCTACTAAAACCCAACCTAAAAAGGAACAGTTGGTTATACTCAAAAACAGTTCTAAAACCCTCCCCCCAAAACAATCCACTAAAAGCCATACAAGCGATCTTCATAAAAAGATTGTCAAAACAACTGGGAGACCACTAGTAATACGGACATTTCAGACGAGACAGCCCTAGGGACTAATGTACTATCCCATAGGAATATACTCTTAAACAAAACAACCTTATTTCATTAGTGACAAGATTCAAAATCCAATGAAGCCTTTTGACACATCTTAATTTGTCTATGGTACTCTAAATTTTTTACAAAGATTCCTTGTGAAGACCGTAACTCAAACGAATAAGGTGGGTTTTCAATGGGTTTCAGGTTAAGTTAGTTAGGTTAAGGGGGACGAACAGTCAATAGGGATTAACAAGGGGAAAAAGCCAAATTACAGAAGGGTATTTAATGATTATAAACACTAGTTAAATGATTGAATGAGTAATGTAACGCTCAGATTCTTTATTTATACTTGACTATTGTATTAGGGGATTTGAAAGTTCTGGTTTGAGGAATTTTACGAAAAATTTATGGATACACTTTAATTTTTTTTAAATACAGCTTCATATCTTGAGAGTATAGAAATAAACAGATTAAAATTATTTTTTCTTTGTTACAGATATTTGCTATACCTAAGTTATTCACAATATACAAAAGTTTTAATGGTACTTAAATATGTTTTATTCGAATAGACTTAAAATAAGGACTTCCAAATGGTTATACATTTGGACTACCACTAGTTGGAATGCTATTTCAACGGGGCAGTATCCGGCAAGAATCCACCATAGTTGCTTTTATATTCAAAATACTACATTTTCTATTACAATTTGTATAAGAATTTAAACAGTCAGCTTCCAAAACAATTCCGGTCAATAATAGATGCAAAGTAATAGGTTCTAATTTAAAGCGAAATCTCCTTGTTTTGCTAACAGCCAGTGCGAATTAACCATCAAATCGAAAATAAACATCTCAATTCAAATTTCGAACCAGCTTATTCTAAATTCAAACAGACAATACTGGCTGAAGAGTAACATTAGGGGTTTTAAAGGGGATCGTACACAAGGATGTTTGATTTCCAATTTTTATATAAGTTAGTTTTATTTAAGCGATTAACCTACACATTTGCAATAAGGTTTATAAAAAATCAGAAGTACCATTAAAAAACCGTAGTAATAGGATCTATTTGATCTTTCAGTCTTTTTAAGTCATTTACCACAACAACTTTATGCCACCTCTTTCAATCCCTCTTTTAGAATAATTTTTATGTAAGCAAATTAAACCTTCACCTACGTCATTCTGCTACGTATTGGCGGTGCACTTGGCGTTGTAAAACATGAAGGGAATCGCAGTCTCAATAAGCGGAGTTATCACTTTATTTTAAAGAAACCGTAGTCGCTAACAAAAAACATTATAGAATATCAGAGAATAATAAAAATAAGCCTTCGGCTACATCATCACTTACAAAAAAAAAATTGTACCAGTGTAAGTGTAAGTTGTCTAAACAGGAGCTATTACACAAGCAGTTGGCCAAATGGCGCGAAACCCGACCCCTCCCGCCAAAACCTAAAACACTGGGGCGGCGGCGGCCCGGGGCAAAGCTAACGCACATTTGTTATAACAGAACTGACACTTTGTATTGACTAGACAATAATAATGCCTACAGTATGGTGACAAAATGATAAACAAGACGTACAAACTAGTTGTTTGTTGCTGAAGTTTGTTGCATTGTCACATGATGAAAACAGTACAGTTCTTTTTATATTTCTTGGTGACAAACAAGCAGACGGCTCACCCAATGCGACTGCAATACCAGAGGCATCACTTGCCACTTAAATTAAATATATTTATATAGTGCAAAAAACGTTTTTGAAAAATCTCACATTGTGATAGTTGAATTTATTTCACAACCTGATGGTTCTCAGAAAAAACGTCGTTTGACAAAACGGCTATACCTACGCCATTGCCCAAATTTATTGTTTCATTCAACTAACTATTGTACTTAGATTTCATACTCATACTTGGATTAACTTATAGTGAAAATTTTGTTTCGCAAGTGTAATTGTACTAGTTACAGTTTAATAATCATAATATTAATATATGAAGCAAAACCCTTCGCGTCCCTTTTACCGAAAATTACGCGGACAGAGAAGTATGAAATTTGGCATTCTTACAATTTTAATTAAACCTAATATTATGACGTAATTTGCATAAATTAAAAAAAAACAGACTACCTTGCGTTGATATAACTTTGACATGAATATGATGTGAGGTGTTACATTTGACAATACAATAATTATTTTATGGTTAAAAAAGGTTTATATTTTTCACTATTTTGTCACAATTTCGACTACTTGGTGAACTGTAGAAATATAAAAAATATAAATTGTTGTAACCTGTTTTACATTATCACTTTTGGTGTAGTTTTGTATACCTATTGACTTTGTGTCAAACACTTTTATCTATCTACTCTATGGTACATTAGGCCGTGTTACACCCGCGGGATTCAAGTAATGCTGTCCACTAATGGCCCCTACACACATTCTCAATTCATTCAGTCTATTACTCAGTGTGCACTGCGGTTTATGAACGGCTTAATTTTTATTATAATTTTATCATTATTGAGTAATCTCCAGAGGTTGCGGTGTTTGATGTGGCTTTTACCGCCATTTTTTTAATACCTTCAGAGGGGAGTTGACACGGCCATAGCCTCTCGCATGTACCTAATTCAAATCGAATTTATAAATACCTTCATATATATTTACCTTAATTTATAGCAAGCAGATGATTCGGTTTGGTTCAAAATAAAATTGGATTTGTCGTACGATGATAAATAATACAGTTTTATGATAAAAAATAATTATATTTTCAAGGTAAATAGCTCTAATAGACATTTTCCAGTGGTTTTAAGCTTATTTTATATACCATATAACGTTACCTTAGAAGACATAAATTGATATATAAAATATAAGTAGGTACTTAAAGCGTTCCTTTTCACATGAACTTTTTGAGGTGTAAAAATTTCCATAAGGTTCAAATGTACCAAATTTAAATCATAAGTAATCCCTTTAATGTTCACAAATACGTTCTCTATTACAATAAAATACAATTACAGTACTACAATAAAATGGGTAGCCGAGTTCGAAATCATTCACTTCAACCCCTGTAATCACTTTCAAATGAAGTACTAAACATTATGGTTGAACCCAAAACAAGCTAAAATAAACCTAAACTCAATACTGTAGAGTCCATTAAAATGGCTACATAAGATTGACATATCGCGGTAGTCAAAAAATACAATCATAGAAATGCCGGAACTTGTACATTTACACAAGATATCAAAAGAGAACCCTATGTGGTGTAAATAAAGCAGATAATAGTTCAATTTAAGGAACATGGTAGCAAGTAAGGACATAACGCATCGTATTCCAAAATGAAAAAGGTGTCAAAGATCGAATTTACGTTTCATTATACTTAATCCTCATAGAAACGGGGGAGAACTTTTGTTCGATTTAAAAAAATATCAACTCTATGTCTCATGAAATTAGGTGTCTTTTAAATATTAGGTACTTTGGAATCGTTTGAAGATTCAGATTCGATTTTTAAAAAACCATTCCAAGTGCGCACGCATGATTCCATTGTCACAGCAGATGGTCCAAGAAGATCATTTTATTTTAACTTTATGGTCCAAAGAATAGAATTCAAAGTTGATTAAGTTATTCAGTTTGTAGAATTCTTGTCTCATCTCTTTGACCATAGAGGATAAAAATTGCAAATAAAGTCCTTAGCTGAGACACGATTTAGTAAAAAATAATTTTACTGTACACTTTTCTAATAATTTAAATTAATTTATACGTATATATAAAATGTTGATTAAATATAGCTAAAATAAATATACTATAGTAATAGTTCTTATTTTATCATCTTTAATAATTATAATGTGAAAGTCTTCATGTATTGTTAATATAAAATATATTGTAAAATTGTAAATATTAAATTAAATATAAAGATCTGACCGAAATCATTGTCAGCCATCAACAAACACTTTTCCGTCCTTTTATATCAATTATCAAAAAACTTTTATTAAAATTTGTAACTTTAACTCTTTGTTTTAAATTCAGAGTTTTCTTTATTTACGGAATAGAAGTTATCACCCAATCGGCAGAGCAATTCTCAAGTGACGCTTCATCTTTACCTACTTTAATAATAAAGAATGAAGAAGAACTTTTATAACAATAATGGTTTTTAAACGAATGATCTACTGGGCCGATTTTAATGCTATACAAACATCCAAAACTGGTATGCGAATATATGTGTCTTGCAAATAACATAAAGTTCCGCCCCGTCGGGACTCGAACACAGAACCTCTAGCGCCGCAGTCGGCTGATTGCACCACTGCGTCACCGAGGTCGTCTTCTACCTTTTTTATACAACTTTACGCGAAAACAAGCAAAAGTTTCACCTGATGGAAAGTGATAAAGCCGCCTATTGACACGACCATGCCCTGGATGTCTTACAACGCCAAGAGCACCACCAATGCGTTCCTCTTGTAGAAGTAAATATATTATACTTTTCGTAACGTAATTTTAAATTAATTTTACTGTACACTTTTCTAATAATTTAAATTAATTTATACGTATATATAAAATGTTGATTAAATATAGCTAAAATAAATATACTATAGTAATAGTTCTTATTTTATCATCTTTAATAATTATAATGTGAAAGTCTTCATGTATTGTTAATATAAAATATATTGTAAAATTGTAAATATTAAATATTAAATTCTGTAAATATAAAAAAAGATCTGACCGAAATCATTGTCAGCCATCAACAAACACTTTTCCGTCCTTTTATATCAATTATCAAAAAACTTTTATTAAAATTTGTAACTTTAACTCTTAGTTTTAAATTCAGAGTTTTCTTTATTTACGGAATAGAAGTTATCACCCAATCGGCAGAGCAATTCTCAAGTGACGCTTCATCTTTACCTACTTTAATAATAAAGAATGAAGAAGAACTTTTATAACAATAATGATTTTTAAACGAATGATCTACTGGGCCGATTTTAATGCTATATTAATCCCCAAAACATATAGGCTATCTTATATACAAACGTAAGATTCCCGTGTGAAGCCAGGGCGTCGGTGATGCTGAGTAACTAACATTTATAGGTACATAAGAACTCCAAAAATAAATCAATTAGGATCTAACTATTCATGAGATGTGAATCGTTACTTAATTAGTTTTTGGTCACTCCTTAATTTATTTTTATTAACGGGAAATCGCACTTTCGCCGAAGTTATGTCGTAGCAATCGATGTATGTGCTTATTTATACTAATAAGCACATTTTATACTAATAGGCACATATAATTATTTACAAACACATAAATATTTTACGTCGTGTTATCCGTCATGGTGAAAACGAAATTAACAATAACGAAAGCTTTGATAGTTATAATTAGGAGATTAGTTTTTGTGTCAATTAATTTATGATTAGGTGTAGCCTACGTGATTTAAGTTGCCGTGCCAATGACAAATTATGGAATAGCTAACCCAGCCTATTTATTAAACTAGCTTTTACCTGCGACTTTGTACACACGGCCACGAATCGACCTAACCTGTTTGGACTTTGCATCGCTCTTAAGTTGTTTACCATCAATTTTGCACGTGTTTCGTGAAGCTGATGTGTGGCCGTCTGTACTTATAGATTTTTTTTTACAAAATTAAGCCAATTTTAATTCCATCTTTAGTCCATTATTAAATGAAAGAATGTTTGAAATCGGACGAGCAGTTTCAAAGATATCTTGTAAACTTCGATTCTGCATTATAATATTGTTTTACCTAGATTTAATTTAAATGGCATTTCGTAATTCCATTAAACGTTTTGTAATATATATTTACCGGCCGATTGTAACTAAGTTTTATGATTCTACATAAACGTTTATATGTAGGTATATAAGACATTGATTAATAAATAAATAAATTGACCAATATATACACTTTTCTAAATAGATCGAAACATTCAAGTCCTCAGGGTAAACTCATCAACTCGTGTTCATTAAAAAACTACTGAGCCGGGATTCGAACCCGAGACCTCACGAACAGCCAGCGGTTAAGAAAACTACTATGGAGGCTGTCAAATAGAACTCTAAATATGACGTCAAAAAGAAGTTATTTTCCATTTTTAATGAAACGTGAAGCCGAAAGTAGAGGGCGCACTAAGTACACAATGTAAAGAAACCGCCAGGTTGCGAAATGTCAAATATTTATTGTAACAATTAATATTATAAATCCCCGTAAAATGGTAAAACACATGAAAGTGCTGTTAACGTCAAATTGAACTCATAGTACCGCTGGCAAAACTGGTCAACGCGGTACATGGGCATTTTGTTAGAATTTTGCTTGTTGCTGTTATTGTTAAAATTGCTGTAATTTGTTGATTAAATGAGTAGAAAAATACTTAAAAGTCGCCCTTGTGATTGGCAGGAAGTGGCTTAAATTTTACATAATCAACATAGTTCTGAAGTGTTCTACCATTTTACGGGGATTATACGCTGGTTCTGCCCTCTGACGCGCGAACATTTCAGTATAATTCCCTATTGGTATGTTGTTCTGTTCGATTTTAAATTCGTTTTGAAAACGTCAAATGTCGAACAATGGTTGCCGAAAATGTAAAGAGAGAGAAGTGAGCATGTTCGTTTGTGCTTCGAGGCGCGACCCAAAATGATTTCCCAGTGGCACCGTCACACTCCAATCACAACTACGGATCACTCCCCGCAACAGCTCAATGCAGGGTTGTCACTTCAAAAATAATAAATATATAAAACCACATCACGACACACATTGACTCAGCCTGGCAGCAATCGTTAGAACTTGTTTCACAGGAACTAAGCAACGATATGGAATGAACTACATAGATAAGAATACAAACATCCAAAACTGGTATGCGAATATATGTGTCTTGCAAATAACATAAAGTTCCGCCCCGTCGGGACTCGAACACAGAACCTCTAGCGCCGCAGTCGGCTGATTGCACCACTGCGTCACCGAGGTCGTCTTCTACCTTTTTATACAACTTTACGCGAAAACAAGCAAAAGTTTCACCTGATGGAAAGTGATACCGCCGCCTATTGACACGACCATGCCCTGGATGTCTTACAACGCCAAGAGCACCACCAATGCGTTCCTCTTGTAGAAGTAAATATGTTATACTTTTCGTAACGTAATTACACTGGCTCTTCAATCCATCGAATCGAAACACAGCGAACTGTTTCACGGCAGAAATAGAAAAGAGAGTGGTAACTACCCAGAAGAGTTGGTTATTTATTTCATTCACATTAAAAATATAACGTAGACGTTCATTAAACATATAGGTCAGTACTATAAGTTACCTATTTAATAACAATCAATTACACAGCCAAAATATGTAGGATCATCAGAAAGAAAGATGATTGACCTACAAGATCCCGAAGATTGGAGAGCTAATGTTATTACCGGCACGGTAGGTTTAACGGTTTGACTTCTACATTATCAACGCATTGGCAGTGATTTACAATTTTTGACATCAAGCATCGCTTTGTCAATAGGCAGCGGAATCACTTTCCATCCATAAAAAGCCATACATATCGGCCAGTCTCTTATGCATAAACATACATAATCTCACGCCGTAGTCCCTCGAGAGGGATTGGCAGAGGTGCTTGCTACATACCACTTTTCGCATGTTCATGTTGAGTCCCAGTGTGCCAGGTTGCGAATCTGTCGCCACTATCCGGGCTCAATGAGAAACATAACAGTCTCTAATGACATACGTAATTTGTATAACCTTTGATTCAAGCATTAACTTACACAATCAAGCTGTTTCCGTGGATTATGGACTTATTTAATTATGCTTTACCGAGTTTACCTAAAAATCACATAGTATCACGATTGGTTGACAAATTAAAAAAAAACAATTCAAACCTACCTTTTATCGAGCCATACACAAACAAACACAAAGTTATACACACTTTTAATAAATCAGGTTTTAACAAAAAAAATATATTTAAACTGTGCTGTGACCGACCTAAAGTGCCTCAAACATAGACACGATAGCTTTAAACTTTAATATTTGTAGTTGTTTCCCATCAGAAGAGATAAATATGTTTATATAATCCAGTGGCAACCCTAGGTCCACCTAATACCTGCCTCCACGCCGCACCCCTAATCACCACCCAGCGCACCTCACTCAGCTTCTTCCACGCTTCCAAATACACATTTTGGTTTTCAAAACTCAAATTCATAAAATACGCAATGTAAGTACAAAGCTGACGATTGTGGCTGCAAATTATAAAGAATGAAACCATCTTGTTGATAGCTGAAAAGAAGTAATTTAATCACTTGATTATCATATTAATAAATAAATAATTATTAAATTTTAGTCGCTCGCCACTTTGACTGCGTGGATTTTATATTTTTTTTACCCCTGAGGTACCTAACATTTTTTTGGGATAAAAGTATCCTATGCATCATAAACTATCCTTGTGCCAAATTTCATCCAAATCCCTTGATCCGTTTTTGCGTGATAATAATAACAAACATGCAAAAATACACATTTATAGCAGTAAATGTATAATTTTAACAAGAGCAACTAGCAGACGATTGACCTGATGGAGAGTGATACCGCTTCCTATTGACTCGACCCCTCTTTGTCTGGAACGCCAAGAGCACCGCCAATGTGTTACCCATGTAGATGTTAGGATGTTATACCTCTTATGCCGGTACTTACATTGGCTCTCCAATCCTTCGATCCCAAACACAACGAACTTTACATTATAGATAGAAAAGAGGGTGGTACCAACCCAGACGACCTCGGACGTAGATCTACCACCTGTAAACCCCACCACCATCACCACCTGTAATATGAGTAGGATAGCTATGAACAGAGCTATGCTTCTAGTCTTTCTACCTGATCAAATACGAAATGAGGACTATGGAGAATTCAGGTTTCTAGCAATGCCTAGCCTAAAAAGCCTTACACAATAAACTTTTTATTCTTAAAAAAACGTAATAATATCTCTGCATTCCTGTACAAAACTACAAATGGCGGGAAAACAACTGATCACATTGCACCCGATGATTTCTCCGCGTCAATTCACTCGCGAATCACTGCATTTTCATTTGGCAATGGCGTCCCGTGACTTTTGTCTATAAAAAATAAGTCATTGAGGATTGAGGCAAAAATGTGGCCTTTGATTTTTAATGAGAAAAAAATAATTTAAACTCGAAAATATAATGTCATTCGTAGTTTCGTTGTAAAACTGCGATGGCTCTTTTGAGTTTGAAAAATCGAAATACCTGAATATGTAAAATCAAAAAGGTTGGTAGTTATTCAATTCATATGAAACCTCTGTAGTTGCTTAAATAATCTTGATGCTCTCCAAGATCATGATCATAGAAATGGACTTTGAGTGGTGAAATTTTAAAGAAGAACTTGTTTTATTCCGTTTTTTATTTTTACATTCCAATGCACCGAAAAATTCACATCTATAACGACAAACAACATTTCTTTCATCTGAATTATTTCTAACAAAAATATTATAATTTCACCTAAGATCAAAACCACGACCGAAACACTGTATAGAGCATAATAAATCTTATACTCAGGTATTAGAGTCTATATTATTTCAAACTATAAATCCACCTGATACATTTCTTTGCTTTATGCTAATAAGATTTTTCATATTAAAACTTTTCCCGCACTTTTTTGCGGATCAATGAATTTTCTTTTCTAACTTTGACGGCGATACCTTTTTCTACCTGAATTGACTGCAAATTCTTGTTTATAGATGTAAATAAATTGTCTGTCTGTAATTTTAAAAACTTTGTGTTGTGTTCCACAGATTGATCAAACTGTTTGATCGCGTTACTTGTTGAAATGGATAATCTTTTTTTACTAAGTTTATACATGTGCTATAATTATTATATACCTGAGTAAATTACTTAATTACTGTGAGCACTAGTAGTACCTATTGTACTACTAGTGTTGGGTGGGCCCTCGTGACGGACGATCTTGTGCAGGCTGGATGCAACCGGCACACGATCACTTCGTCAGGAAATATTAGAGGGAGGCCTTTGTCCAGCAATGAATGTCTTCCAGCTGCTGATGATTAAATACGACTGTAGGCCATGTTAGACTTAATCATACTAAATCATTGAAATACTGCATTGAAGACATGGTTAACTTGTTGAAAACACATTCCTTTGTAATTTCCCGCTGAAACAAAATAATAGAAGTCGATATTTTAAGCAATATAATAATAATAATAATAACCACAATACGACACACACATTGGCTCAGCCCTGCACTAAGTATCGTAAGAACTTGTATCGCAGGTGCTAAGCAACGATATGGTATAAACTGAATAAAGAAGAATACAACATCCAAGACCGGTAAGCGAAACAACGCGTCTTGCAAATAACACAAAGTCCCGCCCCCGCCGGGATTCGAACCCGGAACCTCTAGCGTAGCAGTCGGCTGTTTACACCACTGCGCCACCGAGGTCGTCATCAATATAATAAATACGACTGTAAAAATGATAGTTGGAACCTCAGACAGGTAACATTGTCCCTTCATGCTAAATAAATGTCGAATAAAATGAGTAAATCTCCTTAACCGTCCCACTCATACCATCAAAAAGCGCACACGACAAAATTAATCACCATACAAATCGTACGGGAAGCAAGAATCCATTAAATAACCAATCCGTATTTATGAACGATGCCACGCTAGATTTTGGCGCCAACATAACCTCAAACTTTGACAAACTCGACCTTAAACCGGCGGGAAAGTGAAGGAGGGACAGCAAAATGGCCGCAAAATAATTTGTGCGTTGTATTTAATCACGTACAAAAGGACCTGGTGGAGTATTGCGCGATTCAGTATACATACGAGCCGTATTCAAAACTAACAAAAGAAAAAAAGCAATCTTCTCAGATTGGCATTTGGGGGCCAACGCACAAAAAGAGCCCCTTTTAGGGGAATATTGTTAGTACTAGATTGAAAAAGCGTTTTGTCGTCAACATGTTATTCGGTAATTTAGTGTTGCCCGATTGAAATAACGAGGGTTGTAATCTGAAAGAGGTTTTAAGTAATACGCATATGTGTCTGATTGATTGCTTTTTGATCAGAGATCGAGAAACTTCTTAAGTGATTGTAACTTTTGAAGTTCGAATTGTTGAAGGGAATTTTGTTTCATTATTTTTTAATTCGACTGAGGTGTTAAATAAGCAATTCCTTTAATGGCAATCATGTTCCCACACCAATAGTGAAAACTAGTCTTAAATACATCAAACAATAAGAGGGACCAATTTATTCACCGCATCATTCTATCAACTAGGATGTAAGATTCATTAGACATAAGCAGGATTTTTAATCTGACAAGTAAAGCTACATAATTATGATACAATCGCTGAAAAGTAATTATTATTTTGGACTTAATCGTCAGGAAAACAGAATATTGCAATTTGTTTTTGTAAGACGCATTGTTTTGCTTACTCGCCTGCGATACATGATTATCTTGGAGTCTTTAGAAGTCAATGTGATTGCCGCGATTATTGTGAAAAATGTAGTATACAAGGTTGACGATTTTTGCTTGTTTCAAAGATTACAAAAACAATAATATAGTCCTGCATTTATCTATCACATGCTACACAGGGACATTGAAAATCTTGTGCGTTCCGTTATACACAAAGTCCTTCAATTTCGTTGATTGACGCGCTGCACGTCGATTTTCAAAGCTCAAAGACTTCAGTTCGGAGTTGCGTTCCGTTCCACGTTGATATGCATCAAAGGACCTTGCAACATTTCAAATACATTTTGTCTAGTAAAAGCAAAATCTCGTCCGGATTGGAACCTACAAGTTTGATTATACTTTTCTTTTGTTTGTTTTTGGATGTTATTTTGATTAAATAGAGTATTCATTTTTATTTTTGTGGTATCCATTGGAAGCTGAGTAATTAATTGAGAAAACCTTTAAAAAAAATTATATGGAATAGTGACAACCTTCATGTTATGTTGCATAGTTTAAAAACAAGCTGATGGTTCACCTGATGGAAAGTCATACCATTGCCTATTGACACGACGACGTTTGGAACGCCAATGCATTGCCCGCCCATCTAGAGGTTACGATATTATACCTTTCGCGCCGGTAATTATACTCTCCAATAGTTCGAACCGAAGCATAGATAACTGCTTCACGTTGGAAATTGAAACGAGGATGGTACCAACCCGGACGATTTGGTTATTAATTTAATTAACATCAAAAATATAACGTAAACGTACACGTATAACTTACCTATTAAATAACAATCAAACGAGATTTCAACACAAAAGTAACATATTTAAAAAAATGAGATTAATACCTTATTTATCATGAACATCAAACCAAATCTTTATTGCGCTCCATATTTTTACAGTACTGGTGTTATTTAGGAAGAAATTTCGACCCTGTCGGGCACGGCATTGAAAATAACAATAACATAATTTTCAACCAGGTTTTACATGTCATAGCATCAAATTACATTAAAATATCAAATAATAATAAACAATAAACGAGAGATGGAGATATATATTATTAAAATTTTCCATTGAAATATTCCTTTAATTGGTCAATAACAATACCCTTTTGTTTTTGCCTCTGGGCCGGTTTAATTGCTGTGTCCGCTTTTCCTGGCGGGGATTTTTTTTCTTATTTCCTCATATTTCTTCAAATTTCGTTGCGAATCCCAAAACAGCTCGTAGTATGACCGATTACGTAGTCTGTGCTTCATTGCACAGCTGCATTATTCGTTTCAAAGGACACTGCTGTTGATCCTGATAAACAGTAGTTGCAGTGGTGGGACGGAGTGTCGGGTGTGCCCCGAGATACTTAATATAGCATTCTTACCCATAATCCAAATTGGGGTGTCACAAGTCATTAGCAAATACCTTGCAGCTAAAATTAGATCCTAAAGATATGAGTTAGCTCATGGTTACAGCTTAAATATAATTATATAATATCTTGGGACAGTTCTCACAAATTGTCTTCGCCCCAAACTGAGCTTATACTTTGAGTACTAAACAACTAAACAACATACGTTCATAAATATATACTTAAATAGATAGAAATCAACCATATACAAATACCTGCTCGAGCCGGAACTCGAACCGGAACCCAACGTGTCACAGTCAACGATTTAAGCCGCTGCGCCACGGACACTGTAACAAAGCCCATACTTTTAAAGATGACATTCAATCTATTTATAGGTAATATAGAACAACATGCCCGGAAAGATATTATTGTCCCACTTCAAGCAAAAGATCTTAAGCCTATTTAAAAAGTTTACCAGTGGCGTGCCTAGAGTTTTAGAATAGGGCAAGCCGAGAGATACGTTATTATAGTTTTATAATTCATTTCGATAAATGTCTTACTGCTTCATTACTCTTAAATCTACACTTCTTACTTACGTGTTCGAATTAGCGCGAATTTTGAACCATGCTATGCAAAGCATGTTGTTATTTGATTTGAAAAGTCATGAATGAACGAATGCGCGAACTTATGTACTGTGGTATGACAGTACTGCCACTGCTACCTAGTAACCTAGTATACCCACTAGGAGTAGTAAAAACGAGTTAAGGGCACGTTTACATATATATATTAGACATAGATGTCAGGTTATAACGACAAGCCAAATCAAAAATAAAAGTCAAAATGTTTTTATTATATACTTAAAATACAAATACATAAACTCACGCCGTAGTCCCTTGAGAGGTATTGGCAGAGGTGTTTGGTACACACCGCTTTTCGCATGTTTATCTTGAGTCCCAGTGTGACAGTTAGCGAATCTTTCGCCACTATCCGGGCACATTGAGAACATCGCAGCTATTACTTACGGCAACCCCCACGACCTGTCGGGTCAGTCGGTTACCAGCGCTACCACGTTTTCTACTACTCGTCATCTTAGACTTAAAATAAGCAACATTCTTTTTTTTTACTGCTAGGGAATACAATGTCAGATATGGTGGTATAAATGATACATCGGGCCGAAATAGCATCTTTATTGTATACTGAATGAATATTGAGTTACTTACTTAACTATGTATAGGCTGTGACTTATGGCATCAGGTACCTAAGTAATGTACGTTAACTCGTACTAGTAGTATACCTTGATTATTTGTTTAATTCCTTTGTGCGTATAAATTGCTAAATGATTTAGCTTTTTAACTCGGTATGCCTGTATTTTTTTATTTTTTTTATTCAAGACCAGGCAGGCATTTGACCCCAAACCCGCCTGATGTTAAGCGGCGATGAGGTCTAAGGTGGATCATGCCTGCCTAGGAGAAACCTATTCACTCTTGCCTTAAAGAGGCCCAAGTTATATTGGTCGGGGAACAAATCAACAGGCAAAGAATTCCACATATATTATATCATATAATTCCCTGTGTAAGTTTATCTTATTAGTATAAGCTTTGAATGTTTATTAATTTACCTAATTTATTTCTTATTTATTTCCTATTTGTTTATTACAATATGTATGTGTTATTTTAGTTCGCTGTATGAGTTAAGTGTAAACAATGAATTAGTTTCTTTATTTCAAACAAGCTAAGTGTAATTTTTCCATAATCCTGTTGAACGTTTGATATTGGTAAGATAGCCTAAGAAACGTCTAAACATTGTGATGCATATTGGAATACGATCTTTTATTTATTGTTTATGTTTTTATCTCAAATAAAGAATTTCAAAAATCAGTATACCTAGTAACTCAACCAAAAAAACCTCTATAATATTCTTTAAAAACAAGCTTATGTAATGATAAGCATCCAAAGAAAAAAATGAGATATTCCAGCAGTGATTAGCACAGAACCGTGTATCAGAAAAGTCGCGAGATCTCAGGTTTTCAAGAGTTGACAGATATTGATGAGTTAGTGAAATACAGTCTCCGTGTATCCAATCCGATCCGTCTAAATCCATATCCGAAGGAAACAAGCAAATCACTAATGCAGAAAGAATTCCGGAGCTTTTAGTCTAAAATGTTTATACGATAATTGTCCGCGACTTCACCTGCGTATTATGAGAAATAAATTGGCTTCTCATACAACTTTTTGACCCCAATTTCCACCTTCAAGCTTATTTCACAAAAAATTGGTTAAGTCGTTTTGGGTATGATCAGACAGACAGATATTTGTATTAATAATATTAATGTGAACACTATAGAGCTGTTAAACTCGCTTCTTTAGAATCCTGTCAAGTTATTTTATATATTGAAGTCAGCCAGCAACAAACGGTATGCTTCTGAGCAAGCAAGCTTCTTAGCTTATTAAATTATTATAGGACCATCTGATGAACGGTATGTTTGTATTAATAAAAGCTTAGCTTTCGCTTCTTTACAGCAGTATAGGTGAACGAAAAGAGTTGGCAACCGTTGGCTTGATGCCCTTAGCATTGCAAATGTCCAATGACTACGGTAACCATTGGCCAATCCAGAAATATCGTTTGGGGGTGTAAAAACTTTTGGGGGTGTAAAGACGACCTTTTCTAAAAACGCTTTTGGAGAGGGCTTGACGTCACTTATATTAGATTTTAACAAAGTAAGGTCCCAATAACTCAGATGCTTTACGGGGGGATCCCCTGGATCCGCCAGTGATGGAGTCATGCTATTGACACAAGCATCACTGCTTGCCACCTTAGTGGTATAAAAAGTATCTATCTATAATGTCATATATAGTGTGCGTTTGAATTGCGAACAAAAATTTTTAATTAAGTGTGTTACATGCGTTTGTACTTAAACATTTAAATCATAAAGAAATAGTGAAAGCTATGCCTTTTCATATTTCAAGAACCAACCAACGACAGAAGTCAGGGCATTCAGCTAAAAGGATACAGAGTATAAACACAAATGTATAAGTTGTAATTAGCGAGTCTCTTAACACAACTTATTTATTTCGGTGAAACGGCTTCATTTAAGAGTCTTACTTTTCATACGTGGAACGGGACGTCTTGATCATTATAACCAACTTATTGTGATTTATGTGATAGCCATATAAAATATACAATCAACCACTTTATTAGTAGCACTTTGGGGCACACCCGCCACTCTACACCACTACTCCCACCACTGCAACCCCTGTTAACCAGGATCAAAAGTGTCATACCAGCTGTTGCGGGACCCGCAACGAACTTAATCAGAAGAAATAAGTAGTAAGAAATCGATTTCAGACTTCCCTCTCATTAGTATTACTACATTAGTAAGACTTATGGTCTATGGTAAGGTGGTACATCTAAGTGCAAGACCGTCTGGGTGGGTACCACCTACGGTTCTATGCTCTTGCCGTTCCAATGGGTGAACCGCCTTTGCTACCTCTAGAGGATATTTTAGCCTCTAGAGGAAAAAGGCTCGAACAACTCAAACTAGGATCAAGATGATTGAATCCTACCTTAAGAGTTTATTCATGCTTTTCAGAAGAATATCTCAAAGGTGTAGGTAACGTGCAATGTACCGAGCAATCGCGTACAGATATCTTATATTAAAAAGAAATTAATTTAAAATTTACTTAAGTATACGTTCGTTTTTTTTCTGAAATAAAAAAGTACCAGCACGACCGATATTTAGTTGGATAGGTAATAATCGGACCGATTTTTCCTCCTAGTCTTCCACTCGACGGATATTCGCAGATTTTTTGTATAATGTGATCGTTTTACTATTGCAATCAGAATAATTGATTTTTAATCCACAAAAACCACCAAAATATCCACAAAATCGGTCACCGACTATTGCTCGTAAGCGGAAAGGTTTGCCGGGACGTTTCGGAGAGTATAATAACTTGATCAATGTAAAAAATCGCCAACCGATGATCGGATGGAAGATAATTGGATGAAAAGTAAGAATTGTGAATGAATCCACTTGTTTATTGGTGATCGTTTGACATTAAAGGCGGTCTCGTGTTGATAGTCTACTTGTTAGCCTATGACGTTTTATGACAAAAATATTGAATAGCTTGATATGTGAACGTACTTACAGACCACCACATAAAGCTTCACGTAAAGTGCAATATCAATCCTAATGCTGTACAACTTAAGAACGGTATTAAGTCTAAACAGTTTAGGTTTAGCCATGGCTTTGGCTTAAAAATGTTGATTAAGCCTAATTTGTTTTTCCACTCGACTGTACCCAAGCTTCTCTCTAAGATGTTGTCTCCCGCAAATTTGGGCGGGAGTTGCTTAACATTTAAATGTTGAATCATCCCTCAACCCCCTCACCGCCCCCACGACGAGATTAGTAAGGATAATACCGGATTACCAATATTAAAGGCTTATCTTACCTAACCTTGGTAATGAATTAGAGTTTTGTTAGGTTTTTAAGAAGTATAAAATCTTTCGAATTTTTTTTCTTCATTGCCTGAAGGTATTAATAGTTGACGATATTTCATATTGAAGTACTATCTCGTTAAATAATAAACCTAGATACCTAAAGTTGACTGTAGTAGAAAATAATATCTTAAAATTTTACACCGGAAAAGATAACGTGTGAAATCAATTCACCGCTGAAGCTCTGGCAATCTTACTCACTCTCAAGAATAATACGTTACGTTTTACGCCTTAGATCTACTAATTTAAGCTACATCGCTCATCCCAATCGCTTATCCTCAAGAGCTTATCCACACTATCCCAAACCCTTTGACTGGAAACTTTTCTAAAAGCGTCCCAAGAAAGCGAGCACAAGTTCAAATTTAAGTAATCACTAAGAGTGTACTAATAAGGACACTAATCTTGATAAATACGTCCCCGTAGCGTGTAATGTGCCCAATCTTAACCCCCCTTTCTCTTTACCCCCCCTCTTTTCCGGCATCTTTGAGTTTTATCCAAGTTTTGATTCGGTTTAATTTGTTAAATTAGTACGGGACAAGGCGGTTGACTGCCGAGTGATATCGGTAATGAAATTCATGTCATTCATCACCTCGTAGGTTGTTCTCAGAGTTAGATTCGATCTAATTGACGTGATGGTAATTGAAAATGTTGATGTTTATTTTAGATAGAACTTGCTGGAAGCTGATGGATTTTATTGTCATGATAGTCAGCGTAATTAGTTTACGGTTTGACGTCTCGGTGGGCAGGTTGCTTATAGTCATGTGTAACAAATATCGACATTGGTTTTTCTGCAAAACTCAAGTAAAAATTCACAAATCGTCATTGTTCTAAAGTTTGAAAGGAGGGTAAGAGTAGGAAAGTTGGACGAGGTAGCTCAGTTGGTTAGTTACCTTGGATAACCGACCGACCCGACACGACAGGTCGAGGGTTCGAGTCTCGGGTTGCCGTACGTTGTAGCTGCCATGTTCCTCATTGTGCCCGGGTAGTGGCGACAGTTTCGCAACCTTTCACACTGGGACTAAACATAAACATACGAAATGCGGTGTGCAAAACCTCTGCCTACCCCTCTTGAGGAATTAATTATGGCGTGAGATTATATATGATTATGTTATGTATGAAACTTTGATGGAATGTGTGAGAACTAATATTATAAATGTAAAAGCTCGTTTGTTTGTAACTCAATCACGCAAAAACCGCAGAATGCATTTAGATGAAATTTCGCACACAGGCAATTTAACACATAGAGTAGGTTTTTTATCTCGAAAATGTTTATGTTCATCAAGGGTAACCAACGAAATATACGAGTATATAGGAAAAGGAGAGCGGATAATAAGATATTAACAGTTCATGTTAAAGTTGGCAAGTTGAGGAGTCGCAATAATTCCACGTAACTCCAGCCCCTGATGACGCTTCGTGATTACTTCCCGTTGCTTTGTTTTGAGAGTCGCTCCATGTGAAAACTTCTCAAGACCTATTTCTTGAGTTATGAAAGATGCAAGTCGATCCGCGGAGTTGTGATGAGTTTTCTATGTTCTGTGCTTTTTTTCATTTTATCCTTAAAAGTTTTGTAAGCGGTAGTTTTGAGGATGAAAAACCGAAATTTTCCACTTTTGTTACCGAACACAGCACCTTATAATATTAAATTCGTATCTATATTTTACGTATTCATTATTCAAGCTATGGGTTTTCTTGTAATGTAACTTATGAACAAAAAATTGAGAAAATCAGTATTTAAATTGGTAAGTCGACTATCAATACTTAACATTATCCTAAAGTAACGATAATGTTGTCTTTGTAAAGATGTAATGGATATCTGTAAATTATTCGGTATCCCTGAATTTTACTGATACCGGTTTTCAAAAACTATGGTAACTTCATAAAATTAAGTAACTTTAAGAAGGCTGAAGGCAAATAATATTTAACGGATTATTATTACAGCTTTTATTTAAAGGTGCAAAGGCGACAAAAATTTACAATGTTTCTTTGATCAGGATTTGTTGATCCTGATAAACAGGAGTAGCAGTGGTGGGACAGAGATGATCTCTTTTCTATCTATACCTACAATCGGCTGGATCGGTTTCTAATATCTTTGATTTGTTGGATTCGTCTGTGTCCCGAATAGCAGAAATAGTATTAAATCGTCGGATTTACAAAAATCGTCGCGAGCAAAGCCAGTTGTAAACGCTAGTTTGTATATAGTAAAAGTATATACAAACAAAAAACATAAAACAACGTAAAACATTTCTGAAAAGCATAATTTTCGGACTCACTTTAACTAAATTTATTATTAACATTTCTACTTGAATTAAAAGTAAATAAAAAGATGAACATTTTATACCGTAATTTCAGTCTCATTGAAAAGGAGCTCGTTAAAAATTAAACTGAAATGAAATTCACAACTCGTTTAGAAATAAATTCAAGTTTACACTCTGGCTGTATACGTTGAGTTTCCTTTGCCTGCGGCAATACAGAGCGGGGCGGGGGGTGACGGCTAATTATTTCCCGCCTTTTCCGCTTCCGAGCGCCCCGATCAACGGCGGTTCCAAAAGAATGCCTGAAATTTGAATAAGGAACGCCTCGCGGTGATTTTCGTTGAAAAAGTTTTTATTCGATAACAAATTAGTTGCTATTGTTGGTAGATTAGCTTTTTATTGATATTAGTTGTAGAGTTATTAAATATTTAAAATTTGTATGCTTTTTCAATATAAATCATTGTCTGAATGAATGCTACAAAGATAAATTATTCTACTTTAACTCATTTTAGTTAATGATATTAAAAAATAAATAAATAAAACAAATACATGTTAAAACATAAAAGTTGTATCTAATATTTAAAACTACTACAGGGAAAGGCCAGTAATTATACTACGAAACCGTAGTAAGCGTAGCGTTTTTAAATAAATGATGTAAGATGCATTTTTCTATACTATACTTCATTAGTGTTCTATATTGAAACACAATCACTTAATAATCTCTTCACATAACTGCAAATTTCCAATAACAGTTTCTATTGAAAATGGCAACATTGCTTGTGAGAAAAAATAAAATAGAGAGCTGTCACAAAATGGCGCGTTATTATCCAGGCTAATAAAAATTCAGCGCGCGAAAATCTCTGAGCCGCCATTGGTTGGACGTCCCTCGAGCTTTTACACCATTGGCTGAGTCTTGTTTATTTCATTTTCATATTAACTTTCACCGTTCTCGCGTTGAGTCTACCACTTTTACTCAGAAATTAACAACATTGGCATTCCACGTATAACCTTAAAACCTTTTTCTTTGTAAACAAATATCTGTTGGATTTTAATCAGAAATATCATGTATGAATTTCTGTTCTATTTTTTTGTTTTCGTGGAGGAAACATTATATACGACTAAGGTATTACAAGCATTAGAAAAAAGCCTGCTTAAGTCAAAAGTTATCCCTGTAATTCTATACGTTCTTTCAAATTTTAGCTTTCTAAACATAATAGTATAACTTAACAATCGATTTTTTCCTAGTAAAGATAATGACAATTTCGGCATTGGTTATTTTATGACATACAAATGAATTAATCGTATTAAATATTGTGTATATTTAAATACTAATGCATAGATTAATGATTGGCTTCGCTGCTCTCCCTCGCGACGACCCATCTATGGTACCAACTAACCATTTCATTTAAGTTTGATGTTAAACAACTTTTTGTTAACATTAAAATAATAAGTCTTCATGCAACCAATTTTGTTTTTATTTTTTCACTAACATACCAAAAGGTGTATCTCGGTATATAAATATAAATGTCACAGCAGATACCTAGTTATCCTCGAAATCCAGTCGTTTCCATTTTTTATTACATTTGATCAAAAAGGCCATAAATTGAGTATAACGTAGGTACTTTGAAGTAGGATTCAGTGTTGAATATATCGTTATAATAAAAAGTAGTTTATTTGAGACGCTCTTTTGAGAATATGTACACATTTTGTTACCTTTATGAAACTGTTAGAGTTATCTTAGACTTTATTAGGCAATGTACATTTTATTTAGGTTTTATGGTAAATATTGTATGGTAGTTGTTACAAGGGCCCACGTCCAACCAAGTCCAACCAAGGTCAAATATTAAATATATTTTTTTGGTTCACTTTGGAACATTCTTCGACAAACCTACATAAAACACAACTGCAGAAGTTACATCTTCATCAACTACAGGTAATTTTTTAAAATATAAAGCGTTTAATTATAACACAATAATATATTTTTTCTCGGTCGTTACATACATGTGTTTATTATTATGTTAATAATCAAAACTGTACATTTATTTCTTGAAAAATACCATATTTATCAGTTATACATACATAGATAACATTGAAGATAATAAAACAAAGTAATTGAGATTAAGAATAATTAAAAAAAATGTACACTGACCTCGTAAGTATTTTTTTTATTATCTTATTTTTATGTCAAAAGCTTCATCTTTTAACAAACTCTGTAAGTCTCTTCATCTATTAAAAAAAGTATCACAAATGTGAACAAACACCTCCCTATAAAACACCACCCCTGATTTACCCGAAAATCTTTTACATTACCGCCTAAATTGGAATCCAGCTAGATGTAATTCCACCCTATTAGGGTTTAGGGGTAAAATCGCACAGCCAAGGTAATTCTGCCCGGAATCGGGGTAATTTCACCTTTAGGTGTGGCAATATTTTCTTCTTCTCGTTTAATAGCTACAAGTAAATAGGAAAAAAGTTTTTATGTTCCCATTTTTTATTTCTGATAAAGAAGTGTGGAGTTGTGATTTTAAAATTTGATACATATTTTCCATATATTTCTAAAACAAAGCATTATATCGTACTCAAGTAAAATCCTTATAGGTTAAGGATCATGTACAAACGTTGTCATATAACAATATATATTTGTATTATTTTTGCTTTCTATACTGCAAACTATAAAGTATCTCTGCGAATAATTGTATTTTTTTTTAACGTTGTACATAATAAATCGGCGTTGTATGAAAAGGTAGTTACAAGTACACTTGTGTAGGAAAGTGAAGAGGTTTAAATATAATAGTTTGGAGTGGTGTATCGTTGCGGCACGCGGCCTCTTACTTAATATTCCCATAGAGGGTTCGCATAGAGCTATTGTCGCATAGAGCTGTACAAATATCGCTCACTAGTTTTCACCTGTGACTTTGTAAACATACGTTAAAACATTATAGTGACAGCGTTATTTTTTTAATAAGATTAGAACCATAGATTAATTTATTGGTAGTCACGAGACTAAAAATTAATCTATGATTAGAAACTTGTTTCGAACGTTTCCTTCAAACTAACAAAAACCCTTTGGATTTTTATGCAATACAAGCTTTTTTGTGGTAATTTGAGTATTATATAGCTTTTCTCTATATTGTATATAGGTATGTCCGGTGGTTTAGTCGTGATGGTTACAGACAGACAAGGTATTGTGTTTGTGAATTTGTGGCAAACTCTTCAATACCTTAGGATAGTCTAATAATTCCAGAAAAAAAATTGTTAGCATAATGTTTTTTTTTTTGCGGAATAACTTTATTAGATTTATTTGTAAGGCAGGATAAATATCAATTCTAAAGCAACCGACTCCTACGTGTAAAGAGGGATTCACACGGGCGGCATATTCGTGCGTTTTATTTAATTAAGACGGTAATGGACGCCGCGTGTCGGCCTCTTAATGCCCTTCCTACCTTTGTCATACAAAACACAAGCGAAAATAACTCTTATTCGTAGAACTATATGATTGAAAATATAAATAGGCGTTTGATAATAGGGCACGGTACAAGTGATTCGTAAAATGTGTTTTTTTAACCAATTATTATGGTTACAATGAAGCTTTGGTTTTTAACAACAGCTTTTTGGGAAGCTTTTGAATTAATTTACTTTTTAATAAGTTGGTTGGCTATGTTTTTTGTAAAACTAGGTTAAGTTCCAAAATAAATTTAAAATAGAAGTGGATATTTCGTCTTTAAAGAATTGTAATTCAATAGTTTTGTTACGCAAATAACATAAAGTAACCTATTCAGGCGATTATTTTACTTTATATCCAACGATCTTGACACTGATCGTTTTTGGGATAACACTTCAAAGTGAAAAGATAGCAAACAAACTAAATAACATTCCCAGAAAATGTGACGCAAAGGACACTTTCGCGCTAAAAGTTTTTTTTAAATTAGACGTTTTCAAAACACGATGCCGCTCCATTGCACCGACACAAAACCTTGGCTGTGTGTCGCAGATTCTATAGTTTTTTTTTTCTTTTTAATCTACTTCTGTCATAAGACTTCAATCCAGGGCACGTTTTTTCAATAAACAGCGGCAAAATTTGAAACTAAATTAACCAATACAAACTTCTTTCAATTTATTTTAAACTAGCGCCACTAAGAATGCTCGGGAGTTAAAAGCTCGGAGCGTTATCGGAAGGAATCGGTGTTACAAGGAACACTTTTGGTGCCATTATTTTGTAATATAAGAAGCGTGTTTGCGGGAGTGGGTGTTTTTGTTGGAATTAAGAGGAATTCCAAGGCATTTTCGAGACAGTCTAAGGATTGGGTTTCTGAATACTTGTTAGGGATTACCTAAGCTTTTGTGTTGAAAGTAAAAGTGATGAAATTGGCTTCTTTTATTTCCATCTAAGTGACAATATGTCGTTGTTATTGTTTATACTTTTACGCATTCGTTCGTAAAGTGTTATAATATCCTCTTTAAAAATATTTAACATATTAAAAACACATTTAATATGGTAATTTGGATATGTTTTATTTACTAAAATAGCAATATGTAATCAGAATATATATATTATTTGGTAACTTTTATGATAACTCTATGAGATAAATGCCATAGTTAGGTTGGTCCTTGCAAATTTACAGGCATTAAGCGTGAGACATAAATTTAAAACCCTTAGAAACAGCTATAGATAACTCATTTATGAAAACACCATGCAACTAAATAGCAATTATGTACATTTCTTTTTAAAAGTCTGTAATAAAAATATTATGAAAGTTGTAATCATCTAACTAAATATGTCATTCGTCTAACACGATTGTTGCCATAAAACAAAAATTTAATTTTGAATAATGCTAATGTTTCAAAAAGCTACTCCTAAAAATTTATACTTAAACTTCTATAAATCTGAATAATACAATGAACGAATTTGACTCAGCTACCGAATGTTTTATTTACAAAAGAGATCTCAAATCGGCTTGAAAGACTGAGTCAACAATGAGTAAATCTTAAGTAGCTTTATCGTATTAAAATCACAGTCGAGTGGGTACTATAAATGCTTAAATATAACAATGGCAGGGGAAAAACGTTGCGTAATTCAATGAGGTTCCATTTAAATATAAGGCTGTGGCTACATTTTAAATTTTTAAGTTTTTTAAATCTACAGCCAATGCGAAATGCAACTTACATCTCTGTTATTGTCAATTCTATTTAAAAAATCCTTTTTGCTAATTAGGTAATTTAGTAACTTTGAAACCATTTTTATGGTACACAAAAAAAGGAAAGCCTCAGTCTCGTTCTCTTTTTGAACGGGCGAGTGAAGCGAATAAAGTTCTCAGTGGCTACTGGATCAATCTAAAACTGGCGTTAAATGTATCCATACATACATAAATATGTATGTCCGACGATAGCTCGAGTATCGTTGCTCGGTATCATGAAATTTGGTTGGCGGAATAGTGAGACAAAAATAATTTTAAATTCAAAAATGGTCAAAAACTAACCGAGATATGTTTAACAGTTCGGAGCGAATCAGTAGCTATCGCAAACTGACTTTAGCCTATAGGTCCCTGTAAAAAACTTTTTCTACCAAATTGATAAAAATGAACACCTAAAACTAAAAATGTATACCTATATTCCAAATTAACCTCAAAAATTTTGCCATAAAATATTTTCCAATGTGAGCACAGCTTTACAGTGAGCCAAAGCCTTATCAATAAGATTATGCTGCTAAGGATTAGGGACAGACAGATAGACGGACAAAGCGATTCAACTCACACTTATACCTTTTATTTACTATAACGTTCATTATAGTGGTCACTGGTAAAAAAAGCACAAAAAAACTCGAGTGGCCGCTACTCAACGAATGCGTTCACGATACACAGATTTGTGCTTTATGTAACAATGAAAATAAAAGTTTGAAGATTCACTTATGAAGTTGTTGATGCGGTGATTAATGGTTTTATTTCCTTTTGAGATTCGCCGCCTCACCTTTGTTGCCTCACAAGTTGTGGTCTCATTATATCTCATCTCATTATTAGTATATAATCATAACGTATGTATCCAAGGGCGCAGCCAAGAGGGGCAGTGTGGGCAGGGGGATCTGCTGCATCCCAAGGCCTTAGCCTGCCCCCCTAGGCCATACGTAGGCCATAGGCCTGCCGGAACGTATTTAGATGTCGTAATGAGAAGTATAGTTATTACTGATCAAGGTTAGAGGTTCTGAATATAGGTCTTATGTGTCTACGATGAGTTTTACCTTCGATTGCCGCTTGCAACTGCAGTTAGAAATTTGTACGAATCTTTGTAAAGCGCTTCTAACGGATTGATAAGAAATTAAGATTGTTTATATACAAAATCACTGTAGTAATCTATGTTCCTGACGTGTAGGGAAACTATACGAACATTGATGGTAGACACGCAGGCTTGGGGAAATATTTGCGTAACGACGTTCCTATTTATTTATTTATAGGCAGGTTTACATTCCTACATCATTGTACATCCTGGATATGCGCAACAGCGTCGCCAGCCTTTGGGCTAGGGGGGGCAGATGAAAAGCATATGTGCCCAGGGGGGGCAGTCAACAAACATATATGTGTTAAGAAAATTCATGTTGTAGTTGAAATATTTGCAGTTCGTGTCATTTTTGAGTGATTGGTGCTCTTTTAAGGTCAGTCTAATGTCCTAATCCAAGGTATAAAGCTCTTGAATATACCATTTTTTTATCTCTAGGAGGGCAGCTGCCCCCTGTACCACCACCTAACGCCTTGGATGTGTGTATGGACTTAATTATGTTCTGCTTATTGTGAAGGTTTTAACAACATAGTTACTTAGTTCCGAATAAAAAACCTTTATAATTCCAAGGTAAATAAAGAACTTAGTATCAATGCATGTAAATACAAAGTCAAAGAAAGTATGAAACGTTATTAAATTTAAAAATAAGCTATAAATATCATACAATGTTTCAGAAGGATAAAGAAACGAATACCTGTGTAAGGAAACGTATTCATATAATATTCAATAACAGGAGGGGCTATTAGAAAATTGGATATTTGTGTCTGATATAATACTATGTACCGCTACCCGGCTCTGTCACGAGTCTCCAAATAATGAAAATGTAGTATCAGACATCATATGAATATGAATTTTTAAGAGTAGGTACATATGGATGTTGGACTTTTTGGTATAAAGGAATTTGTAAGAAACATTTAAAACTAAATGTTAGAATTCGTGAAAAGGCTTTATTAAACTTGATATACAAACAGTACTTATATTAAAAATAATTGCTCCCGTTAAAAATAAAAATATATATAATTAAAGTATTTTACGTAGGAACGGTGTCAAGGAACAAAAAAATCGGTTATTTAAAATGTACGACCAACCTTATTCAATTTATAATTTGACATTAGAATTGCTTATCTATCCTCATTCATTGTTTGACATTTGAACGGCTTATTGTATTTATATCGACATTTGTATTTCATATTATTTGACATTAGAATTGCATACATTTTATAATATTTGTCATGTAAATTGTTTTCTTTTTTAAGTTATTAGTCCTGATGACCCACTTGGACTTGACAAAATTTTGCATGCTTTTATAAAGCGAAATATGTATGAACTATTTTAAACGAATGTAAACATCTGTAATGCACCATATTTCTAGCAAATAAATTTCATTTCATTTCATATATATTTCTGCCTTTCATGACGATTGTTTTTAGTGGAAGGAAAACCGTAGCCAAACAATACTGCATCCCTGCTTATTAAGTTAGACCGCCGTTATTTGAACAGTTATTTGCTTAGTTGATAACACACGTTAGATGGTACTTATAATAAATATCTAAGCTTTTATCTGCCTATCATCACGCTCCTTATAGATGCGAAAGAAAAAATGCCTTATGTCGCTGTTCTTGTTGCGCTAGTCTTTAAAAAAAACTTGTAATTGAAAAAACATCCCTCAAGTAAACGTAGATATCTCATTAAAAACTTTATAATTCCTCATAAATATTTATACAGAATCAGTAGAAGAGGCATTCGAACAAAAAATGAGGTGTCAATTTTGTATTAGCGTTGAAAATTCAATCAGTGTCGCAGGCAAACAGACGGAGTGGAAGATATTTTATATAGGGACGTGCTACTTAGCGGTTTAGAGGGGATCGAATATTTTTTACTTGTCAGTGCTCTGAGGCGAGATCAAGAGATCTTTTACTTACGTGGCTGGGCTGGTGAAACGCCTTGCTAACTATAGAGACGGCTTTTTATGTATATGATTTAGTTTGCCTAGAAATTTTGTATTTTCTGAAACAAAATATAACCGTCTGTCTACCCTGAAGTCATTCTCCAAAGCAACATAGGTAATTTATTGAAATAAATAATTCGTTTTTAGCAATCATCAGCAATGTATTGTGTTTTTGTTATGAATGTCTACACTACCAACGAGAAATAGTGGGCTAGTTTATTGGATGTATTGTTGCCCTGTTCTAATTCAACTTTGTACGTTACTGTTCGAGCAGCGTGTCATGGAGAATCATGCCAGCGTAAAGGACCTTTCTTTACAGGAAGCCAAGCTCCAGTACATCAAAACCTGGCAGAACCTGCCCAACTATGGGCAAACGCTGTTCGTGGTAATGTTCATGGGACACCACAATCATATATCAGTATATATATAAAGACGGGGTAGTAGGTTTAATATTGTCAGATAATATTTCAAATTTAATTAATTTATAAGAGTGATCCATATTATGTTAGCAACAAAATAAGATGGCTTCACATCATCCCATACATATTTCACACAAACCAACAACAAATATAATAAAAGTCTTTTACCACTCCCCTTGTCTTATTTATACTATGGCCGTCTATGTGTCTCTAGCTATACTTGCTTAATATTTATTTATAAGGGAAGGAACGGTTTCATAGGGTAGGTTAAGTGAGTTTTGAAGATACCTACTAAAGCACACACACAATCCCGCACATTTACATGTACCTACAGTAAAAAACAAACGCAGGAATTAATGTATTTTTATTGGTGTAATTTATTTAATCGTTTATATTCTTAACGCTTCGAAGAATTTGGCTCAAAGAACCGATGTCTGTAGAGGAAGAAAGGTTCAAGAGTGGCGACCACAGGCTGGCTTGCGTAGTGTTGGACTGTCCTTCACGTGGTAGACGGACGATCTTTCAGGTAGGCGTTGGATGCAAACGGAAAAGAATATATATTTGGGATAGCCTTTGCCCAGTAGTGGACGTCTTCCACTTAAATAATAATAATTTCACAGAACAATTCACACTAATTGTCTAAGCCTCAGACTTGCATTATGTGGACTAACCGACGATATACATACATGTCTAGATACTTAAATATATAGAAAACAACTATGACCTCAGAGAAAACATTCGTGTTCACCACACAGATATCTGGCCGGGCCAGAACTCGAGACTTTAAGTGGCACAGCTAAGCTTTAAGCCGCTGCACCACGGAGGCCATAATTTTGTTATCGACCTTGTCAATAGGCAGCGGTATCACTTACCATCAGGTGAATCTTTCCTTGAAACATTGATTTCAGTTAACCAGGATAGCTGTCCGTCGTTACTAGCTACTACATCTTCGGTACTGTACCTATACCTATTAAAACATTAATAGTTAATGAGAGCTCCTACGCTGTCAATATTATTACGCGATATACGTGGTATAGCGATCCAGTATCACGTAAATGTTGACGGTACTGACGGTCTAGCAATTCTATTTGAAAAAGATTGTGATATGTTATCAATAGTGTGACACCCCCACATTGAAAGTAACGATCAAAGACTACAATGTACATATATACTGTTAGTGATAATCTACTAGCATGAACAAAATAGATCAATAGATTTAGTGTTTGCTTGGTATGGGTTATAAGGGCCTTTAGTGCTCAGAGAATAAAATGTATGTCTAGATAAGTATCACATATAAATGTATGAATAGATATGGGCATATGACCCATATACTTATGTATACATTCATTCTACAAGGTGTCTAAGAATTTATTTAGATACCTTCATATAAATAATCACTCATACATTATACAGATATCCATTCCGACACATACAGAAACGCCTACTAAACTATGTTGATAATCTTATACTTACAGAATTTTAAGTCTTATACAATAATTAATTAACCTTCTATTGTTCCAATTATTTTATACCTAATTTACGTTCATTTTGTTTGATATTTAAAGTGCTTATATGTTAAAATAAAGACGTTTAGGACGTACAGGTTTATTCCTAGTTTGGGGTTCATTGTTAATCTTTGTCCATTGTAAAAAAATGTTACCTAGCAATTATTAGTTAATTATTCAGAATTATCGAACTACCTACCTACATTCCCTGATGTTTCCTAAGAAATCTTGTATTTTTATAATGATTCAGACATAAGTCGGTATAGTAACGAAAGTAAAATACATATTTCACTATGTATTATTCGTAGTAAATAGGCGGATACTTACCGAAACTATGTTATCCACAATACTTGACCCCTCGCTCACACCGCTCAATAGAATAAAAGTACATAAAAAACAAACAAACACGTGAACCCGCCTCACTTCAACAATGCATTATCCAATTTTAACAGTCATTATTTATGGTATTTAGGTTATGCTTGATAATAGAATAGAAAAACATACAAAAGATTGAACAAACAAAACGCGGCAACGTTTCAAACAAACTCCGCGGGTGGCGGGAAAATAATAAGCAAGTAGTTTATTTACCGATTTACGAACGAAAAGATACGTTCGATTTTCAAATTTATAGTCTATGGATTTAAGGTTTTTTATTTTTTATTCTATACGCATGGCCAGTGATTCATACAGGCTACCTATTTATATTGTTGAACGTAAGTGTTATTCGAAATTGAAAGCGATACTAAATCGGATCACGTTGTTATGGTTTGTAAAATACCGATTTGTAGGAAAAAAAAATAACACGCTTATTAATTGTAAAGGCCATAAAAGATGCTACTCAGAATTAGCATTTCCTTTGAGAGAAAAAAACAATTTAACGGTATAGATGCGATTTTAACATTGAACTTTATTTCAAACTGTTGGCATCTGTAATTGAGAAGAATAATTTTGAATTTACTTTTCTAGACAAACTTTGATGAAACTTATATTTTTGCCCGAAAATTAAGGGCGTGTAGCTGTTTACATAAAAAATATACTACTCACATAAATCTGTTTAAATTAACAGAGTATCTGACACAAAATTCTCTTGAACTAAACCAAAATAAAAACACTGGAATTTAATAACTAGCGTCGTCTTCAATTAAAATGTTGTAATGTTGTAAACAAATATGAAAAACAACCTAATTTTCACAACTAGCGCCATCTCCTTTTGACACTTCAAAGTAAATAAAAATACTAAAAACTTGACTTTTCGGGTGGCGAGTTTCATTTTCATTATCTCCGCAATCTTGGTTTCTTTACACTAGATGGCGCTTTAAAAACTAACATAAAATCAATACGAAATAGAGAAATTCTTTTATTTCATTTTTTCATCATCACGTTCTGATAATCTGTTTCTTTAATCTGGTCTTTTGTTCCAATATAGCACGAAAGTCAGCCACCACAAACTTGAAGGTATCACGGCCGTTGCAGGATTATACGCTCGCATCACTTTATTCATAGATATGCCATTCCTACAACTTATAAATGTAGAAAAATAATTGAAGTAATACATCCTTCACATTGAATTATGTTGGAATAGATAATTATAGTTTGCTTATCTTAGGCAACGAGGTATAAACATCAAAATGATCTTAGATTATTATTTTTCAAAAGACAGACTTTGGATTAGATTGCTTTTTCAGGTTCATAAAACATACATAACAAATCTAGATTTGAAAAAAAATCATATTTTTCATTGGGACCTATAATTTATTTCCTAAGCGTATCTAATAGATGCTTACAATTCGTCTTTGCTTTCCCTCTTGTCTATGGTTATCCTTAGGTTTTTCGGCAACCATTCGTCTGTTGCTACTCTAGTCTTTATAAGGTGCTTGTAAACAAGAGCTGAGAGCCTGGCAGTACGCTTCTTGTCACTTGAATCAAAGTCAACCTCATAAAGGCCAAAACGTTCACTGAAATCATAGACTATGTTTTAATTATTTTACTAAACCATAACATTAAGTAAAAATCACTTACAACTAGAGAAAACGCGTTTTAACTAGGAATTCGTATAACAATGCCTCTGTGGCAACCCAACAAAATTGCTGGACTTAACGTTGCATTAGTGGATTTAGGGGGGGCTAGGGAGCTCAAGCCCCTCCTACCCAAAAGCATCTCAGTTATAGCGCTATCATAAAAAGTATTATATTTTACGTTCTGCTCTCACATCATTTTACCTGTCACGCTTTGAAAAGATACACATTGACTCAGCTCTACACTGCATACCTACGCTATAACTTTGTAAAAATAAAGTCATCCAATTAAGTGACTATTATTAAGGCTTATTCAACATTTATCATATAATGTGGCTTAACAATTTTGGAGAATCTGTTACCTGATACCAGCAGTCCATTCCACATTATCCATCAAGCTCCAAGCAGTGTACCCTGAGACCTGACTTCCGTCTTCCAAACCAAGAGCCAATGCAGCCAGATAGTGCCTCATGTTAGAAACCCTGCCTTTATCTTGAAGTCCAGAATCCGTAGACCAACCATGCTCAGTTATAATGATGTTAGGATAATCGTACTGCTTGTTTAAGTGGATTAATGCTTTGTATAATCCGTAGGGGGCGCTCTGTTGGGATAGAAATAACCACATGGTAACACACATACCGACACAGTTCTGCATTAAGATTGATAAGAGAAGAAAAACAAAAAACAATAATAATCCACATCACGACACACACAATGACTCAGCCATGGATTAGGTATCTGAAGAACTTGTGTCACAGGAACTAAGCAACGATTATTCTTATCTATTTAGTATAATACCATAAACTAAATATCCAAAGACCAAATCCAAAAAACATAATCTAAAGACCAAAAAAATGTTTGTGATGACGAGATGATAATGATGAAAAATTCAAAGTTATATCTGAACATTTAACTATTTTTGTCATATTTAAATACGCTGGTTCGATGTCAACTGGTATGTTTTTGTTCTATTTGTTACTACTGGTGACTTCTGGGACATGATTATTTCCCATTCGTCACTAATAGGACGATGCCAGTGAGTGCAACTGGTTATCCTCTTACCTTTAACCAGCCAGACTTTGCGGGGTGCCATTTGTCTCCAACTGACAATTCCACTGACATATCATCTAACATTGACGGTACTTCGAACTCCTTGTCCGAGTGCTCTACCAAGACTGTGGTGTAGTGATTCATGCCGAGGAAGTCTGCTGAACCTTCGTCAGGGAAATGTAAAACTTTATTTTTTACTCGTACGAAATTATATGTAATTAATATAAAAAATATAAAACACTATACATTTGTACTATTAAAATTTGTCCGAGATACGACATGACTCAATGTAATCTTTTTTTTTACCGATTCCGGCAAAGCAAAAAAAGGTGGGTTATTATACAATGCATTCAATCACACAAAAGAGGTTACGAGGTTAGGTAACGATGTCTTGTGCAGAAACTAGTATGTTTAAATGTTATATCCATATTACAACAAAAAATTACTCTGTAAGATAGAATCTTGTATCGCAAGTTACAAACAACGATATAGTATGTGCACAAGTTACAGCCATATTTACATCTTTCAATCGGATTTTTTTTCCTAACCTGAACCTCTTGCGAAACACCTAGCTTAAAAAAGGGGTTCTTAAAATTAAAATTAATCGACATATGCATGACATATGTCGAAAATGGTCCTAATAGGATTTTTAATTACTTGGCAATTATCGTTATATTTTTGACAATTCACACAAAATATTTTTAAATTATACCCTATGCTAATTATTAGCTATATTATTGTAAAGTTTCATTAAAATCCATTGACTAGTTTTCGCGTGAAAGAGTAACAAACATACATTCATCCATTCACACAAGCTTTCGCGTTTATAATATAGTTATGATTAGGTATAAAGAATTCGTTACCTTTTAATAAATAAATTTCGTTATTGCTAAGTTTCGGTAATCTGGATACACCCAAACCTTGTTCCATTGATTTTTTGTAAACAGTCTCTCGAACTTTCTGCGGGAAATCTCCGTCTTCGGACCATATCGGATTCATATAGAGGCCAATCTATAAAGAACACAATAATACAGTCAAAACTTGTTATAACGTCGGTTACAACGACAGATTGTTGACTACGACACAATGGCGAGGTCCTGGCTACCAGAATCCTACACACAAACTCTTTAAAACATACCGACTATACTATCAATATCCGGTTTCAACTGTATTTTTATTTTTAAATCTTATTAATAAGAATTTTAAACCTTGTATGTTACTTAAATGCATTATCCAAAACTAAAAAATCTTAGTTTTAACATTATTGTTATGGTTAATTTTTATTAACACAAAGATTGAAGTTTTAACTACACTCCATTCCACGAATCAAACCAGCTAGTGAACAAAATATTCGAAGCTCATTTGTCAATGGACACAGTAAGCAGAAGTGAGCAACATTATAAACGAAGTCAGTCTGATTTTAAGAAAACTTTACAAAACATCAAATTCATCAGATACGCGTTAAAATTGTACAAATCTAAATAAGTAGTGTATGTGTTCTGTTATGTGTATATGTTTCGAGTTCTTTTACTATTAATGTAATAATTAATAACAAAATAACTACTTTATCTTGTTATTGTCAGTAACTGCGCAAGATGCAGCTCCCTATAGTCAAGAAATCACAATGGATAGTACTAATGTTACAATTTTTATTGCTTGTAAGGTGTTTTTTTGTTGGGAGTTCAAACAAGTAAAAGTTGAATAAAAACTTGCAGTAAACTCTCGATACAATTCAGCTGCTTCCACATTAGCAGTTTGATTATTCTTTGGATCCGCCCAGTTCACAGCTATTGATATGCCAACCATGCCTACAACGCAAAAACGGTACCTATTAACATTAAAAAAACAACAGCACTTAAAAATTTCTTTAAAAATTTCATTTACTCACAGTAGGAGATTGAAAATGTAAAGTTTGTTGATCTTTTTTTTCAAAGTTAGAAAAGGGTTTATAAAGAAGTAGTTAGCCAAACTAAAGAAAGTACTCATCCAATTTAAAAAAACTTTAACTACTATTTAGAATATAATCTAAAAATTGACACCATGTTACAAAACAGGTTTAACAGAAGGTAGCCACAACTTAAGAAAATAAAAAATATATGGTAGCCACAGGACAAAGCTAGTTATTTATAGTTTTATTCAAAAGCTTACCTTTATTTTTCCTAAATTCCATTTGATACAGTTTGTATACTGATGCGTGAGCTAACAGTACATTTTTGACACACTCATAGTCTTTAATACCGCTCGAACGAATCCCAGGGGCCATACTACCTTCTCCGTAACCTTGCACACAAATTGTATCTGGCTGATTGATTGTTATCCAATATCTTACTCTCTTAGCATATCTTTGAAATACTATTTTCGCGTAATCCTTAAACCATTTGATGGAGGAACTATTAGTCCAGCCTCCTAAGTCTTGCAATTTTTGAGGCAGATCAAAGTGGTATAATGTCACCATTGGTTGTATGTCATATTTCAGAAGTTCGTTTATTAGATTGTCATAGTATTCGAAACCTTTTTCATTTATAACATCTGGAAAACCTAAAAAAGAAGGTCATTAGAGACAAAACAAGTAATTTTTACAGATATGCTTCTTAAAAAAGGTTTTAGTTGCACAATAACAAGAAAAAAATACTATTTCTCAGTCTATGCAGATAAAGTCACGGGGGGTAGATATTTATTAAGCAAAAATTAAATATAAGGGAGCTTGAATGGTTTTGCTCTCTATTTGTGTAGTTTTTACCCCAGATGTAGTTTTTATGGGAATAATAAGTTTGATTTCTGGAGCAAACTCAAAGGTCACACAGACATGGATAGGAACTATTAGTTCATACAAGTCTTACCAGTAGGGAGAACTCTTGGCCAGGAAATAGAGAAACGGTAGAAGTCAACACCAAGTTCTCTACACATCTGTACATCCCGTTTGTAATGATGGTAAGAGTCTGCAGCTATGTCCCCGTTGACACCATCTGTTATTACATGTGGATTGTCGTGGAGATACCTGTCCCATATGCTTTCGCCTTTGCCTGGAATAAGATTTATTAAGACCTGTTTAATTTTAATAAAACAATAACAAAACTGACATTATTAACTACAACAATACATTATTATCAACTCCAGCACTAAGAAATAATCTTGTATCACAGGCAGGGCACTAGTCTGAACTCTGGGCCCCTACAATGGCTGGCGACATTTGTGTTTAGATTATAAGTTCGACTTTTCAATGGCGGCATTAAAAACCAGCAGATTTTTTTTGTAATGTTTGAGTTTGTTTGACCACCATACTGTTGATGAGGGCTTTTTAATGGCCCTTCCCACCCATCCCCACCCTTTTTTTAGCTTACCTTTTTACCTTCACTTCAATATTATGATAGTTACTAGCATTTTTTGGAATCTATACTTTTGAAGGTGGGGAACTTCAACCTTTTGTTGGAAGACCTGGCCTCCTGCCAACTGTGCCCATATGGCAAAGCAGGAATAAATTGCAAGTACTAAGCAATGATAATGAAGAATGAAGCAGGTATAAATGAACTATAGATATACAATGACAAAGAAAATAAAGCAAAACAATGCATCTTGCAAAAGAAATAGCACAAATGTTCTGCTAACAAACATTTATAAAGGCTGTGTCAATAATGATTCATGAGATAGATTCGGCTGACTGAACAACAAAAGGTAGGGAAATTTTATTAATAGAATAACCTTTTCCACTACTTTTTCTACTACTTAAACTAGAGTAATATTAAGATATTTTATGAAAAAAAAAAACAGAAACAGTTGATGAAAAAGGCATGTATTTCTAGTGAAACAATGATACAAATACCAATAACCACTATACCTGTTCCCATCACAGATAATAACAACTTCTTCAAGTTAAATTATGTTTAATTAGTTAGAATTTATGATTGAAAATAAGACATAATAAAGCAACATTCTCATAGCATGTATAAAGTACAACCCTAAATAACTCAAACAAAACTTTATATAACATTCTTACCATCTTTATTCCAAGCTCCTTCCACTTGATAGGCTGATGAGGCGACCCCAAATATGAATTCGTCTGGAAACTTTCTTTCCCTTCTGTCTGTCCATCCTTGCGTACCACATACTGACCTAAACAACCAAAATAACCGTATCACTGATAGCTTTTGTCACATCACAACCACAAAATTACTTAAAAGCATAGAAAACTTAGACTTTAAAGGCAATTTTCGGGTGTTCTTTACCAAAATATAACAAATACAACACTCAATCTCATCATTTCCACATCTCAAAGCAAAACTTCGTATTGTAATGATATAGCAAAAATCCAGCAGGTAAAATTGCTGATAATTAATACGTACAATTATAATTATATCCAATAGATAACATGAGGCGTGTTGATACTACGTAAGATAATGTTTCGCGAGGAAATCTAGTAGGTATCTTTGTTTCGTTCACTGATAGTAATTTTTCCTTATTTTAACTTTATTTGAATTTTGAAAATTGACAGATTCAGCGGGTGTCTGAGGAAATAGGAAAACTGGAGGGAGTGGAATGCGCGGGAATTTAAAAACTGACAGCTTTGACAGCATTATGATCGTTTGTAAAGTTATCTTTTGAAACTTATAAAACGTATAGCAATATAAACTATAATTACACTCATTGGCAAAATTAAGAGAACGGCAAAAAAATCCTGTTCTTGTCAAAGTTAATACTATTAACAACATGTTTTGGACACCTTTTGGACTGATTTTTAAATTAACGAACAAAAAATTAATAAACTTCAATATTATGTAGCCCTTGATAATACATATAATTTTGTCCTAGATCGTTATATTTTGTATTTTTGGATGAGTAGGTAAGATTATTTAAAGCAGTCTTCTTTGGATTCAAAAAGGGCTCTAATAACCAAAAAGCAAAGACAACTTAACAATAACTCTTTGTTGTTATTGTTAAGTTGTCTTTGCTCAGGTCAAAGTCAAAGTCAAAGTCAAAATATTTTTTATTCAAATAGACTTAAAATAAGTACTTTTAAATCGTCATCTTTTTATACTACCACCGGTTCGAAACGCTATTTCTACGGGAAAGAATCCGGCAAGAAACCTCAAAATAATTACAATTTGTAAATAAAATACAGTTACAGTACTGTAATCGTAAACCTAATTTTTCTATAACTTTAAGTTATATAAACCAAACTTTAAATATTTAAGTTGATGACCAAGTCTATATCATAAAATATAAAGACTAAATTACATGAATTACAAATGATGCAATGAATGTTACTTATGAAATATGTGATCGAAAAATATTTATTAATAGTGAAAATAGTAAGTTCATTTTAACCGCGGATCTTCATTGCAATCTTTGCACTTCAACTGTCTATAAGATAAACCTGAGCAGGTAAGTAAAATTACTTCCATATATCTTTATCCTCTACATAATTTTGAATTTTATAGAAAGCCTTCTTCATTAAAACTTGTTTCACATGCTTTTTAAATTTCGTATCTGACATTTCAGTTACATTTTTTGGTATTTTGTTGTAAAAACGAACACAATTTCCAATAAATGTCTTATTAGTTTTTGACAATCTAACTGTAGGGATAATTAATTTATTATTATTTCTAGTATTGATACCGTGGCCTAGCCTTTCAAATTCGTTTAGGTGTTTTCTTACATACATAATACTATCAAAAATATACTGGGATGGTAAGGTGAGTATATCAATTTCTTTGAATAATTGTTTTAATGAGTGTCGCGGCTTTAGGTTATACATAGCTCTTATGGCCCTTTTTTGTAAAATAAAAATAGCATCTATTTCGGCCGCACTACCCCATAGCAGTAAACCATAAGACATAATACTATGAAAATAGGCAAAATTCACCAGTCTAGCCGTGGGTAGATCCGTTAAATTTCTTATTTTCCCTACTGCAAATGCTGCCGAACTTAATTTACGACTAATTGATTATATGTGAGCATATATATAAGATATATAAGGAATGTAGATTTGAGAGTAACACTTGCTTGTTTCCTACAGATGTAAGTGTGAATTTATTTGTTGTATTCAGCCAAAAGTATTCAGCCAAAAGCATAAAGAGGAAAATAAAAACCAATACCTATTACCATTACTATAAGATACCTACTAATAAATATTTTGATTGCTGTAGTTTTATAACAAATAAAGAATTGTGATTTCTTACATAGTTTTCACAACTACCGCTACTCTTGATCTTTAACTTTATTTTAATATTTTATGTGTGTACCTACCATGAGTTTTCCCGTCGATTTCCGCTTGCGATTGCAGTTACAAATTTGTATGAATCTTCGCTTCTAACGGATTTATGAGGAATTAAGATTATCAGGACAAAATCACGGTATTAAGCTATGCTATCTAACGTGTACAGAAATAATCCGAACTCATGGTAGGCACACTGACGTGTAAAAAAACTATACAGACTCATAGTAGACACACTGATGTCAAAACTCAAGACCAAATGATAAATGTTACACAACAAAATGTAGGTACCTAATAAGGTACTTATGATATGTGGACAGGTACTTTACTATACGTGTAGGTATTAAAACATCGGTTTCATTTAACTACTGGGACGAGTAACCAAATAGGTTACGTTCAAAGCACAGACTAGCATTTCTTACTTTATTATATTTAAAAAGGAAACATTATTATAATATGGCGATTTCTAGGACAATTCTATTTTAGGTTACCTTTTTCCCACGTAAAGGTAGTAAGTAATAAATTATGATTTCTCGTTTTATTATTTATTTTTAAAAGGCTGTTTATTTTATTTATATATAATTATTTACCTACCTACCTACCTACCATACCTACTATAACTAAAATTAAACAAAAAAGGTAATCTATAAATACCATGTTTAGCCTGTTTCACCCAACTGATTTTGATCCATTTGTTATGCAAAATAATATCAGAGAGAGAAATATTGACCACTTGAAGTTCTGATAACGGAATAATCCCTCTTTGATGCACAAAAAATAGTACAGTCATGTTGTCTACACTAATATTATAAAGAGGAAAGATTTGTACCTATTTTTGTATGTTTGTAATGAATAGGCTCAAAAAGTACTGGGCCGATTTAAAAAATTCTTTCACCAATACATTCTTCCAATTTGACATAGGCTATATTTCATTTTGAAAAAAATTAGGGATCCTTGGTAAAATTTGAACAATGTAACCGAAGGTGTAGAAAAATGATTCTTAAAATGTCTTTCGTCGAATGCGCTGCCGAAACTATTAGCGATAGAACAAAATGTACAACAATATTGAAGAACATCATAATGTCTACAAAAAACTCCGCGGTAGCATATGTCCAACTATTGTAGTTATGTCACTACAACAACTTTTTAAATTTTAAACATAATGAAAATGCTAACCAAATTCAAACCATGCTATTTATGTATTAATCCTTATCCAAATAAATTATTTTATGGTCAAGACCATTTAACTTCCTATAAAATAGTTTTTAAATTATTTAAATTGGACTTTCCATTCAAAAGATATTACGAGTTTAAAACTTTAAAAAAATATATTCCATTCGGCTACTTATGCGTTGTAGGGCGTCACTCGGGCAGGGGTACGGGTACGACTCACTCGCGCGGTCGGCTCCCTACGTGGTGGATGTACGCGGAATCCATTAAATCCCTCATAAACATGGGGGATAGGATATTTTCCAAAAAGTAAATACACCTATATCTACCCGTACGAAGTCGGGGCGGGCCGCTAGTCATGGATAAAACACAAAGAACTTTAACTTTTTAATAGTGCTTATACTAAAGTCTAGAATTTGTGTCTTCTTATTATATTCGATGCAGGTTCAAGACAGTCGATAGTGTCATTGCACGTACCCTGTGCTTCATTACACAGCTGCAAATTAATGAACGCCACCGTTGATCCTGATTAACAGGTGTTTGCAGTGACGGAACAAAGTGGCAAGTGACCCCCTAAAAATGATTGTGCCCAATCAGCAGTTGTTTTTTGCCAAAATATGAAAATATGCCTGAAAGTTAAGCATGCCTAGGAAAAAGTTACTCCCGACATGAAGAGGTTCAATTAGTTATTCTCGAGGAACACATCAGCTTGGAGATTGGTTTTAGTGAGATATGTTCATGGTTGTCAGATTTATGTTTGTGATATGTTTTCTATTTTTTTGTATTATTATTTGCAATCTGTCCACTGTTTTATCTCCAAATAAAGAAATAAATCCTTAATTAAGTCGAAATACCTTCTTTGATTTTACTAGAAATTAAGAACTTAATAATTATAATGACTACTATTTCCTCTTTGTAACCACATCCGCTCAATTTTCATATTTTTTAAAATTTTCATAAATACTTTTTTTTTTTTCAAGATAAAGCTTTTGAATATGAATGTATACCTCCTCGGTCTATCTTTGTATCAATTCATCGTGAGTTCAGATAAGGACAAGATTGTTATTTAACTGTCTATAAATAGTCAACAAGCAAAGTTCCTAAAACAAGTATTTTGTTACTGTTCGCTGAAATGAAGTTGTATCCCTTGCTGTGGTACGTAAGATTATTGTTCGAATCGTGAGAAAATATCTTTAAAAAAATTGGAAATTAATGCAGACGCTTGCAAACTTGCTTAAATCGTGCTTGGTGCAGTCGCTTAAGGTTGAGATTCTCTGCGTGCCTACTAATAAACTTTATGATGATTAAAATTATTGTAGTAGGTTATAGCTATATGAAGTTAGTTAAGCACCCTGAACCCGCGGCACTTTTTAAAATTCCAACGATAATAATTTTGAAGGCTTATAAAGTTTAGTTGCCCGGCTTGGCTTGCTTTTACGTACTATTTATTTATTTATTAGCCAGTCCGCGGCTTGGCAGTTTAACGATGACATCAATTACCATTAACCGATTTTTTCAATGAACAAGGCATACCATGTTCTATAGTTGACAACTTTTCAAGCGCCTGCGTCAAATAAGCATGATTGAAATAGGTTACTCTACGAACACCTTTAAAAACCCTGTACATTTGAGTGGTTGAATTGATTAAAGATCATAAGTTTTAGATTTTATTTGTATTTATCTTAAGTTTTCGCAATAAATAGTTTTTATAATTGCATTATCTTTAATTTCTTAATACTTCCTGTTGTTTAAGGCTTATTGCCGCAGCCATTGCAGCCAATGCCCTGCCGGCAAAAGACGAAGTCAGGAAGTTTCCTGATGACTTCCTGTTTGGAACTGCCACAGCATCCTATCAGATCGAAGGAGGATGGAACGCCGATGGTAAGATTTATTGTGTCTAAATACATGCTTCAATATTTAATGCGGGTTTTATGGAATAGCCATGACAATAATGGAAGACTAAAGAAATTTTTTGTTTTTGGAATTACCTCTGGGGAAAAAGCGACTCATTATTTTCCAGTGTCCACCAGAAAAGGACAGCGGGAATATTTAAAATATACGGTATAAAATGGATGTATGACGGTTCATAATATATTAAATTGAATAAACTGCTAATAATACTACCTAATATTGCTAATATATACAATAAATAAATAAAAATAAATATTTTGGTTTATCTTGCTTTAAAATTAGCTTTAACTCGCGACTGCGTTCACTTTAATCAGTGTTTACTTTAAAACAAAAATATACTGACAGTCTTATAGAATGCTTGTAGGTATTTATTCCGAATCCATTTAGTCCAGAACAAGTCTAATCTATGTGCTAAATTTAAACAAAATCCAAATTTGTTAAAAATCGGATAAACAAAACCACGTAGAAGGTTCAGACACTTCACGGAAAGTGATCACTAACGTCTATTCACACGTCGACGATTCCCTCGATGTTTAACCTCTTTCCTTATTTTTGTAGAATAATAGAGTTAGGGTTTAGTATTACTTACTTAGTTCTTCGGTACTTTTCTTTTGTAATTGGAAATTGTCAAAATATATTAGATTATCTGCATCTTATACCACTAGTAAATCTAGATATCTCGTCTTTGATAGGTCTTGTTATTGAGTGGCGAGTCAAGATAACATATTCTTCAATCGCCACGGCAATGATAAATATGATTAATATTAATATTTTTTATTAACAGATTTGGATATGTATCTATTTATTACATAACAAACATTGTTCCCTTTTCTCCTTATTGAAGTGGTCTCAGCCGCTGCCTGTGACACATAAGGTCCTAGTTTAAAAACCCGGGTCTAGCATGTTTTTCTGCTATGCATATTTTGTCCTGAGTTATTGAAAGTTTTGTATCTAAGAATATTCTTACTTAATTTAATTGAAAATCTTAAATTAGGATTAAGACCATTTTTTTTTAATTGTCTCACATTAAGAACTAAGTTAATGTAATTAAACATTATCTCTAAATATGACTGTTTCGTTTAGATAAGGGTGAGAGTATTTGGGACCACATGACACACAACCATCCTGATGCTATCAAAGACATGAACAACGGTGACATCGCAGCTGACACCTACAACAACTACAAGAGAGACGTAGAGATGATGAGGGAACTTGGTCTCGATGCTTATCGTTTCTCTCTGTCTTGGTCCCGAATCCTCCCGACCGGAATGTCCAATCAAATCAGCGAAGCAGGAGTCGCTTTTTACAACAATTACATCGATGAAATGCTCAAGTATAACATTGTACCGATGATAACTCTGTACCACTGGGATTTGCCGCAAAAACTTCAAGAGTTAGGAGGATTCACAAACCCTTTGATAGCTGATTGGTACGAAGACTACGCTAGGGTAGTATTCGAAAAATTCGGTGACAGAGTTAAGCACTGGATCACTTTTAATGAGCCAAGAGAAATTTGCTATGAAGGATACGATTTTTACACAAAAGCACCAAGAGTCAACGCTTCTGGTATTGGGGTCTATCTTTGCGCAAAGAACCTGGTAATGGCTCACGCTAAAGCTTACCATCTCTACGATAGTGAATTCCGACCAAAGCAAAACGGTAACGTCGGCATCACAATCAGTGTGAACTGGTTTGGTCCTGCCACGGATTCTGAAGAAGATGAGTACGCAGCTGAAATCACCAGACAAGCTTGGGTATGTTTTAGAGCGGGTGTCTTTTATTTACCAAAACACATTAATACCACAAATCGGAATTATATATAATGCTAATAATGGTTTTTAAAGAATCTGTTTTGAGCAATCCAATAATAGGCAAATGTTTCAAATTTTCATATGATTTTAAACCAAAAAAATGGTACATGTGTCATTGAAATTATTTAACTGTATGATTTGTTACAGTGGGGCTTGTACGCTGAACCAATTTTCGGAAACGAAGGAGGTTTCCCTAAACTGTTAGCAGAAAGAGTTGCGGAGAAGAGCAAAGCCCAAGGTTACATCCGTTCCAGAATGCCTGAGTTTTCTGATGAAGAAAGAGATTTCATCAAAGGGGCCAGTGACTTCTTCGGTGTAAACCACTACAGTGGTGAATTGATAACTGGAGAAGATAATGGGGCAGTACCTCATACTTTCCTTAATGATATCGGTTTTGAGGTTCTTGAACAAGATCTGCCTACTGCTGCTTCGAGCTGGCTAAAGGTAAACTAATTGAAATGAACATTTTATAAGTTATGGGAAAAATCTAATTTTGTTACAAAATGTAAGCTGGATCCTAGGATTACAATCTCTTACCATAAAAAACAAAAAAAGTTACTTACTTTTGAAACTTACTTTACTTACTTTTTTAGCTGTTGTATTTTACTTCAACTCAAGAAAAAGAATTATTACGCAAGATTTGAGTCCATAACTTTTGTTACAGCTATTCCCAAACAGCATTTACAATGTGTTAACAGACCTCAATGTGAGATATAACAACCAAGTCTTCTACATCACAGAGAATGGTTGGTCCATTCACCCTGGTGATCCCTTGGCTGACGATGACAGGATTACGTACTTAAGAGCCGCCTGGGAGAGTGCCTTGAATACGTTAGATGCTGGAGTTGATCTTCGAGGGTATATGGCCTGGAGCTTAATGGACAACTTTGAATGGATGGAAGGCTATACGTAAGTTCGTTAGAGCATCTCAAAAGAAGGTTTCTACGGCTGAATTAGATTAGAGATTAGTTTATGATTATAAATAAATTTATTATAAAAGATAAATGTTTTCTGCATGTTAGTGGGTTGTTAGAAAACTTTTATGTTTATCAAAAATTGTCAGGAAATTTTCAAACACTTTTTACGAATTATGAAAAAAATTAGAATATGTTTTAAGACATGCACTAAGATAATGTCTAGGCTGAGAAAGAAATTACATCCAGGCAGCTTTACCCTATGGAGAAAATCCTCTCAAACGTTTTTTGTTTTAGTGAGAGGTTTGGACTATACGAAGTGGACTTCGAGGACGACGGGCGCAAACGCACGGCCAGAAAGTCAGCCCTGGTGTACAAACAACTCATCAAAACTAGATTCATCGACTATGAATACAATCCCGAAGACTTCACAATTACTATTGATGAGGGACATTAAAACAATCAATAGAACAATGACAATGAATTTATCTTTAAGGACATGATATTAAATTTTTTGAATGATAATATTTGTTTTATTATTTTTATACCTACTTCCCAATAGCTATTTCTAGGGTTGGATTTTTCAATCTTTTCCCGGAGCGCCTACCCCTTACTACTTACTTACTTTTAGACCCTTGAAAATAGCACAAGAAAATTCTGTAACGTTGCTTCGATAGAAAAAGCTGTATTAAATTTTGCTGATATACAAGAAAAGACAATAATTTAATAAAATTCTTACTGACGCTTCCGTTCCCGCCAAGTAACTATCTGAAATCGTTTTCCAACCATAGACAATTTCGTGTAATGTTTGAAAGATGGCCGGGTTTGTCTATGGATTCAAAAAAGGTTCGAAAACCAAAAAGGTATTACTCTATTGTTATTATAAGTTGTGTTTGCTTAGGAAAATAAGTAATGCAGTTTTGAGAGCCCTGGATTTGAACCCCGGATCGGGCGCATTTGTTGAACATGAACATTCCACTTGTTTCATAAATAAGAATGAATTTATTTATGAACTTGTACCAAGCCTTAAGCTTAAAGCCTAAAACTTAGTTTGTTTTTATTATCCTTTAATACATGATAGATACCTATTATTATTTTATTGCTTTTGTTTTATAACAAACATAAAGATTAATAATAATAATTTGTTTATTTCACTTCAAAATACAGTTTTTCCATTTGCCGTTAATGGAGGCGTTCTTTTCAGTACAAAAATACCTCTGTCAGAAGGTCTCGCTCTTACATATCTATAACTCAAATGTATAATTTAAAGAAAACGATATTAACATATACTAAACTTATGTGAAAGAAAGATAGAGAAAAGAAATGATTAATTACCCAAATTGTTGTCACCACAACTAATACACTTGATCTTTGACTTTATTTGAATCTTATTTATCAGATGTCAAAACGTTCAAGATCAAATGATAAATGTTACACAACATAATGTATGTAGGCACCTAATAACGTACTTATGTGGTGTGGACAGGTGAACTGTACGCGTAGGTATCAAAACATAGTTAACATTTAAGGATTATAGGTTACTTTCAAAGTACAGACTAGCACTTCTTGTCAAAAAATAAGTCGCGTGAGAAACATTATTATGTGGTGATTCCCAGGACGTTTGTATTTTAAGTTACCTATTTTCCCGAGTAAAAGTAGTACTAAATTGTGATTAAGTTTGCTCATTTTTGTTGTAAATTTTTACCTTTTTTTGTGCGTGGGGAAATCCTCATGCATCTTCTTCTGCCCAATCAATTTTAATCCTTTAGATATGTAAATAATATCAGAGAGATAAATATTGACTTTGATGCAGAAAAAATAGTACAGTCAGGATGTCATGCATAAAAACAAAAGACTTCAACTTTTTAATAGTGCTTATACTAAAGTCTAGAATTTGTTTCTTCTGATTATATCCGATGTGGGTTCCAAGACAGCCGACAGAATTAGTAGAAACGTCCATGCACGAAGTATGTGCTTCATTACACAGCACTGTTAAGTACGCCACTGTTAATCCTGATTGCTGAACAGGTGTTGCTGACGTTGCAGTGATGGAACAAAGTGGCAGGTGTTCCCTAAAAATTATTATTGATTTTGGCCAAAATATGAAAATATGGCTGAAAGTTGAGCATGCCTAGGAAAAAGTTACTCTCGACATGAAGAGGTTCAAGTAATAATTCTCGAGGAACACATCATCTGAAATCCTTAACTAAGTCGAAATACGTTCTTGCTTTTACTAGAATGTAAGAACATTATAATTAAAAAAACTACTTTATCCTCTTTGTAATCTCACCCGCTCAATTTCCTTAAGTTTTATGATTTTCTTCTGAAAATTATTATATTTTTTTTTAAAATACAACTTTTGTAAATGAATGTTTACCTCCTCGGTCTATCTTTGAATCAATTCATCGTGAATTCAGATAAGGACAAGATTGTTATTCGACTGTATATAAAAGTTAATAAGCAAAGTTACTACAAGTGGTTTGTTACTGTTCGCTGATGTTGTCGAAATGAAGTTGTTTCTCTTGCTGTGGCACGTAAGATTATTGCACGAATCGTGAGAAAATATAGTAAAAAATGCAATACTTTAAGCAATGACCATTATTTTAGACGCTTGTTACCGTCGTTTGTCACATAAGGTTATAATAAACATCATGATTCTTATGTCCATATCCTTTAAAAGTGCCGTAGGTTCAGGTTGCTTAATAAAACCTCTTATAGCTTGGCAGAAATTGGATTTCATTGATTTTTCATACTACGAACCTTTATTAGCTTGTCTCGCGGCCTGGCAGTTTAACGATGACATCAATAACCACTAACCCATTTTTTAAAATGAACAAGACATAAAATGTTCCATATTTGACAACTTTTCCGGCGTCAGAGTCAAATAAGCCTGATTGAAAAAGTTTATCTATAAACAACTTTGTAAACCCTGTTTGTAGATTTGAATGATTTAATTAATTGAAGATTTTGAAAACTTCTGATTCGACAACTTAAGATAAATACAAATAAAATCTAAAATTTGATCTAATTTGAGGTTATTTTAAGATTTTAAGATATTATTAATAAAAGTTTCCATAATTGCACGATCTTTATTTTCTTAATACTTCCTGTCGTTTAAGGCTTATTGCCGCAGCCATTGCAGCCAATGCCTTGCCGACAAAAGACGAAGTCAGGAAGTTCCCTGATGACTTTCTGTTTGGAACTGCCACAGCATCTTACCAGATCGAAGGAGGATGGAACGCTGACGGTAGGAAATATTAAATTATAAATTAGTATGAGATTTAATGTCGATTATTAATAAGTGTTTCAATATGTAATGCGGGTTTTGCGGAATAGCCATGAAATTAAAATCAATAGTGGGCGACTAGAACATTTTTGGTTTTATAATCCACCCCTGGGGGAAAAGCGACTAATTAATTATTACTAAACTAATTAATGTTCTAATCCGTCTAATCCTCCAAAAAGGACTGAGTATGCATTGCCTCAATCAATTAAACTACATTGTGTCTACCACGAGTTCGGATTATTTTTCTACATTTCAAATAGCGTAGCTTACTGCACTGATTTTGTACAAAGAAACATAATTCCTTATCGGATTGATGAGGAATTACGAAATCAGAAGCGCTTTGCAAAGATTCATACAAATTTGTTACTACAGTCGCAAGCGGCAAACAAGACAAACTCATGGTAGACACACCCATCGGATAGGGTTGGTCTGGCACACAGTTTATTCTTATGAGATAGGCATTTACTATGACTGCTACTTTTGTGTTTACTTTTGAAAAAAAAAGATACTGATACTCGTATGATAGAATGCATGTAGTTATTCATTCCGAATACAGTTAGTGCAGTACATGTCTAATCTGAGTGCTAAATTTAATCAAAATCCAAATTTAGATAACGATTTGGACAAACAACCAGACGTAGACGAACACTCAATGAAAATTGATCACTGCTGCCTATTGACACCTCGACTATGCCCTGTTTAACCTCTTTCCTTATTTTTGTAGAATAATAATTTTTAATATAATTATTTTTCTACATTTCAAATAGCGTAGCTTACTGCACTGATTTTGTACAAAGAAACATAATTCCTTATCGGATTGATGAGGAATTACGAAATCAGAAGCGCTTTGCAAAGATTCATACAAATTTGTTACTACAGTCGCAAGCGGCAAACACTGGCAAAACTCATGGTAGACACACCCATCGGATAGGGTTGGTCTGGCACACAGTTTATTCTTATGAGATAGGCATTTACTATGACTGCTACTTTTGTGTTTACTTTTGAAAAAAAAAGATACTGATACTCGTATGATAGAATGCATGTAGTTATTCATTCCGAATACAGTTAGTGCAGTACATGTCTAATCTGAGTGCTAAATTTAATCAAAATCCAAATTTAGATAACGATTTGGACAAACAACCAGACGTAGACGAACACTCAATGAAAATTGATCACTGCTGCCTATTGACACCTCGACTATGCCCTGTTTAACCTCTTTCCTTATTTTTGTAGAATAATTACAATAATAGTTTAAGTGATCTGCAGTTCTTTTCCAATGTACCTATGGGAAATCGTCAAGATATTTTTAGATTATCTGCATCAGTTACCTACTAGTTAATCTAGATATCTGGTTTGGTAGGTCTAGTTATTGAGTGGCGAATCAAGATAATATATTTTTCAATCGCCACTGGCAATGATACGTCTATCAAACCTCTTAATAAAAATCTTTTTATTAATACTAGATGTGTATGTTCCTATTTATTACAAAATGTACTTAAGTTACCCTTCTCTTCATGGTGCAGTGATCTCAGCCGGTGCCTGTGTATGACACGTAAGATATCCTAGCTTCGAATCCCGCTTGTTTTTCTTTGATGAATATTTTGCCATGAGGTATTGAAAGTTTGCGATTCAAGAATGTTATTTATGTTTATCGTTTCTAAGTAGCTACGATAAACATAAAAAATATTCTTCAATATTGTTAATTAACGACAGCACAAAAATTATGTTGGGACATTAAGAACTAAGTAAATGTAATTAAACATTTTCGCTTAATATGACTGTTTCGTTTAGATAAGGGTGAAAATATTTGGGACCACATGACACACAACCATCCTGATGCTATCAAAGACATGAGCAACGGTGACATCGCAGCTGACACCTACAACAACTACAAGAGAGATGTAGATATGATGAGGGAACTTGGTCTCAATGCTTATCGTTTCTCTCTGTCTTGGTCCCGAATCCTCCCGACCGGAATTTCCAATCAAATCAGCGAAGCAGGAGTCGCTTTTTACAACAATTACATCGATGAAATGCTCAAGTATAACATTGTACCGATGATAACTCTGTACCACTGGGATTTGCCGCAAAAACTTCAAGAGTTAGGAGGATTCACAAACCCTTTGATAGCTGATTGGTACGAAGACTACGCTAGGGTAGTATTCGAAAAATTCGGTGACAGAGTTAAACACTGGATCACTTTTAATGAGCCAAATGAAATTTGCTATGAAGGATACGATTTTTACTCAAAAGCACCAAGAGTCAACGCTTCTGGTATTGGGGTCTATCTTTGTGCAAAGAACCTGGTAATGGCTCACGCTAAAGCTTACCATCTCTACGATAGTGAATTCCGACCAACGCAAAACGGTAACGTCGGCATCACAATCAGTGTGAACTGGTCTGGTCCTGCAACGGATTCTGAAGAAGATGAGTATGCAGCTGAAATCACCAGACAAGCTTGGGTATGTTTTAGAGCGGGTATCTCTTATTTGCCATACCATATTATAATTCTAATAATGCTATCTAAAGAACCTGATTTGAGCAATCCAATAGAAGGTAAACTTTTAATATGGTTTTATCCAAAATATTTGAGTATCTTTTTCACCCTATATTCGTAAGACATGCCAAACATTTTATTTCGAAATTCCAGCACGGCTTTAAGAAAGGACGCTCCGTGAAAACTAATTTAACGGTATTTCTATCATATCTGTCGAAAGAAAAGATGCAGGCAAACTGTATACTGTATACACAGATTTCTCTAGTGCCTTCGATATAGTACCTATACCATGAGCTGCTTTTGAAGGAAATGGAATATATTGGCATACATGGTGAAATTATAGTCTGGTTTCAATCTTATTTACGTTACGTGACGGTGGCGGTGTAGCTCAGGGATCACGTCTAGGTTCAACTTTGTTTTCTCTGTTTATCAATGACATCACACGGATGCCATTAGATATAGATCTTCTTCAAAGAGACATAAATAACATAGCTTAATGGTGTGTAGATAATTTAATGAGTTTGAACGCGACTAAATGCTTTTTCATTAAATATACAAAAAAAAAACACACATTCGTCTTTTATAACGCATTGTACTAACCCAAGTACATTCAATCAGGAATATTGGTGTCAAATACATAGTTTGACCTCACAGAAAATCGAAAACATCCAGGTTAGTTTTACCAGATCCTTAGTATATGTAAATAAGACTGGCTTTTTCGGAATGTTATCCCTACGAGATCGAGAAGTTAATAAGCTTTTTTCTTGTATAAAGTCATTAACGGTCCAATAAACTGTGAGGAGATTTTAGAGAATGCTAGAATCAGTATTTCTTCTCATTACACAAGGATCAGTGGTATTTTCAGGACATATATGTAGGACACAATGAGGTCAGTGGTCGAATTGTTGATTTGGATATATTCAGCAATTCCATTCTTTTTTTGGATCTACTAGCGTGCTTTAATTTAGTTTAGTCCTCTTAAGTTGTATATTTTTTTCTAAGATTTGATTGCTGTAATTGTTGTTGCTGGTCTTCTATATTGAATGCTGTATAATTGGTAGATATATCAGAATTTCTTTAACTGTATGTTTTGTTACAGTGGGGCTTGTACGCTGAACCAATTTTCGGAAACGAAGGAGGATTCCCTAAGTTATTAGTGGAAAGAGTTGCAGAGAAGAGCAAAGCCCAAGGTTACATCCGTTCCAGAATGCCTGAGTTTTCTGATGAAGAAAGAGATTTCATCAAAGGTTCCAGTGACTTTTTCGGTGTAAACCACTACATTGGTGAATTGATAACTGGAGAAGGTAATGGGGCAGCGCCTCATACTTTCCTTAATGATATTGGTTTTAAGGTTCTGGAACAAGATCTGCCTACTGGTGCTTCGAGCTGGCTAAAGGTAAACTCTAATAGAAATCGACACTTTATAATTTATGGGAAAAATATCATTTGCTCTCCAATTTGTAGAATTTATATATCTGCTTTTTATCACAAAAGGTAGGCTGTGTTCTTCCTTAGATTGAAATCTCCTACCATAAAAACTAAAATAGTTACTTACTTTTGAAATATTTAACACTTAGTTGTTGTATTGTACTTAAACTCAAGAAGAAGTATTATTACGCAAGATTTGAATCCATGACTTTTATTACAGCTATTCCCAAACAGCATTTACAATGCGTTAACAGACCTCAATGAGAGATATAACAACCAAGTCTTCTATATCACAGAGAATGGTTGGTCCATTCACCCTGGTGATCCCTTAGCTGATGATGACAGGATTACGTACTATAGAGCCGCCTGGGAGAGCGTCTTGAATACGTTAGATGCTGGAGTTGATCTTCGAGGGTATATGGCCTGGAGCTTAATGGACAACTTTGAATGGATGGAAGGCTATACGTAAGTTCGTTAGAGCATCTCAAAAGTAGGTTTCTACGGCTGAATGAGATTATAGATTGTAAAAGAGAAATGTTTTCTGCTTGTTAGTGGGTTGTTAGAAAACTTTTGTTATGTTTATACTAAAATCAACTTTTTGATGTTGCATCAAACTGCAGAAAAATATTCACTTTTTACACTTTTTACGAATTACGAAAACCTTTTTTGTATATGATAGAATATGTGGGAAAACATGCACTGAGATAATGTCTAGGTTGAGAAAGAAATTTCATCCAAGTAGCTTTACCCTGAGGGGCAAATCCTCTCAAATGTTTTTTGTTTTTAGTGAGAGGTTTGGACTATACGAAGTGGACTTCGAGGACCCCGGGCGCAAACGCACGGCCAGGAAGTCAGCACTAGTGTACAAACAACTCATCAAAACTAGATACATCGACTATGAATACAATCCCGAAAACTTCACCATTACTATTGATGAGGGACATTAAAACAATCAATAGAATTTAGCTTTAAGGACATGATATTAAATTATTTGAATGATAATATTTGTTTTATTATTTTATACCTACCTACTTTCCAATAGCTATTTTATATGGTAGGATTTCCAATTTTTTCCTCCGAGTTCCACGGGATTTGTGTTCGTCAAGTACTACGTATCGTGAAGTTAAAGAAAAAGCTGTTTACTTGTTCAATTCAATTAAATTCTTATTTTATGGCGACTATCGTATTGGACGACAACTAAGGCAATGTCACGTGATGAGAACAAACAATGTTATAAGTTAGAAAATGATCGGTGTTCTGACTTGTGATCAGTTGCCGAATCTGTAACAATATAAACAACAATTATTTACATTATAAGGACATCACATCGACAACACAAGGACAGCACAGAAACTTCACAATTTTTATATTATTGGATTTTATAAACATAATAATTTACTTGACGAACTTTGTATGAGACATAGACAACAAATAGTTAAGATTGACGGGACGAGGGATGCTTTTGGGTAAATAGTAATAAAAGGGAAATTTTTAAATTAGTGCAAGTAAAAAAAATTGTTTCAGAGACTTCCGCTAGACCACACTCGCACAGAGAATGATCCCTCACCCTAATTTTGGCGAGAAACACAGGGGAACACACATGACCTAGTCTGAGACGGACAATAGTTGAGGTTGCAATTTTATCTCCATTAGGGTACTTGAAAAACGAAGGCTTAAGTGGAATCTCAGGTTGTAGGCTGCCATAGTGTTTCCCTTTGACAGTTCTTGACCTCTGCCACAGGTCATTCCAGCACTTGTCTAACTTTGGTTTTGCAAGGGAGCGTAGGTCCCTGGAAACATATTTGAAATGACAAGACGATCCTGCTTGGATGGCTTATTTTGCAAACATATCTGCATATTCATTTCCTGATATACCACAATGTCCAGGAATCCAGGCTAAGACTACATCAAGGCCGAGGGAATAGCACCTGTGTAATATGTCTCTAATTTTTACAGTTATAAAGAAATTATCGTGACTTCTAAACGGGAATTTTATTAAGTCCTGCAAACAACTTTGGGCATCCGAAAAAATTATAGATCTTCTAATTTTGTGAGATTCAACGAATGAGACAGCTTCCAATAGTGCAATAGCTTCGCCAGTGAATACCGAGGAAAATGGCGGGCTTTTGTAATTTAGAACAATTTTTAATTTAGGTATCCAGATTGCCGAACCAACATTACCACCTTCAGAAATTTTGGATGTACAGTAAAAATAGGCAACCAGTCGTTCCAGTCTTTGTTAAAAATATCAATAAAGCAAGCATCAGCTTCAGGTTGATCCTTATAAATGCCAAAATTAAGAATTACCCTAGGTGTATAAATCAAAGCTTCAAAGTTACTGTTGAATATCGGGTTTTTTGGGAATTCATAAACATCATGTTGAAGCCGCTTAATTTCATTAAACTTTTAACCAGACATGGAAGATCTTTATAGGACCAGTAGTCCGAGGTTGATTTGGTTTGCGATATTCTATCTAGAATGCCAAAAATTTGGTGATCTGGATATTGGACAATATTATACAAAAACCGATCAGCCAAATATTGTCTCCTTTATGTAAGAGGGGGGTCGACACATTCCACCTGTAGGGCGTTTACAGGAGATGACTTCATAGCACCAGTGATGATACGCAGACATCTTGAGTGTACACGGTCTAATTTATACAATGTTGTCCTGTTGCAGGGTTCCAGTAACAGTGAACCATAGTCAAAGTGACTTCTAAGGCGTTATATAGCAACTTTTGGCTGTAAGGATGAGATCCTCACCAAACTCCCGAAAGGGAACGCAAGATGTTAAGATTCTTTTCACACTTATTGACTATATAGTTTATGTGACTCACGCCAGATAATCTGGTATCTAATATTAAGCCTAAAAATTTCACATTATCTTTTATTTCCAAAGGATGTTCATCTATATACAAATTAAGCTGTGGTACTGTTCTCTTTCGGGTAAAAATAACAGCAATACTTTTAGCACAAGATAAAGAAAGTCCATGTTCAATTAACCAAACGTTCAGATAGTGAAGGGCGCGATTCAGGCGGTTCTCCGCTTCTTCCGAGGATTTTGATGGGTAATACAGAACAATGTCATCAGCATATTGTAGGATTTTGCAAAAGGAAGTAACAGATTTTTCAAGGTCAGAGGTATAAAGATTGTAAAGGAGAGGACTAAGGACGGACCCTTGAGGTAATCCCTTTCAGACAAATCTGGGAGGGTGTGGGGAGCCACGGATGGAAATGGACCTTCCAATGAAGAGGTTACATATAACAAGATAATCCTAGCAGGGATACTAAGATTGAGCATTTTCTGCCTGAGTAACTCTAGAACAACGTTGTCATATGCGGAGGATATGTCAAGGAATACACTAGTGACATTATGGTTATGGGAAAAGGCTAGACGAATTTCGGAGGTAAATCAGACTATCAATAGTAGCAAAAAAAAAGAAACTAGTAATTTACGTAACATGTTTTATAAAGATACCGTTGCAAAGCAACCAATTGATATTTGTAATTTATTTTCAAATTTTTCGGCTCAGTTTCAACCGACTAGTATTGATGATAACTTTGATGTAACGAACATTCCAGATTTTAATCACAATTCTGACCTAATTATCAATAATGTTGTTACCACCAAAAATGAAATTCTTAAAGAATTACACTCACTAGATGTAACAAAGGGTCCAGGATTGGATATGATCCCTCCATCTTTTTTAAAGCCGTAGCTTCCTCTATTCATCACCCTTTACATTACATATTTAATCGATGCTTACAAGAAGGTATTTTCCCAGAATCTATCAAATCCGCACGTATTGTTCCAGTACATAAGGAATGACCAAAAGATAACATTGAAAAATACCGTCCCATTTCAATACTTTCGAGAGATTAGTTCACAATTTTATTTATCCCTTGCTACATAATATAATTATGTTGCAACAGCACGTTTTTGTCAAAAAACGCTCAACTACCACTAACTTACTGACTTGTACTACACACTTGTTTGAAAACTTAGATAATAATGAGCAAACTGATAGTATTTATACAGACTTCCAAAAAGCATTTGATAGGGTAGACCATAGAATACTCTTAGAAAAGCTAGCTTATAATGGTATTAAAGGAAATTTGTGGCGCTGGTACAAGTCCTACGTTGTAAATCGTAAGCAAAAGGTAGTAATAGATAATTTCGAGTCTGAGCTCATCCATGTAACGTCTGGCGTGCCTCAGGGCTCCATTATGGGCCCACTGTTGTTTACATTATTTATTAATGATATTCATAAATGTTTCAAATTCAGTAATTTCCTCCTTTACGCCGATGACCTGAAAATGTATCATTCAATAAACTGTTCTGAAGATCACGATCGTTTTCAACAAGATTTAGACCGATTCACAACTTATTGCTATACTAATAAACTTCATCTTAACTTAAATAAATGTAAATCCATAACTTTTACCAAAAAGAAAAACCCTAGTATTCGGCCTTATCAACTTTGTGGAACGTATCTTAAGAGAGTTGATACAATACGTGATCTTGGAATTATTTTGGACTCTACACTTCACCTTGATAATCATATAGAAATTATTCTTGATAAAGCTTTTAAAATGTATGGTTTCATGAGATCAAGCACACAATTTAATCGGCCATCAACATTTATTCATGTATATAGGTCTCTGATTCGTTCTCAACTTGATTATGCGGTTCCCGTATGGAATCCTCTATATCAAAAATATATAACTCAGCTTGAATCTGTACAAAAGAAGTTCTTGCGCACTGTACATTATAAATTCTATAAAAGTCAAATCCCTTATAAAGATCTGTTAAAAAAATACAACTCAAGTCAAGAAGCTTGCAATTACACGCAATGCTACTTTACGACTTGTGTCGCAATAAATTCGATTGTATGCCTCTTGTTAATAAGTTAACTTACAAAGTACCTGTTAGAAGTCACTGTCGCAAAGATTGTAAACTATTTGCTACTCCTCCTGTTCGCACTAACGCTGGCAAACGTTCGCCGTTATATAGATTAGTTGAAATATATAATTTGTACTTCAACTCTGTTGACATGATAAATCATTAAGCGTAGGTATGTTCAAATGCAATGTTTTAAAGATTTTAAATACTTTAGAAATTTAGTAGAATACTCTCTACCTATAATCTAGTTAAAGCTATAAAAACCATCATACCTTTTTTCTTTTTTTTTCTGCTTTCACAACCAACTTATGTATTTACGTGTAAATATAATAAATATCCCTCTATATCAAACCTGTGATTAACGTGATTTACTTACAGTATCTATCGCATTATGAATAATCTGCTATGTTTTTACTTTCTTTTCACTCACATTCAATTAAATACTTTATCTGTGGTTAACGATGTTGGTGGCATGATGAGTAAATTGTTAGTTTTAAGATATTTTACAACTAAAAATTTTGTCCACTGTTTGTTGACCTCAATAAATAAAAAATAAAAAATTACTGAGAGCTGTACCATTTTGGGATGGAAGGGTAGGTGAGTTTATGATTTCATTATGAGCAGCCACATCATATGACTTACCCAAAGGCTTGTGCGGTTTGCGTTGCAAAGTCACAGTTTTTATAGGAAGTATTAGGGGCAGGATGGGAACAGGAGCATGTGGAAGTTGGGCCGGATTTTGTAGGTAAGGCAGTTGATTTGAGAACCTCACTTAAAGGTTTTCGGACGGATAGGAATCTTTGGGATGCCTCTATGTATGAAATGCTATCATGTCTAGAGTGTTCTGGCCATTTTTTGTTTGTAGCAAAATTATTGCCCGAACAATGTACACAGGTAGCAGTGTCTTCAGTAACGTAGCATGTCTCTCCAGAGTGGGTTTTGCTACATTTGTAGCAGACTAGCTTACATCTACACTGTGATTTTATGTGTCCAAACTTAAAACATTGAAGGCACTGTATTTGTCGGCAGCTGATAGGTCTCTACATCAAGAACAGCATGGTAACAATGTTATAACCACAGTTTGGGTAGGAACCCAAACCGGGGAGCCATCTACAAAGGTTTTTCTATTCTGCGGGCCTTGATAACAGGTCCACAGTTTGAAGAGAAGGTCATGCCATTTATAAGATCCTCCATTGACCAGTCTGTAGGGATTCTACGAACAACACCTGTTCTTGTAATGAGATATTGCGGGATAACCGCTACATGTTCATTTTTAGGATAGGGTTTTGGATAAAGCTGTTTGCAGACTCAAATTTTGCGAATTCTACCGAAACCCTATTACGACCGACAAGTTTAACTACACCAGATTTTATGGCCTCAACCTTGTTCTTCGAACTTCGGGTGTGGGATAGTAGTTCCTGAAGATTTATCCGCTTCAGAGCGAGTTATGTAAATCACGAAAGGCCCTTGATCTATACTTTCGTATCTCAACTCTGGGTTTTCCACAAATGCCGGACACGTGTAAACATGCAGCATTGAAGCAGCTGGGTCGGACAGAGTTTTTTTGGGGACAATAGAAACGTCCTCACTAGCCGGCCGTTTTCTATTCTCCGAGGATTGAGAGGTAAACATGGGAGGGGATGACATAACTAAATCTACATCACCTTCGTCCGGGGGATCCGGTGGATCCGGCGGTCTCCTATCCATAACTGCTAACACAGCACACCACTTACCAGGATTAGTTTTATACCACCACCACTATGAATAAAATAAATAGTTTATAGATCAAGGCAACTACTCAAGTTTTCACTAAATAACCTCGCGAACACGTGTGTCTAACAACAACGCTAATGGCAACGCTGTTTACTTGTTTTATTTTCAAAAGTCATAGAGTAGCGCGCTGTGCTAGGGGTACACAGGGATTTTTTTTGTTACAACACAAAAAAACACTTTTCTCGTGATGAATGAACTATTTTACACACCTACAAGTTTGTACGGAACCCTCGGTGTACGAGTCCAACTTGCACTTGACTAGTTTTTATTTTTAAGATGCACTTCGATTTTTAATAAAGTTTGTTCAAAAATTTTATAAAGGTTGGTCAACAATTTTGCTATCTTAGTTTTTGATGATTCGAGCTCATAGCATCTCATACGAATGAACTATGTAACACAAATCATTTACAAATGGATGGCTCAAAAGACTCTGAGTCCAGGCCAAAGAGCAATTTAAAAATTAAGGAACGGAATTCAAAAGATTTGAGTGTATGAAACATTGTAACGAACTTTCAAATAATCAACTATGTTTAAATGTATTAATTTATTTAAATCTTTTTATCTTAGATCTTAAGACTACTAATTTGCAAACAAATATAAAAAAGTTGCTATTTTGAAACCCATGAAGCTGTCACTGTTTGACATGACAACATTCAATTGCGTTTGTGTGTGTGTGTGTACATGAGATACCAACCAACCAAACCGCAAGCAGATCTGTGATTCAAGAAATAATTACTCATCACTGAAAAATGATTTGTTTTTGAATTAATTTCCTTGCGGATTCAAACGTTAATACGGACCAAATGTTTTGATAATTTGTTCTAAGTGCAGTGATTGGACACCAGAATGCAGAGGCGTAGAGGTCCCAACTTTACATATGTTTCCAGCTGCGTAAAGTATATGATTTTCGTGCTAAATTTCATATTTTGGGTAAGTATTTACACTCGAATCCATTCCTTGTTTATTTTCTTAGAATTTAAAAGACTAACATGGTGTTTCAAGTCAGAATCGGAGACGCAAAAGTGATAATTTACTGGTGATGTTAGATTCATTGTTTCGTTAGTTTTTTTCTCATGAGTGGTGTTATAGTGTTGTAAATATCATTATGGACAGTAATTCTGTGTGGATCTAGTCACATCCGTTAGTGATACGATCATCAGTGTCCCTCCCCTTTGTAATACTTATATAAAACAAAAGGAAGTTAGGTTTTTCCTATTTACAACATTTTATTTTATGATTAACATCTTTCTTATAATATGTTGAATCTGGGCTCCTTCTTGAATTAATGTTTAAATGTACGGAATGTATTTTGTAGTTCATGAAAATCAACATAAATATTTATTTTCTAGATTGAAAATAAAAATAAGTTTAATCCAAAATTATTTATTGATTGTTTGAGGAACAAACAAACAGTGTTTATATTTCTGACTCATTAATCCAAAAAATATATTTTAGTCTGTTGTTATTTAACTACAAAAAATGTGGTTAAACCAGTGGGTTACTAAAGAAAATCAATAAAAAATCCAGTCACCTTAAAAACTGGATGACACAAAACTTAGGCAACATACCTAACATCAAATTTTAAAATGTTTCCTCAAACTATAAAAATACAAATCATTACACTCTTACTTATTATTGTTAGTATGAAAGTAACTTGTCTTTTTTACTTTTATGCTGAAGCAACTGAAACAATTTTGATGAACTCATGTCATAGAGATAGGTGATTCTTTTAATATTGATTTATTTAAAGTTTGTCATAGCATTTCTAATTCTTTGTATATATATGAAGATGTTCATTTCAATTGTAAAAAATAAAAAATATTCTACAAATGAATATCAGAAAAGATATCTTTAGTTAAAAATTGTTTTATATTACAAAGCTAATACTGTTCATTTGCTTGCAAGTAGGGGCTTACTATAACCTTTTAAAATACCACCACATTCCCAGGCAGTTCTTAAGACAGCAGGCTTTTGAATAGTTTAAAAGCATACTCCAAGTGCTTAAAACATAAATGATATGGGGAATGGAAGAGTGAGACAAAGCTATAAAAATATTCTTAGGTTTTTGACATCATCATGAAACTGCCTGGCCTGGCTTATAAATGCTCATAGTAGGAAAATTTCATCATTTCAGCCCAGCTAAATGAGGTTTTAGTAAGCACCCAGGCTGTAACCTATGACCTGTAATAAGTAGAGAGTTAAAATGTTTAGTTTGTGTCTTGTTGTCGCTATTCTAATTTGATGCACCTTTTTTAAAATTTAAATAAATAATCCAGTTACTGAGTAGTTAATATAGCTAAAATATTTCAATATAATTATTTTTATTTAATTTTTAGGCATAACAAATACATTGGCTGAGTTATATTAATACATTGTATTCTAGACAAAAAATAATCTAAATGTACTACCAACAGCATTATCCACAGGTTAAAAAATGAAAATATTTAATGTAAATTTAATTATTTTCCAGTTATTTGGTGGACTACTGATTGGTGTTGGACTTTATGCTTTTATAGACAAATGGCATTCTACGGGACTTGTGAAGGTAATAAAATATATTAAATAACACAATGAAAACAAAATATTAAAAACTATACCATGAGAATATTAACCATTAGGGGTAGTTATTTATTAATTTTGGATCACTTCCAGATCTAACTAAGGGTTCTTTTGATTATTTGACTTATACAGAGTAGTTAATGCAGGCCGGAAGATGTAGTTTTTTTCAGCAGTAATAGTGCTGTTTATAAGACGGACTGTTTATTTAACCAGAGCTGCAGGTATCTATGGGATATGAGAGGCATAGGAACAAACTACTGACTGCTCACTTTCATAGAAACTTCCTCCTACAAACTCTGAGGCTCTAGGATTAACTCCTTAGCATGGTTATTCCTAGTGACTACAGCATGTTCTTCAAAAAGTTATCAAAAGGTTCTTCCAGGGTCTTCAACACCCTTGTGCTGCAAAAGTCTAGGTTATGGTGACTGCTTACCATCAGGCAGGCTGTATGCTTGTTTGTAACCTTTCTTAATGGAATTTAAAAAAAACTATTTGGAGGCCATTGTTCATGGACATCTCCAGCTGAGACATGATGTTTATTAATAAAGCCTCTTTTGTTTCGGTTACAGTTGGACACAGTTTACGATCTGATACTAAACATAAGTCTGCTGATCGCTTTGCTCGGCGGCGTCGTGTTTATTGTCAGCTTTGCAGGCTGCCTCGGTGCGCTGAGAGAGAACACATGCCTGCTTAAATTTGTAAATATTACAGAACAATACTACGATTTCTATATTAAACAAGTACATCAGCATTCAGTCACAATACATTGAACATTTTAATTTTTATATTACCCTGTTATTGTTCTTATCGAAAATTCTTAGATATGCATTAGGATCTGAAAACAAATAGATACAAATGTTATTGTATGAAATAACATCAATATTGTTGATATCTTGCAATGTTTACCAAATTATTTTACTATTAGACATTGCTACATATTTAATTTTGTGCACATATAAAAGAAACTACCGGAAGAATGGATATTTAATACTAAGGAGGTTTCTCACTGGATCCTTCTGAGATCAGCAACGTGAATCAGTGGTAAATATAAGTATAAAAAGGTTTAAAAAACTAAAACCACATCAAAATATTGTTATCTATTGAAATTGTTGCAGTAGTTTAGGAGATATGGTCACACATACATAGACATACATAGACACATACATACATAGATAGATACATAGATTGCCAAAAGCATTACTCTTCCTTTTGGTTTCGCCGTAGTCGGGAAAAAAGAGTTTGAGACTGCTTGAATAAAATTTGCTGTTGACTTTGCTATAATAAAATATTTTTTCATACAAAAAGTCTTATTAAAGAAAAATAAATGTATGTTTCAGTATTCCCTATGCCTTCTGATCTTATTCCTTGTGGAGATGGGCGGCGCTGTGTGTGGCTTTGTCTTCCCGAGATCACTGCATTCTCTGGTGGAACTCAGCTTCACGGAGAGAGTGGTCCATGCTTACAGGGACGATCCTGACCTACAGAACTTTATAGACTTCGCGCAGAGTGACGTACGTATTTTAATTTATGAAAGTAATAGAATCATTCTTAAAACGAGAAACTTAATTTTTATATTCTACTCATGACTTCGCCCTAAAGTGATAGTCAGATTAGAGTTCCCAATACACAATGATTCTGTTTCATTCAATTGTCTATTTAAAAATTATACGTATTTATAAATAGGAATGTGTATTCATAATTTACTTAGCTAAAACCATTATTCGTTACCCTTACTTTCGACCCTGAAGAAATTGCAATCATTACTCCTTACTTACTTTTCTTTCCTTTCAAAAATATTTGTCAATCAAATATCCGGAAAGAATGTCTAAAACAAAATAGTTAGTTTATCGGTTGTTTTCACATGGCAATAGTAGATTCATAAGGAATTTGTCGATTTAATATAACTAAGAAATCTATTTTTAATGTCCATTTAAATTAATAACACCAAATCATCCCCCTATCAGCGGCATCTTTGAGTCAAAAGGCGGCAGTATCAATTTCCATCAGATGAGCCGTTTGCTTGTTTCCCCTTGCCCATTTTTAAGTAAAATTTAAATTCATTTCACGATTCTGAATACTTCTTTAAAGTTTATATTTTTTATTTTGACGTTGTATAAAAAATAAAAAAAAATCCAGTTCCAGTGCTGCGGTCTGACATCCGACGGTTACATGGACTGGTCAAAGAACGAGTACTTCAACTGCTCGTCGCCATCGGTCGAGAGATGCGGCGTTCCATTCTCATGCTGTATCAATGCTACTGACATCTCATCGGGGTTGGTGAACATTATGTGTGGTTACGGAGTGCAGAATTATCCGGTTAGTAACCTTATTCTAAGAAAGACTTTCATAAATATCCCTTTTCATCCATCTGTCTATCCAATATACTGTTTTCTACTAACTAATCAGTTACCTAAAATAATTAATAAATAAATAATAAAACAAGGTACCTAGAACTTCTTACCTTATGATCGTTCTTTTAAGGTTTTCCTGTTTGTTTTTATTTATATACCTTCTCTGTATAACACAGTAAAAAAATAATTTAAATCGCTCAGGCGTTTTCGAGTTTAAGCGAGACTAATGTATAGCTATTATTTATATATATGACAAGGTTATTTGAATTATTACAACTTACTAATAATAACCAAATCACGACACTCACATTGCCCCTAAGATAATCTTGTATAGCAGGCACTTAGCAACGATATGGTATAAACTACAAAGATAAGGATACTACATCCAAGACCGTGAAGCGAAACAATCAGTCTTGTAAATAACACAAAGTCTTGGATGTAGTGTTCTTATATATTTGTAGTATATATGATATCGTTGCTTAGTACCAAAGACACAAGTTTATTTAAAACAGCAGGGCATTGACCTCAGTCAATGTGTATGTGTGTAATGTGTGTGTGCCTGTAATTTAGTTAGTTACTCGCCAAATTACCGGCTGAACATAATTTACCTGTGATTTGAATGCAAAATGATTCTACTAAGTTATGTTTACAAATAAATAATATTCGATTTGATTTTTTGTTAAGGTGGCAGAAGCTAGTAAACGCGTATGGACCAGTGGATGTATAGAGATTGTTAGATCTTGGGCCGAAAGGAATCTATACACAATCGCATCGGTAGCACTAGGCGTTGCTCTCTCGCAGTTGTTTGTGATATACCTGGCCAAAACGCTTGAGGGACAGATAGAACTGCAGAAAGCAAGGTAAAATATATGTTTATTTTTAAATTATAACTATACTTTTTAAGGTTCCGTATCCAAAAAGTGAAAAACGGGACCCTGTTACTAAGCCTGTAACTCATGGAGCAAAATATACTCCTAAACTCTTTAAAGTTAACTGAGAAAGTTTATTTCGGTTGCCGCCATAACAACAAATACTGAAAACGTAAAGAAAATGAAAGGTGGCTCCCATAAAAAAAAAAGTAATTTGTTGGAAATTTTTCCCTTGTTCTTATTTCTTTTATGAAATTATCTTAAACTTTCTTATAATTTAATCTCGCACGATCGCACGGAATGCTTCATGTGCATGTCCGACTCACACTTGACCAGTTTATGTTAGGATCTTCATTTCGAAAACAGTAACAAAGGGTTTCAATTTGAAGTCTCATATATAATTCTTACACTTATGAATAAATTTGTATAATGTATAATGTCTTCACGGGTTCGATTCTCGGTATTGGCAGCTCGATGAACATGAGTATGTGCTCTAAGGTTTTAGATGTTTTTTTAAATGTTGGATTTTCTTGTGTGTTTGTTCTAAGTTGTTTTATTACCCATAGCACAAGCCAACAAGGCTTTGGCTTAAAATACAATGTGTATCAATAGTCAGGCTCATATTATTTTGATGATATATCTATTTAAAAAGATATTTTTAACTAAAATATCTTTTTAAGCTATAAACAGTGATAAGGTTTGTTTATTACTTTTTAGATGGCAGACGTGAAACAGGGGTGGGGCGTGGCCGAACCGCGCCAATACACGCACTCCGCTCTAGTCGCTCAAGCACGGACAAATACACACACACACCTAATAATTCAAGAAAACCAGTTTAATGTGGATAAAAACAACTGCAACCGAATAAAACCGGTCGTGCTAAAGCAAAAACCGGTTACCACGGATCAGAACAGGTTTGATCTGGTTTAATATCAAATTCGTTACATTTTCGGTATGTATTAAAAATATATTTTTCAATTAAAAATTAAATAATCTTTGTTGCTAATATTTAGATCACGGCCGAAGTCGATATTTATATAAAAATCAATGATTAAATGAAAATTTTGTGTTTTATAAAGATACTAAAATTAATGTGTAGTTTACTTTTGCTTAAAATTATTCGTAACTTTAAAAAAAAATCGGTAACTTTACACATATTGTTTGATGTCAATTCGAAGTGAACAAATATTTTATGATTTGACTGTAAATATTTATTATAATCATTGTGATTTATTATATTGAGGAATTTTCTTATTATATAAAGATTGTATGTAAAGAATTTAATAAACATAATACAGTATTTAAGTGTAAATAATACAAATTGATACATAATAATGCATTTCTATAGTTTTTAAGGAAATAGTAATAATATAAGTATGTATGTACACATTTGTAAATTTTGAGTTTGATCAATTCCGATTTAAACTTCGTAAAATATTATATTTCTCATTACTTGTTAAAAAAATAAACGTGCCACTTTTAATAATGCAAACATTATGTTTTGAAATCCTGCATACAGAAATAAGAGAATAATATGAATAGGCAAAAATTTTGTAGAAATGTTTGGTAAGACTTAAATTTTTTATGTTGAAACAGTTCAAAAACTACAGTGCCATCTTAAAAATTTGAAGAAATAAAATTAGTCAATTCAATTATAAAAAAACTTTAATGTGAGTCCATTAAAAGCTAATAATTTCAAAATTTTATCACCAAAAACCGTTTTTATGCATAAATCTATGCAAAAATTTCACTGGTAAAGTTAAATGTAGCATCTAATGATTGGATATCTTAAGTAAACGTGTTGATAGATACTGCAGTATTTTCTATAGTACGAAAAAAAAAGAATTGCATTTATAGTAAAAAAAGGAATCTCTCTAACAATGGCGTCTTTGTAAGAATATTTTTATATGATCCCAGTTTCAAGCCTTAGCTGAGTAGATTTAATTAAAATATGGATAAGATAAACATTGTTTAATACCACTCCAAAAATTTTGGTTCTACCTATCTTTATTTTGTTTTTGGAATCAACAGGAGAGCTTTCTTGTTTTTATTTTTAATCACAGTACGATTTTATTACAAACAAGAAAATTATGTGATATTTAAAAGTGATTGTTAATTTTTAAATTTTCGTGTCACTTTTTGCTCAATTCACTGTAAATTTGTAACCTATTTATTTTATGCGATTTCTGTGCCTCGAGTGTGAGTTTAAAAAAAAACTAATCAATACTGTTTGAGTTTTAGAACAACAAACTAGTTCTTGCTCAATACAAAATAACAAAAAAAAACTCATTTTATGCCCTTATATAGCTTAGCTTTACAAGTATTTTTAAACGGAATCTTTGAACCTGATTTTAACCTAGTTCAAGACGGATTAAACTGGCACGTTTTTTAAAAAGTAACGACAGGATTTTTTTTAAAAACAACCAATCATCTTTTTAAACTTTTTTTTTGTTAAATGACTAACAATAATGGCACAGAAGTAAATTTAAAATTGACATTAAAAAGTGCTCAGTATTTTACACTTTATTTATTTAACTAAGCTTTATGTATTTTGTAGAAATAGCCCCGCTAGTTATCATGATTATTAGGGTGTTTCGCATTTGTCCGATCGGTCAGTCGGTCCATATAAAATTATAAGTCTCAAAAATGTGCCAGTGTAAAAAAAAAAGATGAAAACTGCCATTTGTATGTGCTACGTTGAAAAATGTTAATAGTGAAAATTTTGTTCGCAAGTTTGTCTGTACTTTTGTATTGTCAAAACCTGTTATAACGATATCGGTTACAACGATCGATCGGTTGTTAAGACTCAATGGCTAGGTGTCAGCGCCGGCCGAATCTCATATAAACCCATAAGTAAACATACTGCCTATAATGACTATCGGATGTGGCGTCCACGTTTAAATGGTCCTTTCTATGTAGTTTTGTCCCGTTTTCAGTCGTGCAGAACTCGTTTTTTTTACAACGGATATGTACTCACGTACACGTACGACGTAAACATTATATTTTCTAAAACAAAATTTAGCCAATGTAAGAATTTTTGATATCATATAAGTTCTTTGCTAAGATGCTAGCAATCTTAACAGTGTTGATTAGCTAATGTTAACTAACAGACCGACACACATTCAAATTTTATATATGTAGGATAGGATATTTATGTAGAATTTATAAGTTTCTCGATACAAGAAATGCTTAGTTTCGGGACCAAAGGGAACTAGTAATTTGTATGGAAATGAAGTTCATTATTAACATTTTTTAATGATATTTGATTAGGTACTCAATAAAATAACCAAATTATTAACATAAGCGTACTCGTTACAGCCATTGTTAAGTTAGACATAAGATATTTTATATGTAAATAAGTAATGTAAAATATACAATTAAGTAAATAAGAATTTGGTAGCAGTAAACATGACTTTAAATACATAATTAATTTTACGATTTCTTTTCGAAGCACCTACCGATTTGTTTACTTTAATTTGATAAAACTAATATGCTGGCATGAAAAATACATGTTTAAGTGCATTATATTTAGTGCTAGTAATGTTAAAGTTAGGACATGTTTCAAAAAAGTTTCAGGTTTAAAAAAATCGACTGAACTAGGTTGAGCCCCTAGCCCCCTAAATGCATCTTGAGGACGTGAGTTCATCGAACTTGTATCCCTTTTCTTTGTTAAAACTTAACGTTAGCGAAGACAAACATCCCCTCAAAAGGGTTTCTAGAAAAAAAAAACGTCAGTTTTAACAATTTAGCCCCACCCTAATAAAAATCCTTGATCGTCACTGTCAGTGCCTGTTTCAAATTTTAACCAATCACATAAAAACATGGAAAAATATAGATTGTCTAAATAATTAAGCTGCTTTGAATTTTTTTCTTAATACACCTATGAAAACATAAAAAGTACAGTAACAGGAACAACTTTACGATCCACTGTTACTAAGGAATCAAGAGAAAACATCTGTTGAAATCAAAACAAGCTACAAACCTTTTTAACCATAAAAAATTATGCTATTGACTTTTTATTTTTCATCTTCTATATGGCTTCCAAAACTTTAACCTACATTAAGAAAATGGTAGCACAATTTAATTAGATTTTTATGTATAGATCTGAAATTGTTCATGTAATATAAAATGTTATTCTTGTACATTTGATGGTCTCTATAAATGTAACGGTGAAATATAAGAAAATAAACGTATAATCCAAACTGACTTGGGTTTGAATTAACTAAGAACTTTAAAAATAAGGTTCATAATCTTGTTAGACAAAAAGGACACTTGTATAGTGAAAAAACTAATTGTAGTTATTTTTTATTAATTACAAAATTGTTCCGAAATTACATATAACGTTATACATATCTATATTCAGGTGATATGAATTATAAAATAACAATACCAGACTTTTACACATAATTATAACTAACCCCTAAAATAATAACACATAACCTACCTCAGATTAGAAATACATAATCTAGCCAGTTCGAGGATTGAGTGGAAAATTCTAATTATATGATCGCAGAGGGCCTAGTATGCCTTGTATGGAATTTCTATATAAAGAACTAAAACTGTTTCGCTTCTAGTGTTAGTTCAGCAGCAAGGGGTTTCTTTATAAACTTCTGACTTCCTTCAGTTTCATCTTTTAACTGACCTGCGCTATGATTGGCGAAGAAAGGGTTATCTACTTTCTTAACTATTTCTTCTTTCCTTTCTTACCAGTGGGGGGTGGTGAAATCACTTCAGGCTCGGGCTCCGGCGTAGGCGGCGGCCAGTATTTGTTGAAGAGTTCATCGTCAGCTGCCATGGATAACGGCAGGATGTGGCTGCGTTTGTTGTAGTCTTCCAAGCTTAGGAGTTCCAATTCCTCGAGCTCGCGTTCCTCCTTGGCTTTTAGCTGGTTTTAACATTAAAAAGAACTGTTAATTTTGACGTTTTAAAAGTAGGTCAAGTACCTTAGATCAAAGAGTTTGTATAAAGCAGTTTCGAAAACTATACTAATGGTAGGTATATAATGGTACTGTTGCTGTCATTGTCAATTGAGATTGTGGTTAAAGGATTAACATGAAAGGAAAATATTGGGTTGCTGTTGTACTTACTTAAGAAATTAATACTTTACCTCCATCAGAGCCAAGTATTCCTCAGTCAGCACTTCTTTCTTGCCCTTGTTTGGTCCTGTTTTTGCTTTCGGTGGTTTGGGAGCTTTCGGGGGTTTGATTTTTAAAGCAGCATACATCCGCTTAGGATTGTGAATGACATATGGGTCGTCTATCTGCTTGTACTCTGGAGAAAATGTGAACACAGAACGGACCAGGTTATACTGAAAGTCTGTGCTGAATCTGAAAACAAGTCGCACATTAAACATAAACTCACGCCGTAGTTCCTCTGGCAGAGGTGCTTGTTACACACCGCTTTTTGCATGTTTATGTTGAGTCCCATTGTGACAGGTTGCGAATCAGTTGCCACTATATGGGCACATTGAGAAACGTGGCAGCTACAACTTACGGCAACCCGAGACTTGAACCCTCGACCTGGGTCGGGTCATTCGGTTATCCAAGGCACGTAACAAACTGAGCTACCACGTCCTCCACGTCGTCCGTCACGTCCGTGTCGCACATTCAGCTAGATACTATCGCAATTTATCAGATTGTTTATCTTGTCATTAGCTACAATTTAAAGCTTAGAAAAAGAGGGGCTTAACAAGTGGATAATGATGTCAGAAATTTCTAGATGTTAGGGCTAAAACGCAAATACCACCAATCTTACCAACTGTGCCGTAGATATACTCATTTAGTAAAAAGAAACAAACCAGAACTCACAAGTCGAATATGTAATGCGAGATGCAAATGAGATCTCTCAAAGAACATTCGTAAGCTGCTGATCGGAAGGTGACTAGATTTGCAGAAGGTACTGAGCGAGGCGCTGGCAAAGAGTTCTTGAAATCTTCTGGGACCGCCTTGTAATATACTCTGATATCCTTTGGTGATGGGAGGCGTTCCTCTTCAGCTATGTATTTTGCAGCTGATAACATGTTGTCCTGAAAAATAGAGTACTTATGAGCTCTAAAGAACACAGTTGTAAAAGTGATATGAAGGTTTTTATATATTTACTGTATCTACCCACTGTAATACATATGAACAAGTAAATTGCATAAGAGGTAAGAGTTTGGTAAATGGACCATGATTTAGGTTTGGTGTTGTATAGAGAAAGGCTCTAGTTAGAGTGGCTACCACGGGCCAGAAGGCGTATTGTTGGTCAGTACGCCACGAGGTGGACGGACGATCTTGTAAGAGCTGCAGGGAGCCGCTGCATGATAGCGGCACTGAATCGCTTCAATTGCAAATATTTGAGGAGGCCTATTTCCACTTGTGGACTTTCGGCATATTATCATCATCTAAAAAATCTTAAAATACTTTTTTTCTTTCAGATTTTATCGATATCGGTATCTATTCTAAATAAGTACCTATGTCTGTATTTAGTACCTTAAATCGTCTAATCATTCTTTTTCTGTCAGCCGCGTCAAAATGTTGCATCTCTTTCATCCATTCGCAAAACCACAGAATCAGCACTGCTTGTGAGGCTGTAAAAGATTTTGTTGTGCTTACTTTGATTCAATAAGAAATTAACTGTTATGTATCTAAACTCATTATCTAATTATTCTAAAGGTTTGCATTTAGCTTTTTAATTTCCGGGGGTTAAGTTATAGTTATCCCGGTAGTTCCAATTGAAAAGAAATCATTTTTGTAGTAGTAATTTAGATAATACTTACATTATAAATACCACTTTTGGACTGATGAGTTACCCATTCCAACCGAAAGGTTAATAGCAATAGGAAACAAACCCCATAATTACGTTCCAAAATAACTGTCCGGTATTAGGTAACTATAGATAAAGAATTTGTGTAGATAGAGAAGTGTAAAAATACAACTAACGTCGATCCATGCCATCCTCTTGCGACCGTCTCAGCAAATTTGCCAACGTATCCAGAAACCAGTACTCTGCCAGACTACTTTTATAGTCCTTGCACCCGACCATATTTGCCAAAACATCTATGTATGTCTGTGGCGATGACGTCGCGATCTTAGGAATACAAGTCGGATCGATATCACCGTTGAACTCATCTGGCAGCGTACGAATCCGGTTGTAGTCTTCTATCTTTCTTAATTTGTCTGGGATTACTCGTCTGAGTGATGGAGTTGGGAAAATTTCTGGTTCTTCAGGTGGTGGTGTAGTAGATTCTTCTGATACCTCTTCTTCCAACGCAGTTTCTTCTTCTACACTCTCTTCTGCGATAGTTTTGAGATCTTGAACATGCAATATTTTAATTTAGTATCAGAATAAAATGTTATTTACCAACAAACCTGAAATGGATATATATAGTACTGAAATGGATAATGAATTTGTCCAAACATTTCAATTTAATGAGACGGACTCCGCGGTGCAGCAGTAAACTCCTCACTGTGAGTATTGCGAGGTCCGGGGTTCATGCCCCGATTTGAGTATTTGTGTTATTAATTAGGTATTTGCTCTAGGATCAGGAACATTTTCTATATTTTAAATATATTTATCTTGATACGTATAAATGTATTCACAGGACCTATGAACCTGTGGCTTTAGAGGTAAGACACATCACCTACAACTAGCTGTAACAGTGCCAAGAGTATAAACAGGATGATTAATTAATTTCACAGGACACCTATACTCAATGTCAACATTTCGCCACTTGCTTCGCGTCAAACCAAGTTGTTGCTGATAGTTGGTTGTGCGCTGCAGTATGGAATTTATACAAAAAAAAAAACTGAGAACCTCCTCCTTTTTTGGTTGTTGGTTGTAAATGATGCACGGCTCGAGTTGATAGGTGTACGTACGATCTTCAGTAGTATAAGTTCTGTAGGTATACCTTCTTCTATCTCACTGACGGCAACTTCGGAGGCTGATTCAACAGGCTTAGGACACTCCAGTCCTGCCTTCATCATGAGGTGGTTCAGCAACCTCACGTGCTCGTCTTCTACTCTTTTTGATGCCATCCCGAAGATACCTTAAAAACAATTAAAAAATTACATGTTTTTACACTGCTTCTTAAGTAACTTTGAAGTTGCAACCTACCTACAACTTAAGAACGGTAGAAAGTCCGAAATAGTTGTTTAATGCATGGCTGACTTATTTAATTACAAGTATGTTACTTTGTCTGGATTTTCATGCTTTGAATTCGTATGATTTTGACTAAATTTAACCCCAACTGTGTCACATTGAAACTGCTCCGCAATCTATTCAGCGTTCCAGAAATGAAATAATAATAGATAGAACATGGTAGCTAATTTGATTTGATATTGTTGGTTTTCAGGTAAATATTGTCACAGAAGTCTTTGATTATTTACCTGTATAATCCTTTGGGTAAGAATGGATTAATTTACGGTACCTTATTTTTCAGATCTTAGTAAAGCTTGTTTGACATAATTGTTTAATACGCTACAATTTATTGTGAACATTATTAGGTAACTTACTTATAAATAAAATATCAAATAAAATTCAATTATTCAATTGGTTTGCAATTAAAATAAATTATAACGTATCTTTAATGACAATCAAATGTCAAATATTAATCAAAAGGACAAGAATCAAGAGATATAAAGTTTATTATTTGAATTGGTCATGTCTTGTAGACGAAATATTGTTGAACTTTAATCGAACACGAGGACAAGGACGTGGTAGCTCAGTTTGTTACGTGCCTTGGTTAACCGAACGACCCGACCCGACAGGTCGACGGTTCTAGCCTCGGGTTGCCGTAAGTTATACTAGCTGCAATGTTCCTCAATGTGCCCGGATAGTGGCGACAGATTCGCAACCTGTCACATTGGGAATCAACATAAACATGCGAAATGTGGTGTTGAACACCTCTGCCAACCCCTCTCGAGAGATTACGGCGTGAGTTTATCTTTTGTAGTAACCGAACATCTAATTTTAACATATTTGTTAATAAACTGTTTACATTTGAGTTTGAAAGTATAATTTAAAGTACCTTCTCGTTTAAAAAGATTCGAAAGATCAAAAAGTTTTAATTAAACCCTACTCGGCTAGCACCCCTTTTAAATACCCTATCGCAAGATCGACGCGATTTCAAAGCACTAAATTAATACCAAAAATAGTTTTAAACTTCAAAAGTAGTTTGGAATCATTAAAATTACCTTCTCACGTAACAAGACTAGTCTCTGCGACTTTATTTTCATGGTAATAGGTCTAAATTCCATTAATTATGAGATATTTTACGTTGGACGGAATATAATGTTAGTGACGGAACAATTAACACAGGGCTTGCCCTTAATTGGAGCACCGAAATATAAGGGGTGAATGCAGACCCAAAACAAGGGTGCTTACTGCCGAAATTACAATACCGTACAAACTACGAGATGGAGCGGGTGAGACACAATTAAAACAGCAACATTAATAAAAAAAAAGGCAGGTAGTCTACTTAATAGCGTTTGGCATCCACTGCGGGTAGGGTTTCCAGAAACTGTCTATAATATCTGGGACATTTCTAGGAGGGTGGGGAAAGTACTAAATACTTCAATAAATGTATCATACCAACTTCACCGTGTTTTTAACCAATAATGGGTATTGTTTTCCGGGGCACACCCGCCACTCTGTCCCACCACCGCAACTCCTGTTTATCAGGATCAACAGTGGCGTCCTTTGATCGAATAATCAAAGATCTAATAAACACGTCTTCCTAATGGGCAAATGGCAATACTTATGAATATCCTATTCAAAAGTGTTGTTATTGATTTGACTATCTCGAACAAATAAGTATTAGTTTAGTAGTTTTTCGAAATCCGGGACAGTCAAATCCAATTACTAGACACGGTAAACATTCCGGGACAATCCCCGATTTTTCGATCATCTGGCGAATTAAGTATTGTCTTTTCAACTCCTTCAAACTCTCAAAATTTTCGACCTTTTCTTAGAAACACTTTTCGGGGGGCTTAACTTAACTGACGTTAGGTTTTAACTATATAAGGGCTATAAGTCTGAAGAGGTCAGATGCTTTTGGGGCTCAAGCCTCCCCATGGATCCGCTAGTCGTCCCATTGCTACCCGATTTTTGGGTACGAAACCCCTAAATCTATGACTCCCCTTTTGAGGGGACGTTCTACGTTTTGACGTAGATCATAGTTTGTGCACTGGTTTGAGTGAGATTGTATTAGTTTGGTTGTGTTTAGTGTGCGTAGTTTCGGATTCGCTCAAGAGATTACGCACACTAGAAAAATGTACATGAACACGTTCAACCATATGAATAACATAGGTCTTTCTTAGCAAGACGACATGACTGTACCAGCATACTCCCCGCTTTTATCAACTCACTTGAACCTTGGAAAACCCAGTAGGCGTTTTAGGGCTTCATAATATAACCACGTCATAATTACAGGAGAACGCAAAGGCAAAACTGAATTCACGTTCATTATGTTCTAACATGTCCCGGCACTCGACACTATACTGAACTTAAATTTGTCAACTTGTAAGACGGTTGTCTTGGTTACTGAGCTCATAAAAGCAAAATTGCCACTGGAGGTCATTTATTACCTTTAAGCTAGTTCACCGCCCCTCAACCAGTAATCGGCCTCAAAAATAATTTTACGTGCAATTTCAACGAAATCGTTGCATTGCAAAACTAATGTACGATATGACAATTGTAGAGGCAAGGGCGGCAAAAACTATACAGCCTATACCTAGAAAATTTGTACATCCGCCACTGCTAGCACTAGGCATACCCTGTGTCATCGTCATAGGTAAAATAAGGCCAAATATGTTTCGGTCTTTTTGACAATTTATTTTGTAAGTAACCCAATCTGTCATCTAATTTATATATAATAAATGTGTTTTAAAATAATTTATCTTAGCGCAAAAGTTGTGGTATAGTGTTTGTTTTTAAGCAAAGCAAGTAGTAACGTATCTGTAGATATGAAATGTCGCTCAAATACAGACATCGTGCGTGTGAACTGTGCATGTGTTGTATGTGTATATAGATATACATACCTACACACAAAGTTGCGAATATGCGTGTGTTGTAAAAATGCAACTGCGAGACTTAAATATCGGAGCAAAGAAACATGGAGTCGTCACCTTTTTAAATAATTTTATAAGAGAAATGTAATCATATATTGGTTTGGTTTGTGTGAAAGCTAATTCAGTTAAAGCTTATAAAGTGACTAAGAATGAGTTTTTAAGTATAAAATGCTACGTTTAAGTACGTTTTGAACTGAAAATAGTACTCTGGAAAAGCATGACCATGTGAGCTGTGTGTTTTATGTTTTTTTTTATCTGGTAGAGCATGGAGCTGTAGATTTTAAAAAGCAATAAATTTATATTGTCATCAAATGTCGACGTCGACTTCATTCGTTTCGTTGTCCCCAACTTTCCGAACTCAAGGTGAATGACCTGACGAAAAGCGAACGCACACAACCTTAAACCTCACGCACACATTGACGGTTCACGTGAAAACGCCTTGACATAGGTTAGTGTTAAAGTTCAGGATTAATCACTTCCATTCATCAGAGCTATAAAAAACGTAATACCAGCCAGCTTAAGGATTATGGATCGTATTTTTAAACTATGTTGGCTCTTAACTTAAGTGTATTTAGTAATTAATACATAGTATATTATTTATAACTTGTCTAATGATGCAAAAATGTTTTTTCACGACATTCAAGCTTAGACAGGTAGTCAGGCTGGTGTGCTAAGCTTTTGGAATGGATTAGCAAGTATTCCGTTTAAATGGAATAAAAATCCAAACTTGAGGTACCACGAGTAGGTAGGAGGTAGTAATAGTTAGTGTTCGTATTTACTTTATTTGAAGATACAAAGGGCCACAGATCAACCTAACCTGTTTGGACTTTGACCTTTCTTTGGTCGTAAAACATCAAGATTGTTATTGCACTAGTTTTGGAAGCTTCGTCTTTTAATGACGTTGCCATTACAATAACTAAGTAAAAAGTAATATTTATTTTCAAGTTTCGATGAGAAATGAAATGATTAAGAGATGAATGGAAAAATGAATCTGCCTACAGTAATATGCTTGTACGGTTACTGTAGGTCCTAGGTTACTCGGGAGAAGACAAAAAGCGCAGCCAAATCGTCGAATTTCATTTTCTCCACACGTGTACAGCAACTACAAAAATATTCACTGGTAAAAACACTAGCATTTTACATATTAAATCCTGCTGATAAAATAAAAAATTCAACTGACACTTCCCGTTTCCGCCAAGCAACCCTATTATGGGAGCTTTATGTGAGTCTGTACTGTAAATATACTTTATGGAATATGTTTACCGAATGTGTAAAATACAAACAAATTCATGACATAATTTTTCGGTGCTATCTACTTAATTATTTGCGTACTTTAATCTGATACGCTGCATAGGCGGTGTATCAAATTAAAGGTGTAGACAAACCAGGGTTGCCATCCACGTATTTTGAAAGGAAAATTTGGAAATTTATTCACGAATATAAATAAAATACTCACTGTTTGGTTATTATTTATTTGATTTCTAATTCCCGAACGAAATCTATAGCCCTTAAGAAAATTATTGTTTTAAATAGGCAGTTTAAGAATATAAGTACCTAACGGTATTTATTACCCACTAGGTAGACGGATGATCTCATCTTGGCTGCAGGGAGCCGCTGGATGCAAGCGGCACAGGATCGCTCTGTACGGTAATATTTTGGGGAGGCCTTTGTTTGACCAGCAGTTGAAGTCTGGTGATAACTTTGATTTTGGGTCAGACGCCTCTTTTCTTTAGCACATTACATTTGTTGTCAGGTGCCACCAACCTCCTATAGAAACTAGATACAGAAAACGTTCTTACCAAATATGTCAGGTGTCCACCTGAGTGGATTTTATGTTAGTATTTTTTTGTAATATTTGCTATCTGTATTGATTCCTAATGGAGCTATATCTCTATGCTAAATTGATACTACCATTTACATGAAATTGTGTGTAAAATATAAAAAATATCAGAAAAAATAAACCGTATGCGCTATGAACGCTATTTGGTGTAAAAGATAATAAAACTTTCGGGTGGCAACCCTGATATAAAAGAGGAACCAAATACTTTACAAGCGACAACGAAACATTTACAAGCACCTACTCACACGAGCAGAGACGAATGCTCGAAACATTCAAAAAGACTTCCCTTTCACAAACACGCACACGAAACGTTCTGAATTTGCGCCTCTCTTTATGTTATTCCCCGAATTGTATTTCGGGGGTTTCAAATCCATTCCGCTGATGAAGGGTGTCTGATATTTCGAGTGTAAACTTAACTCTTTCTTTCACCCGGCTCTTCCTGTGGATACCAACCGAAACTGCTTACTACTGCTGCTTTTAACTTTTTTTAGCTATTTTTTGTTGGGATTAACTTTTAGACGTTAAAGTACCTACAGAAATATCTTAAATTGTTTATGTATGTGTTTTTTGCTATACCTTTGTTATAAATCTTCGTTCATTATATTTCTTATGGTGATATATATATAAATATATATATTTGATGCATTAGTATGAGTAGTAGTATTATTATATGATACTAATGTATCAAATAATGTTATTTTGACTTTACAGACACTTTAATTATTATACATATATAAGGATATATATACATATACATACATATATTTTACATCACATTGCTTGAGATGATGTTTGATATGGCTCAGTGGTACTGTATTTAGGGTTCCGTTCTTGAATACCTATTTTTACATTTCTAGAATAGTCTCGTAAGAAAGAACGCAAATTATGGGTATTTTTGTTTTCAGAACCATTACAGTTAAAATTCTGTCTTAACACTCTAATTATAGTAATATTTTCTCGTTTGAAAACACAGGCAATTTTGAAACACGATTTTTAAGAAGGTACAATTTTAAAGATTATAGTAATAACTGGGAACACTAAACATAAGCCAGATCTCTCTTGGACAATTTTTAATTATTAAAAAGCTTTTTCGTTGGTTTGCGATGTAAAAGTATTGGAGAACTTCGTGTGTAAGATGCCTGTGGAAAATGAACGAGTTATAAGTTCAAAGATAAAATAACAGATGGCGTTACTAGTTCGAAGTTAATACAAGCGTTTCTAGATCAAATTAATAAAAAATAAAGTTATTTTAGTAATCATTTCATTGTTTTAATGAGCTATTTGATCAAGTTTCTTGTAAAATTTAAATAAAATGCTCCTGTCTTATTAATAAGTTCAAGCTTAAAATCTCTGAATTATTTAATTTATAGACAGTGTAGCTTCGGAATATTTTGAATAGTTCCAAATATTTTTTATTTAAAATTTAAAGGTTTTTTTCAGTTAAAACAATAGAAAATACCTGTATATCCGAATAAACGATATACGTCGGCGGTATACCTACCTATACTCGCAGTTCAATCAATTTTCTAGACATAAAACATGTTTCAACATCAATTTCATGTTTTGTTGAAATTTTACTAAAACATAACGTAAAAGAAAGAAAAATAAAAATTACACGCAAAACTTCAGACCATCGACTGTCATGGAGCGTCCGGCGCGAATATCATAGTAAAGTTATTTTTTAGTTTTATTTGCTCTTTGATAAGTTGAATGACCGCCGCATGATGGAGTGTAGCGCTGTGAAGCAATTCATCAAATTGTAATAATGTGTAAACCCATGCTCGGGATGGGACATAGATGTGGACTAGGCTAGGGCTAGGGGAAGCTTTTGATAATTCAGCGGAAAAAGCGCTTCGTAGTTTACTTTAGTGCGTAAGCGAAAAAAGTTGCCTGCTATGGAGCTTGCGTTCTTTCTTGGAATCCATGAAAGAGGTCTGTATTTATATATTTTGTTTTGATTTTATTAACGTCTTAACCTAAATGGTGTTTTAAAGTATTTACGTTACGGTTGATTTAAAGGTAGGTAAAACGAATAATTGTTAAAATTAGGCGTTTGAAAAATTTAAGAGCGGTTACAAAAGCGCTTCGTAAGTTTGTCTATGAAGCGATTTACGCTGTTTTTAAAAAATCATCCCCTATCTATCGCTGAGTAGCACAACGGCCATTGGCTGAGCCACGAACGTTTTCTAACTAAAATCGTGAATACGCCACCCTTTATGCCAACACAGGCTAAACAAAACAATAAGTACGCCATTTTGTTTTTTTTTCCCGCTGCTAATCTAGGAGGGTTCTATTCCGAAGGTTAATGACCGGGAAGCGGATCGCCATTTTTTTCTATGCCTAGATGATTATTGCCCCAACTAGGGGGGTCGGAAACAATTAGAGAAATTGAGATGAATCCTAGAATACCTTGGAGGATGCTTAATTATTCTTAACTAAACGTTCCTACTTCAGTTACAAGGTATGTTAAGAACACTTACGTACGGACAAAAGTCGTGCATTCAGTTAGTAGTTGATTCTGGTGGCCCTGTGACGAAGTTGCTTTTAGAAAAAAAGGAAAATGTCATTCAACTAAGTAGAAGGATAGTAGCTTCATTTTGTTTGGCAATTTATCAAACTTTTTTAAAAACTTCATTAAGATATTTCTGCTTGCCTGTGATGATAGTTGAGTTGAAATGTCGTAGGTAGGTATTTTATTTTGTAAAAGTAGTATATTTTTTGACAAAGCGTTTATTTGACTTAGATGTGGCAACCCTTGCCCTTATGTAGAATAATATCGCTTATCCGTTTTTCATGCCAATATAGGTACCTCTTTTATATTCAATTTTATTAATGATTATTATTTAAAATTCTTACCCCTAAGTAGATACTACCTTTAGATATTTTAGATATAAAAAAGAACAAATGAATTTTAAAACGATCAAGAGTGAGTCGTACTCGCACATGAAGGGTTCCGTATCACCGTACAAAATTAAACAATACAGTTTTTAAGATAATTTTGGTAAAAAAAAAACAAGAACAAGCAAAAAAGGTCGAAAAAATCACGTATGTATCGACCCTAACATTTGTTTTTTTAAGTTTTAAGTATCTATTTGTTGTTAAACAAAAGAAACACATTTTCTTAAAATTTCCAGAAGATTTTCTGAAGATTTCAGACCAGAGTCTAGCTATTATTGTTCATGAGATACAGCCCGCTGACAGACTGCGAGAATATTTGGTTTTAATAGATCACAAAATTTATTTCAACAAAAAAAAATATCTTAAGATATATTTTTTTCTAAAAAAACAAAACTAGAAAATTTTCAGGTTTGTTAGGGGATTAATTGCAAAAATCTTAGGTGTATATCATTAAATCAGCACTGCAACCGGTCGATCCAGCCCGGCTAGGTGCACACCGCAAGACTAGGTTTTTGTACCGGCAGGTGACGGGATGCGCACTCTTTTTATTGGCAATGTCGGTCAACTACCTTGTGCGAACGGTCTGTTAAATAACATTTTGAATTGAGTTTTTTTTCTTTAGGGAATTTTTTTTGCAAGTTTTTCGCCTATTTTTCTATCATTTTCATGGTTTTTCTGTGTTTTTGTTATTTAAAAGATGGTCAAATAGATAATATACCTAAATGTTTATCCTCAAACCTGTTTCGGAAGACAAATCGTTGGTCGATTGTGATCAAAAAAATCAACCAATCGCAAGTCAGTATATGAGCGCAAAAAACCTGACCTAATCCGGTTTAGATTCCGAAAACAGTCCCGCCTAAGCAAAAACACACGCACACCGACGAAATATTAAATGGCCCGACCTACCGCAACATAACCTTCAAATTCAATCGATTGTTATATAAAACCCGCTGCGCCGACAAAAATAAGGATGCAAAAATGCAATTAGAATTGCTTATGTTCGAATATAGCGATGCGCGCTGAATTTATATGCGATAAAAATTCAGAGAATGGTATTTTTAAAACTCGAAACCGATTCGCATTCAATACAAAGCGCAAAACAGATAATTTTCGTGACTCACACTTTGACAAAAGTCACGCACACAGCGAAATTTCAAAAAACGAACGCATTGAATGAAATAATCGGTATTCATCACACACACAAAAATGGATAGGGCCTCGGAAGGCGCGAAAGAGACGGAAGTAGCGTTTTGTTTCGTCCGACCAAAATGTGGCCAATATAAGAATGGCTCTTGTAAGGTCAACAACCTCTTGGGTAGAGTCAATAATTTATTTATGCAATATTATGATGAGATATGATAAGGCGACGACTAGAAAATAAAAGTCAATTGAAAACGTTCACACTTTAAAAACATTTATTTTAAAAATATGCAAATGTGTGGAATAAATATTCCAAAATCAACAGAAAAAAAAAGGTTTTTCATGTAAAAAAAAAAACAAAAGTAACAAAGGCAACATTTGTTTAAACAATGAATTTAAGACAAATAAAAAAAGACAAAAGATGTGTGTGTCTCTTTCTTTTGGGGTATTCTACTTATTTTTGCGAATAAAAACGTGCGCGAGAGTCGTCGACCGGATTCAAGGCCACGACGAATTCGCTGCAATCATTTTCTGATGGCAACTCAGAACCAACAGCTATACTGCAATATAAACATACTGAATGAATCTTTTTTATCGTTTAAATATCTTTTTAAGTAATAATCGAGAACATTCTGGCGACATATCCTTAAATACCTTAAATAAGTCAGCCGGTTACCTACTTTATCACAATTCAAATTAATTTTTCAGGGGCTAGAAAATCTTACTTTAAAAGAACAACTGAGAATTGATTAGAAAATTTAAATGTTACTTTAGTTTTATTAATCATTATATTTAACAATTCGCCTTACCAAACGTGCAAAATGAAATCAATAAATGAAATAGCATCATAAATATTTTAATGATTTAAATGATTTTTGTCGTTTGGAATAAAGCATACTTACTTTATCTTTGAAAAAAATATCGACAAACAAATTGTAAATAAAAATATTACGACATTATTCGTAGGGGACATTCGTCGGCGCATCGCAAAGCTAAGGAAAAGAGCAATACACAACAAGAGAATTCGTTACAAGAACATGCATTTTCTTTGAGACTCGGTTGAATCATGCATGATATGCTATATTTAAATAATATTTTGCATTCGAACTTTCCATTAACAGTGAATTCATCTCTACTATCCATTTACTTAGTATTGCTGCGTAAAACAAAAGGAAAATTATTAATAAATTAATTAAAATATTTATTTGTATTTATTTTAGATATGACATAATATCAAAATCGTGAACGCAACGAATACAACAGGAACGAAAACAAATAGTTCTGTGCATTTTACATTTTGCTTGAACCTAATTCAACCAATTGTTTTTTTTTCTTCTATTCATACAAAATAGTATTTAATAAATATTTAATTCATCTTATGAAGCATGAGAACTGGTCAAATACTGTTTAAAAGCCTTTTGATTATTTATTAGTTTTTTGACCGTACCTTCGGAAACATTTCCCCATTGGATTTCCCTTTATTAGAGCGGACATAGTAAAAAGGATCATTTAAATCGGTCCAGCCGTCATCGAGCTTTAGCAACACTAACGAACAGCTCTTTTTAATAACATAAAGGTGTATTTTTCATAAAAATTCTAGAAACGAGTTAATTTTCATTGATATTTAAATGGCAAATATAGTATTTATCAAGTCAAAAATACTATGGCTTTATTAAAATTTTGTTTTTAGGTACGTACGTCAGTGACTGACAAAAATATTTCATATATATAATTAAAAATATTAATGTTAACAAATAGAATTTCACAAATACCTAACCTAGTTTCATAATAGCCTATATATATTTTCCCCCATACCCATTTTCTACTCGAAAACAGTACAGATTTCGCCATACAAGTTAGGTTTTTGGAAAACATGCCAAAAATATGCTCAGATACGAAAATGAAAGTCAAGGTCGACAGTTAAATAAAAACGTATTGAAAAAAATGCAAACGAAATCATTTGAGGAACGGGTCGGCCTTGCGGGCTTGTAACCAAAACTGCATTTTGGTGATACACACGACAGGAGTCTACTGAAGATATATCTGAAGATAAGATGAACAACTCAAAATATTTAAAGTTAAAATTTAAGGATATTAGATTTTTATTTAATTAAATACGATTGATTTAAGCTGATTTTATAATTACCAAGTATCGATCGAAAACGCATGTGTCAAACATCTGTTACAAGTTATTGCTTGACTCCAATTTAGCTTAAAACAAATTTTAGCCTAGTTCCTTCCTCGGGGTGCAATTTTTCTCACTGACGAATTTAATCGAGATCCTTTCAGCGGTCCAGAGACAAATAACAGACATAAGTAGTCAATTTCGTATCTATTTACTATAAATACCTATGGATTACAATCCTCTAGCCTTCTGTTTGTAAAGAGGTGAAATTTGTTTAAAGGCGGTACTTTTAAACTACTCATAGAATCTCTAAATTATTCTTAATTCAAATGGACTTTGACGTCAGTTTAAATATCGAATAAAGCAACCAAATTATCTGATGAATGTACGTCTTGTATATCGAACCATGCGCTTGCGTTGCAGTTAAAGCATTCGCACAAGAACTAAAATCCCGTTTCATATGTTGCACCGGTGTGTGCGTGAGCCGTACATGTGTGAGTTCATTGACATTATTTTTCTCTCTTTCCAATAAATACGGAATTGTGGTAGGTCATGGATTTTATAATGAAAAATTTGGTACCAAATCAGTGGAAAATGTTTTGAAATTTTATATTAAGTTCTCTATTGTTTCTTGTCTTTGCATTGTATACGTTTTAGTTCACTATCATGAAATAATTACTAGTAATTAGTTTCACTAATTACAAATTTGAACTATTGATTTATCATTAAAGTTAAGGTGAGTAGTAAATTTTTAAAATAAATAATAATAATAATCTATTTAAACAAATTATTTACCTCAAAAAGACAACATAAACTTAATTTGATAAAATCGCGGACACTAACAAGCGATATAGTATGTACTACATAAACATGAATACGACATCCAAAAACCAGAAAGCAAAATAATCGCCAAATAACACAAAGTTCTGCCCCCACCGGGGAACCCGCAACCTCTTGGCCAGCTGTAACATTGCTACGCTACGGAAGACGTCAAATGCTTTAACATGCTTTATCATGCCTTAACCGACTACGATAAAGCCAAAAAGAGGGTTAGTTGTATTGTGTGTGTGTGTAAAATGTTGTGTTTTAATAACAAAATTACCTTTTACTAAAATACCGATAAAACCATCAAAATAACTTGCGACTAAAATAGTATTGTTTTAGGAAATACCAAAATGAGTATTTAACAATACAATTGCTTACATTCCAATTAAGACAAATTGTGTTCTATAATAATGCGATTGGAGTTCAATTTCGTACAAACTGTAAGTTTATCTAATCAATTTTAAATTAAATTTCACCATGACCAATCTCTTCGTCAAATAACCTCCAATTTGGACATAACAATGGTTAATATTAAAAGCATTACTTATAATTCTCCTTGGACTAGTTTTGAAATTATCGATTTAATGTTTTTCCGTTGGTTTTAAAGTTAAAATGTTTAGGTTGTTTACTTTCAAAGTTTTTTTTTAAATATCAGTGTTAAAGCAAAAGCTTCTTTTTGGTACTCTCTCCCTTCGGTCGTGTTCCCCGAGCATTGTTACTTGTACCTGTTTGTATGAGAAAAAAATAATTGATAGATTTTCAGTTCACATTATAACCCATAAAAATATGCCGTTCAGGTGTACAAATATTCAGATTAAGAACTTAAAGTTGAGTCGATTGTAGGTAAGTATTTCCTTTGCAATGCCTCGTATCACGTCGTATGTTACCAACGAAATGAGATTGTGGCCGAATATATAATTAAAAAGTAGTAAGTACATTAGTCCACTCAAGTTTAAGGTTAATTTAACTTGAAGGTGACGAGAACAAGTTATTTTGTGAACAATAACTCTCGTATCGTTGCTATATTGCTGCTTGTTTTTTCGACGATAAATTCTATCCAAATTATCCAAGTCCTGATATTAGTTTTTCTGTTCTTCGAGCTTACCGTTGTCTAAATTAACAATCACGATGACCAATTTGTGTTTGTGTTTGTATACATTTTATGCATGTGAGAGTTAACAAAGTGGAGGAGCGCATTCTTAGACTAGATAAATTTGACCAATCCAAATATTTGTTAGGAAATAACAATCCAAATACAACATAACATTTCTATTGATGTCAGTTTATAAATATGAAATACATGACAAAGGTTGTCCACCCCTGCTATTATAGGTTAGGTGTCAAGTTTCACCTGCGAGTCCAATGTTGGCAGATGTTTCGACTAAAACTTCACTTGGGGCGCCTAAAAAGGTAAAAAACTAACTAACTTGTTTAGAATTACTATGGATTGCTCTTGACGTATGGCTTTTTAGTAATTTTAGGGTACCGTAAAGTATTACAGCTTGTTTTTATATTGAATTCGATTGAGCGTTTGTCTGTTAGTCAATGGAAATCGTCAATGTGTATTGAAATTCGTAATAGTGATAGATGTGAAATAATTGAAAAACTTGGGGAGCATATTTTTGTTTTTGAAATTTATCTTAAAAGTTAAATTTAAATTTAATTACTCATATCATTACATATATGTATCACATAAAAAATTGTGACGTCAAAATTTTTCTGACTAATTTCTGATAAGCATACTTGACTTCGCGGAGTCGCGTTTTCCAAGATGTGGGTGTCTGCGACATGAATTTACCTAGGTCCTCTTTTACTGAAATGCTAAATGCACACGAGAAATTGGCGACCCTTTCTTTAAGGTCTACTTTCCTAATATTCATATATTTCCGTAAGATGAGCCGTCTGCTTTATTTAATACAAATTAAAATTATAAATCTAGTACCGAGGTCAAAATTGGTACCATTGGTTGAAGGTGGTCTCTACAGAAAATTGTAAACATAGCAAATAACTTATGACAAAAAGTAAAGAAGAATGTTCTAATTAATAAATCGATTTTCCTACAGAACCTTAAGTGGTTCGACTCTCACTTAACCGTTTTTTTTAACGCATTATTTTTATTCCTTTTTGCTGTCTATCTACTTCCATGTTTTTTAAACTGTATTCGATGAATTTATTGAAAAATAAATAACCTACGCTCAAATACTCAAGTCGATGTTTGTAGCTAAATTATTAACACCTTAGCTTTGACATCGAATATCGTAGGTTCAATCTCCAAAAGTACCTAAACAACTTATTAATTACGAAAGACATTAACACTTTTCTAATATAGACATATGTCTATGTGCGATATATATATGTATATTTGTGTAGACATATTCAAGCAACACAGGTTTATTTACCTAATTACACCGCGATACTGATAACCCTTTAAGCGGAGTACACACGCTCAATTTGGTCAGTTCACTTCAATACAACCTCCACACGCCACGACAATATCGGATAACATAACCTTAAAAATATTGACTATAGTTTTCTATCCTTTTCGTGTTGGTAAACAAAGCTAGAAGGGCGTAAGGGATGAAAGCAATGTCAAACCACCTGGTCTTTGTGTAAAGGGAATAAGGGTTGCTAGGCGAAGCACCTGCATTTCTCTGATCACTCCCGTGTTGGTAATTGCCCAATCAAACCATCCGATTCGCCGGTTAGGAGAGTCAGCATCGAAATTCCGAGATTATGGGGCACTAGTAAACTTTTAATGAGAGCTTTTCCTCTTAAAAATATCCGCTAGAGGCAGCGCTAGGGGGGGTATTCGAATGAACGATTTTGTCGATAGGATAAGGGAATAGGAATAGAGACGATTTGTGTCCCCTCTACAATAGTGCAGCAAAATTAAACCTTCGGAGAAAAAGGCCTAGTATCAGGTACTTTTGGGTACAGAATTTATGGAAAGTGAGGAAATTTATTTAAAAATTACATGTTAGTAGTAGTTTTTTATTGGATTGGGGGCAAACGAGCTGACAGATCACCTGATGGAAAGTGAATACTGCCGCTCATGGACATTTGCAACACCAGAGGAGCTACAAAATGCGTTGCCGGCCTTTGAAGTGTAAGAGTGATAGTGATAGTCAGGTCCACCACCAACCTTATTTCTATTTCTGCCGTGAAGCAGTTTGCTATGTTTTGGTGTGAAGGATTGGAGACCCAGTGTAATAACCTACACTGGAGATTTAATATCTAAAATTGGCAACTTATTGGCGTTCAGACATCAAGAGAATCTTAGTGTCAATAGAAGACGGTATCAGTTTCCATCAAGTGAACTTTCTCCTTGTGATTAGTCGATCAAGACACAGCTCCAGAGGATTCATATTCCTATACGTTACCGACCTCTTAATCTTTGCAAAATTCTTTGGCGATCTGAGTAAAAAAAAAAAGTTATTTCCCTTACCAGCCGGAAGATGTCCACTGCTGGACAAAGGCCTCCCTATGTCTTTCCAGCTCCCTGCATCCCGCTCAAGATTGTCTGGCCAACACAACGCCTTTCTGTGATTTTGTCTTTTTGCCCTAGAAAAAAGGTTTTGTCCAAGATTTGAGTGAAATAAAAATCACACAGAATTATCTACACTAGAAATGTAATAAACTATTTACAAGATAGAAATTTTATTTAATGATATATCATACAACTTAAAAGCCTAATAAAATCATATGTACAAGAAAATATGTTCATATTACGGGCTGCATTTCCATGCTGTATAGCGATGCTCAACCTTCGACCGAAATGCAGACCACAGCGTTAGGTTAGTCCACGATATCTTTTCTTACTATAACAGCATTAAATTACTTTAGAATTTAAATAAATGCATGATGATGTTGCGTTATTTTGCTGTCCGTACATGCCACCCTAAACGCATCATGGCGAATATTATTAGTCCTCTACCAATTCAACCACAAACTACGCCCGCAAATTGATTGAATTATATCCCTTGTTGCTTACATTGTTAATTGACTGTGGAATATTTAAATGAACCACTGGTTTTGGATCATTCGGAAAATTGTTGAAATATTTGCATTTTTTTATTAAAACAATCAAAAAGTTTTATTTCTACTAATTTAAAGTTCTACAGTGTATAATCAATATAATTCAATTCTATACAAGTTCCAAAAATAAGAAGTTATAGGAATCAAAGCAATTTTATCTAAAAGAGATCTGTAGAAAGGACTCAAAAATATTCCCAACAAGACATATCAATGTAAAAGTTGCTAGGTCTCGCAAGTTATTGAAATCTTGTGAAGAGCTCAGCTCCTTACTTCAAAAACCCTACATTTTCATTGAAAAGTACCATCAGATTGACATAACAACTCTTACCGACCATAACACATAAAATATTCAATTTAATAACTTACTATATACCTTAATAAGACGTGTTTAGACTAAAACATTAGAAAGTTTATAGTATTTTTATTGCCACACCTTCTCTCTCAGACATTTAGTTCTAGTAGAATGAAGGATTTGTTCTTTATAGCCTAGACCTGAAGTTCTCAAACCTGTTCAAATCATATACCCCTTGTTCTATCTTTTTCTTAGCTCTCACACGAAATATCTACTAGCAATAGCAGACCGCCTTGTTATACTTTTTCTTATCTTAACATCTTTTGTACCTAATGTGATGTGACAAGCAAAAAAACAATTAAAATTTGATTGTGAAAACGGTTTCCTTACCGAAGCATGCCAACGAGCCTTTATTGCTAAATCTTAAAAGGTGGAATGCTTCAGTTTTTACAGTGTGTACTTCGATTGCCGCTGTAACAACAGATAACAAAAGTTATTTTTTATTGTTTAATTAAAGTTCTGTGCTTACCAGTCTGACTTGCCTCATTTAACAAGTCCAAAGTAATATCTCCATACGTTACAAACCAATATTTCTTTTAACAACATAGACCCCCAACTTTTGAAGGGAGTGTCCCCTTAAAGTCAAAACCGTATACTTTGGGAACCAATGGCCTAGCTAGAACTGTACCTGCTCAAGTGAATGTTAAGTCTGACTTAAGCCTGTCTTTTTAAATGATTAATTACAATCAGGATTTGTTTAATCGCTGCCTCCCGTGAGATCTGTTTCGAGTTATTTGTTTAATGTCTTATTTATGATAAAACCTAAAAGTTTTCTTTACAACTACCTTCTACTAAATGGACTTAGATACCTGGGCCTTCAGACTTCACTTATTTTGTGACAAACAAAATAAGTGGGATAGGGTAACGCTAGTCTGTACTTTGAACGTACCATTTGTTAACTTGATCCGAAGACGGTAAATTTTCATGAATCTGTTGCTGAAGGCAGGAACGTTAAGACGATACTAATTTTATAAATGTTAGTGCTGCATATGCCTCATATATATAAAATTATTGAAAGATATTAAGTAAAACTATCAAACACTTTCCGTCGCCAAAAATTTGAAACTTATATTTAAAGAATCCATAAGTCAGTAAGCAAAGCTTTACTTGAATATACCAAAAGATGCATAATCAGTTAACACCTGAATGGGTTAGTTTAGGTTACAGAACCCTTAAGCTATTATTTTTTTAAAACGTTATTCGTAAAAAAGCAAACGGTGCATCACCATCTTTATCGTTTTATTGCGTTTCATCACCTGATGGAAAGTGACACTGCCGCCTATTGACACGACGATGCCCCTGATGTCGTGTAACGCCAAGAGCACTGCTAATGCGTTGCCCATTAAGAGATAAAGATGTTATACCTCCTTTGCCGGTATATCCACTAGCTCTCCAATCCTTCAAACCCAAACATAGTGAACTGCTTCATGGTAGAAATAGAGAGGAGGGTGGTACCAACCCAGACGAACTCGAATATCTATAAAAAAACTAAATAAAAGATTTGTCTTGCTTAGGTATAGAATGATGGCCATAGATCCTATTAGGTATCTTATCTTAATCTTAGCTTGGATTGTCAATCACTACAGACTGTTAGTATGTATAGATTTTGGCGATGATTCGGGTGAATTCAGTGAGCACGCTATACGTGCAGCATACCAATGATATATGATGCACGTTGAGTTATAGCCGCAATATCTATGTCAGTAGGGGATGGGGAGAGGGGTGGCTTATACATAGACTAAAATAATTGTCAAATCTGTCTCGAGATCATGCTTATTTGTTTTCCTAAGCCAGGTGGCAATGATGGTTGCTTCCAGTTACCTCTGAATGATGCAACACTAGTACATACTCCTGTACTGTGTCGCTAAACCCAAAAATTCCAAAGAATTGGAAAGAACCGTCATGTTATTTAGTCAGTGCATAAGAGTAAAACTATATTTGGTTAAATTGTGACTGAGAAAATTTCTACAAATGTTGAAATCATTGTGTGCTACGGAAACTGTATACCAGAAGATGTTTCCAAAACTACGTTAAAAAAGTGCCATCTTACGGAAGAATACCAAATCGCATATCAAACTACACATAAACCAAACCTTACGACGCTTGATTTAAGAACGTTACGATATTCCAATGTCGAATATATTTCTCTACCATTAATCCGTATAGTTTTTCTACATGTCAGGTAACATAGTACTACAGTGATTTTGTATGAGCTTTCTTAATTCCTCATCAATCCGTTAGAGGCGCTTTACAAAGATTCATACAAATTTGTAGATGCAGTCGCAAGCGGCAATCGAAGATAGAACCTGTGTTAGGCGCACTGATGTATATCTTCAAAAAATTTAAAAGTTTTACGTATAAAGGAGTTGTTTTAGTCTATGACGAAGGTGCGTCGAATCACCAGCAGTTTATGTGTGTCATAAATACAGAGTGGTCGTAACTGCTCCCCACATTAGAGGGGAAAGGTTTTCGAAAATTCTATCCCTCCCTTCTAAGTGTAGTATATAACTTATTCAATTTAAAATGATAAAGATGAAGGAAAGAGTTTTTGGAGGTATAACAATTGAAAAGAACGCCGTAGAGCTTGTACGGACGGCCACGGAAGGTTCGCTGACAAGTGCAATATCAATCCTTATGCTGTACAACTTAAGAACACCAGAGTCCAACCAGGTTAGGTTGATCCATGACCGTGTGTACCAAAACGTTTAGCTTGGTCAATTGGGTATCTGAAACTGTTTTTGAAGATCTGTGAAACTTGTAAAATATGAAGTAGCAACTATATCCAAGTATTGATATTTTTACTTTATATCTTGTTAGGGCATTTGGGATTTCAAGTTTATTGCTAACATTGTTGTGTGCACAAGTGTGGGCTCAAAACTTAATCAAAATTACTCAATGCCAGAAATATGCTCTCCGCCCACGATCGATAGTCGTTGACCGATTTTTTGTAGAGGGAAAATGGAACATACTGATTGCAATAGTAAAACTCCTACAGAAAATCCAAAATCAATAAATAGGTTAGGTGGAAGAATCTCCCCGATTTTCGGTTCTACAAAAAGTCTGTCGTGGGCGTGGAGCCTAATAATAATAAAGCAAACATTTCCATTTGAAAAGTGGGTAGCAGTACTATCGCAGCAAACTTTACGAGGCGATTTCACAAAAGACCGATCCGATATCAAAAATAATAACAGTTTATTAGCGCGTTCAAATCTCCCCATCCCCCCCTTTCCCCAACCACGCACGGAAACATACGAAGTTGTCCGAAGGACTTCCGACGGTAGACGATAGTGTCCAGTTTTAAATAGGCCCCGCTATACTGTTCTTTGCAGACCTAGTAGGCTAGAACAGCCCCTACAATTATATTATATTTTACATAAACAAGAGGCCATTGGCTATTGGCAAAATCTAAGCAACAGTTGTTAGAAATTATTTAAATCTACAAGATCTCTGCTTAACTATACTACAAAGTATTAAAAATAAAAACCAAATGCGTATATACAAAGTTTAATATGTAAATGACATGGATATTTATTCTTCTTCGTTGGCAAAAACTCAGCTGTTGTTTGGATGTTTTTTGCAGTTCCTTGAACAGATGACTGTTTTTTGTTTCTCTGAGCTGCTTTTTTGACAACCTATACAGTAACTCGGGTGATTTGTTTCCGCTTTTTTACTTTTTTTCTACTATAATTATAGAATGTAATAGATATTATAAAAGGTGAAAGAAAAGATATTTAAATGTTTGGATGTTTTATTCAATCACGCAAAAACGGCTGAGGAGATTTGTACGAAATTTGGGACAAATATAGTTATATTCTTGATTAACACTAGCAACTATTAAATGAAATCACGGCTATTTCAAGTAAAAAGATAAATTCAGAAATGATGGCTCTTCTACTTTTTATAAATCTACACTTTTGAACATTCGATTAAAATTAACATCGGACTTATTCGTGCCTATTTTTTTAACTAGGACTATTTAAGCATAACATCAATGAATATAAAATTAATTGTTTCCAATAAACCTAAAAGTCAAATTCAAAGTGGTAATACCCGGCTTCGAGACTTGCTACAGTCAATTCGTGAGGAGCACAGTACAACACAAAGTGAATCAAACCATTGAAACTCAACCCCGTAATTAATTAGCTTATATCAATTAACTTGTGTATTTGTATTTACCTAATTTGCTTCATGTAGGTCGTGTTCTATTAGTATTTGAGAAACTAGAAGGAATTTCAAACGATGAAAGTACATTCATAACTTCTAGTTGAAATGGATAAAGACCATCCCCTTAAGAAAATATATTTGTACCTCTCTCTCGCGCAGTCGCAAAAAACATTCAAGTTAATGAAATTTTCCTCCAAAAAAAAATGTATGCGTTTGATTTAGAAAAAAATGCATCCAGACTGCTATAATAGGATAGTAGAATAACTTTATCCTGTAATTACAACGGCACTATCAAATAAGTTTTCGAAGTTCAAATCTTTAATGTTATCTTCACCCGAGACTAATCACAATAAAATTGTAAAGATAGTACATAATGCCGAGCTGATAATGAATTGAATCATGGTTGTTGAAAAGTACTAGGTACTTGGGATTTTATTATTTCATAACAGTTAATATTTTATTTAAAAACGTTCATAAAATATGTACCATTTCGGGCGCCAAATTTGCGTCCAACTTCAATTTGGCGCCCGAAATGGGACTGTGTTTCTCTTTTGTTTATCCGATTAAAACATCATAAACAAATGCTAAATAGGAAACCATAAATGATTTTCGCTTTAACAGTGAGTTGAAATACCTAGGCTGGGTTCGGGAGCTTACAAAATAAATTGACTTAGTGCAAAACTGAATCCCTATGAACGCTAATACCTTCAACACTGCACTGAAACTAAATACCTACCTAATGTTTCAAAACATTACGTACGTACCGTCAGCAAATTGTAATGCTGTACTCTATTTCCTTAGCCACAGAGTTGTGATTGGTTTGACCGTGTTTATTTTATTGTTGTAGTCAATATGACTACCTTATGCCGTTGGCCTTATTTTGTTTATTTTGAAACGTGTCACATAATTCAATTATTTACTGTGCTTTCAGTCAATACTTTCGTATATATTTATTTTAACAATGATATAAGTGTATATATTTATTATGTAACAATAATCTCTGCCTACTATCTCTTTCCGGACGAAGGCTGTGAGTTTGTGTGTGTGTATTTATGATTATTTAGATTAAAAAAAAAACAATCTAAAACGACAATAGCTAAATTAACTTAAGACTCAATTACATAATGTATGATATAAATATACCAAATAGAAGTGACCTAAACTGTAGAACTGCGAAATTGTTAGCTTTAGTTAACGAGATGTAAGATAATATTTGTCATCCCCATCCATGTTAATGTGACTCTAGTGAGTGTTGCCAGACGAAACGTCTTTCCCCAATTTTTTCTAAATTCCTCTAAAATTTGGAATTTAACTACCCAATCCTGGAGAAATTAAAAAACTATTGAATCTTTTTCGTCGACTCGGTATTTTTTAGCTCGTCGTTTTTATTCGTTTAAAAATTGGTACTTACGGTTGTAAATTTGATTTCCTAGCTGGCAACACTGGTCTTAAGTCAAGGTGGGCAGTGTAAACACATCCTAATTTCACATTGTACCTCAAACACAGGTAGTTAGAGTCCACTTGTTAATACTAACCACCTTACTTACCTTATTAAAAGGGATGGGCAGACTCTGTTGAAAATATTCGGTAGTTTTAAAATAAATCTTTCATTAATACGTTAAATAAATTATACTATAACAAATGTATGAAAGTGGTACCCTGCAGGAATAGGTAATTACTCATCATATAAAAAAAAAACTTTCAAATGGACTTTTAATGGACGAATTCGATGACGAAGTCGCGGGCATAAGCAAAACATTTAACAAACCCAAGATAAAAGGGAACAGTAGGCAGGTGATGAAAAACATAGCAAATATGGTCTAAATAAAAAGATGGAAAAATATTGTAAAATACTAAAAAAGGGCTTAAGAAAAATTATAATTTACGTCCAATTCTTCGCCTGAAGGTATGCAATTTTGGTTATTACTTTAACAAGCGATCCATCCCGGCTTCGCACGGATATTATGCATATATAATAGAGTGTTTCAAAAAAACAAACTATTTTTTTTTTCGAAGTACTTTGAAAATTCTTCAGAGTATCCCTAATCAAAGACATTGTGAAAATCTCAACCCTTAATATTAATGTATAGAGGTGGCTGTAATTAATTTTTTATTTCCATTAATTTTTTTTTACTTTTGAATTTTGATAGGCAACAACGAAGCATTTTATAGCTATGATCGATACATATTCTTGTAGGAAATTTAACGATCTACAAAAATTGTCTGAAGGAATATATGCGTACGAAGAACCATTTCGGAGTTATCAGGCCTCAAACATCGAACTGTTTAAAAAAAATATATATTTGTTTATAAATACGAAAAATCGACTTAAATCACTTAAATAAACAATTTTCTAGATCAAAAAATTAAAATTATAAATTTCTTAGAGGTTTTTGATGAAAAGTTTTTATTAATTATTGATTACTGACTAATTTCACTGAACAGCGCTAAAAAAATACAGATGTATTACGAATTTATGGTCAATATACATTCAATAAAAACATCAAAATTCAAAAGTTTTTTTTTTTTCTATGTTATTTAAATGGAAATAAAAAATTAATTACAGCCACCTCTATACATTAATATTAAGGGCTGAGATTTTCACAATGTCTTTGATTTGGGATACTCTGAAGAATTTTCAAAGTTCTTCGAAAAAAAAAAAAAGTTTGTTTATAGGGACAGACGGCGGGAAGCGACTTTGTTTTATACTATGCAGTGAGTAGTGATTTCAATGTAGTTGTTTATTCAAAAAAAAAGTTAAGGATAAAAATGATATATTTTATGATTTAATGTGATTATTTTCGGTTGTTACGGTTTCCTCAGCCCATCACTAGCGTGTGGGCGCCAGACTGGGCCAGTTGTCTACAATTCAAGATAGTACAGTCCAGTGTGCATTCCAACGAAATTGATTCGTCTGTCTGTCTGTGCGTTTACTATTTTTAGTAACGCCCTCTCATTGCTCCCAATTTATTTGTCAAGGATAGCTGTTTGAATTGGTTGTTTGTTCGTCTTGATTTGCCTACTTGGCTTTTTAATTATGAGCTAACTACCTTGATTCTTGTTGATGTACATTAGTATGAAGTGTACTTTGATAATAATATATTTTTATATGTTTACTGACTACTTTACAAGAAAGTAATCGTGTAGCTTTGACAGCTGTGGATTTAGTTTTTTATAAACTAGAGGTCGCGCAGTGAATTTTACAATGTTTTATTTTTATTTATTATTTAATATGTTCAATGCACGTTATGTAACATATTCGTTTTCTTTTCTGGACTCTTTCTCCATATCAACTATAACTTCTCCGAATTTTATAGTGCTTCGTTTGTATAATTTTTGTTAGAAGGGATTCAACATTTTTACTTCACGTATTATTACAATGATAATAAATTCTAACCCTTATATTTGTTATTATTATTGGTAGTAAATTTTACCACAAGTAATTGTGATAGCTTTATGGACTGGATTTAAACAAATTCATAACTTGACTATCCAGATTCATTATTTTTTCAACTAAGCCTGATGAGAATCAGTTGCCTGAAAATTAATCAATACGTAGATTAATGTTTTGATTTTGTTAAAAAAAAACTTTAAAATAGCAACTAGGCTTATTTTGTTCGTATCCATTTCGCCTTGGCATTTAAATATAGCTATTCTGTCGACTTTCACTGTCGTTTTCAAAGATCAACTGATACCGTGATGCTGTCGACGTTGTTGTGCTTGTAGAGGTCGCTAGTGTCAATCAATATTCAAAATTTTAGAAAATACTGTGTACTTTAGGATTTAGGTAGGTATTTTTATTTGAAATACAGGATGTTAACATTTTTATACCACTAAGGTTGTAAATAGCCTGCCAAATGGTAACCAGTCACCGCAGCCCATAGACGTTTGTTATACCAATGGTATCACGCACGTTGCTGACCCTGCAAGAACCTTAAAACATCCATTTACAAAAAAAAAAACATACGTTGCAAACGATGAGTTTACATAAAAACAACGATACCGTAATTCAAATACAATAAATCCGTATGATATGAAAGCGTGCGCCCGCGCATGGCGGCGGAGGCTAATTGGCTGCTTGTGTCACGACTTTCTCTAGGATGCCGTACGGTGACCACACCATGGGAAGCTGAGGGGATACGTACAGTCGAGGTCTGCCACGGAGTATCATTTGCCATCGAAATTCCTCTGTACGCGATAATACTACGTTTTAGGGGTTGGATCGCAAGCGCCATCCTAATTGGCCATAGTAAATCTCTATTACCAATGACGGTAAAGGAAGCAAATCATTCATTGAAATCATGATGTTGTTTTAAAAGTATGATAATCTCATCCATTCACAAATATTGTATGAAAGCCCCCAGCCGCAAAACCTGCAAGCAAAACTCGACCTTAAGGTGGTAGCGCGTGCGCGTCCGTGATTGTACACAACCGCCACTCTATCCCACCACTGCAACTCTTGTTAACCAAGATACCAAGATCAACAGCGACGTCCAATGAAACGAATTAAGCTTTTTATATCACATCAGGAGCAAATAAACAGACGGTACACCTGATGGAAAGTGATACTGCCACCGATTGACAACGATGCCCTTGATGTCTGGATCGCCAAGAGGACCGGCAATGCCTTGCCCATATAGAGGTGAAGATGGTATACCTCTTGTTCTGTTAATTACACAGGCTCTCCAATCCTTCGAACCGAAACACAGCGAACTGCTTCGCGATAGGAAAAGAATCCCGAAAAAAAAGTTGTGGTTGTTGAAAAGCGAGCCCGAAGAATCATCGGCATTGAAGATGATATTGCTAACTTTCATGACCTCAGCCACTGCCGCGAAGTTGCGTGTCTATCGGTATTTTATAGGATACATTTTGGAGAGTGTGCAAAGGAATTGCACAATTTAATTCCACCGGCCCCCTTTTATAATCGGAATACTAGACGTAGGCTGAAGTTGCATCTTTTTGTGGTAGATATTCCGACCATCCGGACTAAACGCTTCTATAGCTCCTTCATAATGCGTACTGCAAGGGTGTGGAATTCTTTGCCTGCCGATGTGTTCCCTGACCAATATAACTTGGGCCTCTTTAAGGCAAGAGTGAATAGGTTTCTCCTAGGCAGGCATGGTCCACCTTAGACCTCATCGCCGCTTAACATCAGGCGGGTTTGGGGTCAAATGCCTGCCTGGTCTTGCATAATTAAAAAAAAAAAGAATGGTGGCTGGTACCAACCCAGATGATCTCGCACGTAGATCTACCACCTGTACAATACCACCTGTAGTGTCTGTGCGATGTCACCAACTCTTGACGATCTCTTATATCTTTATATTCATTATAATTACAATATTATTAAAGGACAAAAAGTGAATAGCTCATGGTCACCCTACACCAACTGGTGACACACTAAAGGTGCCCCATAATGGTACATTTCACTTACGTTATTAATTTCGTACGGACATACAAATTCTATGGGAAACCTTTATTAATTTTATTTGATTACGGTTAGCTGCGTTGTTTGTAGGGACTGTTAAAAACCGGCCATGTGTTTTTACTGACGCGTCGTTAATAAATGAGTTATTTACGTGATAAAATTTCCTTGACTTTTGATATTGTAGTTCTGTTGTGTGTGTCGTTAGATTAATTTAATTTTAGTTCAAATTTATTTCATAGTTCTATGTATAGGTTGTGACATTTTTTTAAATCTATGTCACCAAATATTTGTATGCCCCCTTGAGGTAGGTTTTTAAGGAGCAAAAACCTGACAAATAAATGATTTTATTATTATAATTTATTATGATTATTACGTAAATGCATTAGTTTGACGACGTCCGTTTCGCAGTGGCTTAAACCGTTGCGTTGTAACACATAAAGTCTCGGGTTCGAGTCCGGCTCGGGATGGTGAACATGAATACTTGCACTGAGGCCATGGTTGGTTTTCTAGCTATTTATGTTTTTTTTTTTTTTTTACGGGGCACACCCGCCACTATGTCCCACCACTGCAACTCCTGTTTATCAGGATCAACAGTGGCGTCCTTTGATCGAATAATCAACGAATAATGCAGCTGTGCAGTGATGCAAAGGCTGTGCCCGGACACCCTACCGGCTGTCTTGGGACTCGCAAGGAACTTAATCAGAAGAAATAGGAGGTAGTAAGAAAGCGGTTTCAGACTTCCCTCCCAGCAAAGCGGAGACAGCAATTGAAATGGCCCAGAGGCCCAAAAATCTAAAGGGGAGACAGTCAGGCGACGCCTGACCGTCTAAACACCACGGTATGCCACTAACTAACAGGGGATAAATAAGATACTAACCTAAATCTTACACCAGTAATATTGCTATTTATGTATGTATATATGTACGGTTCGTATAGCGTGGTTTAGTATCCACAGTCCTTTGGCTTAGTTTGGCACTAAGACAATTAGTGTGAGTTGTCCCGAGATATTGTTATTAATTTTAATTTGGTATTATTTGTAGGTTGACACTTTTTTATTTACCTTTCTTTATACATTGTAATTAAGTTAGATTCAGCCTGGTATTTTGTCACGTAATTGTTAAAATAATAATTCCCTACTCAAATACGTGTAGAAATAAAATATTACTTTTACATAAAAGTAGGTAGGGTTAAATGATTATATACCCTTCCTTCCATAAAAACGAAGGAGTAATAACAACTCTGTATCGGTTAATTTTCACAATACAATTTAAATGTGCATTTGTATGTCAAGTGGCTCGACGGACTCGTGTAAAATACTTGAAAATAGTTTAATTATTGTAAAAGCTTTCGTTTAAGGTACAGTCTTATAACGTTTTTTGATGTACGAATTGATTAATTAATTACCACTATAGTTATAGTGGCACTATAGTTATAGTTGTAGAGGTAGGCTAGTTAGCCTGATCTAAAAATATTTTGACAGGTGGTATGTCTATGTGCGATATCGTATGGTTTGGTACACCCTTCTTTATATTTCTGCCGTGAAGCAGTTCTCTGTGATAACATTCAAAGTATTGGATAGCCAGTGTAATTACCGGCACGGGTGGTATAACATCTTTACCTCTAAATTGGCAACTCATAAAGGTTGTTCTTGGTGTTTCACGACATCCGGGCCATCGTCGTGTCGACAAGCATCGATATACCTTTCCATCAGGTGTGTATTTGCCCACGAAAATATACAAAAAAAAAAACATAATTTAAAAAAACCCTCACGAGGTCCCCCGAGAGGTGGATGGACAACCTTTTAAGGGCTGCAGGATCGCTGCAGTGGGAATATTTAGGGAAGACCTGTGTCCAGCTATGGATGTTTTCCGACTGATGATATTACTTACAACATAGTTTTGTTTATTATTATCAACAAACCCCAAGAAATATGTTCTCTTCTTATGTAAAAATGTTAAGTAGAGTATGTATGTATTGTCTATGTACAGTCTTGTGACTTGCACCAAACACAAGGAAGGAGTGGGTGACAATGAAAGTATTTAGGTATGTATGTACGTGAGGTAATGGTGTGAAAACCTAAATAAATAACCCTATAGCTGGCCCATAGGGTTTACTGTTTATCACATAAGGCTCAGCTCATTTACTGTACAAGTTTAATTAGTGAAAGTAAATACCTTTGTAGGAAAAATTACTGCAGGAAATAATTAAAGAAAATCGAATATTTTATTAATAAATTATATAGGTAGGTAGGTATTGCATAAAGTAGGTATAGAAATAAATAATCTAGAGACGTCTAGCCAAAGTTTTGTTTTCTTTTTATTTTTACAATATGTCTTTTGAACAGTATTTTTTTGCTCCAGATATAATAATGAATGATGATTTGACGACCTCGGTGGCGCAGTGGTGTAAACAGCCGACTGCTACGCCAGAGGTTCCGGGTTCAAATCCCGGCGGGGGCAGCACTTTGTGTTATTTGCAAGACGCATTGTTTCGTTTACCGGTCTTGGATGTTGCATTCTTATTTATTTAGTATATACCATATCGTTGCTTAGCACCTGCAATACAAGTTCTTACGATACTTAGTGCAGGGCTGAGTCAATGTGTGTGTCGTGTTGTGGTTATTTATTATTTATTTATTTATCTATGGGGAAACCGATTTTTTTTATTTAACCCATAATCTAATATTTAGAAATAATTAATGGGGCGAATCTGACCCACCTCGTACCTAGTCATGTAAAATAGCTTAAAGCACGTATATTAAAAAGAATGATGGTGAGATGTTAAATTTCCAAAACGATGTATACCAGAACCACCAGATGTTTCGTCAAGTAGCATGTGCACTGCGATTTATGAACTGCACTGTACTTCCGTACAGTCCGTGATAAAAGTGCTTCTTCGATTAGAAAAAAAAAACGCGGCGAAATAATCGCTCTTTCTTAAACGATTTTCTTTATACAAAAATTTTTATTTAAAATTTTAAACGCATGTATTTTTCACAATTACTCAAAGATTCTAGTTTTTACTACGCACAGTTCTTATTTGTTATGAAAGAGTAAAAAATCAAATATTACTCCGACGCTTTTATATCAGAGATTAGTTCAAGGATGATGACTTTGGCCTCTCTTTTTTTATCATCGTACAGGTCGCCATCGTCAGGGAATAATACATCCTCACACCATAAAGACGAATTCAAAGAAGCTTCCTCCCGCGAAGGCTCAGGCTGCGGAATGAACTCCCTGCCATGGTTTTCCAAAGTGACTACAGCATGGAGTTCTTAGGGACTTGGCAACTCCGAGTATTACAAGCTTTCATGGGGTGCTTACCATCAAACGGTTCGTATGATTGATTTCTTAATCAAGCCTAAGTGTAATGAAAAAATATTTTAAACTATCTTAATACCACTTAGTATTACACACTAATATCCATTTTAAAGGTATCTGTTTAAAATAATAAGGAGCAAATTGGCCGATCGTATATTTGTAAAAGCGCTACTTTGTTGCTTACGTTTCGCTCACTTTGTAAACCGCCAATACATCAATGGATTGAATCCAATTGACTTTTACAATCGGTAATGACAACTTAAATACGTTTAATTACAGCTAATTATACTGCGAATTATACCCAAATGAATTACACCGCATATGTGAGGTACCTAAATGTATTTTATCTTTTAATTATGGGCTAAAAACAGTCGCTTTTGTATTGGTTTTATTTCATTCGTTAAATACGTTAAGATTTTTTTTCGATCAATTCATGAAGATGGCTTAGCCGTTAAAAACAAGTAATCAATTAAACTGAGAAAGTTTAATGTACTTCATCATACATTAAAGAAACAATGCAGCAAAAATGCTCAATTAATTTGCTCCCGACTGTACAGAGTAGGTAGATACAGTGGCGTGCAATTTTTAAAAGTAATTATCACAGTCAGTCATTGTCACGTGGTGACGTCGTATTTGTAGTCTCTGTTTAGAAATAGGGTTGGCGCAAACCAGTTTACAGGATTAGGGGTGGCAAAAACTAAGATTTAGAGTGATAAAAGTTTTTCTGTTAGATGGTTTACGAAAACAGTTTTAATGGAGTTTCTTTGGTAAATGTGGGTAGTTAATTAATAAAAGGGGGAAAAAAGTACTAAAAATGATGCATTGTCGTGTCAGCTACATATCATATCATACAGACAAAATCCATCTAGAGCAAAATTATCGAAAATTATTTTTAAAAAGTTACGCATTTCGAACAATTAATACTTGTCGTTTACCTTACATGTTGAGTTAAAATATTAAAAGATCGCAAAAATTCTCGAATGTTTTACTATAATAAACTTTACTTATCTATGGTCAGTTGATCAGTGTGTCTACCATGAGTTCGGATGATTTTTCTGCACGTCAGATAGCATAGATTACTATAGAGATTTTGGACTAAGAATTTTAATTCCCCATCAATCCGTTAGAGGCGCTTTACAAAGATTCCTACAAATTTGCAACTGCAGTCGCAAGCGGCAATCGAAGGTAAAACTCATGGTAGGCACACAAGTATCTACTTGTTAACCTCAAGACAACCAAATCCAAAGCGTAATGAAATAAATAATTCAAATCACAAGTAGGTACTTCACACTTCTATTCATTCTATGCAAAACACGAGCTCAAAACAACTGACTCACACTAGCAGTTATATATGTGTGTGCGATAGACGAAAACTGTGTTAGTGTGCGACAGTTGTACCTACTTATTTTTTATTATTATTTATAGGTTAATCCATTTATTAAGAATTTATTTATTTACTAGCCCAAAACAATTAATTAAAAAGAAACAGATTCAATCTTTCAAAGACTTTTAACAATCTAAATCTATTTGAAAATATATTATAATTGAAAAAGGTAATTAAAATTGTCAAAGAATTTAGCTAATTTATAATCTAATTGTTTTAAGCCGAGCCATTTGAAGAAATGAGATTCTGATTTTTTATTTAGACTTTAAATTATTAATTATTTTTATTTATATTATAAATTTAGATACACGAATTACCTACGATTTGTTACTAAAATTAATTTCACCAAGATTTTGTAGTTTTAGGATCATCGGCTACATTTTGTTAAAAAAAGTAACCTCCGATTACTGAAAAATGTATGCAAAACGTATGACACAAAAAAAAATATATAATCTGAAACTCTTATAGGACTAACTATCAGAACTAACAATTCAATATTTTGCTTTTATCAATAATGAAAGTTGTATTAGATCTGTTTGTATCAATGGCAGACTTAGAAGAGAAAATGTAACTTTTGGTTCACATAAATGTTATTTAATGGTAATTTCTTTCAACGTATTGGTTTTTAATGTATCCTATGTTACAATTGACATTAATATATATCGATTGACACCTTATTCATTAAAATCGGTTCATAAGTTTAGTAGCTACAGTGGAAAACACAACACACATACATACATAGACTCATAAAATCACGATCCTTCCATTCGGCTCTGCGGGCAGGTAGCAGAGTGAAAAACAAATTTTACGCAAGTGAATTCGCCGGCAAAAGCTTACAGTAAATAGCTACATAAGTTTATAAAAACAAGATTCTAGTACTTAGAACAAAACGCTAGTTAGTTTACAACTACACCGCAAAAAGTGTAAAAAAGCAAACGACATAAAAACATGAGAAATAAAACGGAATGAATTAAAAATTCATAGCATTAGAATTCCCGCCCTTTGTATCGTGTGTACACGCCACGCACACAGAGATGCACCTACACATGTGTGCGTCTAACGTTCGTTCCCCACTCCCGCGCATCCGAAATTTGAAAGACGTTAGATGATTGGTCGACGCCATTTTATTTTTTTCGTGCTAAAGACCGGTTAGACGAGTTATTTGTAGAGTAGAATGAGTAGAGTCCACTTTATTTATATTCTTGTTTAGAAGTGGGGAGGCAATGGCGGTTTTTCGATTGTAAAAATGGCCTTTACTTTTAAAAAAGATGGTAAGTAATCATGGAACTGTGTATAATTTTTTAAGAGGTAGGTATTGGTAAAAAATCTGATGTATACACTAAGGCTCTTATTTTTTATTTCCTTATGCATTGTGTGTAAGGCATCTAAACCAATCCATTGATAAAAATATTTAATTGTATTATTAAAAGTAGTCATAAATTAAAACATAAAAATCACATAGTCACTAGTAAATTACGTTATAATAAAATTCTAAGTAATAACTTTCAATCACGGAAATTAAATCAACAAAGGAGTTTGGCTGTATTGTTTCGATGTTCAAGGAGGGCCAACCTGAAAAAACAACAAGAAACCCCAAATTACTCACGCACACATTGAAACGCAGACGACAACGAGCGAACAACAAAACGAGTTTATTCACAAATGAAAGGCTACGGGACGAATGGGACGCCGAATCGAAGGTGATTGCTCTGCCGTGAAACGTTGTACTGAGATTCATGTGAACTTTTAATATTTTGTTAAAATAAAAGTTTATAATTGGAATCCGATAAAAAGCAGAATGACCTTAACTATTACAATCTTATATGAATATTAATATTTAAAGGTTTATTAAAATTTTAAACATCCGTAAACTAGTACATACCTAGTACTAAAAATGTAGTGTTTATAAGCGAACCAGGTAATTGAAGGGCGCTCATAATGACTTAAATATAAGTTTTCACAAATATTTTATTTTTGTAGGTAATGTTAATAAAACTTTACAAAAAAAAGACAAACTAATCTTTATACCTTTATCGTCCAAAACTAATCTGTAAATTAAAAATAATTGTTGAAGCCGATTTAATGTAATATTTGTGAGTATCTTGTATTTTTAACTGAGTTCCATAAATACTGAGTATATAATCTATTTTTGAAGTCGGTTATTTATTTGTAATAAGATTTTTGTTTTTACATTTTAGTGCCTTGAGAAAAAGTTATTAGATACAACAGCTTATTGTCCACTGCTCATAATTTATAATCAAGATAGTGTTTTTGCCGAGGCAGGGTGACGTCCTTCATCATATACAGAATTTTGAAAATCGGTTCACAATTGACACATAAAACATAGATGCAATTAAATATAGAACCTCCTCCTTTTTTAAACTCGGTTAAAAGGCAAGTGAGTTTGAAAATGAAAATCTAGTTGTTTTCAATTTTACCTATTTTGATCACTTAAAATGGATCTATGCTGTGCCATGTTTTGACTGACATCAGACGTGAGACTCACGCACACATAAACAAAAGCCCCCAATTCGAATTCTTAGTGCGCACAGCACAGTTTCCGCAGTGGCACCGAGGGCGTTGACCCCTCGATTTGAAGGCCACCTGCGTGACGTCACGCCCTGACCTGCCACAACGCGGCCTTGAAATGACGCCATTATTTTTGGCGATCTGTCCCTCTTTTATTCACCGACCGAGTTTTAGAGGGGATGCTATTAGAATTCCATTTGTGTTTTGAATTTAGAAGACTATTGGCTGGATACGGGCTTTATGTGTTGAGTGTTGTTTATGGCCTGTTTTATTTTGTTTGGCTGGATAAGAGTCTTTTGGAATGTCGTGTTCTTTAAAAGTCCTTATTTTGGACCGCGTTCCATTATCCACGGTGAGTATTAAATAAGGAAAAAAACAAGGAAAATTTGTGAAGGTAAGTCCCAAAATTAAAGACAAAGGAAGTCTACCAAATTTTGTGAGTCATTTTGTTTTGTCAACTTACGACAGTAATAATTGGTAATGCCCAATTTAAAGGTATCGTCATTGACTAAATGCTTTATTGTTTTCGATGTATGTAGTTATTTCATTTTCGGAATATATTGGTCAGAGCTGACGTAGTATTGAGGTGCATACACTTTTAGGGTTGTAACGACGACACACACATTTACTCAGCCCTGCACTAAGATAATCTTGTATCGCAGGCACCGAGCAACGATATGGTATAAACTACATAGATAAGAATATAACATCCAAGACCGGTAAGCACGACCTCTTCATAATTTGACGACCTCAATCATAAAAGGTCTTACTTTATGAATAAAATAATAACTTAGTGCCCTATTTAACAATTGTCCTACTAGCGTGAGTTTTTCATGATTTGGTGACAACTTCTTATAACTTAAATAGCTGTAAGATTTTTTGATAGAATCGAGCATATATATATCTAATTTAAATCTGCTGTGCTAGAAAGGCTTTTGGCAATATAGTATTTGAATATAAATATGATGAATTGAACTGTCAGTGATCAATACTAATGAGCGGCCATCTTGGAAAGATAGATTTTTATACGATAGTATTATTTTAACGAATTAAAAAACAACAACGTGCGACCGAATTGTTAACGTCCTCCTTTCTTTAAATCGTTTCTTTAAATCTTTCGTTAAAAATGAAAGCTTTCAGAAGAAAACATTGTCATAAGCGGCGTTTTGAGGCCCGATGGCGTTGGAATATTCATTTATTGATCACGGTTTTACTGAGTAACGCAATAGACTTAAAGGTTGTAGTGCAACAGAGAAGTAACTTATCGATAAGTTCCAAGAAGATACCATTTTACTGTAAAATCTGATTCCGATAAAGCCATCTGAAGCGTGAAGTGCTCACATCTGCAGGGTTCCGTACAAATAAACATCATAATACTTGTAGCAAAATAAATAATAAATAGGTAGACACGGTATCACATCAAGGTTCACATCGCAAGTTTAATATCAACCTTATGTTGTACGATTTAAGAACGGTACAAAGTCTAAACAGTTAAGCTTGATGTTTCACCGTTTGTACTAGACCCATCTCAGCTTCACTCGAGTAATCTCCATACGGACTTCAATCGCTTCTTTTCTGCTTAAGGATTTAATTTTTTGCAAACTTTTTTTAGTTGCCTATAAACTAACAAGAAGCAGTTATGTTTTACAAAATAAGCGGACGCAAGCTAATTGAAGACTCGAATAATTCCCATATGGGAATTTTTTTATTTTTTTACTTTAAAGATTAAGAGATAAACACTTTGCTTCTTCTTCTTTCATATTGTTTTAACAGCAGTATCCCTTTCAAATCATTTCAGAAGTGTAAAAATGTGTGTGTGTGTGCCATCTTTGGTTCAATTTGTTTAATTCATTTGCAAGCAAATAACATATCTATGTTTCGTAATATCATGCCTACGTTATTTGATGGTTAAACAGGACCAACAAATTGTCACAAGCAAAAATAGATACAAATTGCTTTACTCAACAAATATCTCATCGTTACCACTAATAATATTATAAATGTGACAGTTGTTTGTTACTCAATCACGCAAAACAAAATCTACGCAGACTTGTATAATATTAATATTTAATATTTTTTATAAATTGTATAAAAAGTTTTTAGCAATAAGAAGTTAAGTCTACGGATCTCTAAAACCATTCGTCGTACAAATACCTAATTGGATAAGCAGGCTTGAATCAGCAAGGTTCAACGACCTCACATTTCGATGATGCATTATTAACATACCTAGCTATACATATATGTATTTATAAAGTAGGTACTGTGATAAAGTATATTCCTACTTTTAATTTAGGTACGGTTGGCAAAATTGATTCTATGAAATGTTTAGATAACAAAAGCAAAAGGTCAGGTTCTTATTCATTATATTACTTTTTTTTATTTAATTTAATTCGTTGTTTGACTATATTTAAGAAAATATCTTTAATGTCTAATATTTGTGATTATATAATGTATACCGTATAAATAAAAAACAAACCATAAAAATAATTAAATAGTAAGTTTTGGTTGATTTTATTGTTATTTTATTAGAGAAACAAAGTAAATATCCAATGTTAATTACAAAGATGTGATTTGTGAAGTTTTTTTGTTATGTAGCAGGTAATCTTTGAAACTATTCATCCTGTTTTTATAATTATTTTACAAACCTTTTGTTTTGTCTCAGAAAAAACAAAGCGGGTGCCTAACTAGGTTCGACGCGGAAGAATTCACAGGCAAAAGCTAGTAACACTGTAGTTCTAAGTTTACCATATCGATTTGGTATACCTACTGGTTCCAAACACATTGATTCTCTATAATTGCGCTGTCACTTTGACGTACCTATTAGCAAGACATGACGAAATAATTTGATACACAGCACTTGTAATTCCATCTCACAAAGACCATGCCGCTATGGCTGTGATTACACGTGTACATGAATAATGTGTTAGTGTGTGTTAACTTTTACTGCGGGGTTAAAAAGGCCGTTATGCCATAGTGTTGTCTCTGAATCTGAATATGTTAAACGGCCACTTACTGCTTGTGAATTAAGTGTCAGATATCCTAATTACTAAAGGGCGGCCATCCTGCAAAAATTAGATGATATTGTCGATGGTATGGCTGAATTTTCATTGAGTAATTTAACCTTTTAAGGTCCGCAGATAACTTAAGGTTAATACACACACTGAAGGATAATAGTGTACGTACACGCCTGACAATACTAACAACCACTTAAGTCAAACTGTCGTATTAAGATGTAATGACTGTACAAGCAACGAACGTTCCTTTCTGATTCTGTATTGATTGAGAGAATTTGAATGTCTATTGATGGATTTAGTATAATAACAATAACAGATGCCCATGGTATTGCAAACGTCGATAGGCTACTGTGACTGCGTACCACCAGGCGGGCCGTATGCTTGCTTTCCACCTTAGTGGTAAGAATCGTATATTTGAATCATTTTAGTATGATAGAAAACTTGAAAAAGTTGAATTAATTCACATTATTAATAATAATTTGCTAACGGTAATTAGTAACTGACCCAATTCTAATTTATACTAAACTTTCAACATTGAACATTTTATAATAATCATGGCTAAGTAAGAACACATTTTATTTTCAAATGATACTCGTAATGCATCGATCTCTTATTTTTCAGATCGGTGGATACCCTTGATGTCTCTCAACGCCAAGATCACCGTCAAAGTGTTGCTGATTTAGAGGTAAAGATGTTTTACCTGTCGTGCAGTAATTACACTGGCTTTCCAATACTTCAAATCGAAACACAGCGAACTGCTTCACGGCAGAAAAGAGGGATTAACCCAGAAGATCTGTTACCTGTAATAAATTAATCTAGGTAAAAGTATTTTCTAGAAACGATCTTGGATTTTACCAAAATATAATTTAAATAACATTACCGTAATCTAAGAGGGGTTGGCAGAGGTGTCGGACGCCTCATTTCGAATGTTTATGTTGAGTTTCAGTGTGACAGGTTGCCAATCCGTCGCCACTATCCGGGCACAATGAGGAATATGGAGGCTACAACATACGGCAACCCGAGACTTAAACCCTTGACCTGTCGAGTCGGGTGGGTCGGTTAACCAAGGCACGCAACAAACTGAGCTACTACGTTCTCCAATACACACACACAAGTAGGTATACCAGCTTTTACAAAATATTATTATTTTTGATAAATTTTGTTCACCTAATTTATTCATCCATACAAAGGCCTATCATTTAGTATAAGTACAAGTAACTTTACTATAGTTTACATAGATTAGTAGCAAAAAAACATGTGTCATTTTGACATTGACGTGTCAACGCTCTAACTTCGGCTTTGTACAAATAACGTTTGATTCTATCAGACTCCAATCAGTTTGAACGATAACGATGCAGTTTTACAAAATAGTGTAAACATCAGCATGAAACGCATTTACTTGCAAACTCAACGTGGTTTTGGAATAATCTATGACTCAGTTGAATAATTCAGACAAGGTACAAATGTTATTCATACATATCTATTCATTTTTAAAGTTGCTTTAATAATATTATACATATTATCTACGCTATGGTTACATTTATATCAGATGGACCATATTCTTTTTTGCAACTGACACCTAAAAAAAAACTTAATAATCGTCTGTGCAAGAATGCACTGATTTTTCAAATTTAATCAATCTTTTTTATTCAAAAGAACTTAAAGTTAGTCATTTTAATCGTTACAGTTCTCTTAAATGCGCGTAACATGAGATAATTATTGGACTTAATTCTACAGAACACCTCTACACGTCAGATACAATAGATTACTACAGTGACTAGAACTAGCGACCTTATTACATCATAGTGCTGGTAGTGGCGCTTTGCAAATAATAATATTGGTAGCTGCAGTCGCTAGCGGCAATAGAAGGTATGAACTCAAGATAGACAACTAAGGTAAGTGACGATGTACCCAAAGGTGAAGCACGCTGGCCTAGAAAATTCCTATTTAGCCTCGAATTGAAGAGGTTTGTCCGTAATGCTCGGTGAACAAATCCACCATTTATGGTAGGCAGACCATACCAAACCCACTTTGTCCCATCCTGTTAACCAGGATCAACAGAGCCTCTGTTGCAGAGGCTATCTTTGATATGCTGTTAAAAAAAACTAGCTATAGTCCAAGGAGCCATTCAGCATAGGGACACTACAGGTTTGGTGTTTAAAGCTGCTTTATGTCTTAAGGCACACCCAACATTCTGTTCAACCACTGCAACTCCTTTTAACCAGGATCAACAGTGGCGTACTTTGAGATGCAGCTGTGCAATGAAGCGCAGGCTACGAGCCGGACATACTACCGGTAGTCGCTGGACCAGCGACGACTTTGATCGGAAAAACTACGAAGATGAAACATATTTTAGACTTCCCTCCGACCAAACGTGTAGACAACATATATAGGTATATGACTTTAGTATGTTGCCATATGTTTAAAAAGTAAGTATTGCACACGTAAAATACTTTTAATTAATATTTTACAACGAAACTATTACTATCGCAATGTTTTGGTAAAACTGTTATCGGGGTTCGATGGCCGATAGCGAATACAGAAATTCATTTTGCAGACACACACATAGATGCTAACATATACACGTATATTACATACAGTGATCCAGGCAATTCATAAATAAATGATGAATTCGACTATTAGTTTTGAACTTATTTTGATTAAAATTATTCCGTCAGTCGAAAGGAATAATTTAGGGCAAAAATGCGGATTCCTTAAAATACTAAAAAACTAGTTTAAGACAGTTAAACAAAGATGGTTGTATATAATAAATTTCATTTTGTATTTTCCACGTTGAATATTAAGACATAATTTTTGAATTCTTCAAAAATCAAACCAATTCGGGTGGCAATACGCCTCATAAAAAAACAACACAAAAATTATTATCTTTTCATATAACCACGGATTGTAATTAAAACAATTAATAAAATATGCACGGTTTAAGAGCAGCTGCTCAAACAAGTTTCGTAAAATAGTGTTTGGGTGAGACGTAAATATAAAATAAAAGAAAGAGTGAAAGGGATGGAGGTTTCATGACCTTACCCAAGTTCTGTAAAATAGAGAGGTCAGTGACTCGATACCACCTGATAAGATAAAATATGAATAGCTCTTTAATTTCGGCAAATATACGATCGCGTGGTTTCTAAGATAAAACATTACGACTTTATCGTTTAAGAATTAGGTGAGTAGTACAAAAGGGTTTTTGTCACGATTCAGTATATATTTATTTATATCTACATATATATATATATGTATGTAGGTATGTTTAATTTTTAATAATAATTGTTTTATTAAATACAGGTTTAATTTAGGGTTATATATATATATATATATATATATATATATATATGTATGTAGGTATGTTTAATTTTTTAATAATAATTGTTTTATTAAATACAGGTTTAATTTAGGGTTTATGTTTTATAACCTACTAAAATATTTTTTACTGTTTTGAATTGCTCTCTCCATGTACACTTAAACATGAGTACCTATTGTTTTCTGGACAAATCTATAAGTAAAATAAAAATAATTTCATTGATAAATCATTAAACTTCTCTCAGAATTATACCCATATTGTTATATGCTAAGCTAAAGTGTAATAAAAATTGATTACTAGAAAGGCATATAATGTAACTAAGGCATATAATAGCATGCCTGTTTACATGGGTGAATTTTGCTCACCTACCTATATATAGTATACATTTTACGTAATATTAAAACAATAATATTTAAGGAGTAATAATCATTAATTTTGTCGTCATTTCGAGCGGGACCCGCAAATAATTTAATCAGAAGAAACATTCGTTTTTTTTAGTTTATTTTTCTATTAAAGAATTTAGATACGTTGGTTTTTTTTCACTACATTGGTTGGTAATTTGATTGATGTTTGAGGGCGAAATGATATAAATAAGTAATCTATCTTTTATTTGTTTTTGGAGGTGAAGATTGGTCTTTCTGTTATTAAAACTTTTATTTAATTAATTAACTACGATAATCAACTTGTATTTTAATTCTATTTTGGATTATAAACTATTTGCAAGAGCTTAAAATAGGACCTCTATATGTTTTGCATATAGAGGGACTAGTCGTACACGCCACACTGTCTGCAAGCTGGTTGTTTGTTAACATAACTGTTTGTCCGAAATAATGTTTTGAAAATGTTAGCGAAAAATTTGTAGAAAAAAAAATTGACCTGGAAATGTTAAAAAAAATAATGTATCATTAAAATGTTATTAGAGGTTTGAAAATATTTTTATTAAAAAAAAAGCAAGTTTAAAAAGTAGAACCCGACTACTGAAAAAAACGCACTAAAAAGTATTAGTCTTGAAAATATTCTCATCTGAAACTATTGAGTTAACTATTTAATTTAGCCGTGGTCTTATGCGACCTATAGTATTAGGCAAACTTAGTTACGTGTATTATTGTGTGTTTATGTTTGGTATATAATAATATTCAACGATTTCCAATTTAAAAATCACTTACGCAGTCATTGAAGCTTAATGATTTCAAAAAAGGTAATGGACTGAAAGTAAAAGCTCACGCGCACATGCTCACAACATAAGTAGGTACATACACATGCACACACCCCTGACCTTTCCCAACGTAATGGTCGACGCCCGAATACTGGAGGTCATTGACACTCGTCGGGGCCGAATGCACGATGCATTTGGCACAGGACGCACGACATACAGCCGGCTATTAACAAAAAATAAACCACAGATTACTTTCGCTGGATGAAAATGAAGGGGTTCCAATTTTGAATTTCGAAAAGAAGTTATTTGTGGCCAGTATTTTTGGAGAAATAATGTTTAAGTTTAGTCTCAAGCTAAAAAAATCTATGAGTATTTATTTAAAGGGGAAAAGCTAGAGTTTTGCCTATGAATAGAACCAGCTGATAAGATTTATTGAGGAAAACATGGTATTAGTCGAGAACACGGTAAATCTAATAGGGAATTGCTTATTAATTTTAGGGAATTCCTTTTGGGTAAAATGTTATCTTGTTCGTACTGTACCTTAATAACTTTGATTGTTTTGCGGAAACAGCAAAGGGATTTCTCACAGAGCAAATTCAACAAACAATTAACTTATTATTTCCTTTCAGCGGGTAACAAAACATGTGATGTAATTATTTGACTTTGAATTTATGAATTACTCAATCATTGATATTATAATTTTTATGAAACAACAAAGTAATTAAGTTAATAACTAAGTTTAATAATAAATAGTTTTAATAGTCGATACTATAAGTCCAGTGTGATAGGCAATGAAACATACAAGATCAAGTCTTGCTTGGTCATGTAACCGATATAAAGTTACATGTTTCGCACATGACGAATGGACTGGCTAGTTTATTGACGTCGCATCCGTGTAAAGGCTGAACTTGAGTTGAAGCCTGAGTGAATGTCATCCACAGACGTGGATTCTAGCAGTTCCGTGGTGTCCGCGAACGCATGCACCCACCTTGTATCCACGCCTCGCGCGCAAACTCAACCAGACACGCGCCTAAACAAAACATACTAAAAACTATTTTCAAAAAACCAACGTTCCAATTTAGAAAACTGCACCCGATGCAACGCGCGAGAAAGAGACGACCGTACATCTCCGCGACCGCTATTTCGGTGACGTCGTCCGGTGCATAGCGAAATATAATAAATGAAAAGTGGCATTCAGTAATTTCGTTGTGTTTACGCGCGTTGCTAGTTTATTTGGTTTCGTGTTTTTTCCCGCGAACTGCATCTTTGAAAGTTGCGCTAGTGGCGCCCCCTAGCATTTGTCCTATATCCCCACAAACTACACATGGCTGAATGGACGTAATTCATGGAACTGTCAAAAGTCAAAACATAACAATATGTATTAATATGTGACCATGTGCAGTGACTCAAGGATGTTTATTAATTATAACTTAATGGGGACTCGGTTGAGTGATAACAGTGTTTTTGGCGAAGTGGAACTTCAGCCGGCTTCAAAGCGGAAAATTGAGCTAGCGGTGTTTTTTTAACTTAACCTAGGACAATCTTCAGTTGCGCGCGAGCGTTGTCCGCACGCGCTGTGCGTCTCATTCCACACGAAAAGTTACGAAAATCTTCCGAATGGACCCCGAGCCAGGATCCGAACCCGCCAAATACAATTTTCAAAATACAAATATCGAAGAACTTATTGCAGTTTTGTGTTTTGTACCGCGATGGAACAGTTGCCTCCGCGCGCTCGTTCGATGACCTCATAAAGTGAAACTATTATTTTTCTTTCACTTTGCTCAATTTTGTGATGTTAGACAATAGTGCCTTGATTGTACAAACTTAGATATTGTGATGTTTAGTGCAAAGTTAAGTAAAAACTAGGTTTAGTGACATGCCAGTGAACTGTTCATATCTCATTACGAAACTTTTTATCGCTTATGGACAAAAGCTGCATAAAATCTACTAGGTGAGTTACTTTTTAATGTAAATAAATACTATTTAATAAAGTTACCTTCTCGTCTTCATGATGGAATCATTAACGGCGAATAATAATCTATGAACTTGATTGTGCATTCACGAGAAGTTAGCTCCTAGTGCAGTTGCATTCCGCTTTTGCGAATGCAAGTTCACCTATGTTCATAACATGCGCGCACTTCACCCCATTACCTTGCATTGGAAAAGCAATCTTTTCTTTTACGACATAAAGCTCATAATCAATTGAGTTTTAAGTCTGTGTTAAAGAACTTGTCAAAGATATTTTTAGGGTGCACAAAAGCGGTTTTTACGATCAAGCTAGTGGAACAATGGCCTTCGCGGTATCACTGTGAATTAATACACCTACCTACTTAATGGTATAATACCCATATAAATAACTAGGTATTATATAGAATAGGTTAAAACTGCATTAAGTTTATCACAATTTGAAGGTTATATGTCACGCACACATAGAAATGTTAGAAACAATTTTACCAAGTAGGTACAATTTAAGCAATGGAAAATTTTAGTCATAACCTTGTTATATAGCGAAAATTTTTCGTTGAAAATACGATTTTTTTCTGCATAATTTTTTAGGTAAGCATACAAAAAATCTTAGATTATTCGTAACAACTTCCATTTATTTCTAGGTTTGTTTTTCTTTTGCATTTTTACGAAAACCTACCTATTTTACCTAAGCTACATTTAATCAAATAATTATTTTATTTTGCTGCTTACTATCACGCGGGCCGTGTGCTTGATTGCAACCGTATTAAAATACGGTGTCCATGTAGGTACCTATTCTTTAACCAACTTCAAAAATGGAGGAGCTTATAGGTACATTCGATAGTACTTATGCTTGAATGTGTGTTCACCGATATCTCCGTCATTATAACAATTATATTCCTTTCGCGCAATTTAAAACCTATTCTACCATCAGCAAAATAAAACTGACTCATTTATCTCATGGTTAATATTCAAGCTGTCAAATGTGTGCGCTCTCGTTAGCAAATGACACTTTGACAGCTGAGTTTTTATCGAAATCCCGATCAGGCGATGAGACCGATTAAAGGGATCTTGAAGGACCTTCGGTGTCGTAAACAAGACCTGCGTCAGCTCCGCTTGGCATCCATACGAATTTTCATCCCTTGGGGGTTGGTTTCGAAAGAAAAATAAACTATTTAGGGGGAAAATTTAAAAAGAACTCTTAGGGGTTGAATTTGATAAAAGTTTTTGATTTCTGGTTATAAATTTTCTGTGCGTTGATAAGTTATAGGTAGTTAATTATAGAATGACAGAAGATTGACATCAAGAAATAATGTGATTTTTCTACATAAGGATTTTCTATGTAATGATGATTTCGATATAATTGAATAAACAATTTCTAGCGTATTTATTAAATATCCTACAGCTGTATATCTCACATACATTAGACAACAGTTGAACTGATAAGGGGCCATCAATAATTTACGTCACACAAATTTTATGATGTTTTGACTCACGTCTTCACAGGTGGTCACAGTTTTAAACCTCCCCCCACTTGGTGTGGGGTTAAATTTTAAAAAATAAGAACAGTTGAAAAACTTACAGCTACGTAAACCTTATGAACATAGATCGTGTTTGAAGTTTTTGCTTCCATAATAAAGTCATGTATAGTATATATATAAACAAGTGTGTATATTTTAGATTTTGAGTTGTAACGTCACAAAGCACTAGACCTCCCTGCTCCTTGTCAAATGTCACATTTCGTTGACCCCTTCCCTTCCCCATTGAGCGTGACATAATTTATGGAATACCCCCTAATGATTTTTTTTTTGTGATTCATTTAATTTTATTTATTAGGTTATCCAAATAGATAGCTAGTACAGATTACAATTAAAATTCTGTACATTAGTTTTAATAATTAAGTATATTGACTACATTATGATTTTTTTGCACATCAACTGTATTACATAGGTCACAAAATAATATTAGGTGGCAAAATAATGTTTAGTGTAACGACTTGGTGAATACATATATAAGTAGTTCATTTTTGATACTTAGATAACGTGTCATATCCAAAACAAAAATTCTACCCTATCTTTTTCAAATCATACGACCAAAAAAATCGATTAACAACCTTTTTTTCGAAACTTACCAAGGAAAATGCGACCTAAACGGCTAATTACCTTGAAAAATACTTCAGTACTATAGTACCTAGGTTCAATATAAGGGTGCGGTGGACATAGGGTTAGCAGATGTTTCTTTTAATACCTGATGAAATTCATAATTAGTGAATAAAAATTCCTGACCTATGGTCGAAGACAGAAGGGGGTTATTGCAACGCAAAGTGTTAAGAAGTGCAGAGTAGCGGTTGGTTTTGTATTATTGTGAATAAAAAGACGCATAACATCATTAAAAATTCCTGACATTTTCATAATTTGGCCGCATGTCTGACAATTGATCAAAAGTCCTGACATTTTAGGAGAATTCTTGACGTCTGGTAACCCTAGGTGGACAACAGTCGCTGTCAACCTACAGGGCTATACAACGCTAACTAGGATATTGATTCGGCGTAACTGCAGCCCGAATTGCGCCTTTTCAAATATTAAAAACATGTCGTTTGGACATTTTTGTGCCGGTCGATACTTTGCCGGCGACTCGACATTCGACCGATCGAATTTCTGTTATTTTGAATTGAGAATTTGAAGTCTCAACTAGAATGTTCGTTGCTTGAAATTAGAATCTAGTTATTAAGTACAATTAAGGTGGCAAATAAGCACTCACCATAGTCTATGGACGTTCGCAGTACCTGTAAAATTTAATAGTAATTTGAGTAAAATTCAATTACAATTACAATTCAATTCAGACACCGGCTGTATGTTCTTTGTTTACATCGCAAAAGAGACAAGTTTGTTGATCTGGAAAAATTGAACTGCATGAACTTTTCGTACTATGAGCCTTTATTAGCCGGGCTCGCGGTCAGTCAGTCAGTTTTATGGTGAAGTCAATAACCATTCACCGAAGATTTTTTGGATTGCTTCGTCTCATTTTACCTTTCAATATGTCTTTCATGTGAGTATTGTAGTATGCTTTAAAACCATTTAACAGCCGGTTGTCTTAAGAACTGCCTTTGATTGAAATGGTTTTTAAAAAGGTTATAATATGCAGGCGCACGTTTTTAAATTCAAATGTACCATGTTAATTAAGTTGGATGGCCGTAAGATAACTTTATTTTGTGTTTTTTTATTGTTGCGATTAAATAAATTATCTAGGTGTTTGTAAAGCAGTTAGGGAACAAAAATATTATATCAGAGAATTGAAATACTAGGTCAGTAGGTGGGTATAGGTTACTTAATTTAAAAATCAGCTATTTTTTGTTTACTTTGAATTTTAATCGTTTCACTTATGTAATATGTATTGACATACATTCCGCAGGTAGTCTATTATTACGTATGCATGTATTTATATATACAGGTATTTAAGTTAATTACTTTCTAATATTTATACGTAGTTTGTATATACCTACCATAGTAGCCTTAATTGTTTAAATTGGAACTACTGAAATGTATTTAATTATATGAAAAGAAGCATCTACAAGATTCGTGTATAAAGTCAAGATGGTAATAATATTAAAAACAGAATTTACTATTTCTTAAATACCAACCCAACCCTTACCGCGATTCGAACCCGAGACCCCAAGTTTCGCATACACAGTAGGTACCAAGTTAGTTTTTTATAACCGTCATTGTCTTTAAAAATATTTGCTTAAGAATATCAATAAACTACATAATTTGGTTTGCGGTTTGAATAAAGTCAGTAACAAGTTTTATGTACATATTTTATTTACTTACCTATTGACCAGCGCTGTCTATGTATGGATGGCAATAAAATCCGACGCTATTTTATATAAGGTTGCGAATAACTATATTTTATGTGGTAACATTAAGGTGCCCACAAAAAGTAAATATAAATAATTACCATACGAAAGATCGCAATTTTATAACATCAACGGAAAATTTTCGTGAATTGAAAATTTTTAACAAAAAAATGTCGTGCAGCGAACAGCATTAGGTAGTGCAAAATCATTAGATTCGTGTAAATTGCCCGGTTCAGTATTTCGGCTAACCCATGCTTAGCAGCACGAAATATTATATTGAGCTTTGGCACGACACTTCATTTTAAAACGAAAATAAAAAAGCAACCTAACTCAGGTTGATTATTGAAATTTCTAGCTTTTTTGGTGATATATTTTTCAGATGCCTTTTTTTGAAAGTGCAAATAGAATAGGTTAACAAATAGTTTTGACAATTCTACCTCACTTTTGTAAATTGTGAAACAGTTACCTAAAACAACTTAAAATTGTATTCCTAGACAAATTTTTGTGAGCGGTACATGAAAAAAAAAATTAAATACCTACTTAATATACAGAAAATAACACTTCATCTATGCTATGATAGAACAAAATCTAAACGAGAAAACCGGGGCCAATGTAATTCAGTCATCATGACTTGACGCTATCCAACCAAGATGGCCGACGTATTTTTTGTCTATTCACTAGGTAACGGCTAGGCGAATGTTTACAACCAGTTTTCTTCTTAACCTTGTCATTACCCGCGCTAGTCATTTTTGAATTTCGTCGCAAGTAACATTCTGCCTTACAAACATTCAGCCTTGTGTCTATGGTATAAAGTCGAATTTGCTTTGATAAGTATCGATGTGAAACTTTAATTTAAAAATAGAATTTTCACTTCAACCGCCATATTTAAGTTGAGTGCAGTGAAAAGTGTTCTACTTGCCTTTATAGGTAGTTTCTTCATCATTTTGAGTTTCGGTTTCTTACATAGATACAGCCATTAAAATTTTTACTAATTAGGTATCTAGTTTTGTATCAGTTATTGAAATAATTTTTATTAGATTATGTTAGAATAAGAATCATGATCTCTAATTTAACAGTAACCATCTATTTGAATATTGTTGCAATTAGGTTAAAAAAAGTATAAATTGTTTGAAGCTTTGAGTATGTTGACAGCATCAGCAATGTATTTTTGTAATAAGTGTCTCTGCAACTTCCCCTATAATACTGTAAAGTTAATGATTTTCTTGAAATTACTCATTTACCATATTTTTTTGTAATTTCCAAAAATGTAATGATTTAATGCGCTTTGCTTTTGCTTTTGTACAGTTATGGGCTATAGAATTGCACCTATTTACAGTTTTTTCTTTTTTTGCCCTAAAGTCACGGATACGAGTAATGTCCAAATTCGATTATGTAGTGACCGCTCCTATCTCATATACGTTATATATATCTACATATACTGTTACGTTAAATTGATAATTTTGTATTTCCTTTATCTATGTTTAGCCTATGCGTGTTTTCGCTATTTATTCGCAATAATTAAAATTATCTTCTTATCGTACGATTTGCGATAGAAGTCATTAAGGTCACGTATTTGTCGGTAATAATTTTAAAATACCTATGTAATTTCATAAATTAAGAAATTATTTTTGTAATCGGAAAAGTCTTTGTGGTTTTCGCAACTTAAAAAAATCTAAAATGACCTTTTTGGTAAAATGCAGGGTGTGAATTTATTTCATATTGCAAAAGTTTACAAACATGACAGTTTTTTTATTTGTGTTAGAAAGTAACGTGCAACCAAATTGAGGACTTACTCCTTTTTTGCAGTCGGTTAAATAAGGAAAAGGATAACGAACGCATAATTTATTTCCAGTTTAAAAACAAAAAGGTTGACGTAACGAAATTTTCTCATCAGAAGCGCAAAAAGTATAATTAAAATTGAATTAAAACGTTAAAATAAACACGTCAAACTAGTATTATCCTTCATTACAAGGCCTCAAGGCTTCCCAGCACGCTATCTTATAGTTCATGATACAAGGTGCCTTATCTACTACTCGCACCCTTACTATTCATTACAATCTTATAAACCATCCTTATAAGACCTCTACATTTTGATATAGAAACTAGAAAAATACCTAGACTACGCATTTAAACGCAGCTCAAAAAGTAACAGTCAACGAAGATAACCGAAGTGAATCGAATATACCCGAACTCAAACCAATATGGCGGTCGCAAGCGTCACGGTTTTGAGGTTAAGGTTTGACATTTCCAACCGTTCTAAACTTTAACCATTCAAATTTGAAACGTTAGAGACCTCTGTTTCTATCGAATTTAGGATTATTTTCGCTTGTTCCGGTGTCAGATTATAGTTCCACTCGTAAATGGCGCTCAGTCGGTTGTCATTTTCTTTCGCTAGTAATAAAAGGTCTTGATCTTTACATTGAATTTGCGGACTTGATGTTATGAGGTATTATTTTTAACTATAGGTTTTGTGTTGAGTTCTCACGGAGGCAGTCGTATTGCTATTATAGCCAGTTAATAAGGGGCTAGTTGGTTATGCACTTAGGAATTAAATGTCTTTTTTTTCTGTAAGGTCTATGCACTCCCTTAGGTTATTGTCCTGTAACAAAATAAAGAACTAATTACGTTATCTGGCCACGCTAGGGCCATTGTCGTTCATTTCCTATCTATTTATTTTGTTAATTCTGCATTTCTTTGTTTTAATTTACTATCTCTGAAGACGTCATGCTTTATTGCCAGATGTAAATTTGAGGTTATGAAATAATAATATAGGTTTGTAACCTGTTTCGAATCTCAAATTTGCTAACGCATTTATTGTTCTTAGTTTCTTTGATTGAGGTCAAGATATAAACTGTTTCAATATGATTTAAAGGATCAAATCAATAGTATGTTGCCATTATGAAATAAACAAAAAATACATTTTATTTATCGAACATGGGATGCCTCCATTTGGTGTTTACGTAAACATATCACTTTAATCTGTTTGCAAATTGAAAATGGCACGAACTAGCAAGTTTCGGGCGTAGACAAAAATAACTGTCGATTGGTCGAACATTGTACGGGCACGTTCGTAAAAGTTTGCAAATCGAAACAGTACTAAACAATGCGTTCTTATCACCCGCGATTATATGGCAACATGAAACTGGGGCGCTAAGATGCTGCTTTCCTTACTTTTCTACAGTCTGAAATACGTTAGAAAAAAATATTAACGAAATCGTTTTGATTAAAAAAATTAAAACTTGGTATTAGATAAATAAATATTTTACACAATTTTATGTAGATTATGTATACTGTTTAAGTTTATGTTTGTTGTTATTTTTATGAATCACTTATTTTTGACAGTATTTAATGATTATTAGTATTCGATGACTATTTGTTATTTTTTTCGTGCGCGTGTAAATCTTTTCCCATTAGATAACCGCTGAAAGATAACTTTTAGTTCACACACTGACTAACGATTAATTTTACAAGTATTTTATTTTTATGAATAGTGTAAGAAATAAAGTATTCGGACACGACTTCTTACGGCTCCCATATTTGTGTTCTCAATTTAGAATCCGTTCGGGGAACACGAAAAGATAACAAAAATTTCCGCGCCAATTCCGGGGAAGGACACTTGATCTATTGTTTGAAAGAACGCTTTCGGCGAAGCGTTCGCCAGACAGACTCGATTTCCATTTTTAAAACTTATTTTCCATACACTATGAAGGTTATTGTACAATGTTTTCGCGTCAGAGCAGCGTTAATTGTAATTGTTACAATAAAATAATACTTTTGCAAGTTGGCGGTTTAAGTTGTCACTCTATGTGTGTGTCCCTGCTTCGAGCTTTGCGTAATGTTTCCTATTGCAACTTTAATATAATGATTACATTGCTAAAATATCGTTATTTATCGATAGGGAATATTCATGAAATTTAATTTGATTATTAAATCAATTGATCGTAAAGTATATAGAAATAGTATCTTCATAGTAAAATAGAATCAGAATTGAACGATAAACCAGGGATACAATTAAAAGTAAATATCTATCTCACTCATCAAAACAATATTTTCTATCGCCTTTGTACTTTGACGTCATAGTACATATCGGATCTCTCTGTCTAACCAACGACTTTGAAGCTTCACAACTTTGTTAATAAGTCAGATATTTAAAATCTAACGGATTTGTAAAAATATGTGGTATCGAATTATTATATATAAAATAAAAAATGTCATGCAAATTCTCTATTCTTAATTTGAAATTTGAATTAAGCTATTTCGTTTTGTTACTTTTCAAGAAGCGTGGGAACGCATTTTTTGTTTGCGGAGCGATTTTTAACGCGGTTTAAACTTGTTTTGCTAAGAGTGACTAAAACAGAGTCGATAAAAATTGTTTGTCATTTTACAAATGGTTCATATATCATGCCTAATACCTAATATTTTATATAGGTCAGAGTTGTAACTAGGGAAGTATTATGTGTGTTTTAGTTTTTTCAACATTGCTGAGTTGATTTGAAACAAGTCATTACCAGGTTCGAAACCCGGCTAGGGGAAATAGATAGATTCATGTTGGGTTCTCTCGTGAATTTCATTTATTTAGAACTTCATATGAGATTTTGTTTCTTTAAAGGATTTAACCCGATTTGCTTTAAATTTTTAAATAATATTGTTCTCCGTAAATATCAACAACGAATATTCTTGGCAGTTTTTGTAAAATACTAATTTATTTTTAATAAAAAGTTATTAAAGGTTAGCACTAAATTTAATTTTGCCCCAAATTTTCAAGCTTTTTATTTATAAGATCTCGTAAAACAAATTAAATCCCTTGAAAGCTTCAAATGAAGACCCATAGTCAAACCTTGCCTTTATTTTTAATGTAAAGTCAGTTTAAATACTTCAACGAAATCTCTAATAACCAATTAAGATTCTAAATAAGATTCCACAAGTTAGAAAATTACTCTTCTCTAACTAAAGATGTGTTATTCGCGTACACTGCTCACTACACAGAGCTATATCCTAAATATCCAAAACCACAACCTACTGTGGATGGAGTGTGGATTCGGATATGATTCAGAAATATATTTCCTATGGTTACTATAATTATCAATGTTTATTTAGAATTTAGAAATGTCAGAAAAATATTTAACTGAATTTAGCTTAGCAATTTTCACACTTAGATAAAACTTTTTAAATAGATTTTAATTTAAAATGTTTATATTTAAATTTAAATGCAATCTCATAAAAGAAATATAAAAGTACTTAATATCTTTTTTAATATGCTCAAGACCAAAAACCATGGCAACTATGTTGCATATTTAATAATTTAATAACAACGTTGAATATTCATATTAATTTTGGTTTATAATATCAAGGAATTTTATAGTATTATTTCTACACTTCTACGGACAAACTAGTGAATTAATATGAATAGTCAACGATGAGATAGGAATTAAATTATAGATATAACTCTACAAAAACTACTTGCACGTTTGTCACCGCGAGCAGCACATTTTTTTTATTTTTATTAAGACACATAATATATTACCTTGTCCTTGTTTTCCATTTTCAGTTTATATGTTTTCAGAAGTAAAATTTTTCGTTACTTTGTATTTATGAAGTTGTGGGCAAAAGCTTTATTTTGATAAAACATTTTTAAAAGTACATTAATGAGTAGTGAACAGTGTACGCTAACCAAGCACAGTTGCTTTCGAGTCGCGTAAGTGGGAGCTTCTTAAATTGCTCATAATGACGCATCAGGCGGCCGACGGATCTTTCTGGAACTATGCGGGGTTGCCATATCTCCACAACACTTTAGATGTTCAGCTTAATGTTACCATGAGCTTAGAAAAAACTTTTTACCTATATAGGGTAGTTTATGTTGAATATTATGTTATAAATACAAAAGATAAAAATGAGATATTATTAAAATATTTGAAAAAGATATTGCTCTAATTGTCTGTCACAATTTTTATGACTATTTTGATTTTCTACAGTAAAATGCTGAATTTATTTGATTATTAAACAATAATCTCTTTATTTTAATAATTTACATAAAAATTTTCGCGATTGCCCTTTGTCTAAAAGGTTTTTTTTTTCAGCAATATTTATATAGTTTAAGTCCACCCACCCTAAAAGCCCTTCCAAACAACCGGTGAAAGAATTTTAAACGCAGATGAGTACTTTTTAAAATCCCTATCAACTTTACCTCCTTAGTAAATATATGTATTAGTAAATACAGATTTGTTAGATAGTTAATATATACAAACAGCCACACGTACAGCTTTCCATAACAAGTGAAATAATAATTATTATGGTGGAGATGTTAAATTAAAGTCCAAACAGGTTAGGCTGATCTATGGACGTGTGTTTTTTTAAATTATTTAATTGTCCAATCTTTCAATACAAATCATAAATTTCACATAATTATTTTGAGGACGTGATAGCTCAGTTTGTTACATGCTCAACGGGGATAACCCACCAAACCGACCCGACACGACAGGTCGAAGGTTCGAGTGTCGGGTTGCCGTAAGTTGTAGCTGCCACGTTTCTCATTGTGCCCGGATAGTGGCGACAGATTCGCAACCTGTCACACTGGGACTCAACATAAACATGCGAAAAGTGGTGTGTAGCAAGCACCTCTGCCAACCCCTGTCGAGGGACTACGGCGTGAGTTTACGTCATGCGTTATTTTACTAAAAGTAGCTATAACATTTTAAGGAAAACACCAATACATTAAATTACAAAAAAAAAACTATTCAGACAAGTGATTAAATATAAGATTCAAAACTGTACAACTGTTTGTATAGACGGATTAGTATTGTACCGTTCTATTAGTGATGAGTTAATAGAAAAACAATTTTGCTCTCGACGGTGTTAATGTGTTTTATAATAGTAGCTATGTAAATATATTAATTCCAATCTCGCACAATATTTCAAACGTCACATTTTATATAATATGTATTGGAATGCTTTGTTTTCATTTTATATTTCTACTGGCAGTCGTTTTCCGGTAAGGAAATGGAGTTTTCTATTAAAATTCCATATTCTACACTCTCGTACATGTGAAATGTCAATATTTAATTAACTATCGTAGGTAGGCATATACATTTAACGTCACGTGGTTTTGGAAACAAAATATTTTGATACATAGATATAAAATAATAATACCTAACTATTACCATTATATAATATTAACTTTATGCAATTATATAAGCCCCCAATTACGTTACAAAAATGGTTTTATACATTAAATAGGGCAGTTTAGAAAAAAAACTAGTTTTTGCATAACTTAAATTTAATTTTCATTTTGTCTTTCTACGTTTTTTTTCACTCAAATGCTGGTAAAAAATTTAATAATCGTCTTAAATGTATTGTCTTAATTTGCTTTTGTTTGTTCTTCTAAATTAATATAATTTCTACATTAATGTTTCGTCCCATTTAATATTTGTAAGTTAAACAAACGGCCTAAAAGACTTAGTCTATGAAGATAGTTTCAATTTACAAGAAACAAAATCGCGACAACATTGCGTCGCTGCCGGCGCGCCTTACTCCAGTTGGCGGAAGCGAGTACCGTTAGCAAAACAAGTCGAATTATAATATCACACGTTATACCGCTACGGAAGTTTCTTTTCATCAGCATTCCGAAAATCTAAATGACGATTTAAATTTAAAATCTATTCCTAAAAAATAATTTGTTTTAAATTATAAGTATGTCAGTTAAAACGGCAAAAGCATTTCAATGGCAAACAGAGATATAAATACACACGCAATATGGTATTTCACTACATTTTTGTAACATTTATGAAAATATTAATTATATAACTAATTGATCTGTGAAATAAAATTTTAAATCGTTGAGTGACTTTAGAAAATAAATGAGTTTGAAGTTTTGGATTAGACAAAGAGGGCAAGACGATGTTGTGACGTCATATGCTAGTAGTGTCATAGATTTTGTATAGAGAAAAACGTTTTAGAAAGAGACAGAGATATAGAAATTTAAAAAATCATATAAAAAATTCTTTCACGTATCGATTTGTACAAACGTATAATTTAATCAATATAAGACACCGTGAAATAGTCAATTACCCTATTAACTAAACGTGAAATTGAGTTTTCTTAAAAAAGTTTCCAAATAAATTGTTTGGAACAAAATTTTGTGTAGCTGAAGATATATTGAGTAGTAAGGTTTGGTTGCTTTTATTTGCTAGTTATACCTTTCTGGAGCCTTTAATCAAACCAAAACTACTTAGGTACTGTAGGTACCAAGGTGGTATCACCCGTGTTAGTACGTGGGGATGGATCTTTTTTAAAATTTTGGTATAATATACCGCCCAGCCTGACTTCACCCGAGACTGAAGAATTATACCATTTGACCTTCCCTTTTCTATTGTTTTAAACTGTAAGAAAATCTATAGTTTCTATGATTTTAACTAAAATGTATTGGTTTATGTTAAATAATTTAAATCTATATTATGGTATTTATTATTTTGTTGTTTTGAAGTGAGTAAGTACAGTTTAATCTCATTATATTTTGGTATTTATACAACATAATAATGTTGTTTTGAAGTGAGTATTGTTTAATCTCATTAGAAAATTGTTTAGTTTGATTTTTGAGTCAGTGAAACATTAAAATTTTCATTTCGAACTTTTTGATAGTATGCTTTAGTATAATAGAGTTCATTTTTGCTGACTGTACAAGTCGGATATGCAGCCGGGCGTCTGCGCCGTCTCGTCGCTGTCAGCGAAATCTGCAGATTACCGGGAACCGAAACTACGCACCACACCTGCGCCTACCCAATGCGCCGTGAAGATAAGCCAATCACAACCGTGTACGAACCGCTCGTTTGAAACTTTTAAATTCGAATTCGAAATTTATAAACACTTGCAAAGGAATTTTGTTTGTTCTTTCTTCCAGTTTTAACTTGCTTTATCTTAGGTTACTCATTTAATATAGATAATTATAACACACAAATTGACTCAGCCCTGCAGTAAGATAAAATCTTGTAAAACAGGTACTTAGCAATGATATGGTATAAACTACATAGATAAGAATACTACATCCAAGACCAGTAAGCGTCAATACAAAGTTCCGCTCCCAGCGGGAAACGAACCCGGAACCTCTCGCGTATAAAATTAACTTCAGCAAAAACTGAAGCAAATTTTTCGCTCAAGAAAATCTAAGGATCCTACATATCTGATAAATGATGTTTTTAAGTGTATGTAGGTTGTAATTAATTTACTCAGTACAAATACATATTTGTACTTAAAGCTATAGTAGGCCTTTCTTAATATATTGTAACAATAATTTTCGAAATGCTATCTATGGGGAAGAAGCCGGCGAGAAACCTTCGTAGTTGCTTTTATCAAAAAGTTACATTTTGGAACATTTGAGTTTTCTAACTATTTCATACAATTTAATTATAAGAACCTAGCTTTTATTTTCTCTTTTAAAGTAAATCATCCCCCTGTATTCTAGTCGATTCCTAACGAATGAGTTTCAATAGCAAATCCCGTTGGTTAATTGGTTCCAGTTGCAGGTGGTATATCTGCATACGAGATTTTCTGACCAGATTCTGACAGTGTAAAACTTTCCTTAAAACTGACTAACTTCGTTGACTGTGTTAGGTCATCGCCGGCCGCGCGAATGGACCAAAGAGGCGCACATATTTTGTTCCGTAGGACTTTTCGAATAGAGTATAGGAATGCGGATTTTACTAGAATAATTCGCCATAATTAAAGGTAGTGCAGTTTTACGACGAAATTGTTAACTAAGTAGAAATAGGAATGGAGTGCAGAGAAGAGTTTCAGCGACGAAGAACCGTATGTAATGACCTACTTTACGGTTAAGAATGAGTAATTTGCAGACGGTACCTTTAATTGTTGAAATTTCGAGGCAAATTTTACTTTTTACCGGCTTTCGTACTGGATTCAAGGAATTGTGTGCATTGTGTGAATTGTGTGCTAGCTTTGTGGCAAGTTTCGTCCAAATCCGCTTAGCAGTTTCCGCGTAAATGAGTAACAGGCATCTTAACTACGTATTTTGTATTCATTGATAACCACCACCACGTCACGCACGACACACACATTGACTCAGCCCTGTAGTAAGATTGAAGAATCTTTTGTCGCAAGTGTTAAGCAACAATATAACGATATGGCACATACTACATATATAGATAATAATACTACATCCAAGACCGGTAAGCTAAACAATGCGTATTGCAAATAACATAAATTGGCGGGATTCAAACCCGGAATCTCTAGCGTGGACGCAGGGTATTTACACCACTGCACCACAAATGCCGTTAAAATTATATACATAGCTTTAAGAAGGAAAATATAGTTAAAAGAAAGAAAGCCATATATTATTTAGAACAAGATATAAACACTCATTGCAACTAGTTCTCAGCGTTTGTGTTATACCTTTAACGTTGCAAGTTTTTAGGTAACCGTAACTATAGGATGTTCTGCCATAATAATGTTTTCATGTTTCAGTATTCAGTATGAATGTAATGCTATAATAAAAAAAAATTAAATTCTATGAAAATACCATAAATTTTATAAACATGAAACATTAGCCCCGGACAAACGACACGAAAATTAGCTCACGAAAATAAAAAATAGGTATCCATTCAGTACTTTATTGATACACGCGACAATGTATGTACTACATACATACCTGATACTATAAAATATTTGCCTTTACTGCACCTGCTTTTTAACACAAATTGCCTATTAACACGACGATGCCCTCAATGCCTTAGAACAGCTTAGAGCACCACGAATGCATTGCCTATGTAAAGATTAAGATGTTTTACCTCTCTGGCCAGTAATTACACAGGCTCTTCAATCCTTTAAACCGAAACACAGCAAACTGCTTCACGTCGGAAATTATATTGTATTTTCCATTAAATTAGTTCTTAAAAGTTGAAACACAGAACAATGAAGTACCTGGTACTATACCTATTTAGAGCCTCGTATAGGTTAGTCTAGTCAGACCGTAGCTCTAACATTGTCTACATACAGTCCGGTAATAACTAGTTAGCCGAAATGGATGTGAACAGAGGAAACCGTGGAGAAGCGTTACCAGATTTAACTTTTAGTTTTTACTGATATCGATGGTGAAGAAAGGTTTCAGAGTGGCGTCCACGTGCCGGGAGACGTAGTAATAGACGGTTCTCAATAAGGTAGACGGACTATCTTATTAGGGCTGCATGGAGACGCTGGATGCTCCAGGATCGCTACGGTTGGAAATAATTAGAGAAGGCCTATCTCCAGCAGCGGACGTCTTCCGGCTGAAGATGATAATAACCACGATGATGAATAAGCATAAGGAACAGTTGTTAAGGATATATCGGTTCGCCGTACAAGAGTTAATTATTAAAGATCATTATCAAACATCCACTGTTGGCCAAAGACCTCCCCAAATTATTCCAATCAGATCGATCGTGGACAGCACTTACGCCCTTAGTCTTTACATATCATCCGACCCTCGTCATTAATATTGGACGGCTCCTCACGATATCGACGGATAATCCTACTATATCTAACAATACCTAAGTAGTTGAGTGAGTTATCAGATTTTTTGAGAAACTGTAGATTTCATCGATTCATTAATCATTATTATTTAGTTCATAGGCTAAAAAAGCTAACCAATATTGGTTGTTCTTCTAGATACACAAGTCTACGGCTTATTTTAGGTTTGCTTTGTCAGAAAGCTGGTAATATTTTTCACCTCCGCTTATATGGGATGAATGGATTTGATTAACTACCTCAAGTTATTGAATTTGTTTGGTAATCTATGAAAGATAAAATAAATTTAAAAAATCAGCTCCAACGCTTTTTCTGTCCGGACGTAACATTTTTCGTAAATCGCTCACCGAGCGGGTAACCGAGTGAATTTCGTGGAAAACAAAGAAAAACAGTCGTCAAAGCTGCCAACCTGTAAAACAGAAAAACTCGAATACAGAATGACGAAAATGGAGCAAAACTATGTCGATTTCGGGCGTCCTACGTACGTATAGTCGTGCAGTTTAAGTGGCTCTATTTTCGTGTCTTTTGTTTTATTTTGTCACTGGCTGGAATGTGTAGTTGTGTTTTTCCTTTTGTTGCCATTGTTAGGGGAAGGTGCCCGAAACAAGTGAGTGTTTAACTCACGAAATTTCGTTGCAATCTGTTCCGAGGGTAAGTTTAACGTTTCGGCTGCGTACCTACTTGTAAAGTTCCGAACAATGGTATACGTACACGCGAAATTTAATTTCAGTTCCACGAATAACGAAAAGACAATACTTTTCCAAGAGATTTTTGAAGGAAAATCTTTTTTGTTGTCACGTCGCTGAATATTGTGTTCTTGTAAATGAATAAGTAGGTAAATGTTACTTTAGTTCCAAATAACATTTAATATAGTTAATTAATTGATAATATATAATTAATTTATACTGAGAGCTAAAAGTCGTATGTAACACACAAATACTAGAGCCAGGAATCGAACCCAGGATCCAGGATCTCACGTGTCACAGCCAATAGTTACGCCACGGTGGCCGTCCAATAAATGTATTAGTAACCAAATTGCACCAAGCTTAATCGAATGTTATGTGCTTAAAGTGACCTTTGATTTTAGCATACATATAAATATACTAGAATGTATATAAATTCAACTTGTATATAGATTTAACAGAGCAAGGGCAAATAGATCTAGGGCATGAAGTACTGTTTTGGTATATAATTACGTATTAGTACGGTATATTTACCATGATTATAGCACGTACTTTCATGAGACTCTCATTTGGCCGTTTTTAAATACTATTTTTGGTTCGAAACTCATACGCGTTCGAGGCGTTTCAGTTACTTAAAACTCATATTCGGTTCAGTTCCGTATGCTTTAACCTTGTAATCCGTCCAAGGAGCAATATTTGTCCTAACCCAATGAAATAACCTTGTCGAATCGGTCTAGACTTCAGAATAATGGAGTGCAATGTGCATTGTCAATACACGGGATATAAAGTATACTTTGGGTGTCGAGGAATAATTATCTAGCTGTCAAACTTTTGTATGCAAACCCAAAGTTATGGATTTTTTCCACATCTATGTATACCTGTTTACATATCTATCTATATATTCTGGATCTATCCCATTATATTCTATTATTAAATAATAAATAAATCCCACATATATGTATGACGAAGCATTAGCTAAGTATAGCTCGACCGTTTGTTCGTTTCCTTTTATTATGTTTGCAAAAATTTTTAAGTTAGTCTGAAAGAAAATTTTAAGAAAATCCACCGGAAAAATCGTAATTACCCGCGTGAAGCTGAAGACTGGACGCTAGTTATAAAATCTTTCTCGACCTTTCTACTGTTGCCAATCGCCTTAGGAATTTCATAACATTTCACTAATATTAGGCAATTGCAATAGCCCATACTGCAACACTAGAATCGTCACGAGCATTGTCAATCGATTTTTTTAGCAATTTTTGGCGAAACACAACTCAATATCACTATGGTAAAGGTTGCTCCAAATAAAACTGACCACTAAACTTGCCACGCCTCTATTCGTTAAAGTGGTATAATGTCTTTAAAAATAGATTCACAAGGTTCCAAAGTGACATCACTACTCTATGATGTTCCGGATGTATTAATAAAACATCTATTATTAGAGTAGTTTCAAATCTTTTCATATTCCTAAACAATCCAATGGTAGCTAGTTCACGCTAGGTTCAATAACTATTAAAAACAGACAGTGTTTGAATACCTATGACCTTTAATTGAATAGGTGTTTGTAATCTAGTAGTCGCCATTGTTAGGTCACATATGAATACCTAGTGTTAAGGTTTGTTGATTGCAGTTATGTGATTGTTTATCGTAGGTCATCGCATTTTTGGGGCTGTTAGGCACTACGCAGACACGTGTCTCGTGTCGGACACAAGCGACCAGCCACCACCACATTATCAAGTTGCCAGTCACGCGTTGCTACTTTCGGTAGTTGCTGTGTCTTGTTGCCGCTACCGGACACAGCAACTACGGTTTCTATTGGTGGGTGTGCGGTAACATAAAGTGGCTGTTGTCTGACACACACGATTGCGCCTTAGGTTCCGAATAACAGCTGGACTAAAAAGGAAGTTTTTTCAATATTAAATTTAAACACAATGATGAGGTCAAATTGTAAAATGGCCGCTTCCTGATTGCAAATAAAACTGTTTGTTTCCCATAATTATGAATCTTGAAAAAAATTGTCAATGATATATCAACGAATTCAAACCAATGAAAGCTTTTAGAAGAATTGCTTTAATCGGTATTTTTGGGTCTGGTCACATCAAATCAAGAGCTAGGCAGAATCTTTACCATTTGTAAGAACGAATGAATAAATCATCATCATCTCCCGGAAGACGTCCACTACTGGACAATGGCGTCCCCACAAAATTTCCAACCAGTGCGATCCTGTGCCGCTTGCATCCAGCGGTTCCCTGCAGTCTACAGATCTTCATCAGTCTATAAATACATTTTAATTTACCGAATAATAAATAGTAACAATACAGATTTTTTTTCCTTAGGTTGTCTTATAGGTACCTAAGATGTGAATTCATCCAGGCAAGTGTTGTATTCATTAACGTGAATCGAATTAAGTGATCATATTAAAAGTTGTCTTAAAATATTAGTATAACACTTTCGTTGCGTTATTTCTTAACAAGAAATTAGCTAGGTAAGGTAAGAAAAAGAAATTAGCTGGCTAGTTTTCTCGCTCAAATCAGTAAAATCCAAATACAAAAGTTTTATCAGCGACTTGTCCGCGTCCATATTTGTTACATCAATACCTTTACAAAATTACAAGTTGAGTTAGGGGTTGAATTTTCAGGTATTTGTTTTTATCAGGTCCCTTAACCAAAATTCAAGGGTCGAATACCCTGGCGTTTTGCGTTTGGCGTTGCAAGCGTTTTATAGTATTTATCAAATGACATGCCGTGTGCGGCCAATAATCACGGTTAAACAAAAAAAAACAAACGATTCATAGTTGAATTATTATGCGAATCGACTACAAATTCTTAGGTCTATTAGATCATAAATATGTCATTGATGACTTGTCTGATGATTAAGATTTAATTAGTTAGGTCAATCATACTATATTTCCTACCACATAAGACATTTTAATACATTAATAGTAATGTAGAAGGTTTGGGCTTATGAAGAGATTTTGAGATTTATTTATTTATGCACAGCTAAGTGAGACAAACAATTATACACAAAAAAATCATGTCGCCGGTATTGTCTGCGTAGATTTAGATTTTTTGTATCAATTTAGGATCCTGCATTTTTTTGCTATAAAAATCAAGTTCAGAAACTATTTCTGTATTTACAAAATTTCATTAAAAGCCCTTGACTTTAATATGTCTTGTGATTGAGTAATAATTTTAACAACATTCAAACATATTTATTATTAGGATTCCTTTATTCATGAAGTTCCACGTGCTTCTACCAAGTTTAATAAGGAAACTGGATTAAATTCGAAACCAAGAAAGTATTCATGGTTGTAATTATCGAACCTTTCTAATTACTAAGCGCTTTAACCGAGTTCGAAGTGAAGCCATTTTACATAAACAAAATCCAATATGTCACGCGTCTGTGTGCGTGAGGTTGTTTGTGTGCGTGACGTGACGGTATCCAAGGGTGGTGGGACGAATTTATAGTCTGAACTTTTAATAAAATAGTATAGCTGTCGTTTCTCTCATCATCATTATATCTCAAGAACTAAATTCTGGAACGATTTTCGTTAATCTACTTCTTAATCTTTAAGAACTTTTGATAGTTCTACGATAAATTTATTATTTCAGAGGACACCAAATTAGAGAACAGAAGTGGCAATTGTAGTATATTGCGAAGCCCCAAAAGTTTAGAAGGATCAAAACAAATACTGACTTGAACTGCATGTTTTCTAAGCTACAAACGTGTTTATTAAGTAAAATTTACGTACATAATTTGGGAAAGATACCGATGGAAAAAAATCTTACCTCGTTACAAATCATTTTAATAGAAATAAATACAGACTACAATAAAAAATGCTTTTAAAGCCAGTTTCTAAATTGAGTTAAAGAATGCCTCACTCAACTTATGATCAACTAAACTTTTCGTTGCTTAAATCTTTTAAAGTTACAATCTACAAGTTGAGAGGTTCTTATACTTTTGAGGTTGAATAGTTTTTAAGTCATGTAAAAAATAAACAAAAATCGTATCATGTCTTGGCTAAGCTTAAGCTTGGGCTTGGTTTAAGGTTTCTGCGTCCCGACTATGGTTAGGGGATTTGGTGGAATACTTGTTGATTCAGACAGGGTACGCAAACGGCTATGATGTAACACATATCCATGTTTGCACACAACAATAACTGCATACGCACATGCATACTTATACTGCAGCTGAGAATGTGTGTGTTGAGATGCTGTACTAAGAATTTGTACTACTATTGATTTGAAGCTGAGTTTTTGATTAGCTCCTCTGGTATCAGGTGCATTAATTGCTGTTTCTATGAAATCTTTCGATTTTATTTCGTGTCGCTTCTACTATGAATAAATATCTGTTTCTCAAAGGAAATCGTCACTTATATTGAGAATCATATTTATTTATTTTCAATATTGATTTATGAGATTTGGATTGGGTGGAAATTAGACACCCAACCAATTCTTATGACGTAGCCATAGATGGAGAGCTGGCTATAAAAAAGTGAACTTAATCTAGTCGGGAAAAGGTGCAGAGCCCATCTCTTCTCCCCACGCTCATTTCAGCAGCTTTGACTTTTGGCAATTTGCCAGTTGCTTAGATGACCTCATAGAAAACTTATTCTCAACTATATTATTTTATATTGTTATTCGTGATGACGTACGAATATTTCTCGAAAGTTTCCAATGAGGATCACTTTTTTTAGCAAGCTGTTTGAGCCTATTAGCATTAGGAAATGAATTATGGAAAATTCAACCCTTCAGCGAATGAAATAGGGATTAAAAGTTGATGTGGAGCATGTTAAAGCGAAGCTGAGACGGCTCTTCTAGTATCGTATGATTTTTTACAATTATCTCATATAGAAAACTTGAATAGGAAGCTGTAATATGTAAAGCAATAATGCTAATAGAATCTTGAAAAACTAGCGCAGTGCTGAAAAGGATGCTTTGGTAATATTGTATTTGATTCGACTTATGATGCATATCGTAAAATTGCCATTTACTCCTTGGGAATGGAACTGTCAGTGGTACATAGTAATGAGTAGCCATCTTGCAAAAATTAGAGACGTTGTCAAGTCCTAGACCAAAAAATTGGTTCGCATGTGAATGAACAAATGAATTTGACAAAACTCTACAACTGCTGCTACATACGCCGCAGAGGCGACATCCATAAATTAAATCACTTATTTAAATTCACTATTGAATGTTTTATTTTAAATTTCTTTTTAATTAATTACTTTTTACAAACTATTCCGCGACATAATCATTTTTAAAACACTTCTAGTTACTTCATAGTTACCTAATCTTATTAAATCAGAATCATTTTTTTTAAATGGACTTAAATAAGTACTTTTAAATCGTCCAAATTCTTTTAAACTACCAAAGGTTAAAATCGCAATCATTTCAATGGCTTTGTTTCAGTCCTACTATCCTACTACCTACAACGAACACAGTCAATTTACTTTAAAATATTAAACAACGTTCGAAAATAAACCAATTTAAAACATGCTTTTAGTAATCCATCATCTCGTTAAAGAAATTTCGTCAAGCCATTGTCTAGGTAGCATCGGACATTTTAAAAAGGGGGGGTTGACCCCCCTCGAAAGTGGGGCGAGGAAAATCAATAAGGGGTGGGGGTAAGTGAGTGAAACAGATCTGGCGGACGCGGGGGTGGACAAGTCTTTTAACCGGCGAAATGAAGTAGCACCCCGGTCGCTTGATTGTCGTTGACAGTCGAGACTTTTTGCCGCACACGGGTTACCATTACACGGACATACGATTCCGATTTTCGACTTTCGCTGCGTCAAGATATACTCCAAAGTGACGTCCATATGACATTTCAGTTCTGCCAACGTTGCAAAAAAATCGACTTTCGTAATTTAGGTCATATCTTAAGCTTGGAGATCTCAATCATTATTAAATATGATCCATATCCAAAGCTTAAGAACGTAACACACCTGTATTCTCGTAAACGGATAAACACCGCATCAATTCGAGTAGTCCGATATTAATATGAAATTCCATGCTGCAATGACTGCAACGCACTATCAGTATTGTTAGAATCATATCACCTCGGTAAAGCGAGACGTTGGCGTTTCGTTTCCGAATTTATAGGTGTGTTATGACTATTACTTACTTCGCCTACGTCCCATTATCATCCTCGTCATCAAGTCAGCTATCATCATCAGTTTTCATCACCGTAGACAAAGGGGGGCTTAGTAGACATTTAGTAAGAAAGTAACGTGCAGACTTTGGCAGAAAAGAACTAGTTAAATAAATGTTAAGTTAAATATCATTTTCGACTACAAATATTCCATCGAGATTTAATTCGTGTTTTTTTTTTAAACATCAGGATGCATCTTTCATATTCAGGTACATCGTTGTATTAAGTGTAGACAACTATGTTATAGAATATAAAATGTCAAGGCTGGAGTAAGACAAACTGTGCTATACCTACCATAAAATGGTGAAGATCAAAACTCATAGAGTAATAATTTGTGAGTAGACCACTCGTCCTATTTCAGAGTCTTTGACTATTCATAAGCATTGACTTTAAATAAACGTGAGCTTGTTCCTTTTAAATAAATATAAAAGCTATGTTAAACTTTATGAACGCAATTTACAATTAAATTTTTAATATTAAGGTACATTACACACGATAAACTGCAAATGGGTTAATCAGGAGGCGCCCTAAGCCGTCTGAGACAAACCCGATCGAACAAAATCAATACAATAGAAGTGTTTTTAACGTCTGTTTGTACGTATAACTAGATATACAGGCGGACCCGAGAGCAACAGTTAGCGTACAGACGCTGGGTAATGTAACTTCAAAATTTTAAATCAAAACAATTCAATTTCAAAATTTATTGAAATTAGTTGATCGGCTACATTGTTTCAAAAAATCTGTTTGGTGTAATATATTTTCATATGGTGTGCATTTAAAACAAATTATTTAAGTAAAAATGTAGAATCCCATCGCTACAATATAACGTCTCATGAAGGGTTACTTAAATAAGTCTGCCCTGCAATCCTAGTTAGATAATGAATCAACCTGATCATTTTATGAGTGTCGTCTGTCTGTTGGTCACCAAATTATAGCTAAACCGATTTATCGCATTTTTATATTTTTTTATTCACTTGTCTCATATCTTACTTCTCTCTAACACATCCTGCTTTTAACAAAACCCACCGGTATTTTTCTCACAATGTTTTATTTACCATAATATAGACATTTCAAAAAGTAGGGCCGAATACATCTAGTGCATTTTGAAATTTAATTCGGCCTAGTTTCGCTTACATTAGCATTTTGCCAATGACAAAGCATGCGCAAGGTTACACTGTATCTCCTGAACACCTATTACGATCTTTTTGTCAGTACCTTCCATCCTTTTCACGCTGACGACGTGTCAGAAGGAGCGAAAGAGAAGAAAATCGAAATTGTTTTCCAAAGCAATGCTAATCTCACGCAATATTGTTTGAATTTTGCTTTTTAAATGAGCCTTTAGAATAATCTAGGGTATATTTTATTTTTAGTTCAATTAGCATTGAAAACGAATGTTTATTATTGATAGTGGAGATTGAAAGGAAAAATTTAAGATACTAAGCAAATTTTTCCCTTTCATATTAGATAGGTAAGCATTTGGCCACAATCTCACCTGTAAGTAAGTAATAAATTGGTCGAAAATCAAGCATGCTTGTCTAGACAGTCTTTTGCACTCTCGACTTAAAGAGATCATTTATGATGATCAGGATCCACTGAGATACCTACTTCAATCCTCAGTGATCTTAAATAAAACCACGGATAAGGTTGAGATTTGTACATCAAAAGGAAAAAAGGAACCCTTATAGGATCATTGCGGCGTCATTCCATTAATCTGTCAGTCTACCTGCCATCAAAGCCAATCGAATCATATAGGGTACCCCTTCTCTCCTTCCGTTGACCTAGAATCATGAAATTTGGCAAGTATAATTTTTTCTACTACTACCACATCAACCAATTGATTGTATTGAAGACTTCATACAGTGAAGTTCATACAGTGCAGTGTAACTTTTTGTGTTGCAAACCTCTTTAGTCTACCGTTAGTGCTTATGCTTGTTTGCCATATGAAAAAAAACGATCTCAAAGATTGCCATTAAAGAAATCAAGTCGGTACTTAAGCCTGATTGGATTAATTTAAAAAAAAGGCGCTCCATTAGGCTGTCAACTTCACGAACGCATAAATATTCATGGCAAAGTAGTCCCAACTGCCATAGGGCATGTGGACAGTTTCCCATGACGTGTTGCTTTGTGAAAAACACCGGTTAATCGATTAACAAACGAAAGCTATGGTTTATTTGATGGAACTATTCGATTTCTTAATGCTTTCTATAAAGACTCTGTGGGAAATAATGATATACTGCGTTTTCTTTATATTTTTATGATTATAAATTAAATTGAATGAAACAAACCTCTTTAAAATTAGGTTATGAGTTAAAAATTGGTTCTTTTTAAAATGTAATATCGTTTTTTATTTTCTAAATAGAATATAAATAAAGGTTCACTTCTCTCTTGTTTTTTACTAAGGTACATTGATCTTGTAATACGAAGATAAAAGAGTTTAAAGCTTAAGGGCCTATCTTCGAGTAAAACACTTGCAAGGCGGTCAAGCCGTTACATGAATTAGCCCTGACTGCCAACCGGAAATGTCATAATAATCGAATGTCATTCTCTCTTGTTTTTTATAATCGATAAATAAATGGTTTTAAATCTAAAACACTATAAAAATCTAAAAGCATCACACGACATAGCTCTAAATAAGAACTTAACAAGATTGATCAAATCAGCAATAATTTAATTTCATAAAATTGAACGTTAATGCATTTTTGTAATTGGAAACATTTTTATGATTCCCAGCGATTAATTGAGAACTAATACATGGGCTTGTGACATCTGTTATTAAAGTGACAATCAAGCTTCATTACAATCTTTTTTACCGACCTTTTTTTCAATAACCCAATAAAAAAATCGAGTAGAAACCGCAGTATTTTCTTTCACCGCGTGAAAAAAAATCGCTTTTTTTTTAATTATTTTAAATTGGTAAATTTAAATTAATTAAATTGATATTAAATAAATTGTTTTAGTTATTCCCTGCTGGATTAATTGATAACAATTATTATCAATTGGAATTGGAACGTAATAATAACAATTATTATCAATGTACGTCATTAAATTTTTGCCTTAATAAAAATATAACCTACGTTCAAGGTTTTATAACATAGTAATCATAATATAATTCAAGTGAAGAAATAATTTTCATCGAACATTTATCTATGAAAAGTTTCAACGAATATTTAATCAAAGGGCGAAACATTAAAACCGACAACTTAAATATGGACTCACATTTCCAACCACATATTTGATTTTATATCAATAATTTTTCTACTGTATATTTTTCATTTATGAATAATCCATAAAGACTTGAACTAATTTAACAAAAAAAATGTGACGTCTTAAAAATTGCTGGCCTTTTTTAATATTTTTTAATAATTAAAAATTACTTAGTGTAATATATTATCTATTTAGAAGTTGTTAACCCCAATAATTTAAATAAGGATCCCATAGTTTTTTCTATTTCAACCGACTAAAGGATACGACGTCTCAATCCTGATTTTTATTTTTATTTCATAAAAACAAGTAGAGCCCCCCTTGATATTTTACAACATATTTTTTCTCATTTTCAGTTCAGTAAAAATTCAAAACATCCCACGGCTGTACACGAGGTGTACCACCTGTGGCTCAGTAAATTTAGTGTATTTCTATCTTTTTCCTTCATACCGACAAACCTCTGTAGCTATCCTTGTCACTCCTGTTTTCACAAATAACTTGCATCCGAAAACAAAATACAAAATGCATTTACTTTTCAAAGGACTATTAACCTTGTACCTATAGGATAGAGTTGAGTTTAAGATGAATGGTAAATGTCAGTAATTCCTTTGTTAACTTAACTGAAAGTTTTGTTCAGGGATCATAGGAACTCTGTGACTATTCTTGATTGTAAAATAACTTGCTTCACTACATGTTTTGTTTTTCTAAAAAAAAAAACAAAATAAAAAACCATTGCGTTTCCAGAAAAAAAAAAATAGGCAGTAATGGTTTCTTTGAGTGGGTAATGTGCCTTTTTAAAAATACTTTTAGCTACAATACAACATAAAGTAGAAGTCAGATTATTAACCATGCACTCGTTTATACAATTAACTATTGTCTTATATAAAACTCATAGCAATTTAAAATACAATGTTATAAATATACGAAACATTTTTCTCTTTACCAACCATCCATGTTTAACAGAATAAATCAACAACACTATAAAATGCATCTTGTTTTATCGATATTTATAACAACACCAGCCGGTTAACCGGTGAATTTGTAGAATAACCGGTTTAATCCCGAAACTGGGCATTTGTAACGAATCCAGCCTGAAAATGGGTTTTTGGAGCAAACTCGAATTTATATCTCTATAGAGGATTTTTATTGTGTTTTGCACTGAACATTGTTGGAAAAGTTTTGTTGGTTGTTAAATAATTTTGGCCTTATAGTACCTAGGTTCCTATTTATTATATATTTTCGTTTTTAAAAGCATGGGATAGTTGAAAGATCACTAAATTCTTAAGAAATGTGATTTTATATGTGGCATATCAAGTGATAATGACTTTCGCTTTGTCTAATAATATAAAAACAACATTTTAACATTAACGAATGGAGCGATATATTAAGAAAGTTTTTCTTCGGTGACTTTATTGTTTTTCTTCGATTCATCCAAACATTGGAATTATTTAATTTTTAAATAAATATTTTTACAGGTACAAAAAATTAAACATAGAAATAATCTATAAAGTTATAATAAACAACAAAATAAAACCATACACTAAAACTGGTTAAAACAAACATTCCTCTAACAAGTGAAAGGTGACCTTTTGCCCTTAGAAAACCGACGACGTTCAATGCATCCGTAATTTGTACGTTTATCTTATAAAGTATTTATATTTCTACACAGATAGCTATACAGGTACTTACCTATTATTATTATTATTTTATACATTCAACGACAAAAAAGAAGACCACCTGATGGAATGTGATACCGTCACCTATTGTCTTGATGTCTTCGAACGCTAAGAGTATCGCCAATGCGTTGCCCATGTGGAGGGTAAGATGTAAGTATAATATAAATACTAATAATATGGCTAAAAATATTATAATTAGTCATGAAAAGCAAGAACTTTGACTAAAAGTAGTTTTTATCAGCACTCTGTCTCTCTGTTCTTAAAACGTCCAAACTGCTTAACAGGTTTCTATGAAATTTGGCAATTTAATAAAAAATTAACAAGACATAAGCTATATTTTGTCTAAAGAAAAGTTACTTCTTCGGAAACGAGGTAGCAAACAAAAGCTATAGAATATGAGCCTTTGTCTGTAATAATTTACAGAATTGTTTAGTTCTGGCTCAGATAATTATAATACCTCGATATTCCGAATACTGAGTCAGTTATTGAAAGGAGCTCCCTATGTTGTCATAGAGTTGTTAAAGCCAATATAAGTTTTCAGGTAAATTAAAGGTCCATTAAATTTACTTCACATAACTAATTTTGATTAACTAATAAATTACCTGAATCATATAGGTTTTTTTTCCAAATATTCAAATAATTTTGTGAAAATATTTCAAACACAAGTCAAATAATCAAAAGGGTTTTATTCAATTAAATTATTAGAACACAGTTTTTCAATCTACGGAAATACATAAACAATCGTACTGACATAGTAGTTAATAGAAATCATTTATATAAAGTCGAAACAAAGTAATGAACAACTATGACAGGGCAGTTGATACACATCGCCCTCTCGACGATTCGAACCAGTCATCATTGAAGAGTCTCAGTCAAGACCTAGTGAGAGTTCTATTTGTGTTAGAAGAAATCATGTACCATACTTACCAAAGCATTATGACAATAAGTATGAAATTAAATAAACATTTTAATAATTTTAGGGCATACTTAGGGTTGTTTGTATCAGTGGTCCAACATAATTCAATATCAAACATAATAAATGAGATGAGAATGTTTTAGTGAGGCATGTTCTACCATACTGGCATACGCTACAAATGTTGACTTAGAATTGGTTACATTTTAATTTATCATACAAACAAAATAGATTTGAGCATGCAGTTCAGGTCGAATTTAATTAAACAAATATATAATACACTTACTTATTACACAAATATCGTAGAAAATAAACTAAAAACAAAAGATGAAATCATTAGAAAAGCTTGTCAAAATTAAAATATATCAGTGAAATGTTTGCTATGCCAAAAGTTAAGTTTTACCCTAGTTTTTTACATGAAGAAATCAATTTATCGTTAAATAAGCTTTGGTAACCAGGAACTCATGAAGTCGAGTTTTAAGAATGTTCATACTAAGTATTTATCACGTGAAAGTCTTTTTGGTGTTTATCAAAGTTTTCACAGAATTCTTCACATTCCCGAAGATATAAACTTGGCTGGCGCCAGACAGTCCCAATAAACCTGTTTCGTTGTATTAATTTGACGTGTAACATCTTTGACTGAGGGTTAAATTTATTCATAGTCCTGTTCCACTCAGACACATGCGTAATGAACACTTGATTTGAGATTTGTCACTGATTTAAATCTACGCTAAAGCTACACCCGTTTATAAACAACCAAAAACAAGTTGAAACCGTCAGGATGAATCAACAAGTAATTCATGTACATATGTGTAATAATTCAATCCCTTAGTTAATCCTGTATCTATATAATTTGTATGATCTGAGTCCGTTCTATAAATCTCGGACTAAGATTTAATTGGTCTTAGTATTTGAGTTTTACATCCGCAATCAAGACTGTAATGTAGTTCTAATTTATAAAACATTTTGCAATAAACTGGTTCTTTTTACAATTTTAAATGAATGAGGAAAAATGCAAGGAAACAAAGCACTTGAATTTAAGTGTCTTTATTTACTTCAAGGCTGTATTGGAATACTTTGACCTACACATAAATTATTGTTATTTTATATAATTTTGATAAAATCAGATAAAGATAAGATAAAGATTCCCTAAAATATTGAATCAGTTTTTGAGTCTGCGAATTTCAACCTAACAACAGGTTTCTTATTATAGTATTAAAATCTAGCTTTTTCAGGGTTTGATCCTAATTTGGGCAGATATTTGTGAAACAAACACTTCAGTTTGTCATAAGATTTTGTAATATATTAATGGGCGTTTTAATTCTGTAGTTGCAATAAAAATCTAAAACTTAAAATATGTCAGTTCAAAATGTAGTTTTATCTTCAAGTTTCGAGTGGTTACAACATTTTTAACTTATCTAACTCTAACACCCAAACGATAACATTCGATAAATCCGGTATCAAAAAACAAAATGGCTGGCTGTTATCTATCATAGTTACAAGCCCGGATTGGCCTAGACAATTACTAGGAAGCTACGCGATAGTGCATTTTGACATTGCGAGCGACCTTGGCGGGAAGTCGGGCGATTGGTCGAAAAACAAAGATGGCAGCCAGCGCCCGCGCCGCGTGTCATTGTCTCTGGTAATTAGATGACCGGTTTCGTGAGTTTTTCTATAGTACGATGTAAATTTATTTAATGCTTAGTTCTTGGGTTCTACGTAGCAAGATTCACTCGCAAATTGAATGCGTTCAGTTTCTTTGTAATTTTAATACCTTACCTACCTACTTGTTGGAATTTGTTAATAATTGATCATCCTAAAAAAATTGGTAACAATAAAACTATCAGCATATAATATTGATGCAAAAAAATTGTCCTAAAGAACGAACGAATGGGATTTTGTTTTTATGAGAACAAAATACACACAAAAACGCACAGACAGACATAACAAGATATACCAAAAACATTTTCGAGTGAAAATGTAAAGGAGTGTAATTTTAAGAAGCAAAATTAACACAGAGAAATTGTTAAGCTTGTTTTTCAGCTAAATGAAAGATACCTAAGACACAAAAAGGCAAGTGACTCACTCTTGAGTTTTAATTTCAAAGGAGCAAAAATGTTTTAAGAATTCAGTCTCGTAACACCTCGTTTTTATTTGGAGGTTTTCTTGGCTGTTTAATATTCTTGAATGTAATGAAAAGTTTACTTGAAGCAGAACACACGAAAAACTATCTGATACCGAAGTAGTGGGTTCGATGCTTTGAAGTACTATATGGTTAAGATACGTTTATTATAAGAGTGGTTGTCTAGGTGCTTCTGCTTTATTCAATAAATACTTTGTATTAAAGTTCAAAATCAGAAGCCCGACCCAATGTATTATGCAACAAGGTCAGGACCGTCGCGAACATGCAAATTAAAAAAGGGCAAGACTGTTTTTTTCAAAACATTACAGATAACTTTCTTCTGTTCTAGTGAATAAGGTAAACAGTAATTTGAAAAGATATGAAATCAACACGCGCCTGATGTCGTTTCTGTTGCAAGCATTTTAAGCACCATCAGACGAGCAGTAGTACAGCTAAATACTACATAAAAGGCTTTTGGATAGAATAACTTTTGCATTACCATTATTATTAGGAACTATGGATTACTCTTTCACAGAACGAAGTCTAGTCAAGGCATACCGTAAAACATCCTAATCCATTCCCAATAGTAATCAGCGAAACATCATTATCTTACACGCCCGATTAATTATACACCAGCCAGGTACTAAAGTAAAGAAAAAAGCCAAGTACGAAAAATTGATAAAGGGTGGCAGTGATAGGGGGTGTTCGCCGTCTATTGATCGGCTCCCTCCCCGAGTGTATAAGTATAAAAAGCGTAACAAATTTTCGTCTTAAGAAAAGGAAAAGAAAAAATGTGTACAGCCACCCCTGGGGTGGGCCACCCCCTGGGGTCGGGGGGTGAATTTTTCTCGCGGTCTCTCTCACTCGCTTCTCGGACCGAGCGTAAGATTTTACAAAGGACGCTTTGTCGGCGCCTGGGTAATTAGAATTCAGATTTGGTGCATGTGTGTAGGTCCCTACCAAGGGAGCTAGGATACACAAGACATTGAACTCCATCATTATTATTACTTCCAATAATTATATATAAGTATACAATAACATATTGAACTTTTTTCATTTTATATATTCCATACACCTATCTGAATATAACAAGTCAAATTGTGATGTAACTTCAAAAATCGTGCCTCATTCCCTGAAGATTTGAAAATTCAAGTTGCACGCCAAAAGTATTGTGACATAAACACGATATCATTTTATTTCAAGGCTTGAAATGTCAATCATACTATTTGTTTTCGAAAATTTATTTTTCTTTTATTAAATCCTCCTGGAAAATATTTCCATTGCCTATTTTCTAAAAAAAAAAAACAGTTTATGCTTCAGTCTATGAGCAGTTTAACCTTTACTTATGGAGTTGTGATTCGATATCAGGCCGGTCCATGACAATATTAACCGGGTTATCGTAGGTCAGGCCCTTCCCAAACGAAACTGTATCTTCATACTTAACCATACCTGAATACAGCAAGCAAGTTTATTTATTAATATAATGTTTCCTTACCTTTCAGTGTTACTAATAACTATAACCTGAAATATTTTTTGCATTTTATATTAAAAATTGAAAGCAATAAGCAATTTAATTTCCGGTAATGAAATATTTTCAATATATTTTAAAAACAGAATAGTATAAACTTCCGTTGCTTGGCTATTAACTTTAAAAATACAGTTAAATTCATTGTATTAAAACAATGAACAATGAAAAATGTATTTTCTAATATCGTTCGTCTATTACCAACATAAGTTTATTTTCAATGTTTTTCAATTTATTAGATGAAATGTAGTATATGAAAGTTAGGAATCAATTAGAAAATAATATTTTTTCCGTACCCAAAGGGTGAAAAATGGGCCTGTATAACTATGCCTCCGCTGTCCGCTCGTCCGTGTCCTTTCGTCCATCTGTCAGCGCGCTGTATCTCATGACATGATTTACCGATTTATTTAATTTTTAGGTCCATTTTTGTTGCCGCTAAAAGGAACGTGATTTTATTCCCGTAATGTTTTGCCTGTTCTTGTTTTTTTAAAGAAATAATCTAAAAAGTAAATATTTTTGCATCTTCTACGATGCTACGGAACCCTTTACCCACGAGTCCGACTCACATTTGATTTTTACTTATTATATTAACAATAAGTTTGTTTCAAAATAAATATTCAATAAAAAGCATTCACTATATTTTTCAAGTCGAATAAAACATAAATAATCGTATCTTTCTCCAACGCTCGTGCTCGCTACGGCAAAAAAAAACACTGGCCATAAATAAAAGAAATTAACAATCCTTCGTCTATGGAACGTACGTTCAGAAACCACCCAATATCCTCTATTCTAGATTTAAAATATTCACTAAGACCACAAGATTCAATTTGTAGGTTGGAAGTACTTCTCTTTGCCTGCAGACGTACAAAATGAAAACAGGGTTCGGAAAAAAGTGGGGTGCTCTGTAGTAGGAATTAAACTTGGGGGGTAACCTCAACCCAATGGGGGAAGAAGTGGGGAAGATGCTGGATGATTAATTATTAGTTTGTGTGTGTTCTCCGAAGATAGCGTTCTATCGTTTTAAAACGGGTGTGTGCCCAATACCGTGGGGGGAGGGGGTGAACAGAACCCCACCACCCTTAATGCATGTTTTTTTAATCACATTCACAAGTAAATAATTAATATTAATATTCTTTCAGAGCTTATGGTAAAACATATTAACGTTAGGCGATGTCGTTTTGTCTGCTTGAAGACTTTATGGATTCAAAGAATATTTATCCAGTTGTATATTAGTCGAGGGATAATATCATGACATAGATTGATCACGATACTTTACATATAAGTTTCTTAAAACATTGAACATGGATAAATGTTTTGAACTCAATGTCAGTAACAATTTTACCAAATAAAATCCACCCTCACTTTCATAATGGAACCGCTGGTACAAATTAAATAAAGTTATTTAAAACAAAACACTTTAAAGTAATTAGATACGTAAATAAAAACTTAACTGTTTAAAATGAGAGACGCACGATTTATTCACAGAATAATTTTAATTTATTATGAGATAGTACTTAAACGTTCCTTTCTTATAAAGATGGTTGCATACGAAAAAATGTAGAATCGTTAAAACAAATATATGTATATGCCTTTTTAACATTTTAATTTATAAACTTACGTAAAAAGTAATGAAACAGTTTCGATTTTACGTATCACGAAACAAAATGCCAACATAGCACAAAATGACATCACAATAACTGACCTACATACCCAAATCCGAAGCTAACACTTGTTGGATCGTTGGCCTATTTCTCTTGCAAACAAAAGCCCGCCACATCAGCTGGTCCCCTTCGCTTAAATGTTTTGGGGATGTTCCAAACGTACTTTCACCAATACATCTGATCTCATAGAATTTAATCCGATCGCACATGTGAAATGACAGCTTCGAAATTTAAATTATATAATTTCTTTTTTTTGTTACTGCCAGTAATTCTATTTTCTAAAATGATTATAAATTGCCAGTGTGAAACAAGTTTTAAAGGGGAAGCATTTTTGTCTTTTTCATAGCTTCAATTTAAAATTTTATTCCTCCGCTTGACCCAAAGGGGAGAGCGGGGTAAGGCGACGGGGTAGGGGGGAACTCATTATGACTAATTTCACCCCCACTGTTTTTCCTACCATTGTTTTTACCGCGATGGCTCATTTTTATCCGTCATTGAAGTTTTTGTTAAGATCTCCACCTGGAAGAAAGAGTCGGGATGGAATTTTAGCTGCTTTTTTGTTTAAAACTTTTAAAACCGTGACAATTAAACCCTGCGGTAAATGGGTCGCTTGACACAACACGCTGTATATAATTTTCTGCGTTTATTTTAGAAGGAACAATAACGCGCCTTTTATGCCGAAAATGGTTGAACAAAAGGGGCTTCGCTGCGACAAAGTATCCAAGGTGTACCTTTATACCTATACGAGTTACCCTTGAGGCTCTCGTAATAATATTCAATTGAAAAATCCTTTATTTCAATACGAGGTTTAAAAAATCAATACTTAAAAATCTCACGTCTCCTTTCTTTCAACACTATCAAAGTTAGGTAACACTAGTTATAAGTATACAGATATGTTGAAATAAGCCTAGTAAATTACATATATAGTACAAAGTGCTACATTGTATTATAATAGCTGTTAGGATCATTGTAGGGTTGTTTACGCGTTGCCTCAGCCAGCCTGTTGCATGTACTTGTACAGTTAGCAAAAACAAAGTACAGTGCTCCCAACTATATGAATACCGTACCTATATTTAATAATAAAGTTATATACAATTTGATATTTAAATAATTTTCTTTAAACTAAAATCGTAATTTAGAGGGAAAGAGTAATTTAAGCTTAAATTGCTTGCAACAAACAATGTGTCATACACGTGTGCGTCCTAATTAAAACAATTATTTTAAAAAAAGGAAACATTATCATAGTCATTTTGTTATTTCTTTATTTTATTACTTTTCCCAGGGGAAGGTAAAATTGTGTTTTATATAAAAAATTGCATTTTTTCTTGTAGATAGAATAAAAGCTTCATTTCAAAAGATTCCTGAAAGGTTTATTCTGTTCTAAATATGTATATTTTACATTAAGGATAATTGAAAACTATTTTATAAAACCTTTTTATCTATTAGACATTTTATTTGAAGGCTCGTGTTATAGGGAAATAGTTTCCGTGGATTATGTATGTCGACGGAATCAGGAAACAGAAGTGTTTCTGTACATTTAGTATTGAATTTCTTACCGAAATATATTAATTATAAATCTTATTGCGCGTAGTCACGATACTACGCCTACTACGGCTTAGCAGGTATCTTAAAATAAACTTCTCCTTCCATATTCAAAAAACTTCATCCTTTGGTTAAAAATTATATAAATTTGATACACTATTTCCGATATTATTTTACTATTCTGTTTGTATTGCTTTTTTAAAAATGCTTCAACGATTACAATAAAAAAATTGTAACAACCAAAGCACGCGTTGTGATTTTGACCGGTATATTTTATCACGTGTCTACATATTTTATCCGTAACGATAGCTAGCCATACTTGTAAAAAATATTCCGTCTGCAAACCACCGAAAAAAAAGGTCAAAACCTACCCCTAGCCAATTTAATGTGCCCCGCTGTATTGATTCCTTAGCATTCTTTCACACAGGCGCGGAATAGACCACCCTCCACCCCCCACCCTTAAACTTGGGTTACACTCGGATAAGACTTTTTGGGCGCGATATGAGAGTCATTTTGAAGACGCAGCTTAAGGCGGACGGACGTGGCAACGAAATTATAAATAATAATATCTCCTATTCCGTAAATATAGGAAATTATGTAAAGATGATATCTTGGTATGATTCAAGCAAATAGACTTAGCCCCAAACTATGCCACAGGCTTGTAGTATGGGTTTTAACGACAATATAGATATCTATCTATATATACATGTGAGTCTCTCTCTTATATCTACATCCCGGTTGAATACTGCATATTCCATATCTTGGGAATATTCACAAAAATGATCAAGCTTTTAGTATGTTTATTTAAAATGATAATTAAAATACTTCAACAATAAATAGAAAACATAAAATTTCAGAGTAAAACTCGTTTTCATGACACAAGTAAGCTTCTACATAAAACTAAAATGTATATAGAATACAGAAGCCTTGTCGCAAAGAAGCGAGTTTTGGAAGGCAATCCAACTTTTCACCTCGTAAAATATATATGTACGTTTACATTTACTATATTTTAAGGATGGTGCCTTTTAGATATAAACAATATTTAATAAATGCCCTTTGGTAAAAATAGTGCATGTGTAGGAAATGTAAAATTAATATTCTCATATCTCGCATTATTGTAAACAGTAGTGAGTCCAACAAGCAACAGGTCGACATTGTACCTTCAGAATGGCTTATAAATATAAAAAACGCTATCGTTTTTGGTCTACCTATTTTGGAAGTTTATCTTTAGTTTTGATAAGAAATGGAGAGGTGTCACTGACACGCTAATATTTCATCTCCCGTCAAAAATCAAATCGGCATTGAAATCGATTTTTTTATTTAGTAGCTTAAAAGTTTTGTGTATATAAAATTGTCACTGCTTTTTAAAATAATTGAAAAGATTTATCCTACAAAATGGTTTCTCCGAACCTTGTCTAGCGGGAATTTTATAACATTTTCCTGAAACAGATTTCCCTTCACTGTAATTATTAAATCTATTCATAACCTAAACGCAACAAGAGACAACATTCCAGACTTCTCATACCAGAGACAAACTTTTAAAATCAAAATGTTCCCAATTCAAACACCAAGTTAAACTAGCGAACAATCAACAAAAACAAAGCTCACGTTCAGAGCAACAGGTCCGAGCGATATACAGCCAACGTTCAACTTTAAGCTAAAATCTAGGAAGCCAAATAATCCTCAACCGAACCGGCCAAACACCTCGTATCCAAAGCAAACGAAAAAAGTCCATCCACGTTTGTCACTTTGATTTCTAAATTTAATTTAATTTTAAAGTTGTTTTCTTTTTAAATCAAAAACGCTTTGTTAAAATTTTTGTAGTGAGTGTGTTCTTTTTTTATTTTAAATTGATTGAAAAAAAATGAGTAAGTTAACCTTTAGACTAGGGAGAGCGGTTTATGCTGCCAACGAACTTCCCGCCTATTGAATTTTCGTCTACAAAGGAAAGTTTTCAGGAAATGTTCCGGGTTACCGGCTCTGTAGTCTCGTTTTATATTTAAGTGTAACTTTGACGAAATTGTTTAACGTGAACAGTGTATTCAATTAAAGTTTTCACTGAGCTTTTGTAGATTAATTAAACATTGTATTTAGAATGGTGAATGTTTAATGGCAAAACCTAAGATATTCCACAGAGGTTCTTATTACTTTAGAGTTTTTCACTATTGAGTTTCAATGCTTAATATTTCTTAAATAAGCTGGCCATAGTCGAAAAGCATTTGAAACTAATTAAAACATCAATTCCGCACGCCATATTTCAAACGCACCCACACACGCACGCAGCCACCCTCACGCACACATCCACACACGCCTAAGACGCACACAACAGTTAAAAAGTCTCGGGCCATATCCGCATGAGAAAATGGTTTCACTGCTCTAAAGAATCAAGTTTTAATACAAACAATGTACGGAAAATCTATACCCAACTAGGCTAGCGAGAAAAATATTCAAGTTTCATTTTCTTTTTTAACTTTAATTACCGCCAAAGCTTAAAATTATATTGCATCTTTACTTTTCATTGAAAATGCTTTACAATTACAAATCTATTTTGCTTTCATAGATCAAGGAATAATGATATATATAAACGTTAATAAACATATCGTATAATTTTATAGTGAGTACAGTGGTTTCTAGAAATTATATAATATAGGTACATACGAGAATGGCACCATTGGGAAACAGAATGAAGCCATGGATACATTTTCTTTCAGAGATTAAAGAATAATGATTTTCTTCACACTTGAAAACATATCCTAGGTTTTATAGTGAGCAGTTGATTTTCTTCATACTTACGTTAATTTAAAAGTACATATCCTAGGTTTTTATAGTCGTTTCTAGAAGTTATCCGGGGGGAGACGAGCATAGCCGGAGTCTTAAGGCGGAGCGGGACAGAGCGCTGAAACCGAGTTATCGTAAATTGATCTGGGCCGTGGGTGGCGCTCGGGTGGCGACGACGCGCTCCCAAATTTGACAGCGATGGAAATTGGCGGGAAAGATTATTGGTTGCATCGCGCTTTTTTTTTCTTATAGCAAACGCTCGTACTTTTTTCGAATTTCAAATTTAATTCCAATTTTAAATTCTTATTTTTAAGTTGGCGAGTAATACCATTGAATTTGCAAACGTTCTAATAGGCTACGGTAACTGCTTTTCTTACCATCAGCCAAACTGTATATTAAACAAATGAATGTTTCCAAATTCATTTTCGGTATAACGTGACTGCCGCTGACAAGGTATTTTATCGTATCTGGGTCATGTAGGTCAGGGATCGCAGAAATGTTTTAGTTTTTACAACGTTATTACAATTTTCATTACGAGATAAGTGTTCTTACTATGAAAATTGTGGTATCCAATATTATAGGGTAATAATAAGAATATAGGAGTCTAAAGTCGATTCTCTCTCACGTCCAAGCGGTCTCATAAAGGCGTGCACACACCAACATCTTAATAACAGAATCCGAACGCTTCGAGCGATTTTAAAATAAGAATATCATAACTGGCCAGTGGGTGGGGAGGTTTTCGGAATAAGAATGTTGCCACCCCCCGAAGTTTTTAAAATAAGAAAATTTCGGTGGAGCGTGATATTTTTAAAATAAGGACCTCTTTCGGGGTATGCTCCGTGGAGAGAGATTTTAAAATAAGTATAGTTTCGCGATACCCCCTGCCTCCTCGTCTGGAGTTGGAAATAAGAATTGGGAGGTTGAGATTCGGGGGTATTCGGGGGGTTATTTTCGGGGGTGTCGGGGTGTCTTGATGAGAGCGTAACGGAGGTTTTTCGTAGAATTTCGTTAGCTTCTTTGAGCAGGTCAATGACCGGGCGATATTGTCTACTTAACGTATTCTACGGACGATACGGTAATTGGATGGATTTTGTATTAATGCGTTTTTCAGATGTCTGGCTTAGAACTTTTCATACGGAGAAAGTAAAACACAAATATGTAGGTTCACCTAACTAGGAATGCTAGAGTATAATGTGTCTTTATTAATTACTAGATAAATCCGGAGTTTGCATATATGTATTAATGTTTTTTCGACGATAAATCGAGTACCGTTGATCGGTTCGAAATTTTGAAGGCGTATTATTGAGTCAAAAATAATTTAACATGAGCCAAATGGATAAGATAAGGGGTGCCGCGTGTTCGCAGTTTGGAGCGAACCACTAGTAATTAATAAATTAATATTTTGTTGTCAGGGTTGTCGCTGTGCAATGGCGGATTGCTCGCTCGCGCGCTGCCAGCAGGAACGACGTGCGATCCGGAAGGAACTGCAACGCTGGACGAAGAACATGGTTTACATACTAGGTGAGTCACGAAAAAATACTGATGAAAAAAGAACTGCTCACCTAAAATTTCGGATATAATCATAATATGATACAGACGTCAAATCGTAAAATGTCAACATTGTTGCCGGCAATACATAATACGATATTATTTTGGATTGACTAGTTAGTTTCCATACTATATAGGAGGAATCGTCTTTGAGTTCAAAAATTCTAAAAAATCTTATTTAAAGAATTCGTTGTCGAAGTCGATCTCTAAAATTGATATTTAAATAGATAGAAGACTTTGCTATGGGAATCCTAATACTTAAGGTCAGATCATACCAAATCCGGTTGCGGTGCGGTTGCGTTGTGGGTGCGTGCATTACGTGTTTTTAAAATTTGAAACTCTATGACGTCATACAAGAAATAATCCACATAATAAACTAGTGTTTCGAACGAACTCTGCACTGTGAACCAAAATATCTCAGTAACCCCTTGACCGATTTGGCTCATTTTAGAACTTAAAAACTATTTTTGCCTCATTAAACCGCCTCCAAAATTTCACGACAGTCGAATCAACGATACTAGAGTTATCGTCAAACTTACATTGATACATATGATCATACAAACGCCGGATTGTTCCAGAACACTGAGAAATTTGCTCGTTTCGCTCGCTCGCTTCAATAAACAAACTCCAACGACTCTTTAGTTGGCTACGGCGTAGTCAGGTAAAGGCGGTTCTAAAAAGCCGGATGGCTTTGCCTATTAATGTCATTCGGCATTAGTTTTGATGCTGCTCTGCAAATAAATTGCAGACATACAATAACATAAACAATGCCTAAATCATATTGTTTTGATACAATTATGAAAAAAGCTACAAAATGAAACAATACTGCAACAAAAACAAATATAAATGATCAAAAGCATTCGATATTAGGATACCCATTTAAAAAGTATTCAGTAAAATAAATCCTAAATAAAAGCTTCTATCGGGAACCCTAATTTGGCTAAGTGCTTTTCGTTGTCAACTTTTATAATAGGTATATAGTATAAAGTTTTGTATGAAGTATGGTTATGAAGCGGTCTCATCCATACTTTAATATCAGGTTAAGATTTAGCTAAAGTTAAGGGGTTCAAAGTTCACTTCCTGGGGGGTGGTAGACATTTTGTTTTTTAAACCAAAATATTGTTATACCTTTTTAATTCATAAGGTTCTTCTACAAAACGGTAGATAAGTTCAGAAAAAATGTCGAAAGCGTTTCTACTGTACAAAGTTTTGAATTTAATCACAGGTAAGATAGAGTGGTTTTCGTATACTCGTATGAAATTGGTGTTTACTTACCGACGTCTAAGTATGAGCGAAATGTACTATGCGATGACCCTGATTTCGGAAGAACGAGGGGGCGATAGTTTATTGTATAGCATTGTCTCTCTCCGTCGCTGTATTTACAAGTAATGTAGGGTTGTGCCTGAGTTATTGCGTAACGTTTTAGGGTTTTGCTAGAAAAACAAAACTGCATAGAGGCAAAGTACACGGTTATTGCGTAAAGTTTTGTATACTAAAAACATTTTCGAGTGTCTAACAACTTTGATGTTTGCTCGAGCGAAGTTACTTTTCGGTATGGAATATTAGTTTTATACAAAAGTTGTATAACTATGGCTTCTGTGTTCTGAAGGTGTTGTTGTTTCAATAGGATAAGATAGATTTACAAAAATAAAAAAAGAAGAAGTGATCTGGGTACTCCAAGAACCATGGTTAGCATTGTTAAATTATAAATAAAATAATATAAAATGAAATAAATATGCTAAATTTACTGTTCAAAGTTCAAATTTACCCATTAATCAGTTTGAGTTATTAAAGTTCTTAGTTAATTTAAAATTTAAATAGAATAAAAAAATTACAAGAATCAAATAACTTAAGCCATTATATATTTATTATACCACCTTTACTTCTCAGCAGATATAGAAGAGACTATTGGTCAAAATTTCGTATTATTTTATCAACTGGTGCGAAACAGATCAAATTTCGTCGACACAACAAAATTTGACAACGCATCGGATATCATTAACCGTCGGTGAAACTTTAAAATTCTCATGGTGTTTATCTTTTAAATTCCTTTTCAAATAAAGTACGTTAGATATTAAATGAAAGTTTTGATTGTTTAAATGGTAATGTGATAAAACAATCGAAACCTGGCCTCCTAAATTTGACAATATGCCTACAACAATAATAACATCTTGTATTGCGATATTCATTCTTTCACTTGTAATCGTCATAAGTCTCGAAATCAAATTAAAATCCTCCAAATTATACTCGAAAAGAGGTTTAATGTTCTCAGGCCGAATACATAAAAAATCTGTTCGATATTTGAATTTTTAACGCATTAATAAGTATATCAAAAACGAGGTTACATTACTTTTCTAACCGAAAACACAAATAGAAATTTCGTTGGATATTTGAACTTCACGCTATTGTAATGGCAGAGGAAATTAGTAAGTAAAAGAGTTTTCATTGCTTTTCAGGCCGAAAACATAACAAAATTCCATAGGATATTAGAATTTCGTGCTTTGTTGTAATGGTAGAGGAAATCGATTACATTTCGGTAGTAGACGGCTGGTTGGTCGGAGGCGTAGGATCGCTAATTCTATGCACGGGATATATCCCACAGTCTTAGATGCAGGGGCTGTGCTACAGTGGATGCAATACACTATAGGAATGTCTTTAAACAAATAGTACGAAATTTCGCAGAACTTTTATGTTATTTCAAATGTAAGTCAATTTTTTTCGGGTTGAAAGAAATAACCTCAACTTTTTGTTAATTAAAAATTAAGTTACAAAATTAAAGTACAGGTTTAAATTTAGATTACGTAAGTTACGCATTTAAAATTTGCCCGTTCGGTAATTGGATTTATTAAGTGCTGTGTCATAATAATGGTATTGAAGTAAAAGGTTGTATTTCTGCGGGCATTGTGGAGAGTGCATCGGTCGGTCGCATCGCGCATGCGTCCTGCGTCCTTCCACCAAACAACCTGTTGCAACTCAGCCGGCGTGCACTGCTGCAACTACACGCAATCATTTAAAAACACCAAAAATACTCCTTCTCCCTGATACTGGCTGGAAAGACAAAAAAACAACCTTCTAAATTCGAAAACAATTTAAAACGTCAAATTTAAATTTTAAAACCCTCGTTTCTTAAGTGCGTCGTCTTGAGAAAGATGCGGCAGTGAAGTGCAGTGAATTGATTAAGAGGTGCTCGTAAATTTTTATTTTGTATCGATATTCATAGATGTTAAAAGGTGATAAAAAACTGTATATTCAGTAAAAGTAAACAGTTCCTGGTTTAGTTCCGATAAGGAAGTTTAATTATTATTGCCATTAAACGCGTAGTGATTGCTTAAAATTTTACGCTTAAAATACTAGCTGCATAGAATTGTATTTGCTAGTCGCGTGAAAGAAAAGAGTTCGTATTCGTAAAATTTTTGAATTCGATTTTTTTTTAATTTTTGAACTTTGGGCTGTGCCGCGTGCGGTGAATAATTGGGCAAAGTCTGCGGGTGAATCTGGGAAGTTTCACGTCACCGTCGAGAAGTTGGAACTTGGAAGCAACAAGTGGTCGCCTGATGCCGGTAAATGTGCCAGTGTTATACTTTGCATGCCCGGTTCTACGGGATTATGTTGCGTTGTACGTGCTCCGAGTCCCGGGAAATTCGGGATTTCGCCTTGTTCTACTTTGTTGATTTGCTATTCGTTTAGTGTCGGTGTTGATTTAGCTTGCTTGCTTTTCTAGTGGGAAATTTACCCTTCCGTTGCTTTTTTTGTTCTGATTTTAAAGTTTTTCCTCTTTCGTTTACCTGTTTTTAGGGTATTAGCTTTTATTTACTATTTTGAAATCAACACTTTTGTTTCCAAAATTTGTTTTTTTTTCGTGAAATTTTAGGTTTTTTTTCGTTGATCGGAACTGGGTGGGGCGTTCGATTGGTGCTTTTGTTTTAAAAGGCTTCCTCTCGCGCCATCTTAGAATGAGGACAAAAAACTGTCATGGCGTCCTCCGAACTAGGTCTTAGTTTAAACTCAAGAGATTAGCCGCGGTGCGAAATAGCCGGATTTTAGAAAGGATTTTTTTAAAATTTCGGATAATTGCAAATGGCTTTTCTGCTATTAAGCCACCTGGATTTTAAACCGAAAATAAATAAAAAATCACATCATCAATTACTATTTTCACATTTTAAATAAACTTTTCTGTTTAATAAGTTTCTTCTATAATTTTAGAAATATATACAGTTGTACCGCTTCCGTTATTGTTAACAGAAAAAAATATTTGGAACAAAACATTAGCGGATAACGGATTCTATTTTCGTCGACAAAATAACGTAACATAAAATTACTTTGAGCATAAAATTAATAAAGACGTAATTCGGAATTGTGTTTGACGTGTCCTCGCGGATCAGTGATTGCGTGGGAGGGCTCGCTTGCAAATGACAGCGAGTTCGGATCCCGGTCGAAAACAAATTTCGATTTTGACAAGTTTGCGGAAATTTTATATCCGCGGACCGAGATTTTTCTGTATATTGGAATTTTAACTCTTTTTATGTAACGTAACGGTGAAATTTAATTTAAGGGCTCAACATGGGCGTGTTACTTTCCAATGTTTTAAAAGGATAAAAAATGCGCTTGTGAAACGTAGTATAATTTGTATGCAAATCGACAAACTGATAAAGTTTTAACTTCCAATCAACGGATTGTCTTTGTTTCATAAATTTGAAATCATTGAATGAATAGTTTATTTGGTGTTACCATTTATTCGACAACGTGACAGCCAATTTGTAATCTAGCCGTTCCACATTTGCCGTGTCATAGTTTCAGACATTGGCTGGATTCGATAATATAATGCCACGACAAATAAATAATTCTGGCAAATAAATTATTGATTGACAAAACTTTACCGTATGACGTTGTTAGCCCGGTAGGTTGGAAACTGTTGTTAAGGCTTCCCAAACGACTGATGTTCGTTGACCGATTTTTGATATGTGAAAAATGGAACGTACTGATTGTTATTGTGAAAGGCTCACGCCCTACAAAAAATCTATTACAAAATCAGTCGATAATATCTTTTTTTTTGCATTGGGATGGGAAAAATAACAATGACGGTTATTGCTCTTTTTTTTTTTTGTGTTTTAATATGTCCTTGTTATCATGTTTGTTCTTTTCCTCTATGTATGTAGCGTTATTTTGAATATTTGTATATTGTGTTTTAGTGAGATATGTTCATGGTTGTCAGATTTATGTTTTTTTTTGTATTATCATTCTTAATCTGTCCGCTGTTTTATCTCCAAATAAAATAACAAGGAGGTAAAATCAGGCCGATTCGGCTCTATAAAAGTCGGACGAATTTTGACACCAAAGAAATTTCTGATAAAGAAAACCTTTGTATCATATTTTTTCTCCTAATTGGTTGGATTGTTAACATTTATTGTGGTAATAAATACAGTTATTATTGTTAAAAGAAAATTGTACATTTTTTTAAGGTGACCGTTATCACCAAGTTGTTTGCTTTAAAAGAATCGAGATTTGGTCTACAAAGTTTTGTTTCCATCCTGATTCTTTGTTCAGAAATAGGTCCTAAATGTGGTTTTAAGGTTTCCCTTACAATAAGCAGGCTGTTTTCCCTATTCTATTTTAATACAAGAAAAGTTGAAGCTAAATTCTGAGAATTAGAAAAGTTAGCAACAAGAATATTGAGGTATCAAAAAAAATATGTAGTTATTTGTAAACATAATTATTATTAACGGTTTACTGAAATAACTGGTTACTTTATCTTAGTAACAATTTTTTGTAAGAAATAATACAGTATTGAGTTTGGTCTAAAAAAGACAATATTCTGTAAGTTTTTTGTCAACTTTTTGGCAGACGGTATACAGATGGAAAGTGATACCGCCAGCTATTGTGCGACGATGCCCTTGATGACTGCAAGTCTTGGGATTTTGAATTGTTTTCTTTGGTATTGTAACATACATATTACAAATATTAAATCTTTTAAAATATCGACACTATTTAACCATTTTCCTTTTGCATTCCGACCTTGACTTGCAATCAAAATCACCCAATGGTTAATAAAATAATACCATAATTTATTTGCCAGAATTATTTATTTGTCGCGGCATTATATATAGATTACAGCCAATGTCTAGAACTATGGTATGGGAAATGTGGAACAGTTATATAACAAACAAATTAGGTGTCACGTCGTCAGTAAAAATATGATAAAACTACTTATAAAAAAGGCATATAAAAAGCTCTCTATGAATACCTTTGCTTTAAATCTAGGTGCAATACCAATACCACCATATAACATCGAATTAATCACGAAATGTTAATAACTACTTGACCTGGACTTGACTTTGGCAGATCAACTGTCTATTTGTCAGAAACATCAGTACGGAAAGGCTTTTTTAACTATATCACTTGAGCCACAAACACATCCAAACAGAATAAGGTGGTGAAGGTTCGTCAGGAGATTACTCCAGAAAGTCTGGGTGGATTATCCAATGACATGAATATTAATTTGGCGTGTCCCATTTACCTGCAGTCGACTCAGCACGTTTTTCCTGACACGCTTGTCTGTCGCGCGTCTCATCTCTTCACATTGTCCCTTACAATGTATATCTAAATTTTCATCTGTAATAAATTCATAAATAAAGCTTAGTTTTTATTTAACGTCCTTATCAAATAAGTAGACGGTACATCAGATGAAAATATACCGCCTATTGACACGACGATTCCTGATGCCTGATGTTAGAACGCCAAGAGCATCGCTAATGCGTTGCCCATGCAGAGGTAAAAAATCTTAGCTCTCGTGCCGGTAGTGACAATGGCTCGCCAATCCTATTAATTGAGCTCAGCTAACTGCTTCACGATAGAAATAGAAAGATGGGCGGTAGCAACCCAGACGATCTCGCACATAGATCTGCCACCTGTAAAACAAATGGAAATAATACTTTTCTAAAGGTTCCAGCCTAAACTTCTTACAAGGAATGTTGCAGCTAGAAGGGTCAGTATATACTCGTACGATACCTGAAATAGAAATACACCCAATAAAAAATACAATTACATTAAATGTTCTGTCAACTAGTTACGGCTGATCAGAACCAGCCCGATGAGATAAAGACGAATGGAAAGACAGGGAGAATTCGTCCGCAACTAATTTAATCAGAACAAAACAGGAATAACTGAGACAGCAAAAACCTTCCTTTGTGTTTCCTGTTGCACCGCACACACACATCAAATTTTAATAATAACTGTATCTCTCTGAATAATCTACTTTGCTAATCAAGTAATTGAATTTTAATTATGCCATGTATTTCTTTCAATAGGAAAGGCCCAGAGGTCAAAAACTAAAGGAGGTCACAGCAACGATAAGGCTTACTTTTAAAACACAAGTATGCCTCTAGCCATTGATACAGCCCGATAATACTATGTATGATTCATTCTATTTGTACTGCTGTGATTTGACAGAAAAATCGCTCAAAACCTTAGCCTCTTACTTTTACTTAAAAAAACAATATTACCGGATATTTAATACCAGATTGTTGTATTTTATTGAACGAGCAACTACAGGTTTTTGTCGGATTTCCGCATATCAGTATTCCGAAATCAGGGTAGATTTAAAAAATAAGACTTTTTTTTTTTTTCGGGGCACACCCGCCACTCTGTCCCACCACTGCAACTCCTGATTATCAGGGTCAACAGCGGCGTCCTTTGATCGAATAATCAACGAATAATGCAGCTATGCAATGATGCACAGGCTGTGCCCGGACACCCTACCGGCTGTCTTGGGACCCGCAACGAACTTAATCAGAAGAAATAGGAGGTAGTAAGAAAGCGGTTTCAGACTTCCCTCCCAGCAAAGCGGAGACAGCAATTGAAATGGCCCAGAGGCCCAAAAATCTAAAGGGGAGACAGTCAGGCGACGCCTGACCGTCTAAACACCACGGTTTGCCACTAACTAACAGGGGATAAATTAGATACTAACCTAAATCTTACACCAGTAATATTGGTGACAAAAGTTTTTAAAGGCACGGAAGTTTCCCTTCGTTTTCACAAGATCTAGGTAATAAATAGGACTACACGCAGATACTTGAATCGAATTCAACATGATTAACCGTTCGTCATGCCAGAGACTACACTCCCACAAGATATGATGGGCAGTTTGAACAAATTCTTGATCCGACGTTGAACATTCGCAAAGAGGTGATGGCACCAAGTTAAATGAATAAAGTTTGCCCTTAAAGTTTCCAGTTAGAAATTGGGCTACACAATGATTGATATCAAGCCACGTTTTAATTGACAACATATTTGAAGTCTTTTTTTAATAAAAAACATACCTTGACTAGGCTTTTACAAAAAAAACAACATAACTAGGCAGTAAATATTTTAACGAGTTAAAATTATTTACCGAAGACAAATATTAGTTGTTGCAAAGCTAGCATACGGACGGACAGTCGTAAAATGTGGTAATTATCACACCGGTACAAAACTACTGACGGTTACGCTAGTCTGTACACGCCTTTAAATGTTCCTGGAATCGTATTGCTTCTATAATGTTAACTAGCTTATGCCCGCAGCTTCGCTCGCGTTAAATTTAGGCTAGTGAAGATCTTATCTTTAGCGGGCTTCCATAAAACTTTTAATCCCTTTTACCCCTTAAGGGTTGACTTTATAAAAATCATTTCTTAGTCTTCGTCTTCAAAACAATGCCTGTAAAAAATCCAGCTTTCTAGGTTCAAGGGTTTTGGCCAGGCGTTGATGAGTGTCCTTTTATTGGAAAATAACATTAATACGAGTAGAACACTTTAATGGAAAATAATTTTAACTACAACATTGTGTTATAGTTTTGTTGAAATATTTAGTATAAATTTTACCATGCCCTTACAGGGCTATATGTATACCTTATTCGTCTTAACAACTTTTGTACCTAATGTAAAGACACAAGCAATAAACAATTTGAATATGAGTCAGTGAGTTATATATATGTATGCATATAGCTGTACCAAAACTATAAAGAGGTAATGTTTGCATGTATTTATGAGATAATCTTCATAATTATTCATCAGTTTCAAAATATAAAATTGGTTTTCATGGTATACTCATTTTGTTAAATTAAATGCAAACTAAGTCGCAGGCAAACTCTGATTAAGATATTAAAGGAAAACGTTAGTTCATGCAAAATTAAATAAGGTTTAAGGATTTTTGCTTTAGATTTTGAAGCTAATAGTTTTTTGAAATTAATTAGAATATTTCAAAAAAGTTAAGTCACCATGGAATACATTCACTACAATTTCCATGGTTTTTAGCTTAAAATACTCCATCCTTTTTTACAATAGGTAAACAAATTAAATGTAACTCATTTGTGACCGTTATTTAGTTTTTATGTTACATTACTTAATTTAAGAAAAATCTTTCAAAAGTGGGTTTCATTTTTTTTTTCAGTATTGTGATAAAATTAGACTATTTCTTATAAAGGAAAGCAAAGCCTACGGCTACCTCCGTAGTAGCACTACGGGACTACGACACCTACTACGCTTACTACGTATTCCCCAAAATGTAAAGAGACTGAATTTAATGGTGTCGAAAAACGTTAGCTAATTATGCTTTATTTTAATTTTAAAATTTTTACTGCACTTTTGAAGTTTTCTGTCTATTTATTTTTTTATTATTTAATAAAACTATTGTTTTGTCTTTTTGCATTCTAAATAAAAAATGTCGTCATGAAAAGAAACAAAATTTAATTTCCGTACAAAACTCTACAGTGGTTTTGAATTTGAATATTCACTTAAACACGATTCCTTAGATATCTAGGTTAATGGAATTCTAGTGCAAAAAACGACAAATTTCATGAATCGTAAGTAATTTCGGCATTACATCATTCCCAGCGCCATCTCTATGAATTCCGCAAAAATTTTACCACTGAGCCATTTTCTTATAAGAATACGCACACATAGACGCTTTGTATGCAGTTCACTCACACAAGCCCAACAATAAGTATACAATAGAACGCACCCACACGTCAAGAAAAAAACGATAAAAAAGAGCACACAAACTCAGTTTTAAGTTCATGAACAGTAACACACATCTGTGTTTAAATAAACCAAAATCACCTCTATGCTCATACAAATAAAAACTATCGATGAAACGGATTGAGGGACTAAGTACTTGAATGTTTGAAATTAGTTTTAAAATTCTCAATTAAAATTCGAATTTCGTGTTCGAAATTTATAATTGATGATGGGGACTATCTGTAATTTTTATTTGTAATTTTTAAGCAATGAGTTTTAGCTGAAATAAGGAAGGTTTTCATACTAGCGCCAACACTCACACAAACACAGCGCTCGTAGACTGCACTTTGTAGCTGTGTGCATTATACACTGACTCAATAGTCTTGATACTTGTGGTAATGAAATCTTTAATCTTTTCAATGTTTGATTTGAACTTATTTTGTTTAACAATCATGCATTTTAGTAAAGTATTTTGACATAAGTTTTTAATTCAGAATGCATTACCTTTTAGGATAATTCTGAAATCGTATAAAATAATGTAAAATCATTTTAAAGGCCATTTGCGGTACATTGAAGTCGAATCGTTGCTTTCTTCTACAAGTTTCATTTCTTAAATCGTATTTAAAATACAACTGATGTTTCTTTGAGTCAAATTTAAATTACATATAAAAATTTGGCTGTCTTAAAATATTTATAGGAACACACGGTTAAATAAATAATTATTTTGTTTTATTAATTTTATATCAAACTTTAGACTGGTCTTTATTAAAGTATTAATTAAAAATCAGTATATTCTCGTCAGTTATTTAAATATTTCAATTAGCCGTTAATTCAGCAAAAATGTATGAAATTCTTTTTGATTTGAATATACTGATGGGTATAATTGAATTACTTTTTTCCATTTAGGCTTTTTAGATGTTGTCAGTGTGTAGTTTGTATTTAACTTTAAGAAAAACTAATTATATTAAACAAATAAAAAAATCACATTTTATTAGGAAAATTTTTAAAGTTTTTCATTAAATTAGATTCTTTCAGATGTGTTAAGTAAGATTAAAAACGATTTAAAAAGTAACATTGAATACGAAGTATTTTAAATTAGCTGTTATTAAAGTTTGGTCTTCCGTCCTTATTGCTTATTAAAAGGAAAAAATATTTAAAAACTTTTTTTTCGTACTTTGTTGGGTCGTCGGCAAGTATGCAGACTGTTCAGTCGGGTGCATCGGTCGCAGTAAACACAAGGTAATGGATAAGTACGCACGCGGTGTGGAACGCTTGCACCGTGCAGTTCTGTCTATGCACAAACGGCCGCCTGTCGCATTACCCACCAAGCTTAACTCACGCGACCTCCCAAACCATAGACAAAAAAAAATATTTTTCTAAAGTATTCATATCATTCGCGTTTTCGACGGAAATATTTTCGGATCGAGTGAGTTTTTTCACCGTTTTTCCACTAGGTTTAGTGCGGTTGTTGCGATGCCAAACATATCACGTGGAAACTTAGGACCCAAACTTATATACTTTATTTATTAGAGAAATTGATAAATTAAATATTTTGTGTAACGGAAACTGGCGGGATGTGCTATATTTTGACAAGTGTCAGTGTTTTCTCTGTGAAATACGGATAGGATTTGTGACCAGTTGTCGCTTTACAAAGTGACACCGATTCAAGTTTGGAACTTTTTCTTTTTTTACCAAAATTACCACCGAAGTGTCAAACTGGACCGACGAAGACCAGCCCCCATCTGACGCATGTGAGTAAACAATTAAAATTAATTCAAAAACCGAACAAAGAAATACTTCCTGATTATAAAAACGAAACTATGCCCTTAATCTTAATTCTTGAGGTTACCATGTGTGCGTCGTGTGTGTTGTGACCTGCGTGTCGTGTGGTAGTGTGTGTGACGCTCACGCACATTTTTTTTCTTGACGGGTCTCCCCACCATAGAGCCCCACCTATACAGCCTACTTACTGTTTATCTATCCCACTCTTTTTCCATGACAACGTATTTCCATTGTGCGTAAGTGTGCGTGGGGTACACAAACAAATAAATAAACAGCAACCTATATTTTGATCGAGCAATAGAAACTCGTGTCCATTAAAAAATCCATTACCAACTTTTATATTATTTTTGAGTAATTTTTAAAACGTTTAATTGAGTTTTGCGTCAATTAAAAACCTTTTGTCGTGAACGTAACCCAATTAGCTATTAACAAATGCGACGGTTTTACTACAAAATTAAATTAAATAACGAAATATCGTTTTCAATAGTTTTTTGTGTTGATTTAGAGCAAATTTTTCTTTTTTTAAAGAGGTTACGGCAGATCGTAGGCTGAAATAGCGCCGACGGGGTTTTTTGGCGCGAATGAACCGCGATGAACTATTTAGTGCTTACGTTTAAATATTTAAACCAACACTAACAGAAAAAAACCAAGCAATTCTTATTATATTCATAAAAGTATTTTCCCTCAGACAGATAAAAATATATATGTAAATAACTAGGTTGAGACTATGATTTTTTTAAATTGAATTCTCAAAAATATGTTTTATAAAAAAAAACAATTGATCAATCAAATAAGAGTGATGAATGGCGATCCCTATAAAACTGAGAATCTATTAGAGAGAAAACTACTTTCATATCGCAGACGCTCGACCGAATCGGATGGAATTTGATACGAACCTCTCAAGCCTTTTATAATAATTATAACTTGTACTTACTATATTATAGAAATGTGCTAAATTAAATATAATAGGAATAACATTAGACAAATCATCTTAATTGTCCAATTAGATGTTATATAAAAAATCATATTAAGTACATACATGCATTATGTAATTGTTACTAAGCTTGACACTCATGTATTAGGTATTGAAAAATAAATAAAAAGTATAAGTAGTATTACAATATAATAAAAATAACATTTCCAATTGTTTTGAAACAGTAAAGTTCGAACCTACCGGGAATAGAACTGGAGGTTCGAATTTATTACTTCGTCACATAAACATGTAGTTCAGTTCGTATTCACAACTTAGTATGGATGCGACGGAAAACATGTTATGTCAAATTAATTCTAAAAGAAAAAATTACAACTAATGTTTTTTATTAAAAAGATAAAATAAATAAACCAGAACAATAGGGTATGCCGTCAAAATATTAACACACGTTAAGAATAATACACTCTTTATATTTGTAGTTGGTTAAGTCAATTAAAAGTTGAGTTAAGTTGTTTTTTTATTTTAACTGTAACACTCGAAATTACCAACTTTATTATTCTTCATTGAAAATAAAAATAATGTAATTAGGTTATCTTTCAGGATGTCAGATACGTATAGGTACATATTTTTATTTAGGTCTGTAGGTAGGGATGTGTGACAAAAGTTTTTACACAATCAGGACGTTATTTCATAACACGCCACAAATAACTGATTCAATCTAAACATTTTTCCTACGTTACCTAATTATTAATTTCAAATCATACGATAATACCGGAAGGAACGAAATAATTAAAAATACGCATATAACCTTCTTTTTGTAAAATCCTCGCATGAAAAAAATTATGACATAATTAAAAAATTGGATGAATCGAAACTCCCGCCCTTGCGATTAAAATTTCGAACGGTGACGCCATTGAACGAGTCCTTGCGTTTGCGCGGCCAAGGCGAACGCTTATACAACTCCGGCGACTGTCAATGTTACTCCACAACCTACAAATGCTTAGTACTTAGTTACAACTTGAATCACCTATCTTAGTATACAAGATCGGCGCTAGTTACCAATCTAAGCTTGGATTTATTCGCGCTTTTATTAGTTCCTAATTTATCCATCTGAATAGATAAGTTGACTGAGCTCATGGCCGCCATCTTGTATTTAGGACTAGTTGTTTGAAGGTTGCCTGCGCAGTTTATGCTAGAACGAGGTTTTATTTAAGTTATTGAATAAGCATTTGTGGATAAATATTTGCAGTTTTGAATCATTGATTTTATGTGTTAGTATATGAAATTTAACTCGTTTCATTTACGAGTGTGTCTTACGTAACTAATGTTTCTTAGAGGACTGTTCGAAAACTTAAAGTTTCTAATAATTCATACCAATTGACAAGGAAACTTAAACTACGATATTCTGTCTCAAATAAACCTCTATTCTCTATTTCCCAAAATCTTACTAACTTTCAATTCCAAAAATAAACAGAAAACCCAAATCCCACGTTGACACAGAACCATGAACCACGGCAAATGCCATTACCAGTGAGAAGTGGCATTAAACCGCTCGGATATCTAGGCAAATCGGCTGCGCCCGCGCCTCAGTCAAGGCGAAAGCTATACAACCTACCCACTTTGGCACGAAACACGTGTTTCACAGGCTAAGGCTATTATTTTATTACACCTTTAGAATTTGTTTGTGTCTCTTTTTTTTTGAAATGCAGAGAGCTCTTTCACATACTGCCATACTGCTTGTTTCGATTAAGAAATTATATCTAAAACGTTTGTGTATCAAAATATAGACAAACATTTTTAAATTAATCTAATTTAAATTATTTTAGTTAGTTTAAGTCTCTCAAAATCGGGTTAGTTATTAGTATATACTTAGCTCAGTGTGCTTTCTCACAAGACTGGCAGTCGGAAAACGGTCAATGTTACAAGTCACGTGGCAGCCATTTTGTATTTATTCCGGTCTACGCTAGATAGCTACAGACTATCGCGACAATGAAACTGTTTGATAACTTGTTGATATTGTCCTTGCTCATTTGCTGTTATTATAAGATAGATTTAATTGTTTTTTTGAAAATACAGTACTTATAGTAAAGTAATTCAGAGTTTTTTGGTTAAATTTATTGAGATTTAGAATTGATTATAATAGTTTAACTTACATAAACTTTTAAAATTATATCCCAAATTAATATTTTCTTAACATAATTTAAATGAAATCCAAATTGAGAGAAAATATTTTCTTCCTAGGTATAAAAGAAGTGAAATTCCGAAATATGACTAACTTTTCTGGAACATTTTATTTACATTAATTTGGAATTATGAAGATCATCAAAATATGATTGGGTTTAAAAATAAATAAATTCTTATAAAGACAAAACCCAATACATAAAATCTTGTCCGAATCCGTTAAAACAATGAACTTTGCCTACCAACTGCGCGGGATGGAACGTAAGCGATAGGGTGCTTACGTTCCAAAAGCCCATAACTCAATTTATGCCGAAAACATCTGCCCGTACGAAGACAATAACCACGGCCAAGCTCCAGACTCCGGAATTAACGAAATAAAGGCAAAATGAATAAAGGGCTCTCTCTCGCGCTCGACGGCCGAAATTGTGTGACCTGATTTCGAAAGACGTCGAGCATTGTGTTTTAACTGCCTTTTAGATTTTTTTCGATCCGTCTGGTTTGAAGTTCGGATGTTTAAATGGGTCAGCCCAATTTTGGCAGTTGAGGCATATAAAAGAGATGTTCTCATGTGGGTATATGTATGTAGGTGTCTTAAAATATGTATGTATCAATTACTTAGCATCGATTATTTTTAATAAGGGTGAGATTGGCATGTTTTAAAGCGTGTTCTTCAATGTCATGGTAGAAATTGATAGTAAACTTTATTATCTTTTAGTTTAATATTTTCAACAATATTTTTTTCTTTTAACAACCCCTAAAAAATAATGACTAATATGCACCTACTTCACAATTTCATTAGGTACACTAACAATTTGTACAAGCTTATACACCTTTAAGCACTATTTTATTAGTTGTAAGGCAAGTTGAAGCGATTGATTTACGACTGCCAACGCCATTCAAAGTTATATACCTACAATATATATGTATACCTAGCAACACCTGCCCAATGATCTAGTCAGCCTAGGTTATGTCTTTAACCTAGATGCTTTTACGACCTAAAAGACCACCATTGAAACACTTTAACCTTCTTACAATTATAGGTAATTAGCTCTCTAAATAAGTAATCGTTAAGTGTGCAAGTGAAGCATAGTTAGGTTGATATTTTAGTTTAAATTTAGAAATAGGGAGGTTAGGTGAGCAACTTAACGTTTTTCTTTTCTTCGTAAAGTTTTAAAAGAAATAAAATGTGAATTTGTATTAGGTAACTTTTTGTTAATTCATTCGACAAAATGGTTAAGGTTTAAATATTTATTTTATTCAAGGGAGTAATGAAACTAAAAATCCTAATAATTTAAGCATTTATATACTTAATTTAAAAAATATTGTAAAGTTGTTATTTGAACTCTAACAAGGAAACAAAAGAATGGACTTTCTTAGATTTTATATCCAACAAAGTTTGTATACAAATGGACATGCAATTTACTATTTATTTAGTTGTCTTCATAATCATTGTACAAACATTATATCTGACACATTGTTAAGGAAGTAGTAAATAAAAGATTTAATTTGTAAACAATAAACACCTTAAACCGAAGCAAAACATTTAGTCTATGCCTCATACTTACATTCGTTTAAACATCGTATAGTAACTAAAATATTTGTGAGTATTGCAAATAAAAACAAACAGAAATTTATTCAATACATAATTGATAATGATAAATAAGTTTTTTTTTGTAACAAAACCTTAGTCTTAAGTTACAGATCTCGAGTTATAATTTTAGAAGCAGAAAACTAAAATCAAAATGGCGGCCGCAACGAATATCAGGTTATCTATCGCAGCAAGAAGCAAAATAAATTCCTTTCAAGTAAAAACTGATGCGACCCATCCGTCTGTCTGGAACTTAAAAAGAGAATATCGACACAAAAACCATTCTCACTCCCCGCATTTACTTAGTTATAGATAAAAGGAAATAGATGTCGCTGGTGTTGAATGATACAAATTTCGAAATTTGCACTTACGACGTTCTTGCATCTGATTTTTTAAATATAAGCAACTGGGTTCCTATAGTTTGTTATGTCACATATGTAAATACATATATAGGTATAGGTAAATAAACCTGTGATTCATACATTATTCAACTCGAATACTTAGAGACGAGTATAAAAGATTTCATTGGTAATAAAAATAATTATTTTCTTCCATAAAAAGTAACAGCATCCGTTTAATATTGAATATAATAAATTCAAAACATTAAACCTAATCGCAAACGTCGTACAAGGCCCAAAGCTACCGATGTCTCGACGCCCATATTTCAAAATAACACCATTGTGCTTCGTATTCCCATCACAGAAAGGACCAAAATCCGCTACATTTTACGCCGTCCACCACTGTACGTCAGCCAAAGAATCCTGTTACGGACCAGTTTAAAACGTCAGATACTAGAGTTATGTTTTATAACCCTTATATTTATATCTTGGACGCACTTATTACGACTATATACGTGTGCATTTAGTTTGTATGCGGGTAAAAAACAAAATAAATTGGTGGTGAATGACCGCACTGGCTTCGCGGTTGAGGTAGGGCAGGTTTTGAACGTGCGTTGTCAGCGAGGGGCAGTTTGACAGCTTTTGAGGCGCGTTCTCTTTTCAAAAGTGAGCAAAGACTTTTTTGTTTTTTTTTCGGAACAGTTGGCAGCGGAAATAATGTGCGGCTGATCGCTGTAGCCTGCCAGTTCTAACCATGACATTTCGATTTAACTGAACTTTACACAGAAAATCGAAAAAGCAACACAATGCCTGCAAGATTTTCAATAATTAAAAACCATGAAGCAAAGGTATGTTAATGCCGTTATTTGTGAAGTTTTCATAGCATTAAAGAGTTGTGAAACAATACCCAATTATAATTTATTTTCTCTTAATAAACAACAAATGTGTTTTTGTGCTTGATATTGACTGAGTAAGGTCACAATGCAGTTTTATCAGTTCAATACTCTTATGAGTCACATTTGAGTCGAGAATAAATTCAACTATTCAAAAACGTCATGATAGCAAATTATTTGGACTGCTGCACTATTTTTTTGTCTGTTGTTAACAAAAAGTATTTAATAAAACAAAACAATATTTGGTCTAACAGTTTAATTAATAACTTAGTTTTTAATTATTTTTAACCTACAAATGTCTACTGACCACAAATGATGTTTTTATATTTCGTAATCAATTATCTCAAACAAACGTTCGGTTGTGTTGACTAATGTAAAACTGTGATGACAAAACAAATTGAAGGGAAGGCCCTAAATTCTAAGAACGACCTTTGTTTTAATGAACGTAACGAAAACAAAGAATCGATCGTTCGGATGGACAAGAAACTGTATGCCACCGATAAACTAGAAGAAAGTACTCATTTACTCAGATGAAAGAAACAAATGGATATGGCGTTTAACCAAAATATTCCGGTATCGATGCTATATTGCCGGAATAAAAATATTATTAGCACATTTAAATACATTTTTTTATGATATATAAGTATTATAACATAGTGTGATACCTACTAAATATTTCAATTGATGTATAAACATTCGATTAAACATACACGACGATAAGAAAAACAACTAGCACATAAATTTCTATTCAAGCATAAACACAAATAACAGCTGAAAATACATTTTAAGAACAAAAGTAATGAAAATGTATAAAATATAATTAAAAATTTATGACTTTCACATTTTAAAGGAGAAGTAATTTGATAGAATTTATGTTCGTCATATTACTTTTTTTTAAACTGACGCAATCGATTTCAAATCAAAATGACTCATAAAAATTAGTGCTATTAATAAATGTGTCTCCGTGTTTATGCAAAATAAATCACACACCTAACAAATTGCTGTTTTTTTTTTTTGTTTTATTGGGCCAGACTTATTTAAATTGTTGAAATATACCACAAAAAAGATCCTTTTTTTTAAATCTCAAATTAAAAGCTAAATTAAACACGTACTTAATGCGAAGTCGGGCCAAAGAGTCATAGAACATATTTTTACGCCTAGGCAACTCAAACTAGAAGCAAATATAAAACAGTCGCACATAAAGTTAACCTTTTAACCGCCAGACGTAATATCAGTTGTCGTACCCTCAGCGCCAAGCACGGTAATATGAAAAACATATACTTACAACAATTTATCTAACTTTAAGACTTTATTTTTGAGTCTAATTAAGAAACTAAAGTGTAACCAAATGACTACTTCATTAGCTATTGAACAAATATCAACATTATTCTAATGTAATACAGCGTTATCGAAAAAATTGGCAGAGTAAGCGAGTAGTGCTATTTGGTCGTAAATATCCGGCCTTGGCGAAATGGGCACGAATATATCTGTCGGATTAATCCGACTTTGGCGGTTAAAGGGTTAAATATTCAATTGCCTAATACATTTCTCGCTGAAAACTACAACTGTCAATGCAATAAATAGATATCTATAACGTATCAATTACCGCATCCATTTTTAATAGTTTTTTAGCGCAAGGTGTCTGTAGACGGTCAAAGATCCCGGTTAGAAAAATAACGAAGGAAAGGAAAACCGTTAGGAACTATAGGTGCCTAGCGAATACAGAGATGGTAGTTTAAATCCGAGTGTCTGGAAGAACTCCCTTTTTAAAGAACATTTAAAATGTTTATTTAGGTAAACATACTACTTACTATTTTACCATATGTATATGAGTTGAAGATATAATGAAATTTTATTCTTCTAATGAAATTTTGTGGTATTATCCAGTGGCGTGCCTAGAGTTTTAGTACAGGGCAAGCCGATAGATATACTTCATACTTCCGTTGTGGACTTGCTAGCGTGGACGAGCTCAGCAAAACACTCAGAAGTTTGCGAACATGTCAGCAAAACCACAATTTCGGTGGCTTTAAAAAAGTCGTTTGATTAGTTATTTAATGAATAAGAGCGCGAACTTATTTTAGTTTGATAGGGCAAGCCGGGCTTTTGGGCTTCTATGACATCTATGAATCTATGAAATTTGACATTTTGTTATTTCATAGCAATCTAATATAGTATAATTTGACGAGCATGTGAGATGTTTTCAGATATGTTTAATTTAAATATCGATACGCTAATAATAATTAATCTTTTAAGCGCTTTGGATGGTTTTATCTGTTAGCTTGTAAGATCAAATTAATAATAAAATGAAATGCTCGTGAATACGCTGACACACCTTATCACATGCTCTTGATTCATAATTTTGTATTTTAAATTGTAAACTTCAGTTGATCAATGGAAAAAATTGTTTCGTATTTTTCGTTACTCGTCTTTCTGTGGTTTCTGTGTGTGTGTTTATAAATAAAAGCAAAACCTTCGTTATTTTGGTATGGTTGGTGACAAAGATTGAAACATTTTATCATTGCTGTAGTAAAAGATAATTCTCAGAAGAAAATCTCTCTCTGTGTATCTGCATAATGATATTAAAATATGTATTTGCTAATGTCGCCATACATTGCTGTATCGAATTATGCATATTGTCTTTAATCTCCTATCGACAACACACCTTCTTACAACTCCATAAAATTCAAGATTTTAGTTATTCGACAAATATGCATTTTTGTCTCAAAAAAAGGATTACTTACAATTTACTAAAGGTTGCCAGAAACGTCAATTTTTTTTTAATCTGCTTATTGTTTAGGTTAATAATATTGAAACTTAAATATTATAGTCACGACAGAGGTAATTTTAGATTGCAAGAATTAAACCCCAAATTAACAACATTAGAATGTTGAAATTTGATAACAGCGATCTTGGACTTAATAATTTTAGTATCAGGCTCACAAACTTTCTAAACTAAACGTAGCAAGACGTTTTCCTCTCGATTGTACCGATAGCAAAACAAGTTGGATTAATTCAGCAAATTTTTTCTAGGGCTTTATTTCAAAAGGTAAGTTTTTTTTTTCCAAATTATCCTTTACTTCTCTTTCTACAAGGTTAATGTTTAATGATCGTTTTCCATTTCCATTCCCAACTTTTTATGCATGGTGAACAATTTTTTCACTTTTTTAACTAGTTAATAATAAAAATTCGCATTGCTTTTCTGTGCGTCAAATAAAATGGTACTACAGTGCCTTTCTATTATTTCCTCATATCCAGTGGCTTTGCAAAGACTTAACTTTTGTAACTACATTAGCTTGCATCAATATTGTAGTGTAGCAAAAGGTGGAGCATGCTTTTATTAGAAAATTCCTGCTTCTATTAACTCAAAGAACTTCAAGTCATGCTCAAAGAACACAACCGTCAGGAGAGAGTTTTAATCTGTAGAAGTGCAAATAATTAACAAATATTTCTACTTAACCTTAAGTCTACTACGAGTCACTAAGTAATTCAGGTTACTTTAGGAACCTTAAGTTGAATAACTCATCATGACACCTAAGGACCTTTGCAACATCATAGAGCTACCAGCTTTGACAATATTTAGCCTTTTTCAGTTTAGATATTGCCTGAAAAGTCAACCTCTGTTGGTACAACTGCCACTCTGTCCGACCACTGCAACTCCTGTTAACCATGATCAATCAAGCGTCCTTTGAGATGTAGCTGTGCAATGAAGCACGAGCCATTTGCTTGGACATATCTACTACCGATTGTCTTTGAAGTCAATCAAAAAAAGAAACATATTCTAGACTTCCCCTTAAGCATACCTGAGTCTACCACGAAAGAACGATTGTGTGTACTCATAAACTCATAAAAATCCTGGAGACTTGGTTGAGGGCTTTTCTTAGAAGTAATTTGCTAGATGTAGTACCTACGTAAGGCTTGTTGACTTCTACACATCGGAGCTACATTTGTTGATTTGTGTTATGATAATATTGCTCACAAGCCGAATGCTTTGTTTTCCAATTCAAACAAAAAATATTAAATGATAAAACCATTGACAATGTAAGTAAAATAGGTCTCTTGTACAAAAATCATTTTTACAAGCCTTAACGCCAACAGAATATAAAAATTTATGTTACAAATGTTCGAGTCATTTCATCGTCAAAAACTTTTTGATGATGAAATGATCTCAGGAAATACTATTTGAAAATTGGAACTCACAAACTCAAAAATAATAGTGAATGTATATACAGATATAGATAAAATAGACAGGTTTAGATGTTGTCTGTACTACGCCTAGAGATTGCCCCAAGGTACAGGTCTGAACCACTTGGCTCCGGTCCAAGTAAACCGAATTATTACCATTACAGGCCAGCGCTCTGTCAACCAACTATATGGGTATTTGCCCAAATACCTATTGTACACGCTGGAGATAGTTTGGCGAGTGTGTAGCACCTGTGACTAATGAACGTCGATTTATTATGGACCTTATCTGTCTTACTATAAGACATAGACGATTTTATGTTAAAACCAGATGTTAGAAGTCAAGGATTATTTTGATTTAAAAGTCAACACCAGAACAGAAGTACTTTTTAGCGATAAACTGCGACTTCTATTGTCTTTTCAGCACGGTTTAATCCTTGTACTCTTTTTATGTGTTTTGTTTCTCCAACGAACTTTGCGTAGGAAATTAAAAAAAACTTGATTAGTGCACGACTTTTGATTGAATTGATTCGAAAACTTGGAACTTAGAAGATAAAGATATATGCAAAAACCTAGGAGATTAATGGAGGATGATATAGGAGTAGCTATATTAAGAGACACTTAACAAGATTTCAGTATCGTGTAATTATAACATGTTGATTTTATAGGCTACGTTATTTGTACATATTGTCTACATTAGTATGTAGCTAACAGGACCGCTTTTTCGTTCTGAAATTCATTGATTAGATAACTCGTGACTTGTCATTGGTTGGTTTTTTGTAGTTGGAGAGCTATTTATCAATATTTTGTACACTTCCTAACTGATATGTTTTGTTATCGCGTTAGGTGAGTGGTACATTGGTTTAATGTTGAATATTTTTGTTAGGTATTTGACTATTCGTATCTATTTAAACGTATGTGCGTCATAGGTACATTCATATCATGTTTATTTTACTATGCCTAAGTAAGTATAAAGTTAGTTTGTTTTAAGTGACCAATCCAGATTAGGAAGTAACGTTTTTTATTATATTGAGATTCAAATATAAGTTTAACTATAAAATTAAACAATCGAATACGGTTTAAACTAAACCCAAGGGAACCCTGCAAACTAATGACTCTAAATTAGAGAAAAACAACGCATATTAAATCCCCAGCTACAAAGGAGCCGATAAATTAAAATTCCAATTTTTAAAACGGAACGTGCCTTATTTAAATTCAAACTTAATCGAAACAATAAGCGTGCGAGTCTAGTATTCTATAAACAAATAGAGTGGTCCGCCATTTTGGTTCGTTAAAAACATTTTAGAAGGCGGAACTAGGTTGGGGTTTTTGTTCAAATTTCGAAGTACGCCCTCCAATAGCGTACGCGGGCGGGGCCTCTCAATTCCACTGACTTGACGTAGACAATGACTTTATTTTTTTTTTCGTTGTTTGATGATTCGGAACGCATAGTCTATGGTATAATAAGGCATTTTATAGTCGGCCGGGGGACGACGCTGTGACGTTTTCAGCTTGTTTTTTTGTCAGCAACAATAGTAATGGACCTGTTTAAAGCTTTTGTTCCGGATTTTTTTTGGTTTTCCGAAATGCGTTGGACCTATTTTTTAAATATAGTTTTGTATCCCAACCGGCCAGTGTTTCTCATCAGAATAAAATAACTCTTTTGTTAACTGAAAATCGTGCTTTTATACTTTGTATAATAAGAATAATTATACCATGCCGCAAAAGCTATTGTTTTTATGGTTATTGAAACACGGTATAAATTCAAAACGAAATCATCACAGGCCACCTAGACTAAATAACCAGTGAAATATTATTAATAAATAAAAAAGTGATTGTACTAACAAAAATCCCTTTTCTAAATTTCATTGTTACTAATAATACCTTTGTTTAACTTAATCCATATAATTTCATTCACACATAATTGGATATACAAGGAAATTAAATGTTAAATTGTAATTGAAGGAATTATTCTGAGTGGCTATTGAAATAATTTATTTTACTACACATTTTTTTCAAAATTAAAATAACACTTATTTACTCTATAATTACTATCTACGTTTAATACCTTACATATTTTTAAATTTAAGACCAGGCAAGCATTTGACCCATATCATGCCTGATGTTAAGCGGCGATGAAGACTAAGGTGGAACATGCCTATTCAGGAGAAGCCTATTCACTCTTGCCTTAAAGAGCCCCAGATTATACTGGTCAAAACTTACTAAAACGTAAGTACTCACCTACTAAAATATTTTAAAGTTTTCAGTAGGCAAAAGTAGTAGTATAAGAATGTGCACTGAACACACACATTAACATTCCTACCTAATCGGAAAGAATCACCGTAGGTCACCAAAAAATAATCTGTTGATAAATAATTCCAATTAATAATTGATAAAGTCAAAACTTGAATGGCGGATAAATTAATCAAGGTGACCCAAATCTGAGGTTTAAGTTTTACGTAGATTTTTGTATAAAACAGGTTGTGTTATTTATGCTTAATTAGCTTTTTCAATAAATCATCAATCAATCAATCAATCACAAATCTCTAAGTTCCTACGTATTTATTACAGCTGTTATTTTTTCAAACGTGAATAAAAAACGGAGAGAATAAAATTAGATAAAAACTCTCTTATACTGTGCTTTTCATGTAATTTTTCTCATTTCACATTCCATGTTAAACCTATAGTGGGATGGTTTTAAAAAGGAGTGAGTAGTTTTATTGGAATAAGGGTTTCTATGAAATATCTCTACAACTAGTATTTTCGCGGGATATATATATATTTTAATGCTCTGTATCAAAATAAAAATTGAAACACTATGAATGGGCCACCAGTGACCAATGCTAGTGGCAATGGGTAGTGGTTGTGTTATCAGGCAAAATAAAAAGGCTTTCTATGCTGGGTTTTTTATATAAATAACCTACTGATATATTAATTTTTCTCAAGCTAGTAGGTGCTATAAGTGTTCTTTACACGGAACAAATAGGTGGGTACTTCCTTACTACTTTCAATATCTAAGTGTTAGAGGTTAAAGTTGGTTACTTAATTAATATTTTGTATGCGTGACCTAAAAACCAGTATAATACCTACCTACATATTTAGTAACCTTCTTTCTGAATGTGACTTATTTTTTATTTCACCACTCTGCCGCACCCAGGCATTACTCCATATGAACCCACCTTTATTTGTCAGCCGTGTTTACGCGCCATGTGCATTCGCCTTTATCCTAATTGAAGCCATTCCATAGATAACTGATCTACCTTTATACTTTTAACTTTAATTTAGAAGGAAAAAACCCAATAGATTTGCCAGTTTTTTAAAAAGAATAGAATATAGAACCGAGAATCCGTCTACCGCCATACCAAACAATTCTAGTATAAATAAAAACTCCATAATTCTCTAGCGGCTGGTTGCATGTCGAATTGGAGATCATTACGTAATTTCAAGAGCCATCATAAAAGCCTTTTCAAGTTCACCAAACGACGCCAATCCGAGGCGGGGTAGGACAAAAACTAAAGCAATCACGCCCGGCAATTTCGTCCACTGTGTTCGCAAGTAATGACAAAATTAAACTCGAAATGCGTAACCCGTCCACGCACTCACACATCAATAGAACGCACGCTTTTTTACACTGTGTTAATGCACTCAAAAGCATCCGTGTTACGCACACTAGAGAAAAATGCGAGCGCGCACACGAAAAATGCGAACGGGCGACGCTGTGTGCGAGTGTACGCACTTACGCGGACAGGCGCACTTTCGAAGGACACGACGTGAGGTCAATGCCCTCGGTTTTTTGCGAAGAGCACAGTGTACTGCGCGCAAAGAGAGTTGGCTTATTGCTATTTTTTTTTTTGCAAACTCCGAAAGATCGTTCACTCGATCGCCCGCAGTTGATAGGCGCGGAGTTATTTCATTTTCTGTGGGAATAGGGATACGATGTCAATGATTCTTTTATTGTCTCCGTTTTTGTGGTCATTTGTAGACATTGTTATTTTATATTCTTCAACATGTTCTCTTTTCGATATACAAAGATTATTGTGTGGGTAATTTATGGCATGCAAAATAAGTTCATACGAATTATTGCGTTCGGCATCGGATCGATTGTTTTTTTTTTTGCTTTTTAAATAAACCGTCCATTAACATTATCTACATTGGCAGTAAATAGTTAATTTATACATTTAAATGAGTTGAATCTCCCATCAACGTCCGATAGTGTGTAATAGGTCTTGTTTTACTAGGTAGGAGGATACTGGGTATACTGGTACTGGCAGACTGGTACTTTTTCATTCAGACCCGCTACCTTATCAATACATACGAATACGGAATGAGAATATTTAACGGTATATTCAACTTCACTTCTTCATTACCACGCTATCTACCTAGTGTTATTAATTTTGAATACCTATCAAATACTAAAAAAATAACAATGAAATGTTTATAGTAAACAAGAAGTATAGAATCTAATGCGAAAGTAACTTAAAATAATTACTCAAGCAAACACAATATGCCCGACGGACCAATAAAATTTGGCATATAAATGAAGTTAATAAAAAACCGAACAATGCCAACTCCCATCACACAGACTGTACCAACCGAACCTAGCCCAACATTTGGCATTGCTCGCCTCCCTAATTCCGTCCCTAACCTACCCCAAACAAGACCCCCATGGAACGCACTTTGCCTGCGTGTGCGTGACACACAGCTGCAGGTACAGCTGTGTGCGAAAGACGTTCGTGTTATTTTGAGACGTCTTATGTTTCCATTTTATTTGACTGAATGCCCTCGCTTCTATATTATGTGTTTTTATTTATGGCTTCGAACATTTCGTTTTGCTTTTGCGATCTCCAATGGCTGATTTGACTTAATACGAACTTGGTTAGAATGGAAACTGTAATGGAATATGTACCTATTCATATTTAAATTTAATTGCGGATTGAAAATTAGAAAAAAATATTAATGTGGCTTTAAACTTTTACTTTATATCAGAATAAATTTCGAAGATTAAGTGTTAAAGTAAGATCCCGAGGTAGCTTTCCAAACCTACCTGATGAACAATAAATCAATCAATTCCTGTCTAATCCTCAAATCACCGACCCACATAATTGAGTCGTAGTGTGCGTGCCCCACATAAACACAACACAATGAGTACATCCCAATTCCGTGCGTCTGTGAGCACGCTGTACGGTTGTGTGCGTGTACTTATTTCAAGTTTCAATATGAATGCACGTCGTCGGTTACTGACCTATGCCAATTTTTTAATGGTTATTTTATTTTGATAAAATTCGCTTTTGTATGAAGAGTTTGTTGATATTATAACTGAGTTACTTTTATGTAACTTCTACGAAGTATATTCTGTGATTCTAGATCTTTCTGTGTTTTGATTGTTTAAAGAAATGGTGAAGGTGTTTATGGAAACATTTAGTCTGATTTTGTTTTTCCTTTGTTCGCTCTAATACTGGGAAAGTTATAAATGAAAAAAAAGGAAAAACTCAAAGGAATGGGGTAGAAAGACCGCGGCTCAGCCAGCTACGAGTATGAATGAAGAAGTAGTAAACCTACCTACTGCTTACATCCTCGTACTCGGAAGATTGATCTCGGAGATCTGATTGCTTTTTGGTTAGGAGTTAGGAGGTAAAATTATACAATAATGAAGATAAATTATAGCATGTAATTATTGTTTTAGACTTGTGATAAAGAAGTTTCATGAAAGAGGTAATCTTGGAAACTTCTAGTCCGATTACAAAATTAAATTATTTTTCAGGGACTTGGCTACATTAATAACATTTGGTTTCATTTTAAACGAAATCTGAATCTTCATAGAAGTGGACTGTATCGACTTTAAAGTTAGTAAATGAAAACTTTTTTTTACGAAGTCCCGGACGAAAATATATTTAGGTATTATGATTGTATATGTCCCTTATTCCTTAAGGGATCAGGGGTCGAACGTAAGCAGGGTTGGGTGGTAAGAAACTCCCGCGTTCTTTGCGTTTTAGTGTATCTACAGTTTGTTGAAATATTGAATACTGGATTTCCAAATACCTACTTGAAAATTTCCTATTATTATAGGGGGTCACCAAGAGTATGGTGTGAACTCATAAGGACACTTTATGAAATTGAATTGGTCGATTGGAACTAACGAATAAATTATTTCTTCATGGTGGCGAATATCTTTTTCGTACTTCGTCGGTTTGTTACATATTCAATATTAAGTATTTAGGTTGGTAGAAATAAAAACTTGCTTGGCTTCTCATATTGATTAGTTAAATCTATTTGATTTTCTCTATCAACGCTATGAAACATAGATGGTTGATGTACGTAGTGACATGCCTATACGTTTGTATGTTATAATTCAGCATAAGCAGCTGTGGCGAGCCTAGAGTTTTAGAATAGGGCAAGCCCAGAGATACGTTATTGTAGTTTTTATAATTCATTTCGATAAATATCTTTGCCTCATTTCTCTTAAATCTACACTTCATTCTTACGCGTTCGAATAAGCGCGAAATTTGAAACATGTTATGCAAAGCATATTTTAATTTGATTTGAAAAGTAATGAATGAACGAGAGCGCGAACTTACCTTGGTTCGTTAGGGCAAGCCAGGCTTTTGGGCTTGTATGACAGTGCAGCCACTGATAAGCAGTTAATAATACAGCAGTCTGTAGATTCCATCACCAACGTTGATCTTAGCTCCTAATTAGGGTAGAACATCATGGGTAAACAAGCAGATCCCTTTCCACCTGGTGAACTGTTTGCAGCTTCAGGTGAGCCAATCTGAGCTATACGGTCCACCTGATGGAAAGTGATACCGTTACTATTGACACGACGCATTAAAAATCTAGACATATGTATCAGATAAGATAAAAAAAAGCATGAGATAGTGTGTTATACATTATTTTAGCTTTTTGTGCTTCATTTCGCATCTAATCCTCCATTTCATCCCTGTGGTGAAGTAAAAATGACCAAAGATACTTCTGTATACATTGATTAGCAGACAAATACCAGCAAATCAATTTAATCTCATTTTTGCGTAATTCAAACATTTAGTTTAATGGAAATTAATTTTTATTTGATAATTTCTTTAAAACAGTATATTATCTATTGATTTTAATTAGTATCATTAAACAATAACATTAGGAACATTTGAAAAATCGCTAAAGATATTTAAAAATAGCAGTACCGACATAGTATTCGGAACAAAAAATAGCAGTACCGATATAGTATTCGGAACAAAAAATAGCAGTACCGACATAGTATTCGGAACAAAAAATAGCAGTACCGACATAGTATTCGGAACAAAAAATCCTTACTAAATACGAGTATGACAGATTTTTCTTCGCCCGGATCTTCAACTTCCGGCCGTAAAAAAAGTAATGTCAGGCCTTACCAGGGTTCCGTAGCTGGTATTTCCCCATCAGTGCGAGAGGGACGCACTATACACGCATTATATATGTTGAAAAGAGAAAGAAAAGGGTCGATGACCTCTAAAACAAATCGTCGTTAAAGGGGTTCGGTTTCAGTAAAGATAGCAAAAAAAAAACAATTAAAACCTCCCCAGATGTTCGAAGAAACATACGAATCTTAAGATCGAGTCAGGAGGATAATTTGCTAAGGGTTTTTGTATGAAATCTATTGAAAGGTTTGATTAATTTATTATAACCTTAAAAATCTAAGTGATCGCTTCTATTAAGGGCAACTAATTTTTTTTTTCTTATGATCTTACATTCTTATCACAGCTTTAGCCTACACTACCTTTTGTATGTTTTACTAATAAATGTGAGGATGCAATTTATCTGCATGCCGAATCTTATTGAAATCTGTTAAGCAGTCTACGCGTGTAAAGTTAACAAATGGTGTCACTTTCGCATAGGTTTATAATATTCGAATTTTTAATGATACGCGTTTTGTATTACTGTAAATGTGGCCTGTTTTAAGACAAAATAATATTTAAAATATTAGTATGGAAAATGATACCTACATATTAATTAATACGCTCGTAGCAAAAAAAAAAATGTTTTACTACTTAAAAACTTATTGCAATATTGCGACCATTTTGTAGTTTTGTCTCTTTTTTTTTGTTATCAAATTTGAACCGAAAATCAACAGTAACAGTTGGTCAGTAATTTGCAGACCCTACAATGATCTAGGTGGCTCCCTTTGCCCTAGGCCGTTGCTAACCTAGCCTGGAATCTAGGCAAAAAATAGGGTGCACAAACACACATAGACTCGCTTCACTTAACACTGTGTGCGTTAGCCTAGCCTTAGGGAAGGTACATGTATGTGTGCGAACTGTGACAGTGTGAGTGTAATGTTGATTAAAAATATAACAAAATGATTTTGTTTAGGAATTAAACTAATAAAATTATTTTATTACAAGTTATAAACACTTAAAAATTAATAAAATAATTTAAAAACACAATTATAGTTTTTATTAGATTTATGGAATCATTAGGTAGGTAATATTAAAGACAAATGTAAAAATAGACAAAGGTATGAACAAGCAACAGGCATCGCCTTTACAAATAAGTAGACAAAAGCAGTATTTGAATGTTCCTTTTTTTTATTACCAAAGTTATTTACCTTAACATATTTTTTTCACAAGTATCATTTGTGTTAACTATCTGTGTGGCAAAATCCACTCAAATCCCTTCAGTCGTTTTCACGTCATTAACAAATTTATTGTTGAGTATCAAACATTCCTATACCTACACACAAAGTGAAGGATTTCACGGTGGAATATCATAAATTTGTAATTTTAATTACTGAGACATTTTAGATTCAGTTTTTTAATTGAGTAAGTCCATTCACCAATTCCCAATTAGACCTATTTCTCGAATACAGCACAGTTTATGATTGAGAAAGACTAAAAACTATGGAGACATATTTTTTAAGGAGGTTTATTAACGTATATATCATACAAACTTTATTTAAAGATATAGCTTGTGTATTTTCTAAAAATGATTTGGTTGGTGTTGTTAAAATATTTGCATATTTTTTCCAATAAATAAAGTTCTTTTAAATCTTCTATCGGAATAACAACGGGAAAGAAAATTTGATGCTATAATTTACTAATTACAAAAAAATAAATTTTTTGTTCGTAGAAATATTTTAATTAGGATAAATGTTAAATCAATAAGTCCCCAGGCTGTTCTGTTCCGACAAAACGAAGCATTTGTTAATTAGATCACAACAACAGTCTAATAATTGAGACTGTGCGACAAGGACGGGGAATTAACGTTCGCATCCCAAATGGACGTTTTAGGTCACGTAAATTTAAGTCCTCTTGGTTATTATAATACCTAATAATTAGTTTTTCAGGAGGAAAATAATATTTTGATAGTTTATTTATACTCTTACTTATAACTTATTATTCTCTTACTTTCTATACTAAGAAGTCAAACTGTAAGTATGAAGGTAATCTTTTAAAAAAATAGTAGGCTTTCAAAAATTATCAAAAAAAAGAAAAGACTTTGCAAAGTAAATTTTGTAAAAATAGTAATTCGTCGCGATTCACTCCAAACAATTGCTTAAATTGAACTCATTAATTAAAATTACAAAAATTTGTAGGGATATTATCAGCATTTGTATAACGCGATAGATTTTTTTCTAATAATAACTTGGAATACGCTTTTTTGTACAAAACACTGACATCCAGCTAAATCGAGGACTCGTAAAAAGGTCGAAAAGGTGATAAAAATGCTGTTAAAAGTTTTTTTTAAACTTCATGAACGCGTCAAAAATTGTAAGCTCTTTTAATTTTTATATAAATTTCCATCTAACCAGTATTGTACGTGACTGGAAACCAAAAAATTTTGTTATTACAAAAGAAAACGACTCTATTATTTTGCTCAAATATTTTACGGTATAATGGCTCGCTAGTACGGATTCCTATCCTTTTCTTTTTGTAATGTAAAACGTCTGTTGCCGAACGAAAATTGCATTGGAATCGGTTCATTATAGATTTTGTTCCCGCTCAATTTTAGACTGTATTAGCATATTTTTGTATGCAAAGTTTAAAAGAGATGCGGAATGATTTTTCACTAGACGTGTTCCGAACGAATGCTTATAATGTAAACGATTTCTTTTATAATACAAAGAATAAGGTGGCTTATATAATATAGGATTAATAACTAAATCACTCGTGGAATTCGATAATAGCGCGAGTATGTGGGACCATTCACACGAATCGTCTTAGCTTAGTCCTAATTAAGGTCAGCAACGCTATGCTACGACAACATTATCTACACTATTCAATTTTGTTATACCGAACTATAAGTATAAAACAATTTTAACGAACCAGAAAAACGTTCAAAAATATTATTAAAAACCTAAATTTGAGAGAACATTGTCTTACTACTAGCGTCACTGTACAAAGTGCATAAGCTCGCCATAAAGACCTGTCCAAGACTGTTGGGATTTAGAATAAAGGCTATAAACGCAAAGTACCACTATGTCTACCAAGATTACAGGTATCTTCTATTGCCGTTGGCAACTGCAGTTACAAAGTGTGAATTTGCAAAGCGCCCCTACCGGATAGATGAGGAATTAAAACTAGTAAAAATCACTGTAATCTATTATGTCTGGCGGATGTGTAGAGAAGTAAAACTCAGTAGACTCACCGGGGCAAGCATTAGTTAGCTATTGTAAGTATTTTTATACTAAGTCACGGCAAACTAGCACACGGTTCACCTGATACCTATTGACTTGATGTTTTAGAACACCAGCAGCACCATCAATGCGTTATATAAGTATCAGGATAACCGTATGTTTCTTTGCTACTTTAATCCCATGAAAAATATGCATAATTAAATGGAATAACACGACGAAATATCAATAAAACTTCACCTCGCCCCAATCGATTCCGCCCGGAGCTAGACAAGAAAGAGTCACTTTGCAAAACAAAAGACTAAAGTCAAGTCCAAAGAAAAAGTCCCAATTACGTTTTCTAACCCCCCATCAACCCCCCTCTTTATCCCACAACCCCCCGACCATTCCTTCGGGAGACACCCCGTAGGGTATGGCACGATTTAACGCGAGATGATAGAATAATATTTAGATTTTAATAATTATTTTTGCAGTCTGTCCTCATTTGTTTACCCAATAAATGGGATTATTTGGGTTTGGCGTAGCCCATCTTATTTTTCTTCTTCATATCCATTTTAGAGAAAAAATTAAAAATAGACGGCTGATACGTTATTTAACAAGATATGATTACGTAATGTACTGTATGTTTAATGTGCCTAATTTACCATATTGCCTAAACGAAGTAAATGCATAACGTAATATAGGGTGCGGCGCAGAAACTTCCTTATTTGTAAACACCAGAAATTAAAAAGAATTGTTGAAATAACTTCAATATATTTTTATAAACACATTTAAAGTTTTGTTTCATTGCATTTTGAAAATGATATCTTTATGGTGGCCTTTGTTCCAGCCAATACACTGGGACAGTGGAAATTTGAAGTTAAGCTCCAATTTTTTAGCATTTCTGCATGGATCTTGGATATATCAGCAAAAATTATTCAACTTCTTCACTTCTTCCACTTCTGTGCTAAACTGTGTTTATACAAATATTGAAATTATATTTCAAACCCTTTTTTTCATGTTTTTGCAAAAAAGCTCATTTTAGTAAAAAAAAAATACATAGCTTTGCTCAATAAGTAAGGAGACTAGGCTGTTGAACTTTTGTTGCTCGTAACTATATAAAGTAAAAAAACAATATTTTTCATAAAACTATCACGGTAAAAAATGCACCTACAATGGTATCTTCTAAAATTCTTTGCTACTTACTATTAATTAACCTACTTACTTTGAACAATATTTTAGTTCGTCGCACAAAATTTCGACTATCACAAAAGTCCACAGGCGACTGAGTTAATTTTCCATAAATGTTACCATTCATTAGTCTCTTAAAAGAAGTTTAAAAGTGAAATCAGATTTTTGGTACAAAAATGTATAATGTAACCTTAATATTTAATTAAACGCTCCAACTCGCACCACAACTTTACCCCAAAGAGTTTTATTGCGCTGTCCGTAGGAAGTAATTTCGTAGGTCCGACTTTTAGTTTTTAAGAAAGTTCATTTTCCAGGCTCCGTACATTTTTCTAGCATTTTCTTAGGTGTAGCGCTAATCTCGAAACTAACATTGTTACTGTAATCAGTTTTTATTCAGTAAAATTTACTACGTGTTTAAAAACTTTGCTGGCGTTAAAAATATATAAATTTGATGAAAAAAACTAGCAATAATAATTATTAAAAGGCGTAAACAGGTTTGTGTAGCTCTTAAATATTTAATTTAGTAATTGGTTTTGAAATTACTTTTTAACTTGTAACAATAAAACGTTCCAATCTTAAATTATATAATTAATAGGTTTCTTCAATATATTTATAAACAGAATTTGAAGGTGCGGTACTAGACAGAGAGAAACATCACCTTTTAAAAAGTATGGCATTTAGATGTTGAACTTTACTTAGAGGAACAGTATATATGTATTTATATAGAGGGCGTTTGCAACACAGGATGTCAGAGAGCTCCGGCCTTTACTAAAAATCTGAAACAAAACGAATTAAACTTTTTCTCCGCTTCCTTATTTCCTCATAAACGCTACAAGAGCTAATCCCCACCATTTTAATTTAAGCCTTACATAGACAACAATAAGGCGCTTTTCAGATTAATTCATTTCAAGTACAAAGGTTTTTTTTTTTTGATAAGTGTCTTTCGAAGACAAAGCAAGAAAACGATGCCAAAGTCACGTGTTTTTTTTTTGTTTTGCCCACATGATGAGTCAACAGACATAATGAGAGACGAATCGAATGACCCACTTTACATTTGAGCTGGGTTGGGTTCAGGGACACAACGTGAATCTGATACTTTTAAACGCCGCTCGGCTTGTGTTAAGCGGAGCGGGTTGAACGAAGCTACAAGCATAAGCTTGCGACGGATTTTTACCCCTGTAAACCCATTTTTACTGGTTGACAATGTCGAACTTTACTGGAACGAAAGTTTTAATGTGATTCTTTGTGTATACTGTATATTAGGTATATGTCATATCAAAGCTCATGTCACGATTTGGTAAAAAAAATCTAAATGTGTTACGTTACGTTGCTGTAACTTTTTTTAAACAGGACGGATTTGTTGTATTCACATGTAAGACAACACTCACAGGTTTTAAAACGGACTTTACTTTTATTTGTGCCTAGATTTTAGAATATTGTATTTTCTTTTACCATTACCAGTCTTAATATAAGTCGGAGACAGGTCGTTCAACTAGTAATAACATATAATCTAAACCATGAACATATATTTATTGGACGACAAGTATTTGAACGCTCAAAGGCAAGTCAAGAAATAAAACTAGAAAGTTTTTGCAAGGAAAGTTGTACAAGAGGCAACCAGATGAATTCGAGTGATTTGCTTATTAAAATAATCAATAATTAACCAATTAGGTAAAGTAAAATGGACCGCACAAATAGCCGTAGGTAGTTTTTTATTCAGAACTTTTTTCTTAGTTTTTGATGGCGCAAATAGAATTTCAAACATACTGCCTAAAATTTGATCTGCTGCAGGACTTACAACTTTTATGTTGATGTGTGGTATCAAATAAATACAGAACCTAACAGTTTAACGTCTAAACGTTAATAACGTTTAGACGTTAAACTGCAACCACATTTCATTTCATTGCAACCACAACTCAAATATGAGTTCTGGCTAGTTTATTTCCATACATTTGAGTTCTTTTTGATGGTTTTCTACTTTGTAATAAATTTTTCTAGCTTGAGCGAAAACTTCGCTAAGAATCGAAATTTACCAAAACCTACGTAGACCTCTTCAAGTCGCTCGCTCAACCTTTGACCGTCGCTTATTATGGAGAGAGATTAAAAAAATATATATGCTTTTAATTGCTTTAAAATATATATTCGCTATCTACAAAATGGAATGTGGCAGCTTATAGGTTGAAGACATCAGCCAAGAAAAGGATACATAATATTTACCGCCAAGTATGAAAATTTGGGTAGTTCGTATGGAGGTTGGGGTTATTTGTCTAATAATCATTTAATTTTAATAATCTCTAATAATTTTGTATAAAATTAATTGCTGTTCGTTATTCTCACTTAAACTCAATTTTTTTTTATTTTTCTACTTTCCTAAAACAGGGAAGGTTAATAAATAAAAACTATACAAATTCCCAAGGTAGGGTCACATGATACGGAGTTCACGGGATCACCTAGTTATGCATAAGAATCCGCTTCTCTTATCACAATATCAGTCGCACAATTCAGACAGGACTCGTTATTCGCATTTCGTATGCATTATGCGTCGTCCTGTAATGTGCTTTTTGTCTGTCCATCCGTGTGATATTTCAATAAGCCAGCAATGTTATCGAGATGCGGAACTTAATAAATAAAATATACGTTTGTAGAAGAAAATATTTGTTCAACGTAATTATCTAGTAGGAATTATGATTTAAAGAATAGGTTCAGTGGAACTACGGAAAGTCATTGCTTATCTCAAGTTTATTAAACACATCCTACATTCCCGGCGGGGGCGGAACTTTGTGTTATTTGCAAGACGCGTGGTTTCGTTTACCGGTCTTGGATGTTGTATTCTTATCTATGTAGTTTTTAGTACCTGCGACACAAGATTCTAAATTACTGTAGGGCTGAATCAATTTGTGTTCCGTGAGGTGGTTATTATTATTAATATTATCCTTATACTAGGCTCGATACTTCTTTTTTGCATTAAAATCTAAATATAAACTATTTACCTAAACCTCCGCAACAAAGGATAATAATTTTTAATACTTAACGAATTTCTTAGTGAAATTTTGTACTCATACAATTACTTTCTAAAATTGCTATATTTTGTAAATGGATTTTTTAATGTGATTGTTTTAGTATTATTATATTAAACGATAATCGACGTAACACTATTGTACCTCTGAAAATGGTAAAAAAAAAATCGTAATGTTCGGCAAACGCATCCGCCATGAGAGAGTTTTAATAACTTAGCAGTGGTCATTACTTTATTTGGTATATTATATAACACCACAGGCAAACAAGCAAACGATAAACATGCCTCGCCGCCTGTTGACATGGCGATGCCCTTGGAGAGGTAACATACTTCTCGTGTCACACTAGATCTCCAAAAATCCTTCAAACTGTAACACAGCAAACTGCTTAACGGCCAAAAAATTAAATGGTTCCAACGCAGATGTACCACCAAGGGTGTAATTAAACTCTGGTATTGGTTAATTTATCCTTTCTTTCGTATATCTTAATATTCGACAGTTGTTTCACTTATGCTTGGTTTTGTAAGGAATCGAACACACGACCTCCAACGTCGAAAACAACGGTACAAGCCATTAAGCCAGAGGCAGAATATATTGAATTATGATAGCTATCTAAATAAACTTCAGTAGATATGTTTTGTAGGTAAAAGATATTTGGTGTATGTAAAACTGTATACTTACACACACATATTTTAAATATTAGATTTTACAAACTTACTAATTTAATGGATATTTGGTTTATCATACATATTTATAACACTCTGTTTTAAACGTAAAAGGAAAATATTTTTAGAGGAGTTTTTGTAACATATCTGATTCTTACGAAAATTTATTTTAAATGACATGATTTTCATTTATTCAATTAATTGCTTAAGTATCAAAATAATATATAGGTATTATATTCGCTTAGATTACCTGTTGTATCTTTCGCTATATAATTTTACTTCGTAAAGATAACATTATTAAAACATCAAAGCTATGTAAGCCGTGAGTCCATATAATTTTGTATGTAACGTCACTATGTACTTAGTAATATTAAAAGAGGTAATGTTAGCGAGTTTGTAAGGTATACCGGATCTCGAAACTATTCATTTAAAATTTTGATGTGGCAAGGTAAATTATTCGCGAGCAAAGTCTAAGGCAATAGAACGAAATAAGAAAAGTACCTAGTGTATCTAGTCTAATAGCTACTAAATTTTACCTAAGACTTAGCTCGCTTACTTTTTTCAAAATGTTTTATTTAAAAATACAGGGGAAATGTATGTACGTAATATGTCCGTGACGAAATACTTGACAACACAACAAAAGACAGGTATGCCACATTTTATGCCGCGTTTACAGCCAAAGGGATTTTTACAATTAAACCTCCCGCTGAAAGCAGAGTTGTTTCAGAAGCTTGAAGCTTCGCTGTAATCACGCACAAGAAACATGTTCGGTTTCTGTATGCTTGTCCGATTCATTTATCATACAAAAAATGCTGTTTGCACTGCACTATAAATGCCGTATACAATATCATCAATATTTACGTGATATTAGATCCGCGATATCGCGCGCGTGATAATACTGACGGTGTAATACTCAATGAGTAATTCAAGACACTGAGAGTAAATTTATATTTTTTTATGTAAGAGCTGTAACGTAAGTAAATAAATATACTTTGTCAAATCGCGTTGGTTTAAATATCGAATATTAAAATAAAGAAAATTAAATACAGTATGTCCTACTTACTAACACTAATTCATTTTTATTATATTAAGAATAACTTAAAAGATATTCATCCAATCACGAAATTGTATCTATATGTGGGCATATGTAATTATTATATAGGTACTTTATATTATGTATAATAAAAGATATAAAACTAAGTACATATGTAGCTGTTATCAGCAACTAACAGATAACAAAGATAAGTCGTTCAAGTGCATTCTAGTTTCGTAAACCGAAAACAAAGCAAATATATTAAAGTATAAATGTTTGCACTGGGTTAAATTATACTCGTACGTACATATATACTTAATACGTAGGGTGACAATCAATCAAAGAATGAAAAAAATATAGGCGGAATCATAATTTTTTTAAATTACTAAATAAAAACCGGTTTTTAATGAAACCTTTATTTTTCGTTTCCAGCGTAAAGGTAAATTTTCGACTTTTTAAATTCATTTTTAATTGATGGCAAAAATCGTAGTAGAATAGAAATCGTAGTACTCGCTGGTTGCTGGCTTGTAGAAAGTGATAGCTGACTTCTCCAACACAGTATTAACTATTAAAAAAACTTATTAGCTACTTACCAATTTTTTTCAATATCAATTTATTCTTGACATTTCATCACTAATCAGTGACATGTATTTTATACTACGCTTTTTTAGGTCTGACTTTGAAGACGTGACAAATAACTGAGAGATGCAATTCATAGAATCGGATCTAAATCGTCGATGACACAGAGAGGTTCAGAGGAAGAATCGGAATTAATCGGATGTAGTTTAAAGGTCACTTGTTGAATTTAAAAGAGGATGATCGAACACGTGGAGTTCTTGTGGTTTCGTGTACGATTTTCAAATGTATGTTTTTCCTAGACTTTGACGTTAAATATTCACATACAATGTCATATTTAATTCTCGGCTGAATTTAGTAATTAATCTCTGATAAACTGGTCCGTATAAAAACTCATACACTTTGCAATTTAGGAAAAAAAAATCCTTTTACAAACTTTCAAATATGGAACGAACGAACTGTTTTCGTAAAATAATCTTCACAAATTATACTTTTAAAATTCCAATGAGCGAACATGTTCAAAAAATAATGGTATAATATAAATATGGTGATAATGGTAAAAAATAATGGTCACAGTATTGATAAGATAGGGCCGAATGCTATAACGATAACGATAAGCCGCACTATATACGTAGCTCGAATTGACAAGGTTTTATAACGGCTCTAATGAAAGAACACGACTAGTCTGACTCCCGGCCTGACTTAAAAACGACCCATTTTAATTAGATTTAACACACCAAAAGTGTTATTATTGATTGTAAATCATATTTAGTACAGGTATTTTTAATACAGAGGGGTTATGGAAGCCTTTAAGCCACATACTGTGTCTGAATATGATACATACATAGTATGTCAAATCTTAAAATGGCCTCTTGCTGATTGTGAATTTTAATGTCAGAAATCCATCTTTGCTACCTTGCAAATATTTGATGAAATGGTCTATGAAATGACAACGATATTAGATTGAAAATTGTTTGAATTGCCCCTGCTTTTTTAGGCCCCCAGATCCAAAGCATGACTACATAGGTACTTTTAGTAACTAGATGCACCTATTGTTTTTTTTTTTTTGTATTTATACTAAAGTTGCATCCGACAACAAGCTGGATGTTTGTATGACATTTCCAACATCAAAATGCATATGATACTAATTAGGTACCTGCTTACTTATACGCGCGACATTGTCCGCTTAGAATTTGTAATTTTGTTTTTTTTTCTTCAACAAAGTGTCAAGGCAAAAGTCAAATAGAATAATAGTTTGACTAAGCCTATTTCCACCCTGAAAGTCCTTCTGAAATACTATTGAAAGAATGTTTAAACAGAGATTTGAAACTTTACCTGTGAAACGTTATTTGTAATAGAATAAACGTCTAATATTTTAAGAAACAGTACAAGTCATGGAACTGATGGATGTATTGCTTTAAATTTCTCATTAAACATACATAAATACTATAAAAAGTGAGATTCTAAAGCAAGCCATGTGTGAAGGAGTTCTTCGAATAAATCAATCAAATATATTAATGGTACGGGCATTTCAATATGCGATCGTAAGAAATATTAAACCTTTGCTGTTTGTTAATTTTTCATTAAACCGCCATTTTTTTCCACTTTAAAAATTAAGTAGGTGCTATAAAAAATTTTACAAAACGGATGATTAGATTAGAAATAAATAAGTTTTCAAGTATCACAATATTTTTTTCAAGAAGCATCTATACCTATAGATAAAAAGATAAGTAGATACCTAATATTTAATCCATTTAATATGACATTTATTATATTAAAATAAAAGTGACGTCATTTCTTATCTATTTTTATCATGTTGGTAACCTTGGAGTTAATTCTAAACTAATAGTTATGTACCTACAATTATTAAACAAACTAACAAGCTTAATTAGAAGTATATAGGTACTTATCTAGATGTGAATATTATCTTTTATATATAAATATGCTTGACAGTTAGCGAAAACATTTGAAATTATATATAAAATTTTTGGGTTCTGAACCTTCTGAAAGGGTGCCAAATTGCCAATGGAACCCTATGATCATGTCTCCACTGTCTATTCGTCAGTCGATCAGCTAGAAAACGTAATAGGCAGATAGTAGAAAGGTAAAACATTTTTTGATGCCAAGAATAGTAATATTTTCGGTCACAACAATCAATCGCTGTATCTGTTTGCGGGCCCGACTCGCACTTGTCCAGTTTAAATCTAATTTGCGGAAATTTTAAGGGTTTTTATTCGTGTTTTTTAATAGAGTATTTTTTAGTTTGGTAAAAGATATTGTTTTCAAGTTTAGTTAAATTCAATAACAAATGTTATTAACGAAATATTGCCCTGAACGAACATGTAGGTAACTTTGTTTTTACGCTCTAGTAACTCTAGTACAATGCCATGGGTATTATGACGCACCATGCTTTGGTTTTAGACAAACCAAAAAAAAAAAGTATAGGAAAAAAATCAAAACCTAGGTTCTAAAAAAATCTTTTGACAGAAGATTTCTAGCAGTATTTTAGAAGTAAATTCTTATAATATTTGAAATTTGAATTTCTAATATGAAGAACAAAGATTAAAAAGAAAAGAATAAAGATTTTTTGTTAAATTAAAAAAAACGTAAAACTAAGTTTGGTATAGAATGGAACTTTTTTTGTCACGATCTTCCTTTTGAATATAGTATGGTAAATTGCAATGTCTGTTTTGTTAATTCTTCACAAAAAACATACACAACTAAAGGAAAACTAATGTAGAACTCATTTAGTTAAATAAACTAAAACGACGACGACGCTAAGTGCATTACTGGTTAACAAAACCAAATCAATATAGCTTATGCAAATTTTCTAACTAAACAAAACAGGACGTCAAAAAGCAATTAATATAATAAACCTCATTTGGGCCAAAGTGTTTAGGCGTTGCGGTGGGAACTATATCTCTCCCTTTCTAACTCGCTAAGTTCGAACACCTTGTCTCGTTCACACTATCGAAATACCGTAAGAGAGAGGTGCGGTGGGCGGTTATTTTTTCACGGTTAGATAGCGGTATCAAACGGTTCGTATCTAAGCGTTTTCCGCATAACTATGTTGACTTTTCGGTGACGAACTGGCAAACGATAAAAGAAAAATAAACATTTGAATCGCAATTTTATGTGGAACTATTTCATTGTGCGTCCTATGAATTTGAGTTAGAAGCTGGATTTTTCCATTAACTTTGCATTTGAAACAAAAGATTTTTCGGAAACATTTTCCTGCCAATTCTGTTGTTACTAGCCTCTTTAAGACTTAACCTAGCATCTAAATAAACTACGCTTTTTTATCATTTTATTAGTTAAATCAGAATTTTCAAGGATACATATCCATACTATGTGCCTACCATGTTTAATCTTCGATTACCGCTTGGGACTGCAGTTACAAATCTGTATGAATCTTTGTAAAGCGCCTCTAATAGACTGATGAGGAATTACGAATGCTCATACAAAATCGCTGTAGTAATCTACATTACCTGACGTGTAGAAAAACTATACGAACTGAATGTTAGATACACTTTTCTCGCCATAAGTGCTGAACTATAAAATTTTGCAAGAAGATAAAAATTGTAACCGAAACATTGATTTTATTTTGTCAATAAAACAAAATACCACCAGCTCTACACAAACGAAGTTGCGGACAACACTAGTAATCTATAAATATCTAATGAACAATTAAATAAATACTAATGATAAATTTATAGTTAATTACGACATTTCAGTATTAAGTATTGGCACAAGGCTGCGCCCTTGCTCCCTAGATTGGGTTTCCTAGTCTTGATATTAAATACGAACAAACAAACAAACATCATTACAGATTATGTAACTTGTTATTCGTATCGTGTCATTGATAGATTATTGAAACTAAACTACGGAGAGGTAGGTACTGAATATTTATTTAGTTATCAACAAGGAAATCCAGTTAAAAAGTTAATTAAGTTAGTAGGAAACATAAAGTGTGGGCTAGTTATTTAGATTAAAACAATTAGTAAAACTTTTTTAATTCACTTCATTCAAATCCTTTCCCGAAACAACATCCTTTAAAAAATATTCTAAGATTTAACGACACAGTTTTTAAAACAAAGCTTTAGAAAATCCAAGAGAGTCTATCTCTTATAAAATATATATCTATACAGTATCTACGTACATAAATACACGTATATCTATGTTTTAATTACAAATCACCTGTTTCCTTTGCCAACTGGTTTCGCACACATGTACCAACATACACAACCTACATATACATATATATTGTATGTACACCAGACGCGTCTCAGCTTCGTTTAAGCAGTCTCTATACGAACAGTCATATTTATTCTCAGGGGTTGAAATAAAAAAACGCTTTTGTTGCCTTTCCGTTAACATTAAACCTTTAAGTTTAAGGCTCATTGTTGATTAAATTGAATTCAGCTGGGTTATATGTTTTGTTTGGTGACATCGCTACTCATTGTCAAATCTAGAGAGAAAAATAATAATCATCATCAGCCTGCAGACGTCTACTGCTGGACAAAAAGTCCCCCCAAAATATTTCCGTACAGAGTAATCCTGTGCCGCTTGCATCCAGCGGCTCCCTGCAGCACGTACAAGATCTTCCATCCACCATCTTGGGGCTATCTAATACTACGTCTGAGAAAAATACTGCTTTATTAGATTAACTAGCATTTGTCTGCGGCTTTGCTAGTTTGAAATGGGACATCATAGATCAAATTTTTCCATTCAAACTTTCAACTCTTTTTCACCCCCTACGGGTTGAAATTAAAAAATCCTGTCTTATTCTTCGTCTATATCTTAAAAGCAACACCTGAAAAAAAAACTACTTTTTACAGTTTCGGCTGGCGTTGATGAGTTACTGAGTGAGACCGTCACTTATAACTAGAAATTATTTAGGATCTATAAATAGGATCGATTTTTGGCGCTGTTAGTTAGTTAATTAATTAAAAACACGTATGAAACCACACCTTCACAAAACTTGGACTCCGTAAAAGGTCGTAACTCAAATGATGATGTGACACATAAAACGTATTGGTCCATAAATAACGATATAGCCTTGTAAAAGCGTCGTGTTTCATTTTGAAACAGACATTGTATTTTATTGGGTTCATTTTGGAGGTGTTTGTGCACCAAAAAAGGCTAGAAACTTCGTTCTAATCGTGAGTTTCTTTTGTAACTGGCTCTAAAAAATTATGTCCTTCAATAGACTTTGCTAATGTTAACTGTCATAAATTCGATTCCTTGTTTTGACAAATATTAAACTAAACTTTGTAGTGTTTTAGTAGCTATTTTAATTGTTTAAAACTTAATTAATAAAGGAAGAAACCACTGTCGTCTGTCATAAGCTAATTTCACAATTCAAGAAGATTAAATAAAGTAAAGTTTTCCTTCTCTCACCCTTTTTTTACTAATCTTATAATACCTTTGATGCAAGAGCGAGTAAATAATCGAATCGAATGTTTTCCTATTTCTAAAAATCATTTCATAATACGGAACTCTGTTGTCGACCTTCCCTTGTACGGGACCTTGATTTGACTAGAATACTAGATTTCTTGATTGTAACTAGATTTTCCCGGAAATTTAAAAGCTTATTAAGAAATGAGACGTTTTAACAAGTTTCAGTCATGAGGAAGTCAAATTAATTTACATGGTCATTGTTTATGTTCGCCAAGTTAACTTTATCCTTAGATACTGACGTAAGGAGTGCGAAAGTCTGTTTGTTTACGTTCAGAATGAGAATCTATATGAATAGAAAGTTTCTCCTTACATAGTATTTGAACACAGGAATTGACTTCAATTTTTGCATTTACTTAGAAAAGTTTGTAGGTAATACGTGTAACAGAGAATGTTTTATAAGAGAGTAACTCTTATAATGTAACAATCTTATAGAGTAACGAGCTAAAAAAAACATGTTTTGAAAGTCGTTGAGATCCTAGAAATATATTAGAGAAATGGGAACGAAGAGGCCAAATGCTTAAGACATGAATTTTATCCATTTTGGATTTGATGATCCAAAACAAATCTTTATTGGTATCGTGTTTAAAAATCTATGCCTTTCAACTGATTGAAATCTTGAGCGAGGGTTGTCCAAAACAATTTATTTTCTAGGGTTTAAAAAAATATTATAAGGTATATTTAACCAAACCTAATAAGCAGGCTCTAGTGTTCTTTATGAAATGCTTCAACTGGCAGTGACTCCCACTCCTGGCTGCTTAAAGAGAAACAAGTATATTATTTGTCTTGATATTCCGCCTCAGTTACGCGTAGACAACCTCCACACAAAATCACGAACTTTCAACCCCTTTTTTACCCCTGAATGGGCCTGAAATACCAAAAATCTTTATTAGAGCGATGTAAACATTATTTTATTCTAAATTTCACTTAGCATTTTTGGCTGTGCGAAGGACAATAAATTTTTTAAAGGATAAATTGATTAGAATTGAATATTAAATTATTGTTTCAGGTACGAACAACCAGTTAACTACCGAATCAGCTGACATGAAGTGTTTGTATACTGTATATACATATTTTATATACTAATTCATACAGCCCACTTATTAATATACCCATGAGCAAATCTTTCGTTTATATCGAATTTACTTTTACGTAAAATTATTAGTTATTAGTTATATAGTTATTTGACTATTTAAAGGACCTGCGGAGTTGAAAAGGTCTTATTGCAATATTACATTTGAATCTAAACATGATACATGTCAAATCGTTAAATGGCCACTTAGACTAGTGAATTGAACTGTCAGAGATCCATATTAATCAGCGGCCATCTTGCAAAATTTTAGAGAACTCGTGTGATATATGTCAACGAATTAAAAAAAAGAAAACTTTTAAAATTGCTTCAGGTTGTTGGACTTTTTGCCTAAAAATCATTTCTATTTTAATAATTATAGAGTGGATATGATATTTACAACAATATCCCGATGGCGTTCCTGGGAAACGAGAATTTATATTTAAAATTGTACATTTTGTTTCCCGGGAAATTATGTACGTAATCTAAGTTGAGCTTTTTTTACCTACTGAAACTCAAGTAAAACAAGTTTTTCAAAGTAACTCAAATTAGTTATCTTCTCTTAGACTAGCTAAAACTTGAAAAGGGTTTGACGATTTTAATGTCTTTTTTCCTTTGCTCTAATATAGGGATGGTTAGTAAAAAAACTGGTCAAGTGTAAGTCGTACTTGTTCATGGAGGGTTCCATTACTTCCGTACAAACTTTATAGGGTTGTAAATAGCTTGTTCATTATGGAAATCAAGTCTTAAACATTTTTATTTTTTTTATGATATCACTAATATCTTCCCCTTTCTGTGATGTTACTATAAATAAACGGTTTTTGAACTTCTTCCTTTACTTGTGCTCTATAACATTGCTTCTTGGCAAATTTCGTGATTATAGGTAGGTAAATGAATAGTAGATACCCAGTACCAAACTAGGTTATTTATTATTTATTTTATTCTCTGGAGAACATCGAAATATGGCGCCGCGAACGGAGCATAAACAGCCCTATCTTATCATTGCGTTGACTAAGAAGTTAAATTTTCTAGCTCCTCTAAAACATTACTGCTCAAAGGCATTTTGGACAGACGGACAACTACGTGATCATAATGATTGCGTTTTTTAATTCGGACTTACGGAACCCTATTTGTAATTTTAAAAAATCAAAAATAACAGATTGTAGATTGTTAAATTGCATAAAAATGATCTGTCGGAGTTTCCGGGTAATCACACTTTTCCTGGTTCCTTAAACGATTTTTTTCCCGGTAATTCTGGTTTCCGGGACTCAGGATCGGAGCCCTAATTCTGGCGGATGTGCACCCCGAGCATTAAATAAAATTCAAGTCGAGAGTAAATTTTCATCTTTCAAAGCTCATCTTCGACTGCATTGTCGCTTACCATCATGTGAGATTGTGGCCAAATGTTTGGAATTATACTTGAAAAAGTTATTACTAATATTATATATTACTTTCTGTGTTTCTATAGAGAATATATATATGTGTAGGAAACGAATAAAGTATGTAACGATCGTTGCTTTTCACGAAACGTAGTCTCTGTCTATTAAGGCGTGATATGCTTATTTTTCAATACAAAGGTGATGTTTTGACATATACAAGTATATAGGGTTGCATGTAAGGTGAGATATTTAAGAGATTAGGTGTAGTAAATTCAAGCATTCCATGTTAGTATATGATTTCCAGTGGCCAAGTTACGGTGACCTACATGCAGCCTAAATGCTAACAGTACGTCAATCCTTAACGAGCGAGTCAAGTGCCATTTTGATTTATTACGACTGTGATTCATTAATTTTCACTTCCATTTGAAATTGTTTGTCCGCGAATAATACAGTTTTACCTGAACGGTGGATTCACGACCAATATTCCAATATGTGTTTGTTTTGTGCTGTTTCAGATCTGTCTGTTTGTTAATTTAAATAGCATGGCATGGCTTAGCTTGAAAAATAACTGTCCCACAGAAGTGCGTAAATTTTTTATTTATAAAAATGGCCTAAGCCTTCTTCTGGCCTTTCGGGTCATTGTTTTACCCTAAATAACCCCACTTTTTGCTTTGCTGTCGTACACTTTCATCAGCTATGAGTGGCTCATGTTCCCAATAAAAATCATCTTTATTCTGCTTTTATTACCCTAAGAAAGATTTGCGAGATTGAAAACTCTTAAATCCAATACTTTAATATTCATTCTAAATAGTAAAATAAAATGAATAAAGACGCTTCAAAAGAGCTTAACAAGTAACTGATAGCTTATATCACGACTTTAGTACTGTGTGTATCTATTATAAGATAAGTATAGTATTGCTTATGTTACAATTGTTCAGGTTATATGTTTAATACTGTATTCACATTCTAAGTAGGCACATGTGTTACAAACTAGCGCTCTGGTGGCGTATACAGTAATCTCGTCCGGCTGTGCAGCTCTAGGACGAAAGATACACTAGCAAGGTCGCTGTAGTGACACCATGTAAAGTGTTTATTCTTGGAAAAAATCAAAACGGTCCATATAAAAGTTTTTGGCTTATGTGTGCCTTTGTTAAAGTTGTGTAGTATACCTTTTTTAAATTGTTGGTCAAAGAAGCATGTTTTACAGGTTAAAAAATTAGGCATGATTCAATAATGTAATCGTTACTGAGTAATGTACTTAGGTATCATGTTGTTGGCTCTCTTAATAGTTTGTTACCATAAAATTTTGCATATTTTTGTTTTGATATTAGAAAGTATTATTCGGCAGAAGTGTTATCGTGTTTATTCCAGACAAACAGAAGTTCCATCTTCAGTTCTACTTCACATAAAGATTCTCTTACTCTCAATTTATAACAAAAAATTGGTTATAATTTTTACTTCAACAAAATACCTCATTCTTACCTTATTCTTAAATTATCTACGTACCAAAAATATATTTTTTTATAAGTGAAGGTTAAAATAAACAACTTGATACTCTACTCTAACCTTCAATGAAATAAAAATCCAGTTTTCTTAACTACTCTTGGTCACCCCACCATCGTCGCCCGCGCATGATCTAACCTAGAAACAGGCTAGATTTCGTGACATTCGCGTCTTGCGCATGTGTGCGTCTATCTACGCTGTTATTCACTACCAAAACCTCCTCCACTTGATTTTAAACTTAACTACCACAGTTTAAAGAAGATTTTCGTTTGGTTTTTAATTAATTTGACATGACATTGGTCGGTTTTGGTATTGTGGAATGGGCGTTATCTATTTAGTTTAAGCATTTGCTATGATTTGTGATGTTAGAATTTATTTAACCAAACGGGTACAAGGTAAAGGACTAAAGTATGTTTTTTCATGTAAATTTAATATTCTAGGTATTGTAGTCAAATATATAATTATATTACATTATTTTTAACAATATTCTGAGCTTAATTAAAATGCAGGGGTAGGGAACTGAACTGAAATTGTATTTTTCGAATTTAAAATTTTTGCTTAGCCTAATTATTATGAACTGTATACCGTGACATACTTTAGGTATCGATTTTGCATCGTTTTAACATGTTTTTGTAGTTTATGGTACATACCCAATACATAACCTTGACCAATAACTCAACTTGACACAGCATGAATAGCTTTGAAATATTTTTAGACCTACAGTGTAGGTGTTTAATTTACACCAAAAACCAGATATACAAGCAAGGTATCTATTAGTAATTTAGGAAGGTAGCCAAATAAAATTGTTACTCACACCTGCCTATCAAAGTATGTAGTTACCCATATCCTCTCATAAAAATACCAACACCCAATACTCTTTTTAGCCGACTACGGCTAAGCTAAAAATGTGAATTAGAACATTAAAAAGGCTTTTCCTTTACTAAGCCCTTTTAAAATATTTTGCAATAAGTAGATTCCAAGTAGGTAACCTACAGCAATTTATCATAATTATTTAAACATTTTTCAAGGGCATATTAACTATTTCAATTGTAAAAACGCATGCCATTTAAACTCGCAAAAACGTTGATCAAAATAGTAGATAGCGTCCTATTTACAGACAACGAATAACACCCGTAATGCTATCAGAATAGAAGCTACTTTAAACATTATAGTTTGATTATCTACATATACGTACGCAACTACATGAAATAACACACATACGAATAAATTTATTGTATGTCACGGACAATTTGAGTGACCATGTGCAACTATGTGAATTTGTAACAAAAATGGAGAGTTAGATCAAGTAAGTCAGTTGACTGCATAGTGCAGAAAAAAGGTCGCATTTCACGATAGAAAAAAGCCATAGACGAACAAAGGCAGCGCGTCTTTGATTAGTGACGCGTCATCATTTTGATTCTCTTCCATTTTCGAATTTGCGCGCCAAGTCGGCGGTACCAACACTACACCAAGTGTCATTAAGCATTTTGAAATTACGAATTATTTCTGCACTCAACTGTTAAATTACTGATTCTCGAGCGAAGATAAATTATGTTTAATTGTATCGTTCATGAGTTATTTGAGAATAAAAAAACCGGCCAAGTGCGAGTCGGACTCGCACATGAAGGGTTCCATACCATCGCACAAGATTTAACAACATATAATTTTTCGTAAAAGGAACAAGAGCGAGCAAAATATTAGGAAGAGCTAAAGTTTTTGTACTTATTTATTTTATTTCTATAAGTTTTAGTATTTGTTGCGACACAACGTTATAACCACAAAAAAAATCACTTGTGGTTCAAGAGTAGAGCCCGCTGACAGACGGACGGAAGGCGGAGGCCAAATAATTGGGTCCCCTTTTTAACCCTTTGGGTGCGGAACCCTAAAAAATGATGGTTCGCAGCGAATCGATAGAATGAAAGGTCTGAACATCGCGTGTTCTTCACTGACAGGTATTTTTCGCCTGTAGTTTTACTCGTAGATATGTTTCCCATGAAAATATTAGCCGCCTGATTGTTTTTAATTAAACCCCATCTCGGCTTATCAATTTCTAGACGTAGCTATTTGTACGATTGTGGCATTTTTGAAAAAAAATATCTAATTATGGAATGGTACCTTTTAATAAAACTAGTAAATGTAATTAAAATTGGGATTATGATTTAATGTTTCAAGATTTAAAAAAAAATATTTTTGAAAAACAAATGTTTTCCGAATATTCATCTACCTACTTCCCTCCAATTATGTTCATATTTTACGCTTCATTTAATTTACTATATTCTAAGCAACAAAGTTTAAAAGTTGACCACAAGCTCTCTGCATGATAAAACTTAAGCCGTTATTAAAAATACTCATTTTCTAATCAACAAATACCGTTGGAACTAATCAGTGGACTTCGAAACAATTTCAATCTGGATAGTTCTGAAAAGTTTCTGTTGTCAGCACTGGACGCCAATACCAATATGAGGACAGTGATCGGACTTATTAAAATAGTTCCACCACTATATACGTTATAGTTCCACAACTATACAGGTTTTCATGTGTTTAATCTTGCGTAATATCAAACACCTGTGGCCTAGTCACCTTGTGAATAATCTTTATTTTTACATTTAAATACTCGGTCATAGTCAGGATGTTTTGGTTAAAATAATGGCTGGGAGAAATACCTATTGTAATTGTTTCTTTTGGTCCTATTATACGAAGGTAGCATTTATAAACACTACCTAGTTACAATAAAAAATAAATTACCAGTTAGTTAGGTTACCAACTTCAGTACATTACGGTTACTGATACCTATCTTGATTTGGTGGTCGTTTTTTTGTAAGATAGTTATGAAATTTTGTTTTATTGTGAAAATTAGAAAAAGTATTTTTATTCAACATCTTTTTACTAATTTGGAGGACACAACAGGTCACAATAACTGACCACAAGAAACACGACATCATCTTTGTAATAATAACCACACCGTCTCTGTCATAGACATAGGCCTCCCTTAAATATTTCACCGCAGCTCCCTGCAGCCTGTACAAGATCGTCTATCCACCTCCCTGAGGCCGTCCAACACTACGCCCTCCGGCCCGTGGTTGTCACTCTAGAACCTTACTTCCTCAACTATAAATAAATAACAATCATTATCAACAAATAGTTATGAAAAGGTAGTTCGTAACGAAGTAAAAATACGAACTTCAAACAAAGAAGCTAAAGCATTCCTTCGTTCACGAGTCACCTCGCCCACTCCCAGCCATTAATCAAAACAAAAAACAACCATTTTCTACTCAGAATTCTCTAATAAATTTCAAAACAAATTGCAATAAATTCAGTTTTTTTTCATAGAACACACACAGTTCGTCTTGGAATTAAAAACAAAAACGTTACAAATCAATAAGTCAATATCAAACTATGCCTATCCTAATCATAGTCATGCTTGACAGAATCAAAACTTAACAAAAACTGTAAGGGTTGTATAGATGGAGCGGTTTTCCAGCGGTTAATCAACGCTTTAACATGCTGATAGTAACTAGCAGCGTGGAAATAAATTTCACGATTTCAACTTACACGCTCGAGTAAAATTGAAAAACAGTGGGTCAAACAATTAATGCATATAAACAATTACTTTGGGTTTATTAAATTTCTTTTTTATGATGTCAATCAAAGAAACAAAACATAGTCAGAAAGTCAAACAAAAGCCATCTCGTGCTTTGGTTTTGCTCTGATTTTGGTAATTCAGTGCAAAATTTTAAGCAAAAACGCAATTTATAGACTTAAAAAACAATGTAGCATAACTACTGTATACTATTATTTACTGTCGAAATTTTTAGCGTTTTGAACCCGAGCGTTTGGTTCGCTCGGCACACGCTACGTGTAAACTGGTTCTAAATATACGATTCGCTATGCTTGAGTAAGCGATAAGCGAAGCGGGAGCGGGAGCGGGCGCCGTGAGAAATTCAAACATAACTACTACCATGTACTGTAGGCCCATTGATTTAATATAATGGCATTTTATTGTAAAGTGCCAATGTAATAGTTTCCTAGGAATGCAAGTCATTCAATGTTTTTTTATTATCTTCTGAAGACTTGTTAAGTAGGTACTTTAAAATAATTAGAAGTTATAATTTCATTTCACAATGATATTCATTACTTAAATATGAATGACTTTTATACATGTATCTATAGTATTCCCAACTTCCATCTTATTCATTTGAAGTTCGTCCTGAATTTTTAAACCTTGGTGTTATATAATACATAAATAGTTCTGTTCATTCAATTATTTTATAGCGTTTTTATTTATTATTTTTAATTTTTTCAATTTTTTTAGTGGTGGAACTATTTTATCAATATACGCACAGCAGTGGCGTGCCTAGAGTTTTAGTACAGGGAGAGATATACTTCATACTTCCGTTGTGGACTTGCTGGCGTGGACGAGCTCAGCAAAACACTCAGAAGTTTGCGAACATGTCAGCAAAACCACAACTTCGGTGGCTTTAAAAAAGTCGTTTGATTTGTTAATGAATGAATAAGAGCGCGAATTTATTTTAGTTTGATAGGGCAAGCCGGGCTTTTGGGCTTCTATGACAGCACCGCCACTGCGCACAGACATTCTCGGAAATATTTTCTAAGCACGAATGTTAAAAAATAATAGCCATCAAAGTTTTAAACATCCTTTTCAATGTTACGGGTGCAAACACCCTGTACCTGTACCTAACCTACAATTTTGTTCATTACCAATGTAACTCACTTACATTACACTCATCTTCGTCTCGCTCAATGGTTCCCAACACCTCAGAGCCGAATTAATAAAAATAATAACATTACAACTCACAAATTGACTGCACGCTATCAAAGAAGCTTCCTCAGGCTGCAGGATGAACTCCCTGCCATGGTTTTCTCAAGTGATTACAGCATGGGGTTCTTTAAAGAAGGGTTACATAATTTTTGAACGGATCAACATAGCGGGCGTGATACCCCTGGTACTGCAAACGTCCATAGGCTACGGTGACTGCTTTCCATCAGGCGGGCCGTATGCTTGTTAGCTATCTTTGTGGTATAAAAACCGATACCAGCACATCAGAGCAGCAATCGATAATCGTATTTATTTATTCTATTCCCGTACAATCCGTGGATGCCGACTATTAGCTTTTTTAATCGACTAGAATTACTTTTTACATAACTATCATTCTCGGTAATTCTGGAAGTTTCTACAGTTGATTAATCGAAAATATAATAGATATGTAAAGGTCTTTTCCGTTGATGGCAGTTGCTTTAGGTCTGACAGAACTGTGAGATGCATTTGTCACCGGCAGTTTGAAAAAATACAGATTTTTTTATTGCTTTAATAGAAAGAAAATGTTTTTGGCATGTGTTAAAATAAACTATCAATATATATACAATGCGCTCAAGTATTTCTCCATTTTACTTGTTTTACATAATGACGGTGAAATATAGTTAGGTACTTAGCATTGTAGGTGCTTTTGGTGAAATGATATGGTTCATTTTGGTGAATCTATCAAACACGTGTTCAGGAGGCTTAAGTAATAACATGAATTGAACCTATTTTTAATTTAATTAGACTGTCTAATTCAATTGTTATGTCCCACCACCACAACGGTTCAAAGAGAGGATCTGTTATCTTGTATTCTTTTTAATATTTGATAAGTAAACCAGTTTAAAACAATCTAAAAATTATTACACTTTAAAATGTTGCTCCCTTACTAAGGCTTTTGTCATAACTGGAAAAAGTAGGACCTACTCGTATTGTCAAACTAGTATGGCAGGCCTCAATAGATACTTGGTAGGGATACTCACATACCTGAATATGCTAACAAAAACAACGTTTGACAATTGATAAATTTACAATCAATTATTTGAGCTACCGACCTAGCATAAATTATTTCCACTGACCACTACCTGCACGTGGCAAAAAAACTAACTTACAACATAACAACGTGTCCATAAAAGGAAAACTTTTATAGAAGAATAAAAACACTTGATGCGTGTTTTAAAACCGTAGGAATAGTTAAAAATATAGAAAATGGTTGCAACACATCGCAATTAAGCTCTTAAAACTTGAAAGCTTGAGTGCATTTTCGAAAATACATAGCAAAAGCAGATGTTGTTTGTTACAAATAAAGATTAGGGGGGAACTAAAGCATAAAAAACGGTCAACCAATCGCGTCACGCGTTTGCCTTCTGTCCCTTTCTATCATCGGTCCTCTCGCTCTTTCTAATGCTTATATTTTTTACCATCTTATTCTAATTCCTTATTCAAATGGCCAGTTTGATTCCAGGGGCAAGTAACCTTTTCAGTTTGTTGTTTTTTCTTTGACCACTTTTTTTGCTAATGCTAGTATCTAGATACTGTTTGTTCTCCTGTAATATTTCTGGATGACTTGGAAATGTTAGAAACTTTTAACGGTTTCTTTTTTTTAATCCCTTATTTTTTTAGTGAAAAAATTAAATAACAATAAATAAGTAGGCAAATAATAATATCAAACTTTACGAATAATAATTTAAGCGACTATAATTTTGTTGCTTTATTTAAAAATGCACACTTTTAAAAGTAGACGACAGTTGTTTTTCCTATCAGTTGGCAATTAACCTAAATAAATGAACTTTACAGTTTACAGTTTTCGATTTTGGTGATAGTCAACAACACACGTTTTTATATTTATAATTTCACATCATAGAGGAAGAATTAAGATTCATATCAATTTTCAACCATGACTATGCTTGTTCGCGTGCTTGAATTGTTGATCAGAGCCCAGATATGTAATATTCCATGGCGAAATGTTTTTATTCTTTGTTTTCGACAATTATCATTATTAATTCAGCACTACATATATTCAAGGGAATTGGGCATGAAGTTTTACAATAATTATTAACAGTTAAAAAGGTTTGTTGCCACTGGCTTGGTTTAAACCGTTACGAAAGGTGCATTTAATTTTCCTATTAGCAGTTCTTATTTTGAAAATCCCAAGTAACAGGTATATATCTACTTCGAGGAAATCACTTTGTATTGATTAATTAGTTTATACCTAGCCTGTGTGAAAGATCGTAATATAGTTGATACCTAAGCATGTAATACATTACATGGTGAATTATTGTCCTAATTAATAATCTTTTGATTAAAACAATGGTATTAAACACATCACAAAATTATGCAAGGAATTGAAGTATATTTTATATTTATTTTCTAAATATTATATATGTAATTAGAATTAAAATAGACATACATGCATAAACTCAAGCTGTAACTTAGGAGGAATAGGCAGAGGTGTTAATCACAGCATTTCGCATGTTTACGTTGAGGTCCAGTGTGACAGGTTGTGAATTTGTCGCCTCTATCCGGGTAAAATGAGGAACATGACAGCTATAACTCACGGCAACCCTAGACTCGAACCCTCAACCTGTCGGGTAGGGTCGATCGCTAAACTAACTGAGCTACCTCACGTCCTCAGAAATAAATATTTATTACCCTATAGGTTTAAAGTCAAGGCCCAGTGATCCCCCAGTGGCCTCTGCTTCTATGTTTTTCATTCTGACCAAATTATTTACAAAAATGACAAACCTATAAACACAAAGGTAAAGACGATGCTACTGACGATCTATCGATAGGTAATGATAACTGTCCATCCAGAATCTGTTATTTATTGAAAAGGAATTATTTCATAGATAACTACCTTTTTTAGATTTAGTTTTGTTTATCGTTTTTTCGGGATAATAATTATAATTGTTTTAATCACCTTCATTGTTTTAATCAAGGTTACAAACATCTATCTTACTACCTCCTATTTCTTCTGATTAAGTTCGTTGCGGCTCCCAAGACAGCCGGTAGGGTGTCCGGCACAGCCTGTGCATCACTGCACAGCTGCATTCGTTGATTATTCGATCAAAGGACGCCACTGTTGATCCTGGTGAACAGGAGTTGCAGTGGTGGGACAGAGTGGCGGGTGTGCCCCGAGATATCTCTGATCATGACTATCTGTGACAGATATCTAAATCCCTTCAAAGTTTTTTGCGTGATTAAGTAACATCCTGACTTTTACATTTAAAATAATTAGTAGAATAGGAACCCTACTCACCGCAGTATACATATACCCTATCTAAAACAAAAGGCAGAATATAAACATAGCAAGATCAGATTAACTCTTAAATCTCATATACAATGCTTTGCCGGAAGCTGTGTGTCTTGTTTGACCTCGAAATTATGCAGCAGTAGTATCATATTTAAATAAGATATTTTGTTTCAATTTCAACTCTTCAGTAAATACTATTCGCAGTGTTTTGTAATTAAATAATTAATAATGTTGAATTTTAATTCTCTTACCAAGGCAGTGTTTTAATTGTGTAATGTTTTACAAATTTATACTAACTTTTGCTTTTGACTTCACTAAGAATTCGTTTTTTTAAACATTTTAGGTACTTATGTCCCTGAAAGTCACCTATATTTGGTGTCAATATAAATATGAACAAACAATATAAATTTGTAACAAATAAAAGTTATTAAAAGCGAATTTTTACTTAATAATATGATTGTGATATTTTTACATAGGCATCTCAAGCCTTCAAGAATGATCCTAAGGACCTTGGCATATTTAGTTGTATGAAACTGTGGCGGCCAAGGCTGGATAGCTCCGAATAATTACATAAATAACGTCACATGCATCGTTCGGATGCATTCATTCCTATTTCGTCATTCGTTTAACATTCTCTACGCACGATTACTTCAAGAATCATAGTCAATGTATCCTTAGGCTCGACACACGCTGCGCAACATTTGTTTCCTTCTGAATCAATTCTTAAAAAGAAGATTTATATTCCAATTTCAAAAACTTGTTTTGGTGTAGGTACGTTATACTTTTATTAAGAAGGAAAAATAGTGATCATCGTTGTATCTATGTAGTTTGTACCGTACACCTTATACAAATATATTGCTGCTAGTGACTGTAGTTTGAATGTTGAATAAATCTTTACAAAGACTCTACCGGATAGATGAAATCATAGTATGTACATCTATTATACATAAATAAAGTTTATCTAAGTGGTGTATTTTGTTTTTTTTCAACACATCGCGACTTTTAGGTATAGAACAGCTTATTTTTTCCAATTTGGACTCCTTGTTTAATTAAGCTTGTTTTGGTCTCAAAATATGCCTAAAATTAAGACAAAAAATCATAAAAAGCGAACGTGTTCGACAAAAAATAGCAGCTATAATAGGTCACAAACAAAATTAACAAAAGTTGACCATCAACAACTAAGCCTAAGCTAAAATTTTAAACATAAAAATTAAGACAGATCTGTAGAAGGACATTTAATAAATGATAATAAGGGAGGAATAATGTCGACAATTCATAGTTATTCCATAGTAAGTTGCGATGTGCCAAACAAGGACAGCTCGTTGATTTCCGCATTGAATCATTTTAATACGTCCCCAAGCCATAAGCGGTCGAGATTCTAAAAAATACCTGTAATTTGTTTAACATAGACATTGCAATAGATATCCACTTTATGGTATACTAGCTTATAACAGCGGTATCGTCAGCGTAGAATTTGAATTTTTGTCACATGTCTTCGTGGTGTAGAGTCCTAGTGGAGTAGAGTCATAAATACCTGAATAATATGGTGAGCACTGTCACAGATTATCAGCTCAACGCCAGTTTCATATGAAGTCCATTTCCACCGCTTCAGAGACTCCTTGTGCGTCTTAAACATTCCCTAAAATATTTTTTTTAAGGTTGCCTCAGATTGACGGCCTCTGTACCGCAGCACTGAAACAGCTAGTTGCTTAAGATATTTCGAGTTTGAATCCCGGCATGGTCAGCACTTACCTACTAGTTTGACGTAATGTGAATTCTTCTCAATTTCGTATTTTTAGCAATTCGTATTTCGTATTTTTAGGATGTAAGATTTTCCTAAGTTAAAGGCTGTCAATATCTGTGTAGAGTAATGTAGACATTTCAATATTTATTGTTCTTAAAATGAGTCGATACATAACCAGTTGTCATGGTGGTAATATTATCACGCGATATACGGTATCGCAATCAAGTATCATGTCATCGTACGTATCAAATAGTAATGGTATTGAAGGTATCACAATACTATTTTTGTATCACGATACGGGATTGACAGTGTAATATTATAGCACACAACTGGTTGTCAAGGAAACGTTCGCCCGCTGATATCTTGCGCCGGCGCACGTCCACGCACACACAAATACGTTTGAATCACCGCGACCTTGAAATAGACCAGTCTAATCGCAAGTTTTAGCCAATCACCACTCAGCAGCGTTACATGCCACCTCCTTTGTTCTTCAAACATCATTTTTGTTCGCCATTTTGTTTCGGTTGTCATTTTTGAGTCAGGACCGTGAGTCATTATTGAAATATAAAGGAAAATTATGGATTTTTTCTCAATACCTAACTTAATATCCTTCTTTGTTAATCGTAAGCAAAATAACATTTTTTATTTTTATTATTTTTAAAGCTAGTAGATGCCTATCTTTCTTAGTTCTATAAAGCTTAACAGGTAGTCGATCTACGTGCGAGATCGTCTGGGTTGGTACCACAATCCTTTCTATTTTTGCCCTGAAACAGTTCACTGCATTTCGTTTCGAAGGATTTGTAAGTTAGTGTAACTACCAGAACGAGAGGTTTCTTTCGGTACCTCTATATGGGCCACGCATTGGCGGTGCTCTTCGCGTTGCAAGACAACAAGGGCATCGTCGTGTTTATAGGCGGCGGTATCGCTTTCCATCAGGGGAACCATCTGCATGTTGTATAAAAACATTTAAATGTTTGTAGGGGACTTTATTTATGAAAAGCTTAGTCTCATCAAGTACCTAATACAGCAATCAGCAGGGGTCGGCATCGCTTGCAGGATGACTCTTCTATTAATAGCATTCAAAACCCATATGTTAACTGCTTATTTATTCCTACTGTATATTGGCCACATAAGCATAAATGCTTAAAAATAATTTGTCCTAATGTTCATACACGCTAATCTACGACACAAACCGAAAGCGGCTGGAATGAAGTTTTGTGGAGGCGTTGTAAAAAAAACCCTTAACCCTTGAGAAATCTATAAGTGATTTCTCAATTAAATGGGATTATTACTGATTTAATTAGTTCGAGGTTAAAACATGAAATAGTTTTGGACACAATATGCAAATTCGATTCAATTCAATTTTTTTTTGACGATTGTAATATTTTTTCAAAGATAATAAATAAAAAAAATCGTATGCTTGTTAACGACTTAAATGGCATGTATAAAAATCTAGATCTATATATAAATATCCATTACCATTGCTAACTAAACAAAAACCAGCACCTAACCCTTCTGAAAACCCGATGATTTATTTGAAGAAAAACTCGCTACGAATCGTCTAATTTACTTATAATCTACGGGAACTCTTTCCTGGACGCGTGTAATTATTTTTTTATTAGATATAAGATATGCAAGTTCATCGGCATCACTTAATTATAATATTGCGGGTGAAGGACTCGCTTCAGTTACTGACTTGTAAAACTATACTCCATTCCACGAGAACTCCAAGGGAGCAAAATACTCGCAGCTCATTGGTCAATGCGCGTAGAGATGAGCAACATTATAAGCGTTAGTTTTAAAGATAGGTTTACATTGGTATCGGTAACGCATACGGGCGATTTTCTTAGAAAGCTCGTTTCGTTGAGCTTTTGCATTTTTAATTTAAAACTTCTGATGTATTTACTCATCGCACTGAATTCTATAGGTATCTGTCTCCTGTGGGCTTCCTTTTAGGCAATCAGTATCAAAAAGATTTTTATTCAACCCTCTCATCTTAAGGTCTTTGGAATAGTCAAAATTTACCACCGATTCGGAAGGGCAAGATCTGGCAAGAAATGTCCGACTTTGCTTAAATAAAAATAAGTAGAAAACAGCTCCAAAATTTGCTTCCCGTAAAAAGCATCGACACCAAAATACGAGTACGTTAAATATAAATGAATAGGCATTCAAACACAAAGAACAGATCAAACGCCTACTTACCAATGTTACCATTGTAACATTTCAACAATCTTTTGATTTAAATCAATGCAGGCTGATAGAAGTCTTTGTAATTTTTGGGCAGAGGGTTGCTATGCTATCTACGAGTATCTTTTCATTTATAATCCTATTGAGTATTTAAACGTAATCGTAATATATCGTATTTTCTTCGAAATGAAAATCAAAATAACTTTATTCCCTAAAAAGGTACTTGGAATCGTCAAATGAGGTTTTTTTCTTAAAAATGACTCGACCACCGGTTCGGAAAATTTATGTTGAGGAATATACCGGCAAGAAACCCCAGATTCTGTAATTTAGTATATTTTTTAACACTGTCTGATCCACTGAGGTTGCAAAGACTGGTGCAAACTTGTGGCAAAGATAAGTTTTTGCCACAAGTTTAATAACAAGGGTTCAATTTTATCCAATTTCTGGACTGAATTTGTAGAAATTTGAACTGTATCTTCCAAAATCGAAAATGATAACTTTAGGACCCTTATAAATATTTTATGGAGTCGCGGTGCTTGTTCGGAGACCAATCATTAATCTATGAACCCTTATTATGAAAGTGACATTGACACTAATGGCTGAAAACACATAGTTAACGTATGCCTTATGGTCAAATGCTTAAAAATATCCTTAATATAACATCATTATGGTTCTCACATCGTCTTATAAGATGAGTGTGCTGACGATTTTCGTAAAACAAAAGAAGGTTATTCGTACGTCAGTTTTAATGATTTCAATGCCAGTATTATCATTTTATGAGTTTTTAATTGGAATTCCATAACGGGTGTTAGGTTCGATGTTTGGTTCAGATAACACTCGCATTAGCCTATAGGCTTACATCCTGTTAAAATAAGTGAAAGAAAGAAAAACCTTCTGGATTTTGATTGATAGCAGAAACATCATTCACATCAAATCATTATAGGATTTGAAAAAATAGATTTAATAAGTTACTAAAAAGTAATTCGTATGATTTACGAGTTCTTTATTAAATTAAATAATTATAAAGAGGAAGTGTATGGAAAGGAAAGTTGAATGGTTTGTAAAAATAAAAAAATCGAGAGCCCAGCTAATAATTCACAGCTACAAGCAAAAGTAGATTGCTCAAACCATTGAACTTTCGATACGGAGGCAATAATTCATTTCCAGAATCGATAATGTAACAATAAAAATACATTAAAATCGTTTATCGACCATCGAACCTTGCCCGTCGTTTGGAAGCACTATCGCTTCACACACTTCACACTTCCTCGCACACTAACGCAAATTGGCGTATGTTCACGCCCATTGGTGCCAACTTGCAGAATATTTTATCGCGCTGTGCTGCAATAAATATCGACATTAATTATATTCTATAAATTTCATAAATATTGGTGTCAGACGAAAACAAGGCGATAAATTTTGATGAAATCGAGTTCGACGACATTTTTGTGCGTAGAGAAACTTTCTAACGATCTAACGTTTCTAAAATCTGGATTGTAAAGTTTTACGATACTTAAACTAAATAAATGATCTTGTCTGAACCTTAATTGGTGGACTTTAAAACATTAACATTTGCCCTTTACATTTTCAATATTACTAGCATACCTACTTATCCAGACACAATTTAAAATCTACATCAAAGACTTATCAACTATAAAGCTAATTTTCGAACAGTAATTTCAGGGATTTTCTCTTTTGCTAAACAACAACTGAGATAAAAAGTTTTTAATGCATGATTTTTCTAGTTATGCTTTCTTCTATAGGTTTTTTAGAGCTGCTTTTCACGATGGGCCAAACCTCGCCATTCGGGAAACGGTCATGTTAGGGCGCAATAAACTATACGACGCCATCACCCTTCCATGGATGGATCATCATGTAGAACAGCTATTAGACAACCCAAAACCCAACCTTTTTAAATTACTTTTTTACTCACATCTAACGCAGCCCCAATCTGATTCCAGGTCTAGAACGGGTGGCGGAGGAGTTGATGGGTCGAAGAAAATGGAAACTATACCAGGACGCATTAATACCAAAACGAAGCGACGGGGAGGCATCCAGCGGCGAGGAGTCTACCCCTTCCACCGACCACCCACCCGCGCTCAAGATAAAGACCATCGAGCAGATCAACGCGCCCGACGACAGGGCAAGTTTGGAGAAGGTCGAGCCGGAAGAAGCCGAACCCGAGCCGAAGCGCAGGCCAAAGACGATCCTGGAGACGCTGATCAACAAGCCGGCGACGCAGCCGAAGGTGGAGTTGGTAGAGGAGCCATCAGATTGGAAGCCTGCGGACAAGTGCTACTTCTGCGTGGATGGGGAAGGCGTGGAGAGAACTACTGAGCAGGTCGCCGCTGGGGCTACGGTAAGTCTACCTTTTTTAATTCCTTTGATAAAGGCTTTGTCCTGACTGACTTTCAACACAAAGAAATATTAATAATTGGCGGTTTCTGTATAGGAAAATTTGAGTTGAAAACGTAACTTATACTTCAATTAATCTTGATTAAAGAAAATATAATTTGGGTTGAGTACAAGTTAAGACGTTCTCAACTTAATAACCGGCTATTTAGATATCTGAATTTTGCGTGTAAATAGTTAATACCTAGATAACGTTGGTAAGCTCAGACAGGTTTTTATAATTCTTCCCGTAGTATAGAAGGTAGCAAAAAATGCGATGAAATTCGTTTGGAAATTGCTCAAGCTAAGCTTAAGCGGGTCGTCCACTCATCATTATGTTGTATGTATGTTTTATTTGTTATATAACTTCTACATATTAGCTTTGGTAAAATAAACTTTAATGATAACAAACAAATTACTCGACATAATTTATTTTTATTTGTCTTCTACACATCCCGTTTCTACTGAGAAGTCAGGATGAAAGAGTACGAGAATAGGTTTTGGATAAAATCCTACACAAACAGAAAGATACTGTATCGTTTGGTATAAGGCTTACTCAAGAAGCAATTTAATTTATGTATCAGTTCACATTTGCTCACAAGTAACAACTAAGCGAGGTAAATAGCAAGCAATACTTGATAATATTTGACTACATACTACTTAATTAACCTATAATTAACTCACGCCTTAATTAATCCCTCGAGAGGGGTAGGCACAGGTGTTACACACCTTATTTCGCATGTTTATGTTGAGTCTCAGTGTGACAGGTTGCGAGTCTGTCGCCACTATCCGGGCACAATGAGGAACATGGAAGCTACAACTTACGACAACCCGAGACTCGAACCCTCGACCTGTCGGGTCGGGTCGTTCAGCTAACCAAGGCACGTAACAAACGGAGCTACCACATCCTCCACCCTATATCCCTATACCTACTTTAATGTTTTAAATAATAACCCATTTTAGAACAAAAGAGAATCATTTTTTGCTCTGAATAAAATGACTTGTTAGGACTGCCCTAACAAATCCTTTTATTAGTCTCTAAATGAAAAATAAACAAATAGATACATTTAATACTTAAAATCGTATCATTTATTACCATTTTCCTCAAATACCCCAATCAACATGACCCAGTCATCGAATTATGTAAAACCCATGTTTAATTAATAAAACAATAGATCTAACTATCAATTAAATTTGCTCATATTTATACTAAAACTTATACAAAATGTAGATACCAAATATGTGAGTTTTGAATAAATTTAAACACAATATCTATACAAAAAACCTACCTATTTTCTTACTATAACGCAAGAGGTCAAGATTATATAGCTAATTGTAATTTTTTGACTCATCGGATTTTATAATAACTTATACTTAATCTTAATCACATTTAATTGGATTCTGTGTAATAAAGTTTTGTATTATTGTTACGTAATTATAGCTTGTTATTACATATTTTGCTTCTCGTTAATTCTGGCAAATATTCTATGATACCTAGATTAATTGTACCAATTAAATTGTATGGAATAGTTAGAAAACTTAAATGTTCCAAAACGTTATGAAAAACTATTGTAAAGTTTTTGAAAAAAGTAACTGCCGGCTTATTCCCCGTAGACAGCATCCCGAACCGATGGTAGATAAAAAAAAATGACGATTTAAAAGCACTGATTTTAAGTCTGTTTAAATAAAAAACATTTTGAATTTGAATTTGAATGCAAAATTAAATGTACAGACCAAGGGCATCGCCAGCCTTTCGGCTAGTTGTGCAGTTGACATATGGAGTATAGGAAAAGTACCAATTATAGTTGAAATATTAGAAGTTTGAGTCTTTTTTTAAGTTAATGTTTCTCTTTTCTAGGCAATCATAGCAATATGCAGAACAAGTTCCAAAAACAATTTACTCTATACCATTTTTAATCTCACTGCTGCCCCCTGCAGCCCAGGGGGACTGAAGGAGTATGTCGGACTCACAAAGAACCCGTGCCTACCGACTAAAACCCCACGTTCCGCCAACACCGGTTGCTATTAGAGCATTACGGGATAGAGGGAAGCCGAAGGAACCCTCAGACACCGCACTACTCCAACGGCTAGCCCGTCTTAAGAACCACCACCAGAGAGCCTTGCATACAAACAGGCTACACCGTCCCAGCAGTCTCAAAACGGGCCTACATCCAGTGGGCCTTTTACGGGTGCAGGGTCCCCCGACCCAGCACCCCGGCCACAGTATCACGTGCGGAGGCGCGTCACTGCCTATGAGCTGCGTTAGGTCGTGCCTTTGAGGCCCCCACGCTGCGCACTCCTCTACCGTGTGGCTCACGGTATCCTCCACTGCGCCACATTCAAGGCAGACCATGTTCACCCCTCTCCTGGCTATCTTATGCAGGTACTCACCAAAGCGCCCATGCCAGGTAAGTACCTGCGTAAGTCTGTAGCTCAGGACTCCGTGTCTCCTGCCAACGCAGCGACGCAACTGAGGTTTAATGGCCTCAATCGTCGCTAGGCCGAAGGACGAAGCCCCGAGCTGCCTGTGCCAACCCCTGGCAACGCCCATGGTTTAGACAATGTAATTAAAAAAACATACCATTAAATACGGGTTGTTGTACTTTTGCCACAAAGTAATTTCGTAAACTTTCAAAGTTAATTTGTCACATTAATGTAATGCCTCTTTTATTTAAAATAGATAGATAACCTACCTATTAAAAGGTGATAAAATTCTTAGGTAATTACTGATAAGATGAAATCTAAGTATCACTTATGGTCTTGTGTGTGACCATTGTAAAATTTGGAAAATGGTCAGCTGCTTCAACTTATATTTCTATAGTTATAGGTTTAGGGTTAGTCTATAGCTATAGATAGTTAAGTAGGTTTATGTATTGTAAAATATCCGTTTAAAAAATGTGCGACTAAAGCAGTACACAATTTTCTGAATTGCACCATCTAACGGTGTTCAACATCTTAAACTCCAATAAAATTCTAGTTAAAAAACCTCAGTTATTTTAAATAACGTTATAATAGGATAAACAGTTAAGTGCGTATTAATTGGAAAAACAATAAAATCTTTTCACTTCGTTTGAATTTCATCTCTTTATTCTTAGTTACAATGTAATACATAAAACCGAAAGTTACTGCCTACGGCGAAAATGTGAACTAAAAAACTCCAAGCACTCACAACAATGAAGCTTGCAACTAGCGCTGTGATAAAGTAAACATTTAATATGGTCGTCTATAATTCTGAATGGGAAATTCATTGAACCGTTCGCGCTGTTTTATTGTTTTGAAGTTCCCACATAAGCAGCAATCACATCAAAATTATTGTTTCGAGCACAAAAACCGTCCAGTGATACTCTTGTTTTGTTACCGTTTTTGATTGCTACCTTTAAGTAAAGCCTGATTGCTAAGTATGAGTTGTTGTATGGTGGGTAATTAGGGATTTACATCAAATTTCTAATCATTGTTTGTAATGTAGAATGTCTATAACACTTTCCTAACGAATCTAATGCTATGGTTAAATAAAAGCGAAATAAAAATCTTTTTAAAAATATTTTGCAAACATATTTACTTTTAGCACTGCAGTTAGGTATTTTGGTTTGTTTATAATAAAGAGAAAAAAGAAACATTAAAATCATTAATAGGTAAGCGAATTTTATTATCATAACCAATAATTGAATCATCCGAAAAAAAAATTAGGCAGTAAAATATTAATGGATATTATTTAAACATGGATACATCTGAATTTAAATAGATAGGCGAAGATGATGCGGAAAAAATGGCGTATGATTTCCCTACAATGCTTTACAGAAAGCAAGACAAAACAAAACCAATAGTAAACCCACTAGAGAAAACTAGTTGCAGAACTAGAAATACCTTTTAGCAATTTTTCTATCACCCCTCACTCAGCCATAGACAAAAGGACTGGTATTAAAAATTAAAACGCACTCTCTATTATCTTTGGAATTAAATAAAAGATATCTATGGTATTTTGTTTAATGCTAACAACTGATTGTATCCCATAATTACAGTTGCTTCGACCCTTGCATCTATTGTTTATGGTTTGATGGCCAGTATTATGTGACACACAGGTTTTATTAGAAATAGAAACATATTTGCACCTGTCACAGACTTGTTTACGGTTGGTGATCTTTTAAAACGGCTGGACTGATAACCGTTTTTCAAATTCAAAGTCTATGTGGATAGAAGATGAAAATCCTTATTTAAGATTAGATTCTAGATCAAGGTTTGTTTTTTTAATTGGCAGAAATATTTAAGTATTTTTTTGTATTAGGGAGGCATATAATTCAACATAAAAATTTCACTTTAATTAATAGAAAAAAAAAATCATAATATATAGGTTAATTCCCCCTAGATAGAAGACACCATACTATAAAAAAATAGCAACATGCAACTAAATCCTGAACCTCCTCCTTTTTTGAAGTCGGTTAAAAAGTTGAACGCAATGCAATCACGTACCAACTAAACAAATCAATAAAAAACCCAACAGGATAAACAGCAATCAAAAATGATATAATTCAAATTACAAAAGGCAAAAGTTCAGGATTAAATGGACGCCATACACCATGCCTCCAATTTATCTAACAATACTTACCATTTGGTTTTCAACCACGAAGGCAAAGCAGGAAAACTAGTATTTTGATTAATGCGCGAAAAGGGGACGGGTATAGTAACTTTTTAATTTTTAATATCATTTGAACCTTGTTGTGAGAGGAGTAGAGTCGGATTTCGAAGTCAAGTAAAAGCACTGAAATAGTGTACTGTGTAGGCGTAGAGCATGAAAAGTAGGCAGCCGTGGAACAGAGAAACCCTTGGAGAGGCTACTGAAAAATTCGGATTTTTCTGGTAATTTTATTTTAATTTGTATTTCTTTATTTTATTGTTAAAAATAGTATTTTTATTTATATTACTTCCAAAACTAGAAACCAAGTCAACAAAGGGTACCTGCAAGTATTTATCATAAGCCTAAGACAGAGAAATTCTTTGTTTTTCAAAAATTGTTGGTGAACATATTAAGACAATTTTAGGACCATTGTTAGCTTCAGCATATTTATGAATAACATATTTAAATAATAAAGGACTCCTAAAAAAATGTGTTTTGTTATTCTGGTAATTTTCATTTCAACAATTCAAAAATTAAAACCAACATGGCAGCCAACCGAATGCCCCGCGGATAGTTAAAGCAATGGAAAATTCAAAACACGTATATTTTTATTTTATTAAAACCTATAAAAGCATAGAAAATAATTAGACGTCGAAAACGGTTGGTGCGTGAAATGTATTCGAGTCGCTTATATTCCGCTACACCTGAAACATTTCGGATAATAACTCCAGAGATTATACGTTTCGACTGTCTGTAATTAGTAGTTTCAGATTTTATGTTTTGTTGACTGCTTTAATTGGCAGTAAAAACTATCTTTTGTACAAGACCGGCCGGATTTAATTATACTTTTGTTTACTTCATGAATGAACGATGTTCGTTGTGCATAGAATCACAGATCAAAATAATACCCCCTTATTGCCGTGTTACATAGTAAATGTTATATAAATTATAATAATGTAATATAAGTGATTCCGTATTTAATAATACTATTTATTTTCCTAAACAAAAAAAAACTGCAAAAAAAAGTAAAAAAAATAAAAAGGCGACTCCACGACCCCTTTCAGCCGATCGGTTAAGCAGTATAGGCCGGACAGAAAAGCCTATAGGGGCGGTCCGTGGAGGGTGGAAACCTCGGAAAATTCACGTGGAAGGCCCACCCCTCAATGAAACACGTGCATCCAAATACCCTCAGTGTAAACCGCATACCTTTAGTAATCATAGCCGCTCGGTTAAAAAAAAACGTTTGACACATGAAAAAAGTTTTTGATATTCGTTTTTAATTTTCGAACACCGGCCAGTGCTTTCGCATCCAACCTTTTTTTATTTTTAAGCTGTGTTTAAAAAGCAGTAATTTTGCGTTTTAGAGTGCGCTGTTTTTTTGTGTGATAAAGTGTGAAATGGATGTGTGCACAACATGAAGCGATTTCATGGTTAGTTGAAGATTTAGTAAGTTCGAGATATTTATAGGTTATGTTATGGACAGATAATCGCATTTTTATCTGTTTAGCCTTTGAAGTTGAAGTATTTGAAAAAATGTGAATTGAAATTAATTATTTATTCTTAGAATAATGAAGTATGATGCTACTATGTATTTAGTTATTTATTGAAGTATAAATAAAGATTTAATTTTATCGCCAAACATACGGTTTAATAAATATTTTATTAAAACAGATTTGACGAACGTATTTGACTGACGTGTATATAGTTAAATAAATATATTAGATTTTTTAAATTTGGTTTTTATCAAAAATAAAACTGAACTTAATTTAATGTGGTATTTATTGTCTTTTGATTTAAGTATTTCAATGTATAAACAGCTATTTCAAATTAAATAACCATCGCTTCCCATTCAAAGAAGCTCCAATCAACGCAACAGTTTTTCCATCAGCAATAACAGAATACCTACTTAATTCAATACAAACGGAACGACAAATTTAGAAAAAAAAAACAAACAATGGTTCTCGAACATAACGAACGCATTATAAAAATCTATTTTAAATTCAAACGGCCCATTAACCGGTTCCCACGACCGCCATGTTGGCTCGTCCTCGCCCGCCATTGGTTGAGGCCACGGGCTTAGAATTAGAATGTAGACCCCACCATTTGGCGAGCGGTAAATTATGTACGGAGTTTTTTTTACCAAATAAAGCAGCTGTTCTTTTCAAAATTGCCGCCTTGCCCGTTAGAAAAAATAACAATGGCGGCCGTATTGACGATTGTGCATGTCAAATAATGATTAGAAGTTTTATTGTTTACTTGCGCTTTGTAATTTTACAAGGTTGGATTGGTTAATTTTAATTTATAGGGAAACTGTTCGAGTCCATTACTTTGTTTGTTTGTTTACCGTGTAATTTTAAATACAATAATGAGGAATTAAATTAAAAAATACCGCCGTTTATTACAAGCCTTTCTTTGTAACAACCTATTTGCTTATTTTACTTGTAGATACAGCACATAAGTGAAAAAAAACCATGTCAGACAAGCTCAATTTCGCATGAATAATGTTGATTATAGCTACTACAGCTGCCAACAATTTAACAGCATTTATTTAAATTTAATTACATGTTGACATAACACTAAACAGTTTGAACAAAACGTATTCTAATCACCTTGACGTTTCGCTAATCAGGTCTGCCTTGAATATTAATAACAGATTGTTTAGCCAACTACAACCAAATATAGTATGAGAACAACCTATTTTAAACTCTATTTTGTTGTTACAAGACTCAAAACGCATCTCGTTTCCAGGAGTAGCTCTTAAACTGGTAAACAGTTTAAGTTTTTCCTAGGAACGAAGGATTTATAACTTTATGTCTGTACGATAAGAGTCAAGTGTCGGTTTTGTAACAGTGTTAGTGCGTAGCATTGAGGCTCAAGTCTTAAATAGGTTTGGAGTTATCTGTTTGTGATAGTTTATAAAACATGAAAACCTTTTGAAAACAAGCTACCTGCCCCGGTTTGCCCTACTCTGATAAACTAAAACTTTTTCTATAAAAGTAGCTTTTTCTTTGAAATTTTATGTTTGAAATAATGCATTTATATATAGCAATAAGCTTTTGATAAACCTACATTAAAAAACCTTTCTCAAAATTAATCCTAGATAATTTTCAAATTTAGCGAATCTGAATCAAAACATAGCTTTATCAGAAGTAAATAGGTACTTAGGTATATATTATGTACCTAGTTACCTACTTTACGTTTATCCTTAATAATTTTGTTAAACTACGTAAGTAAACTCTATTATTTCTAGCAGGCCTTAATAGGAATGTTGATTTTGATTTAAAACGATTTTCCTGTTGTTAATTTTAATGACTAGCTTTTGACTTTATATAAAACAAAATTGAAAAAATATAGCTCTAGAAAATTCCATACACAATTTTTATCCTTTAAATGAAATGTTTTTATTTTTTGGGGAATTTCAATGTTTTCTCCAAATTTTCTGTCGTAGGAGAACAGACTAGTGCATTGACCAAAAAATTTAAACTAATTATTAGATTTTTATATTTAATCTTTTTTTAATTATTTTATGCTTTTTTATAGTTGCAACCAACATACAGAAACTACTTGTTCATTGTGTACGTAGTTCACTCGTTTATGCTTTAGGTCCTCAATAATGAACAGTGAATGCAACAAAACTCGTTCGAATACCAAGGAAATATGTAATAAGGAAATCCATGGTCCGTATTACAGTTTACATCTAAAATTGAACTATTTAAGTTTAACTAAGTTAGTTTTAATAGAAATACCTAATAATGTAAACAAAACTAAAAATATAAAACTTTATCTATCTTTTACAACATTGGTTTGAAAGTCACGAAAAAGTATTTCAACAAAAACAAGAAAATAATAAAAAGTTAAGTAAAATGTTAAATCTTCAACGAACTGGGAAATGGCCCCGGATGTTGGAAATCCAGAAATTGTGTAAAATAAAACAAACTTTCATACTTGAAACAAAAAAGTATGCCATTTCCTGATGTCTATTCCCGTGGTATCATCAACTTGAACCTTCCAATCCACTGGTTCCTAATTGCAGTTATGAGTTTGTTCAAAGGGTGTAACTTAAAATACGATTTTAAAGAATTAATAAGTCCAATGATTTTCAATAAATATGACAGTTGTAATAAATTAGCCGTATAGTTTCGATTTGCTTGATTGTCAGCGCACATTTACTTTAATATCTAATAAAAGTATCTAAGATTTTTTTCTAATCTGACTACTGAAGGGCTTTTAAAGTTCCGGTGTCCACCTAAGCGAAGGTTATTTTGGACCTGGCTGAGTTAAAAAAATAAAACTGTGTTTTTTCACTCTTTGGTAAGTTTAAGCTCTTAGTCAACGAACCATTTTCGCCGGAAGCAAATAAGTTTTTCCTACGGAGCGGAGGAAAAAAGGCCGCAATGGTACTGCTTGAGGATTATCTGTCAGTGGATCCATAATAATGAGCGGCAGTCTTCCAAAAATTATGGATATTGTTTATGACATGTCAACGAATTCAAAAAATTGGAAGCTTTCAACAAGAAGAATTGGTATTTTGGTCTAACTATGTTAAGGTTTTTTTTAGAAACCGATCACTTGGTCCCCTGTTTTTCTTATGAGAGGAACCTAAATAAAACCTTTATTTTTTCCCGTAGAGTCCGGCATCAGAATCGGACAGCAGCTCGGTGTCCGGGGCCAAGAGTCCGGCGGCGGCGCCCCAGCTCCTGCAACATCTGCTGCAGCTGCAACTGCAGGCACAGACACCTCAAGCCATCGCGCAAGTAAGAACCCTCACATACACAAAACTACGCCTTCGTCCCATAGGATCATATACGCAACGATCCTTGCATACCTTTTAATTCATCATGGGCAAACTAGCAGACGGTTCACCGAATGGAAAGTGATTCCGCCTATTGATGCGATGGTCATTGGTGTCACAGAATGTCAAGAGCACCGCCATTTTACCGTTGCACGTGTAGAGGTTAAGATGTTATATCTTTCGAGCTGGTAATTACACTGACTCTCCAATCCCTCGAACTGAAACACAGGTTGGTACCAACCCAGACGATCTCGCTCGGAGATCTACCACTTGTTCACTTCTCACTCTCGCTTCCTATGAAAAAGGAATAAAGGACAAAACTATTTTGCTAAAATTTAGTGTCATATTGAGATGATGTAGTTGTTTAAAAAGGATTTGTTTTTCATTTCACATGCTTCTGTAGTATAGTGCTGTAACAAAAGGTTAGCAGGCTTTTGTGACAGGTTCTAGGCACAAATCTCAACGTTGGTCCGTTCTCTAGTCTTAGATGTGTTAATCTATTGTATTTTAGATTATATAATTAAAAAGATATAAAAGTATATAATCTTAGGAATCTACGTAGTTATGCAGTTGCTCAGTAGTTGTGATACTCTTAGTGCAGGGCTGAGTCATTTTGTGTTGTCATGAAGAGATTTTATATTCAATCCCTAACCTTATATTGTTAGTTCCAGCAGATGCTCACGGCGCTGGCGACCCTTGGCACGGGATTGGTGCACCCCGCGCTCACCCAACCCTGGCTGATGTCACGGCTAGTCCAGGGAAGACCTCCCGTCGATAGGTAAGTCCAGTATCTTTTATACTAGCAGTTCGCTATGAATTGAATCTTGCCTCCTATTTCTTGGCAACCCCTTGAATGATTGGGTTCGAACTCAATCATTCTTTTCGTCTCATTTGCTATCCAAATTTCACGACGATCCAATCAATGATTCTCGAGTTATCATCGAAAAATCATTTATTCTTACTTACATACAAGGGTCGGATTGTTCTACTAGACTCTTCAGAACTTCGCTCGCTTCTTCATCAACGTCATGGTCGCAGGCAAAGCAGCGCTGGCCCTAGCCCTTGACCAGGGCCGTGACCGTATGCCGACGCCGTGGAGACCATATTTTTAATTTGACAAGAACGTAACAAAACAAGCGGTTTTAGTCAATTTTCGGCACTCATCAATCGGAATTTTGCACCATTCATGGCGATTGTCTTGTGTTAAACGCAAAGAACATTACCTTTATAGGCTACGTATGTAGAGGTAAAATTATGTAATGTCACTCGTACCGCTAAATAAACTGATTCTTCAATTTTTGAGCCAAAACACAGCGAATTGTGTCACCTAACCCAAAGTGTGTATATTACTTTAAACCCAACGATTCCATTTAGTTCAAAAACATATATTTACTAAACTCTCCTAACCATATCTGTTAGAGCAAATTCTTGGACAGTTCTAAAATTCACCACTATTTAAACTGGCTTAAATATAAGGTTAAATACAAAATTCGAAAAAAATGGACCGCTTCTTTTTGAGTGTTTTTAGCAAATTTAAAAAATTCAGGAAAAATGTACTAAAGTTGATCATAAAATAGTTCAACGTACAGTGTGTATATCGTGATTTTACGAGCTACTATTGCATCTAGCTACTGCACTTTAAAAAAATGATTAATCTTTCAAAACGCATTTACTGAATAAATAAAGGCTAGTACAAATATCTGAAGGTAAAGTAGACACACCAACTGGTAGGTTTTTGACCATTTTCCAAGAAAATATTTAGGCATGAGTTAGTAACCTTTCAGAGAAATACACTTTTATCTGAACAAATCCTTTAGGTACAAAGCCGTGGTATCAGATCAGAAACTGTAGGTGATTCACCTTGAAATATAGTTTGAGGCAATTGAAGGCTTTTAGTAACGATAAATAATTTCAATGATATCTGTTACATAGATCGCTATTGCCTGTAAATGGGTGCTTTGCTTTGTTTTCATATGCCAAGGTCGTTAGTTATATCACTGTAACATCTCGTTTTATAAGATTTAGGAATCTTTGCTTGGATGCTTGGATGGATTTTATACGTAATGACTCTATTAATTCAAGGCACTTAACATTTTCATGTCGCCTCAACGTTTTTCCTTCCTCATTGTCGTTAACGTTTTGAGAAAAATATAAAAATTTAAATGGAAATAAATATTAAATACTGTTCTTTAGTCAGGGAATCGCTTATAAGTTTATTGAAATTGTAGTCAAGTTGCTCAAAAAAACAAAAGTGGACCGTCTTTTCATACAAAATTGACTGATTAGCTAAGTTTTATTAATAAAAACCATAAAAGTGAACTAACAGACGAACACTAGTTTGCATTTATGTACTTACAATCAGGGGTAAAAAACCAAGGAATAGTTCCAGAACAGATTTTCGAGTGCGATCCGTGTCTGAGCGGCGGAGTCGTAAAGATTGTTGTTTTATGTAACAGTCGTCCCTTGCAAGGTCGATTCGAATAACAATCCCAGTCGAATGGACTTTGAATTAAGGTTATAACGCTTTGCTGTACATAAACTTATATACCCACTTATAAAATATATCTATACCGATTCTTAGAGTTCCCACACATACCAAATACCATGTGGTAAAATACAGTAGGTTATAATAGCTTCAAACAAAACACCCCACGTGTAGAATAAAAACAAAAATTGATAATTTTTTCTTTATGAGGTTCTTTATCAATCATGTGATTTTTTTTGCTGGAAAAGCAATGGATATCGTGTTTGTGCGCTTAGAATCACTAGACGTACTACGGGATTGCCAAAAATAGCTGCCGTAGTAAACCCGTAGTTAGCGTAGCGACTACGTACTTTGCAATTATTTTATCCTAGCTTTCGACTGCGAATTCATTGCGTAGAAGTCGTTTGTAATATTAGTGAGGTTTGAAACATGTTCCAAATAACTTGTAATAAGGTAATAGAAACAGTTATCTGAATGATTCGAGTCAAGTGTCATTCTTTCAAATCGTTTTAGTTTCATTTGCAATTTATCTCAAGGCATTTTTACTTGACAATAACTTAACCTTGCTTTAAATTCTTCTAAGGACAAACTTAAGAGTGAAATTAGAGCGATGTGAACGTGTTTATTTAAACCAAATGAAAACTTCTTTGATATAAATTTAAGTTTTAACATTATTCAAACTGTATCTTATGTTCTAAGACGTAGATATGAAAGTGGTCTGATTAAAAACTCCACTATAACACACAAGGTTGCATATTTAGTTATATTTAAATTGTAAATTCGTCCAACGGCATCGTTTGTCTTGAATTCTAGTTCTCTAGGTCATAAGTAATTAGGATTATTACGCGATTTTCACGCGTTGTGTAGTGTTAAATATTTAGCTTTGATGTCATACTTTGTTCTAGTTGTAAAATATTTAAGGACCTGTTTCGTCGACTGCTAATGACTTAAATTCGTATGAAATTTAAAAATAATCTTACTTATTTTTGTCGAGTAACTTTCAGAAAAAGTTTCTTGTTACTTCAGAATAGATTTTTCAATCGCTCAACGCTGTCTAGTATGTGAATATAAGATTGTATGAAAAATCATTAATTAAAAACAAAAGATAAAATATTCTTGTTGGGTTTTCAAAGCTTGCTTGCTGGCCCTGGCATTGCAAACGTCCATAGACTAAGGTGACTGCTTACCTTCTGGCAGGCAGTAAGCTTATTTGTCACCTTGATAGTATAAAATAATCTATGCAGACCACCAGCACCAGCACCAGCTAGTATGATCGTAATAATGATTATATTAATATATAATTTTAAGAAATAATTGTACTGCCTCTATAATACGATTAAACCCTTCAAACCAAAACGTTTTACCTGTTATAAAACAACGAAATTATCTTCCAACTGTAAAACGAAACAAAAGCTTTTGCCGATAAAACAATGTAGTAGGCAATATAACTCCAAGATTAAGCACTTGCTAATAGTAAATGGACTCTATGTGTTGAGGAACAGAGTCCATAATTAAAAGATAAGTCAAAATGGATATAAAAGTAGATTGGATCCGCCTGCGTTCGAACGGATGTGGATCCGACACAAGACGAGTTTCTTAACTTACTTATTTGTATTATCGACTCGTGTAGGATGATTTTTTTGTAATGTCTTCGTTTTGTATAAAGTTTGAAATCAATGGGAACGGTTTATATTCTATTATTTATTTAGTTTTCCATGCTATTTCGGTACTTGAAATTCAAGGAGTAGTGTTGAGTTGGTGTTTTATTGTTTTATTTAGTAAAAGAGGCAATGCAATTACACTTATGCTAAACGGTCCAACTTCCAGCGAATACACCACTAAAACAAAGATGCCCTACTTTCTGACTCAATAACTATTTTCAAATATCTAACAAATATCTCGTGCATTTCCATTTGTATGGGCCGCCATTTTAACTGCTCTCAATAATAAATGGATACAGTATGTTTAACCAAACGAACAGGTGACGCGACTATTCTCTAACTAAGACGGTATTTTATGTGAAGTTGTCTCGCGGACTGCCTTTGGTGGTCTGAACTCGTACACGATATAAAAGTTATCTGGAATGTATTTTTTGGGCAGGTTAAATAATTGAATGAATGATTTTTTTGAAGTTACGTAGTAAATCAATTTATTAGATTTATACGAAATACGTTACACTGCTAAGTATTGATTTTAAACACCAAATATAAATTGTTTGCTCGAAATGACTAATACTTACACTTTCAAGAGACATTTAATTGTCATTTTGCATAATAAATTGTAATGTCGACTGCCCCGTTTCCTTAAAATTCTTGAGAATAACCCCTACATCACGGCCTATGGAAACCAAACTCATCTCAATAGTCGTCTCGTATTCACGCCGCCGTGACATGGTGACGACAAAAGACGCCTGCTATTGTATGCTTCTTCAAGACAGACTTCACTAACTGAAAACTATTGTCAATCGGCCCGCATTGAACGGGGACTTTAGACGGGCTTGTATCTTGCTCGACTGTGTTATTCCTTCCGACTACCTCTAGAGTGTTCGCTTTTGAATCGACTGCGAATTTGACGAATTGAGTTTTTTTATTTTTGTATGATGTATTGATATTGCCTCTTTAGTATGATCGAACTCAGATTTCGAGGGAATAGGTTAGAAAACTCAGTTTATTTCATTTTAAGAATATTATTTGGAAAACCTTTAACTATTTTTATTTAATGAAATGATTGAGACTTGCTTTATATACCTTTATTAAATTTGGTTCAGATCGGTTTGGTGGAAATATTTAATTAAAGATTTGAAAAAAAGAAAATTCCAAAAAAAAGACGAAATTAAAATGATATCGACGGGACAGATGTGTCCTCGGCTTGACTTAAAGAGCGCTATTTAACTGAATTCAGTTGTTCTTTTTAGTTCAAAAGTAAAATTGCTGATACTAAAAGACAATTTAAAGTAAATTTTAAACGATTAAGAAATCAGATAATGTTATGAAAATCACCATCAAAATAATTAAAAGACCTAAATTGAGGTTTCATTATAATATAACTATTTAGCCATCAAATATTAAACTATATAATTACCTTCTCAAGCTAATTAGGTCACCGGCTAAAGCGTATTGTATTATTACATATATACAAGTGTTACGTATTTCCTGAAATTGATTTATTGTACATACAATTTAATACTCCTACTTGTAACATAATACAATATCTACTTAATTATTAATTCTATAAAATGGTTTCTAGTAACAAGTAATTTATTAATTGTAAAATAAATACATTTTACGACCGTATCGACGCTTCTCAGTCAATAGGTCAAGGTTCGATTCTCGGCGTGGGTGGAATTGTTCGATGAATTGAACTGGAAGTTCCCCTTTATATTTTATATTAACGTTTTTGTTATTTTCGACAAGACGTGGTTTTCATGTACCAAAATGTCGATTATTTTTGGTAAAAGAAAATAATTTAACAAGTAGTTTCTTCAGTTTTTTCAATTATCCCTTAAATTTACAAACTTACAAACTAGGTTATAGATAATATGTTTATAATAGAGATGTATGACTTAAAATAAATTTACTTAATTTGTCATAATTTTTAAATACACCGGTTCGGAATAATGATTTACTTCGGAATAACCCGGCAAGAAGTAGTTGAATATTATGACGATTAAATTTAGTCCGTATATATAAATAAAAATGGTCAAGTGTGAATCAGACTCGCACATGATGGATTCCGTACAGTCTTATAAGTTTTACCATTGTGTACTTTTAAATGATTTCTTAATAGGAACCAGCGAAAATAAAAAATGAAAAAATCACGTTTCTTGAATGGGAGGCCCCCTTTAATTTATAATTTCTCAATGTTTTTAGTATTTGTTGTAATTGCGACAACAGAAATAGACATTCTCTGAAAATTTAATGAGTCTAGCTGTTATAGTTCATGAAATACAGCCCGCTGACGGATAGACAGACAGACGGATAGCGGAGGTATATTAATAGGGTCCCATTTTTTACCTTTTGATACGGAACCCTAAAAATTTACTTTGAATATAAGGAGCAAAACTAAAGTGCTATGGTTTGCAGTAGGCTAGCCGAAGTGGACAAGGTGTCAGTGCCGGCGTCATCACCGACGTCAGCGGAACAGCCCCTGGACCTCAGTGCGAAGTCCACCTCCAGCACCAGTGGCACCCCCCCACCTGACACCAAGGATCACTCCAGGTTAGTCATATTTTCATCATCATCATCAGCCAGGAGAAGTCCATTGCTGGACAAAGGCCAGCCCCAAATGCTTCCAGCTGATACGATCCTCGGCCGCTTGTATCCTGCGGCTCTCTTTAAGCTGTTAGTGAATTTTATAAATAAGTTTATGTTGCCAAAATAAATGTAAAAAAATAAAATCCTCCGAAGAACCGCCTACCGTTGGGGAAGAAAGGTTTTGGAAAATCGGAGATTTAAACAAAAAAATTTAAACATTTGAAAACAAATAAAAAGTTTTTGGTCTCAGCTGTATTAAAACATTGAAAAGCACAAGCCGTTACAAAAAAAAAAAACAATGAAGCCAACATAAAGAATTAATACATAAAGGCGGCCACATGCAAAATATTAATTCTTATGTTTTTATCGTCGATCTCACGTGCCTAGTATATACATAAGGTAAAGATAAAATTAAAAATAACAAATTTGCGTGCTAAAAGACTTTTTACATCCACGCTGTGGTTGAAATTGTGAAAGTCGTGTTGTATTTTTTGTTGAAAATGAGATGATTTCGCTGTAGATAAGGGGAGTGAAATGAAAACTAGCACGAAATTAAGGCTAATGGGCGATATTTCATTGAGGCTTAGTAGGATTAGAACGTTCAGAAACTTAAACGTTGAATTGAATAGTTATTTACGTAACAACCTCTTATAAGGTAGGCACAAAATCTACGATGCTACGTTTCACCCTGCCAATGGGATACCGCCACATTACCACTATTGTTAACAGCAAATTTGATTTAGAATCAACATTACGAAGCAACTTTTTCGACAACTTCGACAGTTAATTTTTTTTTCAATCTTCAAAAAAGTTAGCATAGAAATGTTTGAAATCCGGTTAAAATTTTCCAAGATAACCTAGCTCTTTTAGAATATTTAGAAACCGTATAATAAAACGCGATGGATCTTTTTTTACGGAGAAACGTCTAGAAAAGTAGGGCTTAGTTGTTTGCGTTTGAAATTGTCAGTCGAATTGAAATTTGAAAAGTGTTTAAATAAAATCACATGTTCCAAATGAGAGTTATAATAAAATAAAGAAAGGCAGCATGTATGATTGCACGGTCAATTCCTAAGTTATAGCCTTATATTGCATATAGACTACTTCCTATGGTCCGCCATGAGACTCGTATTACACAAACAATACCTGCCAATGCACCCATTAAACACGAAACTTGACTAGGGTCAATGGACTTTTGACAGATTACTAATGGCTACCTACGACATGGATTAGTTTTCATTATGGATGCTAATAAGCGACGACGAGCTGAGGCGCAGTGGTGTAAACAACCGACTACTAAGCTAGAAGTTGTAGGTTCGAATCCCGGCGGGGTCGGAACAGTGAAATTTGAAAAATGTCGCTTATCGATCTTGGTTATAGGTAACATTCTTATCTATGCAGTTCATACCACATCGTTGCTTAGTTCCAGTAACACAAGTTCTTACGATACTTACTCCAGGTCTGAGTCAATGTGTGTGTTGTGATGTGGTTATTATTATTAATATGCGATTTGTTAGCAGATATTTGGAAAGGTCGGTTTTTTTACAAAACCCCTAAAACTATATAGGTGTAATATAAATTATAAAATGCTGTGAATTTATAATGATACAATAAACATAAATATACCTGTAAATAAAAGACAAAAATGTCGATATCAAAGTAATGTCTGAAATACTGAGAAGCCTACAATACTTTTAATAATAATATTTATTTCATTAAAAGGCACATTACAAAAAATGACAGTGGCCGCATAAAAGAGCCTGTGCTAGGAGGCACCGCTCTTCCAGTTCAGACAATATATAAATAATAGTACCTAGGGTGTAAGTATGAAATAAATATCAAATACAAAGAAATCCAGTCAAGAGAGAATCAGAAATTACAAAGAGAAACAAAAACAAAATAAAGAAATAAGATTGATAAAGGCAAAAACAAAAGTAAAACTTAATGTGTTTTAATAGGAAATTGTTGTATTGGGTGAATGTGAGTAATGTATGGGTAGAGTGCGTATATGTGTAAACTTGAATGCTAGTGTGTGCAGTGCATGTATGTGTGTGTGTGTGTGTGCATGAGTGTGTGAGAGTGTAAGTGTACATGTATGTGTGTGTGTGCGAGAGTGTGTGTGCGTGTAAGCAAAGTTGTCATCGTATCTATATAGGTAAAATTAAAAATTACTGAAGTAGATAACTCTGCGTCGGATCACATTTTTAAGCCAAAGTAAGCCATCAGCCAAAACCAGTCCCTTTCATATCAAATCTATGCCCTTAGAAGCTATTAACACCTATGACCTATGGGAACCATAAGCACTTGATTGATGGAAAAACATACCTAGTGTTACATGTATTCTAAAATCGTCCCCTTTGATTAATAAATTTAAAAACCGGTCAAGTGTTAGTCGGTCTCACACGTGATGGGTTCCGTGCCAACTTGTAAGATTTAACATGATACACTTTTTGGATAATTTCATAAAAGAAACAAGAGCAAACCAAAAAGGTTTCTTGTATGGGAGCCACCTTTAATTTCCTTTTCAAGAGTAGCTAAGCGGGCGGATGGACGGACGGACAGCGAAGTCTTACTAATAGAGTCCCGTTTTTTACCCTTTGGGTACGGAACCCTAAAACACATCGCGACATACGCAATGAGTCAGCCCTGCAACGATGTGGTATAAACTACATAGATAAGAATACTACATCTAAAACCGGTAAGCGAAACAATGCATCTTATAAATAATATAAAGTTCCGCCGCCGCCGGGATTCGAACCTTCAACCTCTAGCGTAGCATTCGGCTGTTAACGCCTATAAATATGTGAATGACCTTTTACAATGCACGTGATCTTAATTAACAAATGCCTCAAAAAATGAAAATCAAATGAATGGAAATCATCCCTTTAAATTACTTTGTGATCGTCTTTCGCTTTACGCATTGGCCATTGAGTTGCAAATAATTTGGTCCCTCGAAGTTCGAGTCTTTAATATTAACTGAACGGGAAACCTGGCTTTAAACATGTCCTTAATCTTGTCCAAGGATCCAACCAGATCCGCGATCTATTGAGTAAAAGTGTTACTCTAAATAATACCAAGGTATGTCAATGTTGGTTTAAGATACTTCAAGCAATTTTTTTACTGATAGCAACACTCCCGTTTGAGTTCAAAGCAACGGTTATCTCCAGGGGGGAGTAACCGCATTGGTGTAGTAAAATAAATATAAGTAAATAAAGTAGGTATGAACGTATTGCAAAATAAAATAAAGTTTATTCAACTCGCAGACAGACACACAAACCAACAAGCGATCCTTGTTTGCGTTTATTCATTTGTGGAAGGAATGACTCTTATATTTTTATTTGTATGTTTCGTAGAGTTCTCCTGAAATAAAATTAAAAATATATTTTTAAACATTATTATCGAAACTTTTAACTGGCAATTTGGATAAATATAAAGCTTTTATATTAACAACATAGAAAAAACATTAACATGAGGTACATATATACCTATAGGTATATATTTACAACCCATGAATATATATTATTTTTAACAAGGCTATACATTCTTAAAGCCAAATTAAATGTCATACAACAGGTTGAATACTATTTAACAAACTCCATAATGGAAGCTTCTCATTGTAAGGGACGATTGTAAAAACAATACATTGATTGTAAAGGACAGCCAACTAATTTGCCAGACGACATGACACGAATAAAAGATCGCCATTTCATCACAACGTTATTATACGAAATATAGAATCGATAAGGAATAATTCATTCCCAGCGAACTGGGTCGACAAGCCAAAACAAATAAAAATACAACCGATAGCCCAAGTGCATCGACCTTGCATCAGATAAAAACCAAATACTGCCCTAAACACATTCGCATAAAGCTCAAAATTCAAAGCCAACTAATAAGAAAAACAAGAAAGAAAGACCAAGATGAAACTGAAGACGGGGATCAATTTATTCCATTCTAAACTTTATAAAGTCATCGTTTAGATTCAATATTTAAAAACGGAAAGCTGAGAATAAAATCCGGGAAAGACATAAAGGCGCATTCATACGCGAAGTTATAGGCGAGTCTAAAAGTAAATATTTCGTAGTTTCCTTATCTGGTATTCATACGGGCTCTGAAATATTGGGCTTAGGCGGTCCTCGGCGATTGTGGGCCGTTGACCAGGTGTTGACCCAGTTTGCGACGTGAATCACTGCGCAGTTCGCCGCCTGATGTGTTTTTATTGCAATGCTGCGATAAAAATGCATTTGATTGCGACACGTTTGCTCCGACAGTGTCAGTTATCTAATCCAGTCACGTGTTGTGACAATGGATTTAGTAAACGAGCCGAGAGGACCGGCTTTTGTTTCAATTAAGCGTACTTACATTATAAGTACATGCGTATCCGAGCTAATAAATGAATGGAAATGTAACTCTGTGTGTCTTTGTCTGTTACCATTTCACACATTCACCGCTCAATAGATTGAGGTCACTTTCGCAAGGAGATAAATTACTTCCCGAGGATAGTCTTTTCTATAGTATAGGTATAGGATAAGAAGGACATCCTTCCTCGGGAATTAAATCCATTTTGGATCAATAAAAATATGGACTTCGCAGAAGTCGCGGGAGGAATGTAGTTCTGATAATAGAAATGTTCAATTCTGATTGTTGTTGTTTGTTTCAGATTGAAACGAACGATTTTAGAAGGTGCGGGAAACAGTGCGACGCGGCGCGCATACACTGAGGACGAGCTGGAGTCGGCGCTGCGGGACATCAAGTCCGGACGGCTCGGCACGCGGCGTGCTGCTGTCGTGTACGGCATCCCGCGCTCCACGCTCCGGAATAAGGTCAACAAGTTCGGCCTCGTTTCTGAGCAGCCGGACTCCGAGCCCGAGAGTGACTCGGAGCGCACAGACTCGCCCACGTCCGTCATACTTAAAATCCCCACGTTCCGACCTCCTGAAGATAAGAGCCCGTCGCCGGCTGCGCCGATCCCCAACCCCGTTACGCCTGTCACGCCGATCATCCCCACGCAACCCTGCCTCAGTGCCAACCAACTCCTCCTGCCGCCATCGGTGTTCGCTGACTCCCCGCAACATATCTTCACGTCGCTCAGCGATGTCATAGCCAAGAGTATCAGCCAGAAGTTCCAGCAGCCACTTGACAGGCCACAACCGAATACCGATCTGTCTCCCTTCATGCGAGTGCAGGACAGGCACGTGTCCGTTATCAAAACTCCTACTGAGAATCACAGAAATTTCCCAGCTCCTAGCAACTCCCGTGCGCCGACAAATAATAACGGTCAGCAAGCGTCTGGCGGCAAGGGGACCAGACCGAAACGAGGCAAGTACCGGAACTACGACAGAGACAGCCTCGTGGAGGCGGTGAAGGCGGTGCAGAGGGGGGAGATGTCCGTGCACCGAGCTGGCTCCTACTACGGCGTGCCGCACTCCACGCTCGAATACAAAGTCAAAGAGCGCCACCTGATGAGACCGAGAAAGCGCGAGCCGAAGCCGCAGCAAGACATAAAGCCGCAGCCACCGAAGCCTCCTCCACTGAAGCCGCCGACAAAGCCGTTCTCCAACGGGATGAACGGTCCCGAGGCGGGTGCATATGCGGCAGGATACCCGTTCTGGGCAGGCGGCGGGTTCAGCGCGCCGTCGCCGGACCCGGCCGGGCTGTACGCGTCGCACATGATGCGGCGGCTGCGCGAGGAGGCGCCGCCGCCAGCCAATGGATCATTCTTGGAGGGCATCATCCGCTCGAGCCTGGAGCGGCCGGGCGCGGCGCTGCTGGCGCGGCTGGCGGAGCCGTCGGAGCCGGCGGCGCGGCGCGCTCGGCTGGAGGACGGCACGGCGCTGGCGGCCGACCTGCGCGACGCCGTGCAGCGCCTGCGCGCGGACAAGCTGCGGCCCCGCAACGGCGCCGCGTCGCCGCCCGCGCCCGCTCCGTCGCCGCCGCCGGCGCCGCCTGACTCGGCCTAGTGGGCCGCTGCAGCCCGCGCTCGCAGTCAGCTCCCCGCGGCGTCGAGACCCGATCTCCTCACTCTTTGTGATAATATAATATAAAGTACAGTCCGCTCGGGGCGCGGCTCGTCGCTCGGCTCGGTATCGTTGTGCCTAGGCGTCACCTCGAGGTGAACCCACCTGAAGTTTCTATGTTGATACATACATGTTAGTGTGCAATAGAACCGTAAATCTTAAGGGTTTTCATACATGCATTATTTGTGTATACTGTTGTAGTGACAATAACGTTAGTTACAGGCTTTTATTAGTACGTTCCATTTCGGATGGGTTGATTCGTTGCATTTATAAACGTTTATTTACAGATGCGAGCGCGAGTTCAGTCGATGCTTGTATTCTCTAACAGCCCAGCAAATGTTCACATTATATTACACAGGTCATCACCAAATAACACAATAGTTACCTACAGTCACACCCAGTTCAATATACCACAGCTTTACTTACTCAATATCACACAGTTACATAGCGTTAGACCGTACCTACACACCCACACACAATACAATTACTACGTTTTGTTACGAGTCCTTTGTCACTTACAATGTTGTTCTTTACGGACTCAACTCGGCTTCGCTCAAAACTAACTCCACTTGATTTGTTTTATCCTATAATATTTAAATTGTATCACAACTCATTACGAATCCACGCTGGCGTTGGAAACACAAACAATGAACCGTATGTTGCAAATGGACATAGGGTTGTCCAAAATTTCGACACATCTAAAAAAACCTCAATTTTGACATTGTTTTAAGTAAAAGACAACCAAAAGATAAAGTTATAAAAATACTATTTAAATAAATTTTAAGTAATTAAAAAAACAATGTAACAAATTAATTATAAAGCTAGCTATGAGTGTAAATGTTATCGTTTTTTAAGTGAACTATTGCAGATTTTGTGCGGTGTTTTTATAATTAGATAGGTAATATATTGAATGAAATTATTGATATCGAGGGGTGCCTTGCGCGGGGGGCAGTGAGCGTGCTTGCTTGTCGCTCGTCGAGCATGCTTGCTTGTTGCCTGTCGAGCAAACTAGCGGACAGACAAGCGTCTAAGCGGTCAGATCGGTCAGGTTAGCTTCGTACGACCCATTGTTCGGACTTATGTGCAATTATTATTTTGTATAAAATAGTATTTTAAACTGTGTCTAAGCTAACACGTGGATTTCCATATTACTGAATGTGATATTTAGGTATTACGGGTGCGTGTACAAGATCTTTGGTCGAGACAAGACCTCTCATATATACACATATGTACGCACGCGCATACATACTAGTTAACTTATATATTTTATGTACTATTATTGTATCTTAAGAAGAATATTCTTATTTTTCATGGTCCAAGTTTTAAATGTTTTATCGACTATACAAAAATATGGATAATCATTATATATATTCTTGTCAACTTTAAAAACTAAAATTAGCCCAAAAATCCTCAAAAAAAAAAATGAAATCTTCAAAATTGTGAAATTTTTTTGGTGTTCAATCAAAAATATATAAAAATTAAAAAGTACGAGATGAAATAATGTATACGCTCTCCCAAAATTAAATTTAGGCAAAACTATTTGAATATTATAATTATCATACGATACTAAACTTTTAGTACCTAAGATACGTGTAAATGTGAGCCTCATAAAAAAATTTAAAAGTCTTTGTACCTACCTATTATGTATGTAATTAAATATACATATTATATACAAGTTAAAATTAATGTCGTAATTTTTTCTTGGAAGTTAAAAAAGGAAAAAATCCGAAATATTCTACATTTCGGAATTATCTTAAATCAAAAGTAATAGTCGTCATTTATTGTTTTAAAAAAATCAGTCTATATATTAAAAATATCCAAATCGAATACATATCCATGACGCCGAAATGTTGACAGGTCTCTATAATTAAAAAAAAAAACAATTTATATTCAAAATTTTACTAGTCGATAGCATGTGTTCTTCGTTCCATTCGTTGATGGATAATTTTTGACGTATTTTAGGCATTTAAAAATTAACAAAAAATCATTTGAGCTGTAAACTTGTAAATTTGAAAACCGATGCCTTTCTATCTTTTGGTGACATCACTTTTTTTTAACGTTTAAATTTCGAATCCGCGTGAAAAACCGTGCGGTTCTTAATTCGTAGGAATTTTCTCATTTTTTATCCGCACGGCTCTTACCAACACTTAATTTTTTTAAATCAACATCTCTTCAAGTTAAACTAGTACATTGTATTAATTGAGTTCATTAAAAAAAGGAATCCGAACAACTTAATTGGATACGTATACTATACAGAAACAGCTGATCGTGTTTGTTTGCCTGACGTTTGTTAATAGCTTAAAAAGTTATTTTATGTAAGTTCGTGTAAAATAGGATGGGACAATTTGCAAAGAGAATTTAGATATTAAAAAACATTCCGTTAGAATGTTATTTTTTATTATTATTATTCTAATAATATAAATATTTTTTGCATCGGGAACAAATCATTATGTTGTTTAATCTTATTTTGTAACGTTAGTTATTTTTAAGTGGCTTTATTTTTAAAATAACCATACATATATATCTATATATAATTGTATAACTATATTGAGATGTTAAACATGTCATTAATTGTTTTTGTGGAAGTGTTTGGGGTTCGATGCCCGGTTAAAGAGAATGTTGACTGATGTAGTAGAAAAAAGCCATGCGCGAATTACTGGGTCGCCTTGTATAGATTGTATACGCCGCGCCTTTGCACTTTATACTTGAAGTTATACGCAGTGGTCTCCGACTAATATCACACCACCAGCATCCCGATTCTAATCCGGTCAACCTCGACCTATGCTCAAACGTGACCTGTACTCTACACTGTCATAGTGGCATAGTGGCATGATAACGTCACAGCTCAGCTGATATAGGCGAGATTGATCCTTTAGAATTACCTCCGAAATCACAGCTTACCCAATTTATACTATTGTGCGTTTAGTATTCCACATTACAAGGCTCATCATTTAGAATTTTTCTACCGCTATAACATTAAATTATTAGTTCTTTAAAAATTTGTAATTAATTCAATCATTCCATTTAGGTATGACACTGGGGTTTAATGATTATGTCTTTACTTGAACGAAATTAAAATTGGTACTGTTTTAAAACAGAGGAATGAAAATTTAATGTTATTGGTGATCATGTGGGATGTTAAATGTTATAATATGATAGTGTAATTTGGGTTTAGCACAAAAAGATAGTTCAGGAAGCAATATATTTCACCTTGGACTTTTGACTTAATTTAAGTAGGTAAATGCCCCTTTGTAGTAAAAAAAAAAAGGATTTTGTCCTGCAAATGGATTACATAAGCTGCTTAGCTTTGTTGTAGCAATATTTTAAATTTTGTGTTGACAATCATGAACTGAACATTATAACAGTGCAATCGTTTTTAATTATGAATTAACCATTATTAATGTATATAAAACATCTATGAGCGTATACAGTATAATTTTGTCGTTATTGTCAAAATGTTTCAGGTGTACTTAATTAATTATTGCTTCCTAAGCTATTTTGGATATAAAGAAATGACCTTAAACCTGACTATAACAATTCCTTGCCGTTTAAACTGATTTTTAAACCATAACAACATACCTCATATTATTATCGTAATGCGAATTGATAAATTACAATATTTTGTAGAATCGTAAAAGCGGAGAGATCACTGGTTGATTAGTAAATCATTTTTATTGTATATTGTTCAATCATTTTCCACATAGTTTAAGAAATTTTAGTTGTAATGTAGAGTAACTTTCAATTAATAGGTAGCCGGTAGTAATTCTTTAATATTTTTGTTAATTTTTTTCTTAAATGTAATAAATACGCCGTAAGGGTTAGGTTAGTATTTGAACGGTCCTCGTCGGCCTTGGAACAAAAGACAATGAAGGGAAGATGCATTTTTAGTACGTTATAGGAAAACTGGAATGTGTCTAAGTGTGGCTGTATTATATCTTAACTTACATTTCTGAACGTGCTGTGATGGCGCGACGACTCTCATTTTTAAATTCGACTTTCGAACGATATTTGAATTTAAAAATCCGTTGACAATTCACACGGCATTTCTGTCTCGTGCCGCTTAGGAATCTAAGCCAGGTTTAACTTCAAAGCAATCTGAAAGACATGCTCTGTGTGACTGTATCTATGTTATATGAACGGATTACAACTTAAATAAACTAAATACATACAAATACTTTGAATTCAGATTTAAAGCAGAACTGTACCAAGCCGTGCGGATTTTAGTACGTACATTTGCATTTTTATCCAATCGGCAGCACTTAATTTCGAAGGTACAATAGGAATATCCTAGGAGTGGTACACAATATGTATTTTATTCAGTTGCAATCCGAGTCAAGTATATGCGATTCGCTAAATGTAAGTATCACCTTTATTGTCACTCATTGTTTTCATTTACAACTGTATATGTATTTCTAGAATATTAATTTTTAAAATTATAATTATTGTACTATTATTACAATGGTTATCGTATAATTGTAAAGACATTGAGATGTCATGAAACGGATCGAGATAAGTGATTAGGTTTCTCTTATTAATTTTATTGGACTCAGTGTTCTGATGTTTAGAAATTCGCTTGAATCATGTACAACAAGAAGCATTTAATTTTAGACGTATTAAAAATATTAAAAAAAACAATACTGTATTGAAAAGTGAAACTCTTTATGTCTCGTATTTATTTACTTGTAAACGCTTAATTAGAGCACATCACAGGCTGGAGACATTGTTTAATAATGTTATCCGAGCACCAAAAATAGTTCAACATTATAATTTGTGTTTTGATTAATTAATGATTTAGGTAACGGACCAATGTATGAGATAGAACTACTGTTGACTCTAACGAATGGGCTCCCTTGCAACAAACAATCAAATAAATAAACAAACAGACAAATATATAGATGGGAGTGCCTCTGAGATCAAATTATTATTATATTGTTATTTAATTATTGAGTACAAGATTTAATGGAAATATTTTTTTTTCAATATACCTTACCTACTCGCCTCTATAATTTTGTTATTTTGTTCCTTTAGTTTTATACAATTATTATTGTTTGGATATCTACGACAGATTCATAGATTTTTTTCGCGTTAATATTAACGATCCATTTTTTTATTTTATTGTGAATATATATTTTAAACTTCCTCAGTAAAAAGTGATGTTTATAATTATGAATTCGTGAATTAAATGTGATTGGCAAATTATCGATATCGTATTATATCTAGTCAAATTTTAGAACGGGAATGTTCGGGTGCGCTCGGGGAGAAATTCAACGGAAATTTTTTGATAAAATTAAATTTTTTCATCGTCCAAAAACGTCGCGTGGCGACTTCATAATATGATGATTTGATTCAGAGGAATTGTATTCTAAGACGTTTCTTACGTAACATTTCCTTGTTGTAGCATCATTTGAGGTGATTTTAACCCAACCCGTCTTCGGCTGAGCCACGGAGGGTCATGTTTTCAAATATGTAATGTCCTTAACTCTAAGACCTTTATATCTTATGTTAAATATCTTAAATGGCTAGTAAAGCAGGTGTGAAAATGTGCGAGGATATTTACCTGTATACAATAAATTTCTTTCATTTGTTGAATCCTTTCTTGTTTTATTTCATTTTGTACCTTGGAGGCAGCAATCGTTTGAATTATGTAGTATATAGATTGGTATGAGCTACCTATTAGTAAAGTAAGAAAAGACGAGATGAACATGCAACTGGTATCTAAAGTTTCTTAAGGTCTTAACTAATTTAATATAGTCATAATGAATATGACTGTAATGAGTATGAATAAGTCATGGTTGACTGTTAATCCTTTCCAAAGCGGCAAATCTTTCTTTATACTATAGTCATTGAACTATTAAAATGTATATGCGGAAAGATCACAAACAGCAATTTAACAAAAAAAACTTAGGTGATGTATGAAAAAATATGATCATTGAAATCGAGAAATGTAATCAAGTAATGTATAAAATAAATTTTGTAAAATATAATTTCTCTTCGAAAATAGTGCGAAAACGTAACAAGAAACTTAATAGGAAAAAATTATATGTACCGAAATGGCAAACAAGTACATAAGTCCACCCGATGGTACATACGATCATAACATTTACTCGAGACATATTTGTATAGTATACATCCTATTCATTTGATACTGTCGGTATTAAACACGTTAGTGAAGTAACTGTCTGATGTAACTTAGCTGTCTACTGAAGAAAATTATTTGAATAGCTGTTTGTTTTTTATGGACACGAGTTTTTGTCATTTATACTAATTACCGTTCATCTCCAGAGGGTCTTGCTTCAAATGCAGGTACACATACTTATTCTTCTACTTTATAGTCTGAAATCGGTTTCTTACTTCCTCCATATGGTTCATATTCGTGATTTTGTGAGCGATTTTCTTTGCTGGTCCCAAGACAGCCGTTAAGGTATCCGGTGCTTCGTGGCACAGCTGCATTATTCGTTGATTCTTGGATCAAAGGACGTCACCGTTGATCCAGATGAACAGGAGTTCCTGGGACAAATACTAATATTTCTTAATGGTGACAAAAAATATTTAACAAAGAAAACTACTAGTAAAAGAAAAACATTTTCTTAAAATGTACAAAAGATTATCGATTAATGTATTTAATTCGTTGAACCTATGTTAATACACATTTTGCGTTGATTGTCTACAAACTAACTGAACTACCACATCACACTGTGTCTCCCCTACTCATCAGGATCAACAGTGGCGTCGCTTTAGATGCAGCGGTATAAAGAAACGCAGGCTACATGCCAGGAGAAACTATCGACTGGTTTTGAACCCGCAACGAATTAATTGAGAAGAATCAGGAAGTAACACATAAAAACCTAAGCTAAATAATGTATTTTTTAATGTAGGGTTTGCAAAATAGTATCTTTCGTACCTATCTGTAAAAAACATCCATCTGTAAAGTAGGTAACACACATTTCACTGAGTTATTTAAGAACCACAAGGTAACCTTAAAACCCAATTGCTTTACAAATTGACATATATTATTCAATACAACCGATCTTTTGTCAGACAAATGCCACGACAACACAATTACCGATAACAAAAAATAAACACAATTATAGTTTTCGTAATATAGGTGCTTTCAGTAATTTGGACCGCAAGTTTGCAAACAATACGATAATTTTGTTAGTTATTCTTAAATTTTGACCCCCTAAGGCATCGGGCCACTTGGTCCCAAGGCTGTGGTTTGAAATACAAAAAAATAAAACCCCGCCAAAATAAGAAAAGGAACCGGTTATGTAGTCGGCACCAAATTGCTTGTTATTTTTGTCGAGTGCAATGAAACCGAAAGTCAATTTTAATTTTAAGGTTTTTGGTATTCACCAACCAGCCTACATTGTTTTAAAATGAATTGTCGTAAATAATATTGTTTTAATTTATGTATGTATATTTTTTATAGTTTAAACTTATGTATTACGTACCTACTCAGATAAGTATGCATGTCTTTTGTTTCTTTTATTTTCGTCTGCTTGTTTGCAAAGATTGAATAAAAGAAAAACTAATTTTTTATTTATAACTGTAGACTATGTAGGTATCCATAACCAAGCACTGACAGTTTACTCTAAGTTACATAACAACTTTCCCTCATAATATTAGTACAGACTTAAATCAAAGTAATACCAAACCTATCACATATCCAAAAGGTTTCTTTATTTCCTACAAAAAATAACTTTTTACAATATTTGCATACGTTAAAAAAGTAAATTTATGAAACAAACAAAAACCCTCCGCAATCTCCGAAGGTATTATTATATAAGCAGGTTTCGTAATGCATTCTATAAATTATACGTCATAAACCTAACCCAACCCATGGCGGTTTGGGATATCAAAACTGAACAAAAGAATTCAGATTGGAATAAAGGGAAAAAAAGCAATCAACCAACCATGACCATGCGCAAGATGCGAAAACGAACGCGGCCGAATTTAGCCGAATCATCGCTCGTGCAGCCATGACCTTAGCCTTTAAAAAAGGAACAACCTCAACATGTGTGCTGATTTGTGTGTGTGTGTGTGCAATTCGGGTACTCGATGGGTTGGTCGCTTTTTATTTTTCTTTAAGCTACCAAAGATGAAAAGTGAAAAGAGATTTAAGTTTGTGACTAAAAATGTTATTAAAATATTGTATTTGCCGCGTCGACTATCCACTTGAAACTAGAATGTAATGAAGTTAAACTGTTTTACTATAACTCAATATAATTCACTTATATTTATAGGATTTTTAATTATATTATTATCTGCATGTTTGTGTTACTTTTTAGGGTTCCGTACCCAAAGAGTAAATTACTAATCTCCGTTTGTCATCAGACTGTATCTCATGAACCATAAAAGTAAGAGTCTTAAAAAATTCTGATAATGTCTATTTCAGACGCCGCACAAATAGTAAAACATAGCCTTTAAAACAACATACTGAAATTAAAACTTAAAGATAATACATCAAAAGCATTCCTGCTCGTTCTTGTTTATTTTACGAAGATTTCTTAAAATAGCATATTGTTTATTCTTTTGATAGTACGGAACTCTCTATGTCCAAGTCCCACTTTAACTTTACCGGTTTTTTCATTTAAAGATTTGGGTTGATGCTAGTATTAAGTTGTAATATCTGATCAAATTCCATTTATAATTTATTCAAGTATTCAATTGGCCTTTATTTAATATTGTTTAATGATCCAGAGATAAGTCGGACCCCAAAACACTTACTCGCGAACCTCTTGGGGGCCGTGAACCACAGGTTAAGGAACACTGAGGTAAATGAATTCGAAGAGAATTTCCAAAATTTTATATTTATTACATTATCTTAAATAACATTGGAACAACTTAAGAAAAATCCATTGTAGGTTTTGTACCTTTGGACCACTAAAAACTAAACAGTACTTCGTTTGTCGCATCTGATAAAATCACTCTATGACGTGCAATTCGGATATTTTTTGTCGGCCGTTCGCGTGCACTCTCACAACCAAAGGCTCTACATCCTATGCATACCTCTTTCAGTGTGTGCGTGTATTTTTCGCTTGCAGTCTTTGGGCAATGCACTCCGGCGCACAATGCCAATGCCACTGACCTTGGTCATCGTTGCAGCTGCGTTCCCGAACGAAATCCAACGACAATTCGGAACCTTCGCTTTTTCAATCTTTTTCTTTTGTTTTTCGTACTTGCGATTTCGCTTGAAGCTTTCTCTTTAGGTATAGGAATTAAACGGCAGATGTTTATTGGTTAAATTGATATTGAATAGAAATAGTTAGGTTCGTAAATATAATTGTTGGGTGGATTTTACCATGTTTTTTAAATTAATCTAAGGTGGCAAACTGGCAAACGTTAGTATGACCTGTTCTATCGATAGATAAATCTTTTGCAACCACCAAAGATATCAGCTTTGTCTTTGCCGTAGGCAACGTACCTACCTATGGACTGTACTACCCATTTTGCCTGAAAAGAAACCTTTCTTTGAGGATCCTGGATTTTCGCTACTTTTAAATACATTTAGTAGGTACAATATCTTCAATAGACATATATAATAGACAATAGACAAAAACAAGAACAGATTTTAGTCGACTTACTTAAATGCCAAATAGTACTTTAATTGGCAATGAGTAACCAATTTACTTTGTAATTAATTTGTATTTGTTGCAAGATATTTTGTTCAGGATTTTTTAATAAGATATTAAATTGTTTTGTTCTAATTCATAATCTCTTGAGAAACAAACTTATTTTTAGGTGATATCAAGTTAAGCTTATTGCATTATTGTTTTCAACAAGCTTTTTAATAAAAAATCTTGTTTTAAGCTACCGACTTTTTCCCCGAAATAAATGAAATAATGTCAAATTGTTCAGCTGGCTGCAATTTGTGAATAATGCAGACACGTCGCATGTGCAATCGCACTTCACTAGGAACTCGGTATTTAGGGATAATTACGTTTAAGTAACTATTTTTATTATTGAAAGGCAATTATTCTTTTTTTGAAGGTTTTAAAAAGTGAACAGTAAATATTTTTTATTTACACGTTTCTTACAAATCGAATCTTTGTCTAGATAACTAAGTACTTGTTTTGTTTTTAATAAGAATCTAAATAGACATATTTTACGCAAATGCTAAGTAAATGGTAAATACTTACCATTGAGAGCCCTAAACCTTAAATTTTAATTAAAAAGAATTGTTTTTTTTTAATATCCCAAAGTTTTATGATGTTAGGTAAACGTACGAATCTACTTTAAAATATGATCTTGTACGTGTCAAAAAAAGAACCATATTTTACCGACATCGTATTTTACGTCAATAAAAATTAAAAATCTTATCTTTTTAGGTTGGTATTCTGCATTTTTCTTTTACAACGTCCACTCCTAAAACATCCAGGAAAACTTTCGCGTAAAAGGTACCTGAGCAAAGTAATTTTTCGTTTTTGATCCTATTTAAAACATCAAATTTTTTAATACAGATTACAATCAAAGTTGTGTTTTGGTCGCATGCACTCCGCGCATTAGTTCGAATGCGAGCATTTTCGTAGGAAACTGCTGTAATTCATTCCCTACCAGGTTTTTACACAGAGAAATGCTAAATTATAAATTAATTCGCTTCACAGTAGCAGGAAGGCGGTGAAAACATTAAATATGGCTAAATAATTTATATTGAATGGCGTATTTTCTCTCGCATGCAAACATTCACATATATTTACGAGGTTGTCCGGAAAAATTACAGGAAAAACCTTACAAATCCGTATATATTTACCTATTACGATATAGTGTAATACATTAATTTGATAAATGTTACTTAAGCATGTAAGTTTTGTACCTTCCAGGTGTAAAAGCTTTCAGGGCCTGGCTTTTCTTAAAATAGAAATAAATGTTTTTGAAAATCAATATAATATTTTATTTTATATTTTCATGATAAAAATTTAACGCATAGGTAAGTATTATTTTATCCAACTATAAATATCTCTACCTAACTATACATAAAATATTTCGACACTTTGGGATCCCGACCTATTGAACATTTATATTCATCAATAAAATGTTGTACTTGTCGGCATTATGTGTCTAAAACATATTTAAAATTAAACTCAGACAGGTAGGAACTGAGGCTACCATGAAAACAATACTTGGAGATCAAGCACTAAAATGCTCTCATAAAGTATGTTTAGTAAGATAACTGTGTTTAAATGGCATTTACACAGTAAGTACAATAATATATTAAAGTTCGTGTGAAGATCTCCTAAGTCAAGGTTCGCTTAATTTCACCTCAGTAATCTCAAGGTATTTCTAAAGTGACAGGTGACACGCTAAAAACGCGTTAGCCTAGCCCAAAGCTTACACGAAAAGTCCAATAGTAGAAATAAAGACCTACTATTACCTCCAGACTTGATAAGGAGGTTTGTAGTTTCAAAGAGATTTTTCCTATGGTTTTTTACGCATTTGATAGAAAGCATAAAAATTTATTGAAATGATGCTAAAGAATGAAAAAAAACATAAATTAAAAAAAATGCTCAGCTTATATCTAAGTATCTTATTTACATATATTAGTATTAGTAAGAGTTCGAAAAAAAATTTCATTTGACGAAAATATGCAAATAAATATATTCTCATTTCGTTATCAAAATTTAAATTTTAACAGAAATGTAAGGCAGCGACGACAAAATTGAAGGTTTGAAGAAACAGCGGTTTCTAGGCTATTCTATATCTATCTACTTAGGTATTTGGTATAACAATAGAAACTGAGTAATTTTCTTTATTCTACTTTTCTTTTCGCATTGTCTTTTTAGTGACGAGCTAAAATAATGAATGGTTCTTTTTGTTCTATTTCCTTTTTTGTTAAGAAATGGTAGACTTGTAGGTACTGGTTAGTTAAACAAAGCCAAGTAAGTATATTTACTGTAGGTAAATAATTTTAATGTTTCTTGGTTTTCAGGTAAACATTGATTGCATTTAATTGAAGTACTTATGCTTACCAACTGATGAAATATTGTATTATTCGTTTGGTGCAATACCTAGCAGGTAGACACTAAATTTAATTAATTTTTTGTTATTATGTTTCAGTTTCTAAGTTATTTATGATAATAATAAATAGTATCTGCAAACTTAAATTCTCACGCAGATACCGCTATAAAATATATACACTGAGGCCATCTCGTGGCTAAAGTAAAAACTATTATTTGAAGACCAAATAAGTATGCAACTAGATGTCGCTATTAGAAAGTATTTTTTATTTTCAGCAATATAAATTTAAACACTGTTTTAAGATATTGCGTGCTTTTTTTTCAAAAATAAAAATTAATTTTTGGCTTTCTTTTATGGATTGCAACATTTGAATATTTATTTTTTTAATAGCAACACTGAAATGTCATTAAAAGTATTACCATATTCGGGAAAAAAACTTAAATTCGGGGAAATTTGAAGCACAAAATACAATTTTACAGATTTTTAAAGCTATTTTATCAGAAAATAAGAAAGACTTTTACAGTTAGCTAAACATTTTGTTACAGTTCAAAATTTAGTTTAGTGGTAATTTAGTCTGTTCGGCTGATCAAGGCAGTAAATGTGCTTTGTAATATACATTTTGGGATTTATGATAACCGACAAAGTCGTGAAATATATCTTATTTTATTTTGATGAGTGTTTGAATAAAAATACAAAAGAAACGAAAATAACAATAAAAATGAACTTTTGAAAAATACTGTTGTTTTTGGGAGTTCAAAAAAATGCTTGGAACACCAATTAGTACCGTACGAAAACTACGCGACGTTGAATCGTTTTCACGTCCGAATTAACAAAATTCGTTTAAAATGTATCTTACAAAATGGTAGAATCGCTCCAAATGTTCTTATTCCTGTTTAAATCTAAGTACAGACGGAAATACTCCTGGTTCTCCCCGTTTCTATGCTCTATACTCATAGTGTTATTGTTTTGTCACTGCGTTCTTTCCAAGTGTAGCGAACATAGTTGTTTAAATGGTGTTTGTAAGAATGATTCCTGTATTTGTACCGAGGGTTGGCAAGGTGCTGAATGCCAGTACTGTGACGGGAAAATCAAGTAAGTCTCAAAGAGGACGCATTGCCCAAAAACTTGTTAGAGGTGGTTGACCTATTTGACAACCGTGCTTGGTGCAGAGTTTCGCGAGTTACCTTTTAGGCTGATCCAATTATGTTCTTTGGCTTCTCTATTCTCTCAAGACTTTAAATGTGAAGGCCACTGTCTTTTAACCTAGTTAGTAAATAGAAGTAGAGGTTATGTCCAGGACCAAACTTGTTCATTGGATAGTTGTTCTTGCTTGGCCCCTTTGGACTAATATTTATATTTAAGCAACAGTTAATTTTCCATACAATAATAAAATAAAGGAAGAACTTTTAATTTAATAGTAAATTCAATATGATATAAAAAATACTGTATGTGAAACATCTAGGCAATTTTTTTCATGTAATTTATATTTCCTAAAGTGGTTTTCATGTCCAACTTAATGCTTATGTTTTTTTGTTGTTGAAGTTATTAGAGGTGCTGTGTTTAACCCAAAATTATATATTTAATTCAGTTTAGGTTCACTCAAAAATTTTTGTATGAAAATGAATTCTAACTTTAAGTCACTTTTGATAATAAAAAGAAGGTGATGTTTACCTTATTATAATATTTATTTTTATCTCTACTTAAAGATTGTACTATTAATGAAAAAAAACCTCTTATATGATTACTTTTGTGCCTTCATCTGTCATCATCAATTTGGTGTAAATCTGCCCTGCTTGTTGAGATGAGTTCTAAAAACAGGATTATGTATTACAAATCGAACCTACTGCATATCTTAAGTCTATAATACATGAATTAAAACTGAATGTAATATTGAAAAAAATCTAAATTTCAGGTTGACGTCTCCGGAAGGGATCATAACAGATGGTCCCAGTAACTACAGTGTCAGCACGCAATGCTCTTGGTTGATTTCCCCACCGCGAGTGGGCCCAACCCCACCTCCCATCCGCATAAGGCTGGAGAGCTTCTCCACCGAGTGCGGATGGGATCATTTGTATATCTACGATGGAGACAGTGTACGGGCTGAGAAACTCTTAGGGGTTTTCAGGTTTGTATTGCATTGAAACAGATGTAGTTAGATAGTAGTTGTAGTATATATTTTTGTACCATTACGAAATAACTACCAAAATGTCTTACTATAATACATTTTGAATAATGAAATTAACTTAAAATTATTGTTAATGAAAACATCCTTGATCTTCCTAGAAGAAATGAGCTTGTATGAAATTTGTACAGTATGTGTATACATATTTTTTGAATTCAGGTATATGAAATAGATTAAAGGAATCACTCATAATATTCTCACCATAAATTTGTTTTGTTTTGTTGTAACAAGGGGCAATATAACACAGACATCTTCAAGTCAAGAGCAAAAGAACCAAAACCTATGGGAACAAAGTTTTTTAGAGCAGCAATTAACTAGTTTCCTAATTAGTATTGCACTAACTGGGTATACTATGATAAGATATTTATCATATTGTTTGTCCAAATGTACAGAGAGAGGATGTAACTTTGTGTTTCAAATTTATTCTTTTATATAGTTTAATTAATGCACTTATTATGTTAATGAACTAACTCATCAGTCACATCTCACATTGTTATATAGTTGATATTTATAGTTATGGATTAAAAACCATAGCTTCACATATTTATAGATATATATTTAAAGAAGAATATACATAAATAAAGAAGTTTCTTATTTTGTAATAAAGAAATTCCATAATATCTATTAAAAATATCAGCAAACCTATATATGGACAGCAAAAAATATAGATGAATCAAAACCAAATTTTTTTACGTTTGTTTAACTCAGTGGTGTAGTGGTGTAATCAGCCAACTACTATGATAGATGTTGCGGGTTCGATTCCTGGAGGGGCATATTTTGAAATTTGCAAGATCTTTAGTTTGTGGTTTATACCGTATTGTTGCTTACAGCACAATGTGTGTGTCGTGATGTGGTTATTATTTTTATATTACCATACATTACTTATTTATTTCAAATGTTACACCATCAGCTTCGGAATATTTATTTTGCAAATAAGCAAACAGTCCGCCTGATGGTAAGCAGTTATATTATACGTCTGCAAATCCAGAGATATCACATGTGTGTTGCCGATCCTTCCATAATCCTTAACACCTTTTTTTAATTTTGTAAAACGGTAGTAAACAAGGGAAGGCAAGGAGGAAACTGCTTACAATGGGAAAGCACCATGCTAGGTTTAAACAACGAAAAGCAATCAAGGTGTTTAAACGACCTTACTTATTCGCAAGAACAATGTCACCTAATCAAGTTATCTCAACCATTGATTTACTTGCACAACAATTAGTTAAGGTCTGTATTTGAACTTGTATTGTATAATGCTGAGAAATCAATTAGTATGAAGGTTACAATATCTCAAGAAGACATGAGAACTAATACTATTGTTATAAATTTCAAATTATGTCTATCTACTTGTTACCTTTTTCATTTAAGTGAATTTAGGAGTGTTAAATTCCTCTCAGACTTTTGATTTGGTTTACTCTATAAGAACATAGTGTACCTATTTTTATCCCTGATCGCATCACAGTTGTATTAAGTTTACAATGTGTTAAGGTATGTCTGTGGTATTATAGCGTATAAAATGATAACCCGATTTTGATGTAGTTTTATATGAAATTTTAGTTAATAATAATTTAATACAGCCCGCAAGTGTATTTAAAACTAATTAATTTACTTATGAATCAATGGTTTCTAACAGCCTTCCTATATGTTGACAGACAGCCAAAAGCCAATGAATAAACATGTTTAATTGTGATTCCACAGATGTCTGTTGTAGAAATGACAACACTATATAAAGATTCAATGTTGTCGCCTCTTTCACATACTAATCGATTTTGAAGAAAAATAAAACGAATGAGCTATTTGCTTTTGGTATAGAATATGGCTAGTTCAGTTTTCCATTTATATTTATTATATAAGCACGTCCAAAATATCCTTTAATATTGTACGGAACCTTTTTATGAGAGGCTGATAAACACACACACACACTCGACCGGTTTTAACGTATATTGGTCGCAGGCTTTCGGACCCAGTCTCACTTGATGGTAATAGATTCCAAAGGTGGAGCAGCTTGCCTTGATAATACCATACTCTTGACTTGATGAAGTCCAAGTTGTAATGCTCCGCTGGGAGAGATTTCTAATATTTATGAGGTCATGGGGCATTTTTGCGTCATTTCTATTTTAGGGTCAATTTTCAATTGTGTAAACTAGATTTGACTGGGTTTTTTAAATTGAGCGACTAGAATTTGACCTCCGTAACCAATTAGTGTAATGTAACATTGAGAAGGAAATATATTATGGTTGGCTTTACCGTTTAAAACGACAGCTTATGTGGAACAGTGCTGAGTAAAAGCTGACTGTTTTACACGAGGTTCCGAACCCCTGGATGGGATGGGGACAGGAATTTGCAAGATGCATTGTTTCGTTCATTGCTGTCGGAAGTAAAAAGCTAATACTTAAGGATACAATCACACTTGCCAGCATCGATCAGAATTGTATGTATGGAAAATCGCTATTTAGTATGAAAATGCGTAAGCAGTTAAAAGCTGAGTCAATGTTGATCGATTGTAATAAGTGTTACACACTTAACCATATCGTTGCTTGGTACAGGTGTAGTGAAAAATTATGCGACGTCGGTAAGTTTCTATACAATTTTGTACTAAGTTGTCATAAGACGTCATAAAAAAAATGGGATTATTGTTATATCGGATAGAGACGTAAGGGAATCTTTGCGAAAACCAAGATATAACGCAATCTTTCTCACTATAGATGTACTTCATTTTTAATTGTGGGGCTGAGTCGATGTATTGTAATGTAAATACAATGATTGTTTGTAATTCCAGCGGCGTGTTAGATCCGGACGAGTCGGCGTGGACGCGTCAGGTGGTGGCGCGTTCAGGGCACGCGTTCCTGCATTTCTTCTCGGACGACGCGTACGCCATGGAAGGCTTCAACGTCACCTATGCGGCGTACTCCTGCCCCTCCAACGAACACGGAACCAATTGCTCCAGTGAGTTTTTTAAAAATATCATGGACAAACGAGCAGATGAATAAGCGGTATCACTTTCCATCAGATGAACTGTCTGCCTGTTTGATCATGACATTGTATATAAAAAGTACAAACCTGATGCTTAGTTTGGGACGAAGGCAATTTGTATGAAAATTAAAAAAAAAACTTTTTTACAGATCACGGTGAATGCGATGATGGGACATGTAGATGTGAGCCGGGATGGATTGGTGTTGCCTGTGACCAACCGTTATGTCCAGGTACAATAATAATAATAAAAAAACAATGATTAGTGCATATATTTATTTATTTAAACAATTGCACTATCGGAACAGTTTAATACAAATTCTATTCTACAAATTAACAATGACACAATTAAATTAATAACAAATAGTAAATCAAAATCACATTTTACAACATTACAAATAACATATAATATACAGTTTAATTTTAGAAAAAAAAGATCATTGATTGATTTTATATGTGTTCCTTATTTTAGATCATAGCTTACGTATCTGATTGCATAAAACAAAAATTACTGTAGGTACATGCGCCTAAACTAGGTATCATAGAATTTATTATCGAAGTTCCCTTCTCTTAATAAAACATTAACAAATACCTACCTGTCCCATATACACGTTTTACCTGTTTAAATGACAGAGGACTGCAACTCAGCATTCGGTTCGGGGCGTTGTACGTCTTCCGGCTGTGAATGCGTTCCCGGGCGAGCTGGCTCGTCGTGCTCGCGGGACTCGCGGTCGGCCGGCTGGGGGTGGGCTTGGCGCGAGCCGGGCGAGGGCCGCGAGCAAATACGCACCCCGCCGCCTAGTGCTGGACATGTGCTGTTGAACTATGGAGAAGACTTGATCAAAGTCGGTGGGGAAAGCTTCTCGGATGATGAGTTCTTATATAAGTAAGTCTATTGAATGATTTTTTTTTTCCACTAAATAAAATAAAATAAAAAATCCGGTATTGTGTAGATAAAAATCAATGTATTTTAATGTTTTTTGTCGCTTATTACTTCACTATTCCAATTGGGATAAACCAATAGCTAATATGAAAGACAAGTCTTAGGTATGCCATATACAGATTAATAGCATAAATAATGAATAGGGAGACTTTTGGGTCAGATAGCTATCAAGTATTTGGCTACTTCTTTAACTCAAAAATACCGGATCCAAAAATATCCCAACTTTTAATAAGACGGTTAAAACATAAATCTAATTTAAACTCTATCTGCTCTAGGTACAAAGTGTCGGAGGGCGTCTGGTCTAGTGTAGACACTCGCGACACTCCCGCCCCCAGGTTCCTACACTCGGCCGTGTTGCACGGACACGAGCTTATAGTATACGGAGGTATCGTGTACACAGAGCAAGATCCACTCAGGTGATAGACAAATTTTTCAATATATTTTTATATAATGCTAATTGTTCGTGCTACATTAAATAAGAATATCTACAAAAATACTGCTTCACCGGAGGTAAATAAAGACTAATTTCGTACCTGTGAAAATAATAATGCTATTGGTTGTTAATGAATATTTCAATGACAAAAAAAAAACTAAAATAAGGTTTCTTTTTAAGTAACGTTTAAAATGAGTCGTTTTTTTAATTTAAATGATATTGAAATTGAAATAATTAACTTCAAGACTTTAATCTTTAAAATGCTTGTTATAAGTGAAATTTGTAAAACTATTTTTGAAACCATAAGTAACCTCATATTTCATTAAATTTTTGGTTTGCTAAGTCTTTCAATGGACCTACATAAATAACTTAATATGATATCAACAGAGGAGGCCTAGCCGGATTGGAAGGCAGAGCCAATGAAGTGACCAATGAGCTTTGGAAGATAAGACTGGATGTTGCCAAGCCCCAATGGGTGAACGCTACTCCTACAGTTTGCTCCCCACACAGACCTGGGCCGTTGAAACATTGTGGTGAGTATATTGTTAAATGATAGATTATTTATAGCACTGTCTGACCTAAACCTGCACTTAGGTCACACTTCAGCAGGCTACAATCAATCCAATAGTAAAATGACACACAGTCTTGACAGATAATTTAATAATAACGCAATAGTAAGGAGTGACATTAAATAAGTCACGATTAAATAATAACATGATTTTGATTTGAAGTTTAAAGCTATTTTAATTAAAATTTATCTGACACTTATGTGCAATTCGACTATGTAATTGTGGTAAATTTCGTATCTATTGGTATTAATGACTAATTACTTGACATTTGTCGTTTGACAGGTGGTCTGCACGTATCAGGCCACACGGCGGTGCTAGTGTACATCGGTCCAACTAGAAAGCCTGTGATGCTGTCATTCTTCGGACATTCGCCTCACTACGGGTACCTACATGTTGTACAGGTATGTCAAACGTCACTTTTGATATTTAAATGTCAACGAATTAAGGTTGTAGTTTGTATTGAGTTATTCGTTAACTAAATTAAATAGGTACTAAGAAGGGATTCTGTTGAAAGTTTTCGTTGTTTTTATGGCAGTCAAAACAATGTGATGGAAAGCGATTTGTTCTTCCATATGATAGTATTCCAATGGATGTAGAGAATATATTTAAAATGGTTCGTGTATAGTCATTACACATAATAAAATTATAACATCAATCTAGACTGTTTGAATTTCGTTTTGCTTTAAAAATTGGAACAAACACGCAAAAGTAATTAAATTTTTACTTAATGCTTTTTGTCGAAAGTCACAACATAAAGCTTTATATTTAAGTTTAAATGAATGTTATTTTTGTAGGAATACTACATAGAAGAAGGTGTATGGAGTGCTGCGAGTACCAAAGGCTGGGCCGCGCGAGCTGGTTTCGGACACACGGCTATATGGGATCCATTGTCTTCGCGAGTGTACGTACACGCCGGGCTCGTGTCTGAAAGCGAAGCCGCACAGGTAACAGGCTAAATGTTATTATTTTTTAATACAAACGAACAGACGTTTCACCTGGTGGAAAGTGATGCCGCCGCTTATTGACACGACGATGCCCTTGTTGACTAGATTTAGCACCGTCAATATGTTGCCCATGTAGAGGCAAAAGATGCAGCCTATTATAGCAGACATAATATGATATTTAAATAAATATTTATTTACGCAACCTGGTCCGGATCAAATACACCGCTAATAAATACCAAAGATTACTTTCACGTTTCGCAAAGCCGAATTGTTTCCTTTTCTGGTCTTTAAAGTAGTATTCCTATCTATGTAGTTTGTACTATATCGTTGCTTAACACCTGCAACACAAGACTATTCAATCTTACTGCAGTACTCGGTCGATGTGTGTCGTCATGTGGTTATTATAATTATTGATAGTATTACGTATTGTTACAGGCTCCTTCGGCGGCGTTATACGAGTACGAAGTAGAGAGTAGAACATGGAAACCGTTGCCCAGTGCACCTACGCCTAGGTATTTGCACAGCGCCGTGTTTGTGTCCCCCGGTGTGTATGATACATTTTTATTTATTAAGAATTATCGCTTAAAGATAGTTTTTTCAATGTTCTTATGACTAGTCCGCGTAAAATTCGTCATTTAGTTTTTTCTTTCAATAATGAGGCCTCTGTTAACGCTGAAAGCCCGTTTTAAAATCAGATGAGTAATTCTGAAGAGCATCTGCCACATACAAACTTAACTTTTGATTATATTAGTATAGATACACCTATGACTAGATTCGCACGAGTATCAAAAGTTAGTATAATATCTATATATATTTGGTATAAATCGTGCGTATACATTTGGCGTACGTGTGTCATACTGTTAAAGATACATGTTCATTAAAAGACGAATTTTTTCGCTTTCTGTGTGCTTACCATGAGTTTTACCTTCGATTGCCGCTTGCGACTGTGCAGTTACAAATTTGTATATTAATCTTTGTATTGCGCCTTTAACGGATTGATGAGGAATTAAGATTTCTCAAACAAAATCACTGTGGCAATCTATGTTACCTGACGTGTAAGAAAACTATACGAACTCATGAGAAACCCACTGCTCTTGCATGTAGTATTCTTATCTATGTAGCATATAAAATATCGTTGCTTAGTATCAGCGATACAAAGTATGTTAGTGTAGGGCTGAGTCAATTTGTGTTGTTGTAATGTGTTTATTATTACTGTTCAGGTATAATGTTAATATACGGTGGTAACGCTCACAACGACAGTGTGTCCAGTCCTGCTGCAGCACGATGCTACTCTGGGCAGCCATTGCTATATGATGTTAGGTAAATATACCAAATAACCTTTTAATAATTTATTGCTAAGTCCTCAGGATTCACATCAAGAAAACATAATTACAATTTACATTAGTTGATTCATTCATAAGTAGACTAACCAGTAAGTGGTAGGTCGTCTGAGTTGGTACCACCCTCCTTTATATTTCAGCAGTGAAGTGCTCCGATATGTTTCGGATCGAAATTTTGGAGAGCCAGTGTTATACGGTACGAGAGGTAGAACATCTTTGACATTTACATGGGGAACGCATTGGCGGTGCTCTTGGCGTTGTTAGAAATCAAGGGCATTGCCGCATCAGGAAACGGTATCACTTTCTATCAGATGGACCGTCTGCTTATTACCCATGATACTAATTTTTTCGCGCTGGTCATCATACTGAATATCCAATCATGTCACGGTCTTGTGGAACGTGTGAAATGGACTGAGTGTAGCAACCTAGCCAATTATGCCCGTAAATCTACCTATGAAACACATGTGAAATCATTGATTGATTGTTGACGACTTCTGTGCCGTAGCGGTGTAAACAGCCGTATGCTACGCTGGAGGTTCTTTGTTCGAATACCGGCGAAGGCGGCCCTTTGTCTTATTTGCAAGACGCATTGTTTCTCTTACCGGTCTTGGATGTAGTATTCTTATCTAAGTAGTTTATATCATATCGTTGCTTAGTTCCTGTGACACAAGTTCTTACGATACATACTGCAGGGCTGAGACAATGTGTGTGTCGTGATGTGGTTTATTTATGTACTGATGCTGTGTGAGCATGTATTGTTTGTGGATGTAGATGTAAGGTGTGGTACAACATAGCGCGTCCGTACGGAGCGGCGCGAGCAGCGCACGCGGCCGCCATATTGCCTTTACGAACCAGAAGTACTGCTATCTTGTATGGCGGGTAAGTACATATTAATAAGCTAATTGTTGATACATTTTTGTATAGTTAGGTGCACTGCTGGACAAAAGCACCCCTAAATGTTTGAAACTGGAGGGATGTTGTTCTTTTTTGGGTTTGATGTTAATGATTTTGTTTACTCTTTTGTGCCTAAAAATGCAAACTCGAGATTAAATAATGCAACCTTAACTTGTCTTTTTAACTCAAGTGTTGTCATAAGTTTACTTTAAATGAATTATTTTGTAAGAAAAATTAATTTAAATATGTAATATGAAGTAACACATGAATTTAATATTTTCGTCTATAAAAGTATGTTTTTTTTTTCTAATTCTCCTACAGGTTCGACGGGCGGCTTCGCTCGGATGCCTTGACATTCGAGACCGGGTCCAGTTGTTCTTCCCATACTGACTCTGAGTCCTGTATAGGGAATAGTCAATACGCAGCTGTGGCTTGCGCATGGAATATACATCAACGGACATGTGTACCTGTAAGTAGAATATATATTATATATATAATGCCATTGGAAAGGTCTACATGGGCCGTTGAGTTTGTTAATGCCCTTGATTTAATTCCTGCCGTCTAGCAGCTCGCTCCGGTTCAATGAATTGGAGAACCACTGTAATTACCGGCACAAGAGGTTTAAAATTTTATCTCAAAGAGTATTCTCAGGGCACACCCGCAACTCTGTCCCACCATTGCAACTCCTGTTTTTCGGGATCAACAGTGGCGTCCTTTTATCACATAATCAACGAATAATGCAGCTGTGTAATGACGCACGGGCTGTTCCCGGACACCCTACCGGCTATCTTGGGACAAAGAGTATATTAAAAATAAACATCTTGTTGATATATAACTCAGAATAATATCTAAGAATCTGACCTGAAACGATCTGTCATGACAATACCACAACGAGATAGTTTAAACGAATCAATATGACGTGAGGTGACACTTATTCAGCCTGTCACCCATTTAATAATGTCAACCTGTCAGCCGTTGAACCTTTGAAGTCATAATTTTAGTATGTTAAATAAAGGTACTAAGTCTTTTATAATATGCCCGGGACGATTGCGTTTTCCGTCTCAGCCAATCATTGAATTATATTTAATGATATGAATCTTGGGCTATTTGTCATGGTGTAATTTTTATTTGCAGTTAGAAGACGTCGGTTGGACGCAATCCTTTGACGGCACCGTGAAAACTTGCTTAACCGAACCAGTATTAGGTGAGTTATATTAAAAATAATGTTATTGGTGATCAAAGAGTTTTTTTTCTTAACAGTAAATTTGCCTTTATAAATAAAAGTAGGTATATCATTTAGTCAGTTATCATATAGTTGTATGGTATATCCTCTTTATTTTTTCTCATAGAAGTTTAAAGGTTCCCAAAGGTTTAAAAACGGGTTCCTATTACTATGCCTTCGGTGTCCGGCTGCCTGTCTGTCTGTCAGCAGGCTGTATCTCAAGAATCATTATAGCTCGTGAATTTTTCTGAAAATGTCTATTTCTATTGCCACTATTAAAACAAATACTAAAAAGGTTTAATTTTTTAAAATTAATTGTTGTCTCCCATACAAGGCACGATTTTTCTTTTTTTTCTTGTTTCTATTACGAAATTATCTATATAGTACTTGTTTAATCTTATAAGATGGTACGGGTTCCGATCATTGCGAGTACGACTCACACTTGATAAATGATCATCATGTACAAAATATACATCTGATAGTTACTTACTTTAAGCCAGCCATTTACCCATATAACCAACCGCCAAAGAAATTTTGCGGGAACTAGAGAAACTGCAGATAAAACATTGTTTCTAAAAACACTGGTTATCATAAAGGGGCTGTAGATTTTGTACTTTTATAAATAAATAACGTTATAAGTTGAAATCGAGATGATCGTGATCAATCAGCAGCCAATTTAAAAAAAAATCAACAGCCCCGTATCAGAACAATGGCGAAGGCGTAACAAATACGTCAACTATGTACATAACTGAAAATGTTTTTAAATAAATTTAGTTTAGTTGTAGGATAGTAATTGTAATGTGTGATGATGTCGGGCCGCAGATCCCGCGGTATGCCAAGCGGCCAGCACGTGCGGCGCGTGCACCGTGGCGGGCTGCGCGTGGTGCGGCGCCTGCGTGCCCGGCCCGCATGTATGCATGCGGCGACACACGCTGGCGCTGCAGCCCGCCGAGTGCGCGCGCCTGCCCGCCGCCGCCTGTGCGCGCTACCACTCGTGCGCCGCCTGCCACGCGCACCACCACCACGTCAGTACACGTACAGTGCCTCTCTATACAGCTGTAGCGAGTGTAAGCAAGCCACATGCAGCCCGCCGAGTGCGCGCGCCTGCCCGCCGCCGCCTGTGCGCGCTACCACTCGTGCGCCGCCTGCCACGCGCACCACCACCACGTCAGTACACGTACAGTGCCTCTCTATACAGCTGTAGCGAGTGTAAGCAAGCCACATGCAGCCCGCCGAGTGCGCGCGCCTGCCCGCCGCCGCCTGTGCGCGCTACCACTCGTGCGCCGCCTGCCACGCGCACCACCACCACGTCAGTACACGTACAGTGCCTCTCTATACAGCTGTAGCGAGTGTAAGCAAGCCACATGCAGCCCGCCGAGTGCGCGCGCCTGCCCGCCGCCGCCTGTGCGCGCTACCACTCGTGCGCCGCCTGCCACGCGCACCACCACCACGTCAGTACACGTACAGTGCCTCTCTATACAGCTGTAGCGAGTGTAAGCAAGCCACATGCAGCCCGCCGAGTGCGCGCGCCTGCCCGCCGCCGCCTGTGCGCGCTACCACTCGTGCGCCGCCTGCCACGCGCACCACCACCACGTCAGTACACGTACAGTGCCTCTCTATACAGCTGTAGCGAGTGTAAGCAAGCCACATGCAGCCCGCCGAGTGCGCGCGCCTGCCCGCCGCCGCCTGTGCGCGCTACCACTCGTGCGCCGCCTGCCACGCGCACCACCACCACGTCAGTACACGTACAGTGCCTCTCTATACAGCTGTAGCGAGTGTAAGCAAGCCACATGCAGCCCGCCGAGTGCGCGCGCCTGCCCGCCGCCGCCTGTGCGCGCTACCACTCGTGCGCCGCCTGCCACGCGCACCACCACCACGTCAGTACACGTACAGTGCCTCTCTATACAGCTGTAGCGAGTGTAAGCAAGCCACATGCAGCCCGCCGAGTGCGCGCGCCTGCCCGCCGCCGCCTGTGCGCGCTACCACTCGTGCGCCGCCTGCCACGCGCACCACCACCACGTCAGTACACGTACAGTGCCTCTCTATACAGCTGTAGCGAGTGTAAGCAAGCCACATGCAGCCCGCCGAGTGCGCGCGCCTGCCCGCCGCCGCCTGTGCGCGCTACCACTCGTGCGCCGCCTGCCACGCGCACCACCACCACGTCAGTACACGTACAGTGCCTCTCTATACAGCTGTAGCGAGTGTAAGCAAGCCACATGCAGCCCGCCGAGTGCGCGCGCCTGCCCGCCGCCGCCTGTGCGCGCTACCACTCGTGCGCCGCCTGCCACGCGCACCACCACCACGTCAGTACACGTACAGTGCCTCTCTATACAGCTGTAGCGAGTGTAAGCAAGCCACATGCAGCCCGCCGAGTGCGCGCGCCTGCCCGCCGCCGCCTGTGCGCGCTACCACTCGTGCGCCGCCTGCCACGCGCACCACCACCACGTCAGTACACGTACAGTGCCTCTCTATACAGCTGTAGCGAGTGTAAGCAAGCCACATGCAGCCCGCCGAGTGCGCGCGCCTGCCCGCCGCCGCCTGTGCGCGCTACCACTCGTGCGCCGCCTGCCACGCGCACCACCACCACGTCAGTACACGTACAGTGCCTCTCTATACAGCTGTAGCGAGTGTAAGCAAGCCACATGCAGCCCGCCGAGTGCGCGCGCTTGCCCGCTCCGCCTGTGCGCGCTACCACTCGTGCGCCGCCTGCCGCGCTGTAACTGTAACAACTATGATAACGCAGATAACGCTTTCAACTTGTGAACTTTCTTAAAAGACCACTACGGCTTTGAGAAACATGTCTCGCTATGGCTAAACATATAAAAATGTAAAAGAGTATGTAACATACACGCATACGTACGTTATGATAAAGTTCACGTACGTATACCGCACGAATTTCTTACGGACGCGTTTGTACATGTTTAGCAATGTACATTAATATTACTTTTTTTTCTTGTAGGGTTCAGAGGACACGAATGCGAGATTGTGCTATTGGGATTACGATAGCATAAAGTGTCGTCCGGCCAACTCTACTGATGATATCAGGTAAGTTTACAATGTTTAAAAGCAGTTAAAAATTTGAATGACGCTTTTGAAATTTTCCTCAAATCAAAGTAAGTTTTGAAAAAAAAAAGGTTTTCTTTTACCGACATAATTCATGCTTCTTATTTATCTAAACGCCCAAATTAATCGGCAAGGATTAAGCTTTCTTCATTGTATAACAATAAACATGTGTTCAAAATTTGATTTTAATTATAACTTTTATTTTTTACTGCTAAACCAAAATGTTTGTTTCGTTGTGGCATTTATTCGTCTATTGTCTATATCTCATAGTTAAAGAGAAAAGACTAGTCGACCTATATGTAAATTATGTTCCCCAATAGGAGTGTTGCATCAGGCGGTGGCTGTAGTCCGCCTTGTTCTACGTTCACGACTTGTGCTAATTGCACACACGAAGAGTGCATATGGTGTTCATCGCAAGCTAGATGCGTTGATAAGGTGAGCATTACTTGATTACTGCATAACTTAGAAAGCGAGTAATGAACATTAACTGTTTATTGATAAATTCGTACTTTGGGGTGTATAAGTGTTGTTCTATGTCAATAATTGTTTGTTTATATTCTTTTGAAATTGCCAATAAACAGCTATCTGTCAAGAAACACGTTTGTGTTTTTTTTTTAAGTTTTCTGTACTTAAAATTTCACAGTATTACTAAAAGTGTTAGAAGCAATGGGTTGTTTTTATGTCGAGTTTCAACTGGGTTTCTAATCGATACCCTTTTTTAATATATTAGTCTTGAAAGGTATTGCTTTTGAATGTAATTTCGAAATGGTGTCTTTAATTTCATATCATATCTATCGCACCCACTAATGACATAATCATAGTACTTTACAAGTATCGTAACGTATAGGTAGATATACGTGCGAGTTCGTTTGTGTTGGTACCATCCTCCTTTCTATTTCTACCGTGAAGCAGGCAAGAGTATCAATGTGTCTAGTATGGGACTGTTCAGTGCTGATTATACGCAGACTGTGATGTGTATGTTATGATTGCGTCAGAACGCGTACGGCGCGTCGTTCCCGCTGGGCGGCTGCCGCTCGTGGTCGACCAGCGGCGGCGGCGGCGGGGGGGGCGGCGCGGCGTGCGGCGCGCGCGGCGGGTGCGCGGCGCTGGCGGCGTGCGCGCGCTGCCGCCGCGAGCCGGCGTGCGGGTGGTGCGACGACGGGCTGGGCACCGGCCGCGGCCTGTGTCTGCACGACCAGCGCGCCTGCCTCACCAACGAGTACGTCTTCTGTCTATTCACTTTATTTATGACTAACCATTCTAATTTAATTTATTGTAATGAACTACCGTAATGAACTATTCTGTAATGGTATTTGTAAACTGGTTATTTATAAATTAAACATTATTGCGAAAATCGGATTAATTCAAACATTATAAGGTTTTCGCGAAAACACGGACAGTAGCAACAAAAATAAAGTATCCTAATTCCTCGCTTCTTTTCGGTTTTTTGCGAAAATCCGAGTCTATCTTTTCGTAAAAACCATGAAATTTTTGAAATTATTCGATTTTTTTTATCATCCTTCATACAACAGGAATCGTATTTCATTGAGTGACAAATCTATGGTCTCATATATAGATGGCACTTCACCGGCTGCCCGGCGTGCCAGTGCAACGGACACAGCGTATGCGACTCGCTGCAGCGCTGCATTCAGCCGTGCAGCGGCCGCGCGCTCGGCGAGCACTGCGAGACATGCGCGCCGCACCACTGGGGGAACCCGCTTAATGGACAACCGTGCCAACGTTAGTACAAACTGTTTTTATTAAGATATATACCAGTCAAAGTGAAATCATTTAGTTTTCAAATAGATTTTAAAATCAGCTGGAAGATGATAATTGCTGGTTCCAAATAGTTCCATACAGTGTGGTCCTGTGCCGCTTGCATCCAGCGGTCCCCTGCAGCCCGCAGAAATTCCTCTCGCGTCCCATGCCGTCGTTTTACAAAATCTTTGTTTTGATCGCCCTTTCTTTTTCCTAAACGTCAAATTTTCAATTAATAGTGTTAAGTAAATATCACCGACCCATGTCGGAGTAACTTTCTCATTTTTACGTTATAAACATGGTATTTCGCTTATCGTTATTTCTTTTTTCCTCGTAGCGTGCGATTGCAACGCCCAAGCTGTATCTTGCGAGCCGAGTACAGGTCGTTGCTATTGCAGCACCAAAGGCCTGGCCGGTGACAGGTGTGACAAGTGTGACAACACGAACCACTACCACGCTGACCTGTACAACAAGGGAGCGTGCTATTGTGAGTATTGGCATGTTTGTTTTTAAGCGGCGGACACTGAGTTATTCATGTTCCTTTTAAAATTCTTTCTTGCTCTAAAAATAAATTCGCGTGGTATTTAAGCGTGCTACTATAAATAGGTATAACTATTTTTTATTACTAAATAGAAGGGTGGTGACCGTTTTAAATAAATTTGTGCACAAGACTACACAGATAAGTCTTCGTTGGTAGTAGATTTTTCTGATTAGATCTTAATTTTATCACGTCTATATTCGGATGAAATGTTTGTCTATAAACTCTTCGACTATGTAACATGATCTTTAGTATACAAATTTATAAATTATATTTAAACAATCCAACATATGAGACCTCAACTTTCTACATCTGTTCCAGATGATCTAGCAGTAGACTACCAGTTCACTTTCAATCTGTCAAAGAAGGAGGATAGACATCTATCGGCGATTAATTTTCGAAACGCGCCTGTCAAGCCTGACGTCGACGCGGATTTTAGCATAACTTGCTCTGCACATGCTCGTATGAACCTTACCGTCAGAACGAGGACCGATCCTGCGGAAAGGACTTTGTTCAGCGAAGTTAACTGTACAAACTTTAAATATAAGTGAGTATTAGTTTTAGTTAAAAATCAACTTATCCAAGTTCTTTCACTGACAGGCAAACAGTACAATAATTATTCGTTCCGATTCAGGAACTTGTTTTTATTTTGATATAAACTCACGCCGTAATTAATCCCTCGAGAGGGGTTGGCAGAGGTGTTGCACACCGCATCTCGCATGTGTTCTGTTGAGTGTGTCAAGTTGCGAATCCGTCACCACGTCACAATCGGACAAAATGAGGAACGTGGCAGCTATAGCTTACGGCAACCCGAGACTCGGATCTCTCTTGTATGAGAGTTAAAGGGATAACTCTAATATAAAAAGGAGGGGGGGGGGAGGGGTTATTGTTAGATGATTTACGGTTCAATGAGATTCGCTTAAGTGAGTCTTGTTTTAGAAAAGGTTTAAAAGGGTCAAGATAAAGTTTAATTAGCTTCATTGAAGCAACCTTCGAATACGAATATTTTGATAAGTTAAACCAAACTGTAGAAAATAATTTTATTAAAGACCTCCGAACTAAGTAATATTTTCAAATAACGTCACGTGACGGGGAGGTGGAAGCTCAGTTTATTACTTGTTTTGCGTTACCGACCGACCCGACCCGAGTTTCATATAATTATAACTAACTGTACTAACCCAAAGTATTTAATAATGACCGCATAGACCTTTCAATTACAGGTTCGCGAAATCCGAGCACGCATTCGGCGTAGAGGACAACGTGACGCTTACAACCTTCTTCGTGTACGTGTACGATTTTCGCCCGCCACTTTGGATACAGATATCTTTCTCCCAATATCCAAAGCTGAATTTGCAGCAGTTCTTCATCACTTTCTCCTCTTGCTTCCTACTGTTACTACTGTTGGCGGCTGCGTTATGGAAAATTAAACAGGTTTGTATTATAAACGAGTGCTTTTAAATGTATGTTATGTGTAAATTAGGCCATGAAAGCTGTTTTTTTGTAATAGAAAGATTATTTTAATTCAATTTAAAAACAATGCTTTAACAGTCTAAAACAATTATAACTAAATACCAAAGTATGTCAAATATAGAAAGAATTTTAAGAGTAAGATTTTGAATGTCTTTAAGATATTTTTCTTGACAGTTATTATATTGCTTGATAGATTTTCCAATTAAATAGAAAGATTATTTTACGTTTAATCTGATTGAAGTTAGCAGTTGCCTTTTCAAGTATAAATTTTAACCTTATATTAAAACATAGAAAAACAAGCACCTTTTTTTTTTGCAGAAATATGAACTATATAGGAGAAGACAGAGATTGTTTGTGGAAATGGAGCAAATGGCGTCACGGCCCTTCAGCCAAGTGTGCGTCGAGCTCGAAAGGGGAGGGGGAGGTAAGTTGAAATCATCGAACTATAATTTAAAAACTACACTTAAAAAGTGGCATCAATTTATGATAGAGACAGAGAGAAAGATAGTACTATTACCAGTAGAACGAGAACTATTAAATATAGAAACAAAGCAATCAACCTCAAAAGACAGTGCTGGAAGGTGTTTTTTTTTAAACCTGTCTTACTAAAACACAAATAAAATTACTGACAAAATTTCCAGTTGGACATTTTCTGTTACTTGATTGTGTATCTAGTTTTTAAAGGAGATCGATGAATGATATTCATATTTAACGATCCTACTAAACTAAACTATAAATGCATGAATGTTCGTATGTTTACATCGTTTTTACTCAATCATGCAACAACGGTTGAACTGACTAAGATTAAATTCGGCATACAGATAATAAGTTACCTAAATTAAAACATTACACAGTTTTTATCATTACATGATTTTTATATACAACATCATGACATCATTTCAAACAAGCAGACTGTTCATCTGATGGAAAGTTAACCTTTTAACCGCCAGACGTAATATCAGTTGTCGTGCCCTCAGCGCCAAGCACAGTGAAAAATAAATACCTACAAACTATTTATCTAACTTTAGACATTATTTTTTAGTCTTCTAATTAAGAAACTAAAGTGTAAATGATTACTTCATCAACTATTTACCAAATATCAACATTATTTGAATATAACACAGCGCTATCGAACAATAAGGCCGAAAACCGAGTAGTGGTATTTGGTCGTAAATATCCGACCCTTGAAATGGGCACGAAAATTTTTGTCGGATTAATCCGACCTTGGCGGTTAAAGGGTTAATGAATGTTTGGTTAACTCAGTTATAAAATACAGTATCAATTAATTCACCAGTAAAAGATCAGTCAATTATCTCGAACATATATTAAAGAAATGCAACAATCCGTGTCAAATATTAAACCTTCATTGCTCTAGAACAAGTGTATATCCGTTGGAAATGATTTAGCGAACTTTAATAAGTATTTAAACGACTCCGAATCACGCATAAATATTAAGAATCAAAAAGGAATTATGTTTGTATGTATGTATGTATGTAATTAGATTGTACAGTTGACTCAGGGAGAATCTTAGATCGTTTCTTTGCTCATAATGAAATCATTGATGCTCGATACTATGTTGTAAAATGAAAAGTCGTATCTCAAAATTAAGTTCAGGAATTTCGGTGTCAATTAAATTCTACTTAAAGAAATTTATTTTAAAAAATTGTAACTTTATGTCTAAAATGAATTTTGACGACCTCGGTGGCGCAGTGGTGTAAAACATCTGACGCTACGTTAGAGGTTCCGGGTTCGAATCCCGGCGGGGTCGGGACTTTGTGTTATTTGCAAGACGCATTGTTTCGCTTACCGGTCTTGGATGTTGTTTTCTTATTTATTTAGTATATACCATATCGTTGCTTAGCACCTGCGACACAAGTTCTTACGATACTTACGGCAGGGCTAAGTCAATGTGTGTGTCGTGATGTGGTTATTTTAATGAATAGAAGGTTATGGTGGTGGCTCAAGCGCTTGCAACCTGGTCGGTAAAGTGGCGTAGTTTTTGGGCAGGAATTAGATTTCACGATAAACAAGGCACCATGTGTGGTAGGATTCTTATTACGTGCAAGTATAATCGCAGTAAGGGAGGTTGGAGTCCCTAACAATGGAGCAATATCGACGGGGTGCAACTACCTTAGCTCTTTATTAGTCAATTTTATTTATTTTGTAGTCTTATCGCTGTTGCAGTCATAGGCGCCGATGCCAACACGTCTTCCCCTCTTTGGTTTTAAGCTTAGATAAGCAGAAGCGTAGATTGATTTAGAATAATGTAATGATAAGTGTTTTGGTTTAGGAGGTGGAGTGCCGGCGCCAATAGCGTTAGAGCCGTGCCGCGGCGGGCAGGCGGCCGTGCTGTCGCTGCTAGTGCGAGTGCCAACAGGCGGCACGGGGCTGGCGCCGCCGCTGGGCGGGCTGTCGCTCGCCTCCGCGCTCGTCACGCTCGGACCTACGCGGCATAAACACTGGTCAGTATAGTATCACCACTCACACTGGGCAGGCGGCCGTGCTGTCGCTGCTAGTGCGAGTGCCAACAGGCGGCACGGGGCTGGCGCCGCCGCTGGGCGGGCTGTCGCTCGCCTCCGCGCTCGTCACGCTCGGACCTACGCGGCATAAACACTGGTCAGTATAGTATCACCACTCACACTGGGCAGGCGGCCGTGCTGTCGCTGCTAGTGCGAGTGCCAACAGGCGGCACGGGGCTGGCGCCGCCGCTGGGCGGGCTGTCGCTCGCCTCCGCGCTCGTCACGCTCGGACCTACGCGGCATAAACACTGGTCAGTATAGTATCACCACTCACACTGGGCAGGCGGCCGTGCTGTCGCTGCTAGTGCGAGTGCCAACAGGCGGCACGGGGCTGGCGCCGCCGCTGGGCGGGCTGTCGCTCGCCTCCGCGCTCGTCACGCTCGGACCTACGCGGCATAAACACTGGTCAGTATAGTATCACCACTCACACTGGGCAGGCGGCCGTGCTGTCGCTGCTAGTGCGAGTGCCAACAGGCGGCACGGGGCTGGCGCCGCCGCTGGGCGGGCTGTCGCTCGCCTCCGCGCTCGTCACGCTCGGACCTACGCGGCATAAACACTGGTCAGTATAGTATCACCACTCACACTGGGCAGGCGGCCGTGCTGTCGCTGCTAGTGCGAGTGCCAACAGGCGGCACTACTATGAGTCTGCCAAACAGATACAGATCCGTGTTACCTACTGTGATCACAGCACTTCCAAAGTACATTATTACTACTCACACTTACTCAGATTGTATTGTATGAATGTCGTGCATATTTCTACTGTATTCATTCACACAAAAAATCTCATATCACGTAGAAAATAACAGTTTTAATTTGCTTTTATGTCAATTGGATAGACAAATAGTTAAATTAGCTTTAAAACTTCGATCTGGACATATTCCATTAAATAAATTTTGATGAAACACACATGATGAAAAAAGTACCGTCTCCGAACTATGTGTCATGTGGTGTAGTAGAGGATGTGGTACATATTTGATGTATTCAGAACGAAGAAATAAGAAAAACATATTTTCAGAAGTTGAATATTTATAGAAATAATGTTGACTGTATTCAGAGCATCTCATTCATTCTTCCGAAACGGGAGAAGCTAAGATGATTTATTACATAGCAAGAAGATCATAGATTTGGATAGGTTATAAGTGCTGTGGTTTTATTTTTATTTTGTTACTATGTCATCGACGTATGAATTATCATAAAGATTCCTTTTAAATAAATAAAGAGAAAATAAAATAAAATTGCTTATTGTAAAAAATTGTGTCCGTGTTTAAATTTAAACATTTCTGTGGATTAACATTTTTTTCTTGTTTGTTTCAGAAATTCAAACACCAATTTTGTACATAAGCATAAATAGTAAGTGTAAATAGTTTTTGTATTTCGCGCATTGCTCAATCATTTAGAGATTTTCATTATTATTGTTGTATATGCATTATATACAAGAAACATAGTATTTTTATAATGTAAAATGAACTTTAAATGTAAATCAGTAGTGGCGTATCGTTTTTTAACCGATGGCGACGCGTTTTTTTTATCGGAGTATGAATTGCTATATATAGGTGCAGTTTTTCCTTTAAACAAACTATAATATGTTTTAGATTTATAAACAAAAGATTATGTTTACTGGTGTATGACAGTTTTACACATATTTCTTGTATGATACGTTAATGTTTTATATAACCTCTTTTTATATGCAATTACAAAAAGTGGAATGCTAAGTCCATATTAACGCGTAAATAAAATTAGACTTCCAATGTTTCTTTTTTATTGAAAAGACATTTTATTAATCATTTCTGGATTTCCAAAAATTAATATTTGCTACTTTTTTTATTTATTGGGTTGTGTTTTTTTTGTTTTCGTTATCTTAATAACTCAATCTAAATATTTAAACTGTATATATTTATCAATGACCTTCTGTTCTTTTTTTTACGAATGATGTTCGAAATTTTGACATGAATAAAAAAAAACATAAAAATTATGTAACAATGAAAAAAACGGTTTATTTTACAGAGAAAAAATATTAAAATTACTTGTGTCAAGTGAATTAGTTTTTTATAACGGTAAAAAGTTTACGATTTATTTTAAACTAAGATATCCGAAGGAAGCTGTAGAAAAAAATAACGGTGCTTGCATTTTTTAGCTTATAGATATTTGTAAAAATTGAAGTTTAAAAATAATAAATTTATTGCATTTTGTAAAAACAAATAAATAAAGTTTAAGTAATTTTTATAATTCAAAAATATATATTTAGTCGCTTCACCTTCTGCTGATTACAATTATTTTATTTGTAATTTTGAAATAAACAACGATTTATAATAAATAGTTAATAAGAATATAAAATAATAGTCTTTAATGACACCAATTACGACATTATATAGGTTTTGCTTTTTATAATATCTCATTTTTGGTCATTTAATCCAAAAAATTATAGAAAGCCAAAAGCAAAAAAATAACCAGTTTGTTTTTTAGCTTCCAAAAAGAAACTGTTATTGTATCTGTTGTTAATTAACGTCTATAGCCATTTCATTGCCTGTCAAGTGTGGTGTTAAATAGCCTACAATACATCTCTACCGCTAAACCAAAGCTACAATAAATTGTCCATTGCCGGATTTATTACAAGCATAGACGAAAAACTTTCTACCTCCCAACAGGCTTGTGGGATGTCTTTAGTTGTGACAGTTATAAATCTGAAACAACGCGTAGAACCTTGTGGTGGCTGTAAAAGTTATAGCCTTTTTACGTTACACGGCTTGTCTCCGTGCCGTGTGTAGTAGTAATTGGGGTGTTTAGAGAGCATTCACATGGCCAGGAGACCGCTCCGCGACCTAACTAATACAATACTACTGTCATTCCGTCTCACAAAGACCGTTTAATTAAGGTTATTGTCAGATTTGGCAGGCGTCTTAGTACATGTTGCACACAGTAAAATATGCATGTACACGTCAGATGGAATGACAATACTTTACGCACGTGAAAAGGCCGTAACTGCTTTAAAAAGATTGAACAAGCCATGATAGTGTTATTCGACCTTTAGCTATTACTTGTAAGGCAGCTGTCAAAGTCAAAATATTATTATGTTAGGTATAACTTTGACAGCCGCCTGAAGTGTTAATAACTTGTATAACTGGTAAAAGTAAAATATTTTTCTTACGACTGAAACGTTAAATAATATGCTGTAATATAAATCTTGTAAAAATAATAATAAAAAAAAACATTTCTTTTGTAAATGTTTACGGTTAACTGATCGCTTTTTTGTGAGATAGTTGTTATTAGATATGAACAAAAATATACCTTGTGCGTATTGTACGCAAGGGTGAAGGTCGTGTGTTGTTTTTAAGTCGATAACTGAATTTTATAAATAAGTTTCCTTTGAGCCAAATTTTTGTATTTTAACTATTCCCAGTCTGCTAAACAAAAGAAGATTGTATAAAATATTGCTCATAGAGAACGGTTTATATTTTGTTCTTACGTAGTAAATAAGCTAAGTAGTCACTGCCCGATTTGTAATAGTTTGATTTGTCAAAAGGTGTGACATTAAAGATTAATTTATCAGATCCCGAGATGCCCTAAAAACCTCTTTTTTCAATATTTAAGTGTCACGTGGGGCATCTTTGGGAGCTTGGTAGTAAAAATGCTTGGATTAGCTACAGCAGTGAGTTATATATGTCAGTGCGTCTGCCAGTTTCGATACGACATATTTAATTTACGCTAGTATTTTTAATTCTTGATGTGTTTAGTTGGAGGCGCTTTCCAAAGATTTATACAAATTTGTAATTGCCGTCGCCGGCGACATTTGACTTGTCAACTGCATCAACTGTCAAATTGATAGTAGGTGTCAAAGCAATGGAGTAGTTAATCCTCGTGATATTTATTACTGAGGCGGTAAATGTCTTTATAGTACCAGCCAGATAGTGTTAGCACTTCCAATAAATATATAAGTTTAATAAATAATTTAATTTATGGAAATTATGATTAAGTTTTGTCTTATATTCTCTCATACCTAGTAGTTATGTTCCGGCAAAGCTAGTCTATGTTTGATTATATACAGATTTTATAAGAAAAAAAAAACACATTAAGAACAAACATGTTTTAAGTAGAATTGAAATCGTTTGTCTTTAAATTTTTTTAGGAAAATCATTTCGCATTTTACACTGATGAGATTTATCTTGTTATACATCTGTCCAGTGTAGATTTTTATTTTAACATTACTGTTTTTATATATTTTTCGTAATACTCTTCTTTAATGATCTCATCAATTCTTTTTAATCATATTTTATAATTACTTCTTGTCTACCCTCATGAGATTCTTTTTGTGCCAAAATTTTCATGAAATAACCACCAGTTTGATTTGTAAGGATAGTCAATATTATCTTAAAATTAATTCTTTATTTTGACTACCCATAGTGATAGGCAAACTATCCGATTATAAAAATCATTATTTAGAATATTAAATTTTGAAAAATGTGTAATTTTGGTGATACCTAAAGTTTTTATAAATCATGAAATGAATTCTCAATTATAATCTTCACTAAACATTTTCTTTGCCTTGTATTAGAAACTTTTTTTTGTTAACTACAAACATGTTTTTGTGAGCGAGCGACTAGAGCGATGCCATAACCGAAAATTTAAAAATAAAAAATAGTTTGAAATTGGAATCCAATTTATAAGCATTCAATGTAATAAATATAAAAATGTATGTATAGGTACAATTTTAATTTATCAAACTGAAATAATGAGTGACAGTATAAAAGATATCTCAAATATGTAAATATATATTTTTTTTTTAAATTATATACCAGTATTGAAGACATACAAATTCATGATACTTTGGTTTTTTAATGGTCTCTCGCTCACAAAGTATAAAGACACTGTACCATAAATAAATAATAGTAGATAGTAAGAATTGTATGATTGTTGATATTTAGTTGAAGTATATTAGTTAAGCGTAAACGTATAAAGACGTTGTAAATATCCTGACATATTAAATTATTGTATTTCATAATAAAATAATCAATCAAATGTTGGTGTTTTTCTGTTTGTTTATTTATGAACCAGTATATCATGAAATAAGTTTTTCTTGTAGCCTCATGAATATAAAATCTACAAATAAATACTCTTACGTTTACTTCATTAAATTTGCAAGTAAAAAAAGGTTGTACTGTATTTTTTTTCTGATTTGAAGAAACACACTAAAAAAATATATTTGGCATTCTGGCATAACTTTAGTTAGTTCTCGATATGGCGCTGATAGCAATTAAAAAAAAACTTTTTGATGTTGTCAATTATACAGAACTAGCAAGTATTTGTAGAAATATTTATTTTTGATAAAGATTTTACTTTCTGTTTCGATAAGAATTTATTTATAAATAGTTTAACTAAACGATTTTTTAATGGATCTAACGTAATACCTACTAATGTTGCTAAGTAAATTAAAATACTAAGTTAATACTAAGCTAAGTAAATGAAATTCCTACTAATCTACTAGAATTGCAAGCATATTATTTAGAAAAATAAAATAAATATTCCAGGTAAACTAAAGCTCACATACATATTATTGCTACTGGATTTACTCATACTATCCAATACGTTATCCATTGATGATTCCCCATATTGTGGATTAAGATATAATAGACTTTGTATGGGAAAAGGACTACACGTTGGATGCCAATTTCCAGATGTAAGTTTTTTTAACCAGGCTTTATTGAAGTAAAAAGTTAAAAAATATTTTTTCATTTTTTCAAACTCCTGGGCATTCAAGTACACGGTTCACATGATGGAAAGTGATACCGCTGCCGACGATGTGATTGACACGTGATTGGCCCTTGATGTCTTACAAAGCCAAGAGGACTGCTAATGCGTTGTCTACATAGACCTCAATCTGTCATGTGGACAACCTTTGTGTTGCAGTGGTGTAAACAGAAGACTGCTACGCTAGTGGTCCTGAGTTCGAATCCCAGCGGGGGCGGAAATTTACAATATGCATTGTTTCGCTTTCTTATCTCTTATTAGGTATGTATGTATTATGTAATCTATACCATATCGCTGCTTGGTTCCTGTGATACAAGTCCTTAAGATACTTCCTACAGGGCCGAGTCAATGTGTGTGTCGTGATGTGGTTTATTTATTTTATTTATTGTGGTAGGGGTAAAAGATGTTATATTTATAAAATTGCTACAGTAATTGTTAGGCTACTAGTAAGTTTAATAGCTTTGATATATAATAACGATAACTTTTTTTCTTTCTTTTATAACATTTTATAATCTGGTCTATTGTTTCGAATTACCCCGGTCTAGCAATTAGACACATAGGCCTCTTGCACCTCTCTCCATTATTTTCTGATATATGACTTCCTTGGCCATATTGACCCTCCAATATTCGAGATGTCATCCTTCTACCATTTCAAAATTGATGCTGGTACCAAGTCACCAAGTAGGTACGTAAGATATTACTTGTAAGTACTTGGAGCTTATTTTTTTTACAGGATGGTCCAGGCGTAACTTGTATCAATTATACGAATGTCGCTTTCACACCTAAGATACAAAGATTCATCACTAATTACCTTAACAGGTAGGTCAACTTTTGTTTTTGTCGAACCAGTGACGGTATTTAATATAAGGAAACGATAAAGCAAAGGTATAGATTTAAATCGTTTTTTCACCAATCGGTTTCTTCCTATTTCTTCTTATTAAATTCGTGGCGGGTCCCAAGATACCCGGTAGGTTGTGTCTGAGCCTGTCCTACATTGCACAGTTATATCAAACATTCGTTGATTCTTGAATCGAAGGACACCACTGTAGGTCTTGGTGGACATAGTTATAGTGGTGGGACAGAGTGGTAGATGCACCTACCCCAAAAAACCAGTTTCACCATTCGGAAAGGACATCCAGGGTATACAGTCTACTTAAAAAAAAACTACTACAAGTATTCTTAAATAAACATAGTCCTAACTTTCTGATATCACAGACGGCGTCAAAGGATCGCTGCTGGTTCTGAAAGAGTAAAGGGTGGTGCTAAAGTACCAGCTCCCAAAGTCATGATGCTTGTTGTAAGTACGTATCATCTTGAATATCATGCAATTACGAATTGACCGACCACATGGTTTTTAACCAGTTATACTCAACTTGCGGCCCGCCGGGCCTTTTTGATCGGTTTGTATAAATATACTGTCAAGCTTTTTAAACTTCGCGGCAACTAGAGGGGCTGTGCAAATAAAATATTTTTTCATCGTAAAACTGCTCTTAATTCAGGACTTTCTGAAATAAAATGGTATTAAAATCAATCAGCTATCCCTCTCACCCAGTCTGGGTGGTGAACAATGTTACTATTTACGGACCACGATACTGAGGCTCAATCGTGTTTGTTACCCTTAAATAAATAGTTGATAAGCGCTATTTTAAACAAAATGTCACGTGAAAAATTAATCATTTGACGCATAATGGCAAAAAACTAAAACTCTACATTTTGTAGAATTACAAACTTAAATTTAATTAAAGTAAGTAATTAAAGTAGGTCTATTTTCTCCATTTCTATGTGACGATTTAGCCGAAAGTTTAGCATGCACAACTCATAACGAATTGGCGCTGTTCTCGGCGTTCTAATACATCAAGGCCATCGTCGTGTCAATAGGTCGCGGTATCACTTTCCATCACGTGAACCGTCTGCTTGTTTTCCTATGACATGACATTTTATAAAAAATATATTTAAGTAAGTTATGTTTTTACAGAAATGGGATCAAGAACTGTCAATGTTGGCACAGAGGCTCGCAAACCAATGTATATTTATGCATGACGACTGCAGAGCTACAGGTTTTTTAAAATATGTTTTATTCATTTGATATTCCTTCAGCTTCTGTACGAATAAACAGCTGGTATTGAATTCTAGCTTTTGCTTTGACTTCGTCAGCGTTCATATTGTTATTGTTATATTCAGTGAAGTACCCACACGCTGGCCAAACGGTTGGCGAAGTAAGATGGCGGAGGGCCAAAGTTGAAGACGCGTTGGACGTGCAGGGATTCGTTTCGCGTGTGTTGTCCGCGTGGTGGGGGGAGCGTCGATACGTCAGCCCGCAACAACTCACTGCACCGTTCAGAATTGCCACTGGGTTAGGGATTTTAAACATAGCAAACATTATTGCGTATATAATCGTAAAAGACTAGGGCGACCTATTTCATTGCTAATTTTAATTTAAAAAATGCAAATTGGTTTTTAACTCTTAAATATTTGGATGCCCCTGTCCTGGCCTTTCGGTACCAAAAATTAGGTTGAGCCATTGAAGTTAATATAGTCTTTTTTTCATTTTATTACCTATTTTGACCATTCTAGGTACTTTTTTACGTTAATGTAATATTTGAAGATAAATATTTTCTATTCAGGACGCGCGGTGCATCGTGGGGTCACTTCAGCCAGCTCGCGGTGTGGTCTCTTCAAGCCGTAGGCTGCGGTGCCGCTAACCATCTAGATGGCTACACTTTACTGTTGGTCTGCGACTTCTCCCACACAAACATGCTGGGCCAACGGACTCTCTTACCTGGGCCCGTTGGCCAATGCCCCCCCTACACGGGCCGGAGACGCGGATCCGCGTATCCGCTGCTTTGCACTCCGGTGAGAAATGTTAAACTTGTTTTTAAAGGGAAAAAATAATGAATTAATGAAAATAAGCTTTTTCCATATAAAACTTCAGTTTCAGTTTTTTTAGTAGGCACGTTGATACGCACGATTACTATATTGTAAATTACCTACTCCTAGATTTTTTTTGATAGTATATTTTATTTATGTTTTTGCAACCGCAGTTTTTTGCTATATAGGTACTTCTTCTATTATATAAAAGTCTGCGTAAATAGTGTAAAACATCTTTCTATGACAGAACAAAAATGACAAAATAGGTATTATTTTAAGGTGCAATATTCTATATCAGACGATAGAAACGGTGATGATGATTACGATGATAACACGAGTAGAAATGATGATGAGACAACTACAACTACAAAAAGGACAACTTCAAAGAAAACTAACAAACCGACATATTCTAAGAAGGTGATGACTGTGACACGATCGAGATATAACAACTTAGAGAGGTCTACTTTTATGTCTTCAATACCGGAAGGTTTTAGGTGAGCCTTTGTTTAACCTAATAGGTATCTACCTCAGTAAAACGACAATCCTTTACTTATTTCTAACTAGCTTCGTCAGCTTAAAACGAAAAGAAAAATAATACGAGTCTTGTTTTGTAAAAAAGTAACCTTAAAAATAAACAAATTTTAATGCCCAAACTCAGAACAACAATTCGCTTCGCCTAATTTATAAAAATCCGTTCAAAATTCAACCTAGAAGGTTTACAAGCAGACTAGAAGGTCAGAGTTGTTTTTACCCGACTGTGGCGAAGCAAAAAGGATGGTCCTATTTATAATACTAGTATGGAATAAACAAATATGATGAAACAATATTTTTCTTACAGGCAAATAGTGGAAAGTTCGGAAAACGAAAACGATTACGACGAAACTACTAGAAATAGGGTGAATAGATATTTGTTTAAATTAATTAACTTTTATTGTATTATTTTATTCACTTCTGTAAATAAATATATTGATAACTTATCTGGGTAAAAATTTACCAACAGGTATTCTTTGATAGAAGACAAAATTATCATTCCAGATATCGTCCGGTCAGGTAAAAATTTTCCTTTATTTTTACCGTAGGTAGATATTTATTATTATATTTTCAAAAAACATAGAAATGTGGTACTTCCAACTGAATATAGTAATTCGTTGGTTTAATTTTTATTCCAACGATTCAAGAATTCTTATCCTACATACCTACAAAACACGTATATTTTGAGATAACGCATTGTTTTGTCCATTGGTGATCGGTTATGTAATCTAATTTTATTTATTTATTTTTATTTTATTAAGGCAAGCCAACGGTACATGCATCAAAATTATATAAATACATTTCACAGGACATATATACAAATAAAGGCAATTAAGGGTAATAATTTGCAATCGTAAATAAACTTTTTTTTCCCCAGGCCCGGAGCGAAAGCTTTATTTAACTCGGAACCATCTACTATTTTCCAAAAACAAACAAGACAGCACATTACGGTAAGGTTCTTTGTCTTCTATAGTGTGAGTTGACGAAAAACTGACGTCCATTCAAACGCCGCGGTTGAAATTTTTTGGAGGTTGCATATTGAAAGTGGCTTGTCGCGCGGCTAACCGCCCCTGCGTTTAGCCGCTAGTGCGTAGGAATAAGGTCTTGGAAATGCTTCTTAATTTTACATTTTCAGGTAACATTAGCTTTTGATGAACAAGACATGATGCAGTTGTTCAAAGATACCGGATTCAGTTTGAAGCCACTTGTTTTGATATAACTTGGTTTATGTTTAAATTTTTTTAAGTAAATGTTTATTTTGATATTTTAATGTTTACAATGTGAGGTGAGAGTTACTTCTATTTATCATATTTTATTAGTGTCAAACGATAATAAAAATTCGGGGTAGGTAATGGGTTTGGGTATTTGGGGAGGGTTTTCGTATACCTAGTTACCAAAATCGATAGGTTTTTATAAAACCGGCTAAGTGTGAGTTAGACTCGCACGTGAAAGCTTACGCGACATTCTGTATAAGAAATAAGAATGAGCAAGAAATTTTGAAAGTTTCCTGTATGGCCTTTACATACACACTTGACACACTTTACAAATACATTATCTGAAGATCAGTGTCTACTTATTATGACATATAAATAGAATAGGAGGGAGGTTTCGTAGGTAATTGGCACCCTTTGGGTACAGAACCCTAAAAAAGATCCTCTACATATCCTCTATATATTATAAATGTGTGAAATGAATTATTGAAATACATTTAAAAAAATGTGGGCAGACTTTGCTCTCGCAGAACAACCTTCTGTATTAGACTTTTGGAAAAGATTTTCACTGAAGATTTAAGGTTGGAGCACACTAAATTCGGTTGCGGGTCGGTTGCAGTCCGTTTGCGTGCGTTTAGGAGTTGTAAAGGTGGAATCTTTATGAAACACGTCACACGAACGCAACACGCAGGCTATCGCATTCGGTGTCACGAACTGCAACTGCCTCGCGACAGAAATAAGTGGGTTCCGGGATTTAGTTTAAGTTTACCTTAGTTATTGATAGAATAATCTACGTAGAGTAGGTGTCTCATATATTAAAAGTCTATGGACGTAACTTAATAAAGATGAGTTACATTTTTCAGTGGAAAATAACAAGTTTCATTGAAAAGTTTGTTTGGAAACTTCTATTAAAATTCGTTTGGTAAATCCAAACAACAGAATTAGTGGCCTTAAAATAGGCTACAACAGGAAACTATTTCAATATGATATTGGTACAGTATTGTGGTAAGTAATTAGCTAAAGAAACAGAAGGCAGAACAAAAACAAAGGAAGCCCTTGTATCTATTAGTTTTTCATATATCTCATTCATGAACATAGAATTTCAGCATTAACATAAATTATGTCATTAACATACTCATACAATTTCAGTTCCTTGAATCTGAGATGAATGAATCAGTCTACCATTGAATTTTGTTGTACCTAATTAATATAGACGAGACTTCCGATTTAGTTAAGCAGGTAAATATGGGGATGTTATTTTCTCAAATTTTAAATGTTTACTTAAGACTTACATTAGGTAGCTAGTTATTCTGTGGCGAAGGTAAGCATTGTCTTGTATTCAAAAATGACTAAAACCTCTTTGGTAAAGATTTGTTACGTAAAGGCGTAAAACTTTTTTGGTGACATTTTTTACCTTCCCATTGGAAGACGAAGGAAAAAGGCATTGTTTCACTTACTTACCTTGGAAATAAAATGTACTCTCACCTATGTAATAGAGTTTGTACCTATACCAAGTTGTGAAAGTACATAAATAAATTTTACTTTATTTCAGAAAAATCTATAAGCTATCAAAATCTAAGGAGACAAAGCGGTTTTCTTATTTTGATGTTGTCATAGTTCTAAGGATATCTATGATAGAAATATTGTAACGTTTCATGATGTGTTGCTGCAATTTCTGTGGTAGTTTACGTTGCCTGTTTTGTTGCACTCTATGTGCATATCTGTTCCACTTGTGCGGCATTGAATGCAACCAACCCCTGTTTAGGAGTTGTAGCTGTTGTTACAAAGAAGTCTACTGCGATGAATACAGTGATTGAAATGATAACCAAATGTTTTGACTATCTAAGTAGGCGTTATCTAATAAGCAAGCATTTGGCAATAATATTCCCTTCTTACCGTAGAGCAAACATGAACGAAACTTTTATTTCCCGATCGTCAACAATGGTGATGACGGAGTGTTACTCTTTCCCACCACTGCAACTCCTGTACAATAGGATCAACATTGGCGTCCTTTGATCAAAGAATCAACTCATAATGCCGTTGTGCAATGAAGCACAGGCTGTGCCCGGACAATCTTCTGTCTTGGGACCCACAACTAATTTAATCAGAAGAGATAGGCGAACTTAGAACCCGATTTCAGACTTTCCGAGTGTCTACCATGCATGAGTTTATTACTTTTATTGCTGCTTGTGACTGCATTGTAGTTACATACAGTTGCTCCATCACATGAAGGCCGTTTAGTTGAGGTTTGTTCGTTTTGTCAGGCGGGTATGTGCATTGTTTCAGTGTTCGTCACCTCGAATTCGCTCAATAAAATGAACACTAGAACAACTTGAATAAGTCTAATCACAACCATTGACAAACGGTCGTCATGATCGGAATGACTGTAGGCAGTTTAGTATTAATCTTTACATAGCACTTCTATCGGATAGATAAGGAATTACAATCGTTAGTAAATGCTAAACTAGGCACGTGTCCAGGGCCTCCAGCATTAGGGGGCCACCAAAGCGTAGGTTCCAAAAAGAAGTTCGTAACTTTTTAAAGAAGGCATAAAAAGTCGACGACATGAAGATCTAAAGAAAGTCCAGATTCGGCTGCAACTCCTAGGGCTTCGGCTTCGATTAAGACGGCCTTCCTAACTAAAATCACAGGTCAACCTTACCTGTTTGGACTTTTTAACGTTACTAAATGGCATAGCTTATAGACTGATATTGCGCTTATGTGAAGCTTTATGTGTGGCCGTATGAACATATATTACAATAGAAAGTTGAAAGTTCTGAAACCCATTTAATACAAATCAAAAACTTTTATTGGTCATCTTCACTACCACCACCACATTTCTTATATATGTAAACACAAGGTACAACAAATACACAATACAGACAACTAGTCAAAAGACTGAAAAGTTCGCAAATAATGCAACACATTTTACGTAGAAATCGAATTACTTTAGGTTCTTTCTTTATAAAGACTTTCTTGATGATTTTTCTCTTTTACAGTTACCATGCCTTGCTATTTCATGATTCATCATAGACATATTCGTATTTAGTAATTTTAGTTTGATCACTACTTTTTATGTTCCAATCCAATGTAAGTTTATGTTACATAAGCTTGCCTCAACATAATTAAATTTCGAAGCTCCCTTTATAATGCAAAACCTGACGTCCACAATCTTACGCGATAATTTAAGATATCTTTATGAATAGTCGAAGTCACTCTCGTCACACAGCCCGCATTGCTGTCCGATCCACAAGCACAAAGTAATGCACAGAACACATCGAATACATCGGCAACAACAGTTATCAGAACACAGAATACAACACATTTCAGAACAGCGACAAAAAATATTTGTCTACTCTTCGCTCTTTTATGGTCTTCTATGTATTCTGCCAGTAGCTTTCTTTATGTGAAATATCAGTTCTAAAGTTTTGGACAAATAAAACAGGAAATTCAGACTTGGTAGAAAACAATCAAAATTGTTGCATAGGAACAAAATCTTGACATGAGGATAGTCATCATGACAGGAAAAAGAGGAAACAGCTTGAGATTTCATAGATAACCATAAACACAGATCAAAACGTATTTTCAGAACTTAAGACGTTTTATTAAAATACCCGCTTATAACTGCAACTTTCGTCTGGGCAGAACCGTGGAAATTAAAATGTCCTACCCCAACAAAATAATACAAACGAATAAGATGATAGGAACTGAAGATGGCATATGACCACGGCTTTATTGAATAGTTAGTAGGCACATAACAATTTTAGATTAATTTCTTTTTTTGTTTCATACTTTTTTTTGTTTTGTGGTTACTTGCTTTGTTTAACCGACCAGACAGGTCGAGGGTTCGTCTTCGGTTGCCTTAAGTTATAGCTGGCATGCTCCCTAACTCCAATTTTGTTCGGGTAGTGGCCACAGATTCGCAACCTATTATACTGGGCATGAACACAAACATGCGAAATGCGGTTTGTTACTCCTCTGCCAACCCCTCTCGAGGTTTTATAATCATACTTTTTAGGACGCAATCTATTAGTTTGTTGGGTTTTAGTTTTTATTATATAAGAACATACGTATTTAAGAATTGTTTTATGTGATGGAAAATGATACCGCCGAACTTATCATTCAGTTTTAGATTGGAAATATCAATTTTAGGTAAGTACTGTAGGAATATTACATTTGTATTACCTAAAAATGAATATTTAAAGCTTATGTGCCATCTGACGGAAACTAACACAGGACTCAAAAGGTTTAGCCAGAGAGGTTACTGGAGATGAAAACATAAATTGAAAAAATATCACCGAACCATATTTATGTTGAAATGCATGTTTTTTTTTCACAATAACTATGCAACCTTGCTATGAATCACATCACTGTAACACCATTAACAAATAATTAACTAAATCTTTGTCAGAAGAAAAAAGCCTTAAAACTACCTAACTAGGCATAGTATGTAAATAAATGAGATCATATACATAAAATTTGTATATGACACTTAATAAACAGTTGAGAATGGAACTAAAAAATCTTGTACTAAAACCTAAACTAAAGAGACTGCTAGCGCCACAATATATGCACTAGTTTATTTTGCTGTTAATAATTTTGTGACTAATGTTTAGGCATTAAAAAAAAACGTGAAAAGAATAATTTTCTGAAGGTTCTTTTTCTATGAACTAGTTAAACGGCTGAATTTCAAACACGTGAATTTTAACATCAGTTTGTGTTGACCATTTGAGCTGTGAGGTTGTGATCGATAAGTTAATCTACGGGACTTCAATTACTTCGTTGAAGTCTTAAGTAGGCAACCGGAAGAAAGAATAAACACCAAGTATCCAGCTCAAACCTTCCGGCCCAAAAGCCAAGAGTCCAGCGCAAAACGTTCTATATTTAAATTTTGAATTTTTAAGAGAAAAGCGCGACGATGTGCGACTCGTGTGAATCCTGTAGCTGTGATTGCGGAGAGTTTTGCTGTAAAATGTTGAAATGCCTCACTTGCATCACGCTGTGTACTTCCATATTGAGGTGCTGCGGGTTCGAAATCGGCGACAACTGCTGTTGCCGGGAAGGAGACTAATGAGGTTTTAGTTAAATAAAGTATGTAAAAGTTTAAATGATCTTTTATTTCGTCTATCCTCTTTTAGATTTATGTAACATTTAAAAATCGTCTTAGAATAGAAGCCTCTGTCCGAAGCTATAGGTATGTTTAGTGCATTGTTATACGAGAAGAAAAATCTAGTTAATAATCTAGAATTATAATCCGTTCAACGCATTAAAATGTAAATGTAGCTACTAGGGGGCACTAATTATTTAGATTTTCTAATTATATTAATACACCTTCAAAAGCTATTGATTAATTGATATAAATGTTAATATTTCTTTATTTTCATTTTATTTACACCATTTATTTTTTTATTTGTACTACAACCATTCCATTTTTATTTAGTTTGGATTAAAATTGAGAAAGGATTCCAGATAAAAGATATCAACGTTAATTTTTGAGTTGTTTTTTCTAACGTAAAGCTTAGTTAGTAACAACTGTAGGCATACTTTAATTTTGTTTTAGTACATACATTATCCAGGTAGTACTTTAAGTCATACTAATTTAAGTTCAGGTAATAAACTAAACAGGTAACTGTACGAAATAGTTTTGTTGTTTAAGACTAAATTATGTATTAAGACCAAGTTCAAATCTGTTGTCGTTAACAAAAGAAAAATAATTTATTCTAACCACCATTCTTAACTCACTTGAAAATGATGCAATGAATTTTCCAAAATTTTCACTCAATGTAAAGGCTACCTTAACACAATGGAACAAGTCATATATTTGTTTGCATTTACCACACAAAGCTTTTGTTAAAACTTCACGTTATAATTAGACTGACAATAGTTGGTAATGTGTCAAAAACTGACAATTTACAGGTAAATTATTCTGAGCCATTATTTTTATTACGTCATTGAAGATTTTCGTGCACGTACACATTTGAGTGACATGTTACATGCCCATTGATCTTAACTATAACATTGACTTGTTCTGCATTACTTATTAAGAGAAAAAAATGGAAATACTGAGACCTCCCTTTCTAATAATACATTATATATATTAATAAATTTAATGAAATAGGTTTCATATTAGTTTAAATTAAGGGACAGATGCTGGGTTCAAAATTTGAATGCATTTTACACAAACTTGTGATCCATACAAAGACGCAGGCTATGTTTTAATAAATAAAAGCAACATCGAGTTGAATGAATAACATTTATTATGTAGAAATAACTTACAGTATAGATTCGTAATCAAAATATTAAATTTATAAATACTTTTAAAGTCAAAGTCAAACTAATTTATTGTAAATATAGTAGGTTCATATAAAATATTGCAGATGTTACGCATGTATACATTATTACACTATATTCTGCCACGAGGCATACAACTTTATCGAAATCATACTTTTTTGTAACCGCTTAAAGTGTATAATCCTATAATGAGGTTAATACTGTTGTCACATCCAAGAGCTGTTGGGATTTAGTTTGACGGAAATGGTCAGTTTTTCCATTTTATTGACTGAAAATAACATATAGTATTAATTTTGATCAAATCAAAAATCAAGAAATGTAAGATTTTACTCTGACCACTGTAACAGGGGATCGGACTATTTTTCAATATTTTACGAATCATACAATGATAAATACAATTACATACAAAACATTATAGACCTTATAGCAAATTTTCGTGTTCATTAGAAAAATACATGCCCGAGCCAGGATTCGAACCTGAAACATCAAATGCACCGCAGACGGCTGCATTTGGTTGATTTTTTATTGTTATTATTATTACATTAATTTAACTAACGTCTTTCATTAAGTTCATACTTGAAGGCTTGTCCAAATAGAACGCAAACTTAGCGTCGCGTTTTAACGCTGCGCTCTTTCGATGTCAATCTGACTAGGTTATTCGGCGCGTAACTTTATTTGACAGTATGAAGCGTCAAATTAGCATCCTGATGCGGGCTAAGAACGCAATTTATTTGGAGAAGCTTTCACAACTCCTAAACGCACACACACACAAAGAAACCTTTAGGCGTGAAAAGGTCACAGGCAGAGTTCCGCATTTACTTATAATATAAGTGTGTATGTATTGAAATTTAAACAGAAAAACTCACCAAATCTCTCAACGTGTTTTCAGCCAGTATATATTCTTCTGATTGTGGGTTTAAAGTCATCTTGTAGTTAGTTAGGGCAGACCTATCTTTCTGTTTGGCTAATGTCTCTATGACAACGGAATGGACCTAAAAAAAAATGGTTTCAGAAATAAGGTTTGGTTCATTACGAGGTGATTGTATCAATTTTCAATCAATCAAACAATGGAAAAAAGTCAATAATAAATAATGCAGTTAATTGTATAACATTCGATTTTAGTCATAAGTTTTATTAACAGTATCTTATATATGTTGTTACTTTTCTAGTTTTAAATCCAAATAAATCCGCCCTGAAAATTCATTCTAAATGTTGATAAATAAATAGTTTAGCTCCCATACCAACTTCAGGACTAGCATACTAAGACGCGACAGCGACATATAACCTATCTCTTTCTTTTTGTCTTTGTTATGACTGGGTGGAAAGTATCTCGTCTTTTTTTTTATACCCTAACTAATAACGCCGCTATTGGCCTTCGCAGCGTAACCGGACAAACCGCGAGGCGAGTGCTTCCCCGCAAGGGAGCGAGGCGCAGCGCTTCGCTTCTTTGCGTTGATGCCCTCAAAACCGGGCATTACGTTGGGTCTACAAGCCTTAAGGCAGGGAGGCTCATCCTAAGGGCACATATAGTGGGCTCGGACCTCGCTTAGGTAGACTGTTTTGTACGAGTGAATCTATACTGACTACTGAGAGACGCTTGGTGTAGATGGGCCGGCCCTTCGACGCCAAGTCGTCATTACCGACTGGTGACACCGGCTAGTCTCATCGGATGTGACAACAGCCTGTAGGGTTGTCGGCTGAGAGAGGTTCAGAAGTTCCAACCGGGCTGGTAACTGATTTTAGTTGAGGCTTCGAACTTAGTGTTGTCTGCCTATACACTTAGGTGTAGAGGCGGGGACCGCAGCAACTATAAGGGGTGTCTCGGAAGGAGACCGGACCTCGTCCTAGGTTGCCGCGGGCGATGCCCGAATTGGACTGAAGCGACTCGGCGCGTTCGTGCAATTTCGTTGGCTGAAGGCCCTAAAAGCCTAGGCGGACGTCCTCTTCTCTTCCGACGTCGAGGACGGTGTACGCAATTTGTAGTCGTCTGTGGGTTGGCAATAGTTATAGAATCTTCCGCGTCGTCTAATACGTTACGTGGGCGTCTATACATCGGATCCGGGATGTAGTTCGCGGCTTCGACCACGAGCGGGTTTGGGTGTTTAGCGGCGCGTTCGAAATACTTTTTCGAGGCGGTTTTTAGGTAGTTCGATACGGATGGTAACCGAAGGTCCTTGTGTAAATCTACGTTGCGGACGTACCACGGCGCGTCTGGTGAATCGATTTTGTACTCGTTGGAGTGTCGTAAGCGCGGTTTTATTCGCGTGGGCAAACACACACGCTGGCGTAGGTCATGACGGGTCGAATACAGGTCTTATACATAATGACATTATTTTTAAGGGACATTTTAGAACGGGCGCCTAAAAGGTGGTGAAGGCGAAAGAGGTAAAAATTTGCCCTGTTCTTAACGCGCGCGATGTGGGCGCTGAAAGTTAAACATCTGTCGAGCGTGACGCCTAAATATTTAACTTGAGTGACCCATGGAATGGGCTTCTCGAAGAGTTTGATCTTGTGGGTGGGAATGCAACTATTGTAGTTGCGAACACTTTTAGAAAAATAAACCGCGGAGCTCTTTTCCGGATTTACCTCAATCCTCCACTTGCGGAGCCACTCCCCTAAGGCAGTGGTGGCATGTTGGAGTTTGGCGGCGACGAAAGCGGGGGGACCTGACACATATAAAGCCGTGTCGTCAGCGAAGAGCGCTAATTGGACGTTGGTACCGAATTGGACCTATTCGGGGCGCGGGATGTCGTTTGTGAATAACGAGTAGAGGACAGGGAGAGAGCGGAGCCTTGCGGGACCCTAGCTCTGAACGGGCGCGGGGTGTATCTCGTCTCGCGGGCGATGTCGCATTTATAGAGTGCTAGGCATGCTGTTCTAAGTATATATAAACCACTATATATATATATATATATAATCTCTCATCGTCCCACTGTGCCGTTGCGGAGGTCTCGAGTCCTTCTTTTAGTATATATGTAGTTAGCTGTTACTTTCAGTTCTCTGATCGCGTAGACCCTCACTTACATCACTTGCGGTCCGTATTATATGCACTTCCTAGGCAGGCTGTAGCTATAGGCGCGGATGCCAACGCGTCTTCCCCCCTTTGGTTTGGTAAAATTAGATCAGCAGATGCGGATCGTCGCGCCGCAGTAGAAGAGTTTATTGCAGAAATGCACCTAGAAATTCATAATACCTCTGATTCACCACCTACTTACAGCAGCCCTATGGGCGAATCTTTCATTGACGTCACACTTTCAAGTGCGTACGTAAAAATCTCTAATTGGCGTGTCCTTCCTGATGCGTCATGTAGTGATCACCGTTTGATCGTGTACGAGTACAACCCTAAGCTGACACAAGATATCGCGCCCCGTTCACAAAGCTTTCTTTATAAAACCAGACGTGCAGACTGGTGCTTTTTTAGTTCATTTTTTGCGTCACATGCTGGAGACTTCACTCACCCGCGTCTATCGGCAACAAAAAGCGCTGAAATTATGACGGATACTTTCAATTACTGTGCTGATGTAACACTGGGACGAACATCTATATCCAGTGTGAAAAGATGTGACTGGTGGAATGATTCTCTGATAGGAATTCGTAAGAAATTTAGAAGCGCACGTCGTAAATTAAATAAAGCTAAAAAATCTCTAGGACAAGATACTTCGTCAGATAGGTATGATAGCGCTTTAATTGCTTTAAGAGTTGCTAGGTCTCACTACCGTGCTGCAGTCAAAAAATCAAAAACTAATTTACTTCGGAAAGTAGTTGATAGGTTAGACAAAGAGGGGCCATGGTCACCCATATATCATGAGTTCAAAGCTAACAGAGCAACTGATCAAGCATTTATTTCAAATATCAAAATAAATGATGTTCACACTCTTGGCGTTGAGGAGACGGCGGAGGCCCTTCTTAACGCTCTCATTCCGGACGACACTACTGAAAATGATACCGACTATCATCGAGAAGTTAGGCTCATGGCTGCAGTTCCACCCACATCTCCTTCGTCCGATCTTCCAACTTTAGATGAATTTGTCAAAATTGTTAGGGCGTTACCGGTTAATAAGGCCTCTGGGGAAGACAAAATATCGAATAAGATGATCCAGGAAGCCGTAAAGTCCGCTGGGGATTCTATTTTAATTGTGTATAACCGTTGCATTGCTGAAGGGGTTTTTCCTCAAATTTGGCGCCGCGTTCTAATTAAAATCATACCTAAAAGCGGTGATAAGCCACCTGATGATCCGAAATCGTATAGACCCATTACCCTTCAACCATCCCTGGGTAAACTTCTTGAGCGTCTTATCGTACCTCGGCTTCTTCCGGGCGGTCCAACTTTTCACGAACGTCAATTCGGTTTTACTATCGGCAAATCAACAATCGACGCGGCTATCTCGGTGAGAAAATCGGTAGAATCGTCGGAGTTTAAATACGTCATAGGTGTATTCCTAGATATCTCTGGTGCTTTTGATAATGCATGGTGGCCAATCTTATTGCTCAAACTTAAAAACAGAGGTTGTTGCAGCAATGTATATTCCTTAATATACAATTACTTTATAAATGGAACAACTAAGCTTCAACTTGGTCATCATGCAGTGTCGAAGGCTTTGACTCGGGGCTGCCCACAGGGTTCAGTGCTAGGGCCGTATCTCTGGAATATCGGATTTGATGACTTTTTGTCTATACCGTTACCGGCTAACTGTTCGCTCACGGGATATGCAGACGACGGTCTCCTGCTTATTCAATCTCATACAAGAACAGGAGTTGAGTTGTTAGCTGAGTCCTGCCTACGTCTGGTGGCCGACTGGGGAAAGAGAAATCATCTTGAGTTCGCAGCCCATAAAACACAGTATTTAATGTTAAAAGGAAACTTAGTAGGGCTACCGCGCTTTAAATTTAATTCAGTTACAGTTAAAAAGAAAGACTCAGTTTGTTATCTCGGTTTGATACTTGAAAAGAAGTTTCATTTTATTGAGCACATTAAGCAAGTTAGCGAAAAAAGCGAAATTTTTATGCGTTAAATAGAATATCAACTTCGACCTGGGGATTGTCGTTTAAGTCATTAAAAATAATTTATAGTGCTACTTTCTTGGGTTGCATTTGTTACGGAGCCCCCGTGTGGGCAGATAGAGCCACAACTGGCGCTGCGCGACGTAAATTGCTTCAGAGTCAGAGATTAGCGTTAATTTTTCTTTGTAAAGCGTATAGAACCGTCAGCACTGAGGCCCTGCCGATTCTTGCGGGCGTTTTACCGGTAGATTTGGAAATACAACGGCGTGCGGCAATGTATTACAACTCGCGGAATGGTATGAGTTCAGATTTTCTAAAACCGAAGGATAGGGCTAAAATCAGTAGATTATTTGATAGTAACGACAACGTTCATAAAAAACTAATCAACGAATGGCAAACTAGATGGGATACTTCGACTAAGGGGCGGCATTTATTTAAATTTTTCCCTATAGTGCGCGAACGGTTAAATAAAACGTGGCTTGATATCGATCATTGCGTAGCCCAATTTCTAACCGGGCATGGTAACTTTAAGGGCAAACTTTATTCATTTAACTTGGTGCCGTCACCTTTTTGCGAATGTTCAACGTCGGATCAAGAATTTGTGCAAACTGCCCATCATATCTTGTGGGAGTGTAGTCTCTGGCATGACGAACGGTTAATCATGTTGAATTCGATTCAAGTATCTGCGTGTAGTCCTATTTATTACCTAGATCTTGTGAAAACGAAGGGAAACTTCCGTGCCTTTAAAAAGTTTTGTCACCAATATTACTGGTGTAAGATTTAGTTTAGTATCTAATTTATCCCCTGTTAGTTAGTGGCATACCGTGGTGTTTAGACGGTCAGGCGTCTCTTGACTGTCTCCCCTTTAGATTTTTGGGCCTCTGGGCCATTTCAATTGCTGTCTCCGCTTTGCTGGGAGGGAAGTCTGAAACCGCTTTCTTGCTACCTCCTATTTCTTCTGATTAAGTTCGTCGCGGGTCCCAAGACAGCCGGTAGGGTGTCCGGGTACAGCCTGTGCATCACTGCACAGCTGCATTATTAGTTGATTATTCGATCAAAGGACGCCACTGTTGATCCTGATAAACAGGAGTTGCAGTGGTGGGACAGAGTGGCGGGTGTGCCCCGAAAAAAAAAAAAAAAAACCAATACAAATTGATAAAGGCTCTTAAAAATAACCAGTCACCTTGTAGGCGTGTGCCAGTCTCAGCTTGTCATCGACAGAGCTGATCTTGTTAATGCAGGTAGCCAGGATTCTCTTGCTAGCGTTCAGTTCTCCGAGTCGCGACAGCAGCGCCTCAATCGGGATATGGGAGGAGACTGTCGTTCTACCGAGCCAGTCCTGGAATTAAACAAGCTTAGTTTGTCTTTACACTTTAGTACGTGTATTTTTAAGTATTAATAAAGAACTAGAGTTTACCGAGAAGTTGAAATTCAGCAAAAAAGTATTTATACCTCTTCTTAACCATAGACAAAGCCATGTTATTGTAAAAGTTACTATCAACGTATGGTAAGTGTACATATTGAATGTATTTCTTAAGCATAATATATAAATATACATTTATGCAATTCTCCATATAAGTTGTGCCAAATTTCATACTCTGTTTTTGCGTAATGAATACAAAGGGGTTTCGTCACGTATAAATATTGCGATAATCACAATTCTGAGTCACATTCGCGATAGGTTGCCGCTGGAAAAGTATTGACCTTTTAAGATGTGTCGCTGACCTATTAATTCACTAAAAGTAAGTATTTTTGAAAACCAAACTGATTTGAATAACTTACATTAATGAACATCCATAAATAAATGATAAATTGGCTCAAAAATTTTAGATAAAATCTGTTTCAATTAGATACTAACTTTCTTAGTGAATAATGACTCCACTATGTCCCATTTGTTTGACTTTGCGTGTACGTTTAGAACGATCCAATCATACTGCAGGGGTGTTATCTGAAACAAATGTATATCGATCAGATTCAACGGTTGCTAGTGGTCTATCTCCTAGTGTAACCTGGCTCGGGCATGTTAATATGATGAAAGTTAAATGTTACGGCTTTCGTGGCTATAATTCGTGAGGTCTCGGGTTTGAAATTGTCATCAAAATTAGATAGAAAGAAAAGATATAGAGTTGGCAAAAAAATCGTCGGAAATATTGAGTAGTGATCAGCCAATGACACTGCTGATTTTGACAGAAAACGTGGTGTTGCCAGGTAAGAAATATGTAGTTCTATCTTTTAACACGTTATACTCTTTTTACCAAGCCGTACATTCGAATTCATTACAAGTAGTCTCATATCCCACTGGAAACATTAATCTGAGGACATTAATCTCTGTTCATAGGAGCTATAAGGAGACTAATAGAGTAAGAATGGATTTTTATTTAGTACCTGTTGCCTCTGACAGACTGTCAGTGGTGACATCATGTTGCCCGCACCTTCGTGCCAATGATGCGTACAGATATACGACAAGCAATGTAATGCTGATTTATTGTATAGCTCCACTTTTGACGTCGACCTTTGCCATTCTGAAATTTTCAGTGTCCTTTTATCCTCATTATAAACACACACACATAAACATAAACTCACGCCGCAATTAATCCCTCAAGAGGGTATTTACGGATGGAATTTTTTTCTTTAGTAAACTGTAATTATTACAACACACGCATTGACTAAATCTTGATGGGTTTCAGAGTTTTAATCACAGGCACCACAATATGTTTGTTGGCAGGATCGGAATATTACACCCTGGCCCAATGAAAATTAAGCATCTTAGCACCAAGCCAGCCTCGCCGAGAATCGAACTCGAAAACTCTTGTGAAGCTCACTGCTGTAACACCGCTGCAGCACAGAAAAAAATCATCCCTGAAAAATTTTGCTAAAACAGAAATTGATAAGATTTGGATGTAAGAACACGTATAGGTTAAGGCTCTTTGCCTTTTTGGAAGAAAACAACGTTTTAAACTAATCAATCCAAATACCTAACAGTTTGAGGTAATCAGCTAACATTTTTGTTTGATGGGCATCAATTCCGGGCTGGTTGAAGTGGTTTGCCATTAAATTACCAAGTTTCCTTATTATACCATCTACATTGGTACCTTGCAACTTGACTATATGCTGGAATTGATACATCTGAAAACCGAACTCTAATAAACAAATAGCCCAAAAAAAGTTTGGAGTTGTAAATAAACACACAAGCTTTTAAAAAGTCAGTAAATTTGTGTGCAGGGATCGGAAATAGTTAATTGAATTTATGTTTATATCACATTTCATTATAAATTCTTCTCATAGTTTTTTCAATCAATTGATTAAATTTAAAATACGGTTTTCCAATAAAATATTGAAAATAAGGCTTCTCATTTGTCTTAAGCGAATTAACACATTTTGTTAAGCTGTAATTTCGCTTATAATTTGCCCAAAAAGTTTTTTTTATTCAAATGGGTTTTCAAATGTTGTATGTGTTTGCGTCATGTCCGTGGTCATTGAGTATCGAGCTGCGAATGCGAGCGTACTACTGGCATCTTTTAATAAAACCGCCAACCGGCGGGTTGTTACGTACACACGGTCCACGAGCGGGCGACTCGCTGATACATACAAATAAAGTGATACCGAACGCTACTATCCTGTATATCAATAATCATCTTTATTTAATGGAATATATAACTATGGAAAACCACCTCATCTGACAAAACATAGTGGCATAATTTCTCACTACACCTGTACTGACTTTATAAAGACATTACAATAACAGCAGATAATCGAGGCATTGTAAAAACCATGGAGGTTTGTAACCAATGCTTAATGCATATTAAAACAATATTTTTAACGGTTACATTGAATTATTTTAGATACAATATAAAGAAGTAGGTAAAATATATATTAAGGTTATATAATTTAATAAATTGGAGTAATGAAAACAATTTGAAAAAGAAAACTGAGAAAAATAATTTACATGTTACTAAGGAAGTATGCTCTGAGCGCTCGTCTAGACGCCTTTGAGTTATAATTTTTACAACATCTGGTGGTAATGAGTTGATAAGGCGAGGAACTAAGTAGTTGGTTGTCGTCTCTCCGTAGGTATTGTTCGCTCGCACCGGGCGCAACCGGCTTTGTGCGACTGCACATGTATATATAGCATGTTCAATTTTATTATTACTTGAAACAGAACTTACATATACATTACGTGATACACATCTAAAGTTAGTAAAACCACATTACTGTCTTATGTTGAGTCATGACGCGTCAGAAGCATATCGGTCTCATACATTTAATATGTTTATACACTTTACTGTGGAGTATTGTGTTGTGTCTAACCTTCTAACCATGCAAAATGAGTGAAACTGACGCGTTGCGACACACCACAATAAAGTAATGTGGTTTTAGCTTAAGTAAGTACTCTCTTACGGGGATAAAAAGATAAAGGTAACTTACTGCAGCTTCGGGACTCCTTCCAAGCATTCTGCAGATAAAAATATCAAATTAAATTAATATTTCATAAACCTGACCTTGACCTGATTTCGATAAATAAAAAGCTTTTTTATAAAGAGAAAATTAAGTATAAAATGTAATAAAACATTACAAGTAGTTTAGAGTTTTTCTGTATGTTTTTGTAAATGCATTGAAGTGTAGGTTATTGTAGATTTTATAAAATTAAATACCTATATTTTCCCTTTCCTTTTATTGAGAGTGGAGATTTTGGCAATTTGGTTAAAATTTAATCAGATGTATGAAAAATGTATTATAAAATACTAGCTTACGTGAGTAGATCAGTCAGTTCAGTGATTTTTCCTTCATTTTGCAGGAAGCTGATGTAATGTGAGAGAGCTAAAGGTCTTTCAGCAAGCAACTCACTCACCAGCTTCTTATTAAGAGTCTGAATGAGAAATAGTACCACCTACAAATGGAAAAAACAATTTGTACAGCATGACATTGTATAGCATCATAAGTGCATTATAAACTGAGTTGTCAAGCCATAAATGTCAGTTGCAATAACCAGACCAACTTATAACCATGCTTTTAACGCCAGAACTGCGTGTTTATTCTGAGTAATAGCTCAACAGACTACAGATATGGCATGTAACTGGGTAATGGCTAAAGATTAATTTGCAACATATCCTTAGGTTATTATGCAGGGTTTAAACAAGTTTGCAGGTGTAAAATAACAATTTTTAATTAATTTGGGATAAAAAATTAAATTTAATATATTGTTTTATTTGATTAATGGTAGAATATTACGGTAAGGATAGCATTTCCATCTCCAATAGCAATGGCTCCGTCAAGTAATTCAGTCTTGTTCCTCAGGCTTCTATGGTTGTGTAATGAGCAAGTTCTACCCAATGTTAGACGTTTTAATGACATGGCAACAGTCTCTTCTGTTTCAGGTTTAGCTTTAGATGGATCTTTTCCAGAATGTGCTAGAATTACTGTAAAAAAACATATATTTAATTGTCTTAACAAAACATATATTGACAACCTCTGTGGCAGAGTGATGTAAGCAGCTGACTGTTACGCTAGAGGGTCTGGTTGAATCCTGGCGTTTGTATTGTTTCACTTACCCCTATGTCTTGGATGTTGTATTCTTATCTATGTAGTTTTACCATATTTTTGTATAGTGCCCGTGATACAAGATAATATCTTAGTTCTGGGCAGTGTCAATGTGTGTGTCATGATGTGGTTACTATTATTATTCATTGAATGTTTTTGCATGTACTTAAAAAATATGATAAAAATGGAGAACTCATAAATTTATTTAATTTTGTTAAGGATGTGAATTTCTGGGACACATGTTTTTTGAATGGGAATAAAAAGCATTTGATGTCAATGACACAAAAGTTTAATGTTTTATTTGCTATATAAAGTAACTATTAAAGTACTTATTAGATTAAGTATTTAATGTATATCTTACTCAGATCCAATACTCTAGGTGATATCAGGCTATTGATAGGCAGGAGTTGTGGTTTATTTGATATTTTTTGATTGAACAGGCTCTCTTCATTTTGATTTATTGTTGGCTTCTGCCCTATTGCAAGTATTTCTTGTGGTGTCAACTGAAATTATAGAAATAAGTTAAATTTCCATGTCGCAATTTGCAAGTTATTTTCAAATATAAATAAATATGTTAAAAGAATGAAGAGAAGTCTTTTAAACATTTTTGAATATAAATTACCAATCTAAATAGTCAAATACACCAAAAAAAATTAAAAAAATCTCTGAAACTAAATATTTACATATAAATTTGCCTACATTGAAACCTTTTAATTTTGTTGTAATTACTCAATTATGTACTACATATTCAACATTATATTCATCTTCATACGGAAGATCAGTATCAGTTTCATTAGATGTGACACAGTCCTGAGTTGCATACACTTTCATGGTTGTAACAGCCTCATAAACTATTTCTAAGTATTTTTAAACTAAAACAGTTACTTAATATATTATATACTTATGATATACCACATCGTCGTCAAAACTAAACGCCTTTGCCTTCGTCTCACTTGTATTCCAATAGTCTTCGTCATCCATGATTCAATCCAATTTAGAATGCTAATAAAAAAATGTGGAAGGCAATTTGTTTATTATTGGCATATAAAAGCTTGTAAAATATAAATTAAAATCTGAGCCCTGAGTTAGAAAAAACTAACAAAACAACTGCTAAATTAAATCAAATCTACAGTTGTACGTATACACCATTATGTTTACAAAACATTGACTGACAGAAGACATTTTTTTAATGTATTTCTTTAACGGCATTGGTTTTAGTACCATACTGCCTACTCATCAGGAATTATAATTTCTTCATTCTTGTAGATGATGAGATGATAAATGAGATGAAGATGATAAGATGAACAATGAAAATGGTGAATCTGCCTACAGTAACATGCTAGTACGGTTACTATATCCACATCATGTTGTACATGTCGTATGTTGCCACATCCGCAATTCGCCTCACCATAATTTGAACCTCATTCAAGCAAAATATAGGTATGTGATAAAATTATGAACTCTTCCTATGTTCTACATAAATAAATAACTAAAAAATATAATCATTTACATAACATTAGACACCCTGATAAAATCCCGATGAAGTATTTTTCCCCTAATTTATATGTATAAATCTATTGTTTAGGTCAATTAAAAATATTTATATTGCCTAACCTAAGAACCTTTTTAGGTTCATACAATCCAAAGGATTAGTTTGTAGTTAAGCCTATGTAAATTAGCCCATTGTACAAATCGGTTGGCAAATGAGTTTATGCTAACGTAATTAATTAGGTATAGACTAAAGCAAAGTACAAAGTAAAAGTGAAGTACCTACTTAGATCAAGTACCCTACACCTCAAGTAGGTACATATACCTAATATAAAATTGATACGGAATAGGTAGTCGATCCTTAATTACTCGTCGAAAGTAAGTAGACATGTAGGTTTTTTTTTTTTTTTCGGTGCACACCCGCCACTCTATCCCTCCACTGCAACTCCTGTTTATCAGGATCAACAGTGGCGTCCTTTGATCGAATAATCAACTAATAATGCAGCTGTGCAGTGATGCACAGGCTGTGCCCGGACACCCTACCGGCTGTCTTGGGACCCGCAACGAACTTAATCAGAAGAAATAGGAGGTAGTAAGAAAGCGGTTTCAGACTTCCCTCCCAGCAAAGCGGAGACAGCAATTGAAATGGCCCAGAGGCCCAAATATCTAAAGGGGAGACAGTCAGGAGACGCCTGACTGATGTAGGTATATTATGTACCTAGTATTTTATATACCTAGAATTTTTTAAGGTTCAGGGGCGGCGCTAGACAAAATGTGGATATCGGCGAAATTAATTTTACGAGGCTCTCCTTTATGAAATGAGTTCAATGATAAATAGACACGAGAAACTGGTGACCTTTTTATGCCAATATGATAACTTTAAATGAGATTCCATCAGGTGAACCTTCTGCTTGTTTGCCCATGTTTTTCATAAAAATGGCTTTGAAGTACACCCGCCATTGCAACTCCTGTTCACCATTATCAGCAGTGGCGTCCTTGATTGAATAATCAACGAATAATGCAGCTATGCAATGACACACAGGCTTTCCCGGATATCTGTTCGCCTTCCTTTACTTAGGTTAAGTACATATATACAACAAAATGAACTAATGGTACTTTTAAACATTTTAGACTTATTTTACCCTTAATAAAATAATTTAAAATTAAAATTATATAGAGAATAAGATATCTTTAAGCAGTATCTGTAAGATCTATTATCTGTAAGACTGTGACCAGATACACAATCAGAGGAGATCACAAGGATACAATTGTCCAATCAAAAGATCAAGATAGAATTGGATAATAAAGGATACTTACAGATTAAGAGATCATCGAAAGGGCAACAAAATATCGCAGATTACAGAATTTACAAAGAAAATAACTGATTCTCAATTTGAGATAAAACTCTTCGGTAAATATGAGGCGTAGCAGTTTTTTTCAATATTACAAGGGTTCTTATCATCTTTTTACACTTTTACCGTGTTAATTTCCAAAACCAAAAAAAAGTAAGTAAGTATATAAATTTACGATCACTACTAAATAAATCAGCCAAATCGGTTTAGTCGTTCTAGGGATCCTTCCCCGTGATACATGTGTTAAATGGCTTAAAAACAATAATGAATTCAGGGGTTTTTTGATAATGATTGTGTATACCTAGTCTTCATTCCGAACCGGTGGTAGTAAAAAAATGACGATTTGAAAGTGCTTATTTTAAGTCTATTCAAATAAAAACATTTTGACTTTGACTTTGATACCTACAGCCCGCTGACATACGGACAGACGCACATAGCTAACGGAGGCTTAGTAATAGGGCCCCGAGTGTATGCCACAGTACACTTTGGGCATGGAATATATATACATATATATATATATATATATATATACCCATGAGAAAATATACAAAGGTCTTTTCACACAGGTGTAGTATAAAATTGAAATAATACGTCTTTTTATTTCGAGCACATTAGAGAGGTTTTTTTCAAATGGATTTGATTTGATGGAACACCCACCGAACAAAAAACCAACTGTCATTCAACTATCATTAGTTTTGACTCGCTTTTCTCGATGCTAATTTTCCATATTTTGTACACCCAGTGTTTACAATTTGCCAATATGTAGGTAGGTAGGTAAATAAAGATTAGGTATACATAATAATTATTGAGAATACTTTAGGTATACATATTAATTAATGAATCCATCATAGCGGTTTTTATCAAGTGATAAAAACATTATTTATTATTTTTTAGGCATTTTACAAAGTTCACCAAAGAATAGACAAAATAAAAAGGCAGGTTACAATCGTAGGTTACCATTAATTTAAAACAAAAAATAAATTTAAGAGAAATAAGGATACTATCAAACGGATCTTAAATAAAATCAAATCAAAGATATTGCACTGTCTTCTCTCATTAAAATTATTGCATTGTCATTCCAATACTTTTTGTTTTAATTTCATCAAACCTATTTTTGGTTTTGTGTTTTTATTGATAAATCTGCATAATAATGTGATGTTTGAACATCCTCCTATGAACATTCGTGCCTTATTCAAGGCTATATTGACCTTTTTCGCTACTACAGTACATAACTACCAACATCGAAAGTTGGTTTATACTTTTTTAGTTGTTTAGCAAGTTTAATCTTAATTCCGTTGACGGAGGGTCCACGATAGTTATGTAATTTGGAACTCATGGCACGAATATGTTCTAAAGTTAAAACCACAAAATACCTAACGAACTCTTTGCCGCTGCCCATTATATTGCTTGTTTATATTGCAATCTACACAACACAGGTCGATCTAAAGCTGCATTGGATTGTGCATTACAATATGCGAGTAATTTATTCTATACCACTCTCGAACAAAAGTTAAAGTGGCGATGGAATCTGTTTATTTTCATTTGGATATTCACGAGTTATGGTCGGTTTTGATTGGGAGTATAAAAGTACATTGATATTTAAAATACATAGACTTTTTGTGTGCAACAGCTTGTGAATAAGTGAATTTAAACTTTGATTTAGTGATTTAAACCGGAATCATGTTTCTCAATCTACCTTTTAGTCCTCTTATCAGGCAGTATGCTATTGTAATTACAGGTAAGTTTGTTATAGTGGTCATTAATTAACACTTATCTCGTAATACATTTTAGCTACTTTACTTTCTATTTCACTACTATCTATAGTCTCGGTACCTAATAAATTTTCATCTTAATTTAGCATAAGCACGACTGAGAAGCCTAATTTCAATTGAAGTTTGTATGATTGGTACACCTGACAGCTAAAGTGAATTTAGAAGCTCTACGGGATAGGATGTGCCGTGTTCTCCATAACTTTGTCTACTGACAAATACTGTGTTGAATCTCTTGCTATTTTGCTCAGTACTTCGTAATTTATTTTGTTGACACATCGTTTTTAGGTGCTAGAATTGCCGTTTGGCATAGATATTTATTTTCGTGTATATTGTTTTGTAAATCTCCCGTTACTGTCACACTGTCCTCGGCATCAGTTTTCAATCGCCCATCTCCAATTTTTATAGTGTTGCGGAAGTTGGCAGCATTTGTGTCGTTTTATAGATGCATCTTCGTATTTGTAGTAAGACTGAACATTCTTACGGTATCTACGACTTGAGACAGGAAATAAATCAATGAATATCAATGCCAAGTATTTTTCAAACAAACAAAGAGTTTGTTTATCAATTATCACCTTGAAAACTGACGAAAGACCCTTGCAAACTATCACACTCTCTTTTAGGGGGTTGAGGGCAGATTTCCAAAAAAAATATAAACGTATTTTTCTTTAGTAACAAATAGTCCGCATACCAATTTTTGGCTTTCTTTCTTGATCACTGTGGAAAGCCCAATACAAAATTTCACTCCCTCTTTTAAGGGAATGGAGCCAGATTTTCCAACTAAAATTGATCCACGTACTGTTCGTTAGCAGCAAAGAGTCAGCATACCAAATGTTAGCTTTCTGCCTTGAAAATTGCGGAATACTCCATACAAACTTCCAACCCCTGTTTTAGGGGGGTGGAGAATAGAAAGAGATAAAAAGTAACCAATGTCACTCCCGAGGCCTTTAACTATCTCTAGGAAATAGATTTAGCAAATATGATTAGGGGAAAAAATCAAAAACAAAAAAAATATAAGATTAGTGTATAAGATAAGATTACTATCTTAGAGATGTACTAAAAATAGAATAAAAGCTCCTAAAATTTTATAAATGCAGATTAAGAGTATAAAATGTATAAAGAAATGTGCAGTGTACAGACGTTACAACAATTTGAAAGCATAGTCTTGTACTCTTGTCTCTTAAATCTTAATCACGAAATTATCCATACTTAATTATATTAATAAGGAAGAAACCTTATTTTGGTCATGTGACTTTAATGACTTTAATCCAAACTTGTGCCTACACTAACATGAATGAGGCTACCTAACTTTGCAACTCCACAAAATAACATTTCTGCCATAGATTAGTGATTGGTTTCTGCGGACAACGATTTGCGTCTAATCTATTTCGGAGGTACAGTCGAGGTCTGCCACGTAGTATCATTTGCCATCGAAATTCCTCTGTACGCGATAATACTACGTTTTAGGGGTTGGATCGCAAGCGCCTTCCTAATTGGCCGTAGTAAATCTCTATTACCAATGACGGTAAAGGAAGCAAATCATTCATGGAAATCATGATGTTGTTTTAAAAGTATGATAATCTCATCCATTCACAAATATAGTACGAAAGCCCCCAGCCGCAAAACCTGCAAGCAAAACTCAACCTTAAGGTGGTAGCGCGTGCACGCCCGTGATTGTTTTTAAAACCTTAATTTACGCATCAGAAGCGTAAGTACATATATATACGCACTACTAGTACTAGCTGTACTGTGGGCAGATTCATAATTCCATCTATCATCTTCATCATTTCATAATTCATCTTTTTATTTCATTCCTCATAAAAACTTGATAGTAAATATTGCTTGACTCTGGCAAAATATCTGCAAACAAAAGGTTAAAAAAGGCTGTACCTCTATACAAAAAGTAAGTGACTGAGTAAAACAAACACCATCAGTAAGCTCCCCTCAGCCACTGAGTTAGTTAAACAACACAAGAGCCTAACTTTATTTATAAAATATGTTTCTGAAGAAAGAATAAAGAGAATTTTCGGAATCGTGTATGACTCTCGTAGATTAAGCTTTTTGGAGTTAGATATAGTACCAAAATTCTATACCTATGTACCTTTCAGTCCTGTGTCTGATTGGAGTTGACAAATTTATCTTTGCATGTAGTAGCGGCGTAAGGGGGTGCAGTCCGCCTCGGGTACCAGGCATCAAGGGGGTTACAACGGAAACGAATGCTTGACTCGCGCAGTCATAAAATCATTCAATCAATCAACTAGCGGTTTGAACTGGTAACTCGCGACCCCACATATCTCGGAAATTTTGAGCGATTTGATCTTATTCTGGAGAGGGGGGGGTCCTTAATAAAAATTAAATCCCGGTGCCAACCTACGCTACACCGCCACTGTTTGCTTGGTGCATTTAGATGAGAAGTATATCGATCAATTTAATCAGATTATATAATATATTGTATCTGGCCTGTAGAAAATAATTAACACCATGGTACACAAAGAAACTAGTCACGATCTGGTTGAATAGTAAAATTTACCACTGCCGGAACGCAAGTGCAAGTGCTGCCATGTGCAATGATCTACACGGCAGTATCTATCAAGAAATCTCATTAGTTTTCTCTCTCTTTCATATGAATGTTTAGCAAGATTTATTTTGGATGACCAGTGTCATTGCCGGCACGTGAGGTATAACGTTTTTATACATGGACGATGCATTGGAGGTGTTGATATTCTTAAACAAGGGCATCGTCGTTTTAATAGCTAGCGGTATCACTTTCCGTTACTTGACAGTTTCATCTGAAACGTCTGTTTGCTAAGCCATTAGGTATACTGTTAGAAATAAGCTGTTCATCTTTTCAATTGTTTTCAGCAAATCTAAGTGTATTCTGCGTCGGCCTTAGCCTAGCCTGGTCCAGCCCTGTGTTGGTGAAATTAAAGGAACCAGTACTAGGAAGACCCATTACAGAAGACGAAGGATCCTGGTTGGTTTCCATAGGATTCATCGTTGGTCTGATACGTGAGTATTGAAATCATTTTCTTACTAAAACGACAATGTAAATGGAACAAAGGGCATTAGGTTTATTCCGTTTTTATCAGAAGACTTCTATGACATAGGCACAAATTTGTTTACCTGTAAATACATTTTAAAGTATCCTACATTGATCCAGGACATGGTTTACTGTGTGCCAAGTCTAGTTTATGTATAGTATACGAGTATGGTAGAAACTTTATAGATAAGAATACTACATCCAAGACCGGTCAGCGAAACAATGCGTCTAGCAAATAACACAAAGTTAAATAAAACAATAACAGAAGTTAGTTTCGGTACCGCTTATGTACGTACGTATATATCAATTTGTGTTTATTATAACTTAATAGACAATTTTGTTCAAATGTTTGTGTAAGTTTTATGAATACATTTCTCAATTAAATAATGTCTAACTTGCTAGTGTATTACGTACTAGCGACTCGTCCCGGCTCCGCATGCATACTATCTATGTATTATATACATATAAACCTTCATCTTGAATTACTCTAACTAGTAGTTTAAGCATACATAGAGACAGACAGCGGGAAGCGACTTCGTTTTATACTGTGTAGTGATTATTTATCAACGTGTCTGGTGTCAATTCGTTGTGGTAACATATATCAAACGTATGCATAGATGTTGAACTTCTTTGAAAGCAGTGTTGTAATAGGCTATGGTTATTATTGTTCCTTCACCTGATTGCTTCTTTGACATCTAACATTACAAAGTAGTTTGTATGTAGAAGGTACTAACTCATCCGGATTATTTTACTAATAACGGACAAGGGTAAACCTACGAGAAAACCTTCTTTTAATTTAAAATTTCGACACGAAATAGTTCAATTTGTTCTTTTCTTATAAAAAGAGGACGACTCTAAAATTAAACACAAATAATTATGTTTTTTGCAGCAACACTTTTATCAGGATTCTTATTAGGAATGATAGGGGGGAAGAACTGCATAATACTGGCAACATTACCCAGGATAGCTGGATGGATCATGTGCTCCTTTGGCACTGAGCTCTGGACAATTATACTTGGCAGAAGCTTAGTTGGGACCTCGGATGCCCTCACCTTTGTTTTTGTTCCTAATTACGCTTCTGAAATATCTAGTGTGAGTACTTACATTTTTATATATCACGACAAGGGCAAATAAGCAGATAGTTCCCCTGATGGAAAGTGATACCGCTTCCTATTGCCACGGCATCATCGTGTCAATAGGAAGCGGTCCATTTATGTCGCAAATAACTCCACCAATGCGTTGCACATGTAGAGGTAGATATTATAGTTCTGGTTCCGGTATTTACACTGGCTTTCCAATCCTTTGAACCAAAACACAGGAAATCGCTTCATGGCAGGAATAGAATCGAGGATGGTACCAACCCAGACAGTCTCGCACGTAAATATGAACGCACCTACATACTCAAGCACCACTCCCGTACCCTAAGGGTATACAGGGGTATATGAGGTATATAAGGGTACGCAGTCCATCCGACCGTCCGTCTGTATACGTAATTCTCATAAAACGGAATAAAATTAACGAAACAAGAAGAAATTTCAAATTTCACTAAGTATGTATTTTATCTTGCTGATGTATCACCAAAAAGTTGAAATAAAAACAGAAGTTAAAAGATTAGTTCTGTGGAGAAAAAACGTGTATTTACCGTTGTTTGCTCTACCTTCAATCAATAGTAGTAGATGCTGTAGTTCAATGGTTCCACAATTTATTTTCTTTGTCCTACTGTACCTCTTCATGATTTTTTTAATAACCTAATAATTATCATTTCAGAAAACCGTAAGAGGAGCACTTGGTACTGTGCTTCAAATTTGTTGCTCTCTAGGAATGCTGACCATGTTCTGTATTGGTCCGTTTCTTCCGTATTTCCTGCTGAACCAAATCTGTGCTGCTATTGTGTGCGTGACTGCCCTACCATTGTTATTGCTGCCGAATAGCCCTTACTTTCTGTATAGTAAAGGTAATTTGATTGGTTAAATAATATACATTCATTTTATTATCTACATTAACCTTAATATATGACTTCTTTCAAATCTCTGACTATCGAGTCAGTTGTCATGGGATCACACACAAGAATAAGATTTTGCCCTGACCTGACATAACCTGACAGGCATATCAAAGGATTCTGCATTGCAAGTTAGATTTTATTAACCCACAGAGGCAGTTTGTTTTATGCTATCGTGGTGGGACTTTTATTGTTTACATTACCTATTCGTTGAGACCCTTTTCATAGTAGATTTGAAGCATTTCATAGCAGATTTTTACCACAGGCCAAAAACTGTGATACCACAAACCGACCACAATGTAATTTATGTAATTTTCACCAGGTCATAAGGATAAAGCCCTAGATATCCTGACATTCCTACGAGGATCAACGCAAGCGGGTGAGGAAGAAATCGCTGAATACTCTTACGCTGAAGATATAAAGTTGAATAAGCTGGAATTACTAACAGACAAAGTCTTTATGAAGACAATTGCTATAGTCTGCATTTTTAGTGCTGGAGCACAACTAACTGGATATAACAGTATTATGCTGTATATGCAGACAATATTGGAATCAGCTAAAACAGGCCAAGAGAAAATCAGGCCGGAAGACTCATCAGTCATCGTTGGGTTCATACAAATCTTCGCCAGTTTGTGCTGTGTTTTGGTCATTGATAGATACGGAAGGAAGCCTATACTGATAACCACACTTTTTGGACTTATACTTGGCATGGTAAGTTGAGTACATTATTTCTGAAACGATATATCTCTGAAGTCTATAAATTATCGAAAATACGTAGTCTGTAAAACACCGAAGAGTTTTGATCTTTCACTATTCACATTTTATTGGTTATTTGATATAGTGACAAAGAATTCGATCGCCATTGGTTTTTTTTTTGTGTTATTTAGACTCTTTTAAAAGATTTTTTTTCCAGGTTGGCCTTGGTATATTTTTCACAATAAAAGTGGATGGTGAATCTCTTGTTGGCTTCATAAACTATCTACCATTGATCTCCGTCGTTTTACTGGTCTACTGTTACAATGCAGGTAATATTGGATGAGTAATCTTTGGCATACTAATCTACTACTGGCGATAATAATCTTATGGTACAAGGCTCTAAATTGAATAACAAACTGACCTCGATAGGTAGTATCGAAATTACTTCAGAAAATTGAAAAAGCTATTAATAGTACAACAATAAACAACAAGCAATGGCAAATTTAAGTCTTAAAGTATCTGAGTTGTATGATCGTGATTCATACTTTGTGATGCTCAAGTAGCAATGTGCTTTGTTTGTGAACACATACATTAAATTACGCAAATAGATGATAAATTAATAAATACTTGTCTTTTGGGTAATTGATAAACGAAAAGGGTTTATTGTTTCGATAAAAGTCATCATGTCATCATATTATTGTATGTAGGTAAACTAAACATCGTCCGTTATTTTCACTATTATCTTAATTAAATTTGATATTTATTTTACTCATAGATTATAAACTGAGAAATAGTTCGAAAGTACTGCATAGTTTTACCTACATATTTCTTTGATAAAAAATAGTAATTACAATGTATGTGTAGGTCAATAGGTCACAGAAAATAAAAATATTATATGACATTTCCTCACACTCAAGTTAATTGTATTGTCATTTCTATAAATTTTTATTTTCTGTTGACGTAAACTCTTGGGGAAAATGGTATTTGTCTGAGGGAGCGAAATAAATTAAATTATACAAATCAAGGCTGTTCTCTTACAAAATTTTCCTACGACATTCTGAATTTGTTTCGCAACTATAAGATGTGCTAGTCCTTTGACAATTTGTAATGTTGTTTTGTCTCCAGGCTTCGGGTCTTTGACGTGGCTGCTTGTAACAGAACTCTTTGACAGTCCAGCACGAGGTCTTGGTTCATCTGCTGGCCTAGTAATGTCAGTTGGGACTATGTTCCTGACTGCAAAATACTTCCCGCTGCTACGTCTGTCTTTGGGACCATCAATCTACTGGCTGTTTAGCATAATCTGTGTAGTTTTCATAGTTTTTGTTGTGTTTTGTATACCAGAAACTAAAGGGAAGTCGTTTGCTGAAATCCAAGAAGCTTTAGGCAGAAGGAAAGTGGAAAAACATAATGAGGGTGTTTGATAGTTGCTTATGAACTTGTAATTATGAATGTATTGATTATGAGCAAGGATGAAGAAAGAAGATTGAACTGCAACGATGCTCTTTGCCTAGAGGAATATCTTGCTGATTTGTTCATAAGTATGTATTAAAGCGCTTATGTTTCTACTGTTTAGAAGCGTTTACAAGACATACCTCAATTTGTCATGAAGATTTTAAAGAATTTTAGAACGTTGCCTGTGTGTGAAAGCTATATTGGTTTGTGTTTGATTGAAACTTTCTTTGGAGTTTAGACCTTAGATTTAATAACATTGTGATGTATGTTAAGTTAAATTGATGATTTTTTATGTTGAATAAAAAAATATAGATTTAACTTTATTTTAATCACTATAGGTATTTTTTTTTATAATTTAATAATTATCAAAAACAGACCTCTATTGTTGCATGGTATTGTGAGTAAATATTTTGACTTTCTAAGTAAAAGGTTAGGTTGGTATATATGTCCCAGAATTAGGTAACGAAAGATTTGATTTCGATAGAAAACACAGTTTTTAGTCGTGCGTAAATTCTGGGACACCCTATATTTGCTGCTGACTTGATGATGTTATACTTAAAAATGTCATTTCATCTCACAGGGACCGTTTCTCTTAGGTTGTTGTTAGTTTTATTACACTAGCGACCCGAACCGAACCTTCGCACGGAAATTATGCATGTATTATACACATCTTAACCTTCCTCTTGAATCAACTTTATCAATTAAAAATCCGCATCAAAATCCGTTGCGTAGTTTTAAAGATCTATCTAAGAGGGACATACAGCGGGAAGCGACTTTGTTCTATACTTTGTAGTGATTCACACTGTTTCTGTGTGCGTTACCTCGAATTCTATCAATAAAGACGATACTCACATCGAACATAGCAAAAAAGCCGAACGGGATTTGTGAGATGGAATGACTGTTACAGTGTTTACTCTTGCAAAAGATCACAGAAGATCATCCAAATGGGTTGTTATCACGAACATTTTTTTCTAAACTACAGGCTGTCGCATGGCTGTGGCATGGCTGTCGCGTGGCTGTGGCATGGCTGTAGCATGGTTATGGCTTGTAAGGTTTTGAATCCTGTCTTTGAATCAAGCTTTTATTTTATAAAACCAGAACCAATTTGCTCTAACATTTTAACATGCCCAGGTAGGTATGTTTATCCTTTGTAAGCATCCATAGCACAAGTCCTTGTCTTAAAATGGGATAACAATTGATTTTTGGGGATCTTCCCAGTCAATATTATACGTTTGTTTAACTTTTACATAGAATTTCAATGAACGCGGAAGTAACAAGTTTAAATGAAAACTCGGAAAGCATTTTTTTGTATGAATCGTGTTGGAAAATGAACGACAGTTAATAAAAGTTCTGATTGCCAATCCCTCAGCTGCGAAAAAGTTAGGTTTTCCGAATTCTAACGAACTCGTTGTATGCATTTTTGTTTGTATTTTCAATTATAGTTGTGGAAATTGTGGAATTGGCAGTTTTTGGAGAGAACAGAAGAACAAAAGGGACTTGTGTTTGTAAAATTTTTTTTGGAATGTTGGATTTAATACTAAGGAACGTGTAAAAACATATCGCAAGGAAAGTCAAGTTTTGAATTTCTTTAAATACCCGCAACGATATTAAAAACTCTTGAATGACTAGCTAACTATATTATACTGCTTTATATTATTTGTGTTAACCAAAACCGATTGCTTCGTCATAAAATTAAAAAAAATAAGTTCTATGAGTGAGAGAAGTTGTCAAATTAGTAGACAATTTGTTTAAGAATGTATAGCGGTAAACTAACATATTAAAGTTTAATGAGTTCAAAAACATGTTACAAAAATGTCATTAAGGCAACGCATATTTAAGATTTATTTACCAAATTTGTTTTTTATCAGGAAAAATCAATGCTATGTTTCGTAAGTAAAACTTCATACAGTAAATTTTTAGCTGCCGACCAACCAATACGTAGAATATACTGATGTTCTGTAAAAAGCATTAAATAATTTTAGATACCTCTAAAACATGGGCTTTATTCTATACAATAGGGATGGTAATATACTCTGAAACCGCTTTCGTTTCGGGTCGCAAGACAGCCGGTAGGGTGTCCAGGCACAGCCTGTGCGTCATTGCACAGCTGCATTATTCGTTGATTATTCGATCAAAGGACGCCACCGTTGATCCTGGTGAAGTGGAGTAGCAGTGGCGGGACAGAGTGGCAGGTGTGCCCTAAATTCTCGTAACTATATAGTCTATCATACAAATAATAAAAAAACATAATTGAGTTGATATGCCCACATCAACAGATTACGGGTATCAATTTCCAGTGCCGGATTATCCATTAGGCATTTAAGGAAACTTTCTAGGGGAATAGTTCTGGCTAGGGGGCCACGCGCCGAGAATGTCAGTTTTTTTTATGTTTTTCGTGTTTATTCGTACAAACGTTTACGATTTTCGACGATTTTTAGGAAAGTGGCACAATTAACTTCTCCGATTGTAATGACATCATTGCAAATATATAGAAATGATGATAACAAATGCCTAATACGGGTCGAGCGGCGTAGTAGAGGGGCGTCGAGGATTGCTCTGCCCAGGGGCCCCGACATAATTGATTCGGGCCTGTTTGGGCCCTTGAAGTGTCATTTTCTTATTAATTGTCAATTGATAAGTCGAGCCATTCTCAACTGAAGCTCTATTATATATGTCTGGCAATTAACTTTAAATTATAAATATTTATGTTTGTTCTTAAATAATTATTACAACAGATCCTGCAAACCACAGCATCTAATCTGTTTTCGTAATTGGAATTGCGATATGGTGTTGTCAGTTATCGGCAGTGCTATCAACTTGAAAACCAGTCTACCTGACACACGTGGCCAGAGATTGGTTAATATTCCTATTAATAATAATAACTATATTACAACACACATATCGTCATAGCCCTACACTAGATCTTATCTTATATCGCAGGTTTTAAGCAGCGTTAAGGTTACATAGAGTGCATTTTGTCGCAGCTAGCTGCTACACCCCCGCTACAGAAGCCGTTGATATGTCGTGGGCGGATCGTATTTTATTAGTATGTTATGTTATGTCTTGGCCAAAACCTAATATGGCCAAAATAAAACCATTTGTCGATTTTCCTTACAAGAAAGTGGGCATTTATTTTTAGGGGATGTCAAGGTATGGCTGGGCTCATCGTAAGTTTTGTATATCCATTTCATGACGCTTGTGGTGCTGTTTGCGTTTTGCAACTTTGTCTTTTATTCCTCATCTATCCGGTAGAGGAACTTAAATATGTCGCCTGCAGTTTCTGCAGATGGTGGCGGCAATAGAAGGTATAACTCAAAGTAGATACAGAATAGTTTGTTTATCATGTAAATATTTTTCAAAGGACACGTTAAAAGACAGCAAGATAATGATAATACAAGAAGTGAACGAGCCCATGCTGAATGCGGCCGTGTCAAAAGCGGTGACCCTGCTTGGTGCTCATGATGTTAACATCATAGATGAAATGGTGTGGACGCAAGATTATAACGGAAGGTTAGAACTTAAAAGTTTTATGGATGTAATAGAATAATCCAGCCCAGTTCTGCACGGAGTGTAACTAAGTTGTTTTTTTTAAATCAAACTACATTATGTCAATTATGATAAATAAATCAAGTCAAAAGTTTCTGCTCGAAATGTACAAACACTTACTAGATGGACAGAGTAACATAAAAATAAGTACCTAGTAGTACCTCCCGCTTCCTTCAGCGAACGCTCAGGCTGTGGAATGAACTCTTTGGCATGTTTTCTCTATTGACTAGATGGCTGCATGGCATGGGATTCTTCAGGAAAGGCGTTTAAAGGTTCTTACAGGGTCGACGTACTTGCGCCTGGCATTGCGAACGTCCATATGCTACGGTGACTGCTTACCATCACGCGGGCCGTAAGCTTCATTGCCACCATATGACGTTATAGGTTTAAATAAACATACTGCTATTCTAAAACTGTATTACGGTAGGGTTCGGGATTTGGTTGCGATGTTTCAAGCTTTCTGTGGCTATGCCAAGAGTTAATCGAATACAGTGAAGTAACTAACTAGATACCTACAGGCTTGATTGTGAACATTTGATAAAAAAATAGTAATTAAATGAGTACACTAATCGGTTACAAAAGTGAAAAAATTTGGCAGTTTAATAATAATTTTCTGCCATTTGATACCTTTTTTGGTAGTAAACGTATGAACCTAACATTCTTGAGTACCTAAATTCCGAGTATCTAGGAAGATTTCAATATGATATTCATAGTAATACTAGGTATTAACTCTAAGTAGTAACTCAGTCTAACCTATTATTTTCATAATAGGGATTGTAAGTATATTCCTGTACCCTACATCTTCCTTTCGTAAATTATTTCCACAATTAGGTAAATAGGTGTTTAAATCATGCAGAATTACCAAAAAATAACTATAATGATTAAACTGAAGGCTTTTAGATATAAAGTTGATTTGGTATGTATTGAAATACATTCTAGCTCTCTAAGTTTGTTATCAAATATATTCAATATGGCGGTCGGCCGCGTCGTGCACATTCCATTGAACCATCTCACTATGCCGGGTCAGTGCTCTTTGTAGTTGTGTTCGCGCATGCGCAGCAGTGTGCGTAAAGTCTAGTAGCGATGCCAAAAAAGGAATTTCTTATTTTTATCAGTTTTTTTTTGTGGTATATATAAAGTTGTTTTGAAAAAAGTTGTTATTTTTAAAGGTGAAATAATACGATTTTTTTTGACTTAAACATGTACTATAATGATAAGTTTTTATAATATAATTAATTAATTTAATCATAGTAATAAAATCAACTATATTTATGTGAGTTTTAGGTTATGGTCGTGGTTCATAAAATCTTGCTGGGGCCACATCGGATTATCTTTCTTCTTTTTGGGAGCTGTCATGACTTTTTTGTTGTTTTCCGTTTTTCGCCATTTATAGCCTAGTTTCTTTAGAATCTTACGCAGAGTTTCGAGACATCCAGTGAAATTTACTTTCTCTTTTAACACAGATTTTAAAACTTTAAGGGTTGGCATTTTATTGTGTAAAATATAATAATTATGGATTGTGCTCCGGAAAATGTCAGCTGTCATTGCATCGATATCTACTTTGTTGCTTCGTTTTTTCCTTTTTTTCATAGGGTCTGGAAATGATGTAGTTCCTTCCGGAAGTGATCTTTTTTCTTTTAGGATCCTCTCGACGGTTCTCACGCTCACGCCCGTGGCTTCGGCTGTGCGTTTAGTTATGTTGCGTAAATGAGAATAATCACTGTTCGGTTCTTGATGAGCAATGCAAAACTGGTATTCCTCCTTCAGAAACTTGTAAACGCTTGCTATCATTTTTCTGCCCTGTAAAAAACGTTGTTGTTAAGTAAACCATTTTTTTTACTGTATAAAACACGAATCACATAAGTGGGACTCCACATTAGCCTTACATTTTAAAGCAATAAAAGTGCCAAGCTGTGCACTGACATATAGTAAAAACAATCCTTACTCTGTGTAAATAAGAAGGTTAAATATATTTACCTCGCCATCAACAACTTTTCTTTTGGTTGCCATGCTGACGGTACTCGGTTCTAGTATTAACGTGAACCCGCCACGACACAAGAACCGACCGGACTGCGCAACACCGGGTCTGCTACTGAACAGTGTTGCCAACGCACCGATACACAGCGACTGCGAAGCTTTGATTGCCAGTATTATTATTTTTAAATCTACCAAATTATCCTGATGTTACTTTTGGTTTTACAGGTTATTCTCTTCGATGGTAGATGCAATATTTGTGTGCACAAGGACTCATATGTGTGTAAAGAGATTCTCTGACACGTCTACCGTGCCAGTAATGTGTATGAAGTCGAGGACCCACGCTAGTATTCAAGCCTTGGCTATTGTTATGACAATCATCGTGAGTTTATTAAAAAGCGTTAATCGAAAACAAACTTACAAAGAAGAACGAAAGCATCTGTGCTTGATAAATCGGTGTCTAAGCAATAAGTACCTACTTAGCTAGGTACTGAAATATATTTTAAAGTTAAATCAACATTTATGGCCTCCGTGGCGCAGTGGCCATAACCACTCCCTAGCTTGAGAGGTCTTGGGTTCGAGTACCGGTTCATGCTGAAAGTACAAATTACTAAAGCCATTTTTGTGAATTGTTCCCAGATGTTAGTAACATATCCACATCGCATAGAGAAAAGCCGTCAGCTATGCTTATTTATTTAGAGGGTTTTACTATTAAAATTATCTAAAATTACAATCAATACGTAACCTACTGTTGGACTTACTAAGTATTGGTAATAATTGTGTGTATTGGCACGAAAGTGTGTAGTTACGTAGGTAGGTATATAGGCATTGAAAGACCACGTTGTACATAAGTAGGTACTTTAATTAATTCTGTTTTTGTTTTTTTACTTAAGGAATTATTCGGGACAATGAAGAGTGTCAACATTAGCTACCTCGGGTCCCCTCATCAGATTCTGAATTCCCTTCTCCTGTTATGCCCAATGTTAGGAGCTAACATAAAGTTTAAATGCTTTGGGCAGGTTTGTTTTAATTAAACAGTTTGTTTTACATATTCAACACAAATTTTATAATTATAAGGATAGTTTTAAGGTCACTGTAGCTAGTGGTGGATCAAGTAATGAAATTTGGGGCTAGCTAGACAGTTCAGCCCCTTAACAAAATGAAGACCTATTATAAAATTACTTGACCTTACTATTTTAACTAAGTCTCTTAGCCCTCAACCTGGATCCTCTAGTGACGGTAGCATAAACGGGGCCCGTTTTACTGCGTAACTAGTTACATATTAACATAATTATCTACCTACCTACGTTACACATTGACTCACCACTGCACAAAGGAAGATTCTTGTATAGTAGCAATGATATATCAGGAACATCAAATCACATGGCTGCAAGTAGTCTAGGAATTGGACGGTGTACGCAGAGTGTATTTAGCTTTGCTGCTCCATTTGTTGACGGTAAAGTTTTTTTAATAACCTGCAACATGCCGCCCCTTTCAGCCTGCTGTTCCGGGCCATGGCCTAGGGCCAAGGGGGCCATGGCATGGTTAATACGTTCCTGAGTGTACCTATGCCTGATGTCCTTAAAGCGCATTTCATATATATTTCAATCAAGTCTCGGTTTAAATTGTTCCTGTTTCATTCAATAAAATTTGTTGCGAGCCGGTTCGGTAACATGTCCGGGCACGTAAACTGTGCTTCATTGCGCAGCTGTATTTAATTTAAAAGGACAGTCCTGTTCATGGGCTTCACTAAAAGGGGGAGTGGGGAGGGACATTAAAAATTTTATATCAAAGTGTTTGTAGAGCTTTACACATTAGACTTAGACACATGATTGTACTATGCATTTTACCCAGCAAATAATACCTTAACTACAAATATCGAGCTCCATTTGCTTCTGACTGTATATCAACAATATTTCAAGTGACCCTCTAGGCCATTGGCTTGTCAACTACCCCATAGGCCATAAGCTTGTCTCTTCTCTACGTCATAGGCTGGCGACGCCCTTGTAGTTTAAGTGGCAAATGTGCCACGAACAAAATAATGACAAGCCCAATACTTACTTACCTACTTCATATTTATTAGTAAGGTAGGTATATAAAATAACCACTTGCGTTTGAAAAGTATGTTTTACACTAGTTATACAACACATATTATATATAAATAGATCGTATATTTTTGCAGAAATGCCCTGTAAGTCCACTTCTTTTTAAAGTAAGTGAAGAGATGTGTGATAAAACAAATACCACAATGAAAGTCTGCACTGATAAGCTGGAATTGTTGAAAACTGCTAGTGTTGTTATATCTGGTCCGACCCCAGCTAAAAAAGATGTTGACAACTTTAAAATATCTTTAAAGGTAGGAAAGCTTTACAGGAGTGCATATTTGCTGACAGTAAAGAGTGTTATATTGTGGCATGATGTATACTATACTCTATCTGTATACTACTATCTTTACCGCTGATCTGTTAGATCTATATCTATCTGTTGATGCTCTATATAAAGCGGTAGTCACTCCATTAGCTCATTGTCCTCTTTGATTTTGAGTATCTAGTCATCAAATTGTGATAAATTAAGTTTATTATTATACCTTAATTAAAAGTTGATTTAAACAGTTGAAATACAAATAACACTCCTGAACCAAATTCAGTGAAGTCATAGTATCTTCTTATCTCTTACAATATAAAAATAATCTCACCTTTTTAAGCCTTTCTTTAAATTTTAACATTGTAGCCCAGTAATTAAAGCCTTGGTAAAAGGGATTATTATTAATTTTCTTACTATTCTTACTAGCTAGAAAATGATTTTTAATTGAGTTAATTTCTCTGTTATTACATTCCAGGATCTTCAAGACCCGATTGCACCTCGTAAGATATTTTTCCACACATTACCGAAAGGTGAAGAGGTGCCTGACGAATTGTTTTACAGCACTTTATCAAAAACCTTTATTGCTATTGAAAACATGCAGTACATATCTGCAGCACTCATGTGTTACTGTATGAAGAATTACCAGTTTTAAAAGAAATACAATGCATAAAAAAGTCATATATTATAGTGATGTCTTGGAACAGTTGACCACAAAATATTCTGGTGCTCCTCATCTAAGTCATGAACAACTCCAGTCAGATTCTGTGGATATATATATTATCATTGTCATCAGCTGGAGGATGTTGACAGACCTTTACTGAATATTTCCAACAGAAATGATCACAAGATTGTTCAACAATCTTTGAAACAATGATAATTTTCTAAAAATAATCAACAGTTAAAATCAACTACTTTTCTCTTACTATGTGTTCATACAAACAATTTGAAAAAAAAAAAAACATTGTTTAGTCAATACTTAGACTAATAAAACCATCTCAGTTTGTAAATTTTAGCATTTATTCCACTATTAATATGGAAACTAATCTACTTATGTCTAAATTATTTACAATTGTTACATTCTGAAATAAGTTGAAAGTAAAAGCTATTTAGTTAATTCTTGAAATAATAATTTCTTGTAGCATTTTATTGGCTAAATACAAGACAGACTTTCATCTATATAATGCCATAGCAATGATTTATGATGTGCATATTGGCTTAGATATCTTTACGTTTTAGGATCTTTGTTGACATTAAATTACAAATTTGTAATAGTAAGTCTAAAAGCACAGTGAAAAGTCTATAACATAATTCAATAACTATTATTAAAAATACTTATTTAATAGCTTAGTCTGTGGCATTCTTGTACTTTCCTCTCATGAATTTTGGTAGCGGCACAACTCCAGGGCAAGGCACTTGTCCGTAAACTTCACAAATGCAAGGCCTTTCACATCCCACACCAAAGTTAGCCGGGTTGTCCTTCTTCTCTGCTGCCACTGACTCAGCGTCTAAGGTTTCCTTGGATTTCCCAACAGTTTTCAACAAATGCTCCAAAATATCTTCCTTAGTCTTATTGTCAATATCCACCAAAATCTGTCTCCCATCTTCGAAATAACACCTCACGAATGGAGACGGGGTCAAATTCTTGAGCGTAGCAACTTGTACATTAGGATTCTTGTACTGTATTTGTGGTAGATACCAAAATACAAACTCTTTAGCACCAACATTGTTTTGTCCATATATGTTATAAGCTACTGAGAATATCTTGATTTTATCTTTAAATACCAGTTTGCCAGCGTTTAAATAGTTTAATGTTCGTCGAATAGGCGCTCTTCCTTTCATGAACGGCATTTTGGTTTTGTTTTAATTACAATTTTCTCAAAACTTACAATTTCTAACCTCCAAACTTGCAGTATGACTGTCATACTGTCAATGTCATCGTCACTTTTTTTAAAGGTTTTTCTTTCACGGCATTGGATTTAGTACCATACTGCTAAATCTTCAGTAATTATAAATTCTTTACTTATGAAGATGATAAATAACATGATCATGGTAGGATGAACAATAAAAATTATAAATGTACCTACAGTAACATGCTAGTACGGTTATTGTTGGCTCTAAAGAGTTACTTGGGAGACGACGAAAACAGCGGCAAAGTAGTCGTATTAAATATTTTCCGCAACACTATAAATTTTCACTGGTTAAAACACTAGTATTTTAAAGATTAAATCATGCTGGTACAAATGAAAAGATGATAAAATAAAAATATAAATAACTGACTCTCCCAATTCCATCGGATATCTCTCAGTGTCACCTCACACAAAACTGATTAGATATCTAAGGTGTTTTCAAAAGCAAATATGTAACCTTTATACAGTCAAGTATTTCAGTGAAACAGTATCACTGATTTACTTTTATTTAACACACTTTATTACTAAAAAAATAGTTTTATCTTACTTTGTTTGAAGAAATCTGTATTATTCTATTTTCATCCTTTAGTTCTATTACCTATTAAGAATTATGGATTGTATTTCTATTTCTGTCATACCTATCGACACTGCACTGAAATAAATAAATCTGATTATAGCAAAATCAGCCAATCATTCTGACATGTTTTGTCACTAGAATAACTTTTACATTCTTCTTGCAATGTTTATTTAGATTGCAATTATCCTAGAAACTGTTGATCAAAAGATGGATGCCTGCCAATTTTACTTAATAAATCACAGGATGATTTGATCTAGAAAAAAAAGCAACAATGCCAGGGTGCAAAGACGTCAAGAACCCTTGCAAAATATGTTTTACCCCCGTTAATCCCAAAACTGGTCTGCAATGTCAAGGTGCTTGTAGAACGTGGGTGCATTACGCTTGCTTGAATTACACACCCGGTAAGATCCAGGACATAAAGAAAGGCCTGATACAAGTCGTGTGTCCATGCCCGGATTGCAAGTCAGCAGCAATCAGGGAATACAGAACAGATCTCTACACGTGTGACAACAAAGGCTGTCCGGCAAACAAGTCCCCTACTTGCGGGAACAAAAAATGTGCAATGTACGACGAAGACTATCGGATTCCGGACAATTGCGGCAAAAAGACTTGTAAGCAAATTATACATGTGCCTGAAACAGAAAGTAAAAATAACAGTAACGTTAACAGCTCTGATGATTCGAGTAGTGAGTCTGAGGATGATTCTGAATGTGGAAATGGGAATCAAGTTGGCAACTTAGACCCTCGGGGTCGTTCAGCCGTACGTAGAAACGCTGTATCAGGACCTTGCAAAAACAGAACGGGAGATTTCCACGGAGACAGTGCGCCCCAAGAGTTGCCTCTAGCGGCTGTAGAACAAATATGTAACACAGTGGGACAGTTAGCGAATCAACTCAACGAATTGGTATGCAAAATGCAGGATGCAACTGGAAATGGAAATACACCTGGTCGCAGGCAGTCCCCAAATCAAACTCCCAACGCCATATCACCAGCTCATAACTGTAATAAATTTTGCAAAAATAATAAATAGCATGCAAAAGTTTTAAATTGAATAAATGTAAGCAACAGACAAATAGAAAAGAACTTTGATAAGTGATTTTCCGATCTTGTACCTAAATATATGTACTGTATTTAATACATTGGAGAAGTAATCCCATCTCATGGAATCACGTTCTTGTTTTATTGCCTTTGGAGTTGAATAGCTTACCGACTCCATCAATAAAACCCTAAAGTTCAACTTTCGTTCCTTATTGCTTCGTGAAGACTTTTAGGGATAAAAACTTATTACTCAAATTCTGAGAACATTTTAGGGGTTCCGTAGTGATAGAGTGCCATATAGTACATTATTATATATTGCCTTTATTGTCTGTTCGTCAGTATGCCTGTTAGCGGATAGTAATTTGGTATTAAAATGTTTCCAAAGTTACCACTTCTACGTCGCTTTATCAACGAAATTATAGAAATATAAAAAGTAGGTAGGTTGTTTTGGTAATGTGTAATTAAATATCGAAAACATTTTAGGGATCTGTTATTTGTGCAATTAACGGAAAAGCTTGACGGTAGACATTTATTCTTAACTAGCGTCCGCATAAAGTTTTACACGGTTGGAAGAAATTTTTATTATCAGTATTAATTAATCATGACAAACACAAGAAAATTGCCATTGGTCGAACTGTCAAATGAAAAAAAAATGAAAAAATATTTATTTACACCAAAACATGTTACATAAACAGCAGTATGTCTTTTGGTCCCCTCACTAGGCAAGCCTGTATCGAGGGAACCTGTTACCAGGTTTAACAATATTATTCATACATTCCTTTCGGCAAACATTGATACTTTACATGATACATGATAGTAGTTTTGCAAAAAATAAATACCAATAATAAATATGATTAATTCCATGCTTCAAATTACTTACATCATTATCATACATGCATTAGAATACTATTTTTATAAAAATGCATAACCAGATATAAAATCACATTTCACTGTGGTCGGACATAAATCTCCAAAATAACCCACACGATGTACCCGTAAGAAATTTATTGGATGAGTAAGTTTAGTTCCCGTTTGGTTTATCTACTTTTGGATCGAGAGATGGCGTTGGTGCGTTGGTCTTGATCTAAAAGTTGCTTCGGCAAAGACAGGTTATAAGTATAAATGCCAAGACTGTGAACATCGTTATGATAGAATAATGATTGGTTTCCCTACCAATTATAAAGCTATGATCGGTTGTTGATAAACAAAATTGTTATGATGAAAATGGTAAACAAAATCGAACGAGCGTTGTGTTCCCTTAACCTAATGAAATGTATATATTAGATCCACAAAATTATTATAATATATTAATAAGGATACTTTTATTGAATTTTAGCACTTTTTGCTACAATATTAAGGCCCAAGTTACCAACTTACAGCAAAATATTTTATTTTATGTTAGTAGTAAGTAGGCATTAAAAATTAATAATTCATGAGTAGTTTTACTGTCACTTTTAATCCTAAAAGACTTCACTACTTCTTCTCAGAATTATGTCTACAATACAGGTCAATGGATAAGATTTACCAGAATAATTTAGTTTGATTATTAAAAAGGTCGGTCGAAATTTTCCATTATATTGGATAAGATGAAATTAAAGTAATTAAGAGAGATATAATAATCACAATAACCACATCACGACACAAACATCGACTGGTTGTGTTGTTGTGCAATAAGATATAATCTTGTATCACAGGTACTAAGAACATATAAATTACATATGTAGACAAGAATATAAAATCCAAGACAGGTAAGCGAAACAATGAGTCTTGAAAATAACACAAAGCTCCGCCCACGCCGGGATTCGAACTCGGAAACTCTAGCGTAGCTAGATCGGCTGATTACACAACTGCGCCACCGAGGTCCTCAGATATTGTGCTTATGAAAGTTTTTCACGCAAAATATGTGCTCGAATCTTAGTGGCAGTGGTGTAGTTTCTGATAAAGGAAAGGGAGAAGGCAAGTAAATAAGTTTGCCTTTTTAAGAGTTTGGCAAACTTTCAAAGCCCTCAAAATACTTTTGACGTTGCAACTGGCACCGCTTGGTAACTGGTTAATAGCAAGTACTGTATTCTTGATGAGTAAGTCCGGGAGACTTAGCCTTAGTAACTTTAAGGACTGTGAAAGAATTATGATGAATCAAATACCGAACTATATTCAAGACTAAATTTTAGCATAGTATCATTCATTAAAAAAATATTCTAAAACAAACATAACCCAGTATTTAATACATAAAAGATAGATTGACCATCTTTCCCAGAGTGGCCGGAAGTAATGACCACTTCTTTTGCCTTAACCATCGCCTTTGAGATCTTTCAACTTCTTATGCTTTTCATATTGCTACAGTTTGAAGTGTTGGAATACATTTCCTGAAATGAATTGCCATTTTTATGCAGTTACAAATTCTTATAACGTCGTCCGTCCACCTCGTAGGGGGCCTAACACTGCTACCAGCCCGTGGAAGCCATTCCTTCTGGAATCCGTTCCTTCCACAACGGTAATCGGTTCTGTGAGCTGTGTGACCAACCCATCACCACTTCAAATACCTATCTGTTGGGATAAGTCGGGCTATACTTAAGTTCGCCTACTAATCTACTCATTTCTGATTCTACGTACATGCGTGTGTTATATTCCTTGAATAATATAGGTAAGTGATGGTACTTACCTATTAAATAATATAGGTAAGTAAATGGTACTTACCTATATTATTTAAGGAATCAGGTGTACAAGAAATTGGGTAAACAGAAACATAAAAAGATATCCTATATGTTTCGAATAAAATTGTAACTTATTATAACTAGGTACAAGAGCAATATTACGACAAACAGACTGATGGGCAAAGTTATATCCAAGCAGTTTGATTTAGAAGAAGCTTATACGACATCGTAGACAGGTTTAGAGGCTCGGGCATTCAGAACTTGGCATTGTCCAACACGGATTGGCAATCAAACTTCAAACTAACTTCCAGAATACGACATCAAATTCAATTCAGTAGATAAAATCCTATTACCCTTGGCTTACTTCGTACATTTTAGAGCGCTGTAGGTCTCTGTCCCGGGTTCGAATCTAGGCTTGCATGAAATTAATATTCACTAGCTTTTGCCCATGATTTCGTCAGCGTAGATTTCGTTTTTTTCCCTCAAGGACTCAACATTTTTTCGGGATTAAAATTATCCTTTGTGTTAATTAGGGTAATAATCTATCTAGGTGCTAAATTTAATCAAAATCCCTTAAGCCGTTTTTGCGTGATTTACTAACAAACCGTACACCCAATATGAGGTAGACGACCACACGTAAATCTTAATATAACAAGAGCAATTTAAATTCTAATAATAATGGTACAACTTAACATTGTTCAAACAGGATAGGTTGATCCATGGCTGTGTGTACAATCAACCAACATAACACCAATGCCGCTTCGAAGAAACGGATCTGTCTGAAAGCAGATTGAATGTTAAATATCGCTTCACCGTGGAATGTTTATTATTGGCATTAATTAATGAAAGTCACACCATGTTAACCAAAAGGCACAGAGGGACGATTTTCTACAGAAGTTCGTTTCGTGGACTATAATCATTTTTTAGAGGAGCACTACAGGCAACGAGATAAATAACCAATTTCCTAATTTTTCCTTTGAAATGCATACGCTATGGAGATATTTTGCAGTAACGGGAAAGGTTTGTAACCATGCCAAGAACGATATTTCTCGTCGCATATTAAGAATACCATGAATCCTTTTAATGCCACATGCCACTGCATTTAAGTATAATAATATCTTCGGGTCAATTCACTCAAATTGTCTTAGCCCTTAACTAAGCTACAGGTTTGAACGGTAATAAGCAACTATTTACACATAAAGATAAAAAACTTTTTTAAAAACCATGACTTCAAAGCAAACATACTCAAAATACCTGAATTATGACTTTGCTAAGCGCCTATACCATATACTAGTAGATGGGGAAGTAGAATCTTTACAACAAATCACAGAAAACTTTTGTGTTCGAACTTAAAGAAAACTATTCCAAACTCATAGCAGAAGTACACAGTAGCTATGAACAGGCTATAAAGCTCCGAGGATCTTAAAAACGAGGAAAATCCCTTAGATTTATTAAGGCTAATGTAAATAGGACGAAGAGATGCTATTAATATTTTAAACACGGATTTACGCACTCCATCTCTGAATCTTAAGCAGTGGCGGTTTATTTACGCATTTATTTTTACATTAAAAAGTAATACAACTTGTTTAAGGAGACCAGATGGTTTAGGATGAAACAATTTTCCTTTTTCTTATGAAAATTGAGTTATTTTATCGCAGTGGAATTGACCAAAAGAGTAAAATTAATTGAATACTTTGTTTCGGTCCTTTAAGTTGTAAGAAAAGAAAGAGTTAGTCCTACACGTGATGGATTTTATGAGAGACGATATGAAGCGAAAGGATATGATTGATGAGATGATCGGTGACAGAGAACGGAAGAAGACGTGCTACGTCAACTCCAGGTAAATGGGACTATACAATGCTGAGAGAGGATGGGACAATAGTGTACTTTTGATGATAGTTAAGTTTGGCAATTTCTTATTGAAAAGAAGAGAGTATTTTCTAAAATACCTGATTATTATACCAATTCACACTAACCCAACAAGTTTCCTTCATCAATCACGCTGCTGATGATAAGCCTTCCCCCTATATATTTTTTTGTAATAATTCGAATGAAAGAAAAATAAATTTCCAAGCGGACCACAAAATTGACTTCCTATAAAATTAAAGAGACCCTTTGTACAGTTAGAAATAATGAGCCCGGGTCAAGGAGAAACTAAAATACGTTTAAGGGTTCTTTATTATATGTTATAGCTTAGCCTTTTTTTGCACACCCGCCACTCTGTCCCACCACTGCAACTCCTGTTCACCAGGATCAACAGTGGCGTCCTTTGATCGAATAATCAACTAATAATGCAGCTGTGCAATGACGCACAGGCTGTGCCCGGACACCCTTACGGCTGTCTTGGGACCCGCAACGAACTTAATCAGAAGAAATAGGAGATAGTAGGAATGCGGCTTCAGACTTCCATCCCAGCAAAGCGGAGACAGCAATGGAAACGGCCCAGAGGCCAAAAGCTAAAGGGATCTACGGTCAGGAGAATAGCCTAGCCTTGCATAATTAATCCTGGAAACACAAGATTGGATACTGCTTCAAGATAGCTTGCATAATTTTTCATTTAACACAGCTTACTGAGGTGACACAACCCTTTTTTTGTTATTTTTGTTTGTCTCTGTCTATTTGTGGTAGGAAAATAACTTTTTGTTAAACGTAAGCAATTTATATTTTTAATATATTATCGATACGTATAAGCTAGGTTTGTCAAATTTAGGCGATCAATGTAAATTAGTCATTTAGTGTGTAACCTTAATGTTCAATTTTTTTTGGTAGTTAGAAAGATAGTTTTGAACCCGATAGGTGGCGCAATTGTCGAGATATAAGAATTGCTCGAGTATAGATTTACCTACTGAACCCTAAAAAATGTAAGACTTTTTCTATCCGCAGTTCGTTCGATTCATTTTATTTGTTTTACATTGAGTACAATGTAAAAGAAAGAGTTGGTAGTCTTGTGAAACTGTAGTGTTTCGTTTTAATTGGTCGACTAACGCTAAATGTAGGGTTATTGTTTTAGTAATTGTTCAATGCTATGAATTATTGTATCGGATTTTGTATTCAATAGTAACTTTGATTAACCTTTATACAATACCTTGCAACGGCTTCCCTTAAGAAATTTTCACTAAACTGCAGCCCTGACACAATCTCCTATATTAATTATGTGAATATCGACACATAACGACAAATGTAAGTAGTTAGGGTTAGAAATGTTGAAATGAAATGCAATATTCCACCTATATTTTGGTTGGTTTGGTAAGACTTCATAAAGAAAAAACGAAAAGAAAAGGTAGTTTGATTCTTTTCTTTTTTGCTTGCAGAGGCTCTTTAGCCTATACAGCCAAGTGGGTTAACTTCACAGTTTCACCAAACTTTTTTTTTTCGAATTTACAATGAATCAGGCAGATTGACTGATGGCTGTTTTAATACAATTTCGAAGGGTCGATGTAGAAAGGGTTCGGCATTATGAGATTTAAGAATTAAAAGGGTTTTCAGTAATTCTATAACATTAACCCCATTGAGTTAATATTTATCCATCCTATCCTTAGCTTTTAATCAGATTTTGAGGGTTTATTTTAGGTTGTTTGTACGTCAATCAAACCTAAACGGAATTAATTTTTTTTAAACATGTTAAAATGACAACTTCCCCCTATTTACCACGCCTACGGCGAAGGTACTTTATGGCCTATAGAGGGCACCTTATTCAATTTAATGTTACGATATACAGCCTATAACCAGCAAAAGATCATGACACATCCAACGATATCTCATTTTTCAACTTATAATAAGTAGTTTAGAAGTTATGAGAAAACAGATGAACATAAATACATACATACATAAACAATGGTCAAAATCATAACCTCCCTTTTTGCTAAATTGAATAGTTGACATAACAATTTCAGATGAGAATATTTTCTTGTTTCATACTTTTTAGAACGCAGTTTACAGTAGTCGGGTTTTAGTTTTAGAACTTGTTTTTTTGGAAACGATACAAAACTATTAATTTGGAGATATTTTTGAGAAAGGCTTTATTAGAAAAGTTTAGCAAACAGGTAAAACTTTTAAAGCCCTGCGCTCATCGACGTCAGAACATACTTTGAGTCGTTTAGGAATTTAAGTGCGCTATATATATTTTGAAACAATGTTTAATTTTGCCCGTTGCGTTGCGGATGTGGTGAGTACCAATAGTTGGGGAGCCCAAGATGCTAAATGTGTTATTGTGGAAGCCTATCATATCTGGAAGAATAAATGGTCCTGTAAGGTTAGACTTCGTCTAGAGACTTTAAAGAGTGTAAAAAAGGATGATTTGGAAAAACCCAAGCATGTGAGATATTGATATTTTTCATGATCCAGCATGTGTTTAACATGAAATATATAATAAATCTGTTAATTTACCTATTCACCCTATTGGGGTTTTCCATGCAGGAGGGTTGAAAAATGACCCTTAGGTTACACTAAAATCGTCTGATTAGAAAAAAATACACTTTTTAGTTTCTTCGTATTTTAGATGATCGACTTATATGTTTAATGTTCCTCTGAACGTACCCAACAATATTTAAAGCTCATACTGGCTGCAGATACTAATCAATATGCAAGGTATCTCCCACATCTTAATCTGACGCGCTCAAGTAAGTCCAAAATCCCCTTTTGGGCTCCTCTACTGCAACATCGGTTTTCATGTATAAAGCCGAGATGCTGTCATTATAATGACAGTGTACATAGTATGAGTGACGGGTTTAGATTTAACTTTTTATTTCTGTGACTAAAATCGTCAACTGTAGAGCATATCGGAAAAATCTAACCTTTGTAAGTGACTGTACACGTATTCATGGCAACGTATTGCATGTTCTATTTTTAAATTATCAACGCGTTTCCGATTCGTTCTTCATTAAAATTAATTTGAAGTTCGATCTACATTCAGCAAAGAAAATAGGACAGCACGGAGCTATCGAGCTTTCCATCGTATTTTAAAATTCAACCAACTGTACGACTTTAATGAAACCCGTTGAAGGAAAAACGACCAAAAAAAACTGTTCAATAGATAACTGAAACATTGTGTTGTGCCGAATACAAAGGCTGTTTTGGGAAAGAAAATAATGAGGATACATACATTTTGTTTTAGGTCCATCTTTCAAGACCAATTTTTTTTCGAAGACATGCCTACGGACCGACCTTTGAGAACTTCTGGTTATGAAAATGGAATAAAAGTCTTGTTTCATAACTAGTTATGGAACAGTGAAAAAAAATCATATTCGTAACCTATATATTTGTAACCTATTACAAACGTGGACGAAAGGACAGTGTTGTAGCTCGTAATGCTTGCAACACCAAACGAATCACACCTGCGTTGCCAATCTTATAATCTAACAACCTTTAGCCAAAGTTTAGATTATGTTTCTTACTTCCTCCATTTTCTTCTGATCAAATTCAATCTGCTAATACAGTGAAACCTGGTTAATTGGGATCTCAAGGGACCCAGGATTTTGTACCATTTAAAGAGGTTTTAATTTATCCAGTTTTCCGATTAGACAGGGTTAAAATTTATTTGCCTCGTTTACAGAAGCCATAAATAAAACAGCTTCAAAAGAAATTCAAATGTTCGTAAACAATCGTGTCGAAACCTGAAAAAATGTCTCACTTATAAAGGTAGTTGAGCTCTAGTGTCCCAATTATAGAGGTAAAAATCGAAAAAATCCTAGAAATCAAATCTCATTTAACCAGGTTCGAAAAGTCCCATTAACAGAGGTAATTCGATGAAAAAGTGCCGGACCTCGTTGAAGTTCTCAGTAATAGAGGTTTCTCACTTATCCACGTCACACTTAACCAGGCTTTACTGTAGTTAGTAGAGACCGGGCAACTAGCCTGTGCTTTATTATACAGCATCACTATTAGTTTGAAATGGTATATTTTAAACTAATGTTTTCTTGATTTTTGCTAGTAGGAATTGAAGTAGTGGGACATACTCGTAGCAACACACCCGTTAAAAATATATATCAATCCAAAAAAAAAAAAAAATGTGTGAAAAGGTAAACCAGTAAATCATTTCTCTATAAAATATATACCTAGCAATAGTACTTGACCTATTATTGCCAGGCATAAAAATATATTGAGCAGATCTATCAAAATAATGACCGATTCCTAAGGGAGATATCGCACGTAACCTAGTTCTTCGACACCTTCAAATGATGGCCGCCTTCTTCGAATTATTTATTGCCGTATATTAATTCCTCCATAGAAATCTCAGTAAAAAATGGAAATTCATCTTTTTATTAACATTTTGCCTAAAACGTCATGGTTTGAGGACGTCAAATACAATATAAAAGGCGCGTATTGGAGTTATTTGGAACGTAAAGTGTTAGTCAAAGTTTTTTATTTATTTACTTGTATATCAAGACGATTAAATGATAGTGTAGTATGTGATGGTGAACTGTCACTTACATCACTTGCGGTCCGTATTATATGCACTTCCTAGGCAGGCTGTAGTTATAGGCGCGGATGCCAACGCGTCTTCCTTCCTTTGGTTTGGTAAAATTAGATCAGCAGATGCAGATCGTCGCGCCGCAGTAGAAGAGTTTATTGCAGACATGCACCTAGAAATTCATAACACCTCTGATTCACCACCTACTTACAGCAGCCCTATGGGCGAATCTTTCATTGACGTCACACTTTCAAGTGCGTACGTAAAAATCTCTAATTGGCGTGTCCTTCCTGATGCGTCATGTAGTGATCACCGTTTGATCGTGTACGAGTACAACCCTAAGCTGACACAAGATATCGCGCCCTGTTCACAAAGCTTTCGTTATAAAACCAGACGTGCAGACTGGTGCTTTTTTAGTTCATTTTTTGCGTCACATGCTGGAGACTTCACTCACCCGCGTCTATCGGCAACAGAAAGCGCTGAAATTATGACGGATACTTTCAATTACTGTGCTGATGTAACACTGGGACGAACATCTATATCCAGTGTGAAAAGATGTGACTGGTGGAATGATTCTCTGATAGGAATTCGTAAGAAATTTAGAAGCGCGCGTCGTAAATTAAATAAAGCTAAAAAATCCCTAGGACAAGATACTTCGTCAGATAGGTATGATAGCGCTTTAATTGCTTTAAGAGTTGCTAGGTCTCACTACCGTGCTGCAGTCCAAAAATCAAAAACTAATTTACTTCGGAAAGTAGTTGATAGGTTAGACAAAGAGGGGCCATGGTCACCCATATATCATGAGTTCAAAGCTAACAGAGCAACTGATCAAGCATTTATTTCAAACATCAAAATAAATGATGCTCACACTCTTGGTGTTGAGGAGACGGCGGAGGCCCTTCTTAACGCTCTCATTCCGGACGACACTACTGAAAATGATACCGACTATCATCGAGAAGTTAGGCTCATGGCTGCAGTTCCACCCACATCTCCTTCGTCCGATCTTCCAACTTTAGATGAATTTGTCAAAATTGTTAGGGCGTTACCGGTTAATAAGGCCTCTGGGGAAGACAAAATATCGAATAAGATGATCCAGGAAGCCGTAAAGTCCGCTGGGGATTCTATGTTAATTGTGTATAACCGTTGCATTGCTGAAGGGGTTTTTCCTCAAATTAAAATCATACCTAAAAGCGGTGATAAGCCACCTGATGATCCGAAATCGTACAGACCCATTACCCTTCTACCATCCCTGGGTAAACTTCTAGAGCGTCTTATCGTACCTCGGCTTCTTCCGGGCGGTCCAACTTTTCACGAACGTCAATTCGGTTTTGCTATCTCGGTGAGAAAATCGGTAGAATCGTCGGAGTTTAAATACGTCATAGGTGTATTCCTAGATATCTCTGGTGCTTTTGATAATGCATGGTGGCCAATCTTATTGCTCAAACTTAAAAACAGAGGTTGTTACAGCAATGTATATTCCTTAATATACAATTACTTTATAAATGGAACAACTAAGCTTCAACTTGGTCATCATGCAGTGTCGAAGGCTTTGACTCGGGGCTGCCCACAGGGTTCAGTGCTAGGGCCGTATCTCTGGAATATCGGATTTGATGACTTTTTGTCTATACCGTTACCGGCTAACTGTTCGCTTACGGGATATGCAGACGACGGTCTCCTGCTTATTCAATCTCATACAAGAACAGGAGTTGAGTTGTTAGCTGAGTCCTGCCTACGTCTGGTGGCCGACTGGGGAAAGAGAAATCATCTTGAGTTCGCAGCCCATAAAACACAGTATTTAATGTTAAAAGGAAACTTAGTAGGGCTACCGCGCTTTAAATTTAATTCAGTTACAGTTAAAAAGAAAGACTCAGTTTGTTATCTCGGTTTGATACTTGAAAAGAAATTCCATTTTATTGAGCACATTAAGCAAGTTTGCGAAAAATCAAAACGAAATTTTTATGCGTTAAATAGAATATCAACTTCGACCTGGGGATTGTCGTTTAAGTCATTAAAAATAATTTATACTGCTACTTTCTTGGGTTGCATTTGTTACGGAGCCCCCGTGTGGGCGGATAGAGCCACAATTGGCGCTGCGCGACGTAAATTGCTTCAGAGTCAGAGATTAGCGTTAATTTTTCTTTGTAAAGCGTATAGAACCGTCAGCACTGAGGCCCTGCCGATTCTTGCGGGCGTTTTACCGGTAGATTTGGAAATACAACGGCGTGCGGCAATGTATTACAACTCGCGGAATGGAATGAGTTCAGATTTTCTAAAACCGAAGGATAGGGCTAAAATCAGTAGATTATTTGATAGCAACGACAACGTTCATAAAAAACTAATCGACGAATGGCAAACTAGATGGGATACTTCGACTAAGGGGCGGCATTTATTTAAATTTTTCCCTATAGTGCGCGAACGGTTAAATAAAACGTGGATTGATATCGATCATTGCGTAGCCCAATTTCTAACCGGGCATGGTAACTTTAAGGGCAAACTTTATTCATTTAACTTGGTGCCGTCACCTTTTTGCAAATGTTCAACGTCGGATCAAGAATTTGTGCAAACTGCCCATCATATCTTGTGAGAGTGTAGTCTCTGGCATGACGAACGGTTAATCATGTTGAATTCGATTCAAGTATCTGCGTGTAGTCCTATTTATTACCTAGATCTTGTGAAAACGAAGGGAAACTTCCGTGCCTTTAAAAAGTTTTGTCACCAATATTACTGGTGTAAGATTTAGGTTAGTATCTAATTTATCCCCTGTTAGTTAGTAGCATACCGTGGTGTTTAGACGGTCAGGCGTCTCCTGACTGTCTCCCCTTTAGATTTTTGGGCCTCTGGGCCATTTCAATTGCTGTCTCCGCTTTGCTGGGAGGGAAGTCTGAAACCGCTTTCTTACTACCTCCTATTTCTTCTGATTAAGTTCGTTGCGGGTCCCAAGACAGCCGGTAGGGTGTCCGGGCACAGCCTGTGCATCACTGCACAGCTGCATTATTCGTTGATTATTCGATCAAAGGACGCCACTGTTGATCCTGATAAACAGGAGTTGCAGTGGTGGGACAGAGTGGCGGGTGTGCCCCGAAAAAATGTGATGGTGAAGAAAGAGAAATACGACAATTTGCCTGCTCTTTTTGTCATCTCCTAAGTAACTCAATAAAGCCTACTAATAGTACTAGCATGTTACTGTGGGCACATTCATCATTCCATCTTTAATTTTATAATTTTCATCATTTTATTATTCATCTCATCATATTCAAAAGTCGATAGTAAATACTTTAGTAACTTGATACTGGTAAGATACTCAAAGTTGATGATGATGCAGTCATAAAAAAAGGCGCGCAGAGGAGCATTGATAAAATATAATTTTGTAAATAGATACTCTTAATAAGGCTCATACGTGAATCAATAAACGATTATCAAATCGGAGATCACATTTATTTTGAATCTCAAGTGTAAGTGCAAGATGGATGTGGTCTCAAATACTACATTTTTTGCGATACGTGGGGTATCTGTTAATGTATTATTAATCAATACATTACGCACCAACGGACTTCGCACTACGTTTAATGTGTGTATCTTATACATAAATAGTATTGCAACCACAATGTGGTGTTGACCAAATGTAACGTCAATTTGTGACTCTGCAGTTTTGGTCCAGCACGGGCTTTATCGTTTTATTTAAAGAAAAAAAACTTCATTGTCAACAGATTCATAAAACTAAAAAAATATAGGTTGAAATTAACATCAAGTAGGAGTTGTTTTAATAACCGAACGTTAAATGAAATAGAGATTTTGAATCTACACAATATAAAGTATCATACATCAATCATTAATCTGTGTTTAGATCATTAATTATTAGAAATGTTTCCATTTTATAAATTTGTACATTTTTTAAGGACGATTAGAAGATTGCCAAATCAAACAGACCACGAGTAGAATAATTCAAAATTCAGATTTTTTTGTAAACTTGTAATTATGAGAACTGAAATTTCCGGTGCAGCATAAATTCTGGTCGTGCATCAACAATGCAAACTGTGAATAACTTTACAAATATTTAAGTGGTAAAAACTTTAACACAGTTTCCGTTTTCATATGCTTCATTTATCACGTGCAGTAAATCTACCAGAGTAAGTATCAAAGCTTAATTAAAAGTAGATAAAGACGTTCCATATCATGAAGAAGGTTTGCCTGTGGTTGTGATAGTGATGTAGTTCTAATGTAACTCTTTACTGAGCAGGTGACGCACATCGAAAATCAAAATCAAAATTTCGGTTAACTTTAAAAAATCGACTCGACTCGACCACCGGTTCGAAAAATTTTGGTAGGGGACGATCTCAATCAATATCCTCTATAAAAGAAACGTACACGCCTGACTAAACTAACTCGACCTTAGTCTTCGTGAAAATATCTATTCCAATACCTCATTCCACGAGTTGAACTTCTAAGGACTTATTAATAATGATAAAAATATGTAAGGATTTATTTAAATCATAAAGAAATGGATTGGATGGAAGAAATGGTATTTGACTTAAAAGTTCAAACCTTTGTAAATGTGTTGCCATTTTTAGAGATATTAAAAAAAATCTCCGGTTTGTTTCGTTTTACTTATTTTTTATAATAAATTGCCTACTAAAGTTATTTCATAATGTTAGATCAAGACTTCTTGATCAGAACTTATCGACGCACTATGCTATTGCGGTATAGTTACATATTATAAATTAAGTCAATAGTTTTGTGATGTTTTACGCTTCACATCCTAATCAATTTTCCGTAAAATTTTGCACACGTGTAGTTTCTGAATTAGGTTAATTTGATATAGTTCTGGAACAGTAGTGATATTTTTTCACATACTCATTTAAATCACTGCGCAACGACACTGGTATATCTGAATGCGGTTATTGAGAATGTAACAGAAAGTTATTGAATTTGAATATTGAAAAAAGCAACTACGGAGGTTTCTTGCCGGATTTTTCCCCATAGAAATAGCGTTCCGAACCGTATAGTAAAAAAATATGACTTTGGATTTGATATTGCTTATTTTAAGTCTATTTGAATGAAAACATTTTGACTTTGACTTTATGGAAGAATAATGTCACTGCGTTTGTACGTTGCCGGAACTGTGTTGTGTCACTGATATATACCAGCATTGTGGGTGAACCTTAAACAAGTGTGCTATGAATATAAACATTAAAGTTTTTTCCGATGATCATACGAAAATTTTCATTTAATTGTCAATGTTGAATGTAAATCAAAATTTTAGATTAAATAAATGAGTCATAGTAATATAACAAAACTAATAAACGATTTAAATAGGTTTTAGATTAGGCTTCAGTATTTATGAATAATCAGATTTGAAGTTTAAAACTTTAAGTATTTATTGGTCTTAGAATTTACCTTTATTGTTGGAACTTTTAGTTCATTAATTTATTTTAAAATAATGGTTTTTTAATCGAAGTGGGTATTTTAAACAAATCGTCTACAAATTTACAAGGTGTGAATTATCTTAATGATTATTTTACTGTATTATTTTTTATTACTTTTGTCGGCCTCGGTGAAGCTGCAGTGTAAACAGCCGACTGCTACGTTAGAGGTTCCGGGTTCGAATCCCGGCGGAAGTGGGACTTTGTGTTATTTGCAAGACGCATTGTTTCCTTTACCGGTCTTGGATGTTGTATTCTTATCAATGTAGTTTATAACATGTCGTTGCTTAGCGCCTGCGATATAAGATTATATCTTAATGCAGGGCTGATTCAATTTATGAGTCGTCATGTGATGTGATGTGGTGTGGTTATTAGTAAATATATAGATCTCGGGACAATTCACACGGATTGTTAAACTAAGCTATAGGCTTCTACTATGGATACTAAACAACGCTACACATACATATTTAGGTAAATACATACTTAAATAGATAGAAAACAACCATGACCTCAGAGCAAATATTCGTGTACTTCACACAAATACCTGCCCGAGCCGTGACTCAAACCCGAGACCTCAAGAGTCACAGTCAACGGTTAAAGCTGCTGGGCCATAGAGGCCGTCAAGACTCTACACTCAGAGTTAATTTTTGGACATGCTATAAGTTTTTTACGCAGTTCTGAAACAAAACTAGTTTTATACGATACATCTAAACAAAATATATTTTAGGAAAGATCCCTTTCATAGAACACGTTCCGACATAGGCAATTTAGTGATTGTCAAAATGAAATATGGTCTGTGTTGATTAAGGATGTTCTTCATGTATCGCTTCGGCAATTTATTTGTTCTTCAAAAGACTCACTAAGGAACTCCTTTTTCTTTTAATTAAGTTCGTTGCGGGTCCCAAGACAGCTGGTAGGGTGTCCGGGGGCAGCCTTTGCGACATTGCACAGCTGCATTATTAGTTGGTTATTCGATCAAAAGATGCCATTGTTGTTCCTGTTGAACAGGAGTTGCTAGTGCTGGGGCAGAGAAGCTGATGTGCAACAAAAGAACACGAGGAACTTTACGAGGTCTAATGTTATTATTCATATGCTACGCGATAACTTTCATTTCGAAAATAATTAAGCGTAACGAGTAGGTAAAAACTTTACAGGATTGAAATAATTTTAAGTATTTTGCGGCTTGCTGACAGCCGCGGTGCTCCTGTAGAGACTCTCCTATGACTTTCGTCATATTGTTGTACAAACAGAAAGAAAAATGTCTCCCTTGAATAATTAAAACGCATGAATGCAATTAAGAAACGACTTTGGCCTACAGCTGCTTCGAGATCAATAAGGAAGTTAATTAGTAAGCAGGAAAAAAAGATTCCTTCTATTTTTAAAAATAACTTTGCTCTCTTGTTTTGTCACAAAAAGAAGGTATCACTGCGGTGACTTTTTTTTTTGAATTTGCTACAAAATCCGAACTACGGACCTACTCTGCGACGCAGCGGTGAAATAGTTAGGTGTTAACAAGAGGATCCAGGTTCTAATCCCGGTGAGGCGGATTTTTTTGTTATTTGCAAGACGCAATGTTTCGCTTTCTGGTCTGGAATGTCGTATTTTTTCGGTTTATAATATACCATATCGTCGCTTACTGCGATACAAGATAATAAATATTGTAGTGTAGGAAATTCTTATTTTAAATACAATCGACAAGTTTTATTCATTTCTCTTCAAACATGTAACAAAGCTTTGCAAGATAATCATGAAACTCAGTATGGAATCTCTCAAACAATTTCCATACTTGACTTATTCAAGTCTTAAGTAAATTAGGATTTTTTAGACAACCATGCTATACCTTCGGCCACATCAACTTTTATATAGATAAACAAAATGAGCAGATTCTTAATTGAACGGTATTTTTTTTGTACTTTTTTCACATAAAGGAGTATTTAGAGGCCATCGATTGGTTGCCATATATAATATTTTATTACGCAAAAATGTTAATTCTCATCACCGCCAAGTTATTATGAGCCGGAAATTACGACAGCTGTGAAAATTAATAATCACTTTTATTACAATACGGCAACACCTGAGTGTGCTCGAATTTATCATAATTTAATGAGAAAACCTTTTTCTGATGGACCTATTTATGCAATTCCGATATGATGGCAATTACTTATTTAATTTACCCGAATAAATGGACTAAAAGGAATTCAATTGGGTAAAAATTCGATTAGAATAAAACTTACAAAAATTTCGCTTCGAAATGTAATTCACACATTATCTTTTTGAGTTTTTATATGAAAATAATTTATATTAATGTCATTTGGTTCATAATAGTAACAAAGCTATTTTCTTTTTTGCACTTTAGACTTACATGTATTTTGTAATTAAGTTAGCATTTAATAAGTTTAGTTTAGTACCTGATACTATATAGTTTAGTATCTTACTATGTCATTCATTACATAAACTTTGTTTTTAAATTTCCATTAAATTTCGCGATCAGAATTTTGCTTGTCAGTTTTTATTCAAATAACAGCTGATTAAGCATATTAAATTTAGAATCATTATTATTATTGAGTGAACAGCTATGGGTGAAAACGGGTTTATGTCAAATGTATTAAATCGGAAGTGACAGTTGCAAGCATCGAACTGAAAGCCCACATCCATTTATCAAATGTTTAATGTTATGTTATGTTTGTAATTTTAACAAATGTCTGATGAAAACATAATATCTGTACATACATTTCATATACGTGTATACTAATATTAACCGGAGTTTTAATTTAATTGCCGCCACGAGAGATAAAATATCTTCACCTCTGAACACATCTTTACGGATTGACGGAGCTGGAGGCGTTCCAAACATTAAGGTCATCGTCGCGACGCGTCGTGTCAATAGGCGGCGGTATCACTTTCCATAAGGTGAACCGTCTGCTTGTTTGCCCAGGACGTTTAATAAAATAAAATAAAGAAAATTCTATGAAGGTAATCTCCGAAACTATTAAGACACATACATCTAATTATGTGTAAGATTTATTATAGAGTTATTTGTATGAATATTATTCAAGTTACTTAAATAATGGGCAACTTAATTTATTTCTATGGACCATTTACCCAAAACACCTAATCTTAATTAACACCACTGCGCCTAAAAAATGTAATTATAAATTATGTAAGTTAATAAATTGAATTGAACAAATTGAAAAGTTTTATTTCTATTATTTGTAGTAGATTAGTTTGGTTTACAAAATGCTTTTAAAAGCATTTTGTTTAAATAAATATTACTTTAGGATAAAACATCTGTTCAACGACTTTATGACCTTCAAATGTGTTAGTTAAAAGTGTATATTTTTATTAAATTGAAAAATCTAGTATTTACTTACATCAATACTTTGAGGCCTGTATAATAGAAGGTTGTTCGAGAGTGACACGGGTTTCAAAACATCCAACAGGCGTTGTATAAATCTAAGTTGTTCTTTATTTGAAAAGCTTCTTGCCTACAGCCGCAGGCGTAATCAATTTGATAGGCAGAGTTTTTGCAACGTTTATTGACTCTTGTAATTACATGACTAGAAATTATGTGTTCAGAAAAAAGGTAAGGTTCTTACTTCGTACGTGCCTGTAAGGTAAATACGGAACATTCACTCAGCATAACTAGATACGTGCTTAAAGACGCACGACTCTTAACATACCGAACACTCCAGACGACAAACGAAAATTATCGATGAGAAAAGATTTTTAGAAATACGTTCTCTTGTGACTCTTGTCGGCTTGAGAGGGTTTTGGCCATTTGAAGTGGGACTCGAAAGAACGGGACTGAATCTGACGTTCTGTTTAGAAGATTTGACAAGTCCTCGACTGTCCGAAGGGTTTGGATTAGTTTTGGAAAGACGCGTATCTCCTAAGGTATGTCCTGAGTGACAGCGGTGTTTGATATTTTTTTGATGCATTGTTATGGGTAAACTAGGTGACGGCTCACCTGATGGAAAGTGAGCTTTTCGACTCGACGATGACTTTATTGCGTTGCCCAAGTAGAAGTAAAATATAATAAACCTCTCGTACAGGAAATTACATTATCTCACTAATCCTTCGAACCGGAGCACAACGAGTTGCCGTGGTGGCAAAAAGTTGCGGGTGTCTTCATATATATAAGGTGTCTTAATAAGAATGCACTTTTTAAATTTGGTGTATTTTTTTTTCAGGCAAACACTAATTCAGAAATTTTACACTAGCCGCCTATGATAGTCCCGATTATTTTTTGTTGAAGACCCTACACTTACTTGGGATACAAGATACTCGCAGCTCGTTAGTCAATGCACGCCAATTGTGTTGCCCTCATCCCTGCTCATCTAAAGGTTTTTTGGCAATTCCGTCTACACGATGCGCCTTCAGTCAGGGCATACATTAAGGCATGAATATACCTAAAGCCGAGAATGCGTCATTTTGGCACCGCAGTGCATCAAGTGGTAACATAAAAGTGTACATATACTGACAACTTGAAGCAGACAGTGTCGACAGCTTTAAGCGGTCGCTTTTGAGTGCAGTTTCGATATAAAATTGACATTCGCAATACACAGACAGCCTGAGCAGTAGGTCTGCGACTTAATTTAAAGCAGACAAAAAAAATACAAATAAGCAGCACTTTATTTGCACGACATATGTGCATACAAAGGTCGTTAAGATCCTTTTTCACATTTCAGTTCAAAATGTTGGTGTTATTAAGTTTGAATATTATCTAAAAAACACTATTAAGCTATGCAGTTAACTTGCGTTATTTTTGTATCGAATATAAATATAGTTAGGCTTTAGAATATATCAATTTATAAATTTTAATTTTACTAATTAATTTTTAATTGAACTAATTTTTTGTATACAGATAAAATTAATTTATTCCTTTTGATTTGAATTTTTACCTAGAGTCCTCCAGTCCTTTTGTAGTAATAGGAAAATAAAAAAAAATGAACATAATGTATTTGTAAAAAGTTTCAAGATTTCTGAACTTGAAACAAATGAGTTTACAAATTTCTTTTTCTATGCACAATTTTCTAATATTATTCTTTTCACAGAAAATATTAGTTAAATTTTTCCACGTCACGTACTTATTTGAATTATAATTAAATTATTATACATGAAATGAAAATGAAATTTGTTTATCTAAATCAGAATATGGCATTAAATGGAGATGAGTTTATTCATTACAATTCAATTTCACAAAACTGATTATAGATACCTACCATGTTATTCTATTAATTATAGAGTGTTTATTTAACATTATGTGTACCTTGGTGTCTTAGAACGCCTGGCAATGCGTTGCTCATGTAGAGGTAAGGTGTTCGTGCCAGTAATTACACTGGCTCTCCAATCCTTCAAACCAAAACAGCGAACTGTTTCACGGTTGAAATAGAATGGAGGGTTGTGCCAACCTAACATCTATACTTCATATTATCACTTTCGCTTTCCATGCGTAACCCAAATATAATGCAAAATAATTATTTGATTAATAAAGAATTTACTTTCAGGAAAAATAAATTTAATAATTTACAGATGCTGTACTTAAAAAAAAACTGAAATTGAATCGAAAACCTATGTCCATGAGTAATATCGTGTGTATCGATTCGTGCATTATGAATACGAAATGTAAAGACGTGATTTAGTAAAGGAAATTACATATTAAAGAATCTCCGTAAAAAAAGTTCTAAATAATTCTCATAGAAATGCAAAGGTACAAAAATGGTCAAGGTAGAGCCGTGGTCACACACACTGTTTGACTACCTGTGTCTGTTTAAACCTGGCAGACACATAATCATAGTACCTACAATAAATAGCCGACTACGGCGATACGAAAAAGGATTAATTTAGAAGCATTTGAAATGAAAAATTGATCTCTAAAAAGAATGAAACAAGAAAATCTTCGAATATTTTGTATCTGCACAACAAATTTAGATAACCATTTTTTTATTCATTCTGTTTAGTGCAATTTTTCTGTAGCCCGTTTTACTCTATGAACTTGTTTCTTATTTGAAATATTTAAGTGTTACATCAATGAAAAACGCATTTGTTTTGTAATAATATGTAGTTTTTGAAGTCTGGGAGATTAAATATCCTTAGTTGAGATTTGAGACGTCATTTAAGAGAAATTGTACCCAATAATCCTCAACGGTCGCATGCGAGCAAAGCTGCGAATGGTTAACAACATGTGTATTTTTGAAAGGTGCTAATTACCCCTAGTGTCAGATACACGGACAGAATTTCCCGCGTATGTTCATATTTTCTGCATCATACACTTTATATTTTTTAGCTTTCTATTATTTTCATATCATTTGATACCCCACTCGATATGATAGCAAAAAAAATTAACTTCTCACTTCTTTCATGTCACATCCGCCATATTTTTTACAACTGTTATTTTATTGCAGTTTTAATTATGGATGTAACTAGTATTATGTTTTTTGAAACTATTTTTTTATAATTAAATTTAATGTATTTAGTTTACACCGCGTAATAATTTGAGCAATGTCACTATGATAATGTTGTGTTCGTCTGTAATTGGGAGAACAATTATCTTGTAGGATAATGGAAATACTTTCATAAATTTATTATTGTATCTCCTGTTGAGGATCCTATTAAATAAATTAAAAAAGTAAAATAACTGTATTACCCGTACCATAAATATAAATTGACATATCATTCCCAAAAATCGATTAATTAGTTTTCGTTTGAGCTACGGTGAAATACATAACACTTCTTCGGTCGTAGCCGGGTAAAAAGGTAGATGTAGAAATACTGCGTACATGTGAATCTTCCTTCAAAATCAGTTCGACCATTCTGAAATGTAATTTTTTGAATTAAAAATGTATATATTAAGCTGCAAATATTCTCATTTTTCAAAAATTTTGTCCAGCTTTTTGAAAAATAATTTACAGATATTCGCATTTATAATATCAGTAAGAATTGTAAAATTTGTCACTAAAAATGACAAACTACTAAAATGTAAAGGCGAGACAAACCTAGAGCTTATCAGCTGGTAAAGTTCCACTGTGCCTGAGGCTTAACTGTAATTACCTCTCAAAGGTGCATTAACCCTGAAGGCGTTGACCTCAGCGAGATTTGGTAAACATTTGTATGGAAGAAGACAGAGAATGCTATAAATTAACACTGCACGCTCCAGGTGTTTCCAGGTATCGCAAACATTTGGTTTGCCCACCTAAGCCCGATTGCCCTAGCATGACTTTTGTATTTATTGTCAATAATTCTATATACATTGAGACCATAACGACCTTAGTGGCGCAGTGGTGTAAACAGCTGACTGCTACGCTAGAGGTTCTAGGTTCGAATTCCGGTGGGCGTAACTTTATGACATTTACAAGACGCATTGTTTCGCTACTTGGATGTAGTATTCTTATCTAAGTAGTTTATACAATATCATTGCTTAGTTCTTGTGACACAAGTTCTTACGATACTTACTACAGGGCTGAGTCAATGTGTGTGTCGTGATGTGGTTTATTATTATTTAAAAAGTTTGAATGTCATTTGGTGATTTTTGTATTACTATTACTTATCTGATATCCAATTTTTTAGAATCGATAAAGACTACATTTAGTTTTTTAAATTTAAATATACAAATACCACTCGTAAAGGTCACCTGCATGTTTTTAATAGTTTTTTTTTTGCAATTTTAAAATATTTCGGATCTTGAACTTTAATGTTCTTTTAGAATGTTTCCGAGGAATATGAAGTTAACATAGAACTTAATCATACCCGAGCGTATGCTTCTATGAAAATGTGGATAGAGTCATCATAAAAGAGTGACGTGATCAGGAAATTGAATCCGTTAAGATGCTTAAGACAAAATGTCAGCTTCCATATCTGGTGCTAAGGTACTTTCTGAGATTGTCACATTTTTAAATAGAGGTGACACACGGATGAGTTGTTTGTCAAGCTATTACCATAAACCGCGTTACCACGGTTATATTAAGAACTACGGCGAAATGATTGTTATAAAGAAATCATAATAAGTGACTTGTAATTTTATCAATGCGTAACCTGTTAATGATACATCTGTAAAAAGTAGCTTGGTTATAACAGGATGCAAACAAATGGAGAATCCGCCCCATGAGACCAATGTACAAAAATAAATTGAAATGACTATCGGCCGAACTGATGGTAGCCGTCACCATAGCCCAAGAACTTTTGCACCATAACCGCGATCAACCTTGTAAAATCCATATAACACCATTCGAAGAATACCATGCTGTGTAGAGAAACTTTGCCATGTTCGTGTATTCCGGCTGGTTATAAGAATTACATTCCATAGAAAATCGACAGGTGTTTTTCATTTTTCGGTCCGTATGTCCCGTAGTTTTACGTGACAAAATTACAAAGTCTAGGCTGGGTATTAGTTAAGTTTATCCAGTTCGTCTAGATTCTGTTTCAGGACCTAAGGGTCGTATTTGTCTCTTTTCAGATTAAGGGTGATTTTTAAAATTAATTGCTGGTATTAAAGGGTTTCTGCGCTTTTCCATCTAGAAATGTTGGATTTGCGAAAGGGAATTCATTACATTGTGCTAACATTTTTTCAGTGACAATAAAAATATTAAACGGGACTAAATACTTTAACAATGCCACATTCATCGGTATAAATAACTTTTTATGGAAATGAGTTTGAAAATTTTTTTAGAGAAAGTCATTGGATTAAATCTTATTAAACCTAATCTTCGGATATAACTCTGAAATAGAATTAATTTAACAAAAAAATAAAAAAGGTTTTCTAAATCACAACATAAAAATTTGTAGGAACAAAACCAGACAGTAATATTCAACAAAGTTAACCTATCAACCCTAACCTAATAAAGTCGAATGCTACCCTTCCTAATTTATATCTTTCCCTTTATTTTCTCTCGTAACCCTTTGTCATATAGATAAATAAGTAATTTTATTGTCCTGTCTCGTTTCGCGTATTTATTCCGTTCGGGTAAGTTTTGTGAAAGTAAAGAAAATATGATCTTTCTTTAGTTGTTCAGTAGTTTTATTATGTATAGAATTTGGGATCTGAACATGATTATGCGATAAAACTAGGCAGGTATATATTTTTTTGTTTTTATTTGTTACGAAGTTTGGATAGAAGTAGAGAATGTACGAGTAAAAATACTTTGTCGTTTTCAACTCTAATTTTGTTATGTCAAAGTTTGTAGCATAAAGAAATATTTTGGCTGAGTTTATGTTTTATTGTTCGTAGGTTTATGGGCACATATTCGGTTTTTGGACACTAATGTGTGGTGATCTGGACATGTGTCACATGTGTGTGTTAATTTAGTAATAATTGAGAATTTTAGATTTTTATTGACGATGATCAGAAAACGGTTTTAAGTTGATGCAGTTACAGAAAAATACGATCTCAGGTAGTTATTAAAAGGGTATGATAAAATGTAAAAATTACCTATATTTTGAAGACCTTTTTGGCACAGTGGTATTACAGCTGACTGCTACACAGCAGGTCCTGGGTTCGAATCACGGCGGGGGCGGAACTTTTTGTTATTAGCAAGACGCTTTGTTTCGCTTACCGGTCTTGGATGTAGTATTCTTATCTATGTAGTATATCATACCGTTGCTTAGCACCTGTGACACCAGATTCTTAAATCTTACTAAGTTGAGTCAACGTGTGTGTTGAGATGTGGTTTTTATTATTATTTAAGTCCACGCTTTATTTTACATTTTAGATTCAAACATTCAAACTCGTCTTTCACTCAATTCCTTACCTAGCTGTTAGTGCAAATGGAATCCAAAATTATTCAAAAAACTGGTACAGTAAACAACACATATACTATAATGAAATACCTTCAGTTTCCTTATTGTGTTGTTAGTATATATGTGGGTTGGCAATGCGTCTTCCAAGCCCAATATGTCCCGGAATGAATGATGGCGGGAACGTCCAACGAATACTATTGCCTTGTGGAAATTATCATAGTCCTACATCTTCTATTGTTAAATTTCTATCTAGGAAATACTTACTATGTTTTTCCCTGTGATTTTTTTACCACTGAGGTGGCAAACAAGCAAACAGCTCGCCTGATGTTCACCGTAGCATATGGATATTGGCAATCCAATGGTATCACGCACGTGATAGATTCATTTAAACCTATCTGTATGTAAAGTTGTAGTATACATAATATACTACATTTCATTGATGTTTAAGCTAAAAGTTTTGATTTGACTTCTTCCATTAAATTTTACATACCAAGTCAAGTTTATGGTTGTTATATTGTTTTTGGTAACATAACATTGTGACAATATTATAAAATTATTGAATAAAAATAAATTTATGATTTTCACGAATTTTCATCATTTCGTTTATTTCGTTACTTCGCAAAATGTTAAGGAAATACTTGTGTTTGTCAATAAAATATTGTTAATAATATAGGAATTGCTATATAAACAATTATGATGTTTGCTAATTCTTTTCCTAATAAGTATTGATTTGATTTTTTGACAGGTCTGTAGTAATACTTGGTTCTGATTGGTTCGTTATGATTTGTTTATTTAAATTAATAATATTATATCAAGACTTGTAAATTTGTCATTAAAATAATTGTAATTGTATAAGGATAGGTATAACATCAATAATTTTGATGTTAATTCTTAATTTTGAATTTATATTGATAAGTTTTGGTTTGTATTCAAATTCTAGCTTTTTATTGGTCTATTGTAATTATTGGTAGGATATGTGGCGTGAATTAGGGCTATAAAAACGGACTCCCGAGCCTAATACGGGGAATTATCTTGTGAGTCCGTTGCAGCCACCATCATCAGATAAGTACATCCTTTACTATTTGTAAAACTGTAATTAATCTATAACTTGTTCTTTGTTTTAAGATATGTAAATTTGAATGATTAAGGACAATTGACTGTTATGATATAAATGTTATGTGAAAATAGCAACTACGGGGTTTCTTGCCGGATTCTTCCCCGTAGATAGGCTTTCCGAACCGGTGGTAGTTTATTAGCATGTTTAAATAAAAACATGTTGATTCTGATTCAGATTTTGATTTCGAGTAATAACATCTATTTTGCTGTAGACATTTGTCCATGTATATATATTTGTGTACATAAACTTGTGTGTGGGTATGTAAGAATAGATAAAAAGATATATGAAGTTTCCTTTCTGTTCAAAGTTCTGTTATAACATGTTAATAATCAACATTAGTCTGAATAACTTTTTGAAATGGTTTCAGTCATTTTATTGTTCCAGTAAGATTATATTTGTATCACTTTATTGGAAGGGGAATAATTCCAATAATTTGTTAAGATACTTTTTGAAACAAGTATTAGATTACTAGTTCACCTATTTAATTCTGACTTAAGCTTAATTTAGTAGTTTTAAACTTTATCTTCTAATAAAGGTTTATTTTACTTGCAACTATTAATATTTCTACTTTAAATTCTAACAAACGCGTCGCCGACCCTGTAAAAACCTTTTCGAAGAACACCATGCTGCAGTCACTTGGTCTTGCGCGTAGAACTGTGATACTGGTAAAAAGTAGTCAGTTAGTCTTGCGCGTAGAACTGTGATACTGGTAAAAAGTAGTCACTTGGTCTTGCGCGTAGAACTGTGATATTGGTAAAAAGTAGTCACTTGGTCTTGCGCGTAGAACTGTGATACTGGTAAAAAGTAGTCACTCAGTCTTGCGCGTAGAACTGTGATACTGGTAAAAAGTAGTCACTTAGTCTTGCGCGTAGAACTGTGATACCGATAAAAAGGTTTTGTAAGACACTGGTTAAATTTAAGCTGCAATTTGTTATTGTTAACTTTTATTGTAGAATCTGTTGAACGGTTTAGTTGACAATTACTTGTCAGAGTTACTGTTATACAATCATGAACCATTCCTAAAATATTGTTATAGGTAATATTTTGTAGTATTTTAAAATAAGAATAACATGAACAATGTTGATGTTTTAATCTATCCTGATATTATAAATAGTTTTTATGTTCTTATTGTATATAGGAAGTATCTTATTGTATATAGGAAGTATCTTATTGTATTTAGGAAGTATCTTATTGTATATAGGAAGTATCTTATTGTATATAGGAAGTATCTATAAAAAACATTTTTACTTAATTTATATTTTTTCACCAATATATAGAATACTTTTTCAAAAAAATACAACATAAGCTGCATTCCTATTTTGTAATTTTTAAAACAAAAAATATAAAATACAAACTATTTATGGACGAAGTCGCGGGCAAGCTATATTAAATAAATAATATACTTGACTACTTCATTGTAGTACTAGAGATTGAACTGAACAATGCTCCATTTGACACATTCAATGACTCAATAGCCCTTTTCCCGTGATATTTTATTTAAATTGTTCCAAAGTCCACTGCAGGAGACCTCAAGTAGGCTCAAGTACGAGTTTAAAATTAACTTTTATATCTACAGTGTACACACACTTACACTCACACTAGTAGTCATCCCATGTGTGGGCAAAGTCATTCAAGTAATCATACAAGTATTCATACAAAGAATACCAAGCGATATAGCCAAAAAAAAATAATGCAATGAATAACTAAGGGGGGTTCCCATACAAGAAAAGTTATTTTTTTGCGTTTTTTGGTTAATAAATTATGCATAAAAAATCAAATTAGTTAATTAATTTTAAATACAAAAGAGTTTTTTTTTGTTCACATTCTAAATTCTAAATTGTTTTTTGGAATATTTATTCATATACAATCCCAGATATATTAGTTTTTGTTTTGTTATAAAATTGTTTTTAATTAAGATCATTATCCATTTGTTTCCCTCAATTAATAAATAAATAAATACTTAAAGTGCATATATTTAATCTTGTACGATGTTACTGAATCCTTCACTTGGGAGTCAGACTCACAAGAGACCGCTTTTAATTTTTTTCTATTTAACCACCAGATCGAAATGCTTTTCTCCGGCATATATACAGCAAAAAACTTCCGTCGTTGCTTTTAGAATATTAATAAATAAAAAAGAAAAGACCTGACTCACAGACTCATTAATAAAACCATAGCCTTCCCCATAAAATAAAAACTCACCAAACCTAAACCCTTGGGCCCATAAAACTGATTTATTTATAAGACCTCGACGAGGCATAAAAAGGTACTCTTCGATTTTTTATTTTATTTTTATACATCACGGGCAAACAAGCAGACGGCTCACCTGATGGAAAGTGATACCGCCGCCTATTGACACGACGTTGCCCTTGATGTCTGGAACGCCAAGAACACCGCCAATACGTAACCCATGTAGAGGTAAAGATAATAATATTAATAACCACATCACGACACACACATTGACTCAGCTCTGCTCTAAGTATCGTAAGAACTTGTATCGCAGGTGCTAAGCAACGACATGGTATATACTTAATAAATAAGAATACAACATCCAAGACCGGTAAGCGAAACAAAGCGTCTTTCAAATAACACAAGTTCCGCCCCGCCGGGATTCGAACCCTAACCTCTAGCGTAGCAGTCGGCTGTTTACACCACTGCGCCACCGAGGTCGTTGAGGTCGAAAGATGTTGAGGTTTCCTCTAGTGCCTGTAATTACACTGGCTCTCCAGTCCTTCAAACCTAAAGGGAGTGAAAAGGGGGATGGGAGTTTGTATGGAAGTCTATTCTTTTTGAAGCTAAAAATGTAAGGATATGGGATCGTAAAAGTACAATTTTACTTAATTCAACGAGAGCTAAGTCGCGGGCAATAGCTAGAAAAACACACTTAAGTTTATTTAAGTAGAAGACTAGCTACGACTAGACTAGTTACCAACAATAAATACATTTAAAAACTCCAAAACTTTTACAATAGCATAGCACATAAACAAGTTTTACTAAGATACAAGTTGAAGTTAAATAAATTGGTAAAGTTGGAAATGGTTAAGACTGAAGGGAAACTAAGATGGCTTCATCGATAGGTATTGTAGTTTTTTGTATCATTCGTTCTTTCTTTGATAAATTTCTTAAGATATTTCAGACGGAAACTTGCTTTGTTGTTTGTGTTTTTGTTTGCTGTATCCTATGACAGCTAAAAGCAATGACATTGTCAGATCATTGGCTGGAAATTTGCGGTTTCCATCAGCTCTGGTCCCGCCATGCTCGACTCGTTAAATACCTTTAAAAAGTTTCGCTTTGCACGAAATTATTCGATTATACAGACACAATGGAAGATGCGATTGAAAAAAAAAAAGTTTAAATTTAAGTTTAAATGGCGCAGTGGTGTAAACAGTCGACTGCTACGCTAGAGGTACTGGGTTCGAATACCGGCGGGTGCGGAACTTTGCGTTATTTGCAAGACGCATTGTTTCGGTTACCGATTTTGGATGCTCTTATCTAGGTATGTAATTTATACATAAAGTTGCTTAGTTCCTGTGACACAAGTTTTTACGATACTAACTGCAGGGCTGAGTCAATGTGTGTGTCGTGATGTGGTTGTTATTATTATTTAGTTAAAATGTTTTAGTTCAATACATGTCTGTGTCAATGGCTCTGATATTTAATGTTAAGATATATCTTTTGCCATAAATCAGCGCAGTGGAGACCATTATTTATGTATGCCTTTTGTGTTTTATACTTTTTGTATACTTTGTCTCAGTGTTTTGTATTTACTTTCCCGGAATCAGTTTGAGCGATAAAGGCTACTTTAATTAAGACGTTTGTTGTCGGCCTTCTGTCTAACGTTAGTCGTCCTATAAACAGGAGTTCGATTTTTCATACAAAACGTTCCCGTCCCGTTGTCGTGCGTTTGTCACACGGTCGGCGTCCCGCGGTTTTGTGTGAAAAAAAAAAACGATCGTCGAAAGACTACCGACAAAAAACGTTTAAATTGAAAGAGTTCTTACTTATAAAACTGTTTGCATATTGCAAGCTAAATTTCTTTACTAACCACATATAATTAATTTCGAGTTGGATAAAACTCGAATGTATGTTTCAATGTAAAAAATTAACAAAAAATATATTTGTCTTTCTTTCCTTTTACATTTATTTGAGTGATTATTAAAATAAACTTGAAATATTTGTTTTGCGAAGAAAATTCATTCGTGTAAGAACCGCTATAATAGATTGATTAAAAAGATAGAATCCTGAGTAATTGTTTTTGAAAAAAATGCCCAGACTGAGTATACTACTGAGGCGGACATAAATTTGCATATAAATTAAGAACCATAATAATCTCAAACTATCAAGCTTTTTGATCTTTATATGAACCTTATTTCCTTTGCGTAAAGTTGAAATTCAAACCGTTAAAAGCTATAGTTCCCTAGGCTAATGAAAGTAGAAATGAAATATGACTTCAATTGAATTGATTGAAAATAATCTTGATTTGTTAATGTGAAAAAAACTAAGACCCTTTTGCTTAAATAAAGTTTTGTACTAATTTGAAAAGAAACGTTAATATTTTTTCATTGTTTTTTTGACTTTAATGAAACAGAAACCTTTCTACTTTTTTCACTACCGTTTGTTTTGATACCATAGTGTGAACAATTGTACTCACATGATAATAAGTACTTTTCGCTGCCTTAAAATAATCCTTTGAATTTTTCAGAATTTGTAAAAATGAACACGGAACGCATAAATTAAAGAGATTACCACATTTTTGCTGTAGCAGCCTATACGTCACACTTTAAGATATGGTACAGATTTGGTGAATTCACCGAACATGACTTTTTTTCGTCGTTTCAGTGCTGTGTCACGTAGAAACGTACTGCCAGATATGCTGTATACTAACTCATACATTAATACTTACTTGGCACCGGACTGGCAGAAACCTGGATGCATTTAACGCATGTCGATGTACTGGCTGAGTGATCATAATCTGTCCCGGAAGACGTCCACTGTGGGACACACGAGTTGCCCTTCTCCAAATAGTTCTAATCAGAGCGCTCCTTTACCGCTTTCATCCGGTCCAGCAGCTCTTACAAGATCGTCCGATCACCTTGCCGTGCTAGATCGTTGTCACCACTCTGAAACCTATATATTATATATTTCCTAATAGTTTTCGGTTTTTTGAACCCCATGGCCACTTCACAGGTCATGTCATCGCATTATTATCAAGAAATAAGTATTATATTAGCCTCAGTTCACACACCGCCATCTACCGGGCCCGAAACTAAATCAATCTGGAGCTAACTATAATTAACGATTACTAACTAAAATTTAATAAAAAAAAAATACAAATCGATCTGTCAAGGAAAAAAATTAATCGTTAAAATATTTGCCAAAGATACACAGATTTGAAATTTTATTTGAGAAAGAAAGGGCAATATCCAGACGTGATGTCACACGTGGATAGCGTCATAGACTTTGCAAGAAGAAACCCTTTTTAAATGGAGAAAGGGAAATATTTAGTATTAAATAGAATTTTTAACATTTAATTTTGTTTTGAAAAATAAGTTCTGGGCCAATTTTAATTTTTCTTTTTTAGACCAATTTCCAAAAACGTATAATATCTTAATTTATTATAGAATTACAATCTTCTTTTGTGTATATTTAAAACTCGGATTAAAAAAAGGTTTTTACTCTATTGTTAGGTTTCGGAGATTAGCTTGCATATAGCCAGTAGATAGTCGATCAACCTCATAAATAAAGTCAAACGAGAGCATAGTTAGTAGAACTACGTTCTACGTTCACGTCGACTGTATGTAGCAACAAATATCGGATTGATTTTTCTCCTAATCTTATTGTAATAATAATAAACCACATCACACATTTAGCCATATAATAAGTATTGTAAGAACTTGCGTTACAGTACAGGAAATAAGCAACGATATAGTATAAACTACATAGATAAGAATACTACATACAAGACCGGTAAGCGAAACAATACGTCTCGTAAAATTACACAAAGTTTCGCCCCCACCGGGATTCGAACCCTTTAGCGTAGCAGTTGGCTGTTTACACCACTGCGTCACAGAGGTTGTCAAACGAAAAAAAAACTAAAAAAAGTTTTTATTGACTGATTCTGTAGTAGATTTTTGTAGTTCCAAGGAAATTCACTATTGTAATAAATTCCAATTCCATTTTTACGAAAAAAATCGATCACGGCGAGCCTTACAAGCATGCAGAGCATTAGCAAAGTCTGTACTTACCTTTAAACCCCGCGGCTCATGATAAGCGTACTGGGTAATGATCTGACAGACCTGATCAACAGAAACATTTCTCTGATTTTATCTGAGTAACAAATTATTTTTTGTTGCTGAAGAATCTAAAGGTCAGGTGATGTATTCATGAGATACAGTTTGTATTTTCTTTGTTTTCTTTTAGTTAAAACAGTGTAGTTAAATATCCGACATGTTGTTTGTGGATAATTTTTATCAAAAATGTTACCTACCATATTTTGTCCTCCCTGATCCATTTTTGATATTAGTAAATATTTTTAAATATTATCTCAAGTTAAAATTTCAGTTGTTTTTTTTTTTTTTACATGTTGGTATTAAAACTAATGGCCGTCACACTAGGCCTAAGCCTGTGTTGTTTGATCCTTAAAGATTGAAAAATTAAACATTGGTGGCGCTAACTCAGCTAATAAAATTAAGAAAATAACTAATTTATAAGTGAGAAACATGAACACAGTGAGAGGGATCGTATCTGAAAGGCTTAATAAACAATAATATTGAAATAAATATCATAAAAGAATTTTTAAATACATATACGTACTTAAAGTCTTTATTCCGGTCTTGGATGTTGTATTGTTATCTATGTAGTATATTCCATGTCGTTGCTTAGTTCCTGTGACACAAGTTCTTAAGATACTCACTGCAGGGCTGAGACAATGTGTGTGTCGTGATGTGGTTATTATTATTATTATATTTTTAGTAGATTTTCATTTGGCCACAATCTCATCTGATGGTAAGCGAGGACGGTTTATTATAAACCACGACAAGGCTTTTCTTAAGACATTTAAAAAAAAGTTTAAAAGGAGCAAACCAAGTTTAAACTATGCTCAAAATTGATCATCAAATCAAAAACAAGGCGTAGTTTATATTAAAAAAAGTATTCATTTTAGTTCTGCTACTAACTTTAAAACTTAGAGTCCTTGAATTAGTTCTGATTTCAACCAAACGTAATTAATGTCTAATGAAAAGAATAAACCACAACAAAATTTATTAAGAAATTATTCTTATTTTTTATGTCGTTAAATGTGTGCTTTCGTTGAAAAAAACATAATATTTATTTGTGGTATACGAGAAAAATATACAAAAGCCTTGTATGATAAAAGCCTCAGAAATAAAACAAATAGAAACGCTTGTTGTTATTCGAAATGCGTTCAATTTGATTTATTCCTTACAGCCTAAAGGGCGAAGAATTGGGTAAGAAAAAGGGGTTTCAATTGCCTCCTTTTTATAAAAAATTGACTTTCGATGATCGGGCAAAAAATGTTTACGGCGAAATTCGGGAAAGTTTGTATTAAAATAAAGCATAATGCAAAGGGTTAAGGTACGTTTTAGCTTGCAAATTGTAAGCACTAAAACTACTGTAAAGAAACGTTTGGAGCTAATCAGATTTGGTTTCACACTTCAAGCTAAAAGCCGAAAAATAATACATTTTTCTACTCCATTAAGAGTTATTATTTTTTACAGTTTTAATCTTGCCCGTATCATAATGCCAATCAATCGTATTGTAATCGTATCGTGGCCAAGCAACGTAAATTTGGGAGTTTTTTTTGTGAATAAATTGAAAAGAAGGATTCTAAACATACATACACACGTATACATACTTACACTTGTGTATTTTTATTACATAACCTAAAAATTTGGAAAGAATAATTAATTAGGACTTAATTGACGTGTGAATTGAAAGTTTTTTTGAGAGAAAGGAGGTTTCTTGTGCAAGCTGCAGGGAGCCGCTGGATGTAAGCGGGACAGGATCGCTCTGTAAGGAAATATTAAGGGAAGTTCGTTCCAGCAGTGGACTTTTCCAGCTAATGATGACGGTGCTAGAGGTAAGCAAAAACGGATCGGTGATGATTTGTATGTACTTTTAAGCACTTATTTTTAATTACTAGCTTTTTCTCGCGACTTTGCTTGTGTGCAAAAAAAAGTGTTTGCCAATTCTCTTTTTCAATATTAATACGACAAACAGACAGACAAATAATTTGAAGACAACAATTCGAGTTAAACCGCAGACAAAAGCTAGTCATCTACCGCCAAAAGATTAACATAATCCAACGTACTAAGTTAATGTGGTGTAAATAGAAGACAACACCGCGGTTATTTGCACAACACGTTGGAAACAAGTTAAATGTTACACAACAACAACTGTACAACTCGACAACTTGAAGCTGTGTAGACCTAAAATGGTGGCTTACAGCAATAATGTAATAATAATATGTCTAAACGATTCACACTAATTGTCTTAGTCCCAAACTAAGCCATAGGCTTGTATTATTGGTAATTATACCATATATGTACATGCATAGACAAATAGTTAGATAGAAAACGATCATGACCTCAGAGTAAATATTTCTGTTCATAATTTAAACACTCGCACTCGGGAGCCGAACCCGAGACCTCACGATTCACGGCTAACGATTAAGCCTGGCGAATATTTGAAAATAGGGGACTTGAAACAAAGGGCGGACTAGCTTATGAAGTGAGATAACAAAGAAATCGCCAACATGCAAAATGTCTAATAATGTTATGTTTTTTTACTGTTCCATTACAACATGCTAGTGCTGCTCTCTGTCTCAAGAACATTAAAGTATTTCTTCTTATTCTTCTGAAAACTCTATTTTTAAAATGAAAGACATATTATATTTCTATATTTCCAAGATACGCGTCGTATTAGTATGGATAGACAATTCATTTCCCAAGCAGGTAATTGGCCATTTTACGATTTGGCATTTGCGTCATCTTTAGATTCAGATTCAATATTGCTAGTGTGGGCTTTTTAGCCCCGTTGTAGTTTATATAATATGCGTACTTATGTGTGTATAGACACAATGAGTAACTTATTTACTTGTTTATTCAATAGTTAAGCTACAAGATATGTTTCTTGACGTTCAATAGGGATTAAAAAAATATTTCTACCTAAAAATAATTTGGCCAGAAATACTTTTTAAGAAATTTGTATCAAATCTTTATCAGAAAGTCGCAGAGTTTGTTTTTTATATACAGTAGAGAATACTCGAAAATGCTCGAAAAACGTTTCATCCAAATTATATACGCTAATTTTAGTTTAAAACATATAAATATACATTTAACGCAGACAAAACCGTGGGCAGTAACAATTCTGTACATTGAAAGAGAATTTACTAAGTGATAAAAAAACAGAGGAATTAATTTGGTTAAATTTATAAACTAAATAAAACTGCCTATGTTAGTTGTGTGGGTGCAAGGAGGGCGACGTAAAGGCGGCCGATTGTCTGATTTTTTATATGTGTGGGTGTAAGTCGCAATATATGAGAAACTTAATTGAAAGATTTATATAGCTCCACAGGCTTGTAGTGAAAAACTAAATTGCCTTGTTTAACAGCCGTGACATAGAGGTAGAAATAAGGCTTAAAACAAGCTTAGATAATCTAAATATTAAAATAAAATTTGAACAAGTATAATGTTTAAACTCTATTCTAATTTATATGAAGGTTACTTTAGCAAAAAATCAAAGTTGACATTAAAAATACAGAGAAAACTAAGTCGACAGTAGGTAATCTTCACTGTTTTTAAATTATATTATAAAACTTGCTTTTCGCCCTTGACTTTGTCACGTAGAAAAAGATTTTCTTCGCCAAACCTATCTTAAAAATTCGTTCTAAATATTTGTAAAATAATTGAAATTGGATCAGTATTTTTAAAAATCACCTCATTTTATATAAATACAAACTTCACCTGATTTTGAGATTAGTACATATTAAAAAGGTAAAAAATAAAACCATTTAATTTATGTAATTCTAGCTTTTTTTTGAAAGGGCGTTTCTGTTCATGTTTACCTTTACAATTTTAAAGCTACTACGCCCGTAGCGAGCCATCGTAGCAGCTCGTAGCACCGCGTAGTACACTCGTAGCCGTTCCATTTACAAAATTAAAGGCATTCAAACTCAATGTAAAAAGTGCTTATTTTCACGGCTTGAATATCATTAAATAAGAAGTTTTTTTTATGTTGTATACAAAATTAAAGTACCATTTTAATTAAAAATTGTAAAGAATCTCGTTTTTGAGTCAGTAGGGTGACTCATATATAAAAAAGCTTGACTAAAATTCACTAAAATCTTTATAATTGATTAAAACGGTTATTGTTGGCAGCCTCACAACTATATATTAGGATTCAGGATAGTAAAAAAAATTGCCAGCAATGTTACTGGTGTAAGTTTTAGGTTAGTATTTAATTTATCCCCTGTTACTTAGTGGCATACCGTGGTGGTCAGTCGTCTCCTGATCGTCTCCCCTTTAGTTTTTTTGGCCTCTAGGCTACTTCATTTGTTGTCTCCGTTTTGCTGGGAGGGAAGTCTGAAACCGCTTTCTTACTACCTCCTATTTCTTCTAATTAAGTTCGTTGCTGGTCCCAAGACAGTTGTTTATCTGGGAACAGCCTGTGCGTCATTGCACAGCTGCATTATTCGTTGATTATTTCATCAAAGGACGACACTGTTGATAATAAACAGGAGTTGCAGGGGTGGGACAGAGTGACGGGTGTTCCCCGAAAAAAATATGATGTAACTTAAAAACTATTAAAATTAAAAAAAAACGAAAAATAAGCTATTTATTAGTGTAACTCAGCTCATATGCAGTTATATAAGTGCCTCATTAGACTTGAATCGGCGCCAAACAAACCTATGCCCGCTTTGCCTATGTTTCATCCAAATCCATTTTAGCGTGATTGAGTGTGTGTATGTATGTGAATTATGTGTAAATGTTTGTTATATGTGTAAATTATAGATAAATGTGTATTTTTAAACGAGTAAAGATTTGTTCGATTTTCTTTATTTTTAATAAGTATTCTATATGTGTAAATACCATGGAGGTCCTCTGTATATAATGCCTTTTACCAACACAAATTGCTAGATCATAGTATTTTAACTGGATTAAGTAATCTAGAATACATCGGCTTAGTACCATGCATCTTGAATTGCTAGAGGCAATGAAAAGGGGATCAAAAAGTTTGGAGCATGCGCGTGATGTTACAGGTGTTACAAACAAGCACGTATGCTAAAGGTTACAAACCTTTGTTTCTATGCAATAATCGTTTGCTAAAAATTGCTAATCCAACTAAGCTACAGGCTTGTACTGTGGGTACTAAACAACGATATATACAGACATAGGTAGAATAATTAAATATATAGAATATAAACTTGAACCTTGAGCCCGTGCCTGGACTCGAACCCGGTGTGACAGATGGGGATCACAGAAATCGTCAAATAAAGATGTATATTTTTAATGAATTCTTTTTAAATGTTCTGACTGTGTTCAACACACTGCCAAAACATATTTTCCCTATGTGAGAAAAACGAGAAAGAAATTAAATAAGTACTTACATTTTATAAAGAAAGCTGGGACAGTTCAACATGTCATTTATAGACACGTACATTGTATAGAGATTTCTGGTTTTTTTTTATCAATTCAATAGACCTACAGACCTATAACAGCTGTTAAAAGCAAATTTTCTAAAAGTTTTTAACTTTTGAATTCGATCTCATATAGATAATATGCAGTTTATTTAGATTCAAATACAATATTGCCAAATCCGCCTTTTTAGCCCTTCCCTGCCCGGTAAATAATTTCTCACTTTCAACTCGGAAAAGATAGAATCTTAGACAATTTGAATCTTTTAAACGCTGTCCTATTAAGTATCGAAAACTTTAAAAAAGTCATTCTTAGCTTAGGTAGATATAGTTTTTAACAGTTCACAGTTCAAAGCGGTTTTCAGTTAGACTCATGATCTCTCATGACTCTGCTCAGTCGTGTACCAGACGTGGTGGCGGTCACACGTCACTCGCACATAAATAAATTTACGTAAGTGAATAATCAACTCTCAGTTTATTTTATTGACTTTATTAAAAAGTTTACTAGTGGACATTGTTGGTGGTTTCAAGAGTGTATTTGTGTTGTTGTGATTTAAAATTTTCAATTAGGTAAGTCACTTTTATTATGTTTGTTAGTCTGAAAGTGTAAGTCATATGAAGATTTCGAAAACTTTTTAAGAAGAAGATACGAAATAAAATATAATTTTGTTAGAACAGTTTTATTTAAAGTTCTGGAATTTTATACTTAAAAGAAGACCTCCATTGACGGCAAATGCAATTTTTTAACTGAAATAAACAATATTCTTAAGGGCTTTCTTTTTCAAAAGTTGATTTTATATTTTTATACAGCTACTACAGTACACGGTTATAAAATACATAGTTCTTGGTATATACTTGCATATATTTTATATTTACCATCGTATTACAGATTCAACATGAAATTTCGAAAACTTTTATTTGAATTAAGTATACACTTTTATTTGTTCATTCCTTTTAAAAATCTTGGATAGTAAATAAACTTAAAAAGCCAAAATTTGTTTTATGAAAAGTCTGTCTGAATGATGAACCAATATATAAACTGTTTTTCTACTGAAACAAAAATAGATTGACACGAAATAATAAAGGGCTAAACAGAGTGCATTCTAGCGATATTCACGTAAAGATTTAGTTTTAATTAATAGAAGACTTCAACCAGTTATGGTGAAAAACAACAAGAGCACTTGATGACTTGGAGTGTTAAAACTTGGCAGCGGATGCCTTGTGCTTTTAATGTTGAGAGCATATAAAAGAATTTATGAGATGTACCCGACTATGGTAAAGCGAAAAGGAAGGTCTATGATTTTAGGAGTCTATGTAAGACCAATGAAGTATTTTTTTATTTTTTTATTCATGACCAGGCAGGCATTGGACCCCAAGCCCGCCTGATATTAAGCGGCGATGAGGTCTATGGTGGATCATGCCTGCCTAGGAGAAACCTATTCACTCTTGCCTTAAAAAGGCCCAAGTTATATTGGTCAGGGAACACATCGGCAGGCAAAGAATTCCACACCCTTGCAGTACGCATTATGAAGGAGCTATCGAAGCGTTTAGTCCGGATGGTCGGAATATCTACCACAAAAGGATGCAACTTCAGCCTACGTCTTGTATTCCGAATATAAAAGGGGGCTGGTGGAATTAAATTGTGCAATACCTGCGCACACTCTCCGAAATGTATCCTATAAAATACCGATAGACACGCAACTTCACGGTGGTGGCTGAGGTCATGAAAGTTAGCAATATCATCGTCAATCCCGATGATTCTTCGGGCTCGCTTTTCAACAGAGTCTAAAGCTGCTAGCTGATACTTGGCTGAACCATTCCAAAGGTGACAGCAATATTCCAAACAAGGCCGAATTTGCGCCTTATACAAATAATGTTAGGTGTTTTATTTTATCTATGATTATGTTGTTTTATTATGTATCTGTTGCCGTGTTCTCTTTTATAATTTTTTTGTTATTATTCTATAATTATTGATTTTCTTTTGTGTTCATTCCATTTTTAATGTCAAACTTATTATAATTTATTTTGTATATTTTCAGCGGAAACTTGATTGGTTTTTGTTTTTTTATTTTTGAATTGATTTTAATTATTTAATGTTTTCCCAGTTGAAGTAAAATAATTACGTAAACAAATAATAAAATGGCCGGGGAATTTTTGTAGACATAAATGAATTCAAAAGCCCATGGCTAATTCGATTTTTTATTTAAAGGTTTGGCCAAAAAGAAAGTATTTTATAAGTAAACCTTTTATCTTTACCGCTACGTGGGTAAAGCTTAGGTGCGCTACGTGGTGCTCTTGGTGTTTATTTACAACAAGGGCATCGTCGTGTTAATATTGCTTTATTATTAATGTTTGCTTGTTTGTACATGAAATTGTATAAAAATATGAAAAAAGAGTTATACCTTATTATATATTTTTTATATTATATATTTTCTTAGAGGCTGAAGTTTTTTATCAGAGTGAAGAAAAATAGGTATTATGTATTTTATAGAAAAGAAAAGATTTGGAATGAGGTTTTCTGAGAAGTTTTTTTGATTAAAGTAAATCTTTGGTATTATATATTTTATAGAATATAAAAGATTTTGTGTTGTTGGTGGGATTGACACTGGTTATAAATTTTTATGTAGTTTGCATCTTATCTTGGTATTAGAGTAGAAATGTTTGCTTCATTTCTATTGACTAACGACAAAGGTAGGCGTTCTGCGATTCAAATTCGGCTTGAAAACATGTTTGTATGATGATATAGAGTGATTTATCTGGAGCTCAAGTTTTCTTTTGTTTTGAAAAATTTTTATCTGTGTACAGTATGTCGGGATATTTGGCTTTGACAGTTTCTGTACCACAGCAGTATGAAATGGCTACTTTGGGTTCAATCCCGGTGGGAGCGAAACTTCGTTTATTTAACATAATTTTTAAACTCATTGACTTGCTTGTAGTTTCACTAATATTCCTATCTATGCATATATGTCGTCATATCTTCTCAGTAGTTGCGATCGTTTAACATTTTTCTGCAGCTTTCAAACATCCTGTTTAAACTATTCATAAAGCTAGCCTTAATGAAATAAATGGTTAGTTACCGGTTTGTTGACATAAACTTTAAAAAACTGCACAGCCTTAGGGTAAAAATACAGATGTAATGCGTTTAACGTGGGGGGTTAGGAGTGGGGTAACATACTAATTCATACCTACTTTCGGCGTAGCAAGCATCTTTAGGTTAAGATTGCTAACTCTCACTACTCACTACATAGTACAAACAAAATCGCTTTCCGCTATTTGTTCCTATGAAAACTATACAATCTTGAAAACTACACAACGGATTTTAATGCAGTTATTAAAATAGATAAAGTGATTCAAGAGGAAGGTAATACGTGCATAATATCCGTGCAAACCTGGGGCGCGTCGCTAGTTAACTATAAAACCAAATCATGACTTATATGTCGAATGCGACTATATGAATCTGTAAATTAATTTGTTACTTGAAAATAATCAATTAAAATAATGGATGTCGTTTACGAAAACAATAAAATAGACTTGACTGATAACGAATAATATAGAAATTACCAGGCCGCCTCAGTCTTGTGTTACCAACCGACTCAACCTAAGCTGCTATGTTCCTTATTGTGCCCAGATAGTGGCGACAGATTCGCAACCCGTCACACTGGGACTAACATAAACATGCGAAATGCGGAGTGTAATAACTCTACCTACCTCTCTCGAGGGATTAATTACAGCGTGAGTTTATGTTTCGTTTTTGCCTCAGTCTTGCTAGAGTAGTATGGAGTTCATACAAAATTCACATATATATTGAGTGAAGTTAAAAGTTTTCAATTATTTCTTTCTATGAATTTTACGAATTTGTCAAAAAAAGACTAAACCGGTCCTGCAGTTTTCTTGGTTTGCGGTTAACAACGAAAAAAACATATTATTTTTTCTTCTACAGCAGCAGTGGACATCTTCCATAATGATGATGATCATGCAAATAATAATAATAATTGATAATTTGCATAAGTACATGGCATTTTAGGTCTTAAATTAATGATATAGTATCCACATGACTCGCTATTTGGTAGCATGCAAAATGTATTTCCATACAAAACCAATGTAAAAGAAAAATTAAATATTTGTTAGCAACATATGTCATGGCCGCTTTTAACTTGGCTTGCTGTAGTTTAGTTAAAATAATTCTGTAAATTTTAAACCTTTCTCCTTTTTTACCCGACTAGTATTTATTTATTTATTATTTATACTTAAACGAGAAATTATAATAGCTTAATTACTACAAACAAAAAAATGTATTATTTTAATTAATTACAAATAATATACAGCGTAATCAAAAATTCAAACAGCATAGGCCAAACAAACATTCATATAACATCATGGCTATGAATTCATCAGTCTATGTGTTTTCGTATATTACTGTGCATTCCACCGTAGCTTCGAAAATAATGATGGATTTGATTAATGAAGGGTCCGTTGACCCTTATTTATTTTCCAGGCAAAAAATGTAAAATTAACAAAAATATTCTGATATATTATGAATAATAAATTAGACCAAGCTACATAATTTGACGTCAAGGGTTGATGATAATTATAGTTTTTCTACTCAAAATACATAAAAATATGACGATTTGAAAATGCTATTTTAAGTCTATTCGAATAAAAAACATTTTGACATTGAATCTTTTGTGTGTTTTTTAAACTTGAACTTGGTTTAAAAGATTTTGGTTTTAATAAAATGGATGCTGATAAGAGTTTATTCCTAAAAAATCTTAAATATAAGTACGAATATAAACGTAAAAAAGATATTAAGTTGACATTACTGTTCAATTTTCTTAAATAATTTTTTTTCTGAAATAAATGTTAATAATATTGTTTCTCAATGAGTTTGAACTCGACGAACTTTAGGGTTGAACTTTCAAACGAACCCATACGATTCAATTGAACTTGTTATCAAAATAAATGAACTTTAACAGAAATATATTCGTATTATGAATAAAAATATTAAACCATATGAATCCCTAGTCCAGTTATTTTCGAGTCAATGAAATTTAAGCATCATTAAAAAATATTTATCGTTTTTGGAATTTATTACAATTTTTCAAGTGTGGATAAGTCAGAAAATTGAATAATTTTGTTGATAAATTATACTAAAATGAATATAATTAATGTAAATATCTAAAACCTAATTAATAACTCCTTTTTTAAGGAATTAAGAACCGTATCTTTTTTTGTTTTTCAAAAGTGATTATTCCCTATAAGTGATTGCATTAAAATTAAAAAAGTCTGAAAAAACTTATTTGTTTAACGCTGCATATAACTTTTTGCGTATTTAGTTATGTCTCATTCAACGACATTTTTAACGAATTCTGATCTGAACAATAGAGTCTAGAAATTAATATTTTGGCGCGAGCCTGATAACAAAATGGAATCATGAAATATATGGCTCTTAAAACTAGAATGGCTATCGTAATAAAACCGAATATTTATCATCTACCACAATAAAAGCTTCAAACTAGAATGTCCGGCCAAAACTTTATTGCACAGCTAAAATATTTCGCTGGAAGCATTCACAAAGCCCGTTCCCGACAAATAACTGAGAGACGTTGTAAATGTTTTAATTTTCTAACGAGTAGCGGTCTCCGTATACGAAACGGCTTTCACAGTGATCTTTCATGCAGACTTCACGTCATGAGTTTCATTTGCATGTTTATTTTTTTTAGGTTAACTAAGATAGGGAAGCGTTTCATCTCAATAATAGCAATCAATTGTAAAAGATTAAATGTTCAGGGAATATCTTAATATCTTTTATTCTCTCAATCATAGAGGCAATTACCAAGGTGTTTAATACGTAGGCAAAAAATCCATTATTCAAAACGTCTTGCGTGCAGCTCGTTGATAAACTGAGGTTTTAATTCTTTGATAAAATATGTTCTACGCCTGATGTTTCAGCTCGTTAGCGACTAATTTTATTAACGTTAAACAAACGTATTATTTAGTAGCGTAATCATAATCGTAAAAAATACATTCCAACCTAACCATTTTTGTCAGAAAGGTTGATAAACCAAAAAACCCACCTGTAACTTTTTAAAGGGACATAAAACTCAGATGGCACCTAGCAAATCTAGTTTCATCAGCCAAATGATATTAAAGCGAAATCGTGTTATAAACGATGCTATTTAAAAGAAAATGGCATCACATTTCCAAGGATTACTACTATAACTACACAGTAATTATTGTAAAAGTAAATAGTGTTGTAAAATTGTTTCGAATATTTATTCTAGTTTAACTTTGTGGGTTCGTTTGAAAGTATTCTAGTTTTTTACAAGACCGCAAATATGTTTTTGAACGAGTAATCGAAGTTCTACGAGTTTTCTGGAACAATCCGGCGTTTGTATGTTCGTTTGTATATTCCTTTGTAGTTTTCTGGAACAATCCGGCGTTTGTATGTTCGTTTGTACCTATGTATAAGTGTTTGTTTTATGATAACTCGACTATTAAGATACTAACCTACGACCTAAGGGTCGGATCGACGTGTAATTTGGTAGGCGGATAAAAATATATTTTTATAAATTCTTATATGTTTTCTATATATCAGATGTCTTTGCATCGCAATTTATTTTGCGACAATTCTGTGTATTTTTGATCGAATTAAAAATGAAGACAACATATTCGGGGCACACCCGCCACTCTGTCCCACCACTGCAACTTCTGTTCACCTGGATCAACAGTGGCGTCTTTTGATCGAATAATCAACAAATAATGCAGCTGTGCAATGACGCACAGGCTGTGCCCGAACACCCTACCACCCTACCAGCAGTCTTGGGACCCGCAACGAACTTAATCAGAAGAAATAGGAGGTAGTAAGTAACCGATTTCAGACTTCGAAGACAACATATATTATAGTTTGCAGTTTGTGGCAAACATTTATTTGATCGGAATAGCTAAAAGCTACAATTGTTAATAAGTAACCAAGCGTTATTTGCTTAATTACGTATATTTTACGAAATCTCTGCAAAACTGCATTGCCTTTGTACAGTTTTGACTATGATATTTAATTCCTTATGTAACCTTTTTCTTTTGCGGTGTTTTAATTGAGGAAAATAAAAACATATAGAACATAACATAATTCATTTAAATTAAATACAATAGTTATAACAAATAACAGCATAAAAGAAACAGTTAAATAAAATAAAAAAAAATCTTGATCTATGGAGACATACTGAAAAATTTAGCTGTGGATATGTTATATGTGTAAAAGTAATAGAAATGTTGAGAGATCCAAACTTTTACTGTTATGGGGGCTCAGTATTTTTATAATATATCACAAAGATGGCAAACAAGCATAAGGCCCTAATAGTATGCAGTCACCTTAACCTATGAACGTTTGCAATACCATGGACACAACATATGACGCATAGCATTAGATTTGATGTAACTTGCGCTACACTATCAAGCAAGAAGACATCTATCAAATCGAAGACGGAACGTCAACGTCTCGTTTTTACCTCGCTGTCAAACATAGGCAATACGATACTGTTACGTTACAAAAGACTAATGCCATTATACCACAAGCGTTGACGCCTACAGAAATTAAAAATAAATGGAAATGACATAACGACATAATTCCAGCGTGAGGAAATGTCATTTCCATACATTTTTATTTTCTGCTGGCGTTAACGCTTGCATTTGTCTAAAGGGGCTGGTGTGTACGTTGCAATATGAATATATTTATACAAAGTACTAAACGGATGGAGTTAATGCGATGTCGATACGTTTACGAGTGAATAGGTATACCACGACCTTTATTGGTACATCAATACCGCTAAAAGTAAAACTCTAGGTGTGTATTTTCTTAGTAATACTATCGACAAGTCGTAAATCCTTCGATCGAGGTGTAACTCTGATACAGTTTTCATGTTAACCAGGTTTTACGCCATGTTTTATAGCCGTGGAAGAAACCAGACGTTTGTTTTATTACGTCTACTTACAAAATAAGGAATTGAATTGGAGTATTCGTGACGAAGGGAGCATGTGTTTGATACTCACAATAAAGCGGATTTTGCTATCAAATAGAGCACAGTACAATAGGTAGTATAGAGTAGAATACTTTGATTTATACAAGGAAACTCTATCCTACTATATATCTACGCAAACGAAGTCGCGGACAAAATCAATAAACAATATCTGGGCACCACTCTGTCAAACTACTGCAGCTCCTGTTCACCAAGATCAACATTGGCGTCCTTTGATCCAAGAATCAACGAATAATGCGTCTCTGCAAAAAGGCACATGCTGCGTGCTCAGACGTACTACCGGCTGTCTTGGGACCCGCCATGAATTACTGTTATTGTTTCTAGTTAACTAAACGCCATCATATTAGGCTATTGTAAGCAGTTGTTGCAGCCATGTATTGTAAAATTTACAATGCATACTTTTTGGACACTTAAAACCTTGCTTTGGTTTGGCCCACAACTTCGTCTGCATTGAATTCGTTTACTTTTTTTAAATGTAGATATTTCAGTCTACAATATTTTTTTTTCGTTTATATAGTAGAGTAGGGGAATGTTAGAAAATATATTTTTTTTTTTTGCCTTCTCTTTTTGTAATAAAGACGGTACGGTAAAGTTGTGTCTTATAAACTTGATCACTTAAAGTTAACAAAGGAGATAGGTTATTAAAATACTATTATCTTCAATGGCTAATAATAAACATATTAAATTGAGATGCACTGAAACATTTGTAAAACAGTAGATTTGGTTCAATTTTAGAAGTAGATATAGATTAAAATGCTTTGTAAAGGAACATTGTTTTATCATTTAGGTCACGAAACCGGTTAAATTTAACGTTACAAGCAGAAATAACAGTTACTTTTAATTTTACGGAAAACTTGTTGGGGCTTAGTATCAAAAGTCAAGCACGAGTCAGATTCTTACGAAGAGTTCCGTGCCAATCTACCTATTACAATTCAAGAGACAACAACAATTGTAAAAAGGTCGAGCAAAAAACCTTCGAAGAAATAAAGCATTTTTTTATTATTATTTGTGCAGTAGGAATAGAAATAGACATTCTGTCAAAAAATACCTATTACGGTTCATGAGAAACAGCCTGCTGACAGTCAAGGCAAAAAGACGGAGGCCGTTACTTAGTGACAGGTTTGCATTGGTACCCTTTTGGAACGGAACCCTAAAAACGGTGTGTAAAGTAAAAAAGATAGGGTTGGCAATGTAAACTTGCCCGACCGATGTAAAATTTAGGTAATGAAATGGATTTCGGATTTTCAGCTAAAATGAAGGTAAATTTAGAGAGGAATGATTATTTTTATTTTTAAGGAAACTGTAGTAAGTAGCGAGATTTTTCTTTATCTGAGTTAAACAGTTCTTGAGAGTCGGAAAGTATGCTTTTTTGACACTTAACTAAAAAAATAAAGCTTAAAGTACAGCACAATGTATGTCATTCGATTTCATATGGTCACATTACAAAATACATGTTAACGCAGTCCTGCAGTCAAATTGAATAATCTTGTATCACAGGATAATTTCCTGTAACGATATAGTATAAACTGCGTACAAGACCGGTTAGCGATACAATGCGTCTTGCAAATAACACATAGTTCTGCTGCCACCTGGATGCGAAACAAGAACCTCTTGTGTAGCAGCCAACTGTTACACTACTGCGCCACAGATGGTATTAAATGTAGGGTGGTTTTTCTCCGTATGTAAGTTTTCCGAACGGGTGGTAGATTAAAATAACATTGACGGTTTAAAATAAATTATTTTATTGAATATTTTTTTCATTTGGATAATTTTTTAGACTTTTTAAATAATGATAAGTAGTATTTACTTACCATCACCATGTTTAATTGCCTACATCCAATTTAAATACTACACTTGTACAACATAAAGAAAATTACTTTACATTAAAATATAACAAACAAATGCCTAGTATTATTTGATTAACCTTTTATTGAGACAATATAGAATACCTATATGGAATTACTAAATGAACTCTTATATTTCCATAAAAATATCCACGAATCTTTTACAAATTTCAATAAAGGACCATAGTCAAAAACCGTAGTATTACTACGGAATTTCGTAGTAATTGCCGTGCTACGAGATTTTATCTTGAGTAATATTTTCAATTGGTTTAAAAGGGTTTTCTTTATTACAGCAATTGTAGCCCTGAAATAAGCCCTTTGCTCTTTTTATTCCGATGTTAAGTACAGTAATTTTCATTATAAGGGTCGCGTTAGACAGGCAAACGAGAAATGAAGACTTTATTTTTCATTACAAAGGATAATATGAAAACTTTCAAACGTAATTCCGGAATGTTTTTTGCTTAAATGTTTTAAAACTGAACATTGCTATTAACACATGATTTTGTTATATTTACTTTCTTCTTCACATTTAAATTCTATCTGTGAAATTAACGAATGGTTTTAAAATGTCATAAATATGTTTTCGATGATTTGATACAAATTGTCGTAACCACAATTATTATTATCAGTCAAAGATGATAACTGTTATGGTACTAGCATGGATAAATATTCCTTTATTTTTATAAATGAATACAATACTTAAATAATGCTGGTACTTATACCGCAGGTCTTCCTATTGTAAGTACCAACTGACAATTGTCTTTTAATTGTATACGCACCAACTATTTTAGACTGTAGTAAGGAAAATGTATCTTTCCTATACAATAAAATGATTGATTGATCAGGGTCAACAGTATTATGCAATAGTATGAGGGAAATAATGGAATATAGCAAAAAGAGGGAGTAACGACATAATTGATTCTCTTGAGGAATATTTTTTGCATATTCGCATCGCATAACAACTTTAAATGAATTATTTAGCAGTATGAATGTTTTAGCAGCTATTATCATACTTTACAAATAGTCTCGACCAATTTAGCTAATAAGTCTTTTAGTTCTTTCAAAGCCTAGCTTACGTTCGCAACTCTACCCGAGTAGAATTCGATTTTTAACTGAATTTGTTGTTAAAAACTCGTATATTAAAAAATGGAAGTAATGTTAGTTAATTTAAAAAAAGAGAGCAGTACCTTAACGCTGGTCTGCATTTCGCTCAAAGGTCAATAATCGCTATACAGCGTGGAAATACAGGCAGTGCTATGGGCACTCTCTAATGTATATAAGATTTTATTCGGCCATTTTTGTTTTCTTACAATAAATTTAAATACTATCCATAAAATGCGTACTAAATATTGATTAAAAGTTTTTGAAATTGACAACAAAAATCGAAAATTCCCATCTAATTATTTTTATATGTTATTTAAAGATATTATTTGTATAATTCTTTAAAATGTTAGTAATACTAAAATGAATATTCCTTAGCTTAATCTAGAGATGTTGCATGATAATTGGTTTAATGTAATTGAGCATGCCATTTGGCCAATATCCCGACCTTTTCTCTAAATCAAATCAATTCCAGCAATCTCGTACGGAATTAACGTATTTTTTTTTTCGATTTCCTCGGATTTTGGATATTGGTTTTGAGATCTTTCGGATTATTTTACCCGTTTCACCCTTTCTCACTTGTTCAACTGACGAAAACGAGTTTTTAATGGTTTATAAATCTTTACCCGATCGACTTTCAAATATGAATCTTTACGACTTGTTTCAAAAGGTAAAAGGGGATATAAACATTATTTCGACTTAGAAATAGATAGTAAATATTTTAATTTCTCAGCCAAAGCTTTGCTAAGGCTTTTATATTCACCAAGAAAATATTTAAATTACTATCAAATACTATGTCAAAATTAGCTTTAAGAAATAAATATTTTAATCCTCCTACATAGATTTTTTTATTTTTGATAACTGATCGTATAATTTAACAGCATCGTAAGGTATGGTATCGCCTCTTTTTGACGGCGAGGCAAAATGCGAGACTTTATTCCGTTTCAGAGATGAAAGGTGTGCTACGACCATAATTACCTTTTAACATTCAGGCATAGCTCGGCGAGCGTGCCGTGAGCTAACTCATACATGACTTTACACGGCACGGTCACCTTGCCGTATAAATGTGAAAAGGCATCTAAATGTCAAACGCATTTCCATCTCTACTCAGTCGGGTTCGCGTTGATATCTCAAAAATCCACGAAAGCGGATTCTCTTTGTCGGCGCAAGGGAAATGGATCTTTGACTTGCTTCGTATCCTGTGATACAGTACAAAGAAACGGATTCACAAAGCTTGATTTAAAGCATTACTTTGATTCAGTCACGGATCTACGATTTTATAACCGGGACAAAACTTTTTTGTGGTGCCCTTCACTGCCGGCCCTTTAGAACCTATTTTCTGTAAGCGTTAACGCCAACAGAAAATAAAAATAATAGAAAAAACAAGAATAGCGCTCGAGTCGTATCATTATCGTTTGCTCTACAAAATTGTTCCCTACAAATTGTAAACCTGTTATTGACCTATGTGTTAGTTATATGTTTTGTATTAGTTTGTGCCGTTGGTTTTGTTATAATAAAAAAAATCATTTCAGTTCTATTTATTTTTATTTTTCTTGGCATTAATGCTTACGGAAAAATGGATTTAATCATATGGCGACATTTTTTTGCCGTCCTACATTTAGATTTGGCACCACCATGGCCCGGCTCCCGTGGCAAGTGCACCTTACGTCCTAAATCCGGGCCTGTTTCGACTCGAAATCTCAAAAGATTCTTCGGGTTTTGCCTGTATCAGGAATGTGGATCAAGATATGTCATGTGTAACAGCCGTTAAAAGATGAACCTTTGATTTCTTGTGTGGTTTCTTTAGAGAGCATTTTACTTAAATACGATACGCTCAAAGACCGAAAACTCTTTGACGAATCAGCTACATGTTGAATATCGTTTTGAGGCTCTTTTAAAAAAGTCCATAACGTGTCGTGGTACTCGTAGTCACAGAAAGAGAAGACAAAAGCATTTGAGTGGACATTAAATTGTAACATTTGTTATTATAACATTTATAGAGTTACATTGAAAACGTTTCAATCACGCTCATTTGTGAAAACTAAAAAAAATACAGTTATTAAAAACAGTTTCAAATATAATACAACATTTTTTTCGTGTTTTTACCCGTTATCATTGAACGAAAAATATACACGAAATTGACAGGTTTCAGACAATTCAGAAAAGGAACTTTTGGTAAAATGTATATTTATGAATGAAGCATTAATAAAAGGAGAACTTTAAGGTGTTCTTCGAGAAGCGGAAGGTGAGTCAAAGAAAATCTGGCGTAACTTGACGTGGTTGGTACAAGCTATAAGAGTTACCTATGCCGCGTATACATCTCGCGTGGCAAACCTTAACGACCTCGGTGGCGCAGTGGTGTTAACAGCCGACCTTACCGGTCTTGGATGTAGTATTCTTATCTAAGTAGTATATACCATATCGTTGCTTAGTTCCTGTGACACAAGTTCTTACGATACTTACTGCAGGGCTGAGTCAATGTGTGTGTCGCGATGTGGTTATTATTATTATTATTATTACCTTCAAACATTGAAGGACGAGGTGGCCGCGCGCGTCATCTCGAACATGCCCGCGACAACCTTTAGCGACCATCAGTGTGTCTACCATGAGTTCTTATAGTTTTTCGACACGTGAGGTAACATAGATTACTACAGTGATTTTGTATGAGCAATCTTAATTCCTCTTCAACCCGTTAGAGTCGCTTCAAACAAATTTGTTACTACAGTTACAAGGGCAATCAACGGTATAACTCATGGCAGGCACGCGGCTTCAAAAAGAGTTATCTTCTGTCTCCGTTTAAGACTGAAATAAAAGCTTTTATTTTTTAATTTAATTCCCCTTTTTAGGTTCAGATATATATAACGTTCACATTCCAAGTCATACAGCACTTAGAAAATATAAGTTTAATGATAAATAAAAAACACGGATACGTTAGTACATAAATAGTTGTAGGACAAATCAAAACATACCTTTCTTAATACGGCATTTGTTTAGTCCAGTAGAAAACAATAAAATATGAAGTTGAAACAAAAAGACTTATTCCGTTTAATTTTTTTTTGCTTATTCAGAGCAAATGTTCTAGAAAAATTAAAAGCAACAGTCTCCTAAAACCGCTGTAGTTCATATCTTAAGCCACACAATGATTGATGGTGAAACTCATTACATGCCCCGATTCTATGTTTCTTTATTTCTTTGTGAAACCACCGAAGAATTTATTTTAAGTCACTAAGCGAATGTACTTATGTTTGAGTACAATAAAATGGCCAACCCATTTTATTGTGCTCGTAATTCAAAACTTTTTTTTTTTTGTTCTTTACAACTGACCCGCCTCAGTATTGCTAGGGTTTTGAATTCATAGACAAATTCTAACGTAAATTGATATTTTTTGTTAAAATTTGGTTTTTAATAAACCAAGTTCAGGTTTTTTGTAATCGGATGAGATTTCGATGGTTATTTTGTAAATTCATACATTATTTATCTTTAATTATACAAATTATGTTTAAACAGTATCATTAAGGACAATAGCTCTGTTTCTGAAATGCTTAATATTGATAACAAAAAGATAAGTTTCACGGATGCGGGCATTTGGTCGTGACGTGGATGTATCTTAATTATAATCTCATAGTTCATCAGACAACTAGCTTTTGTTAGCGAATTCATGTGCGTAGAATCATTTTTCTTAATCACAATGTACCATGAAAATAAGTCCTCACCCCCATCACTACCATCATCATCGCCAACTCTTAAAATCAGGCGGGATCGGGATCAAATTTTCGCTTTGTTTTAAACAAAAAACCAAAATATCGGTATAAAGAGTCGTTTTGAAGATTCCTCCCTATAAAAACTATATCTTTAAATAAATAGTAAATTATATACATAATTTAAATACGTATAAAAAATTCGGTTTTCAAAAAAAATATCGGAGGCGTCTTACCGGATTCTTCCCCGTTCCAAATTCCAAATCGGTACTAGTTCAAAAGTTACCTGGTTTTTGGTGCATTAAAAAAAAACAACAATTTGTTTCTTTTGTTTGTAGCTTAATTGTTTGATTATGTTTTAATAGTTATGCACAGAACTAATATGTTTAATTAAAATGTTAATTTTATCTTAAAGTTTAGAAATAAAGGTAAACATTTGCTTATTTGTCTTCGAAACTTTCTACTTTTAAATGTATAAAGAATAAACGTTTCTCATTCAACAAAAAGAGAAATCTGAGTCAAAAAAAGCAATTTAGCTTTAAGAAGTTTCTGGAATATTTTTAACACACGTTTAATATTTACAACCTCAGTTCCAAAATAACTTTGGCAAAACTTTTTAAGTACCTATCATCTTAAATTTGTCATCAAAATGATTGTGTATCGTTATAGAAGTAAGAATTGTATGAATATTATCCCTCAAAATATAATAAAAGTTTCTGTGAAATCATTAAAATTATACGTGAGTACATTTCTTAGAATTCTAATTATTATAGATGAAAATGTTTTGATTAAATGAGTCAATGAATTATTATTTAGTTGTATTTCAAAGAATTATATTAAATTGTTTAATTATCTTCGAGCATTTGGAATGGGTTTTAGACTAATCAATTTTGTAGTAAAACCAAATATCAGAGTAAACATTATGTTTTTAAATAATTTTGATTTTTCCAAAATTTTGTTATTTTATTCTTAGCTCTCTTAAATCTCTTTATTTTTCAGGGTAGTTTCTTATTCGTTTTGATACAAAATGTCCATTAAAATTTATATTATAGTACTTATTTCAGTTAAGTAGACAATTAGATACAAAGATGCTCATTGTAATTTCACATGACAACTGCTCAGCATTGTTCCAAACCGAGGCCCTTTTTAACATGAAATTCCACGTCTTAAACAAAGAAACGCACAAAGGGATTCAAGGGACATCCCTCAGATGACACGAATCTACACAGGTAATGTATTAGGCGTGCAATGTGCGAGTCAAGACGGGTACACATTGCAAACATCAGGTTCGTCCACCGCTGTTTGTTCGTGTAACAAGTCGCATTCGCGTTTTTAACGTACGTTGTTATTCCTTAATCAAGTTTTCATAATTCTTAACCTATGGACGTAAGGTGAGCGTCGCTTGGTGATACTTATGGTGTTGGAAGCAAGTATTTGACCCGCTATGCTAGAGCCGTCGTAGCGTTTGTAACTCATAATGTTTTAAGGGTTTTATACCCAAAGGGTACAAAATAGTGACCCCACTGTTTGTCCGTCAATCAGCAGCTTGTACTCATAAAACGTTATAGGCAGAGAGGGCAACCTTAAAGGACCGTGTGTTTCTATTGGGGTTATAACATCAGATAATAAAAGAGGGAAACTTTCTTTTAATCAGTGATTTTCCGGCATTTTCTGCTAGAAGGCCAATCGCTGTATTTATTAAGAGTAAGATAAATCTTGTTTAATGGAAGGGAACTTTTCTTATGCGTCTTGACTTTGACCGTTATTTTTCTTTTGAAACGTTTATAATATTTTATGGATCCCAAATCGTAGTCATTAAAATGAACAAATTGTAAATGATTTTCCTCATGTTCGCGTTCTTTTTGATTGCGCTCGTTTGTTCGTATTCGTTGAGACTGTACGCGGGAATGTGGAAGCTCTTGAATAATATGATGTATTGAATTTCCTTTTGTACCAGCTTCTTTGTCGTAAACGCAATAGCCTAATGGTGGAATTGTAACGTATACGTACGTGTACGCATTATTGTGTTCTATTAATTGTAAGCTTACTCATTTCCTTGTATTTTTATTACTAATTCATTTAATATGATTAGGTTTACAAAATGGGCGTTGCGTTTCCTGAATTAAAGATGCTTGAGTCAAAGTGTATATTTATTTATGTACGTTTATTTATAATGTTACTGTCGTATGAAGGGATACTAAAGTTCAAGAACTAAGGCATTGTATTTTTTAATGTTAAAGATTTTATTTTTGTTTTTAAATTAAAAAGCAAAGTGCATTCAAAATATGGAATATTGATTAAAATTGCGTTTTCTAAAGACAAAAATAATCATCAAATTATCCTAATTTGAAAGCATTGAATTTAATGTACAGTTTTATTTTTACCTACCATCTATTTATTAACTTAGATACAAAAGGGTTTGACAAGTGATAATAAAAAAGGGTTGTCACCGCGACTCCTATCGGATCAGACTTGACTGAGAAGGTATTTCTCTCGCGAAAACAGTTTGGCTAAAGTTGTTTGTTATGTCAAGCTGTTTGTTTTGTTTATGCGTGCGTTACCTCGATTTCGCTCGGTAAAATGATTGAACACACTAGGACAATGTACATGTACACGATCAAACACTACCGTAGCCAAACAGTCTTTGTGAAATGGAATTACTATATCTTTATTTGTATAGCTTGGGAATATTGTCCTATTTCTTGTAGTTTCAGCAGCAGTAAGCAGTAGTTTCTTGGTTTCTCCTACATTTTTATTTGGACTTCAACGGAGATCGATTAGAGCTGTAATGTGTTTGGTTTATGTATGTCTTTTTTGTAAAAAGGTAAAAGTTTATGCGTTATTTTTTAAAACACTTAAACTCGACAGTTCTTCCGGGAACTTTTAAAATGGTATTTTACTAAATATTGTAAAAAAAACGAAATTTATGCAGACAAAGTCACGGGCAAAAACAAGTGACCAAAGAAAATTAAACGAGTGAAGATAAAAAGAAGTATTAGGAAAATGTACACTGAGAAAACCAGAAAACTGCAATTTCTTTACTCTGATAACGGACGTATTTTGGTGAACGGGTGTCAAAGTTGTTAAGTATCACTTAGTCATTCGAGAAAAGCCTAAAGGCATGAATCGAAGGCACTTTACATCGTACATTTACTGTATACAGCGAGTGTCTCTAATTGTAAAATTTGTTCTGACACCATAATTAGTGTCGCATCAGTAGAAATGTTTTTTTTGTTGTAAATGTTTTACGACTCTGGATTCGAGTCCTTTTGAGCCATGATGATGAAGATGATAAGAATATAACTGAGGTGAAGATGATTAGATGAACAATGAAAATGATGAATCTGCCTACAGTAACATGCTAGTACGGTTACTATAGGCTCTAAGGAGTTACTTGGGAAATGACGAAAAGCGCAGCCAAATTTTCGTATTTCACTTTCTCCACATTTGTACAGCAATACAGATATTTACTGTTTAAAACACTAGCATTTTATACATTAAATTCTGCTGATATATACTACTCAAAACAAAATAAGGGCCACGAGGTATTTTGTCTGTACCATGAAAATAATAAAACCAATACATATTTTTTGTCTCCATAACGAAAACTAATGTTGTTTTTACCGTGTAGACCAATAAACTTATTCCAATAATAATTATTAAAAAGTTTATTTGCTTTTGAAAGAAAAAATCACATTTAAGGTTGAAAATAAAAACAATGTAAAGTTACTGAAAACAAAAGAAAATACTCCATGCTCATCTTTTAGTAACGAGTTTCCTCGTTTCGCTACGCACTCCTGAAGCCTGGAGTGCATGCTTTCAATCAAATGCCTGATATTTTCCATTGGAATCTCTACCCTGGCCCTTTTAACAGCGTTGATGAGTTGCTGTTGGTTGTAGATTTCCTGATCACCATCTCTAACTCTTCGTTTCAACTGATCCCACATGTGCTCTATTGGATTTAAGTCCGGACTGTTCGCCGGCCACGGCTAGACTTGAATTTGAGACGCTTCCAGTACAAACCGAGTCGCTTGAGCCGTGTGTGCACGAGCATTGTCTTGCATCAAGATGATTCCAGGACCCGCTCGCTGGGTAAATGGGATTACATGTGGTCTGACAACTTCCTCAATATACCGCTGAGCAGTAACAGTACCCTCATTTAAAGTAGCGAGCTCAGTTTTGCCGTGTAAGCTTATCCCGCCCCAAATCATTACATTTGGACCACCAAAACGTTCGACTTCATGGATGCAGGCTTCTAAAAATCTCTCGCCGCGTCTTCTCCATACTCTAATACGCCGATCGTCGTTCAAAAATTTAACTTTGCATTCGTTTATTGGTTAAGGTCCCAGTCCAAATGTTGAAGGGTAAATCTTAAACGATTTGCACGATGATTTCTGGTTAATGGAACACGGACAACTCGCCTTCTTGATGCCTGCTGGTCTTCATGCAATCGATTACGAATAGTTTGGTCACTGACACGAGTTCCCGTTGTGAGCCGTAAACGATTTTGCAGCTTGCGGGCCGTCGTTGTGCGATCTCGGCGCGCACTTAATCGAATGTAACGATCCTCTTGAGCTGTTGTAATGCGAACTCTGCCCGAACCAGGTCTTCTTCTAACACTGCCGGTCTCTTGGAAACGATTCCATAGATTTTGAATAGCTCTTCGAGAAAATTCCAATTGCAAACCCACAGATCGCTGCGAATGACCTTCTTCAATTATTGTTACGGCTCTGGTTGCTGTCAGTGAGTCCATATGACGCCTGCGTGCTTGTGGCATATTGCAAAAGATGTTTTTGACTCGAGATATTAATGAACTCTGATAATTTCTAATAAACCAAGAAGCTCAGGAAAGCAAAACGACAAAGAAAATGGAATCAAAATTTTCAAAAATAATTTTAAATCAAATTTTAATTAAAATTGTTGCCAGCATTAGATGAATACTACAATATTAAAAAGTTTAGGTATCAAAGAGTTTGTATACTCAATATTTTACTACTTTCAATATGTAAATGTTATAATAATTTACACCAAAATGAAAAAATACCTCGTGGCACTTATTTTGTTTTGAGTAGTATATAAGAAAAGACAATAAAATTAGAAAATTCTAACTGACACTTCCCGTTACCGCCAAGTAACTCCCAGTAGGAATGAAGAATCTCAGTATGGCCATAAGAGAAAGAAGACGGTCCGAAAAAAAAAAAACTAAAATCGATGTGAAACAAAGGGGTATCAATAGTTTCGTTGAAATGCACCGATTATTATCAAAACGGCAAGGGGGCCGAAAACAATGGGGTTTTACTTGTCTTAAAAAACACATGTGATAAAATTTGATTTCAAGGTTCAACGGTGTAGGCTTGGCATTAATGGGCAGGCCTTCTGTTGTATTGGTAGATTTAAAGACTAAATGTGTAACTAAAAGACTGTATGTCATTAATTTTAAGTTAATGTGTCTGTCGAAACTTTAATAACATCTAAGAGGGTTTAATAGAATTCCGTCTAACTTTGTTTGTTTGGATATCCTTGTACGAACTTTGTGAAGGGCGATGATCCTGTGATCAGTCTTGTCTACCGCAAGCCATGTAATTATACACTAATTAATGCTTTAATTGCTACTTGATTGGCATCAACGTGTTGTCTATTGGTGTATAAACTAATTTGAAAATAATACCAGCACGATAAATATATCAAGTGATTTATGATTAAGATGAGCGATTTATTATACTTAGGAGGTTTTAAATCTCCCTAAGCCACCGTTCACACGGCATTGCATGTTTACGGAGGTCAAGTTATCATGATTTTCTAAGAAGAGACACGTAGAACCATTGTAATAAGATCCCAGTGAAAAAATCTGATTTCATACCTTGTTCCTGGACGGTCCTTTATTTTGTAGATAAAGTCATTTTAACATGACCTAACGAATTGACTACGTGTGAACGACGAGTAACACAGTCAGCTATTGGCCCCAAGCCTATATTAAAATAAGCAAGAACAAACGACACAAAATTTTATTGAAATTGGTAGCTTGGATTGAAATATTAATACTTGTGTTATAATATAAATCTCCTTTCAGACCGGTGATTTTTCTTATTTTATTCAAATATAATGGAGATCATTTTTGCTATATTTTATTAATGTACAAAAAGAAAGATTAAAAACTACATAATTATTATAAATAAATTATGTTCTGAAAAGGTCAATACTCCTTCCTTGTTTACCAAAGTAGAAGCCTAGAGATCAAAGGAACTGTATAATTAATTATTATTAAGTCGTCTTTACGCAATTCCACGAATCGAACTCTTAAGGAACAAAATACTCGCAGCTCATTGGTCGATACGCGCGGTCAGAGCTGGCCAACACTGTAACCATACCGCACTTTGAAACCTCGTAAATTAAAAATTGTGAAACGTGAAGGACACGGTAGCACAGTTTGTTACGTGCCTTGGTTAAGCGACCGAACTGACCCGACAGGTCGAGGGTTCGAGTCACGGATTGCCGTAAATTGTAGCTGCCATATTCCTTATTGTGCCCAGATAGTGGCGACAGAATCGTCACATTGGGACTCAACATAATCATGCGGAATACGGTGTTTAACACCTCTGCCTGCCCCTCTCGAGGGATTAATTACGGCGTGAGTTTATGTTATGTGTATGAGTAAATGAAAAAAAACCAACACATGTAATAGGTTTTTTGATATAAAACTTTGTAAAACAGGTGTTAGAATGCTCAAAAGAAATTTGCAGTTCGGACCTCGATGGACATATGATTAGTAAAAATTTGCATTTTGCATACGAGGTTGTCATAGTACGGTGTCGATAAGCAAATTAAGTTTTAAAGACTAGTTGAACCCGCGTACCCAATGACCGTTCCTTTGGTAATCTTTTCCCATGTTTTTACCTTTCAAACCTTCCCTGTATTAAAGCGAACAATGTAAAAAAAAACATTCAAATCGCTCTAGCCGTCCTCAAGTTTTAGCGAGACTAACGAAGTTCATATAATAATAACAAAATGGATTACTACAGTGATTTTGTATGATTCTTAATTCCTCATCAATCCGTTAGAGACGCTTTACAGAGATTCATACTTCGTTAATGCAGTCGCGAGCAGCTATTGAAGGTAAAATTCATGATAGGCAACCAGCTTTTAATTTTTCTTTTGAAGCATAAATTATTTGCACACTCTACTCCCGTGCGTGAGGTCCCGCGCTTGAACCGCTCATAAATCTTTTGATAAAATTGTTGGAATGGACTTTTGGTCCAAGTAACAAATATTTATAATATTTCTATTACAATTGTTTCTTGCGGTAGACAGTACAATAGACACGAAACATACGAGTATAGCAATGCCAAACCTACGATGAACACAAAATTTTAACGAGAATTTTACCCCGCATAGAATATTTACCCACCAACCAACAGAACAGTACAGTTCGGAACAACTAGCTTAACTTAAATGGAATTAATGTTTAAATCTAGATTTAGTATGTTTATCACTTTTAAAAACGGAATTCGATTGAATTTTTAAAAATGAGTTGGTACTTCTTTTAGATATTGATTATTAAAAATAAATAGGTAGCTCGTTTAGAAAAAGCAGCTTTAAGCATTTGCCAATAAACGGCCATAACAACTGTAGCAAACTATTAGTTTTGGAGATGTTTCCAAGCCACCAACCCTAAAGATATTCATTCGGGTCGCCTCCGCACGACTACAAAATAATGACTCAATGTTGTTAATATAATAATTATATTAATATCCTAGAACAACTTACACGATTTGAAAAGTATCAAACGTTTTAACTTTTGATAATAGTCAACGAAATACATATTGAATTAAATATATTTAAAACAATCGAGAATTCAAAACGCAAAAAGAAAATACGCAAAGCCTTTCATTATCAAATAAAACTAACACAAAATTCCTTATTAGAACCGTTACCATCATGTTAGTTATCACACCCTTTGTTAAATTCTTGTTTTGTGGCAAAAATTGTACTTGACCACTAATAAGCTAATAGTTAAAAATCATCGATGTTCCAAGTAGTAATTAGTTGCCGGGTCTGTAAAAACGCACACAACGCATTACGAGGACATCACAGTTTTAAACAAATTGATTTTTATAAACATGATCAGGTACCTGTCAAACTTTTAATGTGAAAAAGAGAACAAGTTGACTTCAGTGTCATTACAACTTTGCCACAATATTAAACGTGATTTTATTTAAATATTTTTATACATGATAAGATTGACTGGACGGTGGATTATATCCTGTGGTAAAGAAGAGAAGAGAAGCAGAGGTAAAGAAACTTTTGATCTGTGTAGTCTTAAATTTACTCTGTTCGTATTGCGTTAAGGTATTATTTGGTTTGTATTCACATGTAATTGTAAGTAAAGTGTTCGTTTTGTTTATGACATCATTGTGTTTCTGTAAAATAGGTCAGGTACCTAAGGTTCTCACAAAAAATGACGCAGCTTCATTTGATATCAGCGTCAGGCAACAAGCTGAGCTACGACCTATTCTGAACGTTTATTTATTCATTACACACTACACACATACTCATGGGCGGCGGTGTAAGGAGGTGCACTTACATAGAAAAAAATACATATTTTTTACCCGACGACACCAGCAGGAGGGTAATGTAATTTCATTTTGGTTAGTAACATGTGGAGATTCAAATGCAACTCTCTGGAAATAATCCTGGCAGCACCCATGTACACACTCATATATCTATACAATATTATTTTTCAAATTATTTTATTAAATTTTAAGACAAAAGTATTTGTTTTTTAGTTTGTTAGCGGTTTAGGCGTGAAAAGGTTATAGTAATAAACAGACACACAAATTACATTCATATTTACAACTAGTACAAATAGTTGAATAGTGTTTTACCTGTGCATTTTTATCTATTATCTTTTTTATTCTAAGATATCAACTGCATCATCGTGTCAATAGGTGTGTATCTTTTTCCATCAGTATGGCGTGGACCGTCTGCTTGCAGTATGGCGTGACCATCATATTGTATAAAACCTGTGTCGTCAGGTTATTTTATAAAATTAATTTTAGTTGCCGACTGTACTTTTCTTATTAAGATACCTACAGTACACACTACACATACAAAACGAAACTACTTCACGTGTGTTGTTTCTCACCACACAGATATGAGCGGTTTTAATTACTTACACGTTGATCTGCTTTGGTGCTGAATTCCACTAGAACGGGATAAAAGTAAAGAATTAAAAATATACACAATAAAATGATATATAATAAAATATGATGATTTATTCATGTAGGTTATTATTATTTTATATTAAGTAAACATACCTTTAGAAGGCTAATGATGCTTTGAAACTCATTTTCTTTTAGATGTTTATATTTTAAAGGTTTAAAGTTGTTTGTAGGCTCGAGTGCAATTTTTAGATCTTGACAATAGCGCCACCTATCGGATCCGAAGCAACCTTTTAAGTTAAGTTTTACCGTCCACATTTACACTATATTGGAATCTGTTGGGTGACACGTGTTTTTTACTAGTGAGGTAAAGAATATGTAGGAGGAACTTAAAAAGTACTTATTCTTAGTTTTAAAACTATTAACATTAGTAATCTAAATATCTCTTACTTACTATATTCGTAATCCGCACGTGAGGTACCAGAAAACTATCTCTCATAGGTTATCTCCCCTCTCACTCTGAAAAGCTGACGTCGCTGTAATTGCTGCCGAGGAGACCCGAATGGAAGTCAACGAGTAATGAACGACGGCGCGAATTAATGAACTAACTCATTAATTTATTTTATTTACCTCTACATGATCAACGCATTGACGTTGCTATTTGCATTTCAGAGAACAAGGGTATTGTCGTATTAATACCGGCGGAGGTATCACTTTCCAACAGGTGAACCGTCTGATGCACATGATGTCGTATTAAAAATGGCCGTAGGTTATAATCGCTTGGGTTAGTGTTGGAACAGTTTAAAATATTTGACCTGCTAACCTTTTCCGATAATAGGTAAGTTTTATTTATACTACAATAAGTTTAAACTGTATGTAAATACACCGAGTACAATAGTTGTGACCGATTAATGGTGCAAATTTTCCAAAACACACTTTTTCGCGGCACACCCACCACTCCCACCACTGCGACTCCTGTTCTCCAGGATTAACAGTGGCTTCCTTTGATAGAATGATAAACGAATAATGCAGCTGTGCAATGACGCACAGGCTATACCCGGACACCCTACCAGCTGTCTTGGTTGTCTTGTCAACCTAATCTAACAGTAATAACGTTACCAGTAACAGTTAGACTAACTTTCGCATTTATGGTATTATGATTATTTAATATGATTGAAATGTGTGTATTTCACGTTTGTCCCTGCCTAATTCAAACACTCTTCGATTTTTTTCTCTCTCTCTATATATATTCCGTGACACTACGCGTGAAGTAATATCTAAACTCCGTAAAATAAACTTTGATTATTTAGTAAATCGACTTCCACACATTTAAAAAAGTCAACAAATATTAAATAAAATACGGTCTTTCGTCATTCGATCTTATAGATCGTTCAACCAAAGCGGCTAAGGTAATCTTCCTATTCTATAATACGTGCATTACCTTAATATCCGTTTTAAGTCATGCTCAGAATCCAGATTAATTATCTTTAAAGTTCTGGGGCAAATTACCGTTTCACGAATAGGCAAATCTCTAAATTACACTGTGATGGTAATTTAAGAGGTTCGCGCCAGTTACGTATATGCCACGTAAAATAATATTGTCGAGAAGTAGGTAAGTCTGGAATCCTATTATATTGCTTCTTATATTACAGATGTAATAGTTTATGCTAAGTAAAAAGCCTTAAAAAGTTTTTACAATGACTTTTCAAATTCAAAATGTTTTTATTTAAATAGACTTAAATAAGTGCTTTAAAATCGTCATTTTTTTATCGACCAACGGTTCGGAATGCTATCTACGGGGATGAAGTCGAAACCTTCGCAGTTGTTTTTTTTTCAATGTTTAATTTACTTGTGTCACATAATACATTTTGGAATTTAGAGCAATTTTATCAAGGTACGTAAGAGGAGGACGTGGTAGCTCAGTTTGTTACTTGCCTTGGTTAACCGACCGAACCGACCCGATAGGTCGAGGGTTCGAGTCTCGAGTTGTCGTACATTGTAGCTGCCATGTTCGTCATTGTGCCCAGATAATGGCGACAGTTTGCCACCTGTCACACTGGGACTCAACATTAACATGCGAAATTCGGTGTGTAACACCTATGCCAACCCCTCTCGAGGGATTACGGCGTGAGTTTCTGTATGTATGTTTATGTTTATCAAGGTATTGGCTATATTTAATTAGAGCAAAAAACAAACAGATCAAGTGTAAGTCGAACTCGCAGATGATGGATGGAAGATTAAACAATATGTATTTTTAAGACAATTTATTTTAAAAAAAAAAAAACAAGAAAAAGCTCTTTTCTTTTCTGGGACTCCTTTAATTTATAATTTCTTTATGCGTTTAGTATTTGTTGCTACAGTGGCAATAGAAATAGACATTCTTTAAAAACTTCATGAATGCAGCTATTATAATTCACGCGATACAGCCCGCTGACAGACTGACGGACAGCGGAGTCTTTGTAATACGGTTCCAATTTTATCCTTTGAGTGCGGAACCCTAAAAATGTATTACGTAGGGCATCGCAATGGTACACAGAGTACCATTTTCTGTTAGGTGACGGTTCTGCTTGTTTGCCCACGACTTTATATAAAAATGTTTGTCGGCCACGTTATATAAGATGGTATATAAAAAGAACTAAAAGACAAATAGTTAATGAGCCCCAAAAATACAGCTCGCCAAGGTTTTCTCTTCATAAATCATTCATAAACTTCAGCTGTTTCAGAGACACCGAAAAAGTCAGCCGTTTTTCTCTCTTAGCTTAACAACTCTTTTTGTTGAATAAAAATAAATAGCAAGTTTTATGTCTTTCTAAGAAAAGGACCTGATTCTTTATTAAACTTTTATTGAAATTTAACCCTTTGCACTTAAAAGGAGGTGTAGTATAAAAAGATTTGCCAAACCTGTCTTTCTATAACTATCGCTTTTTCAAATACTTATTTTACTTTATACTTTAACGGATCCAGTGGTGCAGGGGTACACCAGCTGACTGACGCGAAAGAGGTTCCGGACGCATACCGGTGGGGTCGGATCTTTGCGTTATTTGCAAGATGAATTTTGTCGCTTAGTCTTTGATGTAGTGATCCATATTGTTGCTTAGTACCTGCGACACAAGACTGTAGTACAATGTGTGTTTTGATTTTTTTTTTCGCCAAATGTAAATATTAGGATACAAATCATAATAAATTCGAATATTAGGTTAGGGATCGTGTTTTCAAGCTATTCTAGTTTAAATAGGTACATTAAAATAATGTATATCAATTGGTGCGTAGCGATTTCCCAGAACTATATTTATGTTCGTCAGTCACGCGATATAAATTGTGACGAATGTGTGTTAAATACACACACATAAATGATGACGTTTGTTGTGTGTTGATGGTACCTACAACAAAGAAAACAAGATTCCAGAACAAACTATAAGTCGGTATGTAGGTTTGTATATGTCGCAGTAATAGTGCGAAAATAGTTTTTTTTTTTTTTAAATATTGTCAAATACCTGTTAGATTTTAAGGTTTCAGCGAATATAATAATAATTTATTTTACAACTGAAATTTTACATTTTGGTATTAAAACTAATGGCCGTCACACTAGGCGTAAGCCTGTGTTGCGAGACCCTAATAGATTTAAATATTAAACAATATATTTATTAATTTTTACTTATGTTTAAGAGTGAATAGGTTTCTCCTGGGCAGGCATGATCCACCTTAGACCTCATCGCCGCTTAACATCAGGCGGGTTTGGGGTCAAATGCCTGCCTGGTCTTGAATAATAAATAATAATATTTCATTTTGGTTTTTAAAAATACGAATACAGAGCTATTTTTTTTAATTATTCATCTATTGCATACAGCCCGCTGACAGACGGACGGACAGCAGAGTCTTAATTATAGTGTCCCGTTGAAACCCTCTTGGATACTAAAAACATGTGTAAAAAGCTAATATTGTATATGAGATCTTCATAAAAACTTTCACCGCCTATTTTACCCACTTCGAACGAAGAACCATTTTACAAAACGACTGACCTCCTAATTATCCTTACTACTAAATATTATATATGCAAATGTTTGTAAGGATGTATGGATTAATGAATGTTTGTTACTCTTTCACGCAAAAACTACTGAATGGATTTTAAAGAAACTGTACAATGACTTGTACATCAGAATAACTCATAGGCTATCATTTATAAATATATTGTGTTAATTGTCCAAAATATAAAGATAAATATCAAGTAATTAAAAATCTTAGTAGAACCATTTCGACTTCGTAGTTGCTTCATAATTCAAGTTGTTTTCGACGTTTTTCGATTATTTAGTTTACTTTGCATTTATATTAACTGATTACCAGTTTTTACTTCATCGTGTGGACGCAATTTAAAATTAAATTTAAAATAAAACCTAACTTCATCGATGTTGCAACCACAACAAACGTTTTAATGGAAAGTGGTTACCACTTAACATAAGTAAAATTTGCCAAATTAGTTTACAGTTTCACATTCATTATTGTCACTGATTTTAAATCATATCATCTAATCTAGAAAAAGAAACTTTAATCAAACAGTTTTTTATCCCACCTCATCGATGAACTATGACACTGACCTGATGGAAAGTGACCTCCTTGACAAAACGATGCCTTAGAACGCCAAGAGCAGAGCCAAGGCGTTGCCTATGTAGAGATAAAAGGCCTCTGGTGCCGATTACACTGGCTCTCCAATCAAGCCGAAACACAGCGAACGGCTTCACTGCTGAAGAATAAAGGAGGGTAGATTCCCTGTCGACCTCGCACATAGACATACCACCTAATAAAGAAAGCTAATCTATTTTCTCTTCTTTTTCAGATTATGCCTCCGAATGTACAGATCGTCACTGCTATCTTCGCTTTAGCTTAATCTCATGATATCTTCCGACTTGGAATACATTGAGAATATTATAAAATGGAACGCCACAGACCAGAAGCAAGACGCATCACCAGAAAACGTAGAAGAAAAATACAATACAACGAGAGAAATATACCAAATAATCACCGTAAAGACAAACGAATTAACGAACATTAACTGCACATTGAATAGGACTTCAACTAATTTGACAGATTCAAGTGAGAATTGTGATGTAAATACAGACTATGATGGCGTAGAGATAAGTGTAGTGATAGTGTTGTTTCTGTTGATAGTGGTTACCGTGATCGGTAATACATTGATTATATCCGCGGTGGTTACCACCAAGAGACTTCGGACGGTGACTAACTGCTTTGTTACCAGCTTGGCGGCTGCTGATTTGTTGGTTGGCATTTTCGTTATGCCGCCAGCTATCGCTGTTCATATCAGTGGTGAGTGCTCTTACATTAATTAATAGTACAGTTGGCCACACATAAAGCTTCACACAACAATCATATTGTTACAACAATCATGTTGTTGTTTATATAATTATGATATAAATCTTAGCAACGTTAGTCCAAACAGGTTAGGCTGATCCATGGCCGTGTGTACGCTGTACAACCAAATTTATATATTTTAAACTTTAAAAAGGTACATTGTTTAACACTTGTATACCAATCTTAGATAAGTAATACAAGACTAAATAACATTATCTACTCGACTATAATTATAAACTATAATTACTATTTTTCCTTAAAGTTTCGATTTCTATCAATTGTATTAAAACTTTTCCAAATCTCCTTTTTTAAATAATTTTTGTTTCTTTTTTCGTTTTGTTTATGTTTTCGTCATTTAAATTGCAATTTTTTCTACATATGAACAGAATTGTGCTTTTGAATTTAGGGTTTATTTTGGTATATATAACTGAGGGACTTATACATGTAAAGAAAAGCCTACTCAAACATTTAGAAAGCTTTTCAGTGTATACTAAGGCAATAAAAGTAACATTGACATGAAAATCTTCTGTTTAATTTTCACTTACACTCAAAATGGCGTATTTTTTTTTCTCGTTTGTTCAGATTGAAAGGCCGCGAAGTGGTTAAGGACTGATAAAAACAACGTGCGAGATGTCTGTCTACCAATTTCACCATATACATTAAAATTCAAATTCGTTTTTTGCATGTCACGTTACATTAGGTACAAAAGATAACAATACGATACGATAGTAACTAAATATTTAAATAAAACTATAACTCATGTTTTAGTTAAAGAAACAAACTGTGTTCTTTTATACAAATTTTGTCATTTTGAAAAATGCTTCATACCTAAATGGGATACAAGGGCAAATATTTTTAACACTCATAAAGTTACAAACTTACTTGATGTTAAGCGACGATCGGGCCGAAGTTGCAGCATGATTCCTTTGAAAATACAATGCTTACAGTGGACGTGAGAAGGTCAAAGTTGTAGTATTCGGGGAAAACATTCGCTGGGAGAGAGTTACCTTGGCTATATATATATATATATATATATATATATATCACAGTATATTCTCACACTGTGTTGTTTTAATAGTTCAAAAGACACAAAATAATAGTAACAATAACAGTGAGTTGCATCGCATTACTCTAACGATAACCAATGGCATCGTTTGGAAAACTTTAGGAATCTTTTTAACTTTGACAATAATCAATAAAGTGCAACTCAATCTTGAACAGTCTTATAAGTTGAATAGACGACAGTAAACAAAGCAATATAAATACATATTTTTTAAATTGGTTTATTAGCTTTATTATTAGAATGATCAGTCAATCTTTCCATAACTCGCAGTTGATTTCTGAAATATTGGTTCAGTTTCAAAACGAATTGAGTGTGGATAACTCAAATTGTCAATGGCTATATTTTACTATTCATGAAATACAGCCCGTAGCGCTAAAAAGGTTCACTTAGTCATGTTCTGGAAACGGAAAAGAAAAGAAAACAAAAAAAAAGTACCTTCTAGGTGTACCTATAGGTGTTTCAAACACATTAGTTTTGTAGATAGGAAATGAACATTATAACTGGGGCAAACTTAGTGATCTTAGGCGTCTCCTGACTGTCTCCCCTAGTTTTTTTTGCCGTCTGGGCCATTTCAATTGCTGTTTCCGCTTTGCTGGGAGAAACCGCTTTCTTACTACCTCCTATTTCTTCTGATTAAGTTCGTTGCGGCTCCCAAGACAGCCGGTAGGGTGTCCGGGCAAAGCCTGTGCGTCATTGCACAGCTGCATTATTAGTTGATTATTAGATCAAAGGACGCCACTGTTGATCCTGACACAGAGTTGCAGTGGTGGGACAGAGTGGCGGGTGTACCCTGAAATGAAAATTATGTTCCATAAAGAACCGAGATGGCTATGGTTTGTGTATTAGTTTTTTTTACAAACACTAATTTGTTAAGTGCGCAACGAAAACACAACGCAAATACAAAACGAGTCGTTATTTAGATATTTGTCATTGTAAATAAGAATTTCACTTTAAACCTTGTTACTTTGCGTAATGAAAACCGAAATTCAGAAAGAAAGGCATTGTTTTATTACTGTTTCATGATTATTTTTTTAAATCCATTAGACGACGTAAAAATTCCTTTACTATTAAAGGGTTTTGTTCACATTTCAAACTTGCTGGAATGATTTTGACGTATTTTTTTATGTTTACAAAATTCCCTTTTTATATTATTCCACTTAAGAAACAAACAAGTCTTATACTCGTTCGATTAAGCTTATTCCTCGTAGAGCTTGGATAAGCTTGCAACACTGAAGGTATCATTTACGATTTGCTAACCCTTGATATTTACTGTAAGATGTGGATTAAAAAAATAAAAAACCAGGTTAAGCCATGCTGAAAATTCAAATGTCAGTACAAGACGTTTATCACAAAAATAGTATGTATTTTTGTTCTGGAACGAGATAGTCCAGGACTTGTTCTGATTTAAACCTAAACTAGTCCAAGAATTTATAAGTAGACCATCAGTTCTACTTAAATAGTTAATCAAATGTATTCTAGGACCTAAAACCTAAAAAATATGACGAGCTCGTTAAAAGGAATCTATTAATAAATAAAAAAATCATGCAGCAACAGATGAATAGGCATTCATAAACTGACTTTACCTCCGTATTATTTTTTGACGGCCTCTGTGGCGCAGTGGTGTAAACAGCAGACTGCTACGCTGGGTTCTGGGTTCGATAAAAAAAACATACCCTGTGTCCATCCTGAAGGTGTTTAATATTTAATTAATTTTTAAATCCTATGAATGGTTTCGAATATTATATCTACGTACATACATTACGTCTATGTTTGACGATCTCTGTGGCAAAGTGGTTTAAACAGCCGACTGCTACGCTGGAGGACAACCTCACAAGGGTTCGATGCCCGGCGGGGGCGGAACATTGTGTTTATAAGACGCATCGTTTTGCTTACCAATCTTGAATGTACGAGTAGTATTCTTATCTATGTAGTTTATACCATATCGTTGCTTAGCACCTGCGACACAAGTTCTTAGGATATTTACTGCAGAGCTGAGTCAATGTGTATGTCGTGATGTGGTATATTATTATTACAAATGTTCGTATCTAAGCTTCATATTGGAAAAGACTCAACTCACTTCGAGTGTTGATAAATGTGTAACACAGTACGAGTCACTACTGCTAATTTGCAAGTCTAGTCTTGTGCTTCATTGTGAAGTAATACGTTTACGTTTTCACCTCCTAGCGTCCAACTTGTTGTCTACTGTCTATATTTTTCTGTTTCTAGGCGGAAAAGTCTTTACCGATATTGTAAAGTTATTTTATCTGTTTGATGTGTGTTCTGTGGACTTAACAAATCAATAAATAATTATAACAAAGTTTGTATGCTTACATGTTTGTAGGAGTAGTAGTAGTTGTAGGAGTAGTAGTAACGCACGAAACGCACAGGTTAATGCTGGTAGATCTACGTGCGAGATCGTCTGGGTTGGTACCACCCTCCTTTCTATTTCTGCCGTAAAGCAGTTTACCGTGTTTCGGATTCAAGGATAGGAGAGCCAGTGTAATTAACGGCACGAGAGGTATAACATCTTTACCTCAGCATGGGTGCATTGGCAGTGCTCTTGGCCTTCTCAGACATCAACGGCTTTATCGTGTCAATATTCGGCGGTATCACTTTCCATCAGGTGAACTGTTTGCTTGTTTATCCATGATGTTGTATAAAAATGCTTTCACAATTTTTAGAATGGATTTCAGGGTGAAAGCAAACTATATAACTCATGCCACTTGTTTGGGGTTTTAAAATGTAAAAAAAATCTCCATTCTGGGCAGCCATATTTAACCACCAGAAGTGAATTAGGTAACTAAGATTTTGAACTTTTTTAATAACAACAAAAAGTCTGCACCACATTTTTCTTTGAATTATTAAAAAGGTTGCGTTAATTTCTTTCGGAGTTCCGTTACACTGACTCACTGTTACAATTTTACGAAATTTATTAACCTACTTTGTTACATTTTTTGTAGCTTATTTAGCTTCAAGAGATTTTTCAGTAATACATATACATTAGCTCTTCCCGTATTCCCTCGAGAGAGGTTGGCAGAGGTGTCAAACAACACATTTTGCATGTTTATGTTGAATCCCAGTGTGAGTGTGTGTGTGTAGTATCGCCACTATCCGATCACTATGAGGAACATAGAAGCTACAACTAACGGCAACTCGAGATTCCAACCCTCGACCTGTCGGATTGGGTCGGTCGGTTAACCAGGCACGTAACAAACTGAATTGCCACGTCTTCTCCAGTAATAATAAATTTGAAATAGGCAAAAGTGACACGATTTATGGTACGTACCTTCTGGCGGTCATATACAAAGTTTGACATAACAAGGGTAATGTCAAAGCTAATGCTGTACTGCTTAAGAACGGTACAAAGTCCAAACAGGTCAGGTTGATCCATGGCCGGGAGATCGGGTTTTTTATCCAGTTTTAACCGTTTTCTGAATTGAGGATTTGAGTTGAGAACGTCTCAACTTATACTTAATCTAGATTGAAGCAACGAACTATTCAGTTGAGTTCAAATCAAATTGATTAAATTATAACTTTGATATGCTCAACATCAAATTATTGCTTTTACTTCCAGATCGCTTCGGCCGTCTAGAGAACTAGAGTTTCGAAATGGTTCCGTACGAGGCTGTTAATTTACTTGTATGGAACTGGTTAAAATTACGGTTGAACTCATCTGAAACTTCGTTAAAAGGATTCAGTACGTCCGAATGATGAAATCCTTTTAACATCACTTTGTTGTCCGTCTGTCCGTCCGTACGTCCGTCAGTAAATACTCCTTTTTCTCAGGATCTCGTTAAAGTATCAAACTGAAATTAACATCTACGAGTAATACTTCGGTAATACCTTGGAGAAGTGAAAAAATCAAACTTCGAAGACAACGCATTCAAGATATGCGCCCGTTTATGCTCTGTTTATGCCGCATATTTGATATTCTCAAGGAATTCAAAACCCAAAGGGTATTTACCACCTAGAATCATGAAATTTATCAAGAAGCAATTTCATAGAGTACAAATAGTGGAAAAAATAAAAAACCGTAAATTTGTACTTACATCACAAAAAAGGGGGGGAATGGGGAGACATTTACAATACAATCTGGAAAAACGGAAAAAATTCAAAACTCGATTTTCATGATGAACGAAGTGTATACAAGTTAAGGCACCCTCGGTGCACGAGTCCGACTCGTACTTGGCCGTTTTCATAGTCATAGTATTTTTTTATTCAAATAGACTTAAAATAAGTTACCTTTAAATCGTCACCTTTTACACTACCACCGGTTCCAAACGCTATTTCTACGGGGAAGAATCCGGTAAGAAACCTCCGTAGTTGCTTTTTTTCAAAATAATTAGGTACAGTAAATTAATTTCAATTACAATTTGTAAATAAAATACAGTTTTCTTATTGTAAACCCAATTTTTTAATAAATTCATAGAAATATTTACTACAATACAATATTTATTTATTTATTTAAATCAAATACACTATCATAACAGTTATATACCAATTCGATGCAGTGCAGTAAACAAGTCGTAGAGATTAGTCACGATTACATTTTCGTTTTTCCAAACCACATGAAGCAAAACGTTTCTTTTATTCCCGAAATTTAAAAAATAATTTAAGTACATTTCCCTCAAAAGAAACCGCTAAAAGATAACGCGGCGAAGTTTTTCCTTCTGTGAATTGTAATACAAATGGAATTCTAATGTGAAAGAAACAAGGTTCATAAATCAATGAACGATTCTTTGCAAGATATTTCTCGCAAACTGAAGTAAGCCTTCGCCTTTTTTCAAAGGCGTAAATGGATACTTTTATACAGTATCAATCATTTCTTTCAAAGGATTTTTTTTTAATTTCCACCGACACCTTTGAAGAACTCCGCAATAATTTGTATGAATTCATTTTACAGTCCATTTGTAAGATGTCATATTTATGTAGGGTTTCTATAATTGTTTAGGCGAATGGTGTGTCAAGGGTCACCGATTTTCTGAAGGGAAATGAAATTTGAAAAGGAAAATTCGAACTGAATTATGATGATAATGATTATTTATTTCTCTGATTTGAATGTGATAAAGAAGTGTTAGTTCTAACTACATTTTATATAAAACTATAAAAATCTGTCCTTCTGGAATGGATGAAAGATTCAAATTAGTTTAAGTTCTGTTTTAATGTTACATTAAAACATATAGTACAATCAAACAAAGCCCTGTGCTAACATAGAATATTGTATTCCAGGAAAAAAGCTAAAAAGTAACCTACCTATATACTAAATAGATAAGAATGTATCTACATCAAAGTGCAGTAAGTGAAACAATACACGTTTACTATTTAGTTTATAAAAAACATAATACGATCATACAATCAAATTCAAAAGTCATAAATTAATTATTGGGAGTCACGGTGCAGCGGAGACCAATAATTAATCAATGACAAAAGTATAAGTATATTACGAAACCTGCAAGAAACAACCGTATCTCAAGTTACATCGATTTTAAGTTTAAGCTATTTCTGTACTAAGCAAAAAATATAGTATTACCAAATTTTTACTCTGTTTTCCCTTTTTCTGAATTCCATGCCCTTAAAAAGTTTTGATTTATTTTTTCTTACTTAGGTGCGATTTCAGTGACCATGCTCTAAAAAATATACAGAGTATAATTACAATCGCAATAACATCTTATAATACAGAGGAACATTTTGTCAGATTTTAAGTAGAACTAATTTGATCAGTGTAAGTGAATATGGGTATTTTGGGGCGACCATAGGAAACACTGTAAAAAAATCTACGCGAGAAAAATCACACCTAGCTTCCATAAAACGCAAAATACCCGGGTTCAAATTCAAATTCATTCCGTTTGTTTGCTCACAAAATGCAGAACAGGCGGGAATCTTTATTACCCTTAAATTACTGACGTGGACAATATAAATCATACCGTATTTTTCATCGCGAAACAAAACGGCATTTCAACGCGTATTTAATGCGACTTTATGAATCGTTTGTCCGGATTGGAATTTGATTTTCATACACAGCTGGCGAATTTAAGCTATAAATAAGCTTACGAGCTCGTCAACGCTGTTCGATTGATATTTATTTTCTTTTTGTAATGTATAGGTAACAAAACGAAAGCTGATAAAAAGATGGAATTGTCTTTTAATCTATGAGCAATGTTTAAATTTTGAATATTAAAATACAAATTGTGCGACTATTATAATGTATTTAGTTCATGTAGTTTTCACTAATGTCTTACTTTTTAGTAAAAAATCGTAATTTATTTCCAAAAGATCGGACTTGCTTTTAATTTCGTAATTTTTTTAACATCATAGATTTATTTTCTGGTCACTCAAACTACATTCATTAATTTTCTCACCAGGCACATGGGAGCTTGGTTGGATCCTCTGCGACATTTGGATCAGCTTGGACATCCTTCTTTGCACGGCTTCTATCCTGTCTCTCTGTGCGATCAGCGTGGACAGATACTTGGCCGTCACCAGACCACTGACTTACTCTAGAAGAAGAAGGTCCAAGAAGCTGGCTTTGACCATGATATTCTTCGTTTGGATCGCTGCTGGTACTATCACCTGCCCGCCGATGTTTGGATGGTAAGTTTTCTTTAAACTGATCTCAAAATCTTATCTTTTATATAACATGACTAGTGACCCGCCCCAGCTTCGCTCGGATATTATGCATGTACTAAATAAAATATAAACATTTCTATTGAATCACTACGTCTATTAAAAAACCGCATCAAATCCGTTGCGTAGTATTAAAGATCATAGGGACACACAGCGGGAAGCGATATTGCTTTATACTGTGTAGTTAGCTTTGCTAAAAGTAAAAGACGCTTGGACGATTCAAATGTTTCTTTTTTACCATTCTCGCTATAATACAGGGAAGATTAGAAAAAAAAACATGGAAAATGTTCTCAAGGGAATGGTCACGTAGTACGAGGTATTAACCAGTATATAATGCAAATTCTACAGTCATAGAAACAAGGTTCAAATATCAATGTACTATGCTTTGCAAGAGCAAACTGAACTAAGCCTCAGCTCGTCTTGATTTGAAGTTGATAAGCGGCTATAGCGTTTTGAAAGCGGATTTTTATTTAAAGAATATGAAGGATCTATATAATCTTCCGGAAGGTTGAAAAAAGGTCCTTTGTTGTACCTACTGTGAACTTCTAGGAAAACGATAAAAATTCACTATAATTAATTTCGTTACAGTATTTTATTTTTGTGGAAATAAATAGATTTTGTACTTCTATATCGCTAAATAAATTTAATATTTTACATTATATAAACGACGTCCTTGGTGGCGCAGTGGTGTAAACAGCCGACTGCTACGCTTGAGGTTCCGGGTTCGAATCCCGGCGGGGGCGGAACTTTTTGTTATTTGCAAGACGCATTGTTTCGCTTACCGATCTTGAATGTTGTATTCATATCTATGTAGTTTATACCATATCGTTGCTTAGTTCCTGTGACATAAGTTATTATCATACTTACTGCAGGGCTGAGTCAATGTGTGTGTCGTGATGTGGTTCATTATTTATTATAAAATGAGGCGTTTGAAAAGAGAGATAAAACACTAATAATACATATTAATAATAATAATTTGTAATTATAATTACTACAGTACTTAATAATTATACAAACATACACATTATGCAGATATTCGAAATATTTTACTGTGATTCGTGATGCATATTGTTGGTGTCCTAGAAGTTCCTATGTTATGTTGCAATTAAGCTCTAGATATTAATTGGGATTGTTGGATCCGCTAGTATTCAAATGAAATACTTAATAAATGAAATATTCTAGGTACACGTTTGAATGAAATTACTAAAGCATTGTATAGAGTTTTGTAACGCTATTTGGTATTCAACGCCAGTTTTACTGCAGGATTTATCACAGGAATTTATCGTTTAGTTTGCCTCTGGTCCGATCAAATAGTGTTTTCGATTATTTGATCAAACCAGAACGTGTCTCTATATATTACCTAAGTACAACGTCCAAATGGATTATCTTCTTGATTTTGCAAAAAGTTTGCACTTTTCCTTTGTATATGTTATTGCACTGGACAGTCCCTTATAGTACCTCCAGATAAACTTTATATATTGTGACAGGAGTTACATATTTCTCGCCTCGCAACGCCATGTTTTTTGTCAAACTAGCCAGTATCATTGGCCGATCACCGCTCAGTGTTGCCAGAAGCTTACAGCGCCTTCTTTGTTAGGGTTCCGTGCCCAAAAGTTAAAACGGGACCCTGTTACAAAGCCTCCGCTGTCCGTCTGTCTGTCTCTATATCTGTCTGTCAGCGGGTTCTATCTCATAAACCGTAATAGCTAGAATAATTAAATATTTAGAGAATGTGTATTTCTGTTACCGCTATAACAACAAAAACAAATAACTTAATTAAATTGAAAAATAAGGGGGCTTCCATAAAACAAAGGTAGAAAATGTTGAAACTTATTAAATGGTACGGAACCTATCATGTGCGATTCCGAGTCCCACTTGACCGATTTTTCTTTCTCTTTTTTGCCTGTTGTTTTAGCACTATTGAAATAATCAAATGTTTTCCTCTAGGTACGAGCCAGACCACAACCAGGGCGGGGTGTGCCGGTACAACCAGAACCCAGGGTACGTGGTGTTCTCCGCTATGGGGTCCTTCTTCCTGCCCATGGCCGTCATGGTGTACGTGTACGCCAGGATCTCCTGTGTGGTTGCCAGGAGACACCAGCAGCTTGCAACTACTGCTACTAAAGTCAAGGTAATATGGTAACTTGTAGACGCTTCGCAAAGGTGTCTTGTGTTAGATAAAAGGCTCCAGTAAATATATTTTCATGCAAACCAGTCACTGAAAGGAGGAAGGAATCGGCTGTGCCCCATTGCAGCAACTATGGTGTCCTATAGTGTGGCTTGTATCTGCCACAAGACACATTCTTGCGCAACGCTTTTATAAAAAATAAGCCTGGTATAAATTTAATTTATATTTCTATATGTATTTAAAAACAAATAACACATCTAATTTATAACGTTTAAAAACCTTTTTGCAGAACTAGCCTTTGCCGACGACTTCGTCCGCACATTACTCGTTAGTTAGGCAAGCATTTGGCCACAATCACGCCTAAGAAGTGATGAGTCAATCGATGAGTCCGTAATACACCAATTTGATTTCGGAAATTCGCCCCAAAAATCTGTACAACATCGCCTTATTAATATAAGGGCAAACTTAAAGAAATAATTTATAAAACTGCAATTCATCCTCGACCTCGCAGTAAACACACACAAACAACAGCCGACTGCTACACTAGAGGTTCCGGGTTCGAATCCCGGCGGGGGCGGGACTTTGTGTTATTTGCAAGACGCATTGTTTCGCTTACCGGTCTTGGATGTTGTATTCTTATTTATTTAGTATATACCATATCGTTGCGTAGCACCTGCGATACAAGTTCTTACGATACTTAGTGCAGGGCTGAGTCAATGTGTGTGTCGTGATGTGGTTATTATTATTATTATTCATACTTGTGCCATCAAATTGCCCCAAAATTTAAAATTACAAATAAAAGCTTTCAAAAAGTTATCGTTATTCAAACCAATATAATAGCTCTATGAAATAAATAGAAAAAGAAATATTATATAAAGTATATTTAACACATAAGGATCAACGCATACGTGCAAAGTGGGGAAAGTTTCAAACTTTCCCAGTCTGTGGTGAATTTGGATAGATTTGGAGAAAAACTATGATTAATATTACTTTGGCATGAGTGAACGTGATGTAAGAATACTTTCGTAGTTTTGGTATGAGTAAAGAGGGTTTATAAGTATTAACTAAAAAAAAGGACATTAGGCAAGACAAATTTTTTTCTTCATCAAATGAGTTTAAGAACAATTCAAATTCTAGGCAGGTATTTCAAATAATAAGAAGATTAACACAAAGGAAAATAAAAATTAACAAATAAACTAAAAAGTATTGTAATAATGGGTATGCCTTTAACAGTTTGAAGTTAAAGTTAAAAAATTTATTATCGATATAATTAACTTTCGACCTCGAAAAATACAAATTGTGATGCCGGAGAGTCATCTGCCGAGAAAATGTTCAAATACTTAGCAGATTGAATGATGAGACTTGTCGTAAAGCGCCTTACGCGAATTTGTGATATGTTAACCACCTAATAAACACACTCGAAAGATCATTACTGTGTAAATAAAATATTAACATTGATTTTTTTAAATTTGATTTAAAAACAACATGAAGACCTACAGAGAACTTCATCAGATCTTTTTCCCTTAGAGCCATAAATAAAGTACAAATCCCTAATTGATGAATCAAAAAATCTAGATTCAATTTATTTAATGCAACATCTTTTCAGGGAAAAGAAGAAAGTTCTTGTGAAATCAATCAATTAGGTTTCGTTTTGATTTAGAGCCGTAGCAGGCATTAATTAAATTGCCTAAAACTTCACAGTCTTTGATCAATGTCCCTTTTTGAATTATCGTTTTAGGTATGATGTTTTGAAGCCTGTGCCGAAAACCGAAAGATATCTGACCTTCGGTCGAGATGGAGGTGTAAAATTCACGGGTTCATTAAGTTTTCGCTTGGAGAATTTTCTAAATGAAATTGATGCTGGATTTGGGCGGACACTCCTTTAAAACATAGGGATCTTTGGACATTGAATACTTAGTGGTCGCAAAACTTTTTCTAGTTAACCTCTACTTTGCATTACTAATTTATATAACACTACCATTAGATTTGATATATTTTGTCTGTCAAAGAAAGAATTAGACATTTATCGATATAAACAACTGAAGATAAAAATACTACAAATCAAAAAATATCTTAAATAAAAATGTTAAAACGTGAATGTACTAATTTTCTTTAGCTTGCAGTTAAAATCGTGACCTCATCTGACCTTTTACAGCAAAACAACAATGAAAAATACAAAACACTGATACAAAAACAAAGAAATAGGAAAATGAAAATGTTTCCTTCTCAGGCTTTAGTTTTTACTCGACTACGGCGAAGCAAAAACGAGGGTCATGCCACCTATAGTATATATTCATAGCGTTTTATGTACATATTTAGTTTTTAACCGGGCAAATTGCATGTCAGGTTTTTATACAACATCATAAAACAAGCAGACGGTGCATCTTATGGAACCTGATACCGCCAATTGACACCACGATGCCCTTGATGTCTTAAACGCCAAGAGCACCGCCAATGCGTTGCCCACCACAAATAGTTGCCAGTAAGCTAGCATGTCGGTTACCGATATTCCATGAAACATTTACATACTGTAGAATCAAGCTTGCTACAAAATGAATCGTCGCCCCCACCCACTTCCCGAGAGAAAAAAAATCAAATGATCTCCTGTGGAACGTGAGCTACTAATAAAACATCTAAACACATGCCAATAGCTCGTTTTATCAATAAATGCTCGTTTTTAGAAATGACATTTCCTTGCGCTCAAGTTACGTCATTGTTATGTAATTTTCATACATTTTGATTTTCTATTGGCGTTAACGCTTGCAGAATAACGGCATTTGACTAAAGGTCCAGCCATGCTTTTGTACCAGGAACAAGAATGTGTATCCTCGGTTTTACAACAACGCATCTTTAAACTTTATAAGCTTAAATTTTTATACAAAGTCGTGTGATGTTTGGTTTTTAAATGTTTATACTTTTCTACCAAGGTCAAACTGACAGCTGATCTTCATTATCAAGTAGGTGTCTATCACATGGTTGACCTTTTGAAACTCTAATTTGTAAAGTGTAATGGGATATTCTTTATGGAGACCCTAAATTGTGATATCAATTGCTTGCTTAAACTTTAAATTAAATAATGTTATAACCAATAAACTGATTTTCTTAAGTTCTTTATGTAAAATTCATTTTCGACTGTTATCGGATCTTGAAAACCGATTTCAAACAATATCTAAAAACCTACAAAACTCACTGAAAAACAAGAATTTGGAATGAACTTAAAACCCGTAAATGACAGATTTCAAATTTTAAAAAAATCGCTAAACCAAATGAATTCGAGTGAATAATGTGTTGATATTCAATAAAGAAATTTTCATCAGTCATTGAACGTAACGAAATGAAAAAAGCAGCTTTGATTGATCACTCACTTTAAGACAGGTTTAAGTAAGATTGTGGTATTCCAATTCGAAATCAAAAAAGGTTCTTGAGTGATGCTTACGGATCAAGACACGTGTTGTATATGCATTGCCATATATTCGTAAAACTGCTGCTTAAACAAAACAAAATGATTATATTTTTCGACTTTCAATATGATATTAGACGCAGTTTAAGCTTTAAAGTTTTTTAATTGTATTTTCAGGTAGGAAATAACAACAATGAATCCAAAATAGTACTCAATCCGGTCCCTCAGAGACCGTTATGTAAATATAACTGCCCAGTTTCCCAAACCTTACTTCAAAACAATAAATTAGATCTTTTGTTTCAGCGAGGAAAACTATCCTGCCTGCGTTCCGAATCAGACTCCGGATCTGATAAACTGTCTTTAAGGCAGACAGCATCGAAACAACCGTCGAAAGCGTCCACACAACTCAGCGAATGCTCCTCGCAGAACGACCACAAATGTCCTTGCTGCTTCCGCTCTGAAAAAAAGTCCAGGATGAGCCAAAAGAGGGGGAAGGAAAAAGAGCACCGTTTCAATGAGGTTACATTCAAGGCGAATTTCAAATACAAAAGCACTGGCCGTCACAGGACGCATTCGGTCCGGGAGCACGAAAACAACCGAGTGTCATCTTTAAGGCGGGAAACTAAAACCGCGCAAACTTTAAGCCTAGTAGTTGGCGGGTTTGTTGCGTGCTGGCTCCCATTTTTCCTCTACTATCTCTTGACCCCCTTCATTCCAAGCAATTACGTCAATCCAGTATTGATGTACGTATTGACATGGCTCGGCTGGTTTAATTCTGCCATCAATCCGTTTATCTATGCTTTCTACTCGCCGGATTTCAGGCTTGCGTTTTGGAGGTTAACCATAAGGAAATGTAAAAAAAATAAACGTTGATTCTTGAATTATAGATAGGTTCGATAATTTTAAGTTATTGTTATTTGGGATAGTCTCGATCTATTGTTACCTATTTTGGAATATGCTGTAAGTGTAATACCGACTTTTTTAAGCTAATTTGTGTATGAAGAACCTGCTTCAAATTCCCGAACAAAAAATGAAGTTCAGCACATTTTTTTTAGTCTAGACAAATGCGATTGGTTTGGCGACTGGATTTCCCTTGAATTTAGAAAAACTTTCTTAAAGTTAAGAAAAATGTTACAACAATGCAAAAAACGCACGTCAGCATAAAATGTTTTATCTATGGATTTTTATTTTGAGTCTCTTATTCGATACCTACTAATGGTAAAGGGGCCCAAGAAAGATTTTTTGGATTTACTCGAGTGGGGTAAATTACAAGGGACCTTATATGTCGATAAGTACCTCCAGCCAGTATGAGCCCTTAAAGTAGGGGGATTTGCTCAGGGTAACCCGTCAGATATACTCGAGCGCGTCAAATTAAGATATAGTGGGATAGTTACTAGCTATGAAGTGAACATTTTGCTAATCTGACGATATGACTAACCTAAGGGAGTGGGAGGGTTTCATATTAAAGTAAATAGTACCAGAGTAACAAAAATCGTCAATTAAGATAAAGCTTTCAGCTAAGGTCATTGTAATCTCAAAAATTAAAAAAGGCCTTATGGGCTTATAAGATTAGTTTGCTGTCCGTCTGCCTATCAAGCCCTTTTTGGATAGGTTTCCGTGACGCTTGAGTAAATCCTCGTTTAGCATCTTAAACTCCTCTACTATAATGGTACGAGTATCTTAACCTTGCTTAAGTGTTATGGAAGTTAAGAACGATTTAACACTTAATGTTTACACTAACAATATAAAAGACAATTGTTGCTCAGAAATTTTTGCTGCAACAATAATTCTTAATTCATCTGAATTGTTAACTTACATTATATACACACTAGGATGTTAAAAAATGGATTCTCGTTGGAAAAAACACTTTGATAAAGCTGTGTAAGTAGAAATAAACATTGACAAATTGTCCCACTCGCGCCGCCGCGAAGATCGCTGCGGAAGAAAAATGATTAAATAATGTAAATTAAAAGGTCCTGGAAATAGACTTTTTAGCCTCCTCAGCTTAGAAAGGTAATGATGGAGAAGGAACAATTTGCGAGCCACAACAGTAAGTGAAGGGCAATTTATTCTGTCGGACTTCATAAATGTTTTTCAAAAGTTGATCTCATTTTATTTAAGTTTGTTAGTACTTTACTTAGACTAAGAAATTTTTAATTTATTAGTTAACTAAGAAAAGTAATATATTTAACAATTAAATAAACTGTAGTATGCGGTTACGCACACATGTAAATTGTGTATATGTATAGACTCTTACATGTACTATTCATTGTCTAGTCAATTAGGCAGAAATTTTGTGATAAAAATGAAGTAAATAAATCGTTTAATGTATTCGTGTTATTTATTTCTCGTTTCTTTAAAGATTTCTATTTTATATGTAAATATTTTATAACAAGAATAAGAAAATATAAATAAAAAAAGTTCGCTTTTTCAATATTGTTTTTAAATATACAAGATGCAGTATAAAAGATTATTATTATTATTATAAATGTCAAATCTAAAATTGGTACTTGTTTCTTAATTGAGATTCATAACAATGAGTACCCAAATCGTCTTGCAAAAATAAGAGCAATTGTCCAGGATATGAAGTAAAAAATAATCTGCTTTAAGACTTTTTACGTCCACTGATTGTAACGCAAAGAGAATTTACTTTTGTGTGCATTGTTGAGTGTAATAAAGGGGTAGGCCTTTAATAAACGATAACTAGATTTTTAAATAACTTCTTCCCATCAGACCAATAGCACGCTTATGTTAAGTAAATTTAAAAAATATATACACAGGTAACTTAGTACCCATCATTTCAAATTTTATTTAAAAAAATAAAATTAATCTAATATCGAGTAGAAACCCATTGAATTGTGTAAAATTACCAGACCGGACACAACACATAAATTTAACTCTTAAAGCAACCAATTTACACCGAAAAAAAAACTTGAATTCTAGTACAAATTATTCTTCATTGGCCATTGTCCAACCTGTTTTGGCAAAAATACAGACTGCTTGAATTATGTACTGACACTTCAACTAGACTGGGGTAGTTATGAGGGTTGTTTTTATCTCAAAATGTCTATAAAAGTCTTTTTTATTCCTTTATTTCTGTCTACCAGGATAGATATCTGCAGCCTCGTTAAATGGTAAAATACCTGGCGGCTATTTATTTTTCGTCGAATTGATATCATCAGAAATAAGTTTAGAAAACAAAAAATATAACGATTTTTTTAAGCCATTATTGTCAATTAGATAGGGTTAATTGTATTGTTATTAAGATTTTTCAGGAACGTATAGTACTAAGAGTTCAATGTCAGCTTGTGACGTTTGACGTAACCAAAATGGCCGCCGGGAGTTTTAATATTTTACGGGGCATATTTAAAATATGCCTAAGTTTAGGAAAGTACGTCGATCATAAAAAAATCTGATAAAATCACATCTGATTTTGAAATGTCATACGTTGATTAATATTTAATTACATTGTAAAGAGGTAAGTTTTATGTTAGAGGTAGACTTCAAAACCATTCACCGTTTATTTATTCATAATTCTGTTAATAAATATTATGAATTGATTAACGACAAAGACCAAAAAATCAAGTTAGAAATGTAAAGTTTGTATAAAATCTAGAATTCTCTTTTCACTCCTAGAAAGTTAAAAATGTATTTGTATTCAATACAAAATTCCAGAACGTGTTGGTAACTTCCGCTCCCATAAAGAGACGGTTAAGTTTTGTATATAACTTATAAGAACATATCGTTGGTGAGGAATGAAGACCACGTATGTTTAAAACAACATTTTACACGAAGAAAAACATGTCCCCTGGAACTGTTTGTATGAGACAAGTCGCTTACTGAACTAATCCATTGTAATAGTTACCACATGGTTGCTTAGTAACTGCTATACAAGATTTTCTTAATAATAATAATAACCACATCACGACACACACATTGACAGCCCTGCACTAAGTATCGTAATAACTTGTATCGCAGGTGCTAAGCAACGATATGGTATATACTAAATAAATAAGAATACAACATCCAAGACCGGTAAGCGAAACAAAGCGTCTTTCAAATAACACAAGTTCCGCCCCGCCGGGATTCGAACCCTAACCTCTAGCGTAGCAGTCGGCTGTTTACACCACTGCGCCTCCTAGGTCGTCAAATTAATCGGTCGTTAATGAAGGGGTGAGTGTTTATAATAACTAATTTAAATAAAGTGTTTACTTCAAAGTGTATTAATAAGGTTCATTGAGTTCATTACCAAGGACAAAATAACAATAGAACGGATGGAATTATGTTAACGTTGCATTTTTTCAGTCCATTCAAAATAGAGTATTGTGAGCCTATCATCTTGTCACCCAAAGTCTTTTATAAGGCTTTCTAAAGGATCATGCTTTAAATAAAACACCCAAAACATACCTTTAGTAGCCAGCCTTAAAACGTAGCAATAAGGTTTGTTTTGTCACATCACGGTTTATCATCTCAAGCTTTTGTTGAAGCGTTTAAAAATATCAGTAAAAAGAAGGCCTTTTGAGGTTATTTCGTCGAGAAATATAAAGTGTAATGATAGTACTACACAGTAGCGGTTTCATGATCAGAATTTTTAAAAATTAGTTTTTAGTTTTTTTCTGCCTTCAGTTTCTTGGTTCCATCCAAAAGTTCACAATGGAGCCCTATTTATAAGCTACCGCTGTCCGTGCACCATTCGTCAGGCAGCGGTTTGTATCTTAACATTTTTTAACAAAGTAACCAAACAAGCGGACGGTTCACCTTATGGAAAGTGACACCGCCGTTTACTGACACGACGATGCCTTTTATGTTTGAGAACGCCAAGAGTACCGGCAATGCGTTGCCCATGTAGAGGCAAAGATGTTGTATCTTGTGCAGGTAATTACACTGGCTCACCAATCCTTCGAACCTTAACACAGCGAACTATTTCACGGCCGAAATAGAAAGGTGGGTAGTACTAATACTAGACGATCTCACACATAGATCTGCAACTGATATTTCCGTACATGTGATGTTTTACAACTTGTTCCAGTAAAACTGTCCAATCCTTCAAATATTTTTTATTCGATTAGACTTAAAATAAGCACTTTCAAATCGTCATTTTTTTTTACAACCACCGGTTCGGAATGCTATTTCTACGGGGAAGAATCCGGCAAGAAACCTCCGTAGTTGCTTTTTTCAATATTCAATTACAATATTTTCTACTACAAATTACAATTTTTCAACATAATAAATCTAGCTAAACTGTCAATAAGATAAACCTGTGCAATTACTTCCATATATCTTTATCCTCTACATAATTTTGAGTTTTATAGTAAGCCTTCTTAATTAAAATTTGTTTAACATATTGCTTAAATTTCATATCTGACATTTTTGTTACATTTCTTGGAATTTTATAATAAAAGCGAACACAATTTCCAATAAATTAGTTTTAGTACTAGTTTTTGCTAACTAACTGTAGAGATACGTAATTTATCACTATTTCTGGTATTTATACCGTGACCTAGTCTATCAAACTCATTTAGATGTTTCCTTACATACATAATATTGTCAAAAATATATTGGGACGGTAAGGTGAGTTTATCAATTTCCTTAAATAATTGTCGTAATGAATGTCGCGGCTTTAAGTTATACAGAGCTCTTATAGCTCTTTTTTGTAAAATAAATATCGTATCTGTTTCGGCCGCACTACCCCATAGTAGTAACCCATAGGACATAATACTATGAAAATATGCAAAATATACCAGTCTAGCTGTCGGGATATCCGTTAAATTTCTAATTTTCCCTACTGCATATGCCGCCGAGCTTAATTTACTACAAATTAGTTCTAAATGTGCGTTCCACTGAAGTTTTGAATCGATATTAATGCCTAAGAATTTAGTCGATCCTACGATATCGAGCACATCATTATTTATTTTAACATCTGTCGATAACGTTTGGCAAAGAAAATTTGAGACATTTAGTCTTGGTACTATTAAGAAGCAAATTGTTAGAGTTAAACCAATCTGTTACTTGTTTTAAAGTTGAATTTATTTCATTTTCTTCTTAATATTTTCTGTTGGTTTTAAAAATAAAAGATGTGTCATCAGCAAATAAAATTACTTCACCAAAATTTTATCTAGCATAAACGGAAGATCATTGATATAGACTAAAAACAAAAATGGTCCCAGAATTGACCCTTGAGGCACACCCATTTTTACAATAGACCCAGATGATGTAGTGCTACCGATCTGAATTTTTTGAACACGCTCGTCTAAATAGGATCTCACATAGCCAAGTGAAAGATTATCAAAGCCATAATATGATATGTTCCTGAGGAGAATAGTGTGATCTACGCAATCAAAAGCCTTGGAAAGATCACAGAACACCCCAATAGCGTCTTGTGATCCCTCCCAGGCAGCAAATATTTTACGTATCAGATCTACTCCCGCATCTGTTGTTGACCGCCCTTTGGTAAACCCGAATTGTTGGTGATGTAGGATCCCATTCAGATTGAAGAAACACGATAGTTGAGTAAGCATAAGTTTTTCAAAAATTTTACTAATAGCAGGTAAAACTGATACTGGCCTGTAATTCGATGGATCTTCGTGACTACCTGCTTTATATATTGGAACTACTTTACTAGGTTTTAGCGACTCGGGAAATTTACCTTTTTCAAGACTAGTATTAAACACTTTTGAGAGGATAGGAGCAATTACGTGCACTATTGAACCGAGGGCTTTAACCGAAAATCCCCACAAGTCCTCAGTCGATTTTATATTTAAAGATTTAAATGCTTTGATTATATCGTCCTCTGACACGCTGTCAAATTTAAAACGGCCGGTGTAATTTTAACATGTTTTTTGAGGTAATTCACAGCTGTAACACAAGACGATGAATGATTTTTTGTGATATCTACTGGTATCTGGGTGAAATATTTTTCGAAAACGTTAGCTACTAGTGAATTATCCGAAATCAGTTCGTCATTTATATTAAAGCTATATTTTTATCGTTTTTGTCTATTTTCCCTGTTTCGGTATTAATTACATTCCACGTCGTTTTAATTTTATTGTATGATTTTTTTATTTTATTACTCAGATACATAGCTTTCGCTTCCTGACAAACTTTTTAAAACAATTTTGAATATCGCCTAACATAATTATGAAATTCTACATTATTATTTATTGATTTTTGTCCGTACAATTCATATAAATTGTTCCTACATCTCCTTATGCCTCGAGTGGCCCAATCACAAAAACGCAGATTCTTTTTTGGTTGGATTTGTTTTTTTTGCAATATTTGTTAAATTCCACTTTTATTTGTTCCAACATATTATTATACAAAACATCTGGGTCATCTTCCATTAAATTTATATTTTTTATTTTACCTTTAACTGCCTCACTAAATTTGCCTAATGACTTATTATTTAAGGGTCTAATTTCTATTACGCGATTCTTTTCTTTCCTTTTGAATTCAAGTTTCACTACTTGAGCCGTGTGGTCTGATCTCACACCATTAACTATAAATTTTTCTATCACCGGCAGTTTAAAAATATATTATCGAGGCAGCTTTTACAGTTTGGCGTTATTCGCGTGGGTTCATTGAATATATGACTAAGACTGAACGATTTAAAAATACTAATAAATTTAAGTCTATCTGGGATATTATTTTTGTTTAGCAAATCAACTTTAAAATCCCCACACACTATGACTGGCTTACTTGACCTACTGGTTACAACAAGAGCCTCCTCCATAATATCAATTAATTTTGAAAAATCTGAACGAGGCGGCCGATATACGCATACAATTAAATATTCATCTATTTCTGCACAGGTAATCTCACATACCCGTTCAACAGAAAACTTTATAATATCGTGGCGCTCTTTGAACTTTCTATTTTGCTTTATAAGTATCATGCAACCACCTCCTGAAGCTGATTTCCTGTTAAACGTGCTTACAAAAATTTGGTACATTGAAAGTCATTTTGCTGTTGCATAGAAATATTTCCGTAATACAAAATATATCTAGTTTTATACTTTCGATAAATAATTCTACGTCTAGTATTTTGCCAGAAAAGCGATTGATGTTTTGATGTACAATCATTAGGAAACTATTGGACGGCTTTTCTATTGTCGTACTATTTAGTTTAAATTTGCAACATTATTATTACTGTTACATATTGTATCGGAGTCAGATACAATAAGCTTAGTTATACCATGTATAACAGGGTTTTGTATATTATATGCTACCAACGTAGCAATCGTTTTAATCTGATTCTTATTAAGATACATAGTATCTTTAGTTAATTTAAAACCTTTTAAAAACTTATTTACATCAAAAAATGTAAACTTGTTGCTGTGACAATTTGCGTAGTTGCAAATGATTGAATTTAGTCCGTAACTATGTCTATTTTGATCACCAGACAGCAGGTCCGAGTACGGAATTGAACAAAACATTACATTTTTAACTTTCAATGAGCCCAACTGCTCAAGACATTTTAATAATTGAGACTTATTTATAGTGAGACTGTTTCCATACATCAGAACTACTGTGCTGGCTGTGTCTACATTACTATTCATAATTTTACTAACAATATCGGGAAACGAAATATTCTTTATACAATTATTAATCACTTTATGTCCTAATTTATTATTTAATAAGGATCCCATACCTATCCCAAACGCATCAGAAAAAACTACGGTATTAGGAGATGGCATAGAAATATTTGGGATGCTGCAGACACTCGATGCTATGAGGTAAGTTTGAGACTGAAGAAATGCATGGCACACATGTAGGTGTACTACATGTGCAACCAGCCTATTTTATAGTCAGTGATGTCAGGCGGTCTCTGTTGAAATTGCTTTCATCAATCAAGTAACCAGTTACTTTTATGTGTTCCTGTATTTGGTACTTACTTTTTTTGTATTTATGAGTAAGTACATTTAAAGACTCATGCAATCTGTTTATTTCATCCTGCAGACATTCTGTGTTTGTTTTCTTAATTTATTAGTATCTTTTAAACTGTCGTTTTTCTTACTTAAAATTCTATTTCTTTTTATTAATTTATCAAGCTTAATATATTTTTCAATTTTTCTAATACTATTGAAAATAACCCTTGGATTGACCTCTGAATTTAAATGATTAGTCAAATCCATTGTGGTAGGTTGTGATGACTCCGGAGGCTGGCCACAGACAAGATCATCGTACATGGCTGTTGTTTTTTCAGCTTTGAGGTTTTCAATGTGAGCTTGCAGTGTTGAAACGAGGTAGGTGGCAGCTTGCAACTCACATTCTAGAGTTGATACACGCTTCATAGTGCTCTCAAATGTGTCCATACAGTGATGGAAGGAATTAACTGCTTCCTGCAACTTTTCGTTCTCTTTCTGTAGATCGTTGATTTGATTAGAAGAATCCACTAATTGAAATTTGAGCTCAGTGTTCCGCTGTACAATTTTCTGTACTTCAGCTTCACTGTCATCTATCTCCTGAAGAAGCTGGTGACATTGCTTCTTAGACTTCTGGAGCTCCTCCAGCGTGAGGCGCAGCTAGTCCTGGTCCCCCTTAGCTGCTGCTCTGCTACGGGTCATCATGCGGGTCATGTTGATGTCTTGATTCTGAAAGACACGGGGAGGGCAGATGAACTTTTGACAGAAGAATAAGGATGATAGAAATAGGACTAGATGTTTACAGTTAGGATTCAAAAGTTTATAGAAGAAAGTTAAGCAGAGAAAGAAAAGTTTATATAAGATAAGTAAAAAAAGAAATATTGAAACTTAACAACAGATGCCAAAAGATTTTGTTAGAAATCTATATAATCTATAAATGTTATATAATAAACTATTATTAAACAAAGACAACTACTTAAATGCTTTTAAGGGATTTTTTGTTTTGTTGTTTGTTTTGTGAAACTACACAGACTAAAAGTATTATGGTTAATAAAGTTTATGTAATGTTAGGCCACCAAATTGTAAATGTAATTAATATTATACATACATATAAAGGTTGCTAGGTCACTATTAAATATATTATTTTATTATGTGCAATGTAGGTACTAGTAAGTTATGTCTGAGGCTAAATGTTTTAGACTTAACTCAGCTTCCACAGTTTGTCAAGCCAAGCACCTTCGACACGATACACAGCGATCTGTATCATGGCAGAAATGGAATGGAGGGTGGTACCACAAAAAAAAGCGGTAACAACTCAGTTGATCTCGCTCGCAGACATTCCGCATTTTTGGCTAAAAAGGTGAAATGTCTGTCTGTCTGCCAATGAAAATGTAAACAGTTTCTGTTAAATACATGTAGGTATACTCAAAATTGTTTACTTATTTATTGATCCCACTAGTAAAAACAAACGAAATAAAAAATTACTTTTCTAAAATAACTTATCATTTGTTTCCCATAACTGGCACTAATAGTGCCTTTTATGTGTTAAGTTGATTTCAATTTATTTATTCGATAAAAATAGACACTTTATTTAGTAAAATCATTCATGAGATACCACTGACAAACTAAAACTTGAATAAGATAGCAAAATACTGGTTATTTTCATTTTTCTACTAAAGCTAAGAAGTTACTTCACACATTTATCGGTATAATTCTGAATAATATTAAATGAAAAATCACTGGTTTGGAAGAATAAACGAATGATATCTTAAGGAAAAATATACAGAACAAAATCATATCTCTATATTTAAGCAGTCGGCCCGTTAGTTTAATATAAAAAACAGTAAATAAAAAATATGTTTAAATGAAAAATAATCTCGAAATCTTTACGTATTAATGATTTTTTACCAAAATTGGTACATAAAACTAAAAAATACTAAGACCTGGTGGAAAAATTCAATTATCGAAGCAATTTTCCGTTCCCACATAACCAAAATAAACTCGCAAAAACACGGATTAGGAACACGAGATTCCGAATCACAAATATTTAAAGATTCAAACAATACCTTCAATCTTCGCAGTAACCTGTGTTTTCGAAGCTAAACTAAACATAAATTTAGACTACGAAATGTGTCTGACATTTATAGACACAAATTTTTACTGTTCTGCATTGAGACAGATTTCTTAATTTCTTCTGATGCAACACTTAATATCGTGTCACAATAAATTTCAAAATTAGACACTCGTGTTCATACACTCGGTTAATATGTTGCAGCCAAATAGTATACACGCCGTATTAAAAGTTGGCGCACCGGAGCGAAAAACGTCACCCTTATGTAATGCGGCTAATTCACGTTCAGCTGGATTGTAGTGACGATACGTTCTGCAAAGCGGCGTTCGACGTTCTGACAAAGCTTTATAATTTATAACAAAACGTAACTTTACTAATATTAATGTTTTGCTCACATATGAATATAATTATTTAAATAGTGAATCGTGATTTATTATTAATACTTGCATGCTTAATTATATAACAAAATGTAGTGAAACATTGTATTTTACAAAGATCTGTAAATACCTACATTTAGCAAATAAATTAGTTGAATTGAACGTTTAGCCTTATAAATAGGATTATTATTATTTTTATTATAGGTTCCGTGAATAGTGTCCTCGTCCTCGTCCTCGTGCCTTTAAAAACACAAACGATAACAAGCAAGCGTAAACAAGCATATATACAATTTACACAATATGAAATGTACATATTGCATGTAAAAATGTGTACTTACATGGCGTCGATGTCAGCAATATCGTTCGATGGTTTCAGGGAAGAAATCTTGTTTATATTTTTACCCTTTGTTGAAATAGCATTGTTTTAAAATACAATCATGTAGCAATAGTAGGTTATATTGGACATGTTCCCTACATTCCTGACAAGGAACAAGTACTGGCAAACTTAGATACAATTTTTCTCTTACGTTTTATTTTTGAGTGGACTCTTTTAGGATAGGATTTTGTTCAAAATTGTCAGTGTAAAAATCTTAAACCCTCAGCGCGTTGAAAATGTTTACTGAGATAGACTGATACAAAACTTTTGGAGAAAATTGTTTGTTACTTTGAAAGAAAACTATGTTAAAGAGAAACTATGAGATACCTTGACGGATTATTTCCCGTAGAAAAGCATTGTTATGCGATAGTAACTTTTATTGTTCAAAAGTGCTTTTAATGGGATTTAAAAAAACTTATTAGTCCGGTCAATCTAGACATTTGGTGATACATAAATTTACAACAAGCTGAAAATCAGAAAAATTGTTTGTAAATATAATAAAAAAGAAAATTTGAAAGTTCCCCACCAATCCGGTTTGTGGAAAAATTTTAACTCAAGGTCAAAGGTCAAAAAAATGAGTTTTTCGCGATTTTCAGCAAAACGGTAAGTTTTATCATAAAAATACTTCAGACAAAAATTGTAGATCATAAAATTATCTACAAAAAAGGTATCAATACTTTTTTTCCTACGAGCTACCGTTTCTGAGTTATTACGATCCAAAAAGTTGTAATGGTCATAATATGCACACGTTTCCACGCCACCTATGAGGTAGTGTACTTAGCGCGTTTTTTTTAACGTGGTTTCCCCAGTAGGCCTATTCCACGAGTCAATTATGATCCTGTTTAATTTGTAACTATTGCAAAATAACGGAAATTAGCAAAATAACGGAAATTAGCAAAGATTGTAATAGATAAAAGCGATGTCAATTAAAAAAAAGTAATGAAGCTTATCCGTCTGATTCAAATTCTTCTTCTTGTTCTTCTTGTGGTTCTTGTTCTTCTTCTTGTTCTTCTTCTTCTTCCTCCTCTTCTTCATCTTCATTTTGAGAACAAGTAAATTGCGTAAAGAGCGACGTATCGCATGTCATTTCGTTAGAATCAAACGAATCTTCCACTGTTGGTGATTCAACATTAGAACACGACCGGCCTTGACAATTTGTACATGCTAGAGAACAAAATAGTCCAACTTTTTTGCAACCACATCTAGCACTGCATCCTTTTTTGCAGTTGCAAAATATTGTGTTCAGCAGTTTCTCCGGCGCAGGTGGAAGTAAAGTTTGAACTGGTTCTAATGTATTGTTAACCAACTTCCAACCCCAGTTTGTAGGGTCTAGCTGATTACCCTGCCACACTTGAACTTGATAATATACCCGAAAAAGATGTTGATGAGCAGCATCTGAGGTTGGAGGAAGACAAGCTAATTGAACTTGTTTTTTATTTTTAGTATTTTTGACAAAACATGCATATCGATACTTATCTAAGCAGGTAGTTTTTTTAGGAGCTCCATACATAGAAAGAAGAAAGCGAATGCCGTTGGTGATGATTTCTTGCTGAGTTGAATTACTGTTCTTAAAAACTTGAGCACAGGGAGCTAAATCTTGTTTTTCAAACATTTTGAAAACTGTTGTTTTACCTCTCCTATAAAATGCAGATGTCGTATCACAACCAGTTATTGCGTGTAAAAATAGTACATGATTTTGACTTTTTCCAAAAGCAGATAAACTTTTTGAAGAATATATTTCCGATTGATTTTGAGCTTTTCCTGGTTTTAAGAAGAAAATAGTTTTTAGGGTTGGAGTTCGAGCAGTGAGTAATACGAGTAAGTCTACATCTTCACCAACAACAACAGTTATATTTGTCACATTGAATTGCTCTATTGCTGTTTCAATAATCAGCACATCAGCATCATTATTAGCTTGTTTTACCAATATGTTTTCAGCAGTAAACTTTTCTTTCAACATTGAAATGAACCGAGACTTGTTATGAGTATTTGTAAGAAATTTCTGTTGACTGGTTGGTACTATCATGAATTCATCAAATAAAATATCAGAAGATGTAGATGTTGCTAAAGTTCGACGACGTTGTTCTGCAGCTTTAATATTTTTAGTGTAATCATTGTAGCCATCAAATACGACAGTAACTCTGGAACCAAAATGTCGGCGTACATACTGAACGTATTTATCTAAAATTACGCTGAATGTTTCTTCGCTATCCCAGATAACGCGATGTAGTAAATATCCTCCGTCAATGATGTATGTCGCATTAGTGTTGTTAATATCTATATTTACCTTTTCAAAACAATCGTAAATGGCAGACTTCTGTGTTTTACGCATTCCGATTTCATCAAACAACGTTAAAGGGTAGGGAGCTAATTCATATTCAAAATATGTTTCTATTTCATCTTGAAATGCTGCAGTAATACTCATACGTTGGAAAAGTAATACAGGGTCAACAGTTATTTTCTCTTCGTGAACTTTTAAGGTACTTGTCATAGCTAAAAGAGGAACAACTTTGTCAGCGCGTTTTAATTTAATATTATTGAATGTCAGTCCTGTCATTTTTGCTATAGAAGCAAGTCCAACTTCACGAGCTCTGTAACAATTAATTTTATCATCACCGACAACACCGCTCGCAATAGAAATAATTTTGTTAACCTCCGGAAAAGGATCATGCGTTGAGAACCACTCTAAAAGTTTTCGTAAGTCTTTAGCATCTTTTTTTACTCGTGAATCACTTGCATCAACATGCTGCTCGGTTGTATCCATCCTAACATTAGCAAAATCTTCTAATTTTTCACAAACTGTATTCATAGCATGCATACTATAAACCCATTTACTTATGACGCTCTCTTTTGTACTTCTCCCTCGAGCAATACCTCCATCTGTCTTCATAGCTTTCATCATAGACTGCTCGATTACCATGTCCGTTGAAGTTCCACAACTTAATTTGTCTGAACGTCTGACTGTGAAAAATCCTTCTGAAAATCTTTCGTAAACTTCTGGATCCATTCTATTATGTAATTCTTGCATATCCTGCAAGTAAAGATGTGCAGACTTGGCATAAGGGAAATGTCCAGACGCGTGAAAATAAGGAATCATTTCTTTGATACAGTTTAATTGAGCTTTCCAATCTCCCATACGCTCAGCTCTTAGAAACTCTTTAGCAATAGAAACCATATGAAAATACTGAGCCCAAAGTTTTGCAGTTGGTCCTCGTTCCTCATATTCTTTCAGTTTTTCAATACATTTACTAAGTAAAGCTCCAGAGACTTCATTATCATTTTCAATGTCATTGTATGAAAGAGTGTTATCTAATATATGGTCGATATTTATGATAAGATCTGCATCCATGATGTCATTAATTTCAACTTCTTTTAATATTATAATTGCTAAAGCAAGCTGAAGTAGTGTGTGAGCTCGAACAGCTCGTGCGTAAGCATGACCATTGAGCATTTTTTCTAATGATTTTACCGCATAAATTTCTGCGAGTACTTCTTTTATGCCGCTTCCTTGCATAATATGACCTATTGCTCCTAGAAAGGACATTAATAGATGAAATCCTCCGAGTCTAATGATGATTTTAGATATTTCAGAGCCCTCAGGTGCGGCTGCTACAATTTCTCGAGCTTTAGCATACAGGGGTTGGTCGAACGTCACGATGCATACAGTGTGTCCATACCGTTTTGCATTCTCTAATGCACAAAGTAAAGTCGTATAAATAGTATTATAGTTACTGGCTGGTTGCTGAATAAACGGTAAGAATGAAATTTGAGATTTAGAATAATTCATGTGATTACTTGTTAAACGTTCAATAAAACCATTCCACCCAGGTAAAGACGTATTTTTCCATTTCCCATAAAACCATACAACATCAGATTTTTTGAGAAAAGATACCGTTTCAGTTCCATAAACAAAATCTTTAACATTAATTTTACTGTAACCTACTACACCATCATTATGATAGATCTGTATCGGTACATGAGCTTTTGCCTTGAAATCTTTTGCTGGAAGAGCTTCTTTTATTCGCAACATAGGTTCTTCTAGCAAAACAGAATGTTTTGGTGTAACAATTTGAATAATACCCATTATGTGGAGCGTGTTATTACCGTCTAGCGTATTTACATTGATATCAGCATTGTCTGCAACGTATTGAATAAGTGTGCCACTTTCTGGTGGTAAGACATGAGGAGGGCGATGAAAAACTGCTGCTGCCTCGTACATTAGTGTATCATTATAAGATGCACATAAACCAAAAGACGAAAAGATTTGTATAAGACGTTTAGACCCAAACCTACGATGAAAAAAAACTGCGAGGCCTAATTGTAATTTAGACTTAAAAGACCTTGGTCGAACAGCAGCCATGATACTATGGCAAATATTTGTGCATATTAATTTTAAATGATCTAAATTTGATCGTTTATTCTTTAAAATCACTCGGTCTACAAAATATGTCAACGATTCTGGGATTTCATTATTTAAATCTTCAAACATGCGACTTGGTGGCGGGTAGTAAGAGTTATCAAACACTGCGGTTTGAATATCTTCGCGAATGATAGCTGCAGCTGCGTCTAGGACTCTGAACCGTTCTTCTTTTTTATTCATTTTCTTTTTTTCGTACCAGGCTTGATTCAAAATATCATGATGATTATCTACTAAGCATATGAATGTTGATGCTCCCGATTTCTCAGTGACAATAAGTCTATCACCATACTTCAATTTTAGTCGTACCTTAATCGTTCTATAATCTAAAGTCGTAGTTTCGCAAACATTTCTTAATTCATTTAAAGTGAACTGACAATCATCGCTATTTTCAATATAAGTAAATATTTCCTCCATTGCCTGATTCGTAGCTTCTTCTTTAGGACGACCTATTTTAGCTCCAGTGGTAGGTTTCAAGAAAGAAAGATAGCAATCATGGTGATACTTAGCTTCAGCAGCAACTAAATCATATTCAAATTCGATTCTAGCAATAACGGCTTTTGCTGTAGCATCGTCACGAGTCCGAGCTGTTTTCAGAATTGAATCTTTAAATTGAAGTGTACTTACTTGGCTAATTCGACGGCGAGAATTTAAAGATCTTCTTCTCTCATACTCTTCATTCAATTCCTGGCCACAAAAGAAGCATAGTTTTTTAAAACAAAAAGCTGATTCACTATTACGTGATCTAGTACGAGGAGGACTTGATGTGGATGTACTGGCTTCTTGTTCTTCACGTTGTCTTTTATTAGCTGCAGCAATAGAAGACTTTCTAGTATAATTTTTACGACAATTCTCATGAATTGTCACAGATTTCTGATTTTTAAGATATTCCGAAAACTCATCTGCTCTTTCGATACTTGCATTAATTAATGTCTTCATACCACGTTCAACAGTAACAACCTCACTTTCAGTTAAAAGTTTAGCACAAATAAAACAATACTCTGACATTTTTGTTATTAAAACTCAAAACAGCACGATATAGGTTAGAATATAGGTTAGAATAAACACGTGTTTTTACTACAGAGTAGAGCTCAAGACTAACGGTATTTCATATAATATAGCAGGTATAAGACCCTAGCCACGCACACAATTGAAGAGGGGACAGATGTTGTCTCGAGGTTACACTGGTGTATGAATAAAGGGACTGGGTTTCATTTTACCTGATATTCTTATAGTTATAACTTATTTATATTTTATATTTTAAATTTAAGTTACAATGACCGATACATAAATAATATAACATATATTCAAACTCTAGAGATGTATGTACGTGGCGTACTCATGCATATTATGACCATTACAACTTTTTGGATCGTAATAACTCAGAAACGGTAGCTCGTAGGAAAAAAAGTATTGATACCTTTTTTGTAGATAATTTTATGATCTACAATTTTTGTCTGAAGTATTTTTATGATAAAACTTACCGTTTTGCTGAAAATCGCGAAAAACTCATTTTTTTGACCTTTGACCTTGAGTTAAAATTTTTCCACAAACCGGATTGGTGGGGAACTTTCAAATTTTCTTTTTTATTATATTTACAAACAATTTTTCTGATTTTCAGCTTGTTGTAAATTTATGTATCTTTACTCTTATTTTTTGGTCTAATTTGACCGGACTAGTCCGGTCAATCTAGACATTTGGTGATACATAAATTTACAACAAGCTGAAAATCAGAAAAATTGTTTGTAAATATAATAAAAAAGAAAATTTGAAAGTTCCCCACCAATCCGGTTTGTGGAAAAATTTTAACTCAAGGTCAAAGGTCAAAAAAATGAGTTTTTCGCGATTTTCAGCAAAACGGTAAGTTTTATCATAAAAATACTTCAGACAAAAATTGTAGATCATAAAATTATCTACAAAAAAGGTATCAATACTTTTTTTCCTACGAGCTACCGTTTCTGAGTTATTACGATCCAAAAAGTTGTAATGGTCATAATATGCACACGTTTCCACGCCACCTATGAGGTAGTGTACTTAGCGCGTTTTTTTTAACGTGGTTTCCCCAGTAGGCCTATTCCACGAGTCAATTATGATCCTGTTTAATTTGTAACTATTGCAAAATAACGGAAATTAGCAAAATAACGGAAATTAGCAAAGATTGTAATAGATAAAAGCGATGTCAATTAAAAAAAAGTAATGAAGCTTATCCGTCTGATTCAAATTCTTCTTCTTGTTCTTCTTGTGGTTCTTGTTCTTCTTCTTGTTCTTCTTCTTCTTCCTCCTCTTCTTCATCTTCATTTTGAGAACAAGTAAATTGCGTAAAGAGCGACGTATCGCATGTCATTTCGTTAGAATCAAACGAATCTTCCACTGTTGGTGATTCAACATTAGAACACGACCGGCCTTGACAATTTGTACATGCTAGAGAACAAAATAGTCCAACTTTTTTGCAACCACATCTAGCACTGCATCCTTTTTTGCAGTTGCAAAATATTGTGTTCAGCAGTTTCTCCGGCGCAGGTGGAAGTAAAGTTTGAACTGGTTCTAATGTATTGTTAACCAACTTCCAACCCCAGTTTGTAGGGTCTAGCTGATTACCCTGCCACACTTGAACTTGATAATATACCCGAAAAAGATGTTGATGAGCAGCATCTGAGGTTGGAGGAAGACAAGCTAATTGAACTTGTTTTTTATTTTTAGTATTTTTGACAAAACATGCATATCGATACTTATCTAAGCAGGTAGTTTTTTTAGGAGCTCCATACATAGAAAGAAGAAAGCGAATGCCGTTGGTGATGATTTCTTGCTGAGTTGAATTACTGTTCTTAAAAACTTGAGCACAGGGAGCTAAATCTTGTTTTTCAAACATTTTGAAAACTGTTGTTTTACCTCTCCTATAAAATGCAGATGTCGTATCACAACCAGTTATTGCGTGTAAAAATAGTACATGATTTTGACTTTTTCCAAAAGCAGATAAACTTTTTGAAGAATATATTTCCGATTGATTTTGAGCTTTTCCTGGTTTTAAGAAGAAAATAGTTTTTAGGGTTGGAGTTCGAGCAGTGAGTAATACGAGTAAGTCTACATCTTCACCAACAACAACAGTTATATTTGTCACATTGAATTGCTCTATTGCTGTTTCAATAATCAGCACATCAGCATCATTATTAGCTTGTTTTACCAATATGTTTTCAGCAGTAAACTTTTCTTTCAACATTGAAATGAACCGAGACTTGTTATGAGTATTTGTAAGAAATTTCTGTTGACTGGTTGGTACTATCATGAATTCATCAAATAAAATATCAGAAGATGTAGATGTTGCTAAAGTTCGACGACGTTGTTCTGCAGCTTTAATATTTTTAGTGTAATCATTGTAGCCATCAAATACGACAGTAACTCTGGAACCAAAATGTCGGCGTACATACTGAACGTATTTATCTAAAATTACGCTGAATGTTTCTTCGCTATCCCAGATAACGCGATGTAGTAAATATCCTCCGTCAATGATGTATGTCGCATTAGTGTTGTTAATATCTATATTTACCTTTTCAAAACAATCGTAAATGGCAGACTTCTGTGTTTTACGCATTCCGATTTCATCAAACAACGTTAAAGGGTAGGGAGCTAATTCATATTCAAAATATGTTTCTATTTCATCTTGAAATGCTGCAGTAATACTCATACGTTGGAAAAGTAATACAGGGTCAACAGTTATTTTCTCTTCGTGAACTTTTAAGGTACTTGTCATAGCTAAAAGAGGAACAACTTTGTCAGCGCGTTTTAATTTAATATTATTGAATGTCAGTCCTGTCATTTTTGCTATAGAAGCAAGTCCAACTTCACGAGCTCTGTAACAATTAATTTTATCATCACCGACAACACCGCTCGCAATAGAAATAATTTTGTTAACCTCCGGAAAAGGATCATGCGTTGAGAACCACTCTAAAAGTTTTCGTAAGTCTTTAGCATCTTTTTTTACTCGTGAATCACTTGCATCAACATGCTGCTCGGTTGTATCCATCCTAACATTAGCAAAATCTTCTAATTTTTCACAAACTGTATTCATAGCATGCATACTATAAACCCATTTACTTATGACGCTCTCTTTTGTACTTCTCCCTCGAGCAATACCTCCATCTGTCTTCATAGCTTTCATCATAGACTGCTCGATTACCATGTCCGTTGAAGTTCCACAACTTAATTTGTCTGAACGTCTGACTGTGAAAAATCCTTCTGAAAATCTTTCGTAAACTTCTGGATCCATTCTATTATGTAATTCTTGCATATCCTGCAAGTAAAGATGTGCAGACTTGGCATAAGGGAAATGTCCAGACGCGTGAAAATAAGGAATCATTTCTTTGATACAGTTTAATTGAGCTTTCCAATCTCCCATACGCTCAGCTCTTAGAAACTCTTTAGCAATAGAAACCATATGAAAATACTGAGCCCAAAGTTTTGCAGTTGGTCCTCGTTCCTCATATTCTTTCAGTTTTTCAATACATTTACTAAGTAAAGCTCCAGAGACTTCATTATCATTTTCAATGTCATTGTATGAAAGAGTGTTATCTAATATATGGTCGATATTTATGATAAGATCTGCATCCATGATGTCATTAATTTCAACTTCTTTTAATATTATAATTGCTAAAGCAAGCTGAAGTAGTGTGTGAGCTCGAACAGCTCGTGCGTAAGCATGACCATTGAGCATTTTTTCTAATGATTTTACCGCATAAATTTCTGCGAGTACTTCTTTTATGCCGCTTCCTTGCATAATATGACCTATTGCTCCTAGAAAGGACATTAATAGATGAAATCCTCCGAGTCTAATGATGATTTTAGATATTTCAGAGCCCTCAGGTGCGGCTGCTACAATTTCTCGAGCTTTAGCATACAGGGGTTGGTCGAACGTCACGATGCATACAGTGTGTCCATACCGTTTTGCATTCTCTAATGCACAAAGTAAAGTCGTATAAATAGTATTATAGTTACTGGCTGGTTGCTGAATAAACGGTAAGAATGAAATTTGAGATTTAGAATAATTCATGTGATTACTTGTTAAACGTTCAATAAAACCATTCCACCCAGGTAAAGACGTATTTTTCCATTTCCCATAAAACCATACAACATCAGATTTTTTGAGAAAAGATACCGTTTCAGTTCCATAAACAAAATCTTTAACATTAATTTTACTGTAACCTACTACACCATCATTATGATAGATCTGTATCGGTACATGAGCTTTTGCCTTGAAATCTTTTGCTGGAAGAGCTTCTTTTATTCGCAACATAGGTTCTTCTAGCAAAACAGAATGTTTTGGTGTAACAATTTGAATAATACCCATTATGTGGAGCGTGTTATTACCGTCTAGCGTATTTACATTGATATCAGCATTGTCTGCAACGTATTGAATAAGTGTGCCACTTTCTGGTGGTAAGACATGAGGAGGGCGATGAAAAACTGCTGCTGCCTCGTACATTAGTGTATCATTATAAGATGCACATAAACCAAAAGACGAAAAGATTTGTATAAGACGTTTAGACCCAAACCTACGATGAAAAAAAACTGCGAGGCCTAATTGTAATTTAGACTTAAAAGACCTTGGTCGAACAGCAGCCATGATACTATGGCAAATATTTGTGCATATTAATTTTAAATGATCTAAATTTGATCGTTTATTCTTTAAAATCACTCGGTCTACAAAATATGTCAACGATTCTGGGATTTCATTATTTAAATCTTCAAACATGCGACTTGGTGGCGGGTAGTAAGAGTTATCAAACACTGCGGTTTGAATATCTTCGCGAATGATAGCTGCAGCTGCGTCTAGGACTCTGAACCGTTCTTCTTTTTTATTCATTTTCTTTTTTTCGTACCAGGCTTGATTCAAAATATCATGATGATTATCTACTAAGCATATGAATGTTGATGCTCCCGATTTCTCAGTGACAATAAGTCTATCACCATACTTCAATTTTAGTCGTACCTTAATCGTTCTATAATCTAAAGTCGTAGTTTCGCAAACATTTCTTAATTCATTTAAAGTGAACTGACAATCATCGCTATTTTCAATATAAGTAAATATTTCCTCCATTGCCTGATTCGTAGCTTCTTCTTTAGGACGACCTATTTTAGCTCCAGTGGTAGGTTTCAAGAAAGAAAGATAGCAATCATGGTGATACTTAGCTTCAGCAGCAACTAAATCATATTCAAATTCGATTCTAGCAATAACGGCTTTTGCTGTAGCATCGTCACGAGTCCGAGCTGTTTTCAGAATTGAATCTTTAAATTGAAGTGTACTTACTTGGCTAATTCGACGGCGAGAATTTAAAGATCTTCTTCTCTCATACTCTTCATTCAATTCCTGGCCACAAAAGAAGCATAGTTTTTTAAAACAAAAAGCTGATTCACTATTACGTGATCTAGTACGAGGAGGACTTGATGTGGATGTACTGGCTTCTTGTTCTTCACGTTGTCTTTTATTAGCTGCAGCAATAGAAGACTTTCTAGTATAATTTTTACGACAATTCTCATGAATTGTCACAGATTTCTGATTTTTAAGATATTCCGAAAACTCATCTGCTCTTTCGATACTTGCATTAATTAATGTCTTCATACCACGTTCAACAGTAACAACCTCACTTTCAGTTAAAAGTTTAGCACAAATAAAACAATACTCTGACATTTTTGTTATTAAAACTCAAAACAGCACGATATAGGTTAGAATATAGGTTAGAATAAACACGTGTTTTTACTACAGAGTAGAGCTCAAGACTAACGGTATTTCATATAATATAGCAGGTATAAGACCCTAGCCACGCACACAATTGAAGAGGGGACAGATGTTGTCTCGAGGTTACACTGGTGTATGAATAAAGGGACTGGGTTTCATTTTACCTGATATTCTTATAGTTATAACTTATTTATATTTTATATTTTAAATTTAAGTTACAATGACCGATACATAAATAATATAACATATATTCAAACTCTAGAGATGTATGTACGTGGCGTACTCATGCATATTATGACCATTACAACTTTTTGGATCGTAATAACTCAGAAACGGTAGCTCGTAGGAAAAAAAGTATTGATACCTTTTTTGTAGATAATTTTATGATCTACAATTTTTGTCTGAAGTATTTTTATGATAAAACTTACCGTTTTGCTGAAAATCGCGAAAAACTCATTTTTTTGACCTTTGACCTTGAGTTAAAATTTTTCCACAAACCGGATTGGTGGGGAACTTTCAAATTTTCTTTTTTATTATATTTACAAACAATTTTTCTGATTTTCAGCTTGTTGTAAATTTATGTATCTTTACTCTTATTTTTTGGTCTAATTTGACCGGACTATATAAGTTTGAAGCTAAGGATCAATTGTAGTATCACAAACGAAAATTTTTCTATTTAATAAAATGTTAATTAATCAGAAGCTTTACAGAACTTTGCTCTCTGCATATGAAAAAAGATTAGCTGAAAATGTAAGTGAGCTAAATCGTTTCAGTACAGTACCCTAAAAATCAGTAAAGCATCGCCTCTTTCACTTTTAAAAGCATTTATTCTGTAGCGACTTTAAAAGCACTTCATATTGGATACCTATACATGTGCGCAAGGCTTTGGTCACAATATAACAAGAATGTTACAGTTATCCATCTCATGAAGGCGGTTTAACTAGAATTATAATGTGCGTAGTCTCGACTCCGCTCAATAAAGATAACACTAGAACAATGTGCATATACACCTGTAATCACAACCGTAGACAAACGATCTTTGTAATATGTAAACACTGTACTAAAAATCTTTCCTCCGGGCAATCCAATTTTTTACACAATGTTCACTGCACTTCAACAAACATTAATGTAACAACAAATTGCAGATTTGAGATAAACAAAGAAATTTATATCAAAAGCTTTGATCCGACTGACTTTCAAAGTACAGTTTATTTGTTTAATATTCAAGATGTATATTACCGTTTTCATATAACCCCAGGTATGTTTTAAAGATCACTTAAGAAGCAATATCTTTCTTTGGAGAGGTTTATACCACAGAGCTTAGAAAAAATAAGCTGAAGAAGTGACTGAATGATACATGACATTGCTAAATGTAGATGAATTTAATTATGTACGATTAGGTATTTAATAATGTTTAGAAATGTGTTTCGAATAAGTTAGATTCCAAAATTACAAAAAATATCCGATCTAAATTCCGAATTTAGCCGACGAAAAAATTTACATATTTCACCTATAGTTGTTGGCGGAGTTATTCTACGAATTTTGATAGCCTGATTTTACAATTGTTTTTGATAGGAGATTTAGAATAAAATTACCAATTTTTATACTAAAAGTCTTAAATTGCATTTACAACATTCAAGCAGGAAAATCTGGTTTCATAGTCGCTTAAACCAACTCATCCGTATAACAAAGTCCAAGATTTATATATCTTAACAAGGAAAATAAACCGGATAGGATCGAGTTGGATTCGTGCACCGATGGTTCCGTACAAACTTATGAAAGAAGTACGTTCATCAGTTTTTTTTCCTTGATTGTATTTGATTATTATACAACTACAATTTTATGGTTCTTATTTTTTTTATTTACTTGTGATATACTTCTAGGTCAACAACGGGAAGTGCCCTAAAGGTTTTGATAGCCTTAGGAATATTAAAATATGCCGCAAATAAAGAGCATACACCACCGAAGATTTTGATTGCGTTAGATAGATGTCTGATTTTTTCACTGCTCCAAGGAATTGCATATCAAAGTATATGATATTAATTTCAGCTTGATGCCTTTAAGCGTTATTAAAAAAAAGCGTTTTGACAAACGGATAGACGGACAAAAACGTTTAATAGACGGACAAAAATATATTTTTTCGTTCGGACGTAAGGGACCTAAAAAATGAGAAAATTATTACATAACAAGCAAATCATACAAAAAAGTTTAAAAGCTATAGGTGTCTAAAACATTATTTGGTCTGTGATAAACCGGGTTTAAGTAAACAGAAGTTCTTTCCAAAATATCAACGAATCTATCCTGAATTCTAAATGATTGTGGGGTTTTGTATGGGCGTATCTATATTTATCATGGCTGTATCATAAGACCTTGTATTTCTTTTTAAAAAAAGTACCCTGTGTCACCCCAGGTCTTTTCTAAATTTTGGTGAAATAATTGTTTAAATTCTATGAATGTTTTCGAAAATTACCGTCTACGTACAAACTTTTTCTTTATGTTTGACGACCTCTGTGGTGCAGTTGTGTAAACAGCTGACTGCAACGCCATAGGTTCCGGGTTCGTAACCCGGCACGGGCGGAACTTTTTGATATTTGCAAGATGTAATATTTCGCTTACCGGTCATGGATGTTGTGTTCTTATCTATGTAGTTTATACCATATTGTTGCTTAGTGCCTGGGATACAAGGTCTTAGAGCTGAGTCAATATGTGTGTCGTGATGTAGTTATTATTATTTTTCATTTTTAGCAAAGATGAATCCTATCCGTAAGAAATATTTTAGTAAAATTTTATACTAAAACTCGCTAAACTAAACTTCGCTTTAAAATCTTTTAAGAATTACGATTATATTTTCCCCTAGTAGGCTAAGTTTAAAACGATTTCTTACAATTTCATGTCCTATCTTTAAGTTTTGTCACCAAAGAAGTTGTCTAGGTTTTAGTGAACGTGTTCGGTCCGTGATTAAATTAGTTGCTTATACGTGTTCCGGGATTTGCAATTAAATAGTATAAACGACTAATTAATTGCTTAGTTTGCCCGACAGTGCGTTTGGTACAATTATGTACAGTAGCACAGTAGCCTTCCTATCATACAAATATATTATATTAACTGGTGAAATACCAGAAAGGAGCTCAGTTTATCACGTGCTTTAGTTAACCAACCGACCCGACAGGTCTAGGGTTCGAGTCTCGGGTTACCGTACATTTTAGCTGTCTTGTTCCTCATTGTGCCCGGATAGTGGCGACATAATCGCAACTTTCTACACTGGGACTCAACATAAACATGCAAAATGCGGTGTTTATCACCTCTGCCTATCCCTCTCGAGGGATTGATAACGGCGTGAATTTATGTTAAGTTTTTGAAACACATGTGTACCTCGAACTGAACAGTCCCCAGTAGAACCTTTACACTTCTTATAGTAGTATTAATATGACTGTTAACAAAACTAAGTACCAAATTTAGGTCATCTACGGGTACCAAACAAACGATATACATTAAATAATAACAATATCTACGTTTCACTTCTCAAAACTTTTCCGTAGTTTTTCAGTAGTCGGGTTTTAGTTTTTAAACTTACTTTTTTTATTTGCGTTTGTAGTGAAAATATTTAGAAAAGATTTTTCAAATGTCTATTGTTATTCAGGATTGTAACAATTCATTCATTTTGTGTGATGCAGGCTGTTAACTATTTTTTGGTCCAAATAAATTTATGTGCTAACTCAATATTTATTTAAGTTTTGAATGCTTGTCTGGGCACCAACAATGTAGTAAAATATTTTTTGTGATTTATAAAATATTAAATTATAAATTTATTGTTCTCGATAAAAGCATCATCTTTTGGATATAACTCTGTTTTAAAGCCATTGAAGAGTGTTCAAACACAGAGTCATAGTTTTTGTGTCTAGAATAATAACCACATCACGACACACTCTACAGCCCTACAGTAAGATTGAAGAATCTTGGTGATAAACAACGATATGGTATGAACTACATAGATAAGAATAATACATCCTAGACCGGGGGGCGAAACAATGCGTCTGGTCAATAACACAAAAATCCGTCCTGTCCGGGATTGTATTCTTATCTATGTATTTTTTATATTATCGTTGCTTAGTGCCATACTAGATTTTATTTTAGTGCAGGGCTGAGTCAATGTGTGTCGTGATGTGGTTATTATTATTATTAATGACTCCCACAGTTCAAAAAGATCCGAAAACAAATCTGTAAACAATGCTTTATCCTGTTTTACAAAATAAGTTATCTGATTACTCTTTGAAATATAACACTTCGAACAACTTGATTCATTGAATGCCCAACTTAGTTTAAACGTGTAAGTGAGTAAATCGCATTATAAGGCTGGCTTAATTTTAAATCCGTTTATAGGAGTTAAAGTTTGTAAAAGTTTGTCAATTAGGTGAGCCGGCAACCGGGCTGCCGGAATAAATGGGGTTAAAATGAACAACCGACTAAAAGTTTCACTTAAACCATGATCTAGCGACCCGCTTTAACGCATGAGTACCAAAAATGTAAGTTCTAGCCTTCCTAGATAATTCTATTTTTTGTCAAAACAGTATGAAAATACGGACAGTACTTTCAGAGAATTTATAAACAAACACTTTGCGCTGGATTTTATTACAGTTAAAACCTCTGTAAGTGAAACTTTGAGAAAGACACTGAATTTTGAGTTGTAGAGATTTTAACTGATCTGGAGGCACCGCAAAAAAGCGGCACGGCCATATCATCATTTTCTTAAAGCAGTTTAGGCCATTTTCGAATACCTATAACTTCGTTGTGGATAAAACTAGATACCTGAATTTTCAGTGACCATAATTAATTTCCAATCCCCTGTGCCCGATAATGTGTCTGTGTGTTTAAACTAGTTTTATGTACAATCAATGAGGTTAAAAACTCAATAAAATCTTTTGAGCTTTTTAAAGTTGATTTAAAAAAACATTACATATTTCAAACATTCATAAATCTTGATTAAAAATGAATTTTACTGTTAAAAATAAAAACCATTAAGCACACAAGGTGTAATGATCGCAATCAAAAAATCGTCGACTACTATGTATATTATATTTTCTTATAGAGACATTTTTATTTAATCATTTTCAAGTTAAATAGGATAAGTAAGAAAATAATTAAGTTACAAATTATTATCACAAAATCTTGAATAAAAAAATTTCATTTTGGATTTCCGCTTTGGGGTCATTTTTTAAACCCCTTTCTTATCTGACGTATACAAAATTATATACCTTGCTAACCCCAAAGTTGAAGTCAAAGTATATTTTATAATTTATATCAATAAAAACTAATTTTAATAGTTAAATTTACCACCAGCTGTCTAGACTTCGTCGGTTTTTTGATTTTCAAGATTTTCAACTCAATGTTTTTATAAATAGAAATCAAAATTCAACTTTATGTTTAAAACAATTTACTAAAAATATAAAGTGGCAAGTATACTTGTATTCATCTCTTTTGGGATAACACACATGTCATACCCATGGTTGTGTGAGTAATATTTTTTTTAGTTTGTATTTCTTAAGCGGTTCACAGACATCACAGGGATAAAAGGTAAAAAGGGATAGACAATTTTTGCTTCTCTTATCAATATGGTACATAGACAATAACAAGTAAATTGGCCGTACTAATAAGCAATTGATTCCCTTTTGAATATGTATAGAATTACGATCGAAGTCGCTATGACTACGGCGTAGTAAGCTACGAGGTCTACGATTTTCGTAGTACTAAGGCTTAAAGTCTTGTTTAATCAAATTTATATTACTTTATAACAAAATCAATAGTACTAAATTAAAGTATATTAGTACTAACTTTATTATAATTAATTCTAAAAGAGTCTATTGTAATTAATTCCAAAACACAAAGCTCATAAATATTAAAAACAAAAAAAGTTATAAATTTTATACAAATCTGTATTACTTATGTAATAAACAGCTATATAAAAAAATCAATATCTTGAGAATACATTTGTCTTCAAGCAAAAGACTGAAGGAATTAATTAAATGTACAAATGCAAAGCCCGAATATGAAAAAAAAACGTCTCAAAAGCGAATCCGGATTGTGAAAGCTAGGTTGTTTCAAGCAATTTGTAATAAATATCAACTTCCCTGGATGTAAACATATACAATGTAAATAAATACATTACTCGCATAATAGCTTCCGTGAAATATCCCGTCGAGCATTTTTTTTTAATAAGAAAGTTTATAGAAAACGTTGTGACGTCATTTGCTTGGTATCGCTCAGTGACAATGCCTTACTGTTAAATTAAAATCGTTTGCTTCTACATGAAGGGTTCAGACATTGGAGCACTTAATACAAAGTAACACTTTATTTAAATTATCTACTAGTAGCTAGTCCATATTTTACAAATATTGTACTAGTTGCCAAGCTTAAAAACGAAAAACACTTACTGGAACCCCCTTTCATCATTTTTGTTTGTTACACAGCAAAATGATCGCTCATGAAAATTATCTACCATAGAACTACATATATAGCAAGTGAAAGTTAAAAATACAACTCATAAAATACCTGAACAACCCAAAAATTCACTTCTAACCGAAGCAGCATGTTAAAAGCAAATTACGAGTATTTACAAGTAAACACGTGTATGCCGTAGAATATGAATTAATTATTTTCCGAAATCTCTTCGGCATTCTTATGTACTTCATTGTTTTTGTATAAAACGTTTCCTTTGGACTACTTGAATGTTATTATCTCGGGTTTAATTAATTCCAAATTTGATATTGTAATAAGCATCGGTTAACAGGTTGCTAAATCCTATACGAAGCCTAACTGAAACAATTTTAAGCCGAGTCTACAATAACGGAATAATAATGAAAAATTGTTAATCGCAGAGTACATATAAATAAAGGTTCACTGATTAATTAGCCTCTTCATTAAGAAGTTACAACTTATATAAACTATTAAGGTGACATAATTTGTGGATTTATGGTTCTAGAGTGGTGACCATGAGCCGGAAGGCGTAGTGTGTAGGACGGTCTCCACGAGCTAGACAAATGACCTTGGAGGCTGCAGGGAGCCGCTGGATGCAAGCGGCACAGGATCGATCTAATTTGGGGTAATAGTGGGGTAGTAGATTTATTTCGGCTGATATACTTTTTTTTTTTTTTTGGCAATTACTTGTTTTTTTTGGCATTTTTATTTGATTTTAATAATTATAAAAGTTTGATGAAGGACGCAAGTACATATCCATTTCCAAAAAAAATACCTACCTAACTAAATTAATTAATTTATTGATCAAATTACATTGGACTTTAGGGTTTGAAATGAAATTCGTTTTGTATCAGAAAAGGGAGAAGGCTTGCGTAAAAGTGACTCCAAAATCACAAGATCCAATGACAACTAAGCAGGCGTTTAATTTCCAAAATTTCAAACCACTTGATATAATAAGTAAAAGTACTCAGAAATTTCATGATACGGAATGTTCCCATAATTTCTCATTAACGTACCGAAGCAATTAAAATAAATCGCTGTAAAGAAAACAGTATCTCATATTTTGACATAAGCTGATGTAATGGGAACCCTTTATAATTAGGTCACGGATTTGGTTTTGTGTTACAAATTAAAAATTAAACATTGAATGATTAAAGATATCTGACCTTGCTGTCAGTCTTTTTATTTTAATCTATCGTACTTTCGTAGATGGTATTGATATAAAAAATGTGAAAGTTTGTATGTTAAGATGTACATTGTAGCTGCCATGTTACTCAATGTGCCCGGATAGTGGCGATAGATTCGCAACCTGTCACACTGGGACTCAACATAAACATGCGAAATGCGGTGTGTAACACCTCTGTCAACCCCACTCGAGGGATTACGGCGTGAGTTCTTATTTTATGTTTTTGGTTTTACTCAATCACGCGAAAACTGCTAAAGGAAGTTTGCCTACCCGATAGGTTATCATCATGATCAACATATAATTTTATACTGAAAAAAGTATCCTAAGGGATATAAATACGAAAGAAAGCAAAGAAAAAAACGCGAGCAAAAGATTACATTTTTATACAGATGCTTATTTTGAATGGACTAATTTTGAATTCTTTCTTTCTTTCGAAAATGATATGAATCCTTGAATGGGGTACCATAGGGTACTGAGGAAAAAGCGTTTGTCATGTCACTTCTGTATTTTTGTCACGATAATGATGTCAGCATGTGTGGAATGGAACTACTCGGTATTATTTGTATGGAATTGGTTATTGCAACGAACACTTCACAGCATCGTAAATTAAAGTCTTGTCTTTAGCCTCTGATGACAGCGAGACAAAGGACGAATCGCTGATGTTCCATTTTCTTATTTATCACTGTGCTGAGACCGTTCATTCGGCGATTATCTAAATGGTATAATCTGGAAAAGCCTAGTTAAACTGAAATCTAAATGTTATTAAAAATATTATTCAAAGAGGTTGCTCTCAAACACTAGCGGATCCAGGGGAGCTAGGGCCTCAAGCCCCCCCCAAAAGCAGTTCCTGAGTTCCTCAGACTTTTACTGCTTTCTTTATTAAAACCTTAGCGAGGTCATGGCTCCTTCCGAAAGCGTTTTCTAAAAAAAAGGTTGTCAGGTTGTATCGTCAATTCTAAAGGAGGGAAAAGTACGTGGTAGCCAGACTATATAACATTCCTGGATCCGCCACTGAACCAAAAGATAGTTTTATTGGAAATATATCGGTTGAAAAGGGTCTTTTGAGAAACGTTTTCTCATGAATCCATAGGTCTTGAACGTTTTATGCTTAAGTGGCGGCCATTTTTTTAGGTCTCCTAAAAAGCTTAGGACATAAAAATCTAAAAAGGCCTCCGTCTAAATTGACAAGGGCTATTCATAAAGGGGCCAAGTGCGAGTTCGAGCTTAAAATAGTTCCGTAAATTTGTTCAACTTTTAGCTTGCCTTTTTTCTTTGAATATTTTTACTGTTGTTCCTTTCATATTAAAACTCTGAAATAATTATAAAAAGAAATTAACAATGAATTTTGTGGTTAAACAAAAGATGGAAATGACTTTTTAAGTCAAGGAAACATTTCGACGAAGTTTGACGTAACGGAAATTAAAAAGTAATAAGCTCTTTAAACTTTAATCGGGGTTCTAGAAATCGGTTCGTTACATCACAAAAATAAAGTTCGAGAAAGTTCGACTTGTCCCGCTATTTAATTAATTAACACAAGATATCTTACTCCATGAACTTGCTATCTTCTTCACACCAACAGTTTTTCATAATCACTAGAAAAAGATGAAGATAAATCAATGAAAAGGTTATTTTATGCAATACGGCTTGTGCGACAAAATTTGCAACCAGGGTGAGAAATATTTTTTTTATGTTTGTTTGAAATTGCTGGTAAATACAGCAAAAATTAACATGGAAATAAATAAAATACTGTTATTGTAACTAATCGGGTACCGGTAATATGACTATTTGTCCGTCTTTCTGTGTCTAAATTATCCCAGAGTGCTATGGTATGCTAAAGTTACATATGTAAAAGATCCATAAGGAAATATTTTTGGCTTGAAGTTGAGTACTTTTTTTACCCATAAAGCTCTTACAGGTGACATATGATTAACAGCGCAATTCACGAAAAAAACTATGAAGGTGAATACATATTCCTACGTAGTAAAACGCAAGCCTAATAATAATAGGTAAGGCTTTATATCGAAGTTTTTGGTAACGTCTAGAATGTTCCACAGTATTCTGTAACCAGAATCCTCTAAATATCTCTAACTTTTAAAATATATAGATTACCATAGAATATAATATTTATTTAAATAAAACATGGGTATAACCATTAAAATATAGCAACATCTGAGATTGAAAATTTTCAGTAAATGTCTCGAAAGTTAAGTTCGCCGTTTTCATGTCAACGTGAACTTTTATTTTATGACTTAGCGTCAATCGTTAGAAAATAAGCTAGACTGGAATGACAAGGCATGGCGTATTCTAATTTTGTACGTCACAAATACAAAACACTTCAGAAGAAATCATTCGCTAGAGGGAGCCCGAACACGCAAGTAAAGTTCGCATTTACACTTTTGCACGAAGAACTTCGGTAAGTAGGTAAATGTAGCGTAAAATTCGGTAATTCCATTGTCCACGAAAACATATACCTTATTACCTCACACTGCTCATAAATCTGAACGAAAAAAAGAGACAAAAGTGATCAGAAGATTTTCTCCTCGAAAATAATACACTTGTCTTTCGTACTTAGTAAAATTTACCTTTTTTACAAAAGAATAAGTTTTTGACGAGGGAAGAGGATTTCTTATCATTTCTTTATGAATCTGCTCAAATAGTAAATCTTTTATTATGAAATGGGCATTAGGTAAAGATATTTTTGTATAAAGTATACTTTGAATTCCTCTATTTTTGGTTTCTGTGTCATTAGTTAGATTGGGTCAATTACAATATATAATAATATACTTCAATTTCCTAAAAGGTTCGATTTAAAAATACCAAAAAAAAAAAAAGGTAAAAAAGGTTAAACCTAGGCCAGAGTAATTGGATTTTTTTGTCATAAAATATTTCCCTCATGGCTTAGTCTCGATTAACATCTCTATAACAAAAATCGAAGTGAATTTTAAGGATATTTTTTTGTATTTTGTTTTATTAAACTTCTTATTCTACATAAGTAACGAAGTAGGAAAAACGAGATGTTCAAGTTCAATTTGAATTCTGAATACCCATCGGAAATCAAGGAACGTTAAGGTAATGTTTTTGGAAATCTCTTTACTTAAATTTAACAAGGGAAATGGATAAGAAGGTTTCTTTTGTAGAAAAAGTCTTACTTGTGTTACTCAATAATTAGTTTAGCAGATTTGATTGTTTTGACGAGCCGATAAATAGTTATAATCTCGAAAAAAACTAAATTTTTTATCGCCACATTTTCATGATCAACGACCAGTGGCGAATCCAGAATGAAGTTTGGATGGTCTAGTCAATTAACTAACTAGTCAATTACAAAATGAGGGTTTTTTAAAATCGCGGGGCGGGCTTGACTTTACTAATTTTGACCCTATTTTGTTTTAACTTAACTAAGGGCTAAAAGTCCGTAGAACTCAGATGCTTGGGGTATTGAGCCCCCTAGCCCCCTCCTTGGATCCGCTAGTGACTAACTGTACATATTAAAAAATAGAAAACCTAATAACAGTAAGAAACACTTTTTTGGATCATTTTTGTTTTTTTAATACATAGGATTGTAACAAACATCACAAAATGGAATCTTTAACTGTAATATTGACACAGTTCACGTGCAAATGGAATTGCCACACGTGGATGTATTTTTCCATTTATTTCTGACGTATCAATAACACGCGGTGCTGACAATCTGAGTTATCAATTGTATTCACATTTTATGATAACTGTTGTGAGATACATTTCATATTGAATAAATTTCATAAAGTCAAAGTCAAAGGCAAAATGTTTTTTATTCGAATAGACTTAAATTAAGCACTTTCAAATCGTCATTTTTTTACTACCACTGGTTCAGAATGCTGTCTCTAAGGAGAAGAATCCATTAAGAAACCTCCGTAGTTGCTTTTTTCAATTTTCAAATACAATTCTTATGTCATTTACTAATTTCATACAACTTCTTTCTCATGTCTTTCTTCTTTATGTAGAAAGTTCATCATTTCAATTGACTTGAAATAATACTCAACATGCAAAATGCGGTGCGTAACACCTTGCCAACCGTGCGGTGCCAACCCCTTTCGAGGGATTACGGCGTGACCTTATGTAATGTTCTTATTATTATTTCTTTCAAATCGTATTTTTTAAACTACTATGAATCCGTTCGGATTCATGGCAAGAAACCTCAGCTCTTTTCAACCTATTTTCAAATTACTATGTATAGTAAAATATTTGTTACAATTTAAAGTATTGTCTTAATCAAACCTTTTCCTTCATTTTCAATTCAAGGTTCACAACTTAATTATTTTAATGAGTATGATACGTTTCGTGTTGTCAGCGTTTGCAGGCTTCAATGACACATATGACATTATAAACTTAGCTCGCCTAAATGGTAACCAACTTTTTACCCGACTCCACGCAGAGCCGAAAGGAAGGGTCCTGATTTCATGAGTCAGGTGTGTTTGTTTGCATGTTGTGTGTTCCACCGTAACTCCTAAACCAATGAACCGATTCTGATGAATGAGGTGTCAATTGATTGATATTAATGTCAGTGGTGACATAGGATAAATTTTTTAAATATAGGTAGGTATGCATTTGTATGAAAGATGCGTTTTTCCAATCATTTTTAACATAATCTTCCTTGTCACATACATACAAACGATTAATGGTGTATCAACGCAAATATTGATTAAGATAAGTTGAGGATAAATCTTAATTGTCAGATGACACAATCAGTGATTAAGGTTAACTAATAAACCTCTTCCGGGGAAATAAATCAAAAGATACATTGAGAAATCACCTTTATTGCATCGTGATAGGATTCTGTTTGACTTTGGCACTTGATTACTTTATCGAAAGACACGCTGGAATATCTACTCTGTGTTAAAGGTGTAAAGCTCAGTTTGGCAGTTCGTAGTGTACTATGTGCGTACGTATACATATGAGCATATTCGGCTACGTCGCCTATTCACATTTCCGTGACAATTAATATTAGACCAAATACAGTTGAGGAGAAAAGTTGTAAAAGTTTCCATAATATATCATTGTTACGTTTTTACTCGAAAATGTAAAGTAGTTTTTGCTTAGTTTCTTTGACCCACTTTTTGTTATGTTTTCGTTGTTGTTTCGTAAGAATTAAGAATAAAAGTATTTGTTTATTATGTTGGTATGCCTTTAAGCAACTTTAACTTTAACAACCAAATAATACATACTGGCTGGTGCCTGCGAATTCGTCTCCGAAGAATTTGTACTTACATATTTTATCTCAGATTTAACCCCTTCAAAATTTTTTTGGCGTCAAAATTATCCTGTCTGTATCTAAAGTCTCAGTATAGCTCTATACCAGAATACATATATTTCACATAAACACACACAAAAATAAAACAACATAGCACACATACAATAAATTGTTCTTTATATTAAAAATTTATTAAGTTTCCCAATAACGAAATTTTTACATGAAATTAATTATTAGATTTCTAAATTTAAATTAATTACACAATAAAAAAAATCACTCAGCATTGGCCAAACAAATATGTAGGTTAAATTATTAAATCTTATACAAGCATTTAATAAAATCCATCCATCCGCAAAAACATCCAGTTCTGGTAGGATTTCTACGAAATATATATTGGATTTGTGTTGTTACAGCGGATTCGTTTACTTTTGTCCGCGTTGATTTTAAATGAAAAATGCTACATCTAGCGAATGTATAGACAAATGTGTACTTAATATCCACTAACAAAATAATCTATATGATAAAATTAAGAGCTGTTCGTAAGTCTCGCTAAAACTAGAAGACGGCTGGACCGATTAGAGTAAATATATATATATATATATATATATATATATATATTATTTCTTTACATTATTACAGGGAAGGTTTAAAGGAAAAACAGGTATAATAGTAAAAACAACTGGTTTAAAAAACAAAACTTCGCACGGTCACAACTGTAAAATCAGGATTTGAATTTTCTCGTGTGTGTATCTACGTGTGTGTGTGTATCTACGTGTATGTGTATATCTACTTGTATTTGTGTCGTGTGTGTTACTTTTGAATCATTTTTTTACTATAATTTGATAACTCTTTACGATTGTCCACACGAAGTCAGGTATGTTATTACGGACCTGATAAGGAATAGGACAAGTCTGCAGTAATGTTGAAGGTGGTGCCAGAACCATAAATCTTTGGAATAGCCCATCTGCCTTCGCAATACCCTGTTTATTATACAATGTTACCGCAGCCCTTGAACTGCGATTCTACACTGCTCACACAATTACTATTACATTACTCTATTAACAACTGACGCCTGCATAAAGATAGCAAGTAACGAAGCAATGTACGTCGAAATTAGATCAACTCTACGACGTACTAAAAATTTCTCCAGGAACGTAACTTGATATAATGATTGTCTTAAATATGGTCGTTACGTCGTTTCGTAGTGAGCTGTTTTGATGGGATACTTTAGCCTTTATTTTTTACAATGTTTACTGATATACTTCATACATCATGGTCATTTTTATCATGCTACCATCTCAATATAAGAAGCACTGTATAGGAAGATTATTTTCTGATAAATTTATCCAGTTATTCCAAAACCTTTAGTATCAATCAACCATTTTGATTATACTTTTGTATTTGTATTTGTACAAGTCCATAGAAAAATCAAACTTAACAAACGATTGGCCTTTAGACGATATTGATACGCGTGTTTTCATCAACTTATCTTTTATCTACCTTACGAATTTTACCTTTAGCGAAGATTTAAAATTGTCCTTAAAACCTCAAGTTAGAAGTACCTAGCCCATACTTAATGTTATGTGTGTAGTCTGCAACAACTCCTCTCCCTGATCTTTCTTTGGAGAAGACTGTTGTATACGTTGCTGTTTTAAACTTATTTCATTATTCTAAGGTGCATCATAAGGAAGTTAAAACCAGGGAACAGGGTTTACAAGCCCGAGGGCTTAGAGGAATTAATTAATACAAATTTTCTGGTTACGACTTAGTGTGTGTGCTGAGTGACGGCGAGTGACACAGGCGGTCGAAACAAAGCTACACTACCAGTAATATAATATATAAGTAAATTTTGTATGTAACAGGCTATACTAGGCTTCCAATTTAAAAATAAATCAGAAAGGACGTTAAGGCGAGGGTGGTTATTTTTTGTTTAGAAAAATCTAGTAGATCCAATCTGGATGGGTGACTGGCAAAAACTATATTTGATACGTATAAACTTGTCCAGAGTGCAAGCAAGCAGGTATGCTTAGGACAAGTTGATACTCATAGAGTGCAACACCCACTACGTGTGCGCTGTGCATCCTAAGTGATTCCTCAAAGCATGAAAAAAGTGTTCAAAATTCATTAATTTACTCTCTAATCATGTCATTGCAATACATTTGTACTACATAAAGTGGTATTAAAGCAAGCTCAAACGTACATAATGACTGTTCTATGATTCGCTGATGCCTGTGTCATGGGCAACACTCATCACACACAGTTACGACTTAACAGCGCATAAAGTGAGGTTACTTTTTGCGCTGAGTTTGGTTAAACTCAAATTTTACTGTCTTGACTTGAATGTACTGGAGATGATTTGGACAAAATTACCTTTTTTCGCACAATACAGCAAACTTTGTTAAATTTGTGTTTTATTTGGGATCATAAATTTCCGGACTTAACTAACTGAATAATTTGCTCGGGACGGGGAAAGCTCACAAAATCCCCAGGCCCCTTTTTATAAGAGATCGTAGCAAAACAAATACAAATTGTGTTTCTAAGGCGCTGTGCAAAAGCGTGTCTTGCGTTGGATACATGCTACAAGTGAATAACATATTTTTTTACAAGTCAGTCACCGAAAGAAGCAACTGGCGAGTGCCCGGTTGCCAATACAAAAAGTGGCTTATATCAGACACAAGAGACACTATTACACAACTCCTAATAGTGATTTTGGTATTTTGAAGCAGTGAAATCGATGCCTTACATTTTTATTTGACAAATCATTCTATTTAAAGTTTAACAAAGTCCACGTTTACATAAGACAGCGAATAAATTTTATATTAACCGACTATTGAAATATTACCCAATAAAATCCTTTTCGCCTATCGTAAAAATTAAGGTAGTCGCTCATTTATCACAATAAATATAAGCACTACGATCATTTGCAACAACATGAGTCATGGAGAGAAATGAAAGGATTTATTCGATATCAACCTTTTTTATCAGTTCATATAAATTTCATTTCTTGATTTATTTTTAGGGGGAATGAATGAAATAATAGTATGCGTACAAAAGTTTTGGTTTTCAGTCGATCGACAACTAAAGTCCTGTTTATTCTATCAAGATGAAATATTAAGTATTATTATGTGATTTCTATTGAAGGGCGGCGAAATTTGGCGATCTTTCTAATTGCTGTTATGATTATGAAATATTAACCTTTTTGTTATTGTAAGCGACAGCCTTTACGTTGTAAATTCTGTGTTAAATGAAAGGCAACTTTGAAAGGTAATTTCAAGTCTGTTCTTGGTGGTTGTAAATAAAGATTTAAATCAAATTAAAATGTTACATCAATAAAATGCTTTCCGTTGCGGTAATATTATCACTACTTTATCTTGTAACTATAACGTAAGCTTATTTGGTACAGACGGCAACACCTTTAGCATCACACAACAAATGTAATATCAATCTTTTTAGGTACATGTGTATTTGTACATTAATGACTGTATTTAGAGTTTAAAGTACTTTATTAGCTGTTGCTTTCGATTTTCTGCTTAGAAATCGCATATTTGTTTTCGATAAGTAGATTTCATTTGTTCAAATTTAAATTCTTTATTGCTATATTATATAGAAACGCTTTATTTGCAAATATGTGTTTATTAGATGTTTGCTTTAAAAAATATAGTATCAACAATATTTTGTCCATAAGGCATGCAAAAATTGTATGATAACAATAAGACATTATTACACATTATGATAAATGTCAAAACATTTAAACGGGTAGGTAGTCAAATAAATTTAATACAATGTCAGATGGTCATTTAATGATTCATTATTATAAACAAAAGGAAACCAAATGAAGTAGAGGTGTTATAAATTTCGATGTTTTTTACTGTGAACGGCTTCAGTTCTTTTATTATTTATTTAAACAAAAGGAAACCAAATGAAGTAGAGGTGTTATAACTTTCGATGTTTTTTACAATGAACGGCTTCAGTTCTTATATTATTTATTTTAAACGCCTCAAAAGAGAGTTAACGCGGCTTAAGCTCGAATACTTAATCAATTTTTGCATGGTTAAGATGCAGAACAAAAGATGTAAAAACATTCTCGTGAAGATTAATGAGGCTCCTTTCACACAATATATCAAAGCTGATCATTAAACTTGGATTTATAATGAAAGAGTTTGTGTTACGAGATATTTAAAAGCTTTTAAAAGTAAATTTTCTAATATTATGAAGATTGCTATTCGTGTATTAGTTTGTATTAAAAAAAAATGAGGAAGTTTAAAAATTGAAACTCAACTGATATTTAAATTTTATTTTTGAAATACGAACTCTAGGCAAAGGAAGTCAAGGGCAAAAGGTAATGTATGAGTGAGTTTGGTTAAAATAAATCCTTATTTATTGGTCATAAAGTTGTACAAATTGTCTACAAATTGTACGAAAATTATGTAACGTTTCATATTACTTTTTATTTAGTTTTTATAAAAAAATATTCTTACTGCTTTATTACCAGCTGACCTGTTTAAAACTTTAAGATCAATACGTGAATCGTGTTTTAGTTTTTTTTTTTGGCATTATATAACTGCATCTTTTAAGTACATTGTGTTTCTCGACAAAAAACAAAAAAAAAACGGGAAAAATCTTCAAAACTCGAATCCCGCTATAAACGAACTATTAAAAATACCCGCCTGCATGTTTATACGGAACCCACGGTGCACGAGTCTGACGCGCACTTGACCTGTTATTGATGTTGAGTTTAGCTGTTATGTTTTCATTATAAAAATGTATTTACAGTATGTTTGTCCCGCCTCGTATGTAGACTTTTAATCTATGGAAACTGCTTTATTTCGTGTTTCATCGTAAAATTGATTTATTTATAATAAATAAGTGTAACTGTTTGTTTCCCTCCATAAATAAAAAAACAAGAAGCAATTTAAAAACAGACACTAACGAAATAAATGGTACATTTTTTAATAGTTTTTTATGACCCAAAGGTCATTCCCTAAGCAAATTAGCTGCTAATCCTGAATCACGTATATTTTCTTACTCGAGTCACTTTGTTCCCATTTCTTTTGTCCCAGAGGAAATCATTCGGTGAGCTCGTATGTTTTTGCTCATATGAAAATATTTGTTTGTATTAAGGAAATATTTTTCCGTTTGTTTATTCTAGGCTGTTGCTTTTGCCGCTGGAGATAATGTATTCGGTTCCCGTCGAGATTTTTTATTAATCTGATAACATGAAAAATTTAGGTATTTCATCTACCTTTATATATTTATAGAAGGCTCTGTGTACACATGTTTCAGAAAGGTAACTGACCCGTAAGTGGTTTCTGTGTATGAAATCACAATTGTCAGCATCGATAAGCATGTTATGGAAAATAGCTGTTTGCTATGAAGATGAGATGTATGTCTGACGACCTCAACGAAAACAAGATCACGGTTACAATAAAGAATTTGAGCATAATTGCAATTTAATTATTTTGATTGTATGGAAACATCAATCCTTATTCAGAACTGTGAAGGACACTTTCATTCAAGAAAGCCTGCTTTTGTTGCCAACTGTACAACAAAACATTTTCCTTCCTGACTGTACCTGTCAAAGTTGTATCAGTAAGTGGAAATGTCATCCGAACTCCCCCATGTGGTTAGAATTCTAAGCCAATCAGAGCACTGCCCTAATTCTATTAAAGCTTTCAAACTAACGTTTACAGAACCTATACAACTAATTCTTATACACTTCCTAATTCATTGTAAATGTGAAAGTGTTTTTTCGACTGTTGATAAAACTAAGAATTGTTGATTTCTGGTTTGTAAAAGCAAGTATAAAAATGCCGTTCAAACGACCTACGTTTTAATTATTTGAAACTGTGTCAGTTTCGATTAATGATTGGTAGTTACGGTAGCAGCGGACACCAATCATTAATCTATGGCGGGTGTACGTGAGTGTGAGTCGGACTCGCACATGATGGGTTCTGTACCATATTATAAGATTAAACATCATGCACTTTTTAGATAACTTCGTAAAAGATACAAGAGAAAGCAAAAAAATAATAATGTTTTTGGTAAGGGAGCCCCTTTAATCCTTAATTTCTTTATGCGTTTAGTATTCGTTGTAATATCGGCAACAGAAATAGACATTTTCTGAAATTTTCAAGAGTCTATGGTATGGTATGGTATGGTATGGTATGATATGGTATGGTATGGTATGGTATGGTATGGTATGGTATGGTATGATATGGTATGGAATGGTATGGTATGGTGGTGAGGTATATGGTTCATGAGGCTCGCTGACAGATGTATAGACAGTGCAGGTTTAGTAATAGGGTCCCGTTTTTCCCATTGGGTACGGAACCCTAAATAGTATCTATTTCAATTTTATGTTGTTTTTCCTATGTTCACAGACTTTCTGAAATTGGCTCAACCGATGTTCAGATTTTTCAGTTAGAATATATTTTTAGTATTAGGTACCAAACGAAGCATCCTGATTAACTTCATAGTCAGATAAATTTTACGTTAGTATGACTCAGAAACAGCTTACTGCAACTTTTATCGTCATTTGAGAAGATGGTTTAATCAACAAACGGTTTCGGGGCTACTAGTTCCAGGTCAAATTATTTTGTACTCAGTAAGCCACGAAGGCTGCATTGTTGGTTTACTTCGGTAAACACGATGTGGGCAGCACACACAGACCTCATTAACAATAGAAGGAGCATTGCAATATATTCGCACCCACCACTCTAACCACTACATTTATAATAATGACCACTTCAAACACACGCATTGACTTAAGATTAATCGGGACTCACCCGCCACTCTGTCACACCACTGCAACTCCTGTTCACAAGGATCAACAGTGGCGTCCTTTCATCGAATAATTAAGTTAGAACCAGTAACTTTGACATAAAATTGAAGAATCTTGTGCCGCAGATGCCTAGCAACGATATTGTATAAATTACATATATAAGAATACTATATCCGCGACTGGTAAACGAAACAATGCGTCTTGTAAATAAATGTGTTGGGTTTTTCAAACCCGAAACCACAATCGTAGCAGTCGGCTGACACCACTACGCTACACTAAGATAAAGGCAACACAGTGTTGGCATAACACCATGTTTTCTAGCGCAAAATTACTCCCACTATATCCTCGTTTAAAGTAGCAAAAGAATTGGCAACAACGGGACACAACTGCTACTTTGTCCCGCCATTGATCTCCTGTTAACCAGGATTAACAGTGGGATCCTATAGAAATAAACAATGCTACTGTGCAATGAAACACAGGCTACGTGCCCGGGCATACTAGACCGGCATCACGCAACGAATTTTATCAGAAGACCTTTAATAGGAAGAATCAAGAAATACATTTTAATGGATCCTGGCGTACGAGAATATTTATAATAATTAGTTATAATTTATTGTCTTTCTTAGAACTAAACATTAACAATTCACTTAAAATCTAGAAGACAAAAACAAACTATGCCCGTAACAGGAAAACCTGTGTCTCGGGCGAAAGCATAGAGCTAAATATGAGAAATAACAAAAATTAAAAAACTATATTTATTCGAACATCAATAACAGTAAATAACCCTTCGGTTCCTCATACAACAGATTCAGTAGAGCGTTACTAACTTGCTTTTTGCAATTAAAAGAAGTCATATTGAATATGCATAACTAATATTTACATTTATTAAACAAGTAAAGTCCCAATAATATGAATAACCTAGCTAAAAACACATGTTTTACTTGTACAACGGCAATACAAACAATATCCTTCGCTTTTTGTCAGTATTTTCGTTTCAGTAGAAAGGATCTTTATGTTGTTTTAAAATTAAGTGACTACCTATATTTCTTACCTTTTAAAACGAATATTGGCTTACCCAAGATTTTCTAAAGGTTTTATGCAATCTTGTCTTACTTGTCGAGTTATTCTTAAGTATTACTCTAAATATAAATAAAAATCGGACGCTGGTTAACAGGAGTTGCAAAGTTGCGTCAGAGGAGTTACTTGGCGGGAACGGGGAGCGGTGGTTATTTTTTTTTTTAACTGTCTTTTCTTGTGTATTAGCATAGTTTAATATGTTAAATGCTAGTGTTTTAAACAGTGAATATCTGTAGTGCTGTACGAATGTGGAGAAAGAGAAATACGACGATTTGGCTGCTCTTTTCGTCATCCAAGTAACTCAAATAAGGCTACAGTAACATTACTAGGTTGTTACTGTAGAAACAATGAAGAAAGAAGAAAAATATAACATGGAAGACTTGTGCTGTATGGGGTAAAGTCCTTTGCCTTTCCCGACAAAAGGGAAGAATTAAACCAACAAGAAGTTGCGTCAGACTACTAAAGACGAGGCTGTATGGAATTAATCCTTTGCCTTTCCTATGGGATAAAGAAACAATAATCATCAGTTGCGTCAGAGTGACAGTTGAAGCCTGATATTTCCAACTCTATGGCTCGTTTAAACTAGCATACATTACGTGGGCGATTTTCCGCTAGAAATCATAGTTTTCTGCCAACACTGCAGCCTTTGAAACTAAACATCTTGTTGGAGTTTTAATTAGTATGTTTTTTGGGAATTATTTTAGTTTTTAATTTGATCTCCTTCTCATAAATCGTCAAAAAGAATTAAAGTTAATTAATTTGAAAAACAATTACATTAAAATAATTATATGATTCGAATCAATGCATAATATATATACTATTCGAATATATAATACATAAAAGTGTTGACCTGTTAGGTTATTAAAAACAACATACTTTGTTAGTATAATAACAGTTTACCACATAAAGATAACATTTCTTTCATATAATATTGATACTATCTGATTTTATGGTAAAGTATAACCTGATAATATTTTTATGGTTATTCAAACTTTGCTTCTATAAAACAAGTTTCCGTACTGGTGTCCCATTAATCCTAATCAACATTATCTCATTTAATTGCTTTGTTTTCCTGAAACAATAAAATAGATTGCGTTTAATTACACCACATTATCTTTCATTAGAATTTGTGGTCTAACTTTAAAATTAACTTCTCAATAAACATTAAGAAGTTCAATGAAATTACTTTTTAAAACTAAAATTATAAATTGTAAGTTTTATTAAATAAGTAATCTAAACCTTAGATCCTAAAGTATGTGCTTATAATAAAATTTACAAGTTTTAATCATGTTTGAAAAATATAAATTTAAAAATATCTTTCTGTATTTTGTTTACCACGAAACAACTAAAAATACATGCCATGTTCGATTTGAGAGTCGGCCTTCTTGAGCCAAGTTTTGCCTTTAATGTTTGATGTTTGTTCGGAAAGTGTACTATTTTCTTAACTTCTAAAGTACGCTGTGTGTCAGCCTATTCATAACTTTCCTTTTACGTAAAACTTTTGTTAAATATGCTGTTTGATGGGAAGAGACCAGCCAGAACAGAGCCAGAACTGGGTTTCCAAGTCATTACGTATGTTGTTTTACTAACACTGATTTACTAAAAGACATCACAGGCAAATACCCAGAACCACATACGAACAAGAAAATCATTTTATGAATTGCATTTACTTGGTTGTGGCTAAAAAAAAAGACTATTTCATTCGAAACGCCGGCCGGAAATATAAACATTGTGAAACGGTTTCAATTCATACTTAATTAATTAAATTTAAATGATTATATTTATGCTAAAACATAACTGTTGTCTCGGGTGCCTATTTTGTGACTGATATTATACGCACATTATACGCTTTGAAATAATCATTAGTGATCAGTGAATCGAAAAGGTATTTACAAACGCATTTCCATACCTAATACCCAATTAATACAAAAACAACAAAAGGAAGCCATTACGAACGCGAGCCAATCGCGTGAGCTTAGCTTAGCGCTTTCGGCGTGAACTTGGCCGCGCGTGTTTCGGTGAGGAAATTCGAAAATAAATCTTCATTCGATGATTTATTCCCAACCTTTAAGTTAACAGTCCGCGACTTGAATTTATGTAGCTATTTACGCTTTCAAATACCAAACCAATGGGAATTCTGTCATCACTGTCATGAACAAATCATAAAACTTGGTAGGGTTGCCGCAAATCGTAAATTATGTTACAAACATGTTGCTACCATTTATCTTTCGTACTCAAGTTGTCGTCATCGTATGGTACGCTTTAGGATATTGTTTTTGCTATTTGCGTGTTAACGGATAGCTTATTTTTTACTAAGAAAGTTTTCGGTGGGAACGAGAAACTATTTTCATAACTTGTTCTGTGTTAATGGCCTCCTATTACTAAGCCTCCGCTGTTCGTCTGTCAATATGTCATTAATAGTAGATAGTTGGAATTTTCATAGACCGTGTGGTTTTATTTCTTCAATGAAACCATAACAATAATCCAATATACCTGGGTATAATACACTAATAATGATTGGCAATCGCGCAGCGGAGACTATTTTTGCTGTGAAGTAGTTTGCTTTTTTTCGGTTCCAAAGATTAGAGAGCCAGTGCAATTATTGGCACGAGGGGCACCTTTACATGAGCATTGGCGGTGCTCTTAACGCTCTCAGACAGCAAGGGCATTGTCATGTCGATAGGCAGCGGTATTACTTTCCATCAGGTAAGTCGTCTGTTTGTTTGCCTATTCCGTTGTATTTAAAAAGGTTTATAGCCTGTTGCAACTGATTATACAATAGACCTACAGCTGACAACCCTATCGCAAACAGGGACAAGTTCGTTTCTGTCACAATAGCAAATTGCATTACCAACTTCGAGACTTAGGCGTGTAAAGTAATAATGATATTTTCCCTCAAATATGAAGATATTGCGAAAGAAAATACGTTTATTTTCATCTGGATTCCTAAGTATTGTGTTCGGAGGGCTTAAGTGAATAAATTAGGTTTATTACAATTCGGTTCATAATAGATATTTACTAGACAAAATAAAAACAAAGTTTTCCTTAACTGAAGTAACTTTTTTAGCTCTTTAAATAAATAAAAAGGATTTTAATATACAGTAACAACAACTAACTTTTATATATAAAACATGAGGTCGTGAAAATTGTCAGAAAAACCTTTTTCTCAAGCAAAAACATACACGGCTTATTTATTCAGGAATCTGGAGGAGAAAACAGAATATCATGTTCTTTATTTGCTTATCATTTATCTTGTTAGAATCCGAGTGTAACTAATTGATTTGGAAACATATTTCTTTTGGGAAAAAGAATTCTTGACGAATCGCGTCCCTTATGGGATTCAATTCATTTAAACTTACATTACTTGTATGTTTAGCAGGCTACAGGAATTCGTACGGAAAACCCAGTAGTGTATACGATTTTGTGTTTGGCTGGTTGGTAAATTCTTAGGGTTCGGTAAACAGTCTAGAATTGTTTTTCGATCTGGCCGTAGTTTTAGTTGAATTGGATAAGTTTCTGTCTACAAATTTTGATAATGGCCATACCTACATTTAACGTTACCTAATTTTATCTAGAAATAATTCCAAGCAGTTATTATAGTTAAAACATTAAAACTTTTTAAACTCTCAAAAATCGAACGTAACTTTTTACAGGGAAACTGTTTATATAATACTATTAGGAACTATTGTTCTTTCAGGGTTCATTTGGTCGATTCATAAATGTACAGATGTGTGTGGCAGGTGGTAGATCTACGTGCGAGATCGTCTGGGTTGGTACCACGCTCCTTTCTATCTCTGCTGTGAAGCAGTTCGCAGTGTTTCGGTTCGAAGGACTGGAGAGTCGGCATAATTCCTTTACCTCTTGATGGTCAATGCATTGGCAATGCTCTTGGCATCCCATATATTAAGGGCATCGTCGGGTTAATAAACGGCGGTATCAAATTCCATAAGGTGAGTCTACTAGTTTACCTATGATGTTGTATAAAATTGTTTAAGTAGAAATTAGTGAAGCTGTCAATTGCTTCTATGTTATTCTTATAATAAATCAAATATGACAAAACAGGTAAAATTTAAGTCGACATAAGCAGACAAACAAGTTGACAGACTCGTGAGCTGTTGCCGCACGATAAAATGTTGTCGTACCATATTATCGGTCCTGAGCATGGCTATCGATTACGAAATACGACACTTTTACTTTTTAAAAGATAAATAACAAGCCACAAACAAGGCTGCAGGCAGGCGTTCTCATCATTTCATAGCACCTTAATTTAAAATACTTTCTTTACTTTCAATTTAAATCCTCATTCCAAAGTCATGAAGGGTGAAACAGTAAATGTAGGAATTCAGGAGTCTTAATCGGAAGCCTTTACATCGAAATGCTAGAACAAAAACTCAATAAAGGCTAAGTTACCCAATCCAGTTTATTGGAACAAATTTTCAACTGGAATTAGTTCTGTAAGTCCAAACTTCTAGAACTCAATGTATTTTATAAACACTTGCTTTAGCTCAAAATTTCGTTTGGGTAGAACTCCTATTTTTATGTTTGAGACGAAATGAATCCAGTGGACATAGACTTACAGTCCATTTTAAATATAAGTAAATTATGTTTTTTATCTGGTAATTAGTTTCAAAGATTTCCTACTACATTTACAATACTATGTACAATTTAAAACTTGATGAGATGTGAAGTTACAACTAAAAATTGTCATCTGAAATTGAAGATATGTTTATATTAATTTAAACTAACTAAATGTTAAGTGGCGATGGAGTCTAAGGTGAACATGCCTACACAGGAAAAGCCTATTCACTCTTGCCTTAAGGAGGTTATCAGGGAACTAAGAATTCAAATCCTTTGCAGTACGCATTATAAAAGTATCCTTGAAGTCAGTTATTAGTTTCTAGATTTATAAAGCTAATCTTAAGGTTTATAAATATAGAAAATGGCCTAGAAATATGCATAAAGTGTTCAAATGTTTGTTCTCAACTTTAAGTAATTTGATTATTTTTTAAGAGGGCTTTTGGTCAGAGTTGGTCAATTTTATACAAATCCATATAAATTACAATCATTGAGTTAGTTATAGCCCCCATAGGATATATATTTCTGCCACCTTATCTGTACAAAGAAAAGTACTCAAAAACCTTTCAAAAACATTCCAATGGCTAGATGAGAAAATGTTATAAACTTTTCCTAAATGTCTGGTAAACAAGTTTTTCTAGGTATAAAGCCAGGAATTTAACTGCGAAGGTAGTTCCAAACTTTGTTACTAACATCCATCGCATAAAAACAAATTCTCATCAATAGTTTTACACAATAACGAACGGCGATTATCCTGTTTTATATAAAAACATAATTAATTTCGACATTCTTAAAGCTGTCACTTAAGCTTTTATTGAATTAATTTCATGACATGACAGTCAGTAGATTGACCTATAGGAAAAATAAGGGTGTTTGCATTGGATAGCAATAAATAATTTTTCTATGAAAACAAGGCTTATATACTTATACATTTTTAACCAACTCTTTGATTGTAAAAAAGTTTCGGAAATGACCTTAACTTTTCACTGATATTTATATTTTAACAATTTTCTTTGTGGTTATCTTTGTATAGCAATGGGTGTGTGATGCCTTTGGTAGGTACTGTGAACATTTAAGGGCTAAGGTGATTGCTTACCATCAGTCATAGGTCGTAAGCTTGTTTGCCGACCTGGTTGTACAAAAAATTCATGTGGTATTTGAAAACGAAATCAAATTTAAAATGGTAAAATAGCAAAGTAACAGCATTTAGCGAAATTAGTGACTGGCAAGAAATTAGTTTCATTTTTTGTTGGAATTAGGAAGGCTTAAGAGATAAGTTAATACCTTCTAGTCACGAACAATATAAGGGAAAATCCATAATTTGATTTAAGTAAAGTCCAAGCTTCTAAGAATATTTAGCGGCGAAATAAATTTCTATCTCCTGTTAATTTATTAAAACTAATTAGGTTTATTCTCAAAGACAAGTCGTAAATATTTTAGCGTTTTTCGAAATAGTCAGAAGATTGGGGCTTTTAAAAAATTCTTTACTTATCAAAATAGGTTCGTCAGTGAGCTAATCAGGCTTGAATATAAAAAGATACCTTTTAAAGTCGACTATATAACAAGATGTGTCTTTTTTGAAAATACTAATTCAAAAGACCCAACAGCAACTTGTTACTAACTAATTACCAACACAATTTATAAAAACAAATGTAAGAAACCATAAAAACCATGAAGGCAATAAATCTCAATTATGTTTTCAAGGAACAATGATGTTTCCTAAATAGGTATTTAGGTCAAACGAGGCGCCCGATCAGATATTGCATTTGTATTGCTATCTTTATTGCTTTAATGTTAAGGCCATGTAGATTCACTTTTATACAAGTTGACATAGACAAAATTAAAAATCACCATGTGCTGAACTTTACCTATTGCCAGTTTCTAAATTAACGTACTGGTACCTGGTAACTGGTACTTAAACTAGTTTAAACAAAATTTAAGGCGTTTTCACCTGCAAATTCTCAACTCAGAACCGGCTGATAAGCTATGAATGCACACATTGGCAGTAGTAGTAGTAATTATTCTTCTGCACTTAATTCATTCGAACCCAAAAAGCATCACGGCCAAATTGTAAATTCCGACCAAATTAATTAACTTCATTTATGAAGGTACATCTCGTAGACATTTCCAGAAATATCAAAAACTTTTTTATTATTATTTAAAAATCCATAATCCGATTTTAACTTAACAGATGCAATAGATATTGTCATCTGGAAACAAAATTAAAAAATTATAAGTCTAACTTTTAAATACCAAATACATTCGCCTATTTTCAATGTGCGGCCCCTTAAGCCAATCATGGCGATGATGTGTGGCTAACTCATCAACGGAATATTGACATTGAACTAACAGTTGATACAAAGACGCCAAATGATTCAAACGAAAACACTACCGGCTAAGCAAACGTCATTAGAATCGTAATTTGTCCGGAGCTTTTGACAAAGATCGATCATTCAAAATAATAAAATATCCAATAGTTTAGACGTGTTATGTAAATCGAAGATTGATCTATTTAAAAATTGTACTTTTCTGTCGTAAGTGTGATTTATTATGGTGTTAGTTAAAAACGAAATCTTACTCTTTATAAAGTAGGCTGCCTCAAGGATCAGTTTTTGTACCTTAATATGACTTTTATTATATAAAGGGTTAGTTTTGAAATAAGGGACTCAACATGTCCAAATTGAGTTTACTACAGTTTACAAGACATTTTGTGTTATTTATCATAATAGTGCCTATTGTAAGTAAAGATTTATCTGAAAATGAAAGATCTAGAAAGGCTACTTTTGTTCAAAATCTTCTTAATAAGCACAAATATTTAGAAGGTAGAGTAAGGATTGTTGGAGGTTTAACTGACTTTGAAGGTAAGTTTGAATTATTTAACTTAAGTCTTGCTTTCGTCTGCGACTTTGTCCACGTAGATATAATATTTTTGTATTTATTTAGGCGAAGTTAATAGTGAAACTTCATTTTAAGTACAAGGGAAGCAATTTAAAATCGAATTAATTATTTTTAGGGTTGACTCCTTCTTACAAATTTGACGTCGATAAAATATTAGTAGTAAAACATCACGGGCAAACAAGCAGACGACTCACCTGACGGAAAGTGATGCCGCTGCCTAATGATGCGACAATGCTCTTGATGTCTGGATGTATTTAATATAATACCTGTATTGGTGTGATATATGTAGTTATTTTCTACATTTCGGAACGGGATGATTTTAAAGCTCACAATGTTTATTAATAACTACATTTTATTTTATTATAAAGGAAATCTTTGAAAACACTAATCCAAAGTAAATCATTCATACTCCAATATTTAACTTTAATCAACTTTGTTTTTCCTTTTTGTAGAACGGACTTACTTCGCAGGTAGGACTTAAAGCGCAGTTATATAAAAATAGCGTAGCGGAGGCATGGCGGTGGCATCCATCGCAGGTGGCGCGCCGCTCCTTTCTGCCAAAAACGACCCAGCGCTTTGTAACTAAGCCGTCCATGTCACGCTTCCGCCATGCCACTTCTGTATAAGTAGCTATTAAGAGACACAGGCTAAATTTTGCTAAAAAAATAATAAAAAAAACCTAATTCTAATCCTACAAAATTGCGAGCACAAAATACGAAAGTCTATGAAGTATATGAAATGTCTGTAGGTAATGTGTACATATACCACGCTGGTCGCTGGGGAGCTATATGCGATGATTCCTGGGATGATGCTGCAGCTTCAGTCGTATGCAGAAGATTTAACAAAACCGGCGTAGCTACTCACGGTGGACAATATGGAGAGGCAACACGTGAGATAGTTGTTTTATCTACTGAATTTATGAATAAGGGCATTTATTAAACAACTAAATGAAAATTTCCTAAATATAAAATCAAACTGGAACTAATACTTTCTTAAAAATAATATATCCATTATTGTTTAAGTACAATTGGTAACAAGTGGTCATAGGTTACGGTGATTGCTTACCATTAAATATGCTTGTTTGATTCGTGGTACAAAAATATTTAATCCAAATGTTGCTTCTACTTCTAGGGAAGTTTTGGATGGACGACGTAGTATGCGAGGGTCAGGAATTGTCACTATCCCACTGCATATTCTCTGGGTGGGGCACCTCTGACTGTGACCCTTCTGAGGCAGCTGGGGTCATTTGTAAAGATTCCGATCCAGATTCGAATTATATTCAAGAAGTTCAAAAAGAAGCCAAAGGTCCTAAGCTCATTAGTGGAATCATCAATATTAATAATGCTAAGTTGCGTCTGACTGGTGGAAGGTGCGGTAGCGAAGGAAGAGTAGAGGTATTTTTTTCTTAGCTACGTTTACTAAACGTAGATTAGTATAAGTCAGAAACTTTAAAGAAAAATTTTGAAAGGTTTTGAAATAGGAATTCAGTAATTTAAACCTCGATGGAATATTTTGGGGATTTAAAACAGCTCTAAGTTTAGTTAAGTACTTCATAATATAATTTTAAAATCTACAATATTTTTTTTGTTTAAACTAATGCAAATTTACTCACTTTATATCCTTTTTTTAGGGTTCAGTAAGTCCAAATAAAAAAGGAACCCTTATATCAAATCCCTTCTTCTTAGGAACGCGTATCGGAGGTAACAACCTGAAACTAATATAAAATGATTCTCTCTAATCCATCCGGTGAGAAACCCAAAAACTGTAAATTGGTAGTTATTTCACAAAAAAATCTTGGACATATAAAACATAATCGAAAAAAATTGATAAATCTTCGAGAATCAATTCTCGTAATGTGACGAACAAATTATTGAAATACCTAATTTTGTACGGAACCCTCGATGTCCGAGTCGCACTTTACCAGTTTATTTATTTAGGCTATTCAAAACCTGATCAATTATTACTGACATTAAACCTGTTAACAGATTTACTACAACAACTCTTGGGGCAGTATTTGTCACGATGGCTGGACTCTTTACGAAGCCTCCGTCGTCTGCCGTCATCTTGACCTTGGCTTCGCTAACCAGGCTTATCAGACCGATGTCTTCGGGATATCTCCTGTCCGGCTCAGTGGCGTACAGTGTCAAGGGAACGAAACGAACATCTTCATGTGCTACCACAAGAGAATCGGTGATGCGTACTGTCCTGGGAAAAACGGTAGGTCATTTTAAAAGTATACAAATATTACAAAACATACATACTATAACTACAGTATAGTAACAGTTTCAATACAAGATGTAAAACTTCATGAAGGTATATGTCCTTTAAAAAGCATTTTTTTCAGATTTTTGCGGTTTAACTACAAAATAATCAGTACTTCTGTACAGCTAGGCGCAAAAATATACGAAAAATACATACCATCAACTTAAATTTTACCACTAGTTAAAAGTTCAGAAATTCCAACGAAATAGTAACTCTAGAACAGGAGGCCACGCATAAAGCTTTACATATTCAGTGCAATATCAATCCTTATGCTGTACAACTTAAGAATGGTACAAAACAGATTAGGTCTATCCATGGTCGAGTGTGCGCGAAATTCATCGAAATATTTCTGTTAAATTGATCTCGAATATTCTAACCAGTACGTGTTCTAAAACGAACTACATTCGTTATATAAATGACAATGTGAAAGTTCCAGAACATTTATAAGGCTTAAAGTTCGTAATTATAATTTCAAATTAGAAATTCATTGTTACAAGTCACATGGGATTCATTAGGAGATTCCAGATAGGAACTAAGTTTGTTTCTAACTAGTCCAAAAAGTGTGTGACACGGCTCATGTAACATATTGGAATAATTTGACTTGTTACATACCTATAAATTTACAACAGCTTCGAGGTTTGAATTCTATCTATACTATGAAATGTGTATGTTTTTTGTTTGCAAATTTTAATACCCTACAATGCTTTTTAAAATTTTAGCTAGACATATAAATTACCTATGTATTTACAGACAATTGGCTTTTATTACGAGGGAACTTAAAGTTGAATAACTTAGTGTATCCACTGGAGTCCTCATAATAGTCTAATTTTAAACAATAAAAAATAAAAGAAATACGCAAAGTAGAATAGGTAAAAAAAGGTGTTATTCCATAAAAAAGATAATACTAAACACATCACGACACACTTTGACTTAGATAATCTTGTATCGCAGGAACTAAGCAAAGATAAGGTAAAGACAATATAGATAACAATACAACATCCAAGACCGTGTTAATATATTTTAATTTATAGGCTTAACAACAGATACTTTAGATAACAGATTATATAATTTAAACTAAAAACATACTCTCAGTGAACACCAGATTTTGCTGAACAAGTATGAAGTCCCATTAAATTTAGATAAGTAGTGAAAAAACTTCATGTTGAAAACCTTAGTAGGGATAGCGTTTGAATTTTTCTCCTCATCCCGCAAGAGAAGAAACCCTTCACCTGTTATCCTGACCTACTTCCGAAGACATTTACAAATGTCCGTTTCAGGTCACGTAGCCGCCGTGTCGTGTACCCACGTTTTACCGGACCTGGAGCTCGACACGTTGGCTATTGAACGCACAGCTCACTTGCAGGATGTCCCAATGTACCTTCTGAAGTGTGCTATGGAAGAGAATTGCTTAAGCCGGACCGCATATGAGGTATGTCAAACAAGATATTGTATAGACCATTAGATACCTACAAGTGAAGATTTAGAGATTTTAATTGCTGTTTTTTTTTCAAATATAGGCTGTAAAATTTAACACTTGTGAAATTGTAAGAAAGTTCATGCAACTATCCATCAATACTGGCGGATCCCGGGGCAAGGGGGCTTAACCCCTCCCCCCCTAAAAGCTTGTAAATTTTTCTAACTTTTAGCCCTTACTTTGTTAAAACCTAACGTTGGCGAAGTCAAGCCCCGCGTTTTAAAAAAGATCGTCAATATTGAGGGCGTAGAGGTGAGGTGAACCCCACAAATGACAATCCTCGATCCACCACTGACTACATAAAACCTAAAATCCTAATTTTTGGATAAGGAGATGATTACAAATATCCTTATTTCAGTTGCCTACTTATTATTATACTACTACTTATTACTTTCTACTTAGAAATGTATATACAATTTCTGATGTTTTAACTTAAAACCTCCAGAATCTGGCTAATCTGAGTGGCCCTTTTCACTCCTTAGTACAAGGACATTCTTGTTTATTGTAAAACAAGCTGTCCTTGAAAGGAGTGAAATCCTAAAGCTCCTCGCCCACGACCGACAGATGGTAACCAATTCTTTGAAGGTGAAAAATTAATGAACTACTATAGAGAAACGCTCACGCCTTACAAAAAGTCAACCACAAAACCGGTCAAAATAACACCTCCACTATCACCTATATTCACTTCCGCAAACTTTAGGGTCGAGTTAAGTATTTGATTGATCAAACGGGTACCGAATTCAGAACTTTGTCTTGCGTAATTTGAATATATCGGAACAATGTGTGTAGCTTTAACAATAAAAAAGATTTTTGTTCTGTATACTTACTTCAACAACCTGTCCTTTTGCTAGACAGTATGACAACACAAAACGAAAAAACACAAAACAAAAAAATACTAGTTTTTTTTTTTCAATTGGTACTTACTTTAAAACCTGTCCATATGCTAGTTGATGGCGTTATTTGTACAAATAACTAAATAAAGGAACAAACATACTAAGTAATAATAATTTAATTAATAAAATATCCTCTTCTAAATACGTACACATAGATTGTAGGTATACAGCTGCTGTGTATGTTGGTCTCTAAACGCGTAGCTATTAAAAAAATGATATACCTACTGCGTATAAAATGCACCCGAAAAGCCTACATCAAAATGGACAACTTGGCCACAGATCAGTTTTTAATGCAGAGAAAATCAAAATAACTTTATTCCGTAAACTTAAAAAAAATAACGACTCGACCACCGGTTCGGAAAGTTTATTTTGGCAAATATGAAGAAGATGAGAAACCCAAAATTCTGTAATTTAATATATAAACATATATTTTAGTATATTATATATGATAATTTAGTATATGATAATGCGATAAAACTCATGCGTCTTGCTGTGTTGAGATGCCCTCTTTATTTTGACGATTTAAAAGTACTTATTTTAAGTCCATTTGAATAAAAAATATTAGATTTTTGATTTTTATCTTTCTTTGTAAGCTTACGATAGGAACACAGTATGTCGTGGCGTGTCATGGTGCGTCAAAATCGTATCCATTTCATAAATTAGATATGGTTAGGAACACATTATCGTGGAGTGTTGTGTCACAGCGTAGTATGTGCTTCTCTAACCGCTTTTACCGCGTTTATCTGACGCGCCACGACACGCCACGACACGCCACGACACGCTACGACACTGTTACCTGTTTCAAGCTTTATGCTGACCGCTTATGCCCGAAAATGTCAAAGATGACACCTAGAATATGACGAGTTTTTACCAATACTCAAGGCACTCATAATGGTGTACTTGTAAGGAACTGATTTAAATGAATCATTTGTCAAGAGAACTAAGTGAGTCTCTTTTATTATTTTAGCTTAGTACAAACATAGTACCTACGATAAAGGTATTTGTAGTAAACGGGAATTAAAGTATTATACATCCATAGCTATCAATAAAATATAGGCTTAAATGTTATAAATTAAATTAATGCATGCTATTATAATAAAGAACATTTTTTTATTTGGATGGAGGAAGTAATCTTCGAGACTACTTGTTTTAAAGACCCCTAGCCTAGTAAATTTATGCTCAAAAGGGGATATGGATAGATGAGTAGAAAGCTGGTAGTTTGGATTATTTGGACTAGTTAGGAGACAAACATACTAAAAGTCCCAACCCCTTGAAGGTGAGCCCTCGGGGGGAAGGTCAAATATGGACCCCATTTTTTTTGGATATATCTCGAAAATGCTGCGTCATAGGAAATTATATATGAGTGAAAATGTACATTTTATAAAAAAATGTATATGCTCTACAAATTTGATTATTGGCCTGTTTTTTTTCAGATGAACTGATTGCAAGTTATAGAGAAATGCATATCTACTTCCAAGCTCATATCTAGAAAATTATTGGTTGGTTTAAAGAATCAAAGTTAAAGAGAATTGTATCGGCTTTCATAATACATAATTTCCTATGAAACACCATTTTCGAGATACTCAAAAAACTAAAATCAGGACCTTCTTTGAGCTCCCCTCCCTAGGGCTCATTGGTATTTTGTCTCCTAACTAGTCCAAATAATGTTCCAATATTCCAATAAAGTCAAACTGCTGGCTTACCAATTTTCCATTCATATTCATTTATTGACTAACATGAAATCATTACCCTTCAAGTCGGCTCTGCGGGCATGACTGGGTAAAAATTATTACACCAGTAGAATGCTACTTTATCTCTGAGAGACATGAGCTGTATTTATCAAGTTTTTTAATTACACCCATGTGGATCAAGAGTGGCTTGTAGTATATAAAGTTATACTCTATGCATTAGATAAATAAGATTGTTTATTTATTTTCGAAGTAAGAAATCTCGAGGGCTTCAATACGAAAGCACAGAATAACTAATACAAAAGCTTGAACTTCCATTTTGTTGAGAACCACACGCAAAACGATAATTAATTTGCCAGCTGTTGCGACGTCTCCCTTGGGATATTTACTTAAAGTAAAGTAAACATTGTATACCTGTATAGTAAAATATTATACTGTTTCGTTTACCGGTCTTGAATGTAGTATTCTTATCTATGTAGTTCATACCATATCGCTGCTTAGCACCTGCGACACAAGATTCTATAATGTTACTGTAGGGCTAAGTCAACATGTATGTCGTTTTTTATCTAAGGATTCATTCCTGAATAATTCATCGATTGACTTCAAGTTGACGGGCACGAATAAGTTACTTAGTGGTCGTCGAATTTCGAGTCTGTACACATACATTTAATTAATATCCGTAAACATTCAGTCATAAAATCCCTTGATTTTATGCTATAGTAACTGGAAGAACTGTATCAGAACGCCCTCTGAAACTGTAAACAACTGATTACTACGCTAGAGAGCGGAACTTGTGTAGTAAGGCGCATATTTCGCCTTCTGGTCTTGTATGTAGTATACACCATATCGATGCTTAACGCCTGCGATACCTGATTAAATCTTAGGGCAGGGTTAATGCAGGTTTGTTGTTTTAGATTCAAAACACTAACCCAGACTGGCAGTATGAGACAAGGAGGCTCCTTCGTTTCACAGCATCCTCACTCAATATAGGAAATGATGAGTTCAGACCATATCTACCCAAGCATTTGTGGCAGTGGCACCTTTGTCATATGTAAGTATCATCGCCGCCATTGGAAGTTTGAAATCTGCTTCTTATACCTTCCTCTGACTTAATAAGTTGCGGGTCCCAAGACAGCCGGTAGTATGTCCTTGCAAGTCGCCTGTGCTTCATTGCACAACTCTTTCTCTGATTACGTAATTGTGAATTCTGAACAAAATCTGAACAAGAAAAATAACCATCCTGAGAAAAGAAGCGTTAAATTCTAAGATTTAACCAAGTTTAGTGTTTATATCGAAAGACATCGCTTCTAATTTGTTTTTTTTTTTGCATTGTATGAACTTTGTAACCAAAGTTAATAATACTATGTAGCAATTACTTTAAGGTACAGTCAAGGTTAACCCACAAAAATAGACGCTATATAATCTCAACACATAAACTTATGCCGTAATCCCTCGAGGGTTGGTAGAGGTTTTATACGCCGCATTTCGCATTTTTATGTTGAGTCCCAGTGTGACAGGTTGTGAATCTGTCGCCACTATCCGGGCACAATGAAGAACATGGTAGCTGACCACGTACGGCAATCTGAGATTCGAACCCTCAAACTGCCGAGTCGGAACAGACAGTTAACTAAGACACGCAACAAACTGAGCTACCACATCCAACCTCGTAATCATGAACGGTAGATAAGGTTGTATTTATCTTTCAGGCACTACCACAGCATGGAGGTATTTGCAACGTTTGACGTACTGAACCAGACCGGGCACAGAGTGGCTGAAGGGCATAAGGCCTCCTTCTGCTTGGAAGACAACACCTGCCTACAAGGGGTCGAGAAGAAGTATTCTTGTAAGAACTACGGAGATCAAGGTACGTCGTAAATTCTGATTATTATTTAATGTCTCTAAACAGGCCACTTTGGCAATACTCTATTTGAATATAAACCTGATGCATAAAACAAATGTCTATGATAGGGATGTCAATAGATTAAAAAAGAAAGGTTTCAGAAGAATTGCTTTATACGTCCTTTTAGGTCATCCTACGACGTATCATGTTTCATTCTATGTCTGTTATATAGTACATTCAACTATATGTAAAGTCCTATGGTATTACTATAACAGCACAGTGCAATAAATAAATAAATAACCACATCACGACACACGCATTGACTCAGCCCTGCAGTAATATTAAAGAATTTCGTGTCGCAAGCACTTGCGACGCGAAACTAAGCACTAAGCAACAATAAAGTATAAACTACATAGATAACAATACTGCAGCCGAGACCATTAAGCAAATAACATTAAGTTCGGCCACACCGGGATTCGAACTCGAAATTGAAGCAATCGGCTGTTTACACCACTGCGCCAAGGAGGCCATCAAAAATTATTATGTTGTGGATTATAGTTCTATGGTAGTGATGCCAAAGTCTCATACCTGGTTAAAAATCAACTCTGCTATATTCACTTAAATGTAAGGTAAGCTGTGCAACATCAACTTCACATTAAAGCTATTCGACTAGAAGTTACATTGAGCAATTATTAAAGTTAACAAAGATTCATTCCACGAAAGAATTCCCGGAAATAATTTACCGTATACCCCAAGCATGAACTTCATGACCTATTTGCCAATGCCAATTAAAGCCCACCAATTAAAATTCACTCATTATATAATTTACATATGACAGCACGCATAATACCGATTAGTTCAGATTATTTGTTCCCTTTGAGTTTTATTTATGAATTGGAGAAAAATCTTAATTTTACTATTCTTCACTTTTCATATGCATGAGTTATTATTATTTACTTTTTCCTAAGGCTCGCCGCCAATTTCCGATAGTCGGTTTTTGTTGGTGATAAACGGAACGTACTGATTTTTATTGAAACCTCCACGTCCAACAAAAGTCTTCCACGGAATCAGTCAGTAAAATCGGCCATCGTAGGCGTAGAGCCTTAGTGATCTGAAGCCCCGATAACAGAGGAAATAGCCAATAACTGAATCGTGTCGATTTTCTCGATTCCTCTCCCTTTTAAAAACTGTAGCAGCTTTAAGGAAAACCCTCAGAAGGTCACCCTCTTGTATAATCCCTTTGTCGGCATTACTACACCCACGGGATAGTACGGTCATATCACAAACCGTAAATCGCCACCTACGCAATAATTAGTCTAGCTTAATTGAACGTTGATTAGAGTAGATACAACTAGTACATTTATTTTATCTACTTTAGTATTCGAAATAAGTCCGAATAATAAGTCATTTAGTCATACGTTTTCTGGATTAAAATTAATTTTATTTATTTATTTATAGGTCCAGATAACAATCGTTTACATTACAAAGAAAAATAAATGCAGCTAGACTGTTTACCCTTATAGTTGGACAAAACATTTTCATTAACAAAAAATCACATTACTAAAAGTACTAAACAAAACAAAATGTAAGTGTTAAAACTTCCAATATCCTGAATGGACTTTGCTCAGGGTGGGCATAGCCTATTTTAATTACATTTTTACTCAGGTATCCGTCTTAAGTCGGTGGCAAAAATGATCGAAAATAAAGTTACCTGAAACAAAACGTTTAAAACACAAATTTCCTCTGTAGCAAAAACCAAACCCGGATTCTATTACTTTTAGTACATGTAGCTGTTTTGTATTTTTGGCGACGATAGGCCTATGGACGTGCGTATTTTTAAAGATCACTCCACGAGGTGAATAGACGATCTTATGTGGCCAGCAGAGAGCTGTTGGATACATAGTATTACTCTAATTGGATATTTGGAGGAGGCCTTCATCCAGTAGACGTCTTCTGATGATAATGTTTAATATAGCCGGCTGCTATGAAAAATAATCAGTGTCCGAACCACGGCGGGGGATATTTTGTGTTATTTGTAAGACAAATTGTTTCGCTTACAGGTCTTGATTGTAGTATTCTTATCTTAGTAGTTTAAACCATATCGTTGCTTAGTACCTATTACAGAAGATTATACAACCTTAATGCAGGGCTACGTCAATGTGTTTGTTGTAATGTTCGTGGTTATTATTATATTGTTGTATTTGCAGGTATATCGGTGAACTGTTCGGATGTATACCAGTACAACATTGACTGCCAATGGGTGGATGTATCTGACGTTGAACCAGGGGATTACACGTTTAAGGTAAATCTACACTAATAATACAGAGGATAAAATCAGAAGAGGATAGAGGATTGTTTGTTTGCCATAAATAGGCTCCGAAACTACTGGACCGATTAAAACATATATTTTGCCGTTAGATTCCTGTATCATTGATATATAATTGTGAAAGTCGATCTCCACTACTTTTACTATTCAGTTCAAATTCTGGCCAAATGATAAACCATTTTTAAAACTAAAGCTACCCATTATAATCCAATGTTCGTAAATTATTCGTCTCCTTAATTGCTCATTGTGTATTTATATCAATTTTACGTGGTTTGAGTCAGAGTCCCTTTAGTACGTTTATTCCTTCACAGAATCTTGAATTATGTAGAAGCTTTTGCATATAGCTTTAATTTAATATCATATCTGTTTTGAGTACTAGTTTTATTTGTGAAATACTACAAATTTGTGAAACAATTTTAATGATTTAAGCTCGGTTTTAAAACTAATAAACTAATTAGAAAACATAGAAAATGAAAACAAAATTATAAAAATATCCAATTGGATTTCAAAGAAATTTTGAGAATGGCCATTGAAAGAGAGCTTACAAGATTTAATTACAAGATACTAAGTAATAACATAAAATGCTGTAAATATAATAAATGTAGCTGTTGTTTAGCTACTGTGTTTAATGCCGCTATGTGTATGCAGCCTAATCCCATTACAAAGCGATTATGATTGGAGAGGAAAAGATTGATGAAGACACTTATTGCTCTCAAGATTTATGACCAATCAAGGGCTTATCCCAAAGAGGCCATTTCTTCCAGACTCCTTTTCACAGGTGCCATATGGTCTGGGTTGGTAATGAATTATATGTAAATAGAAAAAGTAACAAGTAATAGAAAATACGCCCATTCGTCATATAATATATTCATAGATACAACTGACAAGTAAACCTTCACAATTCATAGATACATCTGAGACCACAGACAGATGTTAAAATAAATAATGATGTGCTCGATATCGTAGGATCGACTAAATTCTCAGGCATTAATATCGATTCAAAACTTCAGTGGAACGCACATTTAGAATTAATTTGTAGTAAATTAAGCTCGGCGACATATGCAGTAGGGAAAATTAGAAATTTAACGGATCTCCCGACAGCCAGACTGGTATATTTTGCATATTTTCATAGTATTATGTCCTATGGGTTACTACTATGGGGTAGTGCGGCCGAAACAGATACGATATTTATTTTACAAAAAAGAGCTATAAGAGCTCTGTATAACTTAAAGCCGCTACATTCATTACGACAATTATTTAAGCAATTTGATAAACTCACCTTACCGTCCCAATATATTTTTGACAATATTATGTATGTAAGGAAACATCTAAATGAGTTTGATAGACTAGGTCACGGTATAAATACCAGAAATAGTGATAAATTACGTATCTCTACAGTTAGTTAGCAAAAACTAGTACTAAAACTAATTTATTGGAAATTGTGTTCGCTTTTATAATAAAATTCCAAGAAATGTAACAAAAATGTCAGATATGAAATTTAAGCAATATGTTAAACAAATTTTAATTAAGAAGGCTTACTATAAAACTCAAAATTATGTAGAGGATAAAGATATATGGAAGTAATTGCACAGGTTTATCTTATTGACAGTTTAGCTAGATTTATTATGTTGAAAAATTGTAATTTGTAGTAGAAAATATTGTAATTGAATATTGAAAAAAGCAACTACGGAGGTTTCTTGCCGGATTCTTCCCCGTAGAAATAGCATTCCGAACCGGTGGTTGTAAAAAAAAAATGACGATTTGAAAGTGCTTATTTTAAGTCTAATCGAATAAAAAACATTTTGACTTTGACTTTGACCACAGAGATCAAATAGATATGTCCATCACAGGTAACTATTTCTATTTTCTGCCGTGAAGTCCACTTTGTTTCGGCCCGAAGAATTGGAGGACCAGTGTATATTACAGGGACATGAGGCATCACATATTCTGTATGAGAAACGCTTCGGCTTTGCTATAGACGTTCTAGGACATCAAAGGCACGGCAGTGATCACTATCCATTAGGTGAACCGTCTACTTGTTGGTTGATGACGTATAAAAATCTTCCAGACTCTTCTAATGAGTTTAGTTTTCGGTCGTTTTATAAAACAATCGCAGATCACGACCATGGTGGCGCTGTGATGTAAACAGACTGCTACACTAGAGGTTCCGGGTTCAAATCTCGGCGGGGGCGAAACTTTGTGTTATTTGCAAGACGCATTGTTTCGCTTAGCGGTCTTGGATGTAGTATTCTTATCTATGTAGTTAATACCATATCGTTCTTATCTTAGTACAGGGTTGAGTCAATATGTGTGTCGTGATGTGATTATTATAAAAAAAGGATTGAAATCCTAAATAATAATAAAGATCGTTTCTGTAGATTAATTAAAATATAGATTTGTCTTACTTTAGTAAGTATACTAAAAGTTTGCGTATAAAAAAGGTGCATAGTTGTAGCAAATAAAGATGAAACTAACGTAAATTGATTGTTAAATCAATAGAACCGACTGCTTCTAATGTCTTTGTTTCAAACCTGTCTGGAAATCGCTTTAATTGGATGCTTTATATTACAATTTGTGTTCCGACTCTGTTACCAGAATAAATTAATTATTATGGGTACCCTACAAATTGAGGAAGATCAGCCGGATAGAAACTGCGTTGTTTATTTCACTAGAAACTATCTATCTATGTATATAAAAGGTCAACAATTGACTGATACATCAACGCACAGGCCAAATCCTTAAGGTTAGAAAATCAAAATTTCGCACACGTATTCCTCATATGACGAAGGCATCCACCAAGGAAGGGTTTCTCAAACTTCAACTCCTAAGGGGCTGATAGTTTGTATGAAAGTTCGTCATTTTTGGAGCTTGAAATAAGAAACTTTGTGTTCAGGCTGACAGTTAGAAATATGTGTTTTAAGGTTTTATAAAATAAACAATTGAAGGGTGAAGGAAAGTTTTGTTTAACCCTTATTAATAATGTAGGTAGTACCTATTTGTTAATCTTTAATACAATCAAGTAGCTAGCCGATCTGACTGTGCTTTGATGAGTAGGTACTAGAATAAAATAGTTTTCCCAGTAGGTATATGAAATATTCCTGGAACAATTTTAAATATGCTGCCATGAAATCATGTGTTTTATATATACGACACATTAAGATTTTTTTTATTTTGGTGGCGTTACCATCATCATGGCAATCACCTTAAGTATTTTGTCAGTGTCAAGTATTAATTACCAAGATTTGATAAGGAATTAAATGATGAAGAGATGAATAATGATAGATGGAATAATAAACCTACCTACAGTAACATGCTAGTAACCGCTTTCTTACTACCTCATCTTTCTTCTGATCGTTTGGTTAGGGTGTCCGGGCACAGCCTGTGCGGCATTGCACAGCTGCATTCGTTGATCATTCGATCAAAGGACGCCACTGTTGATCCTGATAAACAGGAGTTGCAGTGGTGGGCCATAGTGGCGGGTGTGCCCCGAGTAACATGCTAGTACAGTTACTGTAGGCTCTAAAAGGTTACTTGGGAGATGAAGAAAAGAGCAGCCAAATCGTCGTATTCACTTTCTGCACACTTGTACAGCAATACAGATATACACCGGATAAAACATTAGCATTTCACTCATTAAATCCTACTGTTATACGAGAAGAGAAAATCAAAAATGGAAATTTCAACCCCAGACAAAAATTTTGACCTACGACAATGATGTCAAAAGTGGTAGATATTTGCTTTGAAAATACCTCTTGACTCTAAACTCAAAGACTTGAAAGTAAGGATTCATGCTCAACATTACAGACTACGACGACTTTCAAATAACCGCCACAATATTATATTGAGTTGTATGCTATCAGAGTTTTAATCCTTAATTGTAAAAATAATTGTTGTACCTATGCATTTGACGACTTATTGGGCGCAACGGTGTAACAGCTAGCTGCAAGAGGTTCCGAGTTCGAATCCCGGAAGGGGCGGAACGTTGTTATTTGCAAGACGTAGTCATGCATGTTGTATTCTTCTTATATTGTAAACTTAAGCAATTAAAACACAACTTTGGCCTACAGCTGCCTCGAGGAATTTAATTAGTAAGCAGGAAAACGGACGAGTTTCCTTCTAATTTTAAACATAACTTTAACTTTCTTGTTATATCACAATAAAAAAATACGAACTTACTTACTGACACTTTTATTCTCATTTCTTAAGTAAAGACTCTGTGACGCAGCGGTGTAACAGCTGTCTGTTATGCAAGAGATTCTGGATTCGAATTCCGGCTGGGACGGAACTTTGCGTTATTTGCAAAACGCAGTCTTAGATGTAGTGTTCTTATCTATGTACCATAACGTTGCTTAGTGCCTGCGATACAAGATGACATCTTAATGCAGGGCTGACTCTTTGTGTGAGTTGTAAGTTGGTTATTATCTTATCTTTTTTTTTCTTCCAAAGGTTTCTGTCAACCCTCATGCAAGGATAGCGGAGCAGCGTTTTGACAACAATGCAGCCAAGTGCATATTGCGGCTAGCTGACACATATGCAGCGGTGTACGGGTGTGTGCTTGAGAGGCCGTAGCTTAAAAATAACCATAGCTTAAAAACCCACTGAAAAAAAATTACAAAAAGATTTGACTTCTAGCATGTTTTAGTATAAAAAACAAATTTGACTTGGTTTTAATATAAATCGATTGAAAAGAAAATGATATCGAAAAAAAGTGTTGAATTACTATATATACTAAACCGATTAGTTTGACGTTGTTTTAGTAATTAAACGATTGTCCTTTTTATCCTGTAGTATCGATATAAAATTTTGTAATTAGAAATGCCAGGAGACTATTTCAAGGAAAAAAAACACCAAATATTCTTTATCTTCTTTATTTCTAAAAATCTTATAACAAAAATGTACTTATAAATATTATCACAATGTAATAATGATTTACAATAAATGAGCAAACACATTGTTTTATTTTATTTGTACAGAATCCCTTCATAATCTTAAATTTACAAAAATATCTTAAAAACCCATATTATTGCTACCCAATATGTATAGAATTCATTGAAAATCCCACGTTATTTTTGCTATTTATTTACCTTAATAAAAAAACTGTAATTTAATGTATTATAAAAGTGTAACCTTATTTCGTTTGACATTTAGACTTTTGCCCCAATTTTTGATTACATAAGTAAATTTAAAACAAGTCATTTCCTATTTTTAAAGACACCTGTATACAAAAAAAAAAATTAAAATAAATAAAACTACATAAACGTACTAACTACATATTCTAACTTAACTTTACCTTGCTGTCGGTACGAAAAAAAAATTTGATTGTTTATGTATGTTATTACATAATGAGAGCGTAATTGAGGTAAATTTAAATAAAAATAAAAATACAGACATCGTATTACATTTATGGGAATCGAAAACAAAAAAAAGTACAAAAAGTAAAGAAAAAACTTTTTCAAATATCTTTGGAATTATCCAATAAAACTAATACTTACTTGTCTTTCTACGACAATATATAAGCTGGCCATACCTCTTATACCTTAATTAACATTTTCTTACTCAGACAGTAAACTTCAATATTTTCGGGCAAAAATTACAACACATACCATAAAGTGGGAGACAGTTTGGTTACCCCTTCTTAAACTTGATCAGGAGTATGCTAGTTGTCAAGTATATGACGATCCATAGGCTGGTTGAGATAAAACCGGAGTAGACTGAAGGTGTTTCAACAGACCAGCCTCTTTGCAGCATGGAGCGGAGGGATTCAGTAGATTTGGTCAACGGTAAAACATAGGAAATCCATTGAAGAACGATGTGCATGCCTGTGAAAGAATTGTAAGGTTAATCTTAGTTATATTGATTATTTACTAACTTATTTCCCTTTTTTAGTATATTTTAATACAATCTTAAAATACTGTTACGCCATCTATGATGTATAAGAGATAACTAAAATCTGGATACTCTAGTATTGTCTATGTGTAAACTCTACTTTTCTCTGTGCAATAGACAAATAAAGTTAGTCCGTTTCTAACTGCCTACCAACGTTTTTCATTAATTTTACCTACATATACTTGTAAAGTTATAAAATAATGGAATACTATCAAAATTTTGTTTGTAGTTTCAGAAAGTCAATACAAAAGTAAATGAAAAACGATTTTTAAAAGTTATAATTGTAAAACTAAAAATATCCAACAAAAAACAAAAATTAAGAATTAGAACAGTAATTTAACCTGTTGAATATATAAATATTTATACAGTTATACATTTAAAACTATATATTTCATATCATAAAAACCTATTTGAATAAAAATGGCAAAAAAATATTTCAAAATTCTGAGCACTCATACTGCCCGCTAGTTTTTCAAATATTAAGAATACTTCAGCAGTAGGTGTCTGTGATAACCTCAAAGAACTTAAAAGTAGCGATAACTTTGTGAATTTTGATGAACGACCCAGTCACTTTGGGAAAACGATCAAGGTAGCTTTAACATTTTTTTTCTTTTTTTCTAACTTTTTGACCCTTTTTTGTAGGTTTTCCCTTTTTTTCGTTTATTCGCTTCGCTGACCCAATTTCAAGTCGCAAGACTTGGGAGATCATTGTGAAGTAAATTTATCAAAAAATAATAATTAAAACACTTTTTTGAACATCATTTTTATCATAAGATAAGATTCGATTTTTGAACAAGCCGGAACTACCTACCGACTTAAATCTTAAAACCAACATCATCCTTAAGCCTCAGCTCCTCGGAGATAATCTCCAATTTGAAAATCCAAATCCTTTCACAGTAATTACAAATTACAACAGACGCCTCCTGCTATTTTATTATTTGATTTTAATTTGCTTGATAAAAACGTAGATACAATCGAATATATAACTTTCTCTTTTTGAAATAGGTTAAAAATGGCATGGACATAGACAAATTACATGTTATCTCCGTTTTTGTTACAGTAGGTTTATGATTTCGGAATTTGAGTTGAGATCGTTTTCACTTCTTAACGTACTTGAAGCAACAAAGAATTTAACTGAGTACAAGCTGAAACGTTCTCTCTTAATTGTGTGCAAGTTAGAAACTTTTCATTTCAGAAGAGACGTAGGTGTTTTTTTTAAACATACCTACCAATAATTGGCCCTTAGTTGAATATAACGTACTGAAAATTGGTTCTTATATCTGAGAAAATGTACACAAAATAAAAATGATTCCTTAAATTATTTGTTAAGCAATCACTTTTATAATTTGTATCAAAAGAAAGTTTTATAAAAGTATCGAGTTATTTCATTTAAAATTTGCAATCCCGTCGGAAACAAACTTCGAAACTCAAATAAATAAAATTAATAAATCCGCTTTATGCAAACTACTACAATTTTGCCTGATGCAATTCCTTAGCAAACATAATAATAAATGCATAGGAATATATTATGCTAAGCGGAAAATTCAAGGTCGCAAGCTAAGCGTGGATATGATTTCCCTTTCATAATTTATTTACTTTTATATTCTACTTCCATTATAACATGCAAAAATATGTTTTATGCATGTTATAATGGAAGAACGATAAATATAACGATAGAACAACTAAATCTTAATTGAAAATCGTAGTCTAGTCGTAGAATGTATCTATATGCTATATGTATAGATCTACACTATCGGTTATATCGAAATAAAGTGCGGAAAACGCCTGCTTGACTTCAAATGTGATTTCTCGTTGCTAAAATTTTCATCAAAAAACCCTGTGATTCATTTTAAACACTCGAAGTAAACATTATTTTCCAATGATACATACCTTCAATGGGCCATATGATCCCGCATAGAAGGACCATGGGCAGGAAAGAACCCAAGGCCAAGTAAGTAGCTGTCCTTTCAGTGTCACACAGGCAGGACACCACGAAGCCTGGACAATAAGAAACATAAAGTATATTATACATGTACACATAAATTTATCGCTGGCCATATAGCTCGAAGAACTGATGACCCATGAAGAGGAAGGCACGGGCCAGCGCGACGTAGTGTTAGATGCCCGACACGATGTGGATACGATTTTGTAATGGGTTGCAGGGAGCCGCTGGACGCAAGCGACATAAGATCACTCCATACGGAAATATTTACAGGCCATTTTCCAGCAGTGGACGTCGCTAACAATGATGATAATGACTGAACCTCCCTCATAACTTTTGCGGTCCTCAAAAGTTATTCTTTATTGAGTTCCTTCTTAAGAACCAAATAATGTTCGGTTACAAGTAATCGCTTAATCGGCCATGATGACCTGTGTAAAAACTTTATAGTCACAGATAATATATATGTGAATAGAATGTAAAAACGGAATATCATATTGAACAGACCAACATGTAAGTAATATTATGATCTATTTGAAATAGATTACAATTCAATGATTAAAACACGTACATTAGTACTTTATCTCCGAGAATATTTACAGATTCCATAAAATAGTTTTAAAGTTAGCATGTTGACGTATAAAATCCTTGAATTGGTAGTAATGTAGAAATTTTAAAAAAACATCTTATTTAACGTCCTTGATTACGAGAGAAATTTGGACGGCTTCTAAGAACCGTTCATTTATTATTTCATTCACAAATAAAGGCAGCTAATCTAGTAAACATTACTTTAGGAATATTTGATTTGGATATAAAATTAACAATCATAACACAGTGAAAATCTCATTATTTAAACTCAACTAGAAATTCAGCAACAATCTAAGTAGTCTATGCATTACTTCTATGATTCAGTTGTGTAGTCAACTGAATTAGAATAAATGTTTTTTTACAAAAAGACCTTCCATTTTATTCAATACACTGCACAAATTTCAATCCAGGAAAAGAAAAGAAAAATAATTACTGATATTGCGTTGACACGAGCAAATAAATTGCGAAAAATCCGAGCTATTTTAACATCTCGACACTCTTTGCACTAACAATCAATTATTGACGCCATGGCAAAAAAATTGCAACTGGTGTTAGTGGATTTGCTCTAGATTGATCCACTATAATTGCGGGGCAATGATTGATGAAAACTTGCCCGTTTTAACGCACAATAAGAATATTTATTACCCGTCCTTTTGGATCAGCCGTAGTCGAGTAAAAAGAAAAAATATAAAAGCAATGTACTCGTACTACAAAGATGTCCCTATAATTTTTTTGATTTACCAAAGGACCTCAATATAAATCTATACACTAACCTACAAAGCTTCATGTAATGTTTTTTCGACTACTAGAACTTATCAAAGTAAAGCAACTGAACGAAAACTAGCCAAGTGTGAGCACGAAGTATTTTTGCTGGAGTGTTATGTGTAAATGTTAACTTGCTAAATGGGCTTTATATGATGTATTTAAAAGTACTACATAACGTCAAAATCATAAGTTCCTAACGTGCACGATCATAACACCCTTTCATCAAAAGTCCATTTTTTTTTTTTGAGGTCGAAATCATTAATCTTTTTTAGTACATTCAAGAACAGATTTTTTAAACTTTATAATTTTACATTACGTAAATAAAGGCACATAATTTTCGATGAATGTATGCAAAAACCCAGTGTTACGTGGTCCCGTTATCAACTTCAAACATAAACACATCAAAACACACAATGACTCATTCCGGCACTAAGACACAACATTATATCGCTGGAAGTCAATATGGTAGATTCTATACAAATAACAACAATGAATCCAATATTAACATTCCAAACAAACTTTCAGAAAGTTCCATGCATCCCCAAACAATATTCCAAAAAGTCCTCAAAACAAATGGTTCCGAAAAGTTTATTCATTCTTCTTTCACGGTAACTGTACCCAGTGACTCACAGGTATTACAATGAAGGGCCCCACCGATACTTTTGTCATAAAGGTCATTGAATTATAACTATAGTGTATTTTTATTCGACCTGACCTAATTTTCGAGGATTCCATTTTACCCGGGTCAACATTTATTTCTATCACCTTTGAATAATATCCCCAGAATATAATAAAATCAATAGGAATAGTGTAACATTTCTAAACCAAGCTTTCTCTATAACTGTTTTTATTTAAAAAAAGATGATAGGATCTAATATTATAATTGCGTAAGTTTCATTTATTTCTTTACTTGAACCAATTATGGTAAATTTTGATAATGGAGATGGTCTTGGGCGAAAACAATAATTGTAGGGGGAAAAAGGTCATGAAAAAATGTTTGTTTCGGTAATAAACAACTTATTATTTTAAGCAGAAGAAGTAGCGAGCGTAAGGTAGTAAAGTAAAAAAGGGGTTCATAAATTTAACCAATTTTAATTAAATTTCTATAAAATAACTTGGTTCACTACAGAAACAATGGTAAAAATAAATAATAATGGATTGTGTACATTTTTGTGATACCTTCATAATTATATAAAATTTTATTAGATCCAGTAAAACTTTAATAAGTGTAAAAGGGTTTGAATTTATTGGACTCATTTATTTACCTCATCCTAAGTTAATGAGTAAAGTAAGCAAGTACACTAACGTCTACTTTTATGGCTCAAGTTGTGAACGTAAAGACTTCGTCTAATCAAATTAGATTTCCCGCGCAAACTTGCCAGCCATTTTATGTAGTTTGTCAATTTTACCGCCAGTTAGAAATAACAACAAGCCATGCTGCTTTAGCTATCTGCCAGTACTTGAACGTACTGGTATAATAAATTAATTTTAAATTTCAAGTCACAAGTCTTTATTCAAGTTGAAAAATTAAGCTAGGTCAGATGTCAGATTAGTTATCAAGAGAACATACTACTGAAATAAGATTAAACGCGCTAAAATGATTTAACATTTAAAATAAGTAGTAGTAGTTTTACTTTAAAAAAAAGCATTTAACTTAACCGTAAATGAGTTCGGGGCCCTTATTATGTAACTCGCAACCGATGATAAGTAAAATTTGCAAGTTATAGCCGATAGACGGCTGTTGTGAATTAGATAATCAGGGGGCAAATCAATCCTAACAAGCATGCAAGTGCAGATATGAAAGGATAATTGAAATACAAACTGAACGAAGCATCGCTGTACAGAGGGAACAAGTTTGAAAGGTTTTAAAGAGAGATGGAAAGTTAATTTTAACCTTTTGCTAGGGATAACTTTGGAGTAATAACAGCTACACTACAAAGTTTTTTATTGATAAATGGGACGAGCTTTCATACAATAATACACAGTTAGGTATTTGTTAAAACCAATTTTCCATCGAACAAGCTATTACACGCTGAAAGAATTTGTAGCTTAAATGGAAGCCGCTGGAAACTATTCTTAGAAACTCCATATTACATAGCTAAAACCACTTTTGCGAATGAGAATGGTATTTAGTACTCATTTTCTCTGGAACTAGTACACGTGGATGACAATTTAGTTTTGCACTTCAGTACTGTTGTACCATCTGACGAAGACGGTTTGACTAAAGTTGTTATATATGAACAATGTGCATGTACACGTTAAATCACAAACGGCCTTCGTGAGATAGAATGACTATCGGTTTGATGCTCAAGTGAACGTAACTCGCATATTCCAAGTTGATAAGTGTCGGTTCACACCTCATTCGTTGTAAAATCATTTGAAGTTCCATTGATGCTGATTCCGATGCGAATTACGCGATGCAAAGGAATCTCAGTTACTAATTTTGGTGGAAGAAGCCAAAAGGCGCAAATATGTATATAAGGATAACAATTACATATTGAGCCGATTGGTTCCGAGACTATGGGTTCTTGGGGTGCGAATTTTAAATGACTCTCCAAAATGTTAAGTGTTAATTAAAAAAAGTGTGTCGTGACAGTAACGCTGGTCTGCAATTCGCTCAAAGGTTGAGCATCTCTACAGGTACAACGTGCGAATGCAGCCAATGCTAAGGGCACTCCATTGTACACATGATTTTTATTAGATTTTTTAATGTATTAAATATTCAATTGTTACCTTGTTAAAAGTTTTAAATGATGTTTTGCATTAACGAAATTAAAAATTAGAGTTCAGAACATCTCGCTTTGTATTTAACTCGATTTGTCGTTAATTGAGTAAAAGTTGAGACGTCTTAACCTCCAATTTTAAAGGAACTGTCAGTAATGTCAATGTCATTCATCATTTCTAATAAAAGAAGAAATCTTACTTAATAAGTACTTAAAATATAATTTTCGTTACATTACTTCCAGTACGGTAAAAGGACCTACCCACCTCCACTACTTTTTTCGACACCTCTTTCGTTACTCACTGCATCTGTGAGTATATCTATCATATTTGACAGATGTCTTCCAATCTTCAAATCATCGCACGACATGTATTTTGATAGGTAAAGATTGATCTCATCACAAACTAAAAGTAGTGCTGTGTATGTGTATTAATATATAATGATGATGAATTGAACTTTACCAAGCATAGATAAGAGTTGCTTTTCATATACCTACCTATACCTACCTCTCCGAGCCGGAGTTCGGAGGCCTCACGTTTTACAGTCAAAGGTTTTGATCGCTATGCCATGGGATCCATAATTACTACAAAACACTAAAACCGCCTACTCTAAAGTACCTAAAACTTTATAGTCAGCAGACCCCAAGGGGTCCGCAAGTATAAATAATAAATTAGGCAGAGTCATATCTCGATTATTTAACAATAGTAAATTAAGGCCACAAAAATATTACAAATAAAAAATAAATATTTAAGGATGCTTTGCTTTTGCATCTACAACTGAATCCGTCAATATTACAAAACAATATAAAATAGTATAGTGTCGCTTAACTTGTAGCCTGCAGACCCCTGGCCTGGCCTGGCCTGTAAGTGTAATGTATTGAGATCCTCAGAGAAATCTCTCGATTATTTAACAATTATAAACAAAGGCCACACACAATTTGAGATTCCAACTTCGAGTAAAATCAACCAGAATATAACTTTAGTGGCAAAAAAAAAGCAATAACCTCTTTCACCCTTTTTTATAATTGCGCTTGATTTCCCCGGGGTCCGAAAGGTGGACACCTACTTTAATATAAAGTTTTCGTAACTCTGTGAGATACAAGTTACATAAAAGTTTGATACTGTGAATACAACACACGCTTCAGGTTCACTACGTCAGACCAAAACATATCTGTGTGTTTACCATGAGTTAGTATAGTTTTCCTGTACGTCAGGTAACATAGATTACTACAGTGATTTTGTATGAGCAATTTTAATTCCTTATCTGTCTATTAGAGGCGCTTTACAATGATTTATAAAAATTTGGAATTGCAGTCGCAAGCGGTAATCGAAGGTAAAACTCATGGTACACTAGCCTTAATTCATTTCAACTATGACGTTTCATGGAACATTCGGTACAACTAAACTTCAATTTTGGCGTTTTTTTTTTGGTTTGTTTTGGCTTTGTACGTTTGCTAAAATGATATTTCGGTAAAACGACCTTCGTATAAAAGAATTCAATGTGAAATAAACCAGGTGTTATAATAATTTGGTCCAATAAAGTGAAGTTCAAATGACGTTTGATGATACGACATAGGTGAAATGAAATAAGGTAATATGTCTCGGTCTCACGTAGTGAAGCCACGCTGGACACAATAAGAGAAATCGTTCAACTTCATATTGAAACTTTTTTGTCATTAGCTCCGGGTTCGTTCAACATTTCATACAAACAAACAACATTCAACCTTACACGCTTATGTTTAGATTTAAAATTGCACTGTTACATTGTAAATGACATTTTTAAAATCTTGTTTTGTTTTTCCTTCTTGCAGTAGTGCTTTACATAGATCTACTAATAGAAAAAGATGTCAAACATCACACTGACAAAGGTCAGTTAATGATGCAACATTGTAGTTTATAGTGTTACCATATCAAAATAAACAAATGCCTAGAATAGAATATATTTAATTTCCATAGGCGATCAGTGAAAGTAAGAAAATGTATGCTCTATTCTTATTTTGATATAGTAATTTATTGAGGATGCATCTTACCCCGACGTGGTCATCGCCACACTCTAATTTACTTTTAAAAATACTGTGCAAGAATCATTTAAAAAAGTATTATGTTTATAGATTTAGATTATAATATATAATAAGGAATACTATTACTTTTTTATTCCAATTTTTTAATTCAAACATAACACTCTTGTAGTAAACTTTCGAAAACCGCGTGTGTACCTTTATCTCAATAAATGTAATAAGTTCCTAAAATCTAATTTTCTTGAAGACAAAGCAAGTAATGACGATTTTAATTTTGACGAAGTGTTTGTAAGAATACAATTTCTTTATCATGTAATTTGTCTTACAAAGAACACTGTCAGAGGAGTTATGTTTAGTTTTAAATAATATAACGTTATGAGTCAGTTAAATATTAATAGAATTTTATAAAACTTTTACCTTAAATAGCTTTTATTGTCGATATTTTAAATGAAAAACCTGAAACAAAATCTACCCTTTCAGGAACCACCACTATGACCACATCTATAACTGCACACCAACTCTCTTGCTAGACTTATAATAAATAACCTTTATTTAAAATATTGATTATAATTAAATTAAATATCGTAAGCGACGAGTGAAAACCTCATGACTGCCGGAAACCAAATTATACAGGAGGAAAGAAATGTCTCGTGAAAATTGTGTTGTCACATTAATTATGGTTTGGTAAATATTCTTCATAGAGGTTTCACTCGTTGCCGTTAATCTTTGATTGGATGTGAGGGACAAATACTAACACAAACTTAGCGTGTGTTTGTATTATAACACATTAATTGTATATAAACTACACTTACCAAAGGTCATTCCACAGAGGCCAGTGAGCACTGTCAACAGTGTAACCCAGCCTAAGGGTCCTCTCATAGTCAGTCCAAAGAACACGAAGCCGATGACCAGCACAGCTATCGTCTGGACTATCATCACCAACATCTGGACCAGGACGTGCGAGAATAGGATCTCCGTCCCTAAGAATAAGGTTTACGTTAGATTGGAACTTATTATGTAAGAGGATGTCAAGATGGCGTAAGTGCGAAAATTCGAAATTTAAACTGACTTGACAGCTATTTTGAATACGTCAAACTTGATTCCTGCCATTGATCTCTTTGTACCGCTAGCAACACGAGTTAGCGTATTATACGAGTATCAGATTGTGATTATTTTTACGTTTCTATAAAATTTTCAATTCAATTCATCAATTCAATTCAATTCATCTTATTTTATGCCCACTAGCGACGACAACTAAGCCAATGTCACGTGATGAAAACAAACAATGTTATAAATAAGAAAATCGGTATTCTGACTTGTGATCAGTTGACTAAACTGTAGTGATACCAAAAAAAAACATTGATTTACATTATATGGACAGGACAAGGCAAACAAAAGAACAACACAAAGACTTCACAATTCTATATTATTGGACTTTAAAATTTTGTTTTTATCCTGTTTTGCTTTTGCTGCTTTTGTCAAGTTTGTTGTTAGTTAATTGAAGTTTGATGACTTTATTACGAGTTTAGTGTTTCTGTAAAATTTCGTCATTATTATATACTATGACTAGGGCTGCCATCTCTAAAACCTGCCCCCCAGGACTGGAAGCGTAAGTTCCCCGGATTTTGAATTTTTTACCCCGGACATTTCAATACTTCGCACCCCCGCTCGCGTAGTAAAATAGCGACGGCAGTGCGTGCCGTGAAATACCTAACCTATAGCTTTTATTTACATAAATTATGGGAACGGGATCAGATCGAAAACCCGGACTACAATTGAAACCCCGCCCGGACGCTCCTCGGACGTCTTCCAAACTAGGACAAATCCGGTTAAACCCGGACGGATGGCAGCCCTAACATCTTTTCAGACACTAATACCTCAAAAAAATACTATCACATTTTTATGTCATCTGTACTTTTTAGTTCCTGATTATGTTTCACGTCACCAAAGTAACGGTTAGTTGTTTACCATTAGACAGGAATTATATGAACAAAACGACACAAGGAAATATAACCTCAAAAACACTACCAATGCCAGTAATGTTTTGGTTTTTAAGATTCTTTCCGATGAGGTTTGTCAGCTTAAAAAGTTTTATATTTAGATTTACATGCTATAATAGCTTTTTTCTGCACAATGTAGCATACCTACATGTCCACGCTTAAGTATTTCTAAATATTGTTTAAAAAAAATAAGGACAAGTTTCAATAACTACCGAATCCATACAAACTTCTCTTTACGCTATTGGTAAAATGGCTTCAAATAACGTAAAATTACCCCAGACATCTTACATCCTTGAAATTTATTAATAAAATCAATTAACCGCTTAAAACAAGCTTCAATAACAGTATTACCAACCCCTATAAAATATAATTAATAGATATCGAAACAATGCTTTTACTGTATTAATTTTGATTCAAAATATTTGGCTCGATTTTCCACTTTCAAAAACTTGGAATGTGATTGGCATGTTCTAAATTTTGCTAAATTTTTTAGAAAAATTCTTCGAAAATACTTCATGTCCTCTCTCGAAACGTATTTAAGTAAATAGTTTTAAATCTGCTCACCTAACACCTAAAAAAAGAATCGTATAGAATAATAACATAAAGGAAGCTCATTCTTTGCTTGTTTAAAACAATTTTAAAGTGATAAGCCGGCTCTACAACTAGACTCGGCGTCAAAAATATCGCCCCTTTGCAAAAAATGTTTTCAACCAACTTTATTTCTTTTTAATCTTGGGTCAAGTATTGACTTAAAGGTATCATTTGAAAGGTAATTTAATGGTTTTTATGGTTATAAAGAAAAAAATAAAGATTTCCTCATTTGTCAAAAAATATTGAAAAGACATTGTAAACAGTAAAAAAAAACGGTCTTTCATCGATCGCACCAACTTTACAACCGATTCCTGCGGAATTCTGTCCCATTCCTCGATGACGGCATCTTCAAGTTCCTGCAGGGTGGTAGGGGCGACATCTCGTGACCGAACTTGTCTTTTTACCTTGTCCCAAAGATGCTCTATGGGGTTTAAGTCAGGACTTCTGGCTGGCCACGACAAAATAGGGATCCCAACCTCCTCCAGATATTGTCGCACAATTAAAGCTGTGTGTGTTTGTTGTCATGCATTAATTTGAAGCCGGAGCCGACAAAACCCACATATGGGACCACATGCTGTTCCAGTATTTCATTAATGTAGCGACCAGCAGTCAAAGACCCCTGGCCGCGAGTCCCTCTGGTCGATGAAACGCAGACAAGGTCGGTCTTGCCATCTATAGAGATGCCTCCCCAGAACATGCACGAGCCACCTCCGTAACTCACTGTTTCTTCAATGCAGGCCTGAGCGAATCGTTCGCCCGACCTCCTATACACCCTTGCACGCCTGTCGTTGCAATAAAGGCAGACTCTTGTCTCGTCGGTGAAGAGAACCTGCCTCCATTGCTCAAACGTCCAATCGACGTGATCTCGGGCAAATTGTAAGCGGTCTCTACGATGTGCTGCAGTCAACTTAGGGCCAGTAGCAGCCCTGTGAGCCCTAATTTCTTTCTCCCGCAGTCTCCTTCTAATCGTAGAGACGCTAACTGAAGTCCTGCGAGCTTCTCGAAGACGTTGTTGCACCTCGACAGCGCTAGAGAAGCGACTGCGCAGGGACGACGTCACAATGAAGCGGTCATCCCGCTCAGATGTGCAGCGTCCCCGACCAGCTCCACGTCTTCTAACGAAGGCTCCAGTCTCCTGGAACCGCTGGAACACTCGTCGGACAGCATGGCGGCTCAAATTCAATTGTCGAGCGACATCACACTGTCGAACTCCTGCTTGCAGTAAAGCAACAACTTGAGCAGATTCAGCCGCGGTGGTCTCCATGTTTGAGGGTTGATTTCTTGCTTGAGCTCCTGAGGTGTGTAGTCTTCAAAGTCTGGATAGTGAATGACTGACATTTTACACTGTCCAGGCATTTTATAGCTCTGGAACTGAGCTCAAGTCGCGACCCTTGAAACGAGTGTTTTGGTACATTTTCTTACAACTTCTTCGACATGGAAATTATGACGTTTAATTTTAAAAAAAAACATGTTAATTGAAGGGATATTAAACAAGCTTTAATTTGACACCATGATCTATTAGCCAGAGTTCTTATTATAAAAGTTAGATGAGCTTGATGCTGAATTTCAGCGAGGGGCGATATTTTTGACGCCGAGTGTAATTCTTAATAAATAATAATAAACCACTTCACGACAAACACATTGACTCAGCCCTGCAGTAAGTATCGTAAGAACTTAGATCGTAAGAGCCAGATAGGTAGAATAAGTGAAACCATTGTAATAAATTACCAACCTGTATTACCTTATTTTAGCAAATAAATCATAATCTAATCTAATCTAAAATATTTCTTACGGATAAGATTCATCTTTGCTAAAAACAAATAATAATAATAACTACATCACGAGACACATATTGACTCAGCTCTACTCTAAGACCTTGTATCCCAAACACTAAGCAACGACATGGTATAAACTACGTAGATAAGAAAACTACATCCAAGACCGATAAGCGAAACAATGCGTCTTGCTAATAACACAAAGTGCCGCCCCCGCCGGGTTTCGAACCCAGAACCTCTAGCGTAGCAGTCGGCTGTTTACACCACCGCGACACAGAGGTCGTCAAAAGGTCTTATCCATATTATTTTAAAGAAAACGTTTAAAAAGTTTGTAGAATGTAATCTTCGAAAATAACTAAGCGATTTCAAAAGTTATTTCACCAATATTTGAAAAAGACATTAGGGTAGGATAGTCATTGGTCTTGACGATAGTCATTTTGTAACGAAATCAAATTCTAAGCGAACGAATTCACGAGCAAAAACTCAACTTGATTAATTACCTCTAATAATTAAAATCTTCCAAAAACTTACAGGATTTAAAAAATCATGGCCGCTTGGAAAATTACAGACATTTTTATTAAGAAGCTCTGGCATTAAATTGACCAAATCAAACAGCGCTCGGGAGAGTCGGCCAATCGCTTGCTTATTTCCAGCCCGGGCACGTTCCCACTGGCGTTTTATAAAAGTGAAAAGGTCATTAGGTCCAAAAGAAACGGTCGTTATAATGAATACAAAAAATCAGACCAATAAGGTTTAAGTCGAATTTATTTTAAAAACCATTAGTTGATATAAAAGGTAAGTTTATTTCAAATTAAATTAATGTAGCCAATTCGTTAAATAAAACACTATAGAAAAAAGCAAACGTCACATTAACTAAGGCCTTTATCCCACCTGGCGGCTTTCGAGCGGTGGCGGTTCTCCGACGGCGGCAGAGCGTCAACGCGTCGATACGTTTAAATCGCGCAACCGCTCACTGCAAACGCACAATCAAAGACAAAGTCCAACAAATCAGACGACGCGGTTTTACCTGTTGCCATAAACGTTCCAAAAACGCGACGTTAGGTATAGGCGGTCGTCTAAGAAACGCCACCATTCGAAAATCGCCAAGAAGCCTAAATTGTTCACCGATAAATAATAAGTTCCGTAGATTTTTAAATGATATTAGGATTAACTAAGTTTTTTTTTTCCATATAACCTGAACTACTTCATGAAATTTAGTTGGCAACAATAATTTTGATTCCTAAAAAATAAATCATTAATCATTGTTATTTTATTCGTAAGGAAAGGCAAACGTTTTTATCCCATACAGCCTCGTCTTTTATGAAATCCAATCCAAATACATAATATATTTTTGTTACCTGTAATTCCTGAGACTAACGACCGCTCCATGATTCCCTCGTTTCTTTCAGCCAACATGGATCCGGATGTCAGAGCGACCGCCAAGAAGAAAATGATGCTATGAAGAAAAATATTAATTTAAATGAAAATTGTCCTTAGTTTTTTCGTTCGTATACCTTGTATCGATGAATTTGATTAAAATATTAAGTAACCTTCAAAATAATAACATATATACTATTTCACAAACTGCAAGCCATTCATTTATTATGACAACTCCGGTGGACCGACAAAGTTATTCAACTTTAAATTGCTTCTTACAAAATGTATCAACAGTTTGTGTAGAAAAGTAAATAAATAAATAACCATATAATGGCAATTTTATGAAGGTAAAAGCCTAACCTCCTTTCGTCTTCGTAGCGGGGTAATAAGCATATACAGACGCCTATTGGCGTGAATGTGGATAAATCTTTTTAGCCAGACCTGCCTGCAGAAGATAAGAGAGGCTCGCCTAGTGCTAGGTCAGTTAATGTTAGTTAACCTGGAATTAGACTAGGTCAGGGGTCGACAACATTTGGACGCTAGAAATTTAGATGTTTTTAACTTAGTCATTTATCTTTGCCTTAACAATAGTGCGAATTGTTTGATTAACAGATTGTTAAAATTATCAAATACTCGTCTACAGATGGTTATTATTATGTTTGGACTATTTTCGCTTTTAGCTTTGTTTCATTTGTAAGGACTACTTTTAACAACTGTTAATACTGCTTATCTGTATGTTTATGAATGTATGACAAATAACAACGCAATGTAACGCCTCGACAACATACTACACGGAATCGTTATTAATTTAGCAAATAGTAAAAATACCCTAAATGTTGGTAACACCTGCCCACTGCAAACATACTCTGAGATTGTAGTGCGAAATAAGGCTTGGAACTATGGAGGTACCTTAATTATCTTTGTAATACATAATTACGTTTCGCTTCATTTATTCCATTTATATGACGGTATTAGGTCCACTCACAGTTTTAGCTTTACCCTTGTTATCTTTATATAAAACCACTTGTCAATGTGTTGTTTACACGCTAATATCAGAAATCAACACCACACTAACCTTGTTTTCATATCAACAAAGTTTTACACACTCTCCAAAACTTTATGTATCGTGATTCGGAATAAAGGTTTCAAAAAATCTTTTGGGAGAGTGTTAGTTACATTTTTTTTTAAATTTCCTTTGAAAAATCTGCAACCAAATGACCTTTAAAAACCAACAGTGGTAAAACAAACACGGTAAAAGTTAAAACCTTAAAATTCAAATCAAAACATACCAGGAAAATTAATTACAATTTTATTAAAACTCAACCCTATTACGTTTGGGTATTTTTAACGATCGAAAAAATAGGGTCAAGGGGTCAGCAGCTTTGTGAAATTAAAATGTATACTTGTATTTTTAAATTTCACAAAGTTGTTTATAATCTATTTTGATTATACCACAATTATTTCTGTTTATATCATATTTTATTCAAGGAAATTTGATTGGTCCATGATTTATTCCGGCGAATTTTTAATACAACATCATGGGCAAACAATCAGACGTTTAGATGGAAAGTGATATCACCGACGTCTGAAGACATGCCCAAGATGCCTTAGAACACCAAGAGCACCGCCAATGCGTTGCCCGGGTAGAGGTGATTAATCTACAATACAGTTTACATAACAAATTTAAGTAAATAAGTAATTTAAAACTTACGTTAAAATAACACCGGGTCCAGCGAAGTCAGTGAAAATCGGAATTTTCAAACCGTATATAGGATCGTGGATCTGAAACAAAATGATAGATTAAATTATATGTTTTACTTTTTATATTATAATGTACGAGGCGCACCTGCCACTTAGTTTAACCACTGCAACTGTTAACCAGGATCAACAGTGGTATCTCTTTGAAAGGAATAATGCAGTGCACTCAAACACAGGCCATGTGCCCCGACATATTGTTACACCAATACAAATATTGTTTGGAATCCACAACTAATTTAATCAGAAAAAAATAAGAGGAAAAAAGATATAACAGATTTGCCTCCTAATCAAATATATAATGTTTTTACTATATACTTTCATATGAAAAGATCTACCAAAATTTAAATTTTTCCATAGACAAATAAGGCGGTAATTAGTCAGCAAGCAACCAATGATAAAATAATAACACTTTATTATTTATGGATTTTCTGGCAAATAATTTGCGTTGATTAGCTTTCGGGACGCTAAGCAGATGTTTTACATCGGAAATTATACTGTTATTAAAGTTTGTTTTGACAATAATCAAAGCAATTAACATACAAATTTGGATTTTTGAAAACGCATAATTATGGAAGAAATTCATTATTACAAGGTAAAACTTCCACTCTTTTTTGACACTACGAATTTACCATTTTGTCAAATCCTTAATTCATATAAAGACAATATTTGGTAAAATGTAAAAGTATTTTTTTTGAAAGAGTATTCTTTTAAAAAAAAAGCCTAACGCTGTTTTCTTAATCAAATTGTAATTTTGTATTTTTGTTGAATAAAAATAAAATTGGAGTCAGATTCATTACTAGTTATTGTAATATGAAACTCGAAGGAGTAAGATTCAAAAACTTCAATTAGTTTATTCGTAAGTGGTGTTCCAATACACGGATGGAACTGATATCTGCATCTAAGTGGCGCGATAAAATTAGTTTGTGCAACTTCTCTACACAAGTTCCAGTTCAAGAAGTTAGAAAGACCGTTATGCCATATGTTATCTGAATCTGAACATGATACACGAGAGGTTGCTTGGTGGGAATGTATACTGTCAGTAACGGTTCTTATTTTTTTTCTTTACTTGTATATCAGCAGAATTTAATGAGTAAAATTCGGCCTTGTTTGGAATATTGCTGTCACCTTTGGGATGGTTCAGCCAAGTATCAGCTAGCAGCTTTAGACTGTTGAAAAGCGAGCCCGAAGAATCATCGGCATTGACGATGATATTGTTAACTTTCATGACCTCAGCCACCGCCGTGAAGTTTCGTTTCTATCGGTATTATATAGGATACATTTCGGAGAGTGTGCGCAGGAATTGCACAATTTAATTCCACCAGCCCCCTTTTATAATCGGAATACTAGACGTAGGCTGAAGTTGCATCCTTTTGTGGTAGATATTCCGACCATACCGACTTATCGCTTCGATAGCTCCTTCATAATGCGTACTGCAAGGGTGTGGAATTCTTTGCCTGCACATGTGTTCCCTGACCAATATAACTTGGGCTTCTTTAAGGCAAGAGTGAATAGGTTTCTCCTAGGCAGGCATGGTCCACCTTAGACCTCATCGGCGCTTAACATCAGGCGGGTTTGGGGTCAAATGCCTGCCTGGTCTTGAATAAAATTTAAAAAAAACTAGTGTTTTAACGAGAAAATATCTGTGGTGCTGTACAAGTTTGGAGAACGTAAAATACGACGATTTGGCTCATATTTATTCGTCATCTCGCAAATAACTTAATGAAGCCTACTGTAACATTACTAGTATGTAGGCAGATTAATCATTCCATCTATGATTTTTATCCTTTCATTTTCCATCTCATCATCATTTCATCTCTCATCGTAACTTGATAATAAATATAAATTGATACTGGCAAAATACTCAAAGTTATTGGTAAGAAAAAAAATCTGATACACACAAATGACAAATCGTCAAATGGCCACTTTCTGCTTGTGAATTGAAGTGTCAGTTATAAGCGGCCATCTTGCAAAAATGACATGAAAGGTCTCTGATAACTGTGTAATTTGGTTTTTCAGATCCGTTGGTATTAGTAACCTATTTAAATAATAGTGCAAGCTTGAATAATAATATTATGAAAACATAAACACTGGTATGAAATCGAGGTAAAGTAAGTCTTAGACCTTTTTTTAGTTCTAAATGTTTAGTCTTCAGTTTTTGTTGTTTTACTAAAATTGTAAGGATATACTTTTTATCCGATATTAAGATTTATTTTTCCTTTTGTAATTAACCTTAATTTATCGATTTATTTATTTGCAAATTTTATCCAGAGTTATTCAGCGGTATAGGCTTGTAAAAGTAACACACAGATTTTTTACATTTATAATTTTATAATCATAATACTAACGGCCCGCTCCGGCTTCACACGGGTGGAATTGTACGTTTGTATATAAATTTGAGTTTATTCGTTACAAACATACGAAAATGCAAAGGTTTCCTCTTCATTATTTTAGAATTGATAGTACAGAGTAATGTGTTGGTTATATCTCTTGTATCTATTTGATTAATGACGAATGACTAGACACTTTAATTGGATCAGAGTTCTGAATTCTGGGCTGAACGCAATACGACATCCATTTCGTAGATATATGGATTCACCAGGGCAGAAAACAAATACATCCCGATATTAAATGCATTCCATCTTGAATACAATCAAAGCAAGTGCTTGTATACGAATACAATACAATCCTCAAATCACATGCCTAAATAATTCCGACTAAAATTCTAACCAAAATCTCACTCCAATTCTTTTTACAAGTATACATACATTTTTGTTCTTCCGTGAATACTGAAAGCAAAATGGTATTATACATATACAATCTAATTTAGTAAAAATAAAAGCAAAAACGGCTTTACGGAATTAGATAAAATTTGTCAAACAGATAGTTTATAATACCTACATTTGAAACCACCCAAAATTGGTTCCTGTGAAAATTTCAAAAAATTGATTAATTTGTCGTTTAATTTGCGTAATTATCATATGCTGCTTTATTTGTCTATGGATCAAATTAATATATAACATATGAGTAACTAATACAATCATAATCTATTCTATTGTATTCATTCTAATGCACGTTGTGTGTTCGCTAATTCTCACAGCATTAGCGAACACCAAGATTGGAACTGAAAAAAAAAAAAAGCCTTACGTTGACAGGGATCGACATTATCTTTCTGGGCAATTGGCAAGACGCAGCAAGATCCTCAGTGGCATCCATAAACGACATCTGGAGATCCCTGGACAGCATCAGCTCTACTTGCTTGTCTGTTGAAAAACAAAATATTACTATACAAACATTTATAAAAATATCATTACAGGTGTTAGATCTAATTAAAAAATTCAAACGTATGGCGTTGTATGAGTGCGTTTACGGAGAAGCGTCTCTCGCCTAACCTAAAACTAGTCGGTTTGATTGAGTATACCGCGTGCGCCGCAGCGCTGCCCGCCGCGTGCTTCGCTACCCGTTTGAGGTTTTGCCGCGGGCACAGCGGCGGGCGCAGCGGCGGGCACTGCCACTTTTTCCCGTCTCGCATCACTATGAACAACATCGTTTATTTCCATATGTTTCCGCGTGCGATGATAAGTGCCGCTTCTCGCGCCGCCGCAGCGTAAACGTAAAAAACGTCTGACACGCGAACGCCACGCCACACGCGACACACGACGCCCCGCGTCTCCGTAAAAGAGGCCTAAGATATGCACGCTGAAATACTGTGCATGCACGTCGAGGTTACGTACACTGAAACGATATCTATGCACAGTCCTGACAAAGCTAACACAACCTTATACAATCGTTCTTAGAGCGATGGAGGATCTGTACCTAAAAACTCTGGAAACGTCATATTCCGCCGCCCTTTAGAAAACTCTAACTTAACATTTTCAAGTAATAAAAATAAAACATAAACAACCCAAAGTTATAGGTGCGGAAGCCAATGAACTGTACGACAACATCCATAGAAAATATCGGCAAGTTCCGGTATTTTACGGTGATATGTCCCGGAATAACTGCGGCTTTAGCATTTCCGTTTCCATCTACCGGTAAAATATGAAATAAATATTCTCGAAACCGGCTAAGAGGCGAAATTGTATGGAATCTGTTTAAATAATTTAAGCTGAAAAAGTATTTAATACTAAATAAATAATTAAACCAAATCACGACACATGTTGACTCAACTCTACTGTAAGATTAAAGAATCTTGTGTTTGATAAGCAACGATATCTAGAGAATACTACATCCAAGACCGGAGGATTGCAAAAAACCAACAAATTTCCGCCCCCGCCGGGATTCGAACCCGGAACCTCTAGCGTAGCAGTTGGCTGTTTACACCACTGCGCCACAGAGGCCTGCAAATACTTTTTAAATATAACATATAATTAGAATAGTAACTTGAAAAAGCTTGGAAATTTTGATACGGAAACCATATCAACAGCATTCAAAAGCCCATTACAAGAAAAGCCAGCAAAGTTACCAGAACCACGGCGGCGATATTATCAAACTTAGCTAAATCCAATCAAATTGAACTAATTTCAATGTTTAATTTAATTTCCCCCGTTCCCAATGGTCCGAATACAAATTATTGAGTAAAGAACGCTTCACACGACCGAGCATAGTCAACGAGCAACGCGATATCTTAAGATCACATTTTATCACGACTAAGATCAAATACTAAGAATTAGGTACGATGAAAAAAGTTTTAATTTTTTTAAATAAAAAGTAACACTTTCTTTATGTAATTTAAATCGTAACAAACCTTTTATGTTGATAAATGATAATAATACAATATTTGTATGAATTACACTGTCCGAAACCATTATAACTTGTTTATTTGTATTTCGGTTAACGGTTAACACTACGCTGGCAATGCTACCGCACCTGAAAATGTTAAATTAATTATACAAGTTTTATTTGTTGTAGTTGTTGTACATGTCATCGACAATTTATCTATTTTTTGCAAGACAAGAAGATGGATCCATAAGCAGTAATTTACAAATGTATCGTATTTAGATTCAGACATACTAATGAAGAACGGTTTTTTAGCCCCGCAAGTGTATTATGGTCAAATTCACTTCTCGATCCCCCCCCCCCCAAATGACTACTAATAAAAATTTTGATGTTGCAGGATGCTCGGTCGTGTGTGCCTACCTTTAGATTTTAGATTGGATAATTTAGTGTTTTTGAAAGCATTTACCGCAGCAGTATTAAACAATATCGATAAAGTTATCTTTATTATATATTTGTTATTCATTTAGTATAATTATTAAGAATTAAGCTATTCGAGTTATTTTCAACAATAAACAGTGAAATTAATTAATGAAAATGACATTTTTATTTCAAAGCGCAAACTGGGAGTCAAACCCACTCCTTCGTTTTCACGAGACTATTCATCACAAGCTTTTTTTTATAGGTATGAAATTTTAGTCACAGTCCGTCTTATTATAATACAAGGACTAACAAAGAACTAGAATTTAACCAGGTTTATACGTGGTTTAATCAATTTTAAACAAGACGCTGTTCATTACTAAAATGTATAATTTTTTATAACTTATATAACTTTGAAATAGACCGAAATAATCTAACATTGTCCATATTTTAGAACAAGACAGATTTTCTTGAATTTGATTAAAAATGACAATGGATAAAATAAATTTATTCGATATAAAAAGACTATGTGAAACAATTTTAAATGGAAAAAAAACAATTGACTTTCAAAGTTCACACTTTAGACCTTTGTCATCATATAATCCGCTGTCATTCATAGAAAGTTCACAATTTTAAAACAAAAGGGTACTATCATTCCATCTAAAGAAGTCCGTACTGCTTTGTTTGTGATTAGACGTAAACATGTATCTTGTTCTAGTGTGTGTAACATTTTACTGAGCGAACTCGAACTCACGCAAACTGAAACAGCATGCACGTACACACCTGACAACACTAACACAACCTTAGTGAAAAGGACTTCGTGTAATAGAATTACTCTAAAGGGTGTGTTTAAAAAAATGGGATAATCCCCTTGTTCGGGGGCGAGTGGATTATTTATATGCAAATCATTTCGACACTCCTCGTTATTAGATTTTTAACGATCAATGGAATATTTCAGGATCACTTGACAGAAACATTTCAAAGGTTTATCTGGCCTCTACATATACAAAATGGCTTGCATATATAAATATAAATGTTTGAAAATCCACTACGAATATAACATTTCATGCTATTCTGGAAAAAAAACCTAAGCTTGATCTCATAGGTTCATTTCATCAGGATTCATAATAATCGTGAAAAAAAATACTAGTTCTTAAAAGTAACTTTTATACAAATGTAGACAAATGGGACCATTAAGGTATCAACAAAAAAGTTAAACAGATATTGAAGAATGTATAAACACACGAATAAGGCTCCCCGCACACGACCGTTTTTAGGACCGATAATCTGGCCTATTTTTGATTAACTTTTTGTAGGACGTTGGCGTTTCAATATTTCAAGCAGTACGTTCCATTTTTCTTCTATCAAAAATCGGTTACCGAATTCGGTCGTAGACGGAAAGCCTATAGAAAGAAAGTAAGGACGTCCTCCATTTTTGTTTAGAATTTAAACTTTAAATTCGATTTAAAACAATCAACTCACTAGTATCGTCCATGTGGGTTTCAATCTCCGAGCTCTTGACTGTGAAGTCGTCAGTATGCCTTGGATCCCTCATCCTCTCTTGCAAGCTTGTGGAGAAGTTAGCTGGAAAGACAAGGACAGCGCGAGCCTTGCCTCTGTAAGCGGCTGCTAGCGCTTCTTCTTTCGTCGGGTAGAATATCTAAGGATTGACGATTCAGTGAGAAGAAGTATATATACTATGGTACAATTCCTACGAATCATATGATTTGTTGGCGGTGGCATCACATAACACTTGTGCCCATATGGTCTTGATTCCTTTTGAGGTAAGTACTGGGAATCCTTGTCCCAATCTGATCAGGTGATCTATTTCACCTGTTGTAAACAATAACCAACCGCCAAAGAATAACACGATCAGTTAGGACTAACCTATAACATATCAGCAGACTAAACCAAACTCAACTATTGTTTTAGTCCCAATTTGAGACTTGAAGGGTTATGCTATGGTTGCGGTACCTACTATGCAATGATAAACATACTTAAATGCATACGTATCTAGATATAGAATAAGTAAAATTACAGTAATTAACTTGTTCTAGGTGGATCAAGCGGAAAATTTTGCTGGAAACATTTAGTGGAGGATTCTGCAGAAGTGAAATTTATTTGTGGATGTGGTATCTCAGTTTGTTACGTGCCTTGGTTAACCGACTGACCCGACTAAACAGGTCGAGGGTTCGAGTCTCGGATTGCCTTACGTTGTAGTTGCCATATTCCTCATTGTGCCCGGATAGTGGCGACAGATTCGGAACCTGTCACACTGAGACTTAACATAAACATGCCAAATGCGCTGTTTAACACCTCTGCCAACAAAAAATCTTACCAAATTATCTTGTCGTTTTGCAACGAAGTCCAGGTAGTGGCAGCTAAAGAGGGTCAGGTTCCATTCAAAGGTTTCCGGGTCTTGAGGGCACTTTTTATCGTAGTGACATGGCCCGGTACTGTTTTCTAGCTCGTGGTTGACGATGGCTATCGGAAGACCGACAGGATCGTGGCCAATGGCAGTGCAGAAGATGATCATCTGAGTGACTGGCAAGCCGATGATGAACGCGATCAAGCTGCAGGGAATAGCGTTTTGTTATTCATTAGTCATTTATTAGTATTTGACTACTTCTGTTTTTTTTTGTTACAATTATAAAAAATATGAATTATCAGTAAACCTTTTGTGAAATAAAATTAGAATCGTTGAGTGAATGTCGAAATTACGTGGATTTTAATTTTTGGATTAGACAAGATGGCAATAAGACAATGTGACGTCACATGCCTGTAGGAAATGTCATAGTTTTTTTTTAAATCGTATTAAAATAAATTATAGTGTTTTTTTTCTTGAAGTAGTCAAATACTCTATTATGTTTCATTTAAATACTTAAATTTGATTATTAACCTGTCAAAGCATACAATATAATATTTGACCGTACCTCAGACACAACACAACAACCTATGTTGTATTGTTTAAGGTTTTGAGTTCTGTGTCTTATCGTAGGTTAATTTTTATAAAGCATATCATAGAAAATACGTTATTATAATAGACGCCATTTTTTTTTAAATCTACAACTAAAATTGTTTTAGTCCATTTGAAGCACTAATGGCTAGAAAAAAAAAAAGCAATTATTTTGTAATGAAAAAAGTAAGACCAAAGCAATTTTTCATAAATCTGCTCTGCCTTCCATCCCTCGAACAAAATTTTCTCAATAGGTCAACCTTATGAAATCTCACACAAAAAGATAACAACTCAATCAAATCTCACGGGAATCGTGGAAGATGAGGAAAAAACAGAGGGAAAACTTTATTAAATGACGCAGCCTGGTGACATTTGCGGTTTGAAAAGGGAAAATGCGCATGTTTGCGGACACAGGCGAATACCGCCATAGAGTTAAAATTGTCTTAGAAGAGACTAAAATACAAAAAAAAATTCATCAAGCATGAGTCGGACTAGCATATGAAGGATTTCGAACCTTCGTACAAATGTTAGACGAAATAAATTTGTAAAATAAAAACAAGGAAAAAATTACAAAACAATCACGTTTCTTGTATAGGAGACACCTATATTTTTTGAATTTCTATTTATTTCAAATATTTGTTGTTATAGCGGCAATAGAAGTAGACATTCTCTGGAAATTTTTAAGAGTCTAGTTATTATGGTTCATGAGATACAGCCAGCTGACAGAAGGAAAATCAGACAGACGAAGAAATGAGACAAGAAAAGTTATTTTTTCAGAATGTTTTTGTAGTTTTTGTTTCTTTTACGAAATTATCTAAAAGTACATGATGTAATGTGTAAGATGGTACAGAACCCGTCATGTGCGAGTTCGGATCACACTTGACCGGTTTTTTTAAGTTCTTTCTATTCCCTGACTTGCTCTATCGGTTGAACCCCTAAGGATAAGATTTGACGGAAGTAGCAGTTATTATTTCATCTCAGGGATGATAAATAGCAGAACGCCCGCACGGATTTTTAATTTACTAAATTTTTGCAACTTCATTCACGGTTTCAACATTTCTCATGGTCAAAGACATTGTTAATTTTTTTGTTACCTTTATATAAAGTCCTATACCACAATTTCCATTTTGTAAATAGATTTGATGAGGATTCTTAATGGATTTGAAATAAAACTCAATTTGTCATTACTAATTACTATTATTCTGTTATAGGCAAAATAGAAGAGAATGTTTTCTAAAGATTTTCTGTTGTTCTGCTAAATTGGTTCATATATTAAATTAAAATTGGATATTTCGTTTATTAATAGAAATCAAAATTATTCTTATATTTATTATATTATCTGTCAGAACGCATGGAACAAGTTTTAGATGTAACTTTCAAATGTTAACGTTTCCAACATGGTTCTACCAAAATAGGCATGCAAATATAACCAAAATAAAAATTAAATTACCGAATGTAAGAAGTAATACAAAAATCATTATAAAGCAGTGAACTAACTCAAATTATGTTCAGTAAATAAATATACAATACAAAAGAAACCTCACCTTTTTGGTGAACATTGTTCATAATCGACTTAATAATACTATTGAAATTCAAAAAGTTTTATTAAAATTCTTAAAATCTTCTTCCGCGCGTAAAATATTAAAACATCTTAAATCTAATTTAAAGTTCCAACTTCATATTCAAAGCTCGGAAGCCAAGAGCTTTAAGGTTTTTATAATAACTGGTAAATTGTATTGCTGGGCTTTGACTAGAAAAGCTCTGAAAGCTATAGCCCGTCTCAATCTAGCTCCATAATTCTACCAAATTCATCTTGCCCAGATTCATAAGAAAACGTAACAAAATGTTTGGACATTATGAAATTCAAATCTTTTTTTAATTGTATTTAGTTGTAGATATTATTGTTCCCGCCAATATTGACGTTATCATTTGTATGTAGTCATGAAGGGTAGAATGTAAATGGTAGTTAAGAAATACCATAATATGCACAATTGCTTGTACGGTGATTTAAACGAATATTTTTTATAACATCGTGTAAGATGAAATGAATTTGATTACATGGTACGGTAGCGCAAGTTTGGCTCAAGTTATGGTCCTTAAAAATTGGCTCGAAGCCAGAAAAATATTTTAATATTATATAAAATAACGTTACAGCGTGAGACGAATATCTTAGCGCTGCCGTTGTAGACGGTCCGTGAGAAATGTAGGGACAGCAACGACATTTAACGTTTTCTACCTTTGTTGTCTTTAAATTTATAACTTTAATTAAAATTAAAAAAACATGTATGGATGTTGAACATGTATCTTTGAAAGTATTCATTCCATGTTAAAACTTTCACCTTCACCATTTTTCTTTGTTTATTTCTTTTTTTTAAAGTGACTTCCGTGGTGGATGTAATATGCTAAATTTTGTCTCAGAAGATGCAAAAGTTCTACACGAAATAAGTTGCTAGTAAAAGGGTTTACCGGCAAATATAAATTTAGAAATACATTTAGCAATAATTTATACTTTAAATAAGCAAGACGCATACATTCGTGTGCGCATTAGATAAAATAAAAAGTGTAATATTTGAAGTCTAATCTTTTAAACTTTTTACTTTAAACTGGTTTTAAAGAATTAAATCCGAAAATGAAATATGGGGGGAAGATAACACATACAATTTCGGCTAGACTATTTCAATTCATATAACGTTAGGTGTTTTTGTTCTCAGATAATTTGAAGGTTAGAAAATGGACTTGAATTTTCTTCTACCTAAATTGAACGGAGATATGTTTGCGAAAGCTTAATGGAATTGATCGTTAGAAATTATTATAAGAGTACATTTACTTAAGATTTATTAAGTATTTAGTTTAAAACGTTTGATCTTTTACCTTTGTTTACATCGTCACGGTAAAAAACATTCTATTAAAGAGTTTGTGTGATGTAAAAATAGATGTAAAGTTACTATAAATCTCTTATACTCGTATAATCTAGTCTTTAGGTATAATCATATTGATTTGTATTTGGACTAAATCACTTTATTTGCCGTCAGTCTGTCTTTCTGACTGTCAAGTCTGGAAATCAAATAAAAACTAATAGGAAACCGGGTGAGCTGAAACCATGAAACTTGGCGTTCTTTTCTTCACTAGTATTTGCCTGACATTGAGAATAACTAGACCCTGTGTCATAAAAGCTTTTCATAGTTTTAATTATTACTGACCGAAAAAACATCTGGACTGACCTTATGTTCCTAAATAGACTGAGGAAATTCTTCCAGACGAGAGCCTTCATGTGCCTCCACTTCATGGGCTTTATGGTTTCCAGGCATCCAGCTGCGGGCTCATCTTCTGGGGGTAAAGCTTCCACTGGTGGTATGTACTCTGGAGTGACCACCACCCTACCCTTGCTGCTCATGGAAACGTTGTCACCAAACTCCCCTGATATCTCACCTATCTCCGCTTCTTCAAGGTCTATTGATGTCGGGTCCTATTAATTTTACAACCATTTAAAAAATGAAAATTAGGAAGGTATTTTAAACATGATAGACACACAGTATTGTGAGTTTTTCTCGTGTTTAAACCATTATTGTAAAGACATACGCTATAGTATAACAGCAATGTTTTTTTCAAAAAGTTTTTAGTAAAATAAGTCAATGCAATGTCTACTTCCTCATGTTTAATATACATTTCTGGCAATGACAATCCCCTAATCTGTCCTTGCCTTTCTAACAATGCTACCCTAAACGCTATATCTGATTAGTATATTACAAAAAGACTCACCGGTATAGCAGGCAGTTCCACCTTATCAATGACTCCAGCGAGAATGCTAGAACGTCTGCGTTTCCCCATGTTCTGCATCACAGCCAGCTTGAGGAACACATCCTCGAGACTCTCCCCCTGGTATCTCCTCAGAAGTTCGCTTGGAGACTCCTCTGCAAGGAATCTGCCACCACGCATGAGACCAATCTAGAAAAACATGTACAACATTAGTTACGTCCCTCAGCTCGACCAATTTTTTAGTCTCGACAACAGCGCACCATATCGGATCTAAAATTATCTTTTTCAGGCTTCCAACTGACAAGACCGTAAACAAACGCATTACAAAAGTATATTGACATCGTTATACGGTTTTACGTACATACCTATGTTACGGAGAAACAATAAAACAGTCCACAAATCTTGAGGTTTTATACGAATATAAAAAACACAAAACGAAAAGGTCTGAATTTTTTGTCCTCAAACCAATTTCACAAAACTGTGAATAGTCATTAAGACGACTATTACTGAACGTATGACTATTATCATATTGTTATTTAATTAAATCGAATTATATTTAGTTGTTAATCCTTACGATATTAGCTTGTTTGGTTTCATCGATGTAGTGGGTGGTGATGATGACCGTTGTTTTACCACCACTGGTGATGTCTACCAAATGGTCCCAGATCCTGAAAACATAGCATTATTAGAATAAATAAACAATTGTCTACAAATTTTCTTATATTCGAATATTTCGGTTACTTCAGCTATTTGTAAAAACCACAATTTTTTAAAACAACATTCTAATAAAATGTCTGTAGTTAATAGCAATTAAACTATATTTAGGCATATCCTACAATTGATTCGGTTATTGTCTCGGAGAAGCATTTATTTGGATTAAATTAAGTAATTATTTTAAATTTTAGGTCAGCATTTTACCTAAGTATAATACATAATAAATAGTATAATTTCCTTAGGTATTGCTAAAGTTTACTTAATGCAGTACGCAAACCAAGTCCTTTGGATGAGAAGGAATTTTCCATAAACTTCTCTGATACGTTTCATAATCTCAAAACATAATTAATTTGTTTTCGTTTTCCACTCAACTCGAGGACTTCGAATTTACACTATAATTATGAGAACCAATTACAGAAATTACTATGGCAGTCGCTTTTTGATCCTGATTCTTATTCAAAAAGGCTTCAGTTGGAATCAAATCTTTATAAGATGGAATAAGTTGGATTTGATTCTTTATAAGACTTTAATAGTGATATCTCAGAGGATGACACGGAATTTTCAGAAGGTCAACCATTTTAACGTCAATTCAAGATGTTCAACAAACTAATTTTCATTGCTAGGGACAAATCTAAATCCAAAGATTACGGTTTAGGTACGGATTAAATAAGTTACATAATCTCTTCATGGGCCCCAGGAGGGGGGTGCAAGGGGGTACACTTGCTACAATCTGTCAGAAAAAAAAGTAAATTGGGAAGTTTTATGTGTTACCACTATATAAGAAAATGGTACCAATGTTGAAAGCTTTAATAAAATTATTATTAATCAATAAACATACTTTTTTCAAATATACGTAAAATAAATTTTCGTACGTGGATACATAAAACATCACAGGTTAGTTTTGTCGTGATTTAAAAATTTCCAATTTCCAAAAAATAACGTTAATCTTATTTAATTAAAATTTACAAATTAATTGAACAGCCAGAGTCTGTATCTAGCAGGAATTTAACGATTTTTATTTCACAATTTGGTATTATAATATTCATTCAATTTGAAAATCAGTATCGATAAGGCCATATTTCTTCTCAGTAAATACAAAAATATGCGGACAAAGACGCTGACAAGAGCAAGTGTCATATAAAATTTAAGACCTATATGAAATGTATCCAAGATTCGTGTATTAGATGCAATATCCTGCAGAAGCAATTTCCGTATACGATGCAGTATGTCGACAGTCGGAAACTCATTACGTCTAACATTCTTACATCTTAGGTAATAGAGTACAATTTGCAGGTTTATGATGTACTGAACACTGTAGAGATATAACTTTCCGCTTCATATTAAATATGAGAAACAGATTATAGGATTGAATGTGTTATGAAATTGAGGCTAAGAAAATCTGGCTCAAATTTTATTTTATTTTACTTATTATTATCATCAAGTGTATGTAATAAATAAAAAAAAAATTAATTATCATTTCACAATTAATATTTCTAATCTATTAACCAATTGTTCCTCACTGTGCCCGGATAGTGGCGAGTTTCGCAACCTGTCACAATGGGACTGACATAAAAATGCAAAATGCAGTGTGTAGTAGGCACCTCTGCCAACCTTCTCGAGGGACTACGGCGTTTATGTTATATATGCTATGTTATTAACCAATTGCGATCAAGGTCAAAAAAGGAAGCTTATGTTTTTAACATGTAGCTATATACATTTTTGAGATGAATGCCTTTATGAAACACTATGATATCTAAAACAAAGCTAATTTAATGATAATTTAAAACAATTCTGTGTTTTATTTCAATTTAGATTTTTTCTTTAAAAACACCCTGAAGTACTTAAACTTGATCAACAAATGACATTTTATTACCTTACCTACTAATTATATAACATACAAACAATCAGAAAGGGTTTAAGTCTTAACCAAGGGCAGGGAATTTGTCAAGAAACTTTGGGCAAACCACAATAGCCGACTCTAATCACATTGTTAGTGTATTGTGTTAAAGTTAATCGTTTCATACATTTTATAGATACCTTGGAATAGGATATAGACCTTAAGGTCACAGCTTTAGAGTTCAAATCGGTATTTGGGTTTACCTAGTTTAATTTACCTCTGTAAAACAAATTGCTAAGACTAGCGCCTTATATATCTTAAAAGCAAACATGTGAGATATATTAAATCGTACTTAAGACAGCAGGCGTGTAATTACTTTTTTAATACCAAAATAATGCTTGAGGGACCAACAATTGGGCTAATGAACTTTACAATTTTGTGATGAGGCTTTTTTTTAATGCTTATAATGTGAATCTTAAGGTTCCGAACGTACTACTCAAGGACAAAACTTAAATATTCAATTAAAGGTCAGATAATTCTTTATATTTCTTGTTTTAGGTCTCGGATACATTAGGTGATAATTTAGGCGCGAAATGTTCCACAATATTCAGCTCACCATGTCGGGCGGCAACGCGGACCTTTTGTTAGTACGCGTGTGTCACTACGCGTTCATCGCCGGAAATTTGTAGTACGTGTTGCGCGTCAATTGTTGCCTACTGTATATGAGGCTTATATATAAAACAATTTTACCTCTCTTTTGATGGAACTATTATTACTTTTCAAGAACTCTAACCCAAAAACCTTTTTTTAAATCAACTACAAATTTAATAATTTATTTCATCTCATTTTATTAATTCTTCACTCACCCTTGTCTCAACACCGGGTCGACCCCGACCGTCGGCTCATCCAGGATCAGTAGTTCCGGCTCATGAAGCAGGGCAGCAGCAAGGGAAACACGACGCATCTGGCCTCCGGACAGATTCTTCACTTGCCTGGAAACAATAAAGTATTAGAACCTGTTTTATAAATTGCGCTCCAAAAATATAAAAGTTTACATTTTTAACAGTTCAACGAGTGTGTGACCATAAAATTAAAATTAATGACAAGTAAAAAAAATACATATTGGCCATTTACCTTTAAAACCTAAATAAACTTTTTAAAATCTCTAGTTAGCTTTAAATAAAACATGTATATAAATAAACTCTAATAAACACTGGAGTTCATTACATGTAATCTAAAAGGTTTAACAACTTAAGCAAAGGTTATTTCCATCGTTACCATAGTAACATGGCTTCAGAAGAAATTAACTAGGTTTTTTACATCAGAAAGATATATTTGTAATAAGAATGTTAAATTGCTTTTCTTTATTTTATATGAAAAACTATAATGTATTTATAGAATTTCACTTGTAACAATTTTGTCAAGTATTTATTCTCTACACAGCCTTTTTTCTTATATTTACAGTTTGTTGAGTCATCATTTGTAGAATTATGCTAATAGAAGTTGAAGGATTCCTATAAAGTCGAGACTCGTTAGTCAAAATCATTATCCTCATAAGGGGTGGACCAAAAACCTGTAAAGTGTGAGTCGTATTTAGTATTTGTAAATTTCAAGAATCTTGCTATAGTTTACGCTGACAGACGGACGGGCGGACGGACAGCGAAGGCTGACAGGGTCCCTCTTTTTACCCTTTGGATACGGAACCCTAAAAAAACTAAGGCTTTCACTGTGCTTAAATGTCAAATCTCATTACAATGAGCAGTATCCCGCAATATAAATTTCTAAATTGTATTCGAAATTTAAAATAGTCCATTCGTCTTTTAAAAAGGCGATAGACCTCCAATTTTTGGCGTCTCCCTTGAATTTTGACTAACTTTAACTTTAGTCGACCTTGGCGAACCTTTTATCGCAGGCGTCCCGTATTTTATAAAACTAACATACCTGGTGGGGTTTGGGAGTTGCAGCAGGTTCACCAGGAAGTCGATCCTCTCGTCCACATCTGCAGAGGTCATACCGCTGATCCAACCGAAGTACACCATCGTCTCCCGGATAGAGAACTCCCCGAATAAAGCAAGCTCCTAAAAAAAATCAATCAATATTAAATTATTGAAAAATAATACAATATAAGATTTGCATACAGCGTTTCTAATCCATCTCGCAAAGATATACATCCCAATGCTTTTTTAATATATATTACAGTTAGTTTTAAGGCATTAAGTATGAACATTAATAATATTGCTGATGTCGATCAACAACAAAGAAATTACTTAAATTGTCCAAAAGTATACAATAATAATAATAACCACATCACGACACTTACATTGACTCAGCCCTTCACTGGGATAATCATGTAAAAGGCCTAAGTCCTAAGCAACGATATGGTATAAACTAAATACAGTAGAACCTCGATAAGTTAAAGTCCAAGGGAAACACAAAATATTTTAAGTTATCAAGGGTCTATGTTAGGGATAGGTTAATATAAAGGTAGGTATGTACATATGTATGTATGTACCCTTATTCCTATTTTTACTCGAATGCGTCAGAAGGATTGGTTCAATAAAATTCAGAAATTTAAATAATCCTATTTATTTATTCACATTACACACGTTACATAAAAATAAAACAACAATTAAAGGTTTAGTCTACTTAAAAAGTCTGTGATTTTCTTTTATTTTAAACAATTCACAGTTTCTAAATCGATTTGATTTTCAATGACAAATAGAGAAGATAACACATTATCTTTTATGTTGCTACACTGCTCTATAAATGATCTTACAGTTGTTAAAGCTCTTTTTGCTTTCAAAAACAGTCTTTCAAAAGTGGAAACATTTCTTTAAGTTGCTGAGGGCCAATTCAAAGATTACTTATTTAAGTTTCAGAGGTTGCGAATTTTAAGTTATGGAGTTTTTGGGCTCTGATGGGAAGGGAACATATTATTTTTTGAAGTTACAGAGGTTTTTAAGTTACCGAGGTTTGAATTATCGAGGTTCTACTGTAGATAAAATATATAACATCCAAGACCGGTAAGCGAAACAATGCGTCTTGGAATAACAGAAAGTCCCGCCTCACCCGGGATTCGAACCAGAAAACTCTAGCGTAGCATTCAGCTGTTAATTATTATTTAAAAACAAAATGACTTTTTTTTATTTGTCTAGAACCGTTTGCAATATATCTTTAGTGAGGGTTAGTCGAGATAATCTCCTATTAAACTGTATCTTCTCTGAACAAATAACAGAAAGAATTCTAAAGCTAGACTAAAACTAGATTAATTTGATAGAAAGACATTTGTGATCTTATTCTTTATTGCAGGCTCTATACAACTAATCTTTTATCTTTAAGTTAATTACTATAAACTTCTCGTATGTAATATTGACTCGTGTTTTATTTTATTTTTTTACTGGTGTTACCTTACTAATCGTTATAAGTCATTATTGTGTATCGTGCGTGTGTGCACTACGTTTTAAAATAAATTTTATTTTCTGTTAACTTAGGGTCAAACGTGACACACATCTATAATTGACTTGCATTTATATTATATCATATTATTTATAGTATATATGACCTTTAGTAATATTGGAGTGACAATAAATAAAAAAGCGCCGGTTGTTTTGTATCACTACAGAATTTACTAAAATATTTGTTTTATAATTAAGTTTTTTTTTATTATATATATATAGACTCTTAGAATTTAAACATTATATTTTTCGTCATGTACCTATAAGGGAGTAAAAAGACGGCAAAGTTCGTTCTGCACCCCCCTCCCGAAGAATTCTAAGATAGAATTAACCAATGTTTTCTAATACAAAACGTGACTTTCACAAACTTTAAAACTTAAGGGTCTAGTCAGCGTCGCATACAAACAAAAACAATCCTGTTTACATTATGGATCCAGAACAAACTATTGGTTTCCAGTTTCGGCGCAGTATTAAATTGTTTACATTCAGAATTCGAAGAAGTTTCGGCTTTGGTTGTATCGTCTGTAAAACTTTGTTGTTCCTTTTGTAAACAACTTCAATGAAATATAAGCAAGTTACTTAATCAGCTTTAGCAACCTTTAGCTAGTGGCATAATCCTGACTGTCACTTTTAGTTCCGACCTATTTTATTTCGGTTTCTAATTGTTTCAACTGCTGTCGTCGCTTTTGCTTGTTTAGAATCAGTTTTTTTACTTCTTCCTCTCTCGTCTGATTAAACTTTATAAGGCATGGATATACTACCGGCTGTTTCGGATCCGGGTGTCTTTACACAGATAATAGTTGTCAGCAGTTCCATGGTTTATGACGCTTATAACATTAAATACATGCAAAGAACAATACCGTAGTCGTTTAGCAAACATTCAAGTTAGGCAGGTCATAGGTTTTATAGGTTAGTATTTCTTTATTTATTCAATCTATCGTTTCATTTCCAAAGTTTAAAAAGAAAAATCTAAAATCTATGGCATCAAATCGAATTCCTGCCAACATATTATCCCTTCTTAATAATTTCTTCCTTAACAAGAATCGTGACCTTTGGGGTTGTTAAACTTGGGACAATGAGAACCTGACACGTGATTTTTGTAAACACCTTGCACCTTCCATCGGTATAATCGGATACTCATGTTGTTTACAATTCATATATTGTTATTTATTTCGATACAGTGTTCCAATGAAGAGGAAAATAACACCATCAAGACAAATGAATGTTTTTTGTTGTTTTATAATAGACGTCCATTAAATAAACAACAAAACAAATAGGTATTTTTCAAGGAAGTTACCATTAAAATCGTTCCGAGTTATTTTTGTGTTAGTTAAAAATCCTTATTTAGCCTCAGGAGTAATTAAAAATACCTAATATAAATATAAAATAATAGCCTAACCTATGAAGCTTTACAAATGAACCTCTTTTTTATTTTTTTATTATTATAATAATAATATCTTTATTTACTTAAAAACATTTAACATAAAATATTTTATCGTGGACCCTGCACTAGGCGAGCCTGTATCGCAGGCGTCCAATTTAATACGCTATGAATTATAATATACAGTACACAAAACAATACAAGATACAATAACAGAATAAATCTAGATGGATAAATTAAATAGGTATTATGACAAAACATGAAAATATGAATTAGTGGGTTAATTAATGAACGGGAAATTATATGTAGGAGTGTGGGCGGGTGGGAGTGTGTGTGGGTGTGTATGGAAGTAAGTTTTAGCTCATTGGTTTCATAAACTGCTCGGAATCGATATAGGAAAGGGTTGAAAGGTAATTTTTAATTGTATTCTTCGCCTGTCTTACGGTATTGTATTTGATGTCACATGACTTAGCCATTCTGTTATATATAAAAGTGGAAAGGAATATTGGTAGGAATTTTGGGGAGGTTGATTGAATACATGTTTGAGGAATTTCAAAAACACGTTTTTCTAAGAGAGAAGGGTATTCAGGAGAATTTATAACCGTACGGTGTATGGCTAAAGAAATTTTATAAATGAATAACTGTCGTACTGTTAGGACTCCTAACTCCACATTCAGCATACAGTGAGGATGTGGGATATCTGTAGGGTTTTCGGAGCATTACTTTGAGCACTGATCTTTGGGCTCTTTCCAATATTAACATTGAGGTTTTTCCGGCACCTCCCCATGCGGTGATACAGTACCCTAAGATTGACTCGATTAGCGCAGTGTACACTAATTTGAGTGTCTCTATGTCAGCAAAGTCACGCAATGATTTCATAATTTTCGAGCTCTTTTTGTAGTGGCTGTCAAATGCTCTTTGAAGGATAATCTTTCGTCAATAATTACACCCAAGTATTTAACTGATTGTGCTCTTTGGAGTTCTGGACAGTCACAGATCCTTTTATTGCACTGCCTATGTATTTTAAATTTAATGGATCGGTCTGGTTTTGTCACTGCTGTTTTATGAAAACAAATGTATTTAGATTTCAATGTGTTAAGGGTCAGGAGGTTGGCATCAAACCATTGCTTTAATTCAAGGACTCCACGTTCAGCATTTTGAAGTGCCGAAATCCAAGAGTCCCCGTGAAAAAGCACAGCCGTGTCATCAGCGTAGCAAACGACCTCTGCGTCAATGGTAACTGCTTTAAAAATGTCATTTACATATACTATAAAGAGAGAGGGTCCCAACACAGAACCCTGGGCCACACCAAAATTTACAAAACAATCTTCGCTGAGCAAGTCACCTATTTTAATACATTGGCGTCTTCCAGTTAGGTAGCTCCGAAACCATTCCAGTGATTTGCCTCTAATACCTAGTAGTTCGAGTTTATCAAGTAGGTTTGACACTGATACAGTGTCAAAAGCCTTGGTTAGATCAAGAAAAACCCCTACAGATCTTAAGCCCTTATCAAAACAATTAGTCACAGATCGAATAACATGGTTCACAGCATCCTCTGTCGTGCATTCTTGTCTAAAACCATATTGTTTCGAAGACAGTAAATTAACTTTTTCAAGGTAACTAGTTAATCTATGGTTGATAATTTTTTCTAATATTTTTGCGAATGTACTTAATAATGAGATAGGCCTATAATTTCTCCCTTATGGATAGGAACCACAGTAGCTTTCTTCCATTCCGTTGGGAAAATACCTGTGGGTGAATATGCTGAGATTGTAAATATAGGTTAATGGGATAACTATTTCATCTTTAATATTTTTAATAAGTGCAGAAGAAAATTGGTCAAAACCGGGTGCACTGTTATTTTTTAAATGACTTATTATTTTGTCAACTTCAGTAGGGTCGGTAGGCTGCATGAAGAGTGAATTCGGTACAGGATTTATATTTAGGGTATGGCGTTGGTTTATATTTAGTTTGGACATTAGATCATTTGCTAAGTCTGCGCCAACATTTGAAAAGTAGATATTACAGTACTTTAATGACTCTGTGGTACTATCTTTTATTTTAAATAGTTCGATGGCTGTTTGTGTCTTTAGTAGAGATACGTTCGTATATTTAAAAATAATAAATAATTTGATGACCCTGATTGGACATTGCTTTTTTATCATACAACGAGAATCTTCAATACCTTTAAAATGTATGTACCAATATGAATATTAAAAGTGCAAAATGTTCTTACATTTACTATTGGAGGTTGTTCATATTAACAAGAGGTGTTTGAAGGCTCAATCCATCTATACAGCACACATACACACCCACACACATGTTTATTTCGTCGGCCGATCACCAGTTCATGAATTTCCTAGGTATATAAAGTAGTCTTAATGATATGTCTATTCATCACCGATAAGTAAATTGTCAAAACAAAGAGCGTTAAACGATATGGCGGATTACAGAAAGTCTCATTAAAAAAATGACACTATAACAATTTCCTGAATCTCGAACTATTATTGTAAAGTCAGTAATGTTATTTATCAACAAAAATTCTAGAATTTTCTTTAAGTGCAGCTTTCGTCGTGATTTCATACTAATTCAGTAGAAGGAAAACAAGGAAACACATTGTAATTTAGCTTCTCTACCCAGTAATTACGGTTGTAATTCCTATGTTACAAGGCTTTGTTGACCCATCTCATATAAAATTACAGCAATTGATGATCACAGATGACATTGAGTTTGTGATAGCAAATTTTTAATGTACACAAGTCTATGTTTTTGTAGGTATTTTTATTGGTTCTCCGACATGACATTTCAAAGGTTTAACCTTAAGATATTCATTAGAAAAAAAAACTACACTAATAATTAGTTATGTAAAGTTTGGATGTTGTAAAAAAGTAGGTCCTTGGTCAGGACAAGTAGACTTTTAAATTTAACCATCACTCATAATGGCTGATTGATATTAATGTTGAGTTTTTCCCAAGTTTGATTTATTTTGTTTTTGAATTATTAGAATATGATAACATTTTTGTAATTTGATTATTTCATATCTATATAAAACAATATCATTAAGCTGAAAAATATACCTAGTTTACAATAAATTTGCAAAAACTAATAACCTTTATTTCTTTGTCTGATACTTTTTAAAGAAAAATATATTTATTTAATTTTAAAAAAAGAAGCTAAGCATTTTATGGAATTTCTTCATATTATTTCTATTTATGTGAAAAACAGACAAACCCAAAAGAAGGGTGCAGGTTGTTATTAATTTAAATGTCATGGGATTTTAATGGGTTAAGGTTAAGGTTTAATTAATATAATCCTCTAACACCTTCTGTGCCAATTTATTTTTAAACTTCAGGCATTCCGAGTTTCAATTTACGTTGAAATACATTTGGTTTAATTAACCTTTAGCATCTGCTTTTTTCCATAAGGTTTTTTATTTATAATGAATCTAAGCTCTTATATTCCAATATAACTAATGCGACTAATGTCTAATATATAAAAAATATATAAATAATAATATATACATATATATATTAATAGAGATGTATGTTATTTAATAAAACTTATTTTTAAAATAAATTTTGCAACAAGGATAATGATGGACTACCAAGTGACCTATGTGACCCGAAGCGTTAACATAAACTAGCTTAATCACTATATAGGATATTACATAAAATATTCATTTTCAAGTTACCTATATCTAATGCAGTGTACTGAGGCGAAGGAAGCATTTAAACAAATAACTTTTTAATAACTTTTTTTACAGGTATTTACAATATCCACACAGGAATGTCGAAAGATCGATGTCATATTCTTTTTATAGAATTATGGAATAATAGCTTTTGCCCGCAACTACATCCGCGTAGACGTCGAAAATGGTTCTAATAGGATTTCTAATTATTTGAAATGTATCGTTATATTTTTGACAATTTTCACAATCTCTTTATCAATGTGTTATTATACCTATGTGTTATTCTGATGTATAAGCTATTTTATAGCAAAGTTTCATTAAAGAAGTGTAACTAACATCCATTCATGCATACATCCTTCGTTTCGATTTGTTGCTAGTTTATAATATTGGTAAGGATTCTAATTTTGAAACAAGCAAATTCCAAATAGGTTGACATCGAATTACAGAACTCACATGTTGTGACTCTTCATTTTGCTATTGTTTGCGTTTCGTCATGACAAATAACACTGACGTCATTAAAGAGGCTCCTCGACTTTGAACTTTGTCAATAACGCTATTTGCAAAAAAACTTTGCTGTGTCTTAACTCAAGGCGTTGTTTTTAAAAATCTCTTAACATTAGTGCCAAAAAGTCCTTCTTCTAATAAGTTATACAAGTACCAAAATGTTGTAGAGAAGCTGCATTACGCAAATTTAGTTAGTGGCAGAAAAGAATTACGGTGGTTTTATACTACGGAGTTTTAGGTGCATTTGTTATAATTTTCAGATTGATTCACAAAACTATTTAAATGATTATATTAACTTTTTTTTAAACATCATGACTTCCGCTAACATGATGGTAAGATATCAGGTTCGGTTACTAGGTTTGGAGTAGGTGTCATTCATGGTGAAAGTAAATAATTATGAATTATAGGCGATAAATGAATGCTTTAAATACGAATCTGTTATTTGGACTAGGAAACATAAACTCACGCCGTAGTCCCTCGAGAGGGGTTGGCAGAGGTGCTTGCTATACACCGCTTTGTACAAAAAGTAATTCAATTACAACAAAAAAATTAAATCAAAATTGATACAGTGTTTAACAGTCTAGTAAAATGTCTTATTTTGAGTTTATAAGCCAAATATAATATATAATAATATAAATAACAATTTAAAAAATATATATATATAACACAGGAGAAGCGAAAAGTAAAGTAACCACTCAAGTGTAACTTGTATGTCTTCGTTCACCGAAGTTACCTAAAATATTTACCTACTTCATAAAGGCTGTTTCACAATAACTACATTGGTATTTTTGGTCTTTTGTTTATGGTAGTACAATATACTTTTGGTGAATGGAAATTTGATATTATTTAATGGTGTATATATATTTTTTTCATCACTATACCATTGACATGGGATGTTTGTGATTAAAGGTTTTTATTACATAATCATAAACATAAACTCACGCCGTATCCCTCGAGAGGGGTTTGACAGAGGTGCTACACACCGCATTTCGCATGTTTATGTTTAGTCCCAGTGTGAAAGGTTGCGAATCTATCGCCACTATCCGGGCTCAATGAGGAACATGGCAGCTACAATTTACGGGAACCTGAGACTCGAACCCTCGACCCTTCGGTTCGGTTCGGTTGGTTTATTAAGGTACGTACCAAACTGAGCTACCACGTCCTTGAGGTTTATCACCAAATCAGGTAATCACTTTATTAAGTATTTATATCAGACGTAATTTTCGAAATTTCGTAATTAACAAGTGAGTAAAACGCTTATTCTTTTTTTCTTTTTATACATAAAACCACAGTGCTACAGCACTTCTTTATAACATCTGATATGCGTCATAGTTTTTTGCCGAGTTTCAGTATATCCACATCTTTACGTGTCGTATTTTCAAATAGTACCACGTAATACATACAAATTAGCCGAAATAAAGAATATTTCATACATTCGCACACACGTTCTTGTCACTGCGGTGTGGTGGCGTTTATTTTGTAGTACGTACAGGCGGCAACATGAAAAGTTTCAATTAAGAAGTGCAATATCAATCCTTATGCTGTACAACTTAAGAACGGGAGTCCAAACAGGCTAGGTTGATCCACAGCTGTGTGTACGTAGGCGTTTTGATTACATTTCACATGCGTACATGATTTCTCATTACGATACAAATAACATAAACAGCCCATTGATTTAGATTTTACCTTAGAAATAATCTAAATAAAATTAAAACCACATCACGACACACACATTGTCTTAGCCCTGCACTTAGATATAATCTTGTGTCGCAGGCACTAAACAACGATATGATAAAAACTACTTATAAAAGAATACTACATCCAAGACCAACCAAACAATGCGTCTTGCAAATAACACAAAGATCCGAGCCCGCCGGGATTCGAACCCGGAACCTCTTGCGTAGCAGTCAGCTGTAACATCAACGATAGCCATCAGAGCGACTTGGTCCAGCAATGGAGGTCTTCAGGTTAGTAATGATGCTGAGTACATATAATTTAAGTAGTTAGTTACTTAAGTAAAGATATTTCTTTCTCAAATAATCTCAATAAAATCTAAAAAATCCTAAACCGATAAATACAAATCCCAAAAGGCATGTCCATAATAACCTAGCGTTTGTGGTTATTGACCCGTTATATCTCTACCAACTCCGATCACGGTAATATGTAATTATATGACGTTTTTAGCAAGGTTCCACGAGATTGTTAAGAAAGAATATTTCTGTTTTATTACCAATTTAATTCTCTAATAAAGACACTAATTGCTGTTGGCACCTTTCAAACTTGACCTGTGAGGGTCAGAATCCAGTCCCCTACAGGAATAATAGATTATTTCTATATTTATACTTCGAACCTACAAAAGAAAGCGAAGTTGGTAGATATGTATATATACACAGTCAGGTCATAAGTATTATCACACAGTAAAAACTTTTCTTTTAGAATGCTGGCCACAAAAAAGTTTATTGAATTCGAATTTCGAATTGTTCATGAAAATAAAAATGTATACTTTTTAGAATTTTACTCATTTTTAAATATGGAGTGGACGCTGAAAGAAGACCGTGTTGCAGTTATTGCGTTGCATTCGCCAATTCAAATTTTTGACATACTGAAAATTTTGAATATAACCAAAAGATTCGTTTATCGTACCATCAAACGATACAATGAAGACTCTAGTGTAGATGACAGGTCAAGAATTAGTCGCCTTCGGTCTGTTAGGACTCCAGCAGTGATAAAAGCTGTGAAGGCGCGAATTCAAAGAAATCCCAAACGTAAGCAGAAACTGTTGGCCCTTCAGATGGGGTTAAGCAGAACCACGGTGAAAAGGGTTTTAAATGAAGACTTAGGGCTTCGGGCTTATCGAAGAAAAACAGGACATCGTTTGAATGCTCGTCTAATGGACCTGAGACTGAAGAGATGCCGTGCTTCGTTGAAGCGGTACGCGGGAAAGAAATATCGGGAAATTCTTTTTTCGGATGAAAAATTTTTACCGTAGAAGAGAGCTACAACAAACAAAATGATAAGGTGTACGCACACAGTAGTGAAGAAGCGAGCAACCGTATTCCGCGTCTCCAACGAGGTCATTTTCCATCCTCGCTCATGGTATGTTTGGGAGTTTTTTTATTGGGGCTTAACAGAGGTACATTTTTGTAAGAAAGGTGTAAAAACGAATGCAGTTGTGTATCAAAATGCAGTCCTGACGAACCTTGTGGAACCTGTTTCTCATACCATGTTCAATAACAGGCACTGTGTATTCCAACAAGATTCGGCGCCAGCTCATAGAGCGAAGAGCACACAAGACTGGCTGGCGGCGCGTGAAATCGACTTCATCCGACACGAAGACTGGCCCTCCTCCAGTCCAGATTTGATCCGTTAGATTACAAGATATGGCAATACTTAGAGTAAAAGGCGTGCTCAAAGCTTCATCCCAATTTGGAGTCACTCAAGACATCCTTGATCAAGGCAGCCGCCGATATTGACATGGACCTCATTCGTGCTGCGATAGACGACTGGCCGCGCAGATTGAAGGCCTGTATTCAAAATCACGGAGGTCATTTTGAATAAACTTTAGTGTCATAAGAATCTATGTTTTGTTAAGTTCATTTTGGTATATAAATGGTTACATAATGAATAAACTTGTTTCAATTATTTTATATTAAACATGTGACAGAATTTATGACCTGACTAGGTATATATATAAAAACATAATATATACTCACGCCGTATTCCCTCGAAATGGGTTGGCAGAGGTTTTACACGCCGCATGTTTATGTTTATGTTGAGGCCCAGTGTGCCAGATTGCGAATCTATCGCTACTATCCGAGCACAATGAGGAACAAGAAAACTACAACTTACGGCAACCCGACACTCGGACCCTCGAACTGTCGGTTCGGTCGGGTAACTAAAGCACAACAAACAGCGTAACAAACTGAGCTACCGCGTCCTCAACAACGCAGTATGATTACTTACAAGGTAAAATTTGTAAGTTTGTATGTAAGTAAAGTTCAACATACATAAATAACTAACATTTTCAACAAATCAAGAATAACGGGGCTTATATACAGTGAGTATTTAACAATACCAATGTGAGTTATTTCAATGATATTAGTACAGTTATTGGTTAGAACAAAATAGCACATGTAAATACATCACATAATGTAATATACATGTAATTTATTATGGTCGTAATATATAATACCGCTATCATCTTAAATTACTGTAATAAATCGAATACAATTGCATATCATTATATACCTACAAGTATATGCTTCACTGCACAAAGCAGTTAACCACTAGGATAATCTTAATAAAACCCGCTAAATCACTACATAGTATAAAACAATGTCGCTTCCCGCTGTCTGTCCCTATGTATGCTTAGATCTTTAAAACTACGCAACGGATTTTGATGCGGTTTTATAAATAGATAGCGTGATTCAAGAGGAAGAGATATATATGTAACATGCATAATATCAGTTCGAAGCCGGGGCGGGACGCTAGTAATGAAATAATACCAAATTAATCTCTTATTAAGAATTTAATTAAAATGCCTCATCATTAAGAATTCATATAATTAAGTAAGTTCTAATACTTAGTGGGATTTGTAATTTCAAAAGTGAAATTAAATATGATAATAATAGCTAGCACGTCACCTGCGACATCTAGCGGTTATTTTAATATATATGAGTACTTGCGGTTGATAATGCTTAAACTACTGGGTAGAATCAGGTAGCAAACCTCCATTTACTCCAGTATTGTAAACAGCCGGTTGCTAAGCTATAAATTCAGGGTTCGAGTCCCGGCGGAGACGGAACTTTTTGTTATGCAAACCGCATTGTTTCGCTTGCCACTCTTGAACAGAAAATTTTCTTACGAAACAATAAATTTATGATGCTGACTAGCATTAGACATTTTTAATTAAGTTTACTCAATTATTTTAGTTTCGTTTTTACATACGCACTGTTGACTAGTCTCTCTATACGCACTGTAATACTGTGACTGTGTCTGTTTTGACGACCTCGGTGGCGCAGTGGTGTAAACAGCCGAAAGCTACGCTAGAGGTTCCGGGTTAAATCCCGGCGGGGGCGGGACTTTGTGTTATTTGCAAGACGCATTGTTTCGCTTACTGGTCTTGGATGTTGTATTCTTATTTATTTAGTATATACCATATCGTTGCTTAGCACCTGCGATACAAGTTCTTACGATACTTAGTGTAGGGCTGAGTCAATGTGTGTGTCGTGATGTGGTTATTATTATTACTGTAAACTGGTTGACAATGACTGTAACTTTGTAAGTGTCTATAGATTTTGATGAAAGATTACACCCTTGGTTGCCGTATGCAGACTTGTCTAATGTTATACCGTATATGACCGTTATACCGGCTTATTAACATGGACTAAAAAATAAATTATTATTTCTAATTTATCTGGCATACTAACAGCATAACATAACATTCGAATAGTTCTAATATTATTGACAATGGGTTAGTACATTTTATGCATGCAAATTACAAGTATGCACATCTTTGGCCATGAGTTACAATTTATGTAAGTTAAATAATTAAACAAAACAATAGAACAAAGCTAAAAGAAATTAACGTTGATATTCAGAAACTCAAAATGATTAATGATACATATAGAAACTAATTTAAATAGGTTTAAATAATGTTTAAATGTCACAACCAGAGGCAGCTTCCCGCCAAAGACTATTGCACTGCATTTACTTGCTATTGCATTTTTATACTGGAACTTTGAATTTCGAAATAGTGCTGCACTTGTAAGCTCCTGGTTTATATTTAATGTAGTCTATATAATATAATAATGCGGATTATGTTATAAGTCACTTTCCCTCATTTTTGACCTCAAAGAGGTTGGGTTCATTTTTCTCCCTCATAAAACAACAACGTGAATAAAATATGAATATTAATGAATATTTTCTACACAAGCACAACTTTTTGAAAACAGAGTCTTCCTCAATAATAAAAAGGGAATAGAAATGATTCCGCGTTTATAACTTTCTTTATAAATTATTCATTTTAAAAATATTTTTCAAACGAACTTTTTGCGCAGAAATATGGTATTCATGGTTTTTAAATTTGTAACTTTAAGATATGATAAAACGGTAGCTCAGTTATTACACTTAAGACTCCAATGGCATGGTCGGTAGTTCTAATTCGCATTAATGTTTTGTGTTTTTATATGACTAGTTTATAAATAGAAAAACTTAAAATGTGCCAACATGGCCGATAACGCTAGCATAAACAAAAGCAGGTACCATCTAACTCAAAAAAAAACACACAATTGTTGATTTTTCTTGTCTAAAACACGACTAAACCGGAGATTTCGAAAACATTTTGCATTCTCAAAAAACATTCCTTCGAATAAAGTCGCAAAAAAACAAATTAGTGTATAATTTTAATATAATTTTTCTTTTATCTTACATTTATTACCCACAAAGCCCCAAAAAGCTAGTGAGATAGTAGGAACACGATATAAAATGTCATCAAATTAAAGGCTTGAGCACACCAAATACCGTTACGGTTGCAGTGCGTCTGCGTGCGTTGAGTTGTAAAGTATGACTTATACTACTCAATGAATGACGTCACACTAAATGCGGTCCGTCTGCGGTGCGACGTGACGTCTGTCATAGAGTTTCATACTTTACAACTCCTCACGCACCGCACACGCACCGCAACCGTAATAGATGTGTTTCAGCCTTAAACCGTTCCGTCAGTTTGAAATTAGGTCGATCGTTGGCCGTATCCCATCAAACCTGAATTAATTGTGCACCGTCGATTACAATAATTAATCATTACACCCCATATTATACGCTTAGGGTTTAATAGGAAGTTCATATCAAAACTTTACTCGTTACTGACCATCCTTACCATCCCCTTTAAGGATAGTTAAGTTTTTGTTTAGATAAGAAGTCGGCGACGAGTAAAAACCTCTAATATTATCTTTATATCCTTAAAAAATGGTACCGCACCTATTTTTGTATTGTATGAGTCGAATGTAGTTATTTAAAAAGCAACATGCAACCGAATTAAGAACCTACTCTTTTTAAAATCGGTAAAAAAGGAGACGCTATTTGAAAATAAAACAAGAAAAAAGAAAGACTTGCCCCAAACAAACATTTTCAGAGGACAATGTTTTTCCTCCTGTAAAATTTAGTTTTAGACAATAGAGAGTATGTATCTTTGTTGCGTACTTATTCTAATGAATTTTAAGGAACATTAGTATAGTTGTCTGTCTGTAAGTACAGTGGGAAAATTTTGGAAGCCCAATAAATTTTTTATCCGTTTTTGGCGATCTGGCCACCGACACATGTATTTGTTTTAACTAAATTGCCATAGCATCCCCAGACATAACGGTGTGGTTCGGGCCGAAATGGGGTTTTCGAATGTCAACGATAGTTTTATCGTTTTTGAAACTGTCAAAACTTGCCTTTGCCTTTCTGAAGCTAGAAAAAACGACTTTTACATACCCATGTTCAGGCTCTGAGAAAATGTATAGTTCTATCTTTTGTACAGGCAAAATTTTGACCAGAACGGCGGTGAGAAACGTATAAACCTTTTTACTAATAACAACCCATGCAGTATCTAGTCCAGCTCGCTTAATGTGCTTAATATGTTCTTTGTATGAACACATGCTTTGTTAAAAGGGCATCATTACAACTCCTGCTAGCCAAGATCAATAGTGCATCATTTGACAAAGTACCGGTAGTCTGGTACCGCGTCTGAACCCGCAGCGAATTTAATCAGAAGTAGAAAAAAAAATCTCCGCCAGCAAAAGCGGAAACAATAAAACGGATCAAAGGCCAAAACTAAAGGGGACAAACACGAAAAGCCTGGCTGTCAAAACTCAAAACACTAGCTGAAAGGGAATAAACTTGATGCTAACCTACTTCTTAATCCAGTAACACTGGCGGCTAAACTTTTTGAACGCCTGGAAGTTTTCCCTTGTTTACACCTAGGTAGTTTTCTCCTTAAATCCTCTCTACTTATTAATTTACTATGAAAACACTTGTATGTAGTTATTTGTTGCGAAAACATAGAGACATACGTATAAATGTACATGTAAAATATAACCCTCCATTTTTGACTTAGGCGAAGTTGGGTAAAAAAGATTATGTGTGGTGATTCAATGTTAAGTTTTGAGCGTATAATTATTGATTTATTCATGACTAGTTCATTTCAGAGATCCAAAAATCTACTTGTCAATTACATTGGTTATTGTACATAAAATAAACGCATAGCTTTATTTAAACTTGCAATGATTTTATAAAACGAATAAGTTTAAGAAGTATTGCTAAGCGGGCATTTTAGCTAGCCTGATTCACTCAAGTAGCAAATATCGTAATAGTTTCACTAACCTGAGGCATGTACCCAATTCTTGGTCCAGGCACTCCACTGCCCCGACTTCCTGGCTGACCACCAAGCACCCAAATCTCCCCATGATTCAGCCTCCTTCGTCCAACGATGCAGGACAGCAATGTCGTCTTCCCACACCCCGAAGCTCCAAGAAGACCGTAACTAGACAAATGATTACAATTTGTAATAATTACATTATCAACACACACATTGCTTTGGCTCTGAACTAACCTGTATCGCAAACACCAATCGACTTATAATTAATATAACTACATAGATACTTACTTATTTATGTAATGGTTGAGGGTTAAATGCTTATTATTTTGACGACCTCAGTGGCGCAGTGGTGTAAACAGCCGACTGCTACGCTAGAGGTACGCCGAGTTCGAATCCCGGCGGCGGCGGGACTTTGTGTTATTTGCAAGACGCATTGTTTCGCTTATCGGTCTTGGATGTTGTATTGTTATCTATGTAGTATATACCATATCGTTGCTTAGTTCCTGTGAAACAAGTTCTTACGATACTTACTGAAGGGCTGAGTCAATGTGTGTGTCGTGATGTGGTTATTATTTTTATTACTATTCGTAATTTTTTCTGTGTTTCAATTTAAGCCTTTTGTATTGTATTATGTAACGTAGACACCTATTACTGGAGAAAACCTAATAAGATATATTTCTGTTACAAAACTATAATCTTTTGGTTTCTCAAATAAAGAAAATAAAATAAATAGATAATAAAAATACATAGCCATAAGTTATAGAACCTCAAAAACCAATTTTACCAAAAAATTGCAATTGGCCTAAATATGGAAAAAATAAAAATAAGTATGCCCTTTGAATCAAAGTCTAAATGAAGTCGATTAAAGTAAGTGTCACCTTGTGAATATGAAAAGTAATTCAACACGATGATTTAAAATAATGCAATGTTACTAATTATTTAATAAATTTGAAGTGTCTTGCTGTTTTGGTTTATGAGATAGAACCTACTGACAGATGGTCAAAGACAAAAGTCTTAGTAATGGGGTTCCGTTTATCACCCTTTTTTATTACGAAAAATAAAATAAAAATGTAGAGATTAATTATGGCGGGCTAGAAAAAAAAACTTTGGCTTCAGGCGTTTAAATTCATTCTTTAAAATATTGAAGTACCTACTTTTATATTTAAGTATCTATACTTAATAGTAAATACAATGAAAGTAAATTATTATGAATTTCTAAATGTGCTAAGGTATGAAGAAAACTTGTTATTTTATGTCCACAGTCGTGTAAAAAGAGGTCAAACCCTCATTGAGGTTTCATGAAACTTCCAGGAACACGAGCCGTAAAAATTCAACAAAAAGGAAGCCCTTATGACCATCTGTCGGGAAGGGCTTAAGGGAATTCCCTTTATTGCGAGCGGGCCGTTTTGCGGTGTCCCTTATAATTGCAATTGAGCGAATCTCGTGTTTATAAAGGGCGATTTCGAGGAGGCCCTTAACAGACCCTAAATGATACCCTTACGCTCGGCTCGGCTTCTGTCGCGAATGAAACCGACCATTGACAGGAAAAATCGGCGGCAAATCGGTGCTTAGAAAGGGTTTTTGTAAGTATTACGTAACTTGAAACCCTTGGTAGAATGTCGAGCTTTTTGTTTTAAAGGAAAAATATCTTTATCAAAGGCAAAAAGACGATTAAACTAGTATACCTTTCTTTACAAACACCGTGACAATGAAACCGCATTTGTAAATACAGTGCCTTATTTTAGCTTTGAGCGTAGTTTTTAAACAATAAAAAGATCCTATCGCATTTGCGTTTTGTGAAAATAAAATAAAATATTTAGTTTTTTACAGATAATAAATAATAATAAGTACCTACATAACTAATATTTATTTCGAACCCAAAATGTATTTTTTTGGTTTACATTAAACCTATAACTGAGGCAATATTAACTAGTATTATTACCTATATCAAAAACATGCGAAATGCGGTGTTTAACACCTCTGCTAACCTCTCGAGGGATTACGGCGTATGTTTATGTAAGTATAATAATAACTAGTAATCTTCTTTCTTATATCCATAAAAAGCTTCATAACCCAAAAACCAAAACTAGTTAAGCCAAAAATAATTATTTTAACTTTGTTCCCTATAAAACTTAAAAGTTAAAGAAAATATATCAACTATTAAAAGACTTACATAGCGCCCTTCGGTACAGTCATGTTCAATCCATCCAAAATTACATTGGGGTTCTTCGAAGGTCCATACTTCTTGTGGGCGCGTCTCACGCAAACCGCCTGCTGCTTGCGAGAGTTGATGGTGGACTTCTGGGTTTTGAACTCCCTGTTCCTCCTGGCCATCAGCTCCTGGGCTATTGTGTTTATCGTGATCGGATCCTCCCTGACATCATCCATGGATATCGTGGCCCCTTGGTTGTCGTAGGCCGGCATTCTGTAAAAAGGATGTTACTTTAACAAACTGAAACTGGCTGAAACTGTTTAGACACATAGCTAATGGATTAGTTTACCTGTTTACATACATGACTCAGTTCTTTAGGAAATTAAAGTCAAAGCATTTTTACTGTACTAAAAATAATTTATTTAAATCCCTCAGAGGTTTAACAAAAACCGATTTTTGTAACAAACTTCAAAAAAGGAGGACGTTGTCAATTCGGTTGCATTTTGTTTTTTTTATTTTAATAAAGAGTAATTTCCTAACGTTCCACGTCTGTATCAAACCTACATAACCTAATTGGTCGAGCAGTTTTAGAGAAAAAACAAGTCATCGAAAAATTAATTCGACTTTTCATTGAAAAAAAACAAAGTCTCAACTCTTATAAAATAAATTTGGGTTTGCGAATCACGCCTGATGAACCACCTTACTGCTTAAAAGATTCACTATTAATTATTGTTTTATAGGTACTGGAACTTCTAGAACCTTTAAGCAACCAGTTCTCCACAATTGGGTATTCCACACATCTATTTATAGATCGCAAAAATATGCAGTCACCTGCCTCGTAATTACATGTATTAATACCAAGGTTGACATGTCAAACTATAATTATTGAACTGTCAATATTTTCACTTGTATAATTATGTCAGTGTAATCAAGTAGCATCTTTCTTTTAAAGGTCAATAAAAAAATCCAAAAGTCATTACTAGTTTTTCAGTTAATTAAAAAAAAAGTAAAAACAACACAATATTTGTTTATCTTCTTTCCAGTAATTATATGAGAAGAAAAACACGTGTTCATAAAGTAATATGTGAACGTTTACTTCAAAATTTTTACATGTATATGTAAAATAATGTCATGTCTTCGATTATAACTTCCATCATATTAGAAGTAGAGCTAAAAAACAAGAAAAACATAAACAAATCTTCATAGGCGAACATATCGAATTGAAGTAAGATACAATGAAACGGTAAGAATGCTTTGTAAATAATGTTTTCGTGACTTTTATCATTATTCTCAAAATGTATTAGTTTTATACTACGGAGGATTTTTGCCGGATTATTCCCCATATCAATAACGTTTCGAACCGGGTGGTAATGTACAAATATGACGATTTAATAGTACTTATTTTAAATCTATTCGAACTAAGAAAATTTTGACTTTGACTTTATATTTTTCTAGCTTCGCTTACGTTGTCACAAATTCTGTCATTTCTTTATTTCTTCTTTGCAGAGTAACACAGTTACGGAAAACCTTTTTCATGTTTTCTTTACATTAAAACTAATTCGGACTATAACGAACAATTCTTCAGGCAGTCTCAAGTGAAGCGTTAACCAACGACCAGCCTTTTATTATATTTATTTATCTTTAAGAGTGTTCCTAAATACCACGTCGATATTAGGACGTGACAACTGGTTCTTTCTTAAAAGTTGTTGGGACGAATAAACCCATTATTGTTTCCTAAAGTGGGCACGGAAGGTAGTTTTTGTCTTGTGAAACCGATCTGGTTTACCACGCATTGCGTTTATTAGCACCCATTTAAATGCAGTACTTAAAATGTGGTCTTCTGTAATTATACATGCATTACTGATTTTTTTCAGCTACTGATTTAAAAACGTAGAGTAATTAGTATGAAGACCCTAGCACTGCATTTTTCAAAAGCAAAGCCTCAGCGCTGGTGGAACTGAAATAGTATTAAGGAACTTCAACCGAAGTGCGTTCAAAAAATGTAACAAGTTACGTTTTTAAAATCAGTTACTGAAAAAAATCCTTAATGCGAGCGCTTGTATAGAAAGCCATGTGGTACATTTTTTTTCGGTTCAAGGCTTGGAATTAAACGCGAGCGAATAATTGCAATGCGTGGTAATCGGGGCACATCCGCCACTTTGTCCCACCACTGCTACTCCTGTTCACCAGGATCAACAGTGGCATCCTTTGATCGAATAATCAACTAATAATACAGCTGTGCAATGACGCACAGGCTGTTCCCGGACACCCTACCGGCTGTCCCGGGACCCGCAATGAACTTTATCAAAAGAAACAGGAGGTAGTAAGAAAGCAGTGTGTGGTAAATAACTGTTTCCCTTACTATAACCCACTCAGGTACCAAACATGCATATGGGACGCCAAATGGTAAGCAGTCACCGTAGCGTATAAACGCTTGCGATACTATAGGCAACAAGCACACTTTGCGTATGTTTTGACCTGCCTCATTCGTATAAAAGATAAAGGCAATTAAGATGGCCTCGCGGTTGCGTTTACGCAAAAATAAAAATATATAGAAATGACGTTACAATGACGTAACTCGAGCGAGCGCGAGTAAAAGTCATGTCAATTATTTTTTCGGTTAGCCTTAACGCTTGCGGAAAATAGTGTTTGTCTTAGGCGGTAGATCAATCCATACTGATCAACTTAATAATTCCTAAGCTCTTGAACTAAGGACGACAAGAACTTAGTCTTCTACCGATTCTTCAAAAGGAAATAGGACCTTAACTAGCAAGAAATAAAATTAATATTTAAAATGATAATTCTTAACAGTATTGACTTTGAAACCAGTTTAAGTAAACTAATATAAAGTTGTTTGTGTAATTTGAAGGTTTGATTGTATTTTACAGTAACTTTGATATTATATATGCATGTATATAAATATTTAGTATTAATCCTATAGCGTGGTTTATAACTATTATTAAACCGCTATGGCGAACAAACATACGGCCCTTTAGAGTATTTTCGCAAAAAGTGGTTTGCGGGAATTCCCGGAAAATTATATTTTTCCCGTTGCCCGGGACTCGGGAACGAAACCCTGACACCGACATTAACATACATTTGTATCGGTTTACATAACTGAATTAGGATATATTAGGGAAACGATCGTGCGGGAGTAAATCAACATGATTGATTTAGCAGGCAAATATTAATCACAACTTTCTTGAATTAACTTTGTTTGATTTAGCTTAAGTTACATAGGAAATACGTTTGAATTACGTAAAGGTTTCAGTTTAATTAATTAATTAATACAAGCAATTGGTGCCTAGAAATGGGTTGCGTAACTATTTCTTACATTTATATTTATTTACTTACAACTAAAATATAAGGAAGAAATATATATCTAATGACCGTCACACTAGGCGTAAGCTTGTGTTGTGTGATCCTATAAGATTAAAAAAAAACATTTGTGGCGCTTCAAAAATAAATAGACGATAAGTTCCAAAAAAAACTAGTATAGGCCCAGCAGAATCTGATGGCACGATCATTTAAAAAACAATCAATTTTAATATTATTACGTGGTCACCTGTCACATCACATTACGTCATCTGTCAACTTTTGCTGAAATTTTGTGATTTCTTCGAGTAAATTCGTTGTTCCTGTGAAAATGTTAAAATAGCATCTTCAAATTGAAGCGAGAAATATTGTGTTCTCAGAATATGTTCAGAAAATTTTGTAAATCATTCTTAATTTCTATTTAAGTTGCGTTATAGCGCAATATAGAGGAATTCAGATACTTTTTATTAAGTTCCTTATTGTTTTACGTATAAGTCAATATTTTTTTTGAAGATTTCATCACGATATCACTGCATATCAAATTGTTGTTGACACTTTATTATAAATTACTAACATCTTTATAACACGAAAATCAGACAAATAAATATCTTTACCTTTATACTGCGAATCAAAAGGTGCGATACTAAATTGAAAAGTGATCAAAGGAAGAGTAGGTCAATAGTTTACAAAAAAAAACGGTCAAGTGTGAGTCGGACTTACATAGTCAGATGATGGGTTCCGTACCATCGTACAAGATTAGACAATACGAAACATCACTTTTCTTGTATGCCCCCTTGATTTTTTTTCCGTTTTCAGTAGTTGTTATAGCGGCAATAGTAATAGACATTTCCTATGGTTCATGAGATGGACGGACACACGGACAGCTGTGGCGTGCCTAGAGTTTTAGAATAGGGCAAGCCGAGAGATACGTTATTGTAGTTTTATAATTCATTTCGATAAATGTCTTATTGCCGCATTACTCTTAAATCTACACTTCATATTATTATTTGATTTGAAAAGTAATGAATGAACGAGAGCGCGATCTTACCTTGGGCAAGCCGGGCTTTTGGGCTTGTATAACAGTACCGCCACTGACGGACAGCGGAGGCTTAGTAATAGTCCTGTTTTTCAACCTTTGGGTGCATACTAAACTAAATTCCTTTTTTTTACTAAAAATGAAGGTGGGTTCCTATATTCACACATTACTCCGTCAATTGTGAACCGAATTCCAAAACATCTATTGATTATTCTTTTAAGTGTAGGAGCTCAAATAGACTAATTAGCAGTTTGTCCTTTGATTTAAATCCATAGGCTATGCGTTTATCTAACGGTCACTATTCACTATAATATATTAAATATTATAGTGACTTTTTTAAATTGCTTCATATTTATGCAAAAGGCTCAAAAAATATCAGTGCCTTTAAAACCTCCATCTTAGTTCCTGTAAAATAACCTCAAAATGATATTTTTTACCCGAAAAACATTCTCCAAAAACTTTAATATGGAAAAGTGAAGGAACCTTCCATATTTATTATTCCTTCGTGTCAACATAAAACAGAGGTTTTACAGTCAGGACACTGTAATTTATATCCAAATAAGAATCTATAAAACACATGCCATCTCTTTCTAATTATATAGCAAGTGAAAAGGACAACAGAATTTCAGTCAGAACATATCTGGAAACGTTATTTAATACTTCAGTTCTTGCTTTAGACCTATTTTATTAAAGTATTACAAAGTCAGTTTTTTTTTGCGAATCCCTAAGCAGAATTTATAAATCAACCTTTCCGTAATATAACAAATGGGTATAAAAGATTCTATACCTAATTTTATAAAATTGTAAAGCTTGAACGGAGGAGCCAACTTTCAAAACTATTCATAAAATTCCAAAAAATATTTAACAATTTTTCAAAATGGACTTTCAGGGTAAAGGTGGACAATTTTTTTTCTCTTTTAAACTCGGTTCGCTATTTCTTTACATTTATTTAGTGCTTAAATTTTATACAACTAGGGAAGGCAATTTTTTTATAAGACGAATATGTGTTATATAAATCATAATTTATATTCCAAAGGTCGTTGGGTTGCCAAGAATCCTTGGTGGAGTGTTTTTAACTCGAACTGATCTTTAAACCGGTCTGACTTGAGTGCTGTTTATTTTTACGGTGCCGGTAACGAATTTATTTATTGCACTACCTCTGTGAATCTTACAGCACGTGATATAAAATAATAACCTATTATATCTATGAAAGCTTAAGCTTTCTTTAATCGGTTTTAGAATATAATTGTAAAACAAAATAATGTTCGGAATTTTTTCGCCAAAAAAAAGTTTAAAATAATTTTGTATTCGATTCTTAGTGCAACTACTTACATGAAATTAAATGGGAATTTTTAACATGGTCAGTTTTTTTTATTCCCTTTTCATAACAATACAAAAAAAATATGCAACGTAAAATAACGGCTTAAAATAAACAAAAGCAACAAATAAAATGAACGTTTCAAAAACCGATTGATAGATAGATTACCTTTTTAAATTTTAAGGTTGTTGGCCAAAAACTAAGGAAATGGAATATGTGACATTGAATCACAGACATGTTAGGTCAATGCCAATTTATTTATAACTTATACTAGCTGCTGCCCACGGCTTCGCATGCGTGGCTGTAAAAGTATGTAATATTGTATATATATATGAAAAGATCCTTCACATATAACACAATTAACTCTAACCTATCCTTTATTCCCTTACACTAACCAAATTTTTACAAACCGTTTGGTTTACAAACCGGTTTTACAAAAATTATTATTGAATATACAAATTTAACTTTTTTGCGGAATTATGGGTATAGGCCGTTTCAATTTTTTTCTATCAGATTAACAATAGTGAAATAATCACGCAATTCAATAAAAATTACTCGCTGACAAGTTTTAGCTGCCTTTTCTGCAATATTTAGTACAATAGATCTTAAGATCTTTTATAAAATATTACAATGTTAGAAAATGCGGCTAAACAAGTTAACAAGTATTTTTTTTTTCATTTAATTGCGTGATTGTTTATTATTTATATATATATATAACCTAAAATGGCGACTGATGCTTTATTGAGTTCGATGGTTACAAATATGGCTTTTAATACAATAACAAACCACACCTATAAATGTGTTTATGGTGAGACGACATCACTAGATTAATATAATCAATAGTTTTATTCGGTTATGTACAGTTATTTCAACATATAAGTCTACTACATACTCGTACATTTCTATGAATGCTAAGCTAGAATCTCAAACCACCCACTCCAAACTATATACCAGGAAATTTTATATAGACACAAGAAACTAGTTGACTCGCCTCAGTTTTCCTCGAGATCATCAAAAGAAGTTTAATTAAAAAGTATCCCTTTTAGGAGCTGTATTTTAAAAATCCCTAATGACTGGAGTCGTTCATTGCATTAATATACCTAGGTAAAAGCTATATACAGAAACTGCCTGCTAAATTTGATTTTACTAGCTTCGAGTATTCGTGATTTACTAGAGAGACTAGGCAAATCACCTCATCTCCGCTTGACTAAACTTCGTACAGAATTTCGTATTTTTTGTTTAGACAACCAACAGCCATACAAAAATAAGAACTTATACTTGACTTATAGTAAAGCTAATAAAAGGTTGTACTTTTTATAAATATCAAAATCTTATAACAAACTATACACGAGTACAAACACTGCAGACAACAAGATCGTGCATCGTGAGTGTTTATCAATATTATTATATTTTAGGGTTTGATTATAAAAATTAACCAATATCTACATTCAGAAGTTCAACTTTATACCATGAGATTTCATAAATATCTTTCAATGTACTTGAATTTTCACAAAAATTACATTAAAAATGCTTAGTAGTAAAAAATCCGAAGATTTTGCATTCATCTTTCAATACAACAATATCTAATAATTACTTGAAATGAATGGAATGTAAGAAAGGCAAACAAATTCAGCCTAATAGCAGTAAGCAACAAACAACATTTTATTTCTATGATAAAAACAAGCCATTTTCTCAGAAACATCATTGACAGCTTACGTGGTACGTTTGACAGGTCGCAATAAATAATATTATCTTCCTTCGGAAATATCGGATGAAAAGTCAAAGACCTTAAGGTAACTGTTCTAACATCGGAAAAGGAAATTCAACAAATATAATGATATTAATGGATTTTTTCTCCTATTTCAACTCTTACCGTTAAAAAAAACATTGTAATAATACGCATTAAGCATTGGGTACAAACCTCTGTGGTTTTTGCAATGCCTTAATTATCTGCTATTATTTTAAAAACTCCTTATAGGTAAATTTAAAAAACTGTGAACTTGACTAATTGTAATGAGCCCAAACCAAAAAAAAAGTACATTGTTTTAATGAAACTTGTAGATATAAAATAAACAAATACTAGGAGTAATGTTTGGCTTTAAATATCTGAATCTAAAAAGTACATGTCATAAGTAATTTCTGTCATATGTATTCTGTTAGGTTAGTATCTAATTTATCCCCTGTTAGTTAGTGGTATACTGTGGTGTTTAGACGGTCAGGCGTCTCCTGACTCGATTTTTGGGCCTCTAGGCTATTTCAATTGCTGTCTCCGCTTTGCTGGGAGGGAAGTCTGAAATCGCTTTCTTACTACCTCCTCTTTCTTCTGATTAGTTCGTTAATCAAACATTTACATGTCTGTTGATCCTGATAAACAGGAGTTGCTGTGGTGGGACAGAGTGGCGGGTGTGCCCCGATGTGTATTTTTTTGGAAGTTGTAATTTAAAAAAACAGACACAAAATGCCAGCTTCGGTGGTCTTTTTCATTTACAGGGACGCGATGTCATGTTATTTAACCCTGTATTAATAAGAAAAACCATGCCTATACATATTTGTATAACGTATTGTATTCATTATTTTTGATAGTATTATACAAGTATTATCAATCAATCATATTTTGGTGAATAATACCAATCCTTTATTAGCTTTTTTACTAAATATACCTTTAAAGTTACCTCGTTTTCTTTATCTCTAATGTTTTGCTGAAGGCTGCAAAATTTGCATATAAAGCCCGGCTCTACCGCCGCCATGACATAGCATAGCATGTCATCCTATCCAAAGAAGCTTTATTTTAAAAATCTTAAAACTGATATTTATTCAAGTTAAACTTATCAAAGCATCTCATTGCATGCTAGAGCACGTCATGTCATGCTTTAGCATCCTAAAACATAAATTCATAGGACAGCGGAGGCTTAGTAATATGGTCCCGATTTCAACTTTTGTGTAAGGAACCCAAAAACAAAACATTACAAGTACAAGTAACCTCTTTGACGGCCTCTTGGACGCTAGAGATTCCGGGTACGAATCCCGGCGGACGAACTTTGTGTTATTTGCAAGACGCATTGTTGCACTTATTAGTCATAATAATAATAATAATAATAACCACATCACGACACACACATTGACTCAGTCCTGCAGTAAGTATCGTAAGAACTTGTATTGTAGGTGCTAAGCAACGATACGGTATATACTAAATAAATAAGAATACAACATCCAAGACCGGTAAGCGAAACAATGCGTCTTGCAAATAACACAAAGTCCCGCCCCCGCCGGGATTCGAACCCGAAACCTCTAGCGTAGCAGTCGACTGTTTACACCACTGCGCCACCGAGGTCGTCAAACGACGTTCTTATTTATGTAGTTTATACTATATAGTTGCTCCGTTCCTTTAATACAAGTTCTTAAGATACTTACTGCTGGGCTGAGCCAATGTGTGGGTTGTGATTTGGTTCATTTATTTATTTAAGTAGGCATTTTCTAGGCGAGCACCCTTGGCGTCATCATTACTTCCAAGCGGCAAGGAATGTTACCCAAATTATATTTTTTTTTCTCAGAGCAAGGAAAAATCGATTAATTACTACAAATAAATATATAAAATCTATCTATCTATTAAAAATAAACTTCAAAACTTATTTTAACATTTATTTGAGTGTAAAAAACAAATGTTTAAAATATCAAAAACGGTTTGAATGAAATTCTCATAGACCTTGATCTTTGTATTGAATTTTAATTAGGTTTTATTCCACTGGAGATTACGAATAAATTTCAAGGTATCAGGGGAAAACCCTTTCCCTTGAATCGAAATAATGAATCAATTTACTGATTATAAGTATAGTATAAAGGTTTTCCGCCATTTATATATGATTCACCATCGCTAGTAAATACAGACATGATGAACATCAATTGAAGATCCTTGTAGAAGTCGAAAATTGAAATATTTTCGCGCCAGCCTCTAAATAAAATTCAATAAAAATTGCCAAATAGATAAATGGCACTCTAAGAAATGTAATTAGGCCCCATTTTGCTTAGAAGAAAAAATACAGCAATACGAACTCTACCTGCGACAACATCGACAATTATTTATTAAATCGTTTGTCCTTACTATCAATTAGCGAAAGACCAAAACTACGCCTTGAATGCTCAAATAATTTGCTGGCTTGAACTTGAACTGTGAAAGGGTTTTAAAAAGGCGGGAAACTAAGCGATAAAAGTTCTTATGTAATTTATTCAAATAAAGCCAACCATAGCGGGTCGTATATTTCCATTACAAAATCTTGAAAAAAAAATTTGCTGGTCAAAATAATATATTGGTTCAATAACACAATATCCAGTAAAATCTTTTAAAAAACGTCACGAACCAATGCTAAACCATAAATAGAAAAAACCTAGTCGTAGGTAACGGGAAGTGGCGGTTTAAATTTTCTTAGTGATTTCTCGTATATCAGCGGATTTTAATGTGTAATATACTAGTGTTTTGAACAGTTAATATAAAGTTTATGTTACAAGTGTGGAGAACGTGAAATACGACGATTTGGCTGCTCTTTTTGTCATCTCCCAAGTAACCCAATAAAGCCAAATGTACTAGCATGTTACTGTAGGCAGATTCATCATTCCATCTATCATTTGCATTATTTCATTATTTATCTCATCATCATTTCATTTGCAATTTCTTCCCTCATCAAAACTTGATAATAAATATTACTTGACACTGGCAAAATACTCAAAGTTAATGCCATGATGATGGCAATGCCAACGAAACAAAAAAAAACCTATTTGACGTCATCATAACAAGTTTGAGAGAGGCCTTCAGTAGGAATCTATTGGTTTTTTCTTTGAAATACTGACAACATAATAAAGCTTACAAAAGCAGGATTGCAAAGAGTATTGCATTAATTAAGGTCATAGCAAATACTTTTTAATGAGGTTATATTAATTACTGGAACAATGATAAATAACGAGGTATATGTCACTTTCATTGCACTTATTACCTCAAAAATAATGAACTGTTATTTTCTTTTCACAATTTTTCTATAATAGGTTAAACCATTATGTAATTTTTGTTAATCTCAATCGTCAAATTATGATATGTTTTGACTAAATATGTTCTTATTTCAGATTCAGTTCTTAGCTAACTTCTTTATGGGTTAACGACTAAGCCGATCTGTATTGAATTTTACAAGATTTTTTACTAATGAATTATCGGTTTGTGTAAATCTTTTTTTGATGAATTCTGTTATTTATAAGAATACTTAAGGGATAAATTAACTATCGGGATTAGCGATGCTCCTTTGCTGTATATTTTGTTGTGTGTCGTTGTTTGTTTCTTTTGTATGTTTATTATGGTTTTCTATGACTAAAGATTTATTATCAATGAATGTCAATACACTTTCTATTGCCAGAAGGTTTGCGAGTTTGAAAATAATGAACAAAATTGTTTTTAAATCTTGTTCGCAAAACAAAATAACACATCAAAAACTCACGAGATAATGTCAGCGTAATTCGCTGCTCAGGCCACTGTAATCACAAAGGAGCCCAGCGGAATTCAAGCCGATGTCATACGGAAGTTTGCATAGATCAGCGTATTCAGTCCCCCAATAACAGAAGGCAGAGCTTCAAACAGGGGAAACACGATCGAAACCCAATTAGTTCGACCTAAATGAATCGCATGAGACTCGTGTTTGTCCCGAGTTAGGTCGCGATAAAATTTCAAACATTCTTTAAACATCATTTAGAAAAATCATATTTTTGATTATTTTTGTAAGAATGTTAACGACTCCAGTTCAAGAAATCCGCTTAAGAGCCTAAGGGTGCACACACACCTATCGACCACAACTCGTCGTGACCGTTTTGTTAAGACTCATAACACAATCTTCGCGTTGTGGACATTTTACAGTGACCACAACGCAGTTTTTTCGCTCAATGAACGTTTTAGTCTCTGAGCGTACATATTTAAATGAAAAGTAAGCGATAGGCTCGCAAAAACTGTTCGCTGTAATACAGGGAAGGTTTGAAAGCTAAAAACATGGATAATGCTCCGAGACGAACAGTCGCGTGGTAAGAAGAGTCCGCAGAAACTACTAACAATCAGGTCAAGTGTGTGCTTTTTGTCATAAATTTTAAAACCTTTCGACCTCCAGCGTCCTTAGTCTGTTTAAATAACACAGCTGAAGACGGACAGACCATACAAACATACTTAATAAGTGCTTATTACATTAACCGCAATGTGTATACTTGTATAGACGACGGAAATAGGCAAACGATAAATCATAGTGCAACGCAATAGCAAATAATTCTTCGCTAATCATGAACAATACGCTGTCACAAAATGCTGAGTAGTTTATATTAAAAAATTATAAAATAAAAAAACATTATCAATGTGAAAGATGATGACATATTTTTTACGGCTACAAAACGGCTCAAGAGATTTAGATGGAGTTTGGGAGTTTATCATCGTGATCAACACAGGGTATACACTTTTATTACATTAACTACTGCCTACGTTACACACTGCCGTGGATCAAGCTAACCTGTTTGGAATTTCTACCATTCTTAAGTTGTACAGCATAAGGATTGATACTGCTCTTGGTATGTGTAGCTTTACATGTCGCCATCATGTACATGGTAATCTCTGAAATTAGCCAACCGATTTCAATGAAATTTTGTGAATGTCGCCCATCTTGACGCAGCGGACTTAAACACTAGCTTTACCCGTGAGGTTGCGAGCTCGAGTCCCGACTCCCAGTTTAAGTGATGAAACCAAGTATGTGCTACTCATGGATTTTTACCATTATTTAAGTATAAATGTATCTATATGTGTATATCTTCTTGTTCAGTAGCAACAATTAAAGGCTGTCAAAGTTAAAGTCAAAATATTTTAATTCGAATAGCCCATTCAAACCTGTGGCTTAGTATGGGGCTGAGGTAATTTTCTATGAATACATAAAACAAATGCTATATGATTCTGGACTGATGGGGATTCCAGGATCATATTGTATTAATTTTATGTAGAGTCAGTACCAGCTAGTACCAGATCTATGAAACTAAAATGTAACAACTATTTTTATCTCGTTCTATAATAAGTAAATCAATGTCTACTGAAGGTGAAACAAATTAAGACCTGAAAATCTGGAACCGAATCATTCAGTGGTTTTGAAGAAGGAAAGTTAAAACACGAAAAGCAACTTCGCTCTCATTTATTATTAAGTTTATACTTAAGGCTAGCCGTACACTGTCGACTAAAAGTTGGACAATCCGTTTTTTCTAGCTTCCTACATTAATACAACTGACATGAACCTATTTTCTACATAAATCTGCCTGTTTCCTTAAAAGTAACTGTGAGATAGATCGGGAACAGTTTATTTGATTAGTAAAATGAATGATAGAAAATAGGACGACCCATAACAATAAACATAACTACATCACGAAACAGATATTGAATCAGTCCTGCGCTAGATTGAACAACCTTGTATCGCAACGATATGATAGAATTTTTTAATTTTTAAAGCTGTTACACCGCGGCGCCACAGAAGTCGTCAAAATACACTTTAAGTACTAAAATATTCCACTCTGTGACTGGTTCTATTTAAAAACTTAGATCATACCAAATGCTTCAGACAAAGAAAAGACAATTTTTAAATAACCTCTTAGACGACTTTGAAATTCTTAATTAAAATAATTTTATGAATTGAAATTAACATAGTTGCTACAGCAGCTTTTTTTGTACATCTATAAACTTGCAAATATTTTAAATCCAGCTTAATGTTTGGAACATAATAAAAGCAGTTGAACTGTATGCCTATTATTTGTCACATAAAACACGGTGTGATATTGCGTGGCAACTATTGCTGTCTAGTGTGCGCCCGGCCTAAACTAAAGACGAGCAAACGATGTAGTAAAAGGAAGCGGTTGCGAGACCCGCGGGTTGCAAATCATGTCTTATGCTTAGTATTAGAGTTTAGTATAATGTGATTATTCAAAAAAAGATTCAAGGTAATTGTGCAACTCTATTAAATTAAGTATCTCTTTTAAATTATGTGAAAAGAAAGATCGCTCATTCACTGTAGGTATGTTTGTGTGTATAGGTGACTGACCAAGCGTTAAAACTAGAGCTCCAATGTAGATATTTGAAGCTAAAAATTCAGTAGATAGGTGGTTTATTTAAACTCTTTTTGAAATTTTATTAAATAATTAATATAATTTTCTACATAATTTGATAGATTGCAATTAATAATATGTAAATTACTATCTTACTAACACGAAAATCAGACAAATAAACACCTTTATAGTTATGAGAAATCTGCTAAGAAACGTATTTAGAAATTTTAAAATATGTACCTGCCTATAACTTAGAAATATCAAACTATGTTTAAATTAGATTCGGTGTAAGCCCTTCGATGCAAAGACCTTAATATGTACTAAGTATTCATAAATGTTTATGCCTGTTTATTTTGCTGTAATGAAGGTGCCAGTTTTTATAAATGTTATGATTGATATAAATGATACGGTGCTACCGCTCATCCGGATTTCGGATATCCGGTGCTCGATCGGCGGGTGTGCGAACGGCCGAAAATTTAACATCAACTGTAAAAAAACTTGTGTAAAATGTTAATGCTAACCGAACCATTTCACAAGACCATTATGATTAGTGAAACAAAAGTAAAGGATGTTGTTCAATCGATTGTAAAACGCGAAGGTCTGTGGTCGTACTGTTCATTTGAAATTATTCTTGCTTTGGTAGATCGTTGGTTGGACTAGCGACTCTTGTTTTAGATGTGTGGGTTTGAATTCTTCCACGCATAAGAGTATCAAAGAGATTTATAACTAATAACATTTTTCGCTTGACCTAAATATTTTAGGATACCTTCAGATTTTTGCAAGTTTTGGAAGGTCTCTGGCTGGAACTAAAAGCTGAACTGATTTGTATTTTGTATATAAATTAATCGATGAATGTCTGAAGTAAACCTATGTATAGATATATTTATTAGCCGGTAGGGTGTCCGGGCACAGCCTGTGCGTAGTTGATTTTTCAATCAAAGGACGCCACTGTTGATCCTGGTGAACAGGAGTTGCAGTGGTGGGATAGAGTGGCGGGTGTGCCCCGAGAGAGAGATATATTTAGTCATTTAATAGATAAAAGTATCAAAATTGGTTATTGGTATTGGTAAATTTGGTAAGAAGATAGATTAGATCCCGATGAATGGCACAAGCTAAATTTTTTTGTTCTACAGAAATATAATAATAGAAATATATATTATGAGTTCCACACAGACGAAGTCAAGGGTAAACTTTAGTAGGAAATCTGGTCCCACAGTATAGCATAGAGGCATAACAAAGGGACAACGCACGCGCGTGTTTTGTGCCTCCAATGTATCTCAAAATTGTTTGGCACAAAATATACACCTAACGCACACGCAGGCACGTTGTAATCCCACATCTCACGTGCGGCATGACCAAATATTCCGTATCCACAGAGATCCGTTAAATTATTTGACAGCTCTGACATTACAAGATAAACTTGTCATTTGGAACGCGAGTTTTCCTGTCTATTGGGGAAATTATTTTCATAAATTCCCTGAAAATCTTAATTGTATTATACACAAATGTACGTACATCTTTTCCTTTCTTTTTTTTCACTTTTAATTAGCTTTTAATCTTATATTGTCCTTTTTTTTGTAAACAACGAACTATTTAATTTGATTTGGTTGGAAAGGTGCTAATTAAATATGTATGTATGTACACACGTTTTTGAGTTGCATGCTAATTTGCAGACTGAGGTAAACATTTTATGAAACTATGATTTTAAATCTGTAGTATTTGACTGAATAAATAAAATACTTATCGGAAAAAACCGGGTCACGTCAAATTGACGTGTCAAAAAGGTTATATCGACGTTAAGACTGCCATTTCTATTTCCGATAACTCCCACATGAATTTACTAGTCTATGGAATCTTTACACAGGCATAAAAAGTAATGACGTCAATTGGCTAACTTTACATAGCATGTTTTACCCACGAGCTACATCCTGATTCGATGAAATTGATATTTGTATCTATTAAAAGAATGAATATATCTATTCTTAGGTTTATTTAATTCATTCATCGAATAATCTCGATAATAATCGGAGAAGCCTACGAAAACATATTGTTATATTTCATGATTATCAACAGCTGGAAAACGTCCAATAAATATTTCCAACCAGAGGGTTCCTGCGCCGCATGCAATCAGCGTCTCCTTGCAGCCCGCACAAGAAACCTCCGTCCACCTGGTTAGGATCTTCCAACACTACGCCTCGCCTCCCAAATGCAAATGCGGTAGAGGCATCCTTGGATGACTTGTAGTTTTTGTCTGTCCTTGCTTTAAGGGTTGGAACGCCTTCTGCGTGGAAACCCCAAATGTCCCTCGATAGTCCAGCTCACGACCGAGTCTCTACTAAGTCAGGTTCGCTGAGGAGGCGCAAAGATATCGCATCTATGTTTTCCGTCTTGTTGTGTTTTCTTTATAAAGATGATACAGCCTGATTGATTGCATAGGGAACGATAGCCACGGTGAAGCTGCTAAGGCCTCTGAGCCGCAGCGCTCGTCGATTACGAAAAAACTACATAAGACTGTCATTTTCACATCATAGTTCCATATCAGTAGAAACATATCCGATCCTAATTTACAAATCTTATATTGTTTGAATTTGAAAGGATATTCTACAATTTTTTTTTTAATTTTATGTTTTTGAATCTAAATAATTGTTTACAGGAAAAATCCGTAAACCACATACCCTATTAATTAATTATCCGTTGGAATTTTTAAATTCGTGTCAGAACAATAATTATTAATAAATGACAATAATTATCAAGTAATTGCCTGGCATTGTTAAATCATGTAAGGTTTTAGTGGAATATAGAATTATGGGTTTTATATAAAGCATGTGAGTCACCTTTTAAACTATGTTGTACTATCAACCAATATTACAGTACATTTCAATTGACATTATATACGTTTATTCCAAGATAACTTCTTACTAACTTTTTTCCTATATTTTATCTTAGGAGAAACTATTTTCAAATTATTTTTGGTAAAAAAAAAAAGTTATTTCATAGAGATGATTCTAGTATTTCTCAAACCGAAGCAAGTATAATCTAACAGTAGTCATATTTTTAAAGTTTTTACTTCGATGATACAAAGTACAAAACATAAGAGGCAAGAAGACTTGGCCCCAATAATACTAATTTTAAATTAAAAATCTCTTCAGTTTAAAGTTAAAAATGTATGTCAGCCCTTGTGGCGCTTAAGCCTTTTTTCTCTTGACTGATTTACTACAACAACAAGTTTGTGTTTTTTTAATTGAGCTAAGATTATGTATCTTACATTTAACTGACTTTGATATAACATGCTTAAGTTTTAACCTTGATTCATTTTTCAATTTCAACGAAAACGCAATTAAAAATATTCGTTATCCCCCTTTAATTTTGAGCGACATTTAAAAACGTTGATTTCGTTCATTTATATACTTAGTGTTTGCTAATTTATCACATAACTATGTCATAAGCAAAAAAAAATATGCCTGAATATCTATTTAATTAGCATCAAAATTATTTTTAATATATTTTTTGATTCAAGATTCATCACGTAATCTAACTGTGTGTACGTGATAATCAGATAATTATCATACAAAGAAAAAAGAACAATAATTTTACTAATCATCAGCTTTTTTACGAACAAACGGTCAAGGACGCCAATAAAATAACCAGTTATTAATAAACTCAACAAAAACGCTATTAAAATGATAAATGAACAATTTATTTCAGTAAAATTATACGAACCTCGTCTTCTTCCTTAGATTCCGGGAAAACACAAAAAATAATTAAAACTTTTCACTCGAAACCTCTTTTGCTAGAAATAACAATGGCACAAACAATCCACACCACTGCCAACCGAGAAAAAAACTATTCGAAGTTTAAAAATTGGCGCGACCATAAACGGCGCGGGAATTGCTAACACTGAACTTGATGAAGTAAAGATTGCCCTTACGCAGTTCTGTTTAGCTTGCTTACCTTCGAATCACCTACGGCTATGCAAAACACAACCTTATTACCTAACTTTAAAGCAGGCTTTGGTTTTTGCAATGATGCTCCTACTCATTCGTCATTCATTATTAAATGAGAATAGTAATTAATAAACTGATTGATGTTGTAATTTGTAGAATGCACGTCGACTAAGGAGGGTATGATAAAGTGTATTTTCCACTTGCTTTCTTGATTCGCTCATTAAATTACTAAGAATAATAAATAATACACGGCCACCAGTTTTATTTAATAAACATCCAAGACTATACTTTTAAGTTACCAGTTAAGAAAGAAATAAATATTTAAATGTACAAAAATACTATTGTGATTATTATACCAGCTATTAAACGAAAACATATTAATTTTGAGAAAACTTTTCCATACAATAAAATGACTAATTTATATTAAGCAATGTTGGACTTCTATTCACTACGAGGTTATTTATATTCCGTTTTTAGTTTTCATACCAATAAGTGACAAATAAGTATACTTTCCACCTGATGGCAGGTAAGCAGTCACGGTAGCATATGAAGGCTTGCAGTACTAGGAGTATCTATCACGCGTTGCTTACCTCTAAGAACCTTTTAAGAAAACTCTTTTTCAAGATTTCCGCAAGCGTTAACGCTAAGAAATTGCATTTTCTCGCGCTCGAGTACTTTACTCGACTCGACAATGACTTTCATTGTTGTCATTTCCATACATTTTTATTTTGTTGTTTGTTGGCGTTAACGCTTGCGGAATAATGACATTTGTCTAAGGGGGCTAATTTGAATTGAATTTGTCCAATGTCAGGTTTTTTTACGTTTACAATTTTGTGTCAAGTCATATTTATTAGTCAAGTTTAGATTAGAAATGAAATGATGAAGAGATGAATAATGAATCTGCCTACAGTAACATGCTAGCAAGTTACTAGGAAGATGACAAAAAGGGCAGCAAACTCGTCTTATTTCATTTTCTCCACACCCGAATTATCTCGAAGAAATGGAACCGGTTTTTTATTTTAGTGCCAAAGTAGCAAGGTTAGTTACCTGCAGTTCTGGTCACCGCTGCAATTTTAGTTTACCGGGATCTAATTAATACATTTTAGTATACATATCTATAAACTAACTTTCATTATATCTTTTGAAACGAAACCTTTTGAAGGTACAAAAGGATTTAAAAATTGCTAATTAAATACGGGCATGAAAAAAAACAATGTCTTGTAACCTTCTAAAAATGTACAAAACTAAATTTAACTACAAACATGTCAAGCGTGAGCGTTGCTGTGAATATACCATAAATACCCGTAGGTACTTACAGGCTACTAGATAACGAGAGATAATCATCTCCAAAAATTCCATTTACACTACTAAAATTCAAACCTTGTATAACAATTATACGCTTAGGATATAAATTATTTGCCCCCAAATCAATCACATTGTTCCACATTTATTTGTTCATTGTTGAAAAACATTAATCTCAGCAAATAGATTATGCATTAAAACAGACAATCCTGACATCATTAGAGCTGATAGGTAAATAAATACAAAAAATATATTTTTCTGATTCGTTTAATATAACATCATAAGACATGAAATATGAAATTATTAACAATGTAGCAAGTTACGTGTATTGAATTATTCTTTTTGTTAGGCGAGCAAATGTAAAAACTGAATTCTTTTGGATTTGGAACCTAAAATTTTATTTAAAAAAAATTATGCTCAATTGAACTAATTTGAAAAACAATAAAATTAAGGGCCTATTAAGTTTCATTAGTTTAATTTGTATATCTGTCTGTTACTGAGATTCAATTGAAAACAGAGATATCTAAGTAATTAAAACTTCTATTATAATTAATAAAATGATGTAAACATTAGCAAAGACCTACAATACTAGCTAAGAAGAAGTAGCGGAACCTTCAATTGGAAATACAATAGACATCTACCTACTCTTTAAGCAAAGCCAACACAATCGGGAAAAAGCTACAATAACAACCTTCATAGAATCATGTCTACAATTTTCTCTTGAACTAAAGAAAACACAATAGAACTTGTCTATAGTTGCATAAACATAAGAGTCAAGTTCAAAAATGACGTAACACATAACAATTTAATGATTTATTTACAGACAGATAGTCTGCTTGTGTGTGTACAAAAAAATAGTCTGCTTGTGTGTGTACAACAAAAAAAAATTACATACAAAACACATCAAAATATAATCAATTATTATGAGGATTTCAACTGTTTCTTCTGAAATTAATAAGGAAATTAAACTGAATTCGCACCAATAGGTTAAAAAATGTGTGTGAAAAGCTAAGAATATTATTTTTTGTTAAGGTAAAAAATCTACGACAAATAAGAGATGCCTCCAAATGGTTTGTTAAAAACAATAAACTAATAAATGTACTAAGAAAAACTTCTAAATGGAAGAAAATAAAACTTGAATTGTTTAACAGGCATTTGAAAGAAGAAACAACTCGCCTGGTACAATTTGAGATTCAATGAATAGACACCTAAACACTAAACACAGCTTGGCGCTGCTGTGTCATTATTCACTGTGTTGTGTAGGTAATATTTACTAAATTATAGGCGCACAAAGGTCTTACTTACTTACTTACTTTATTTTTAAGCTAAGTGCACATTGCAACTTTTTTCTTTACCTCTTTACGTGTATGCAACAAAAAGTATTAAAATTAAAAAAAAAAAAAAAAAAGGTAGTTAAGTCAGTTTTTTTAGATTCATCAGAGCAGCATCAATCGAGAATCGGTAGTAAGAATCTACTTTTTAGAAGGGTACATCCAAACAAAATATGGTGTTCCATTTGGAAGTAAGTCCTTTGGTATTTAATCAAGGTTGACATGCATTTCGCTTGCTTTCCAACAACCCAGTGTAAATGTCTTGTCACTTATATACGAAGTTATTTACCACAGATGAAATTATTTTAAGCCAGAAGGATATGTAACACACACCCGCCACTCTGTCCCACCACTGTAACTCCTGTTCACCAGGATCAACAGTGGCGTTCTTTGATCGAATAATGCAGCTGTGTAATGACGCACAGGCTATGCCCGGACACACTACCGGGTGTCATGGGACACGCAACGAAATTAATAAAAAAAATAGGAGATAGTAAGAAACCGATTTCAGACTTCCCTACCAGCAAAGCGGAGATAGCAACTCAAATGGCCCATAGGCCAAAAAACCTAAGGAGACACCTGACCGTCAAAACACTACACTAACTAACAGGGGATTAATTAAATACTAACCTATATCTTACACCAGTATTATTAAGTTATATAGGTAGTTATGTATTAAGTATATGTTAGCGGACCGAACGTGATCTACCCAGGCAAATCTTAATCAGCCCAAACATACTATCGACTCACGAGTATGTATACTGAAGCAAAAGGATAGTAAAGAGCCGCTTATATAATTAAAACTCCTCATGATCGATCGCATGCTTGTTTCAGATTCTCATAATAGATTTTAAATTCATCTGTTGGTACGTACCTACTCCACTTGGTAGTTCATGGTTTTGATATTAAAAGTAGCAAGCTCGTCTAAGTTGTACAATTTTCTATAGGATGCTGAGGTAGGTAGTACTACATACAGTGGCGGTACTGTCATACAAGCCCAAAAGCCCGGCTTGCCCTATCGAACCAAGGTAAGTTCGCGCTCTCGTTCATTCATTACTTTTCAAATCAAATAACAATATGTTTTGCATAGCATGGTTCAAAAGTATGAAGTGTAGATTTAAGAGTAATGAGGCAATAATACATTTATAGAAATGAATTATAAAAAGTACAATAACGTATCTCTCGGCTTGCCCTATTCTAAAACTCTAGGCACGCCACTGACTACACACATAAACACATAACACACGACATACCGTGACTACTACATAACTTACGGTTAAACTTTTTACCAATTTCATTTAAAGTGGTTAATTCTGTCAATTCTTCTTGCATGACATTGTGCATCTGGCCTTATATAGCTAAGTAGAAAGATCAAGACTTCACAAGGTCACAGAATAACCATCAACGATCTTTATTACATCCTTGTTGTAGTTGTTGTCTATGGCTAGACTAAAATATAATTTTATAACGAATGCCTTTTATTACGTACACAAATACATAATAATAAGTGGCACTATAATACCGCGTAGGTAAATATGAATTAGATAAATTCTGAGAAGACACAAAGTTTTCTTTGTATTTTTCTGTTAAATGTTATATATCAGTCAAATAAATTCAAGTGAGATCTGAAAATAGCTTTTATGTGCTTCCGCGGTGTCGCCATGTTTTATTTTCGCGGAAATGTAGCATATACGACGATATCCCGATAAGTAAATAATCAGCGATATTGTTTTAAAGGTATAAAATGGTACCCTATCACTAAGCCTCCACTATCCGTCTGTCTGTCAGTTGTTTGTATCTCATAAACCATAAAAGATAGACAAATTTTCAGTTAAAGTCTATTTCTGATGTCGCTATAACAATACAAACTAAAAATATAAATAAATTTAAAATTAAAGGGGTCTCCCCTCTCCCCAGAAAAAGCAAAAAAAATAATTGTATTTTCTCTTGTCTTGTCTTTTTTTTACGAAATTATCTAAAAAGTATCAAATGTTTAATTTTAAAAGATGGTACGGAACCCATCATGTGCGAGTCCGACTCACACTTGACAAGTGTTTTTTTCTTCTGATAGCAATATTTACTTGGAGTATTTTGCCAGTCTCAGTTGCAGTGTAGTACACTAAATAACACGTGACTCGTTAACGAATGAACCTTGAGCCAATCGAAATTCCATATTGCAATGTACACTCATATCATAAGCGACGTGGCTCGATCTTCTTTTTAACTGACGATGAATCGACGTTTTTTTTTGGTTTTTGGACTTTTTTTATCAAAAACCACGGCCTTGATAAATAAAAAATTACAGGAAAAATAAACTTGTCTTATGCCAGTAAAGGTTTTTCATTATATAAAATGAAATCTGAATTATGGTAATCCAAAAATAATCTAAAATCGCTACTATCTTGGGTGTACGTGTGAGTGTATTTGTGTGAACTAATGATAAAATTATGATTTCAGTGTACTCTCTGGTTTTTCATTTGCACTAATGGGAGTTTCCTTGTCAGGCAATAATGTTTTTTTTAAATGGCGATTTAAAAATACCGTGACAGAGTGGTCGTTTTCAGTAGAGACCACATTTTGGTTTGTCTTTCACGGCATTCTACGAAAAACCAATGTATAAAAATGCTTATTGGAGATAGTGAAAGATTACCTATATAACATTAATGGATAAAAAATATGTACGTTAATTAGAACATTATATAACTGTAAATTTCAATAATCTAATGAGATGCCATGATAAGACGGAGGACAGGCTATTGTTGGTAAAAAAGAAGTATGGCCCACGTAACACCATCCTATCGCCTCGAGTGAACAGCGAGGCAAAAGACGAAAAGTTAAATAAATAAATAAAAACCACATCACGACACACACATTGACTCAGCCCTGCACTAAGTATGGTAAGAACTTGTATCGCAGGTGCTAAGCAATGTTATGGTATATACTAAATAAATAAGAATACAACAACCAAGACCGGTAAGCGAAACAATGCGTCTTGCGAATAACACAAAGTCACGCCCCCGCCGGGATTCGAACCCGGAACCTTTAGCGTAGCAATCGGCTGTTTACAAAAGTTGACCAGCGTAGCAGTCGGCTGTTTACAAAAGTTGACCACAAAATAGACTGTATTTAAGTAAAACTTCATACAATTAAATCCCCTATGTTTCATGCAATTAAATTAAATGTATTCAAATGAAAGCCTTAGTAGACTTATAATCGTTAATCATTAAAAATATTACAAATTGTAATTTGCTTTATATAAAGTTAGTTTATATAGCAGCTTCGAATTATGTAAAACAATTAGAAAACTTAAATATTTCAACACGTAATAAAAAACTATATTTTTGTTTTTTAATTCTACGGAGGTTTCTTGCCGGCTTCTTCTCCGTAGACAGCATCCCGAACCGGTGATAGATAGAAAAATACGATTTTTTGTTTATTTAAATAAAAAACATTTTGAATTTGAATACGGGTTTTTGGTAACGCACGCATAGATATCAACCTCTATTCATTGACTGACACGAAATTTCGGACGAGCTACGAAGGTGCATGAGCGATTGTCACTCGCCGCAAACAAGTAATTGACTTTAACCATTTTTAAACCGTGGAAATCTTTATTTTTTTGCAAGTAGGTATTATCAACAAAAAATAATCGCCTTGAATTTCGATGATGTAGAAATCGCCCAAAGTTATTTTAAGCAACAAATTTCAACAAAGAATTTTTTGCTTAAGTCAAAATTGGCATCTCTAGCGCAATTGTCGAGGGGAGCTGTCAAAACTGAAGTACATACATAAGCTTTACTTCTGTACTGTCTACGTGTTGTGCGTATCGTTCGGTTTCCGAGTGGATAGACTTGCTTTAAGTAATTGAAGACGTTCGACACATTTTGATGGAATGTGTCCGAAGCGATACTAGTAAAAAATATTTTTTTTGGCAAAATCAATTATAACATCGTTGTTATTAACGGTATCTTGTCTAATCCGTCATCGTACGAGGCTCAATTTTTATTTAAGTTTGCTGAATTAAGGTTAAAAAATGTTAAACTGTTTGTATTTGTGACTGTTTTGTATTCCTTGCCTTTACAGGGCGATATTATCGCTTAGCGACAGAGCCCGTGCAATAAATGAAAGAAAAAAAAGATGTGCACCAATATACATAATAAAATAATAGAATGTGTATTTTAATGTTTTTATTATAAATACCCAGCCACAAATCACATCATTATCACGAGGTTCCTACGTTACGGCAATATGTCTTCTAATTTTGGTTAACTTTCGACCTTACACCTTTTATTAGTTAAAACTAATCATACAGAACTGTAAAATCTTAGTTAATTCTTAATATACTTAGAACTTACGAATAAAACATATAAAAACCATATTTCCAAAACATTCCTTTATAAAATGTTCCAACTAACAAATTTGTATTCATGTTATATTTTTATTTATTTTACAATAGAGTAAGGGTAAATCCCAGCCCAATCATTGTTATAAAATAATAATTAAAAATATTTCTATGAAAATATTATAATTTACAGTAAAATAATTCTTAATTGTTACATTTATACTTAATTTATTTTTAAAATTTATATATTAAATTTTGTTAACTTCTCTTTCAGATTTCTTTACATTTATTTTTTTTAGGTATAATTCAATCCTAATTAAGAATTACTTACGAAACAATTCAGTGTTATTTACACTGGGTTTTTATCTTAATAAAATATAACTGAAATAAATCAATTTTGAAACATTTCAATCTAATATTCTTGATCATACATACATAATGTACAATTGTACACCAAATAAAACAAATTAAAAATTTAACTTCAAGTCAGTTATGAAATCTAGCTAAATAGATAAATGAAAATTTTATAAATGGCATATGTACAAAACTACGCTTATTTAACTTTTTGCTTTAAAATTGTTAAAACTGAGGTAACAAACGTCATATCAAAAACTTAATTTTAAAGTACCATCACATTACAGTACTAAGAACCTACAGCTTAGAAATGATTTAATTATTTCCAAGACCACCTTTTTAATCAAACTATTACATTATAAAGTGTTGCATTTATACAACATCCTATACCTACATTTTCTTTCCTTTTAAAAGGTAATATATTTATATTTTATATTGTTTGTTTCCTATGTCCAGCAAACAAAGGTTCAACATAAACAAACTTTAAAAGCTGGAACTTTTGTAAAATCTTAGTCTAGCAGATTAATCATCAGTGTCTCACCTTTTTAAAATATTTATTTCTTTTTGTCTGTCTAACAAACATTCAACATTAGCTTATTCATTTCAAACATTGATCATTTATTACAACGGGCCGCGTTCTGAGCGTGTACAGGGAATTTTAAAGTTTCATACAAGTTGTATGAAGCGTTTAATATCACACCGCACACTATCCGTGTCTCAAATCTCAAACCAAATGTAAGAGTATGAACATTTCAAATCCACGCCCCGGACACGGCCTGTTAATAACTTAACCTTTCTTTTTAGTCCTTTACACACTATATCTAACTCAAGCAACCCTTTTCTAAGGCTATACGTTCTAACTCTTATAAAACCTGAGCCGAAGCAGACACAGTATAAGTGTGACGATGATCCATCCCAGTGTTAACACGAAGCCCCAATACACAGTGGGGTTGGTGAGCCCTGCACCTTTCTCCATGACGTCACGCAGCGCCGCCGTTGGTAAAGTAAATGGCAGCGCCTGGGCGATAGCGCGGAGACCTGATGACATGCCTTCCAGTGGCCATATTATACCTGAACAGGAAATTCATATCATATTCATTACATACGTTAATATTGTTCTCATTTTTTTTTCTATGTTATTCAACCTCCTGGGCAAACATATAGATGATTAACCTGATGGAAAGTAATACCGCTTAACACTGACGATACCCTTGAAGTTTTAAAACCCCAAAACCACCACCAATGCGTTGCCTATGTAGAATTCTGAAGAACAAAGTTTAGATAAAACAGATGCAATTAAGAACCCTAACAATATACAGATACAGGTGGTAGATCTACTTGGTACTACCCCCCTTTTTATTTTTACCGTGAAACAGTTCGCTGTGTTTCGGTTCGAAGGATTGGAGAGCCAGTGTAATTCAAGGAACTAGAGGTACAACATCTTTATCAACTACATGGACAACGCATTGGCCGTGGTCTTGATCTTAGGGCATCATCGTGTCAATAGACGGTCACTTTCCTTTAGGAGAGCCGTCTGGTTATTTGCCTAGATGTGGTATAAAAAATTCCACTTACCACAAAGCAGGATCATGGGATAGAAGCTCCCAGTGGCAATGAAGAAGGCCAACGTGTAGGTGGAGCAGCACAGGCTGAGCAGGAACCCGTAGCACATCCCGCTCAAACCCTGCAGGAACAGCAGCGCACCGCACGACCACAGCGACCCTCGCGATGGAAGACCATACCCGAAGAACGCCAGCACCATCATTTCTAACGTCTACAAGACAATTGCTAAGTGTTCATATTGGGAAAAAACTGCACAAATGCAAAAATTGCCAAACATAGCCACAATCTCCTCGACCTCGACCTCGTTGGCGCAGTGGTGTAAACAGCCGACTGCTACGCTAAAGGTTCCGAGTTCGAATCCCGGCGGGGCAGGACTTTGTGTTATTTGCAAGACGCATTGTTTCGCTTGGTCGACCGGTCTTGGATGTTGTATTCTTATTTATGTAGTTTATACCATATATTTACTTAGTTCCTGCGATTGAATAGAAGATTATCTTAGTGCAGGACTGAGACAATGTGTGCGTCGTGATAGGGACATTATTATTATTATTAATCTTGAAGGATATACATTTTTTTTCTGGGCATATCCGTTTCTGCAAGCCTTTTAACCAAGATCAACAGGCGTCCTACTCGTCAGGTGTTTCATACACATCTTTAGATAAATACATACTTAAATAAATAAAAAACATACAAGAACCTATGTTAATAAGTATTAGTGTTAATCCGCCCCGAGCCGGGACTCGAACCCGGGACCTCACTTTTCACCGCCGGGGGTTCAGACTGCTGCTGCAGCTAATTTTTAAACAATTTACAATTTAATTTTTTGTTGACTGTTTGTAAATTGTATCTTCTATTTTTATTTGATAGAATTATTAATTGTGGACATTTCAAATCCTATTGTAATCATTGTTACTGAATCAATTAAGTGAACTGAACTGAATGGCACACTTAAATACCTCAGATTTAATCATTTTATTCAATTAAGTCAGATTATAGATTTTAGCTTTATTCAAGCATTATATACAACTCAAAACTGGACCAACTATTTGATTCCAAACTATCTTTCAAGCTCATACTAATTGACTAAAAAATAATATTAAAATAACGTGGTTTCAGAGATAAGCGTGTAAAAGTTTTTTTAAAACGTTCCAGATGAATTCAGGGCTGACTATCAGCTGTATACATTACAGTATTTTAATTAAAAGGTATTAGAGGACGTGGTAGCTCAGTTTGTTATGTGCCTTGGATAACCGACCGACCCGACCCGCCAGGTCGAATGTTCGAGTCTCGAGTTGCCATAAGCTGTAGCTGCCATGTTTCTCATGATAGAGGCGACAGATTCTCAACCTGTCACACTGGGACTCAACATAAACCTGTGAAAAGCGGTGTGTAGCAAGCACCTGTGCCAACCACTCCCGAGGGACGAGGGCGTGAGTTTTTTTAATATGTTAAAATTTATTACCTGGAAAGCGATGATACAGGATTGTATGCCGATGTGTACGAACAGCATCTCCTTGGGTTTGACGCCGGCCACCGCACTGCGCTCCCAAACGCCCTCCAACCGGTCAGATATCATCAGTGTAGAAGTTATTATGGCCGCCAGGAAGAATATAATACTGACGGCAGAAAAACCATGTCGTCGTAATTAAAAAAAAGTGAAGAAAATAAATGGCAGCGTTGCAAGCGACTCTCTGGCAACACTGAGTAAAGATCTGCATTTGCTGAGTTTAACGGAAAACATGGCGTTGCCAGGTAAGAAATATGTATCCATCTATGTAGCACTATTTATTTTGCCTAATTTAATTACTAAAACAAGCCTAGTAAGTACAGCAAATTACACTAACAAAACAAACGATATTAAAACATTATTTTGTTTGTTTTTTCCATATTGGTACAATACTTCTATCTCACGAAATCCTATTGCTTATTTTAGTCGTCAAGCGTATACATGCATATTTTTATAGTGTGTATAACCTTTTTGCGTAAGTGTGCCTAATATTAAGTTACGCACTCTGAAAAAATGTGTACGTACGCGATTGGCGAAAATAACCACAACTTAAGTAGAGGGAGATTGCGCCATAGAATATCAATTGCACTACTACATAACTGCCTTGGACCAAATCAAGAGTAAATATCAGACCATGGTATATTGACAGCAGTACCATAAACACTACATCATGGCTTAGAATTAGGTGGAGTTTGGGCAAAATCTTATCTTGTAATTAAAAGAACAGATAAAGGGCATGATCCGATATGCACTGCGAGCACTGCGCAGTGGTCTCAGCTGTCAAAAATTCATTCCGTTACACTAATACTATTCCGGTACACTGCCGCAGTGCCAGCCACAATATTTCCACTGCGAGCACTGCCTTTTCGAGGTAAAGTACTTGCAGTGCTTTGATCACGTGATCAGTGCAAACAATAGTTGTGACTGGAAGAACTAAATAAAAGTTTTTGGCTATAAATATAACAATGGCAACGTTAAAGAAACAAAAAAAGGCGTCGAAAACGGAGTTTCACGGTATACTGCGCTGCGTTCCGTTTTAAATGGGAAGGAATGGCGGAATTTTCGTTATAGCTTACAGTGGTCGCAGTGTATAACGGAACACACCCAAAATTTTAAAGAAGGATATAAATAGGGCAATAGATATACTTTATTAATCAAAATAAAGCTATACATACGTGATCATAATACCAGGTGCCATGAACCACACAAACTGAGAGTTCATCTTTCCGTAAATAGGCTCGTGGAACCGAACTGGTATCTGGAAATTTATGACAAAAAAATACCAAATAGATTAACTATTATGAAATTTTTCCATATTAAATCGGGACTATATTCGACTAAGGTTCAATAAACTCTTATTAGTTTTCCCATTGCTGCAAAGTGTCGATAAGAATATTGGGAAAGATGATTTTGTAGATGTTGAGTATGACACGAAATTGAATTTTTATGGCATGTCTACATCAGAAACTAAAAACCGTCACAAAAACAATAAACACAATACGTCCGAATAGGCTTAAACTAGTTTTAAACGATGCTTTAAAAAAATGTTATTAAAAATGCAGTTTGTCAGTAAAATTAACCCATTTTAATTCTGGTTTACTTTAAAACCGAAATAGTCCTGAACTTTTATGTTCTGGTTTAAATCTAACTTATGCCATATTTTATAATAAGACGCAATGTGTTTTCACCCTGAATGTGATAGAAAACTAAGCATCCAACAAGCACCTCTTTTACGTCATCTTTTAAAACAATTAATGTTGTCTGATGGACTTTTTTTAGTTTCTGAAAAAGACATTTTGAAATTGACAACTTCAAAATGTGTGTGGGAATTCTCTACTCTTCTTAGGTACCTAAAACTAAAATATTGAAATAAAAATTATAATTTAAAATAATAAAGCTGTCATTAATGTTTCCGTTTTAGTCATCAATGAAAAGCTAGTAAATATTAAGCTTTTTATCATAAAAATATTAAATGAATATAAAATAGTAATATGAGTAGTGTTGTTACCTTATGTTGCTGTACACTTTAAAAGCGCATATTATAAACAGATGTTAGTGTCTGAAACTATACATAATAAGATATATAATTTTAAAGAAGTTATGTTTCATTGTAAATGTATGTCGAAAGATTAAATTAAATAAGCTGGATCCGCTATAAAAAGCTATAGAATCCCAAACCCTTTTTCACAAAAAAAAATGATGATTTTGATGTAACCTTTTTAAATATAAAATGAGATGTTATCAAAAAACGAATATGTTTGACTCAATACATAAATTAATAATACATATTTTTACTAAATAACATAGTCACATAAAGCTATTTCAACTTACCATCTTATGTATTGCATGCATGAACACATGCACATTAGAAATATAATTTACTGAGAAATTCAATATAAGGTACATTGTATCATCAAGAAAGCGTGAGTTTGGTTTTGGATATATTAAGAAAAAATATATATGTATTATGAAAACAAATACTTAATATGAAATACCTGTACTAAGTCTTGGTTTCTGCCACATGCTATCATGGATCGTCGCGTGAACCCCTCGTACGCACGTAGCAACTGACGTTTTAGAAAATGAGATATTTGATGATCTGAAAATGAACGATTGAGTTACATTTATATAAATAGGTACTTGACACTTGCACAATAGAGGCGAATCTAACAACATAACGCTCGTTAATCTCCGTTCAGCCGTTAATTAGTTACGGGGGTAATTTGGAACAGACATACATACATAAAGGTCTTACAAATAAACCTCCTTTGAATTCGGAGCATTCGGATAACAAAAAGCTTCCCAAGTGCCATCGAGTAATTTGTATGCTTAAAGCTTCGCTACTTTATTAACAAAAGCCACAGGCATTTATTCTGGGGTCTTAGATGTTTTCTATCTATTTGTGGCAACACATTAGTACGAAATGCGAGACTTGTAGTTTTAAAATATATATTGGGAATTATGTCGTTTACAAGGAAGTCCGCGTAAGGTACTTAAAAGCAGTAGCCACCCTACTATACAAATGTATTGGTTGATGAATACAAAAGTGTACCTGACAACCTGATATTATTCAGCACTGAACATTCCCACATAAAATCAAAATCAAATATTTTTTATTCAAATGGACTTAAAATAAGTACTTTTAAATCGTCAAAATTCTTTTTAAACTACCACCGGTTCGGAATGCCTGTCTACGGGGAAGAATCCGGCAAGAAACCTCCGTAGTTGCTCTTTTCAATATCATAATACAATCTTTAATTACAATCTTGGTTAAAGTATAAAATGTTACAATAAAAAATGTATATAATGTCTAAAACATTTTATACAGACGAAATATAACAATAAAAAAGTACCTACTTAAGTAGTCCTATTGAATTAAAATATAGTAAAGTTACTACATGAACTACTGGAGTTGCAACAAAGACCCAACTGATAAAAGCCAGCAGAAAAATAATTTATGTTCTGAATCTCTATTTCATTGACCATGATTGCAACTCCTGCATTTCAACGGTCAATAGAGGTGCCTGCGAGGGTACGATAGATAAGCCTACTTCCAAATGTCTTTGTCATCAATATTTTTATTTATTTTATAGTAAGCTTTTTTTATTAGAATATCTTTAACATGTATCTTAAATTTTGTGTCTGACATATCTGTAATATACCGTGGAATTTTATTATAAAATCTAATACAATTTCCGATAAATGATTTACTTGTCTTTGCTAGCCTTAGTTTTGGTATGAGTAATTTATCCTTGTTTCTTGTATTTAAACCGTGGCCAAGCCTTTCAAACTCGTTTATGTGTTTCCTAACATACATTATATTATCAAATATATATTGGGATGGCAACGTTAAAATATTTATTTTTCTTAAAATTTCCCGCAAAGATTCACGAGGTTTCATATTATAAATGGCTCTTATCGCCCTTTTTTGTTATTCAAATATAGTTTCTATGTCAGCAGCACTACCCCACAACAATAATCCATATAACATCACGCTATGAAAGTAAGCTAATCTAGCTGTAGGAATATCAGTCAAGCTTCGAATTTTTCCAACTGCATATGTTGCAACACTTAATTTCATACTACAACTACTTCTATATGATTATCCCACTGTAATTTTGAGTCCATATTTATGCCCAAAAATCTAGTTGAGTTTACGGTCTTTAATAATTTAGCATCTATGTTTATATTCGTTATCACTTTCTGTACGTTCGGCAAACAAAATCGAAGATACTTGGTTTTATCGCTATTCAATAGTTAGTTATTTATGGCAAACTAGTCTGTTACGCGACTCAGTGTACTATTAACACTATGCAAAAGTTCATCCTTTCTATTTACTTTAAAAATAAACGAAGTATCATCTGCAAATAAGATAATTTCACCGAATAGTTTTTCAAGGATAAACGGTAGGTCATTAATATACACCAGAAATAGGAATGGTCCCAATATTGATCCTTGGGGCACGCCCAACCTTACAACTGACCCAGATGAAGTAGTGTTACCAATCTTAATTTCCATTAATTCCATTCCATTAATTTCAATCCCAGGCATCGAAGATAGTACGTATCATAGTTCATATTAGTTCCACTTAGTTCACATTCACATAGTTCCCATATATTTTTATATATTATCATTGATATCGTTGTTTAGTACTCATTGCACAAGCATGAGGCTTAGTTTGGGAATAAGACAATTTGTATCATCATCATCATCAGTTGGAAGACGTCAACTGCTGGATAAAGGGCTTACATAAATATTTCCAATCACAGCCATACCAATGCGTCAAGCTGCTACCTGAACATCCTGCACTGGATCTTCCATCTACCACGTGAACGCAACACTACGTCCGCCCCGTGATGTATTATAATACGTAGATAAATAATTCTATTAATGTTTATCTGGGTACTAACTAGTCATATCCAGCCAAGCAGTTATGAGGCTGTCCTCGAGGATGTCATCAGGCACGTCCCCCTCACGGACGCGGTCGCCGAGCGCTGTGCTGAAGTTCCGAGAGAAATGTATGGCGCCATACAGCCTGCCGTGGGCTACTGCGTCCCGAGCGGCTGACACGTTGGTGAATGGGATCTAGAGAAGATATTGGTTAGGGCAAGATCAAAGTCAAAGTATTGGTCAATACATATCAACTTTAAAGCGTGGATCAAAACTCGAAAATGTCCTCCATTAACTTGTTATCGTAAGGGATTTTAGGAACCGATTAAAGCAATGCAAGGGTAATAATTTCAAACAGCTTCATATTGGAATAGCTGAAAAAAAAGATCTTCGATAAATGTATAGCCGTATACAGCCTGCCTTGGGCTACTGCCTCTCTTGTGCTGATACGTTGCTATATGGTATGTAGAAGTTAAAGCGTAGTTCAAATTCGTAGATCAAATTTAAATTCAGACCTTAGATCAAATTGTTATTGTTTGTTTGACGTTTGTCAAAGCTTAGGTCGAATTGAAAGTTAAGGTAAAATTCTAATAAAGTTCATATCAATGTCAAGTCATTTTAAGAAGAAGTCTGTCGCTGACTGTACATTTCAATATAAGACCTAAGAACGAATCCAACAGTGAAATGCGGATTAAGCATACTTTTAAGAAGTAGGTATGTACCTATGTGAAATTTTATACCCTTTTTATTCAAATCCTTCTAATATAAAGATAATAAATTTGAAACACTGTAATTTTATTTATTATTTCAGCTGCCTCCTTATCCCTAAGATGTTATGAGGGAACAGTCGTGGGCGCTACGTTTTTACAAAATAAAAATAAAAACAACTTATAGAAATATAGTGCAAATTAAGCTTAAACTTAAAACAATAAACTTTCTTTCACATTAAAATAGGTATTGCGCATTGAATTATAAAACTAAATTTTTAGTGTACCCAATTAATTAAGGTTCAAATTAATTAGGTATTGAAAAAGTTTTTTAATGTAATATCTTTGTAATTGTTATGTTATTGTTACGTTTGGTGCATTGTGCAGCCAGTTGCCATTTTAATAATGATAATTCGTATACCGCGTAACCTCGAGTTCATTCAGTAAACACACACACACATACTAAAGCAACGTTCTAGAACATTTCTAACTGTCTTCGTGAGGTGGAATGACTGTACCAAGTAGGAACTAAAATAAACAAAATACTGATGAATGCTCACCTGGTAAATATTATTTTTCTCCATTTCCTCAAGGAACCAGCAGCTGAGCATGTACTGCTGGCATGTATCCTCGTCTATTCGTCTTATCGGAGTCAGGCTTGTGTTCGAACATATACTTAAACCAACTATAACATTACAATTAAATGACAACATTAGAATCTTATTGGAAATTTCAATAGCTCATAATAGCAGAGGTCGCAGAGCACATAACGTAATGAACCCGCCATAATACGAATTGTCATACAATAATAATAATAAACCACATCATGACACACACATTGAAACATCCCTGAAGTAAATGTCGTAAAAACACGTGTTACAGGAACTAAGCAACAATATGGTATAAACTACATAGCTAAGAATACAACAGTCAAGACCGGTAAGCGAAACAATGTGTCTTGCAAATAGCACAAAGTTCCGCCCCCGCCGGGATGCAAACCCAGAACCTGTAGCGTAGCAATTGACTGTTTACACAACTACGTGACAGACGTCGATAGTATTCACATATTATTTTTGACATTACGCATTTGGGTGATTATACTGTAGCAACTACAATTGACGTTAGTGCTGCCATCTGACCCGAGAACATTGCAGTATTACTTCGTATTGGTTGCGGACTATTTGCTTTCAAAGACGCTACCCTTCGCGAACGCTCAGGTTGTGGAATGAACTTCCTAGCATGGTTTTCCCAAGTAACTACAGACCAGGATTTAAGGCCTGGTTTTGAAATTTTCTGTAGTCTACAGTGATTGCTTACCATCAAGTAGGCCGTATGCTTGTTTTTCAAAAAATCTCAATTTTACTTGATCTAAGGGCTTGAATTGTCTAAATCCAAAACTATATTTCTATCTGGGAAAATTGACGCTGTTTTCAACCGAGGCTGTTTTCTGAGGTATCCTCGGAGGGTCACTAGTTATTAATTAAAAATATAGATTCACATGTGGGTAGTATAATATGGACATGACTTACGAGGTGAATAGGCAGCTTCGTCATTAACGACGCCTATTTTAAGGTCCAGAGGGTCGTGTCCCACAGCGGAGAAAAACGCAATCACTTCGATGATTGGAAATAATACAGAGAATATTAAACCACTAAAAATAAAAATGAATACCAATTTTAACATCCACAACTTCCAACAAAACTATAAAAGAAGTAAAAAAAAAAAATGGCGTCCAAAATGTAACTCAATTTATATCTACTATTTGTGGATTCAGATTTTTTAATGTAGTTTAAAAACACTTGACCAAAATAAACACTTTTGGGCTTTTTAAACCTGTTTTTGTTTTATTACACTGTTTTGCGCCCTGAGTCCAAAATGAGCATCGAGTAACATTTTGGGCGCCAAAACAAGCTATTCTTTGCTAAAACCTACCCAGGATGTCTAGAGAACTGTTGCAAACTCTTAATGAACACAGCTTTGTATCTAGTTCTTGATCTACCACTACATTCCTTTGGTTTATCTTTTTTGGTTAAAACCTGAAATTGTAAAACAAAATATCTTATTTAACAATAAAATTAAGCAACGCTGTTTTAATGTTTATTTCATGAAAAACTTATGGTTGTAGTACTGTTAAGGTTGTAATCGTTTTTTTTAATGAATAAATAAACTAAATAAAATTCCTACGTAATCTTATCTAAAAAATATTTATGAGATGTAAAAGGAGTTTAAAAGGAGCTTGCAATGAAATAGGTTTGTCTATCATAATCAAATTGACTTTTTTTGATCCACAATTTTTTTTTTTTGAGACATCTTCTATACCCATATCATGTAACCTTAAGAAAATAAGACATTGAAAGTTTAAGTATTATTTTATCTAAATAGTTTACATCGAAAATACATTAAACAGCTGATACTTTGTATAACTAATAATCACTCAGACATCACGCTTTGTCATGTACTCACTAATCATATGAGCACATACATTCAAGTTGAAACATAGGTACTTTGTTGTTAATTGTCGTCAGTCATAAATAATGAATGTTTGTAGGGATTTTTAATTTCTATGTAAAAAAGAACTCTGCCTACCCCTTTGGGACGAAGGCGTGAGTGTGTGTGTAAGGGGAAATAGGCCAATGAAAGTTTGTTTGGTAGAAACAGCATTTTCTTCAGTATATTTTTGTGATATGGGGTATTATTTAGTTTTTGACTATTAAAAAGTGTGCAAAGCACCATCTCACAATACAAACATCACGCTATATCATTTACATGCGGCTAAACATACACCTAGTCTTTTTATGTTGTATACAAAAGAATTGATATTGCGCTCGTTATATAAAGCTTTATGTGTGGTATGGACATACCTATTAAATTATTTGATCTTATTATCCAAGCTAAAACAGTTGTGTTATAGACTAAATGAAACTAACGTCAGTACTACTGGTGACGACATCGAAGTCCTCGCTGGATTGAAACCTGGAGTCGGAGCACAAGCTGCTCTCCGGTATCACGTCAGGGGAACCGGTCAAAGCTGGAACGAAACCGGGTATATAATGCATAATGTGAACTAAACCGGTCATTGTATTTTATAATTCAGAGCAGTGAATTGACTAACATGACATGATAATTGAAAAGAACCATCGCAAGAGCTATACGACAAACATATTGAATACATTTGTTGTTGGTTGCGACCGGCCATTTAATACATATAAACATAACATAAGTATTTTTTTAAGTTTACAAATGAAGTTATTTTTATGTTGATTTGATTTTGATATGCTTGTTTTCAGCTTAGGTGTTTAAAAACCGAGGAATTTATATTTTAATCCAAATGCATAATTTTGTTTCTTGTTTATCTTGCTGTTAAACTCGGTTAAAGACTTACTGGACTTTCTAGGCATCTCGACCTGCCGTAAGGCAAGCTTAAGGAAAGCTTCTTCTAAAGTATCGCAATCAAACTTGCGCAGCAGTTGCTCCGGCGATTCCTCCGCTAACAGCTGTCCGTCTCTTAGTAGACCGATCTGGAAAAACGGATTTTTTGTCAAAACATGTTCAGATTTTAGTTCAGAACCAAGGGGGCCATCGCCAGGGGCAGCAGTCTGAGAGGGGTGGAATTACGCAGGTTTGTTCGTAAATTTAATTCTTTACCATCAATAAATAAAAACAATTACATACTTAAATTTCAGGAACAGATCATGTCCCATATTTACCCTACTTTTCCTACAGTACATTCTAATGTAGGTAGCATTGTCTCCTTTTAAATCTTTTATATGTCAGTCATAAACTTTAACGTAGTAAAATTAGGTTATTTTGTTTTAATGGCCAGAAATAGTCTCATAGGTAACGCATTGGAGGCAATCTTGGCTTAAGGTGTCAAGGACATCACCGAGTGTATCACTTTCCATCAGGACTTTACATTAAATTTGAAAAAAAATAAACGGCTATAAATTTCAATTTAGAATATTCCCAAAAAACTAGACAACCTGAATTTACCTTTATTTTTATATACCTACCTATGCCTTTATTTTACGAAAACCTGTCCACAGAAGGAAATAATTACACTATCTAGAGGCGATTACAATAACCATGAGTTGTGAAATACGTAATAGGTCTATTCATAATATTAAATGTTTATAGCCGCGGTGATTACAGAAATAAATCCCTGGTCAAACACAGAACAATGTTATTGCTGGATCTTGCATGTGCCATGATAATTCATAACTACGGTAGCCTTGGACGCCATTATTGCAATCTGATACGTATTTCCCATTGTTGTTCCATTTACACTGTGGACGATACACACTGGGAAATGTTTTATAAAACTTAATAAAGAAAAAGTAGGTGAGAAGATGAATAGAGAGTATATGCGTGACTTTTTTATTTTATTTATTATAATTCGAAACCTCATATTTACACGAATCCGTTAGAATTATTCAAATATCTGACTTATTAACTAAGTTATAAAGTTTCAAAGTCGTTGGTTAGACAGAGAGATCCGACGTCAAAGTACACAGGCGCCATACAACTTCCATAGAAAAGGTTGTTCTGATGAGCGGATAGATATATTTACTTTTAATAGTTATTTAGTTTTCACTGTAATGATACTATTTTCATATACTTTACGATGAATGGATTGAATAATCAAATTAAATTTCATCCATATCCCTCTATTGTCAAATTTATGGGAAAAAAACAAATTCAATGATAAAAATTAGTACCGTCTGGAAAAATTTCGGCAAGGTATATATTGATATGCAAGAAGCCCTAAATTCTGTTATTTATGTAATCTCTTTTTTAAAGGAATCTTAAGCACCTGCGCAATTAGTCAGAGGCTTATATAAAAATTAATTTAAATATGTTTTGTTTTTCTTTATGTTCTACTATGCGACACGCCATAGATGCTTTTCTTGCAAGCTTATGGGTTGAATTTCAAAAGATATATGCGTATTTAACTGACGAGTTCTATTTCACCGACTAAATTTCATCTGTATATATCAAAAAGCTTTAAAGATTTTTAGTTTTAGTCTGCAAGTGAGTGAATGAATTTGTAGGTATGTACGTTTCATTTCTATTTCAAGGGAACAGTAGGTATATCGTCGGCGACGCATTTTCTCATTTTTACCGAAATGTGTTTATCTTTTGTATAATTAAAAAGCTGGCATGGCATCTATGATTGTATGTATCGAATTCAGATATATAAAAAGTATACTCTAATTGAAGATAAAAAAAGATAAATTAACTTAGCCTATAAAAATTCAGGGGACAATATTTTTCCACCTTTAAAATTTAGTTTTAGAAATACAAGGTTTTCTCTCATCGCTGACGATATACTAATATTTAGTATATATCTTTTGCTTCAAACTGATTTCTTAGGAAATATAGATTCAATTTATTCATATATCCAACTAAGAAAACCAATGTTGGCGTTCATGATACAAAGAATGAGTGTACCAGCCATGGAAAACTTATTTATTCAACCACTTAGCAAGAATAAGTACATAAATTAACCTGATAATATACATCTACAAAAACAGCTTTTTACACAAAAAGAGACAATAAAATAATTTTAATGGTATGTAATGATATTCTCTGTCACCTTTTGACACTGCTTATTTACAATTTCAATTATTATAATAATTGAAATGTGATTTTACATATATTATTTATAACATTAATAAACAATACATATTATTTTAATCAAAATATCCTCCGAACAAATAATTATAATACCTAATAGCATTTTTAATGAAGCTTTGAGTGCATTATAAATATTTGAATTAAGTAGATAATTCAGTAAGACATAACAAAAAACAGAAAATAAATAATACAACAATAAATTAAAAAGGTTTTTATATACTTTGGTTTAATAACTTAGACTCTGTGCTATATTACCTACTAATGACAGAGTACTTTTAATTTATTAATTAAACATAAACCAAGAGTAAAACATCAGATAACGTTGCATACATCTATGATTACGTCACTGTTATGATTTCACGGAAATGACTCAAGTAATTAAATAATTAACAAGGTCGCTTGTCACAGCTACATGTTTAGAATTCAATTTTTAACCCTTATTTTTAATGTAATTTTCAATAAAGTAAAAAAATATATTTTATGTCGGTGTTACCTATGCAACGTGAATGCGTACAGATTGCACAAATAATCTGGGCAAAGCCGCCATAAGACAACTTGCGAAAACGATTATTGGAATTGGAAATATGATAAGGTAGTTACAAAAGGTAGGATAGTTTAAATTAAAGTGTACCGGTTTTAATTTTAAACCCGTCTCGATCGCGTTTTAATGTCTAACTAGCAGTAAATCTTTTATTACTGATCTTGTCTTTATTAGCTTGCAGTTTCATTGCACCCAGTTTTACGGTACTCTCAAAGTTCAATATATATAACCGGTGCTAGTGACAAATTTAATAATTATCTTTAATTCGTTATTTATTTGCCAATGTTTTTTTTTCTAACTTAAAAAACTTTACCTACCGGTGAAGTCAAGACAAAAAAAAACCCCAATTTTAGTTTAGTGTTGGCAACGCATGCGACGCCCCTGGTATGGCAAATGTCCACAAGCTATGGTGATTGCTTACCATCAATATATGCCGTATGGTTGTTTGCCACCTTAACACAACAACAACAAAAATATTTAATACGTAAAGGCGATATTAATACCTTTTTGATTCAGTAGCTTATTCATTTGTTTTTACCATAAAAACTAGGCTTTCCCAACAAAAGGGCAAAAACAAAAAAAACACTGACCTTATGTGCTTGTTTGGTTTCGTCTATATAGTGCGTTGTTATTATAACCGTTGTACCGCCCCTCGCTAATTCCGCTAAGAACTCCCAAATCCTGAAAAAAATACACAATAATTTTTTACACAAAAATCAAATTGTATTTATGTTTGTAATTTCAAAATAACAGCTCTTTACGAAACACATTTAAACTATTATGGTACCTAACAACACAGCAATTTTTTGCATTTTTGTCTGGCCGAAATCTCCGAAACAGCAGGACCGATTTTGAAGGGTCTTTCACTGATACAATTATAGATACATCTTGTTACAATTATAGAGCGAATGTGCTCTCCGAAAATTACAACTTGGAACTCATTAAGGCCAGAGTATATATTTTTAGATAAGCATTCTCCACCTTCTCCTTCCATTAACCAGCTAAGATTGTTGCCAAATGCTTGCCTAATAGCCATATAATAGTAAATCGTAACAGTGTTTACAAAAATACCTACTTGGTTCAAAGTTGATACAAAGATAGCATTATAATCGAGTTCGAGTTCAAATCTAAATAAAATCGATACTCAATGAATATTCATTGTGCTCCTCATACACATTTATACGTATCATTAGTTTCATAAAGATAAAGATTTTAATTATAATAATAACCACATCGCGACACACACATTGAGTCAGCCTTGCTCAGTATCGTAAGAACTTGTGTCACAGGAACTAAGCAACGATATGGTATATACTACATTAATAAGAATACAACATCCAACACAGGTAAGCGAAAGCGAAGTCTTGCAAATTACACAAAGTCCCGCCACTGCCGGGATTCAAACCCGGAACCTCTAGCGTAGCTGTCGGCAGTTTACACCACTGCGCCACCGAGGTCTTTTCACCAAGGAATTTTATATAAATGTGTAAAAAACTTGCACCGTCATTACAGCGAAATACATAAACATTAATGAATAGTACATATGTATTAAGGTCTCCGCACATTACACCGAATGTAATTTAAACAAAGCTCAATATTCCTTGCTTACAGCAAGCACACTACGGCGCGAGAGCGACATAGAAGCTATCTCTTTCTTTTTGCCTCAATGACAGAGAGAGATAGATAGATACCTAGTCCCTCGGGATATGTCGCATTTATTTAGCATACATATTTAAAAAAACTTAGCTGATTTCTCGTAACTGTAAAGATACAATTTGTCTGATTTTCATGTTAGTAAAATGTAACTGATTTACAATAAGAGAGTAAAAAAATCTGCCTTGTTGGTTTATTGGTTTGTTCAAATTTTTAATTGCCAATGGGTCTAGAAAATTCAAACCAGTTTTAAGCAAAGCTAAATTTGCTACACAAAACAAACGTAGTTAGGTATACAATCAGGTGAAATCATCAAAATATATTATTTTAAACTTTTCATACAACAAATTTTATAAAGAAAAAGACATTCAGTATTTACCAAAAACGGCCGCCATTAAAAATATATATTTGTTTTAAGTGTTTGAGATATTTGATGAAGTTTATTTGTATTGACATTTTAATTAGGGTCAAGATTTTTTTATTTATTTGCCAGGGAAGGTCGAGGTTAAAGCATCCCTTAGACCTTCACCTTATAAAAACAATCGAATAACATTGCACTGTATACAAGCATTGAGGGCTTATTTATTTACGAATGTATTTTTTAAATAAAGTATAGTAATTATAATATTTGTATGAAAGAGGTTATCATCAAGACTACTTGACCGATTTCATAAATTGTATTACCAAAATTTAGAGGCTTATTGGACATAGGTAATTAAAACTAGCGGACATTTCGACATGGACAATGCAAAATAATAAATCCACATTTCAACGCATACATTGAATCAGCTCTGCACTATTTTGTATTGTAGAATTTGTAGTTAGCGACCAACGTTATACTGCGTGGAAAAGATTATCACATCCAAGACCAAACGACCAAAGGGACTTGGAGTATCTCTAAAGGATTGTAAGGAATGTGATGATTCGACGGACGACGCCGACAGAATTAGCTAGATGAAGTGACAGTGAGCTGGTCATGTTAAACGTAGAACCGACAACAGTTGGGGTAAACGTGTTCATGAGTGGAGACCACGACTCGGTAGACGTAGAGAAGATGAGCAAGAAGTTGGAGCTTGGTAGCAGTTGGATGAGGAGAGCCGACTATCGAGCTGAGCGGCGTGCTTTGGGAGTCCTACATCAGCAGTGGATGGATATGGGCTGATAATGATAAAAATCCAAGACGAATGAACGAAACCATGCACCTTTACCGAATAACACAGTTCCCTTCCCGGATTCAAACCCGGAACCTCTAGTTAAACACCAGAGGGACTATATTTTTAAATAAAAATTATATGTTTTAAACAAACAATTTAAACATAATGTGTTAAATATCTTTGAACAATTGTCACGAATGTTGACTCTATCAATCAATCTTTGTTCAAACAATTGTACAAAGTTGTTAATTTCATTAATACCTTAAAATGATATAGGTGTTAAATTTACATGACTTATGGAAATTTTATTATTACGACATTTTTGTGCGTATCTTAACACATCATAATAATTATGCATTGTTAATATTAAAAATTCAATAAACACTTACGTCACTGTCAAAACTTTTTGGAAAATAATGTCTTTATATTTTAAAACTACAACAATTTCGGCGCAACTATGACATTTAATAATACCTACTTACAAGTAACACTGAAATGTATAATAACGTAGATTATTTTGGTAACCAAGTTATGATGAGGAAGACAATATTTAAATAGATTGTTCCTATGGACCCTAACCCTAACCCTGTACGCATCACTTCAGTTTCAGCTTAATACCCATCTTTATACTTATTTCTCCATGCTCCATGCATTCTATTTTCCATGCTGATTGATGCTGACAAGTGTTATTTCACAACAATTCATCATCACTACATAGTACAAAACAAAGTCGTTTCAGCTGTCCCTATGAATGCTTAGATCTTTAAAACTACGCAATGGATTTTGATGCGGTTTTTTAAATAGCTATAATGATTCAAGAGGAAGGTTATATGTATTTAATACATGCGTATTATAATAGACAAACAATGATAAATTTTAGAGTTTTCTGATGTAAATAAACACATTTTTGGCCTTACATTGCAAACGCTGGCTAAACCCTACGAGATAGACCAAAATAATGTACTACAGTATTGTTCACCTTAAAAAGGTCTACAAAAAAGTCCGGGATGGTATATGTCTATCTCTTCAGAATAACCCTCACAATAACCATTTTAATCCTATACTTTTAACGAGAGATAATGGCTTATTTACTAAGCAATTTTAAGCAATGCAGCATTCAGTCTTATCCAATTAAGTACCTTAAAAACATTGTGCATTAGATTTAATATAAAATTTTCGAAGATATTACAAATTTAAAATGCAGGGACATAGCGCATGCGGTGGTCGGGGACCAGATTTAAGCGTTTTTCCAATGGCCAATTATATGTCGCTCTTTCAAGAGTAACCTTTAAACAAATTAATACATTTTGTAGTTTATTAAGTATCAGCATTGCACCCGTGCGAAGTCAGGCCGCATCGCCAGTTGTCTATTAAAATGAGGATTTTACTAACCTTTCCCGTAAAACCGGGTCCAGTCCTACCGTAGGCTCATCCAGTATAAGCAACTCCGGTTCATGCACAAGTGCTGCTGCAAGGGAAACTCTTCTCTGTTGCCCACCAGATAAAGACTTGATCAGTCTACCACCAGATGGCAGTTCTAACAATGTGCTGAGAAACTCGAACCGTTCCTTCAGTTTCTTCATCTCCATACCGAATATTCTACCGAAGTAATAAACCGCATCGCGAACTGTGAACTCGGCTACTAAAGCTATGTCCTGTAAATAATCAAAACTTAGTTTTCTACCATAATCATAATAACTGAGAGTATTTAAGTATATTACTAATTAAACAGTGGTATTATGAGAAATTTCTAATAATATCTCCAAATAAAATTTTAAAGATACAAATGGGCTAAAAAACCAAAAACCCGCGATCAATTTTTTTCCTAAATAATTTAGTTTTTTTTTATTAAAAGAATGCGCGCATGACTCGTCCGCATTAAAAATATAGTAAACAATTATCTTTTTCTTTTTTTTTGAACTATTAACTGTATTTATATCAACACGATTTAACACACTTTTGCACTTCTCATAGTTGTGGTATATAGTGATGTAATCATATAAGTGGAGTGGAAATGCTGAGTGAACGCAAAATAAAGCCAAGATCAACACTTGTTTTAACACTAATTGCAAGCCTAACTTTTAATACTTAACCTACTAAATATTTTTAAATTTATTTTGCGATATCTCTTTTAGTTATTTCCTGTTGTATATGTACGTATGTATGGGTCGGTCGTTTTTAAACAAAGTGCGAGCCCAGGACGTTTTTTTTAATTTATTATTAAGATTAAATATTTCAAATTCACTAAAGGTGCTAGGACCAGCCCGACTTAACATGGTTGTTAGTCAATTTCTTTTATAGGAAACCTAATTTTGTTGTTGTTAATTTAACTGGAATTTAATTCTAATTTATTCAATATTATCTTCTTATAAATTATAAATTAGTTCATAAGTAAATATTTACGAAAGGGATGTTAAAAGGAAGTCTCTCAATTAATTTGAATTTAAATTCTTATTTCTACATATTAGGTACACGAAAACTAGCTAGCCTTAGCCGAAACAAAAAAAAAATCTTTATATATTTTTATATCTTTGATTAGTTCAATAGTAGCGTCCTTTGAAACGAATAAACAAGCTGTACAAAGAGCACAAGCTATGTGTTCGGAGACTCTACCCGCTGTCTTGACACAAGCAAGAGTTAATAAGAAAAAGGAAGAAAAACAAATTCTAAACATAATACGGAACGGAGCAAAATAGAGAAGAGTTTACAAGCAGAAGAACTTTATCTTACCTGGGGCATATATCCCACCCGTGGACCGGGTACCCCACTCCCTTTCTCCCCAGGTGTCCCACCTAATACCCAAACGTTCCCACTGTCCAGTTTCCGCCGGCCCACTATACATGATAAGAGTGTCGTCTTCCCACATCCCGATGGACCCAGCAAACCGTATCTGCGAAGAAAATATGTTTAGATCATATTTAGAACTACGGTAAAGTCATATCCTAATACTAAGGATCTTTATGTTTATTTCTGGTAAACATACTAGTAACTACTAATTTGCACAAAGAGCTATGCGACAAGTTTTTATCCCGCCTCGGATTGAGACTTCACCCAGAGTAAATGTTCTCCAAGCATTACAACGTAAGCCTCTTCAAGTCGAATGTATTTTTGATAGCCTAGATTTTCGATCGATCATTATTTTTAGACAACCAAATCCCTAAACAATCATGGAAACCAGCAGACACTTGTTCCACTAAGGCTGTCATAACACTCAGTCCCTTAGACGCATCCGAAAATTTTGCGGAAATCAAGAGAATGAGAAGGAACTCCTAAACCCGAAAGCAAGGAATGGAATCAATAAGCTACTCACATAATCCCCCGGTCCACAGTCATGTGTAGATGCCGCAGAACACATTTATAGTCAGCTTTGTCTTCTCTCCCATAGTATTTGTACGCCCTTTCCACCACCACCGCCGGCTCCCGGCCTGCCATTTCTGATGATGGAGACTCACTGGCACCACTGGGGCATGGTTAGCTGATGACAAACAAGTCACGTTTAGCAGCAATAGTACAATGTGCAGCTGTAATTTTTCTGTGATTATTATTGTGAGTTATAGCCTACGGTTTTCAGTTCCCTATCATTATTGTCGCTTTGATTGTTACTGTGTAATCAATTGAACTGTATCTCAGTTACGCTCAGATCGAAAATGTTTATTACTAAAAATTACTGAGGAATTTAAGAACCGTCTTTCATGAAAAGTTCGTCAGAAATATTCCCTAATGTAAATACTTGTTACTTTAAATACTAAGTAGAAAAAGAAGAGTTTAACAGGAATTATAAAATAGATACAGAGTTGTCGACTTATAAAAGTGAGTGGGAGATGAGAGATGGTGATGGTGAGTGGTGGGAGTGGGAACTTGTCCGTAGGCCACCTTGCGAAACGGGAGTATTAATCAAGTGCAGGAAGATGGCACCATGTCCATAATTATATTAGATTGTTTGCCGATTTTGTCTAAGTCTCAATTTATATGTTTATTGAAGTCTGCCTGTATGGAATCGGGAGCTATACCCATACTCGATAAACACATAGTAAATACCTGAGACCCTTGTGTAAATCATCAAATTATTAGTGAAATCTCTATAGGAAAATAATATGCTAGAGGCAATTTTAAATGCAACAGGAAATAACTAAGCTGTTGAGAGTAACAGTCGTGACACGCGATATTTCGTCCTCTCTACAAATTTTATCACGCAAAATGTTTTACAAGGTTCTGTTAACCAATACTTCTAATTTAAATGTAAACCCTGTAGAAAAATTGCACTATTTATGAAGAGAAGAGTACAATAAACACCACGTCCTCACAGTTCTTTAATGAAAAATTAGTGAGTTCAATATCACATTTCATTTAACTTTTGCATCATAGGTAGGTACAAGCCGCACCAATTTATAAACCCATCTAGATCCAGCAGATCTAAACTAAACCTTTAATCTCCGGTCTATTTCAATATTTCCTAATGTTATTAAATCTTTTGAAGAAATCGCGTAATGAGATAAACATCATCCTAATTGGCAATGTCTAATAGGCTATTATTCTGCGGACCTATTGTTCCACTCAACTTAGAATTCAATTACAGGCATAACTTTGCAATTAGCTCAGTAGGTAATTTTTCCAAGGATTTTTTCACACTTGATGGCAAAATTGGTGTTTCTTCATGAATAATTATTGAGTTGGAGCAGTAATTGCTGCAGCAAAAGTTTCAATCTTGCCACATACACCATGTAATTCAGAAAATATTTCTAGATCCTGTAGAAATACTTGAACATAAACTGAATACTTACTTAGCATTTAGCATTCAAAGTCTAATCGATGGGAAAAAGAAAAAACTTATGGCGTACCGCATAGTATAATCAGTAACCATTGATAACGTCCAACGATTAGCATTAGCAATTGCCACCTTACCTTACATATTGTACAAAACTGTAGATAGACCAAGTCGATCGAATTACCTGTAAAAGACTAGCTAGATCGGGTTCGATTGATGCTTAATTATGTATTACAAAGGAAAAGTCCACATTGGTAGAACATGATCTGCTATTAAAAAAACAGTCAAACAACAAAAGCGATAGGCTTCGCTGAGTTCGAGCAAAAAAAAGTGTTCGAAATTCCAATAATGACCAACACTCTTGTTCTAGCATCAATACCAGTTTTGGAAACACACAAGAATCAGGTATGTTAGACTTGATTAACCTACTTAATGATTATTTTAATAACTGCTTCTATTTTACACCTAGTAATAATATAGGACTTTCATAGGTAGGTAAGTAAAATATTGTGATTTGAGAGAATAACATCACTCCTTATGGCTTTGCTGTCTACATTGATAAAAAGTAAGTTCGTTTATTAGATGGACAAAACTTACAAACAATCCATGAGCAAAGGTCAAAAAAAGTAGTACCAATCTGATTTCAATCACTTGAGCCGAAACCAACGTAGCAAAGTAGGATCAAGCACTTGGGATGACGTTACTGATTTAAAGTTTTTTATACGAAGCGCAATACCGAAAAGCGAGCTAAAGTTCACCATAAAGCCTTAGAAAAACTTGTTCTGTTTCATAACAACTGCCTACTGCTCTACATGCAAGAGTAAATTCGCACATAAGCGAAATTTTCTCCCATAGTTTTTCTTATATCACGCTTACATCATCATATTTCTCTCACCTGTTCACATGCATTGGGGTCGGCATTCAATAATCGTAGACTTTATTGGATTTGCTTTTTTCCATCAACAGAAGCTATTTATAAATCACAAAAACTGTATCGACTATCATGAATTGGGAATAGGCATGAAATTTAATTTAATTATTCAATGAATTTTTCGTAAAATTTGTGGAAATAGTATAGTTATAGTGAAAACAGAATTTAAATTGAACGATAAACCAGGGAGATATAACCATTAAAAGTAAATATATCTATCACTATATATCTATCTATTAATAAGTCAGATATTTGAGAACATCTAACGGATTTGTGTATATATGTATGTGGTATCGAATTTCAATAACTAAATAAAAAAGTCAGGCACATTTCCCTATTATGTAACAAGTGTGGACATTAGCTAATAATCAAAATCTTCACACACTTCTGTTCCGCAACGAATTACCATGCCTCAAGAACCTAAACAATTGTCTTTTACGTTGCATGTTACTTGAAAAATAATGCTATCAAACAAACATCGGGCCAGACGGTATAGTGGTGGACAGCAATGAGATACACGGACTATCTTATGCGGGCTTCAGAGAGCCGCTGGATGCAAGCGGCCCTCTAATTTTTGACCAGCAGAAGATGTCTCCCTGCTGATGATGATCACAACATTAACTAGCGGAGCAGTTGAGTACTAAATACATTGCATATATATGACACCATTATTTTTTGCAGAACGTCATGGAACTTACTGTATAGGAGTCTCCGTGTCCCAGTAACCCGATCACATGTGTTTACTGCACGACACAACGGTCAGTTTGATAGCGTGCCTGTTGGTAAGGCAGTGGTTTTCCATTGAATACTATTGTTACCACCGTAATTTTCGGATTTTATTTATATTTTTTTTATTCAGTAGGTAAGTAAGCAACATTATTACGCAGACATATTAATATAAAACTAAGATTATGATCAAAGAATGGAATAAATTTTTTTACAAAAAAAAACGCTATTTTACTGTGAATTTGGCATGCTCGTTTTCATGAGTCATTAAGGCTCTCCGCACGCGACCGTCTTTTGTAGGATCAAAAGTCGGTTACCGATTTTTATAGGTTTAAAATGGAACGTAGGTACTGAACACTACAAAAACTCTGTCAGTGTCAGCAAAAACCGGCCCGATTTATCATCGATTTGACAGAAGGGCAAGAGCACTCAAAACTAAAGCGACAATAAGAAACGAGGAACGTACTAAGGATGAGATGAAGCTCTACTGTAGATAAGTGCTATGACAGAGACGTACGAGTGTCGTCGCCAATCCTTGGAGACGCACCGCGCGCCCGCGATTACCTGATGCAATACGTTACGTCCCGCGCTACGTTCGGATGGCCGGAACATTACACTATGTTATGTCATTCACCGACCTCCACAATTTCGAGCCTCTCAGTAAACTTGGGCTCGATCGATTACAACAGATCGATAACTAAACCATGAAATTTATTAAGACTAAGAAGAAATAATTACAACATTTTGGAGTCTGCACTTTTGATTTGAAAATGCATTCATATTTTTTTTGTTTTTACCGGTGATTCTTGTAAATATTTTTATTTAATCGGCCGTACCGTTTCTTAGTGTTTAGTGTCAGTGCAAATATTGTTCAAAATACCTTAAAAATGTAATTACTTTACTCTATAAAAATTAGGCTTAAATTCGATTGAAAGTGAAGTAGAAAAATACTTAATTAAAAATAGATTTTAAACGACTAAAAACGACATAGAAAGTTTACAAAATAATACTCCTGCTTTTTTAAACAAGTACAGATTCGTTACAGTAAAAGTATTAAATTCTTCAATGGAGTGCCATCAGTAAAAAAGAATCGCTGACTCATGCGACTTGCGTAAAATTTAAATACAACTTGAAATCTGACAATTACCATCGAGAAATACGCAATTGAGTTCGCGTTTGAAAATGTTAAGTGTTGCCTGATATATAATTAAAGGTCTAGTCTAGTCATACTGCTTGAGACTAATCAGTTAAAACGGTTCATGACATGCCCGGAACCGTACCGATAGGGTCGCGTACCTTTTGGGTACAGAACCTTTAAAAGCTGTAAAATTTGCAAACCCTGATGTTACTAAGTAGGACAACCGCATGTCCGTCCGTCCGTCTGACAGCGGGCTGTATCTCATGCACGAACCATAAAAGCTAGAAAGTTGATTTGTTCACGGAACGTATTTCTGTTGTCGCTACATCAGATTAAATCAAGTTTATAAGGAATGGGGGACTTCGGTGATCGACAACTCAATTTGTATGGAATTGACACAAGCAATTGATTGATGTCTATTACTTGAATTAACAAACTTTAATGCAATTTGCAACGCTCATATGAAATAATTTATCTTCTTCGTCGGGCGTAATTAGAGTGATTTTCTTTTTTAGAGTATAGTACTGTTAAAAATGTGCGTTGTTGAGGACAACTCATACGTATAAACCTAACAATTATCTAAAACAATTATCTAATTAAAAACATGTAAATGGTAGTAGGCGTTGAAAAATCTTATTCTAAGCGCTTAGGTACATAGTATAACCATGAAATCACGAGTTTGTAACAACGGTAGCAGTTAGATGACTAGACAGAATCCAAATTATCCAATTACCAACGTTTACTGTTCACATTTTTATTCGTTTCACCTTTTTAGTACGTGTTCTGGAGTTTATAAATTCACGGAATAACCTGTCACTGTATTCGACAAAAATAGGAATTCTCCGAAACCTCAACACCAATACGTAAGAAGCTTTAGACTATGTATGGTTTGTTTCAGCTTCAATATTTATAGACTCGATGGTGATGCTTTTATTGAGGCCTTTAAAAGCTTAGTGAGTCAACCATGAGATCGTATGGTTTTCCCAGTAGCTACAGGGTGGCATGCCGGCAAAATAAGCCCCAGCGAAAGGGGCCCCCAGCCCGAGGATGCTGCGTGCAATTCCGTGTTAACAATAAAGGCACAAAACATCAGCTGCCCCCAAAACCGAGTTTCATGTAAATTAAGACCTAGAAGTGGCCAGGTTAATTTAGAATGCCTCCACTAGATACGATAGCCACCTCGGTTTGTATTGGGGAAGGTGCAAAATACTAGCGACTTATGACCCCATCCGATTCATTTGCCACGGGCCTCAGACGGTCTAGTTACATCACTCATTGTTCCTGTACGTCAGGTAACAAAGATTACTACAGTGATTTTATATGAGCAATATTAATTCCTCATCAATCCGTTAGAGGCGCTTTACAAAGACTCGCACAAATGTAACTGCAGTCGGAAGCGGCAATCGAATGTAAACTCATGGTAGACACGAGGGTGAAACTAAATTTGAACTCAAGTAAGTAGATAAGCTTTCCAAATGGCTGGGAAATCCGGGAATGTCCCAAAATTTTCATCATCAGGTCCTGTGTCTAGGACCTACTCATACTTGATTATCCTGGATGTCGTTGACGCACGACGAATGCAGTTGACAAAAACTTTTGATACCATGGGGATAACTAAGATCTTCGCTTTAAAAATTATAAACGATTAAAATATTTATTGAAATATTTTAATTTTTCATCCATTGAATAAAAACTATTTGAAGTTAAACAGCCGAAGTCGGGAGTAATGTTTAAAAATATATATAAAAATTTAGAGGTAACGTAAATGATCGTATAACACAAATAAAATAACAATATTGTTGCAAATACTTGCTCAGATGTTATGAATCCTGCACTAAGCATAGCCTGTCTCGCAAACTATACTTATCAAATACATATCGATTAACTGCGAATTACCGTATACCTCTAGAATTATGTCAATAGAAGAGTAATTATTTAGATAACTAATAAATGTTTAGCATTTAATCATTAACGATGTCCTTCAACGTTCTAAGTTGTGAAGGTTCATATAAACATGGCCCTTCTAAAACCTAAACCTAAATTAAGCACTTACAAATAAGGTGCTAGCCTTTAAATCGAGTTCAATATACCCGTAGCGACCTTGCTATAATTCTTAGAATAATAATAATGATGTTTTTTTTTAATTCAAAACCAGGCAGGCATTTGACCCCAAACCCGCCTGATGTTAAACGGCGATGTCTAAGGTGGATTATGTCTGCCCAGGAGAAACCTATTCACTCTTGCCTTAAAGAGGCCCAAGTCGTATTGGTCAGGGAACACATCGGCAGGCAAAGAATTCCACACCCTTGCAGTACGCATTATGAAGGAGCTATCGAAGCGTTTAGTCCGGATGGTCGGAATATCTACCACAAAAGACAAATATAACAAATGTCATAATATAATAATAATGTAATTTTGCTTATGATTCAATCTAATAAAGTGTTCCAAAACTAGCGGCACAAACATATTCACATTTTTAATCATTGTTAAGTGATATGGAAGGGGTGCTACTATTAAAATAATATGAAAGATGAAGAGGAAAAGTGTTTTGTCTCTTTTGCCCAAAACTAAACAAACTGAAGAAAAAAATCCCAATTGGGAATTATTAGAGTGTTCCCTTAGCTCGCACTCATAACATATCTGCTTCTTGTTTATTTATGATGCCTAGAACGTCTAGTCTAGTTCCGAAGCCACATTAAACTTGGCTTAGATATCATAGGAACTAAACAATGATAAACATATACAGTGAAACCTGGTTAAGTGGAACCTGGATAAGTGAGAAACCTCTAGTATTGAGAACTACAATGAGGTCCCGGCACTTTTTCATCGAATTACCTCTGTTAATGGGACTTTTCGAACCTGATTAAATGAGATTTGATTTCTAGGATTTTTTTCATGTTTACCTCTATAATTGGGACTCTGGAGCTCAGTTCCCTTTATAAGTGAGATAATGTATCAGGTTGGGACAGGTTTCGACACGATTGTTTACAAACATTCGAATTTCTTTTGCACGTGTTTTGTTTACGGCCTCTGTAAATGAGACAACAAATTTTAAACCTGTCTAAATGGTAAACTGGATAAATGAAAACCTCTTTAAATGGTACAAAATCCTTGGTCCCTTGAGATCCCAATTAACTAGGTTTCACTGTATCTATTTTTAATAGAAAATATCCAAGACCCACACAAAACCTCATGGCACAAATACCTGTTAAACCAAAACGAGATTTGAACCCGGGTCCTCAGCTTCGTAATTTACTATCACATCGCCATTATTTCCTTTCAACAACCCAATATGATCATTACATAATAACCTCAAACCGATGAAAACAGTAAGAACTAAAGAAGCCAATCCCCCCTACTACTGCACTTGACAGCAAACTTGTGAGCGATTCGACCTACATTTCGTAGCATAGGTTAATACCACGTACTTAACTCACCGGCATAACACGGTACCGGTTAAAATAACCAGTCGGCTTCGTTAGGTTCTTTACACATCAAGGCTGATAGAGAAAATCTATTATTTAAAAATAGCATGAAAGCCTGCTAAGATTAAGCAAGCCGAGAGGTCGCAGTGTTTTTCATTAGACTTATTTATTAAAAATAATAAATTCTAATGTGTCGTCTTGTAAGCCGTCCCTTTCATGCACTCTTTACTTAGTTTAAAAAATTCATTGTGCATGAAAAAGTTACATTTATTAAAGATTTGATCAAACCAAACCAAATTTTAACTAAAAGTCCTACGATACCACAAAAAAGTAACACACTATAACATCAAATGTCATATTCGTTATATAGCTAATCTTCCTTTACCAGCATCATCTGAAACGCCCCTTAAGACTTGCAAGTAAAAGTACCGTAATATATAAGATATAAGAAAACAGCACAAGCGCAAATATCAATATTTGACCGGAGACTAGCAAACTATGAACATAACAAACGTACAAATTTATTGATTGCTTATTGAAACTACGGTTTCACTGCTTGTGCCCTACAGAGATTCGGTTTTTAGGTTACAAAGTGCGATAATAAATTTTAATCAATATTATTAACATATGACCCTCTATAGTATTTGCCAAATTATATGTAGGTTGTGACCCTGTTGTGAATCTTTGGAAATCTCTGGTTAAAGGTAAACAGTTAAATGACCTGCCTCAAAGTAAAGTACCTTGTCGATGTTCATGAGGCTTTGACAATTCTACTCTTTATCCAGAAAATGCTCCATCTAGCGGAAAATACAGGTCAAGCCAGCACGGTAAGCTACGCCTTGGTACATTGGACATGGTAGCTGACTGTCCCCCAAGAGGTGAAAGGACGATCTTATAAAGGCTGCAAGGATCCGCTGGATGCAAATGGCGCAGGATCACTCCGGTTGAAACCATTTGCAGCAGTGGAATTATTCCAGCTGATAATAATGATTATGATAATAATGAATGCCTTCGATATCTGATAGCTGATAATGATGATGCCCATTGTAATTTTTTGAAAAAAGCAACTACGGAGGTTTCTTACCGGCTTCTTCCCCGTAGATAGCATTCGGAACTGGGTAGATAAAAAATGACGATTTGGAGGCAATTATTTTAATTATATTTAAATAAAATACTTGTTGAATTTGAAATAAAAAAAGGTAGACAAATGGCGTAATTTTGACAGGAAATGTAAATCGAGTTATTAAGGGGTCATCAAGTTATTCCACAAAGCCTTCTCGAATTATTCTCAATCCTCAAAAATTTGGGAGATTACCAAAGAGACTCCTTATCCTTAAGTTAAACCTTACATTCTCGTAGTGAGCTATCAATGTAAATATCACAAACCTGACCTGCTGTTACGTGTGAGTTACGTATGAATTGCAAGACATACATATTATAACTAAAATTCAACTCGGAAATAAACTGAGCATTTCGTTTTCTGATTTTTTTACCTGTTTTAAACCCGATACACTTTTGAAAACAATTACATAAAGTGATGCCCTAAAGATTTCATGGAGCAAATACAGTATCTGTTTCACTGATCATTTTGACAATTGCGAAGGTGATTCATCTACCTGACCAGACCTTAGAAATTTTAATTTCGTGACCCTTGAAGAAATCTAAGCGACGAACGGCAAAAGCGAAAGTGTTTATCATTACATTAAAGATTGATGACGTCATCAATATACCTCACTCAATACCTATTTATTTCTTACTTAAATTCAGCTCGGAAAATTGAAATAATTCCATTAAGGCAATATGAAGAAATGGAATAAGAAATAGAGATTGATGCATTTTCATATTTCCGTGATAGTCAGGTAGGTACCGTAATATTCCTTCCGCCATTATAAGTGTAATTCACCATGGCCTGTACATATTACGTGTTCACTTATGTGTAATAGCCTATAGTTTAATGCAAATTTAAACTTTAAAAATATCCAAAATTGCTTTTTTTTTTTCTTCTTTCTAAGTCTCTTTGTATTTCTTGAAAAACACAAAAAAACCGATAGCCTTTAGTGTTATCGGAACGATATAAAAATATCAAAAATGTGCGGTTAAACAACTTCCTAATATTTAAAAAAATCAAGTTCAATCGTATTTGTGAATCAAGACTTACACATCACATTAACGCTATAATTTTCTTATTAAAATGTGAAAAGCTTTTCGACTTTGCACTGCAAGTAATAACTTGTAAGGTGTTAAAATAGACACGCTAAAAATTTTGCTCACTAAAAAGTAGGTACAGTTAGCAACTATAGGTTGTGAAACTATACATCAAATAGAACATCGTACAGTCATTGCCCCTCATAAGCTGCCATAAACGATATCGTTTGGCATCTTGCAACCTATTGTAACTATTGTAAGTGCCTCATTTTATGGTCACTACGCTAAATATAAAACGACCAATTGAATGACGGTCACATTCGTAACTATTTGAAGCTTCTGAAATAGTAAGAAGGAAATATTTAAATATGCTGCAAAAAAAAATAATACAGCGAAGAGTAGCAATAATGTTGATCTTTAGTAAAGTTTAATCACAATTACACCTGATGTTAGGTAACAGTCAGTTCTAGTTAACTGTAATAGAATAATTATAAATTGTCGAATTGAAACGCCATTTCGTTAACTGCCAGATGCATTACACGTAGATGCAATAGAACTAGTGGATCTTGTTGCTCTCCCCGTAGAGAGTAACCAATTTCTACCCTGTCAGAAACCATACAACAGACACTACGACAAAAAATCCAATGAATAAAACATAACTGTACCTAATTAAAATAAAGAGTTTAATATATTCATGAGTTAGAAAGACCGAAGTCAAATCGAGTCAGTCAACTTTAAGGTGAAATTAACCTTGGATTCTCGTCACGTCTGACAATGTAACTCAAGCGCGTCCTTGCTTCGCGCTCTGACACCAGCGCTTTGTAACTACAGAGCTATTTAACTTTAATTGCAGTGTCATGTCTTGAAACCAGTGCTTCATCACTTGAGATTGTTGGTACATAAATCGTGATCGTCTTCGGTAAAATCACGTAGCGATTTTAGATGCCTAATCACTAGCTGCTGCTTAACCACACTCGAATATTAATCTATGTGTATTGCTTTGCTTAATTGTAAGTACTGAACTACGTTCAATACTCATTGGTAGTCCACTACCACAGTGCTACTGCAATGCAACGGAAACCTCATCTAAAGCATCATCATCGTCAGCCGGAAGACGTACATTACTGGAAAAAGCCTAGCCCCAAATATTTTCTCCGGTTTTCTGCAGCTTTTACAAGAACGACCGTGGAATTTAAATGTGAGCACTAAACATCACGAAACAAGGTTAAATTTAGCCTGTGGCGACGTCACTCGTTTGGTGGTTGTAAGACCGAGTAAGCATCCCTTAGCATAATGAATGTGCTATGCTATGACGGCGGTGATCGCAGGACTATACAAGTTTATTCTTTCAAAATAGGTTTGCATTAATTTATGTATTGCGCGATAAAAACTGTGGGTCAAAATTCATATGGGATTTGACATACATAATAAAGGTCAACCCTGAAATTATCTCACAAAATAAACACTGAAGAAGTAAATGAAGCTATTGTGAAAAACAATAAACGGAACGACCTACCATCACTTCTTGAGCGTCGAACATGAATGGAATTGACAATGCATACAAATTCTCAAGTTGGTTTACTTAAAGTTAAATAAATTAAACAAACAGATTTCGAGGCAACCTGTTCACTTGAGATTTTGGGGACCTTCAATATTGTGAAGCTTGAAGAAACGATGTAGTCCACAGATATTAATTAACATATAAGTAAGCCATCAGTTAAACCCGCCACGTCTTATTTCGAGTAATCTTCAATAAAGATTATAATCTTCATAAAACTTCCATCCCTATTTTCTAATTATTCACATTTTTCTTGATGCGGAAGAAAATTTCGAAGAAGCTTACCTACCTGTCAAGTTCAACGTTAAAAGTTAAATAGAATTTGAGTACAATTGACATAGCCTGCATTGGTCATTTTGGACAAAAGCCCAGGTATTTATTCCAACTGCACTCTCTATATAGGTTGGTAGGCGAAATGTGAGTGGAATTCTTTAACGACAGTTTACCATAATCCTGTATGTTTGTTTAGGTTATTGCTGTGAGCTTGTAATTGACTCATTATAAATTATTCGATGTTTTATTAATCTCGAATTCTTAGTACGTTTGTCACTGTTTGTATTCTGTTTTGAACAAAACGGTTCTTCTTCTGTTTTGAACAAAAGGAATTGTTTTAAAGTTTTTTTCATTTTTGAAGTAACTTTTGTCCCACAAATAGCGAGAATATCGATTTTTACCTAGCTAATCGACATAAACAATTACTTATATTTAAACTAACCTCTACTAAATAGTTATTGAATCTATGGATCGTCAATAAAATTCTTCACGATTACGTCACATATACACCATCTTAAGCAACGATCCTTTCCGGCGGGCTGCCAGCCGTTTGAAATTGGCCCACCTGGAGTTACAAATTTACTGTCAACCTTTTTAAATTTTGCGGAAAGAGAAACTATGTAAATAAAATACTATTCCATAAATGTTTAGTCATCAAAAATGCTTTAAATTCAGTAGTTTTTAAATAAAAATCTGTCCTCTGCTTGGGGCCCGCGATCAAAAAATGTTGATTACTGCTACATCTACGGTGGTTATAACACCTCAACCAAAAGTCCGCTATCAAATCATATACCATTCAAAATAAAGAAGACCAATGCATCTTAACAAGGAACATGGGATGTGTCGGGGTTGGCTATAAACTATAATTCTATCAAATCTTATATACATGTATAAAAATACGAGAATTCTCCTAACGATAACTTATACTTCTGCAACATGAAGCCTTTCAAAATAGGAAGTAAGTTTAAATTTTAACAGCGTTTTGCAAAGGTCGTATGTAATGTATGTTTATCAATCAGACAGAATTACAAGGAAACGAAATTACAATTGTTTTGAGCACAGTCGGCACATCATGATTCCAGAAGACTGGACTTTATATAACTCTTAAGTCGTTAGTCATAAGGGTTAAAATTACACTCAGCCTGTAGTGTTGTCGTTTGTGCATGTTTGTCTTCAATGCAGTTTACAGATTGAACAAATCAATAACCATTGTCCTTAGTAGGGCTGCCACTAAGCTAATTTAAAAGGTCGTATAAAATTGTCACACAAGATTTTATTCTTGTGTCGTCTTTTAGGGCGCGATATTTTTGTAAGTCAGTCAGTTTGTTAGTCAGAATTTTTTTTTACTCTTCATAATGTAGTACCAATTACTAATTGGTTTTCTGTGGTATACTAAATAGGTATAGGCCATAGCGATTAAAGAATATAATAACGGTAGTTTTGGAGTCTTACCCCTTTGGGTGTAGTGTGCTAGCTTAATCTTCTTCTTCTATAAACAAGGCTTTCATTAGTCTTGTTCGCCAAAACTAGAAAACGGCTGAACCGACTTTAATGGTTATTTTCTTCTGATTTTCGGTCCACCGCAGAGCCGGAAGTAAGGGTAATGATTTACATTGTTCGTTCTAAAACGCAGAAGATAAAAAAAGGAAAAATATTCCCTAAAGAACGTCACATGGTACGAAGTTCGCTGGTTAACCAGTTAGCCATATAGTTCGCTCACTGGTCTTGGATATAATTCTTATCTCTGTAGTATAGGTACGTAGGTATACCGTATTATTTCTTGTTGTTATGGTACCTACGATACAAGATCTTAATGCAGGTCTAAGCGAATGTGTGTGTGTGTTGTAATGCGGATATTACTAATATTATAATTATGTACCTACTCATCTAGGTATCGGAATGAGTGCTGTCAATTTACTCTATTTTTATATTTTTCTCACCAATTCCAATTACTATATATACTTAGTGATTTCCAGTTTTTTTTTTTTTTGTGCACGCCCCTGTCAAGTCTATTTTTAATCTACTTCAAAAAGGAGGCGGTAATGTATTCAATTGTATTTAAATCGTTTTTTCTTTGATAATAGTTGAAACGTCTCTCATATAACAATAATTATCATTTGGCGGAAAACGTTCAGTGCTGGATATAGGTCTAACCCAAATATTTCCTTTTGTCCAACCACAATCAGTGATCCTGTGCCGCTTCAATCCAGGGGCTTCCTGCAGCCCTTATAAAATCGTCCGTCCACCTCTTGGGGGACAACAAACTAACCTTTTTAATAAACACTTTTGAACTAGCAACCCAAGCAAATAAATTAAAAATGTTTGTCCGACGATAACTCGAGATATCGTTGCTCAAATCGTCATGAAATTTGGTAGGAGGCTTAATGAGGCAATAATAATATTTAAATTTAAATATGAGCTAAATATGTCAAGAGTATCACGAGACATAGGGATCGCGAATTCAAAGCTCGGAGCGAATCACTAGTGTCAAAGATTTTAAGAGGCAGCCCTAGCAGTTTATAAATGAAGCATCTAATTCCAACACCCACCGGTGATACGTCATTCAACAGTTCAACGTCGTTTACCGTGTGTCCATAACTTGATCTTTCCACGATTGTTTCAGATACCATCGACTGTGCTTTGTAATTATAATCTGTTTACATTCGAGTTTACCAACAGAGCAGTTAATGACAGGATAATTAAATGTTTATATAACAATTACTATAAATATACTATTAAAAAAAACTATGGTTAAAAATATTATTCTCAAGAATTGCTTTTGGTGTAGGCATTTAAAAAAAAAATGCAACGCAGTTCAAATTTTTTTTTAAAGTACTTACATATACATACATACAAGAAAAGGAGAAAAGCAAAATAATTGTTTTAACAAGATACATTTTTGAGTTATTAATTAATAGGTATGTACTAGAAAACTAAGTGGATACGGATCTATATCAAATTGATTAATGATCGTATAAAAATTGATTATTTACAAATCTTTTTGATTTTATCAACTATTCAGTCAATGATTTCGTAAATACCTACTAACTATTAATAATTTCACATCAGGGATCAGGTCTAACTAGAGTGAATTCAGTATTATAAAAAATATTTACACTACATACTAACATTAGTGAAAAATATGGAGGGGTTAACAGCAAAAATTTTAATGTGGGCTTTTAAAAATCTCGTCTTTTGGATTTTTATAGCTTATTTATACACAAATGATAAGTAAGGACTCTAAAACATGATTAAAACGTGACATAAAGAATAGAGAATAATATTTAAAAACTAAAAATAGGACGAATTATGCAAAAACGATGTATAAGTTCAGCGACTACGTGAACCGCACGTGTTTGAATGAAAACTGCTCAAATTTGGTTTCCCTATGTCTATAAAACGTCTTATTCGCTTATATATTATAATATATTATACCTACTAAGGAAATTATATTGATTTTTTAATTTTTAATTAAAGCAGAGTTGTAGTTTCAAAAATGCAATTTTTACATACCTAGTTGAATTCTTAGAATTATAACATGAAATTTGTTTTAGGCACTTTATTTATGAAACGGAATAAATTATAGTACTAGCGTAGTTATGATCATATTTTTAGCCATTCAAATATAAATGAAATATAAGGACATAAACACGACATGGTGAAGTCGATTTTCACTTTATTTATATTCTCAACGTTATGATGGACATAAATGTTACGTTTCTTGATGTTTTTTCAAACTGAAACGCTCAATGAGCGAAAAAACTGTTCACAACGCGTTGTGGTCACTATTAAACGTTCACAACGCGAAATTAGCGTTATGGGTCTTACGAAAACGGCCACGCCACTTTGCAATTTGCATTTATGACACTACAACTGAGCTTTTAATCAAAAAGGTTAAAATTACGATTTAGATATAAGTTAACGAATGAGTATATATACGAATAAGAAAAAGAAGACGTTTTATAAATACAGGGGAATCAAACTTTACCCTACAAAGCGATGAAACTAATCCATGTGCTGGCTTTGTTTCAGGTCTGACTCCATTACACTCGGATGCTTGTATAATTTCGAAAATTACTAGAAATCTCCCGTAAAATGTTACAATTTAGTTTACTTTAACGTTAAAAACTTCATTTAAGCCTTAATCCCATTCACGTCTGTTGAACAAATCACAATACAAACCAAAATATTCATCCGATTTTTAAAAAAACTTTCAATTATATTTTGAATGGTATTTCAGAGTCGGCATTTCGTTTAAAACAAAATTAAACGATAAAAACTTTTAAGATATAATTTTCTGATCCGTGGTATCAATTTGAAACCAATAAATGGTGCAACGTTGTATGGTAACCAAGTTGTAAAGCCCTTGTAAACAATAAGAAAAACTGCGGATACCTTAAGAAAAATCACCGGGTTTTAATTAGAAAAATTCATAGAGTATACACAGCTTCAAGAAATAATATTTTAAACATCGAACAAGATTTGAATTTTCAAAATGGAACAAACTTATGGTTGACAACCATACTTTACAATATTTCTAATTCGAATGAAATACTCTTTGTTCCTAAAAAAATTTAACAATCCTACACACACATATCTAATCCACGTCTGTACGAAAACTTTCATAACGTGTACATAGGAAATGTTTTTCTTCCAAAAAATATTGGCGTAGTACCCTTTCTCATCTGTTCAACGCAAAATTTTATCGAGTTAATGAGGGCCCACAGATATTTCACAAAAAGGATTTTTTTTTACAATTAATGGCAATGAGGCGACCAGCCTGAATGACGGTAAGAAGTTATACCTTTTGCCTATAGATTTTTGAAACGCCAGATATATCATCCGTGTTTTTACAACCATAACATTACTAATTGACAATAGTTTTCACTTAAAGTGGACCCCACTGTTGATCCTGGTTAACAGAACTTACAATGGTGGGACAGCGTGGCGAAGCGGGATAAAAAAACTTACTCATACAATAAAACCTAAGGCTAATAGAAAAAGATACTTCTCGAAGCGGTGCGACAACAATAAGCATCCGTTACTCAAACTATAACCCATTTCGGCTAAGCCGTAGTTGGATAAAATTACGAAAACACCAGCCATCTTTCGTTTGACAGTCTTTATTAGATGGAATTATTACAAAACGTTTCATAATAAATCGAATGCTATGCCTGTTCATAATGCGAACGTTAAATGGTGTTGAAACAGTAGGTGTATAGTATGACGGTATATATTTATTTTATAGATATTTAGATAGAGTGATGCGAAATATGTATAAACGTTATTTACGAAAGATCACGTCCAAATAGAAAATATTCATAAAATGACTAAACTTCGTTTTCTACGAGTCATCAATTCTAATATAAACTAATGTTCATCCGAAAGTTGTATCTATCCAACCATAGCAACTGAACGATTTCAGATGAAACTTGGCAGGTTGATAGCTCATCAGTTACTTTATGTCTGGACACTGACTGTTTGGACAAAGTCGCGGAAACTAATAAGAAAATTTGTATACTTATCCCTTTTCTTAATGCAGTTCTTAATTGTATTTAGAAAAATGCTTTTACTTAAGTGAATTCAAAAGTACCGTGTTTTTATTTCAATGTCTAATAATCCACACGGTTAAAAGTGTCACAATAAACCCATGACCATCACATTTCTTTCATAATAATTATGATAACTAACTCGCTAAAACTTGACTAGTAGGGCAGAGCTACGACCGAGATTTTATGTTAATTTATTCATTATAGTGTAAGCTTACACTATTTATATAATAAAATACATAATTATTTTGTTGTAAATGTTGCAATTAATCTGAGCCTATTAAGTAAGTAGAATTTGATAAACGATTTATGGTTACCTAGACATAGTTGCAGTAACTGATTATTGGAATATTTTTTTTAATTCTTCACAATGATGCCTTTGCCTGTATTTAATTATAGATAATTTAAAGTTGATGTAACTAAAAAACGAGAACGAATGACAAATTCACTTCTTACTTACGACTTGACGTTTCACCTCCTTTTACTTTCGTATTGCAATGCACAAACACAATATTTACCCGCTTTTTTTTAACACAACTTTCGATTACTTTTTAATGTGACACAAAGAGGACCTATAAAAATTTAAAGCGCGGGAAAGATTTTTATTCCGGAAAATATTCGCGTAAGTTGACGGTCGAAATTGGAGCTATCGGGACGTCATACAACCGCCGCCATCCAATACACACTGGCACAAAGCGGTCATCGGATAGCTCTCTCTAAGCCAACGAAGTGTTAAGAACCTTGAGATGCGGCAAACTTGAGTTTTATTTACATGCTGTACAAGGATCAATGGGATCTAGTCAAATATTAGCTAAGAAATCATAATGCGAAGAGCATATTGTTGACAATGTAAGCAACGACCATGTTATGTTAAATGATTGTGTATATGAAAAATATAATTATATTCATTGTAGATGGTAGGGTACCTATTTAACTGTTTTTAGTCTGACGCGTGAGTCTCATCTTTGATGTTATTTTCTTCTGGATCGGATGTTATGTTGTAAACCTGACCGCATCTAGTCAGTTGTTTATAATTCCACAAATATATATGTTTTGTAACATTTTTAAAGGATCTGTCCGTAACGTCAATTTTTATTTCAGAATATCCATTTACGAAACGCAATAACTAACGTGTGGATCAAGGACATGTAGGTTCCTCTACCCACCCCCCATTTAAATGAAATAAATGTTGCAAGTAAGATCAACTCGTTTTATGTAGGTATGTAAGACAAGAATTTTCAAACATTCTAGTCAATTCCTAGGTCTATGTGACGTCACAGTTTAACCTTTCTCCAATTACCTATATATTTAACATGGGCATGGGCACGCACTAAATAATATTATACTATACTTACCTACCGAGAACAATACTTTGTGGTTTTATAATCATTAGCTGAAGAGAATCAAATAAAATTTTGAAAAATTATAAATGTGGCGTTGACCGTTCGTTCCAGTTAGCAAACGATGTACCAATACGAAATCCAATACTCTAATAAATTTGTAAGTATGATTGAAGATTTTTACCTGTTTAACAAACAAAAATCTATTTAAAAAGCTTACAATCTGCCTGTTTGACGACCCCTGTGGCGCCGAGGTGTAACAGCTGGTTACGACGCAAGGGATTCCGAGTTGGAATATAATGTAGTATTCTTTTATATGTAGTACATACCATGTCGTTGCTTAATGCCTGTAATACAAGATTATGCAGTCTTAATGCAGGGTTCAATTAATGTGTATGTTATTTGAAAAAAAATAGATCCTGTAAATCAATAAACTACTAAAATTTCACCTATATTTCACTCAAATCTATAGATATCTAAATCTTTTTCAAACAGTATCGTACCCAAAGAGACCCTATTGCTAAGCCTTCGTTCTGTGTCCGTGCATCAGTCAGCGGGCTGTAAGCGTTGGACCAACTTTTCTAATATATAGGTATATAAAAGTAAAACAGAAGAAAAGGAGTGTTATATCTTGTACAGAAGGTTACACATAAAGGTTCACATAACAAGTCCTATATAATACTAATGCCATACAAGTTGACGGCACGAAGTACAAACATATTAGGTTGATCCATGGCCGTGTGTACGGCGATACCGACGGAACCCTTGAACTGGAATTGGAACGCAATTGGCCGGTTTTATTACCTACCTAGAACTTATTGTCACATACAATCATTGAAGCATTATTACACCAAAAATTCCTCAGAATCACCACAAGTGAGTGCGTTAGCATACTCCAGAATTCAATATGTTATATTACACTGGTAGGCATAAAATGTACTAATGGTCGTTTGAAGTTGCTTTTTTAGTTTAATTGTATGTGTTCTAGTAACAATCTCATTATTTAAATCTACATCAAAGATATACATATTATTTAGTTTTGTCTTTACGTTTAAAATTGTACTATTTATTTATTTATTGAAATTGGCACATCAACAGCGTGTACATAAATCTATACAATATTTTATTATAAGGTTGCATAGTCTAGTGTACACGCCAATTACAGATGCACACAACATTTATGGTGCAGGCGTAACAAGACAATATAATAAATACATTTACAAATTACTAATAATTATAAAATTAAAATTAAAATGAACTATTAAACTTAAAATAAAAACAAAAATAGAATCTTAAAAATAATTGCAAATAATATTTATTGTTTAATAGATTAATTACAGAATACCTTGTAGAATCTTTTCTGTTTTCATAAAACTAAATAACATGGACCTAATGTATTGAATCATATGCCGAATTATATTTGCATAGTTCATATTAATGTTTCGCAGTTCATATGTGTATTTACCTATTTCCAACTACTAAAAGCCGTTGACGACACAAATTTGAATCATTTACTTCCTTAGAATTTAAGACATAGGTAAGTTAAGTACGTACCTACTATAAGCGCCAACTTTGTAATGGTTGGATTTGTTTTTTTTTTTCGTTCCACTCGGTCCTAACTTGATGTTTTGGGAAATTTGCCAGAAAGTTAGAGGAATTTGAAATGAAAGTGGAATTAAGTAAATAGCTTTTTTGAATAAACTTAAAAACAATCAAGCCAAGTTCGAGCGGTTTAAGTACCGTTGTGGTACCTTAAAATTAGTTTTTTTATTTTATTCCGCTAATTTTGCCGGTGTGTGAATACCTAATAAAGTAGTCAACATACTAACCTATATTTAATGAATATGAAACCCAAGTCAATTCCAACGAACCGACTTGTCTGAGCTCAAGCCTCATTTTTAACGATATCCGATGAAAAGGTGGTTCTCGATTATTTCAAGTACACAACTTTAAAATTAAGAATGGAATTTACATAACCTAAAACAAGAATTCGCAAGTAAGATTGCGGAAATCCGAGGCTTGCGAAAATCAGTGGATTATGTAAGAACGGCGATGTGGCCCGACGGCCTCATGTCTGATACTTTATAATAGTAAATGTCACAATTAATGCTGACCGTTGCATGTGTTTATGTGCCTACATATGTACCTATATATACGGTCTATATCTTCATTCCCGAGTGTAGTGGCCGGATTGATGTCGCCTGTCTAAAAACGTAAATTATCTACGTGTATATTTTAGAAATAGTTACTCAATAATAACTACATTACCTACAACACAAACATTGAAGCTTCTTGATATTGTATAGCAGGAACTTAGCAACGATATGGTTTTACTATATTGATAAGTTTATTACATCAAAAACCAGAAAGCGAAAGAATACGTCTTGCAAATAAAGAAAACTCCGCCCCCGCTGGTTTCAAACCCAGAACCACTTTCGTATCAGCCAGGTGTTACAGCACTGCGCCAAAGATGTCATCAAAATTAGATATCTTACTTAGAATTGATATGATATCCTGTAATATATCTAGGTAAGCCATACCATCGATGGTGCTTTCGATGGGTTATTCCCGCTCGATAACACTCCGTTGTCAACAAAAATGACTGCAAACTTCGTCTTAACAGAACTTTTTTTTTTGTAGTGGACCTAGGAGAAAATAAACTAGCGCAAAACTTAGTGCCCAGCGTGGTGTAAATGTGCGTCCATAAATCATATTAGTGACCTAAGCCTCTGAAGTTATTCAAGTTTTTGCTGGGAGTAACGTTTTACGTTTGACTGGATCTCCCCTTTTTACACATGTAGCCATGAATTTGTGCCTAACTTTGGCGAAAACGAAAACTCTTCCTTTGTGACCTGTAAATATTTTTTGAATAAACCTTATTTTAAAAATAATTTACAGCTTCTAAAAATTTCGTTTGCCAAATCCTTCTGTTTTCACTTGCAACGGCGAAGCAAAAAGGAGGGTTATGATTTTGACCGGTATTAATGTATGAATGCATTCCACTTGTATTTGTTCGTGTTTAAAACAAAAGGAGACAATAAAAATATCCACATGTATTGAACACATATTGACTTAGCCCTACACAAGGTAGAATCTTGTATTGCCAAGTAAATAGCAAACAGTACCTACTTAAGCATATTACCTGTAACTATGAAATGATTTTATATTTTTTGTGCGTCATTCGACTTCTTTTTATCAAAACAAGGGAAAATCGTAAGTGTTAAATGAAACAATACTTTCAGATATAAAAATTTATATTATAGGAAATATTTCGGATTTAACAACTTTAGGTGCCTTGCGCCGGCGCCTATGCCTTGACTTATGGCACATTTTGATGCTTAAAACAAACCATTTGAATTGCGTCAGTTACCATATCATATCCAACAACTTTAATTTCGACTACACATTTTTAACAAGCTACATTATATTAAGAACAGTGTTTAAAGCGAATTAACTTATTTGACTTGACTAACGTAATTAGTATAAAAATCAAGGCAAAAGCGCGGGCGTCCAACATCGGCACAATACTTCGTTGTAAACTAATCGTCCACGTGAGTTCCATTACATCCTTCGTTACACGCCTACATCAAAAACAACCCTCCGTTCACATATTTAATTTTGTCCATACACTTAACACACCGCTTATTGCGACATATCACAAATATCAAGCAACGACCACTTGATCCCTTGATGCAGGAAAAAATCTGATTTTTTTCAATTTTTATTTTATTACTTCCACTGTTTTGCGTGTTCACAGTTTTTGCCTAACTATAAACTAGACTTATAATAAGACGCGCACGCAACATCATTCTCGCTCGCAGTCGTCGTTCATTCATCCGTTCAGGCACTCGCACACACATGTCTTTGCATCTATACTACAGATTTCACAGTATGTTACACTGATATCAGTTAGGGGTGTCCAGTCAATCCCGTGCGACGCTCACAGGCGAGCGTTCAATTAAAAAAGTTAGCTGCAAAGGCATCCTGACAGTATTTATCACACAATTCATTTTATTTATCACTTAATACCTAACAGCCAATAGCTTAGCAGACAGCGTTAATTCACTTAACATTTCTAGCATTATTACTTGATGGAATTGACTATACCCCTAATTAAAAAGGAAAATTAAAACTTAACACATCCTATACAAAAATTGATCAACATAGAAAATGGAGACAAGTATTTATTATGGACACGCTTCGTGTCTGGAATCCAGGCGAGTGCATTGTACAATTACTATAATTAACACATTAGTTAGGCACACCATTTCATTACTACGATACGTCACATTGCTTGATACACAAAAGTTCTTAACACTATAAAGCATCATAGAAGATAGAATAAGCACATGCAGATATATATATATCATTGCAGACAGACAAGTACCATGGGCTTTTTAAGACAGTGAATAGGTAAACTAGTTCCACGTACATTTTTGGTAACAAGGAATTGTATTTCGTCGAGATTAAGGTTAAGATGCGTGTGAAGAGTCACAGTACTAAGATTTTTAGCTTAAGCTAAGTTAATCGACCTTTGAAAAAAAAAAAATTCAGGTGTAAATGAAAACAAATCACATTAGTGGCTATGTTAACACTTGAAAGAGATTATGTTGATTCAAATTTAATTTCTTCTTGTGCCCTATAAATGTTAAATCAAACTTATATGTGTATCAAGCATTAATCGCCTCGACAATTGATCAGCGCCATTTTAAATGAGAATGAAGAATCGAGCTTTATTGCTATATACTTAAGAATTGTTTTAGATTTAAAGAGACAGTTACCTTGACAGAGTTGTTACATAATATTTAAAGCTATTTATATTGTGCTGATCAAAAGCCAGGCATATATATTTTGGCCTTTACATAACCCAAGCCTAAAGCCATAATGTACAAGGAAACATTATACAAAACAAATATCAAATATCCAACATAATTTTTACCAAGTTTACGTACAAATATATATAACTCTGTACAGTAATTGTGACAAAATATATAAATATATGTTTTTATATACTTTTGTGTCTATTCCAGGCCTTTTTCGTTCACTATTTACATTTAAAGATAATGGTTTCTTTTAAAAGCAGAATTATATGAACATTATTAATTCCTTTGTCGTTTAAGTCTATATGCTTATTGGGCACAGTTACCGTAATATCGTAAAGGTAAGTACATATGTAATCGAAAAGTATTAGTCTGAGACAGATATTTTGCTGGACTGGCTGCATTTTCAATTACATAAAAAGATAATGTTCTAGTCACCAATTGAGAATGTCGGCATTCTAAAAGGATCTACAGTAAAATATCTTACGTATTCTGCCAATTGTGCTAACGTTTAGAGAAAATTGGAATTTTGTAAATTAATTTCTAAGAACAAAATGGATCAAATCCATCAGTTTGCGCCATTGCTTAAATCCTAGCATTTCAGACATCTGACAATACAAATAATAAACACATAATAAATAAAGAACGAATAATAAAATTAACATGTAAGTATCTAACCACATAAAAAAACAAATTTCAAGATAATAATAAGTTTGATCGTCCGTTTTTTGTTTTTCGTGGATATTTTTTTTTATAAAAATCATACAGAGAAGTTGCGGTTTGCAAAAAAATACTTATTGATTATGGCAACCCCATTCAACCCATTTGATACATATTAGAGTAACGATCTTAACTTTAATGATATCTTAACATTTTGTGGTCAGATTTATTTTACGTATTTTAATCTTTTTCCTCAAGGGCAAAACAATTGTGTGATGCATCGGATTAGTATTGGGTATTTCTACATTCAAATCATACAATCGAGATCAAAATTGATTAAAGTCAGGCCTTTTAAGTTTTAAATTGAAAAAAAAAATGTTTAAGGAAACATAGTTTAATTTAGTTTTTTCTTATGTTATCGGATTTTTTATTCCTAACTAATCTCATTGCAATGATAAGGTATGGTCACCTTTGTAGTTTTTTTTTTTTTTTGTAAAACAATAAATACTTAAAAATCGTTTAGAACCTTAAGTATGAAAAGCGTATAAATTATATCAGTTTAACTAACCATCTTAAGTCTACCTATCTAAAATATGTTATGTCAAAATGTGTGAGAAAAAAGATTTTCACTGGTAACATTTAACTTTTTCGAATATGGCAATAGTCGTAGAACATGTTTTGTTTTAATCGCGCTGTTTTGTGACAATAATAATGATATTTATATAAACGCAAAGCGCAAGAATGCAAATTTAATTTAGTTTTTTTTTAAACACTTTCTAAGTCAGCCAATATGATTTTATGAATATATATGAGAGTACATGTCTTAAATTTTTAGGCCATGATTTTCTAATTATTTTCACACATTTAAACACACCATTTATTGTAACAATACTGGAAAGATAGTAATCGGTATAAAGTCATGGTTTCATCAAATTTAGTCTAATTTATTAAACGGAACATTCTCGAAGAATTCGAAGTTAAAAGATTTAATTCTTCTTTCTATATAACAAGTCTGACAAAATCTTAACAAATCTCAGATTATTTATGTGGCAAAGAGAACGAATGTCGAGTGGATTTTTAGACATTAGAGGAAATACCACGACATTTCCTGTAAGATTGAAAACCTTACTAACGATTTTTATAAAATAGTTAAACCATGTCTCCCTATATCGACAACTATCTCAACAAAACATTTTACTTCATTAGTGAGCTTCAACAAGCGGATGGCTTTTACGCAGTGTTTGCTATACAATTATGATGTAATATTTAATTTGTAAACTTGATCTATGAAACGTCTTAACATTGCGTTACAAGTGTGCACATTTGTCACTGCATTTTTACATACTATAGCTAGGTAAGGTCTTACTGAATCACTCTGCAGTATATAAGACAACCAAAACAACGTAAACAATTTCGAACAAAGAGACTGATAAAATTTAACATCAAAATTACTAAACATAATTAACAGAAAAATATCAGGCGTTACGCAAACGTGTGTCATGTGTCGTCCACCATCCACCACAATATTTTCATAAAAATCACGTTTTACCTGACATTAAAGGTTTCCGCAGCGAAGTTGCCCGGTTGCCGCAACCGGACACTGCTACTACAATTTTTTATGGTTGATGTGTGGTGTCGGTAACAAAAAGTGGCTGGTGTCAGACACAAGACACACGTTTTCGCAGCGCCTTTGGAGGCAGTAAGACCGCTAACCCGGCGTTATTACAGTATAGTTAAAATAAATAACAGTATGTCTGTAGATCACCCGGTACTGTCGCACTAGGAGTTCTGCTCTGTGTGCTAGAACTTGTCCTGGAATATAAACAGGTTGTTGGTGGCGGCGACCGCAATGATCGGCTCGTGAGGGTGCCACGCGGTATGGAGGATTTTCTTATTGAAGTCCAGGCAGTCTACGCTTATTTCGTCCTAGAAAAAAATATACATCGTTATTTGTATAAAGAAATGAAGCTGTTCGTCAGTTTTGCTAATAATCAAAAACTGCTGAATATATTTGAATATATTTTTAGTTTGTTCGCTAAATAAAGGGAAGGTTTAAGGCTAAAGTTTCAGGGTACGGTCGTCCTCTTACTTACCCTCTTCCACTTTTTATCTATTTTATATCCAAAAATGGTGTCAAAACGTTCTCGCGGGGCCGTCAACGCGTGCGTGTCGTCCCCGGTATAGCAAACGTCCATACGGTACGCTACGGTGACTGCCTACCATCAGGCGTGGGAAGAGGGCATGCAATCCCGATCTGGCGAGATCGCGTGTCAGTGTGAGTGGTATAAAAATGTGAAAAGTGTATTGCGTACCTTCTTCCTCTTGGCGGTGGTGGCGACGCGGCGCGGGCGCAGCGGCTGGCGCGGGCGGTGCGCGGCGTCGCGGCTGGCCTCCAGCGTCAGCTCCGCGCGCCGCGCGCCGGCGCCGCCCGCGCCCGCGCCCCCGCCCACGCCGCGCTCGAATATCCTGCGGCACAAGCTACGTTACACACACCGAACAATGCTCTTTCTATGTTGAATATCTTTCTACAAAAAAACACTGCTCATACAAAATTTTTTTTTTTTTTTAAACAGGCGGAAACGGTGAAGAAAACTATACCTCCGCTGTAAACTCACATTTTTATAAAACTACGTTTTAAATATTTTTATTTGTTTCGAAATTAATAAACATTAGAATTAATTTGACTTAACCGTCATTCGAGGCTTATAGCTATTGAGATAGGTGTCAATAGTTCCCACGTCTATATCTGTCTCTTTCTACCCTAAAGTGCCATCTCTTTCTTTTTCTCCTCCCACCTTGAGCGAGCTGCGGCGTGAAGCGACATCCTTTGTTCATTGGCGTTTCAGTTCCCGCGCAGTGCACACGCGTAACGTTAATCCATATAATTTCCGTTATCCATTTAATTTGTAAGAGTTTTTTTGCTTTCATTTACATGTGGAAAGTTCTTACAGTATTAAAAGGTGCACAAAAGCTTAACAGTTTGGAGATAATCTTTTCTTATTTTAGTAGCGGTTCAGAATAATACCCTTTCAGAATAAGTGTCTTTGTTCTAAGGTAACGAGTTCTGAGGTAAAAGTACCTACAGTTATTTGTAATTATAGATATTTTAGAAGTGATTATTAGATTCAAAGTTCTAAGGGTTTTTCCGTTCGATTAAGATTAATTTTAGATTTGATTTTAGCTACCCTACCTACATTTTATATTAAAATGTCTGGTATGGAAGGAGATCATTTAAATAAGCAAATGGATCGGGACAAAACCGAGCCAAAGTTGAAACCGTCCCGCCGTCGGCGTAGGTCTTCTTCAAGCTCAAGCACCAGTAGTAGTTCTTCTACATCGCATCTTCTTCAAATCGTGAGTCACGCAAACAAAAACGGCCCCACCGAGGCCAGTCAAAAAAGGGGGAGGGCAATTAACTGAATTATTATTTTGGGCGAGAGACGAAGAGCAGCTGAGCTTTGAATCACTATCTGAAAAAATTGGTAGGTTGTTTTCAGACGGTGAATTTCACAAAACCTCTTCCGATTTATTACAACTCATTTGTGGCCATCGTGCAGAAGTGATTCAGATGCGGCGCGATGCAGTCCTTAACCAAGTGCGAGATCCTTTAATGAAGGCTACATTAAAGAAAATTCCGCCATCATGCAGTAACATTTTATAATGCAGAGTCTTTTACAGCAGCGTTAGAAAAAGCTGGTGGTGTAAGGAAATGTTTCTGGCCTCTTACATAAAACCACACTTCCTCTTTAGGCTCAGGACCTAGTAAGGTAAATGGCTGCACCTCGCAGGGGAAGGCACAGCCTCCCGTTTCCTCGCAGGGAACAATTCACAATTCATGTTCGAGAGTAAGTAGCGGACATGATCACTCTTGTCTGTACGATAGCACACGTGCAGGGTGCGTGTCTTTCTTGCCCTTCGCAAGGGCGCAACTAATTTTCAGCTGGCATAAGCCGGGGTTCCATTCGAGGCCGCCAAAAATCTAATCAACGGCCATGAGAACAGGTCAGAAGCAACCGTAAGGGTGCCTCCTCCTCGAAGGGCAGAGGAAAAAGTACTGACTCGCAGGTATTCAAAGCCGGTCGCCTGGAACATTTTTACAAGACTTGGAAGGCAATGGGAGCATCGGAAACTATCTTAAAGGTTATACAGGGGTATCGCATACCTTTTGCCCAGAAGCCACCATTAGTCTACCCCGACATCAGGCGAACCGATTATCGGACACAAGAATCACCAGCAATGACTCGAAACTATAGACAAAATGAAGGCTCAGGGGGTATTAAAACTGGCTCGTGTGTCTCCAAGCTTTATGTCAACATTTTTCCTGGTCCCGAAAAGCTACGGCACTACGCGACCTATATTCAACCTAAAGTCGTTAAATGTCAGCCGCATACCAGATTTTCTCCAGGAAAGAGATTACCGGTGCAAAATAGATTTATCCCAGGCATATTTTCATTTAATAGTAAGTCCAAGTCACAGGAGATTTCTTCTCGAGATGACATGCTTGCCATTTGGCTTGAGCACCGCTCCAAAAACATTCGCTGCTCTTACGAATTGGGTCGCGCATTGTCTGCGTCAGAAAGGAGTGAGAATCCTTGTTTATCTGGACGATTTTTTATTAGCAAACCAGGACCCAGTGGTTTTGCAGCAGCATGCCAGTCTAGCGCTGGAGACGTTGGAGTTCTTGGGCTGGGTCGTAAACTACGAGAAGTCCCTCTTGCTTCCACAGAAAAGCCTTGTTTACCTAGGAATACACTGGGACCCATGGTCAAACCGAAAGAGGCTTCCAGAGGTCAAGATAAGTACAAGTATAACTGTTAACCAAAAAAGTAAAGCATGAAACCAATAAATTACCTATTACCGCTAAATTACCGGTCTCTACTTGCTCTTCTCAACTCACTGCTCAAGATTAGTTCTCACAAACCTGTGGCGTTTTCGAAGGGTGTCGAAGACAATCTGAAATGGTGGCTCATAAACTGTCGCAATGCATCACTGCATACATATTCCACCCCCATCACACTTTTTGACTACAGATGCGTCAGATCTGGCATGGGGTGCCCTGTTGAACAATTTGGCGATGTTGGGACTGTGGTTGGAACAGGAGCAGACTTTGTTTTTGTACAATGCGACAACAGGACCGTAATCACTTGTCTACACCACGACGGCGGCACCAAGTCTGCATCCCTGTTAGAGCTGACGTACCGTGTTTTTCAGATTTTGGACACTTATCAGATACATCTCAAGTTGTTTTATATCCCAGGAAGGTTCAACAACCACGCCGACCACTTGTCAAGGCTGCGTCAACCTCCGGAGTGGTATTTACGGCATTTATTTCATGAGCATAGTATTTCTAAAATGGGGCATACTAGTCATAGATCTTTTTGCCTCAAGAAGAGCGCACGTGGTAGTGAATTATGTGACTTTGGATCTGACAGACAAACAAGCCATCTTTCACGATGCCTTCTCCCAGCATTGGAACTACCAGCGAGCCTGGGTATTTCCTCCTCCATTTTTAGTACCAAGAGTTCTAGCACATCTCAACCAGGCGAAAGGAACCTTTCTTCTGGTAGTGCCCAGGTGGGAAAGAGTTTTTTGGAGTTCGGACCTGAAGGCCCGAGCGCTGGCAGCTCCAATGACTGTCTGGAACCTAGAAAGGGTTCTAGTAGATTTATCCACGGGCCGGCCACCGCCACAAGTTCAGGAGCTCCAGTTAGAGATTTGGAGATGTGGGGGTGGTCAGGGCATATAGAGGATTGGAAAAGTGAACAAATTTAATTATTGCGAACTGCTTGGAGACCATCTACGCGCAATACTTATGATTTTGCTTGGAAGAAATGGAGTCAGTGGTGCACTCAAAATAATGTAAGCATAATCAACCCGACTGCAGCTGAGTTGGCAAAATTCTTAGCAGATTTATATTTAGTTCAGGGCTTGTCCTATAATACAATTTTATTGTATAAATCCGCGATTTCTACGCTTTGTTCTACAGGTCTGTCCAATCCATTAAGTCCCCATACATTGGTTAAGCATGTAATTAAATCAAGCGCTCTGAAAAAGCCAATTAAACGTAAACCTCCAATTTGGAACACAGATGTTTTAGTTTCATTTTTAAAAAGTTATGAAGTAGAGGATTCAAATCTTTTTCAAGTGTTTTATTACTTCTTTGCTCGGATCGAAGTATTCATGACCTAACCTTATTACATGTTAATTCAATTCATAGTAAAATATATAAAATATATTGACTAATTCGATAATATTGTGGTTCAAAAACGGATTCTCAGGACTATAGACAGTCAGGTTGGAAATTAATTGCCAACCCAGATGATGTAAAATTAGACGTTGTATTTTGGGTAAAAAGTTAATTGAAGTAAAAATTGTAATAACTAATTTATTTATTTGAGAGGTAATCCGAAAGCTGCATCCAGAACTGTAATGGGTTAAGACTCTTTTATCGGAAGCAGGAATTTCTGCTACGCCAGGCACTTTTCGTGCTGCTGTGGCGTCAAAAAATTGGCTAGATAATTATAGCATTGAAGAAGTTCTTTCAAGAGGTAATTGGCGGTCAATTAATACCTTTGCTAAATATTACAAACGCGAAGTAATACCTGTTTCTGATAAAAGTAAGATATCTAAATCATTTAATCCTATTGATTAATTAACAACTAAAATAAATGTTTTGTTTAACCTCTGATTGGATGAATCGAAGATTTTATTTTATTTGTGGATTTAGTGGTTTTACTTTCAACCTTGTTAACATACAAATTCTGATTCACATTGGCGTACAGGGTTTTATTCTTTTTCTTACCACCAGGCGATAACAGACACGTCTCAATAGCTATAAGCCTCGAATAACGGTCAAGTCAAATTAATAGAAGCGTTTTACCTACCAATAAAACGCTTATTAATCTACTTACTTATTCGAGGCTTATAGATAAGTCCTGCCTGGTTAATATTCGACGCAATGAACAAAGGATGTCGCTTCGCGCCGCAGCTCGCTCAAAGTGGTAGGAGAAAAAGAAAGAGATGGCACTTTAGGGTAGAAAAAGACAGATATAGACGCGGGAACTATTGACACCTATCTCAATAGCTATAAGCCTCGAATAACGTAAATAAATTAATAAGCGTTTTATTGGTAGGTAAAACGCTTCTATTATCATCGTCATAAAACGGACCTTTTTTTCACGGAAATGTTCAGTTTTTTACTTTGGAATAAACAGACACATACTTCTTCAACTTGACACCCAATTTATTTGAAAAGCCATTCATTTATTTGTCTATTATAGTGTAAAGGCGATGACATACCTAAAGAATCCATTGTATGAGCCGGTCATCAATCGCTGATCATCCCCGCTCCAACAGCACTCAAACTTATCGAAGATACAATCGTTCTCATACAACGAGCACAACTTCGAACGAAGATATTCGTGGACCTGTACAATAATTTATGAAAAAATTAAAAAAAATGTAATATATACTCGTTAGTAATGCTTATCAAGGTACGAAGAGTCGATATCGTTTCAAGACAAATTTCAACTACTGATTGATAAGTAAAAAAAAGAGAATTTCTTCTTTTCTCTTATAGTAAGATAGGATTTTGTCAAGAAAATAATCATTTTTAATATATCAGTTTACTACTAACATCATAGATAATATAAAATATTACGATTCCTGTAGGTCAACCGTATTAAGACAGCTGAACTAATTATAATTTATAATTAAATTTGGCAGACATAGTTTCCTGGCAAAATTTAATCAACTTTCTACTAAAATATCAAAGTATATGTATTTAAAGAAACTTACTGGATATGTTTCTACAGGTTTCGTTTCCATTCTTAGATCCCAAACTTTTAACCCTAAATAATCTCTTGACATCATGTATCTGAAACAATGAGTTGTATTAATATTATAATTATTAAAAAAAATTATTATTAAAAATTAAATTCAAAACTTGTACTTTTTTAACTTCAAATTAATTACTCTGTTAAAACTTTTTTTTAAACATTATACGATGCCATTCCTCACCATTCGGAAATGGTCATGCTATGATTGTCTACGCCATCAGATGCCAATACCCCTTAAACACGATAGCTAAACCAGTAGGCCAGCTCGGATGACCCATTGTATGATGCCGGTTTTGAACTATCCAGTAACAACCCACCTGGACATTCAGCACCACTATTTTACTGCTTTTCAAATTACCTACCAAAAGTCAGGCGGTGGAGTTTTATTAGTTAAACAGATATACAGTGCAACCTCGATATAACAAATCGGAAGGGAACAAGCAAATATTCGTTACATCAAGTAATTCGTTGAACTGAGGTTTGTTATGTTGAGGTTAGGTTAGGCTAAAAGCCGATATAAAGAGGTAAAAATAGTTTTATTAGGTAAATATCTTGGTGGCGTGTCGGAACCTGTCGCAACATGAATCACATCTATGGGATTAAGAGTCATACATTGGTGGGAACTTTATATAAAGATTTTGGGTTGACGAAAATCGTTAATTAAAGGTATTTATACTTTTTCTTGATAGTCGAAAATTCGTTAAAAAAGGTTACTCGCAAAAAATGTTCGCAATGTAAAGGTATATTTTACATTGACTGTTATGGTCAATTCAAGGGGATTACGAAGAATTTGTTTTATCGAGGAAGTCGTTATATTGAGGTACATTATATTAAGCTTGCTTGTAGCGTTCTAAGACATCAAGGAAATCGTCGTGTCAATAGTCAGTATCTAGTAAACAGTCTCCTTGTTTGCCCATGAGATTCGTTAAAAAGAACTAGTTTACACAGCGACTTCGTCCGATTTGACTTTAGAATTTAGTCTAGAGAGAATGAGACAGAATAAGGTGCCATCAAACAAATAAGTCTATAAGAAAAAAAATCCCAGTATTCCACCAATCTTTTTCTGGGATGGAAAACATCTGATGTGTTAATCGGGATTATAAATTATGTGTGTGCTGGATTTCAAGCAAATCCGGTCCACCGTTTTTGCTTTAATAAGTTACAACATTCCAAACATTCCCAGAGATATTTATATCCCAGGGATATATCCCTATTAATAGGATTAAAAATAGTGCCGCCCTCACCTGCCGGAGTTGCTGAGCTTGACGTCGCTGATGCTCGAAATGATCTCCGAGAAGAATGATCTCGCGTGGGGATCCTCCGGCTCCTCAAACAGCTTCGCGTGGCGGTCGCACAACGCCGCCGCTCGCATGTCGCACAGTCTTATCGTACCTATAGCAATACATCATCATTTTCATTGATCTATTGAATACAAGTATTACAATCCTATATCAGTTAAACATGAAATTTTGCAGAAATAAATAATTGCATCCTTAACAATATTTAGTGCACATACCGAATAGAAAGTTAACAGATTTTTTATTTTTTTTTATGTTTTAAAGATTCAAAATAATACTTAGTTAAGATGCATTTCTTTATTATAACTTTTTAACACTCACCCTTACTACTAGAATATACAAAGAGATTGCATTCAGTCGGATGAAACTCCGCAGCGGTTATAACCTGAAAATATAAAATAATTGTTTACTTAGATGATAGTTGAGAAACAAGAATTTGTTGTGTTTTCCTCATGATGAAACATAATTAATTTAATAAGGCTTGATTTAGATTTATACTAGACGAAAACGATTCCTTATAATATTCTGATAATAATGTTTTCAGTAAGGTTTACAATATTTTATGGAGGTATAGTCATACCAAAGGAAAACATTTGGAAACGATCTCACTTGATACAGTAAATGGCGTTTGGGCTGATGGAGCAAGATTACCTATTATATAAAACAAAATGTTTTTAACCTCTGTAAGTTCCTCCATGTTGGCCGGCTTAATGTCCACAATGTTGAAACTCTGGTCTGTGATCTCGAGGTGCCAAAGGTTGATGCGGAGATCGTCCGCCGATAGGTAAGTCTCCTGATCAGAATTCAATGATATCGAGTTTATGTGGTAGGTGTGGGCGTTGGCAAATATCCTCCTGCAAAAGAATGAGTCCTTTGAGTTCATTTAAAGAGGGTGCCCAGGCAGAAACTTCCCTATTTTTATAAATTATAAAACAAAAAGTACTGTATATTTTTTTCATTCCTTACTATAAATGTGTTTTTTTAACATAAAATATTTGATTTTGTTATAGCTGCCATACTCCTCATTGTGCCCAGACAGTGGCAACAGATTCTCAACCTGCTACACTAGGACTCAACATAAACATGCGAAATGCGACCCCTCTCGAGGTATTAATTACGGGGTGAGCATATATATGTAATGTTTTTAAATGTATGTAATTTTTTTGAATAATATCTTGAAAGTGATCTTTCTTCTGCTCAATACATTCGGGGTACAACAAAGGGTTGGAATCTGAAATTTTTGATCCCCATATTTAACTCTTTATGTTTTATATAAAACTATAGCCTATATCATTTTTCAATATACAATTTAAATACTACCTAAGTAAACAATTTATTGAGGCACATATGAAGGTGAAATCAAAGTAAACAATATTAATTTAATTAATCTCTCATTTCCCAATAACGTCATCATATATATACTAATATTGAATTAGATAATACACTTGACACGCCAATATAAGAGATAGATTGATAAACTTATTTAATAAACGGAGAAATTGTTTATGTAATAAATACTATCTATGTAAACAAAACCCCACCATTTTTGGTCGTGCTTGATAACTATATTCATGATACATTTTAAATCAACTTTCTCGAAAACAAATTTTGAACCAGAATTTTTAGAAGCATTATTAATGTATTTTTAGAAGCATTATTTGTTTCATTTTTATCTGTTTCGGAACTGTCTTGAGTAAACTAAGATTTTTATATAACATGCAAGAATTAACACAACAATCTAATACTAAAGGATATAGGTTTTGTCTAAATGTCAAGTTTTTGAAACATATTAAACTCAAGTGAAGTTTTAAAAAGGCATTATCAAGCCAAGAAGATATATTTCTTCCGCCACATCGTCAAAACACTACGGTTACGGTACGGTACGGGTACGGTAGCGTACGGTTGGTAAACGTTACAATATTAAAAAGAATCATCGTTCAAAAACAGTGGCGACCCTCAAAACTGACGACCTTTAACGTCATAAAGTCAATGTCAAAATGCTTCAATCATATCAGCAGGTATCATCATCATGTTTCAGCAGTTTTGTAATTACCCTTAATACTAAATTAATTTTTATAGCGATAAGCATGCGTTACCTAGGTGAAGCCTCCACCATGAGGTCGGCGGGGTGTACGGTTGGTACACGTAGATGCGTAATACGCGCCGGATCCCGCGGCCTACCCGTCTCCTCCCGCGTGTTGTATCCCGTCACACGCTTGTCGCGTTCCGACACCTGCAACAAACATTACTATTAAGACAAGTTATTAGATGTATTAGTATTTAGATGTTCTTGGCGTACTAAGACTTATAGGGCATCGTCGTATCAACAGACTTGCAGCGTTCGGGGAACATGCTCCAAAAATTTGGAGGAAGATGGTTAAACAATATTGATATAGTTTCTAAATAAAAAAAAACATATATATTCACTGTACTAAGCAAATCCTTTAAACAATTTTAAATTAAAAAATATCAATACGGAAAAGGCATACTAATGTTTACCTTCCATAGTTTGATAGTCTTATCGTTAGTTGACAGGAGGAAATGAGCCTGATTCTTCCTCTTGAGCCACCTGATCTTGTTGATTTTCTCCTCGATCTCGAGGGACTTGAGGTAGTCGAACTCCGGTTCGTGGGATTGGAACGTCGAGTATACATTGTATTCACCTTTCTTCGGCACGCATTGCTTCGAAGCAGGATCCCTCTGAAACAATTTTTGCTATGTATAACCACCATATAACTTGAGTTCAATTTGTACGCATATTAACTAGTAGACGGATCAACACAGGAGCCGTTCTTTATTCTTTATATGAAATTTCAACCTGCTTCGCTTATCAACATCGTAACCACAAGTCGAGAGCAAAAGACGTTCCATTTCTAAGTTGATAGATGTGTGCCTTTAATTTGAAAAGGTAAAGGATGTACTTTGTAAACAACGATATCAACAGGAAGTATATGAGTGACGAGTGACAGAGGTGTGGACGGCAAAAACCCCAGGTAAATGGGAAAAAGGCAAGAATTATGATAGCTAAAGTTGTATTGTTATGATTTTTTGGAAGTTAAAATAAAAACTAACAATGATATGTCCGAAACCAGATAAATATTTTTGTAACATAAACAAATATTTTGCGCTGAATGTTGCATACGTTTCAGCATATCCTTCTTTATTTAGTAATGCAATTTTTTATGTTTATGCTAAATAAAACTGCAATATCTTACGATATACAAAGTCAACGTATATCATTGCAATCAGTATTTCTAGTTATGTAGGGTACGTAAGTCTAAAAGTCACTCTACAGAATTGGCTGTAATTGGCATAAATTACTTAGCAACACAAACGAGCGCCTAGATATCTGTTCATTACATGCTGCCGATACTCCGCAGTAGAACTTAAGTATAGCATTGACATTTTTGCATACAACTAGACGTTTTAATTAGACTATGTCAAGTACGTACGAACGTACGCGATTCTACGAAATTTACTCGCTTTTTACGAATCTTATTGACTAAAGGTTTTCACTACGAACTCAGATTTATATTGAACTCCTTTACAGCTAAGTAAATTTTGTTAATTATATTAAAATAGAAATCAGCTTAGATAGAGATAAGTTAGAAATCAATAGAAAGATTCTTAAAAATTGTTTGCTTGATTACCGTTTAAGACAAATAACTTTATAGAGTTGAAAACTATCACTGTAAAAGTTAAGGTGAATAGTTATAAAAGTGGAATCAAGCTGTGTTATTTATTTGAATTGTGGTACATCACGCGAAGGAATAGTAACAGTGGCAACAGCCAACAAGTTTGAGACTTTATAGCTCCAAACATTGTCTCTAAATACATACGACTTTTTTTAATTTATTTAAATACCTAGCTTGCGAGCTTGAGTGTAAAAATTATTTAATCATGTACTACTGACTAATTTGATTAGGGTTCGTAGAAACAGTGGTTTAATTGTGAAAAAGAGAGAAGCAGACAATTTGATGTTTCTATTTTTATCTGGTATACTAGCAACCCATACTAGCAACCCGCCCCGGCTTCCGGCTACAAACATAAACCTTCCTCTTGAATCACTCTATTTAATAAAGAAAACCGTATCAAAATCCGTTGCGTATTTTTAAAGATATACATAAAAAAGGCATCCATTGGGACAGATAGCGAGAAGCAACTTTGTTTTATACTGTGTGAATTTGTAGGTTTTTTTAAGTAACAACAATGAAACAAATGGCTAACTATTTACAAACTCGCACATGAAATCAAGAATAGGACGAAGTATTAAAAAAATATCGGAAATGGTATCGTAAAGTATGTTTTTTAAAAGGAAATAATAAATTCATGTTCCATTTCTGGTTAGGATTTAGATAAGAATTTCCAGTACATTTAAGTTATTTTAGAAATCATTATGAAAATATAAAACGCCATCTATTTGCTCCGTTTCAAAAGTAAAAAATCTTGTTGTAAAGGTATGTATAGACGGCCAACATAAAGGTTTACATATTCAGTGTAAAATCAAACCTTATGCTGTACAACATAAGAACGGTAAACAACACGTTAGATTGATCCATAACCGTGTGTAAAACCAAAGGAAACCCATATCACAAGAGGTCCTATCGCCCTTTATAGATCATAGGTAAAATGCGTCAACCATATTATTATGTCTGTGCTGTGACGTCAATAGAGAGTGCTAATATATAGACTGTCAGAATGTATGCCCATAGTCTTATCTTAGCATCAATTTGACGTAAACGGTGCGCGTGTTGCATACAAATATAACCATTTAATTAAACGATCATCAGAATGATAACGAGGAGTCAGATTTGATCCCCGATGTGAAACTTTTAAAGGCAAAAAAATAAAAAAATAACTTTCATGTAGCAAAAAAATGTTTTGCTAAATCTTTAAGATTCTATACATCTCATATAAATAAATAAGAAAAGTAACTTAATCTTTTCGAAAACACCAAATCGTATTTTTCTAGCTTAACAGAATCTTTTTACTACTTACATTTAAAAAAAATCTGTTTTTATTACATCCTCTTTTTAATAAAGATTTCATTTCAAAAATTATCTTGTTTTGTGCTGTGGGTTTTATTATATCAGTAATCAAATTAAAATTAAAATTCTGCCTATAACCAAATTTTTCAGTATGTTATCTGATAAATCGATAGTTCAAATTAATTTGTCAATAATTTTTAAAATATCACAATAATTAATTAAATGTCACTTATAATTTCAGATTTTTGTTAGTCAAATTTTATTTATTTATTTATAATCCTACCTGGAATATCACAACCCTGCCACCCTTGTCCCCGGTGGCCAGCAGTTCACCATCATGGTTAAACTCCACACAGGATATCAGATCAGCCTCAGTAACGTCATCTTCCAAGGTACCTTTCACCTGACTGAAACACCATGTCGTGTCGCCCCCATTGCCTGTAATAACACAAATATATTAATAAATAAAAAGTAAAAATAAATGTTGGTTTCATTGAGTTTAAGAAACTTTTATAAAAATTAAATAAGGCATAAATATTTTTTTAAGTAAAAATTAAGGCAACAACCTTATTTTTTATGACATAAACTATTTTAGTAATTAATAAGTTTTGCTATGAAAAGTCAATTTAAAAATAATAATGTTAGTTGGACCAAAACTAAAATGTTTTATTAGTAACTACAAGTAACAAATACGAAATGTTAATATCACAACAACAAATAAGAGAATTGTTAGTTAAATATTCAAACACAATGTAAATGCAATGTATAAAATTGTGAAGAAATTTTAAAACAGGCACCATTAAAAAATCTCGCAATGATATTCCGAAACAATTTATCTGATTCTACTTAATTCGAAGCAGGATTATTGATTAAACATAACAATAATAATAACTTTAATAAGACCCAAATCATGCAGTAAGGAATTATACAAACAACTGTAACACAGACACAGAAAGATTATTACAATTAGTAAGAGTGCTCTCCTATTTAATGTACATACAATATACATAGTACACATAACACATAGTTATTAGTAAACAAATTTTTCAAAAAGAAATGGAATAAACAACATACAATCACAGACAGTATTCCAATGCAGCCTACAATGGTTTCTTCTATGGGAATAATTCTCATTAGCTCGTAATCTATGACTTGAATACCATGGCACATCTCTTTTTTTTAACATTTCTCTTATACATAGATGAAAAACCAATTTCAAACAGGACACGACATGCCACCACTACAGTTACGAGAACAATGAAATTACAACAATAAAAAGCCTAACAGAGATTTGTTTAGAAACCAAATAGTCTTGTAATGCAACACTTTCCTACTGCACAATTATGTTTTACTTAATCCATCTCCTATTTACCTTTGTAGGGTAAATGGACAATGTTAGGTAAACAAAAGGGTTTTTATGTTGAGATTCTCATTGTTTTAGGAAGTACCTTGAGGGTTTGTATTACTGGCATTGTATGAGTGATATAAATAGATTTATCTGACGCAATGACCATCAGATGGGAAGATAAGTGGTGATGTTAAGACTTAAAAGTACCACAGGTAAACTCTATTTCCATTTACTTAAATAATGTTACAAAAAATAAACCTTCTTTAAAATCTGTGTATGTATTTATCAACTTACAATTTAAAAGATAATTATAAGTTAAGATTAAACAAACAATTGTTACAAATGAATGAAAAGAATTTATGAAGTTTAAATTAAATTATTCAAATACATAAATCATGTTATTGCAAATGATATAACTTATGTATTTAAAAATATAATTTTGTACATGTTTACTTTTAGTCTAGATTTGTAGGTCATAAGGAAAACTATAATTGTAGAAACATGACAAAATTGGCATGAGACCAACATGTAGCCCTGTTGACATTACATGATCAGAATATAAATTATTTAGACTTGTTTATTACATGATTAAAACCTACTTCTTAATACTAGATAAAAAGGAAGAAAACAGGCATTTAACCTTCTTTTTGGTAACTCATAAGCATCATAAATAATATCTAATATAGAGACAGTAACAAAGGCATAACAATAGTACCTTACCCTGAAGACACCAGTCCCAAGAAGGGTTCAGAAACATGAAAAGGTTGGAATCTGCTGTAAAATAGGGGTAGTTAAACTCACACTGCGTTTCTCCCCTAATTCTCTTTATACTGATAATTTAATTATATAATTTTCTTTTGAAACCCTTAGGATTGCTGAATTAGTTTCATATGCATAATCACAGTATTCACAGGCTGCTTCTTCCTTGGTACTACCAAAAAAATGTGACTTGGGACTTCAGACTTCAGTTTAAATAATGAGTTAAAAAGAAGTAATCAACAGTTTATCTAGTCTAACACTCTGTGAATGTGACTACAGGACACTGAATTTGGCTTAGGACAAAATCTAAAGAAGAAAATGACAGCCCTTTACCCAGACAGCAATCAACTTAGCACTGATTACACTTATCCCTTATAACTTGTTTATTAGATCATTAAGTATTTGTTTTATTTTAATCAAATTTAAAGTACTTTAATTTGAATAGTAAAAATTTATTAATTCCATAACATTATAAATTATTTTTACTAAGTCAAAGAAAATATTTTAATAAGATAAATGTTACATAAGCTTAAGCACTTACAGCAACTTTTATCTCCAAAATCTAGATAAGATTACTAGACAAGATTGAACTTAGTTGGAAATCTATGCATCATACTTAAACACACATTCCAAATAGCAAAATATATGTTGAAGATAAGACTTGTTCTTTGTCTATATTATAAAAGAGGAAAAGTTTTTAAACTTGTGTGTTTGTATTAACAAGATATTTTTTAAACTAGACAACTGTAATTATAATAATAATTGTAATTATAATTGTAAATATAAAAATCAATAGTTTTTAGAATGGACTTTGAGGACATCATTCTGTCTCAGTAAATACAAAAATATTAGTTCTACACAGATAAATTATACTATTTCTAGGTTTCACAACCAGCACCATAGCATAAAAAACATTAATTTAAAAAGACAACACTGCACAAATTGTTACTGACTTCTGTATCAGAACAATAAAACAGCTTTTCTGTAGTCCAAGCACATAACTTATTATTAATTTTTACATAACAGACATATTTTCTTGTTAGTTTTAAGGATGGTATCTACAAGGAATACATTGACAATGCACTGACTGATAAGCTCCCAAATAAAATCAACTATAAAACATATTTATTAATTAAGACATGTGTATTTTCTATTGAAGTGACTGAGTTTGCTTATTGTGTTGCTTTCTTTTCAGTTGAAGTGTTGCAAAGTTTATGCCAGAGAGCAGAACTAATTTCGTCTTTATTATATTTCCCTCTAGTATACATTAAAATGTCCTTGTCGGCTTGCATACACTTTGCACACTCAGACTGTCTTCTCTGGCATTACACATTGATCTTTATGCTAGAAGTATAAGTCCAGCCTATGGAATGGACTGTTATTTTAAAGTGCATTATTTATATGCAAGCTTTAAGAACTCTTACTCAACCTTGGTGGGAATGTGGCATATACAGACAACTGCTATGCTAAGGCTCCAGGTTAGAATCCCTACAGGGATGGAACTTTGTGTTTTTAGCAAGGCACTTACAGGTCTTGGCTGTTGTATTCTTATCTATGTAGTTTATACCATATCATGCTCAGTGCCTGTGATACAAGATAGATAGTGCAGGGCTGAATCAATCTGTGTGTGTTGAGATGAGGTTTTTATTATTATAATATGGTTGGTAACAAAAGGTTTTTCATGAGCATAGTAGTGAACTTAAGTTTACTTGGCTTACATCCAATAGAATCTTATATTGTGTGGAAGTATAGTTTTAAATATCAAGTATGCTTAATTGAATGAAACCTTTGATGATCTAAGCAAGAGACTAATAAACAATAATAGGAAAAAGGAAATTAAAATAATAACTTTACAATCATAACATCCAAGGCTTGTAAACCATAACATTATTAATACTTTACAGTTAGCAAATAAGGACCTTACATTAATATGCAGGTGCTAGGTATCAAACAATGTTTCTTAGTTCAGAAAATTAAACTTTTACAAAAAGATTGTATTGGTTTTCCTACTAATAGATATTAACTATTAGAAAAAATATAAGAACAACAATGGATAGCTTAAGTAAATTGAAATGAGGATATTGTTAATTCGTTATATACTGTACTACAAAATATATCAAATTTTACAAAATGTGAAATCTATACACCAGAATATTCCTATACAAATGCTTAGCTACACTTTTTTCATACATAACCTCAAAAGGTTAAGGTTTAAATATATTTTGTAAGTCTTTAATATAAAAATAAATACTTATGCATTTGTAACCTTGTTCAAACTTACACTTGAAAACTATTTCTACCATCTGTTTTATGTGTAAAATTATTAAAGATAATTGGCAAAAGAGGGTACGAAAAATCACTTACCTGAACTTAGCCTGGTTTGCATAACGATATCTAAACTTTTCAATACACTAAAACTTCTACGTAAACGTTATTTAAAATGTTATCAATACGACGCTACTAAGAAAATCTGCTACGTCAGTATTAAAGATACTATAATGACCTTCATAGACAACAAATAGCAAACATCTGATATTAAACAAACTATATTTATTGAATAACAATACATTTACAACAAGAAACTGGTTCCAGCTACGAAACTTGATCAGAAAACCGTTGCGAGAGTGTTTAATTTAGTCAATCTTTTGTGTTAACAGCAAATTCAGAGGTAAATGTTAATCTATCGGCATAAATTACAACCCAAAACACTTCACTCCAAGCTTGTGACACAGTATCACTAAATACTTATTAATTCACACTAATTACAAGAACATTGCATTTACCGTCGGAGTTTGAACGATAAAACATCTTCAACTTATTGCGTTTCCCAAATCCAATTTCGTTTTCGCCCTTGACTATCGGGCGCTAAAAGTCACCACTTACCGGCCATGACAAAGCCCAGCACAATAACTATAAGAAGTTCAACAGTTTTATAACACAATCACCTCAATGTTCTGCTAAAACATCACATATATTTGCAGATGAAAATAGATTAAAATCATCTCAACATTACACCGGTAAAAAGCAATGGCGCTCAGAAATACAACAAAATTCACTGCAGAGTCCAGTGTTGCCACATGAGAACTAAATAACTACCATTGATATTTTCCTCCACCATCACAAAACGCGAAAATTAAACATTTCCAAATTATAGTACTTTTTTCAGCAGAAATGTAGGATGATTTTTTTTCTATAGAGTATTACGTTATAAATTACACTATTGTGAATTAAACCATTGAAATCTATTTTTAAACACATATTTATCATCGGAGTATAATAATATATTCACAATAGGGAAATTATATGATTTTTTTATTATTATAATTCGATGCCATATAAATACACAATTCTGTTAGATTTTCTCAAATGTCTGATTTATTAAGTAAGTTATAGAGCTTCTTAGTCGCTGGATAAACAGAGAGATCTAATATGTATAATGCCGTTTAAGTACACGGGTGGAACACAATTTTCATAGAAAAGGATGTCCTGATAAGAGGGATAAATTTACTAGTGATGGTTATCTACCTGGTTTATCGTTCAATTCTAATTCTGTTTTCACTGGAAATATAGTGTTTCCACATATTTTACGCTATATACTGATTGAATAATCAAGTTAAATTTCATGCATATTTCCTATTAAGAAACTATTTATCTCTCTGTCTATCAAAAAGATTAATGCCCCATATTAAGTGAAGTTTGTATAGGATTGTATGTCTTTAAAATGTCAGATCGACGTGAACAATTAATTTATAGCAAAGAGATATTTTTTTTAGAAAAGATAAACTTAAAGGAAGTTAAATACTAAATCAAACAAAAAACCACTTTAGTAGGTTTTTGTATAAAATGGCAGCACTAATTTAAATGTCAAATTTTGCATCTGTTGGAAAAACAGCCAGTGAAAAGCGCGCAAATTGTCTTCTACTGCCATCTAGCTTTATACTAAAGAACTATCTCTACTTTATCGACTTGAGATGTTTATAATAGTGTGTAAATATGGACTTTTTTTTAGGGTTCCGTACCCAAAGTATAAAACGGGCCCCTATTACTAAGCCTCCACTAACCGACCTTCCGTCTGTCACCGGGCTGTAATCTCACAAATCATAATAGACTTGAAATTTTCAGAGAATGTATATTTCTGTTAGCGCAATAAAACAAATACATAAAGAACTTAAAAATTACTGTTTAACTGCTTCTTCCACATGTGGGATGGATTGTCAATTTCTCATACATATAACAATTAAGTGGCCTGAATTCTATAGATTGGCGTGTCATTCCGTTGCATGAGACTGAAGTGATCTTAAAAATTTAACTTACTTTAGTTCTTAAGTTTCACTATTCGAGCCACACTAAATAAATGTTTTTTTGTAACTTATTAATTCGACTACTATAATGCTTCGAGCAGATGTAGGTGTATTCCCCGAGTGTTACCTATAACTGGAACCTCTTCAAAGTCGAAACATAGAGATATGTGATAGAGATAGACAAGTATGGTTAGGTTATAAGACCACATGCATCGTCACTTACCATCAGGTAAAATTGTACCCAAATCCTATCAAAATTAAGGACGTTGTAGTACCCAATTAAATTGTGTCTTCTTAAATCCATATGCATACCTTTTATATTTTCTCGTCGTAATTAGATCTTCCTACAGCTCAGATTATACAACATACGAATAATGATGTGAGATGTACAGATATCGTTTTTGTGACTTCTGTCAAAATATTTGAAGTCTTCACTTATAGAGTTTTCCACATAATTTATTTGTTTCTTGCGTTGATATTTAAATAATTTAATTTATTTACCACCATATCCTTATAAGAAGATTTTCAAGTGTTCAAAGAAATGAGTGAAAATATGTATGATCAGGTTAGTTTTTTAAAAATTCGTGTTAAAACATTAAGGCGTTGTGCAAACGTGTGTCTTGTGGCGGACACCAGCCACCAACCACCACCATATTTTCATATGAACACCGCAACTAGTTTCCTATAGTGGATGTGCAGTGTCGACAACAAAAATTGGTTGATGTAAGACACATTAAACACGTTTGTGCAGCGCCATACTTGACTTGGACTTACTTCGATGAGCGTGATCAAAAATGATGCTTAGTTTTTGTAAACTGTTTTGTCTGGCTTCGGCGAAGAGTTTTCGTTTACTTTTCGGTGAGTTCTGCGCGAGTGGAGACACTACCATTGTTGTAGTCGCCATTTTATCTGCTCATCATTGATCTGAGGACAAATTCAAACACTTTTATTTAACCTCTTTTTAAACCAATGAGGTGGCAACAAGCATACGGCCCATCTGATGGTAAGCAGTCATTGCAGACTCTAAACGTTTGCAATCCCAGGGGCATCACACACGAGTTGCATTCCCTAAGTATATATGTACACTACATTGTTATATAGCACTTACTTTTAAGCATTTAAATTATTGAAATTAAATCACATTGGATCGATTTGGTAGGTCCAAACTTTCTTTAAACTGATTTTAATTAAATTGAATCATCTGCTGAAATGTAAGTAGATAGGTACCTTCTCCATGTACCTACTCTACTCAGTTTTAGAATAATAAAATCATGTGATGCATTATAATGAGACGGTTGATTAGTATCCTGCTTATTTAACCACATAAAAGATCCAAGTACACAAAATATCGAGACTGTTTCATTAACATCAGTAAATAATTGTATTAAAGCAAATAGTAAAAGTGTATGTTTATTTACTCAAAATATCAGCAAATTATCCAGTTTTACTTTGAATGTATTTAACTTTTTAGATATATCCTGTTAATAAATGTACAAATTTTATTATAATAATTACCAGTACCTACCTACCAACTTATAGATTTGTATTAGCATCGTAACCATCAACCAGCTACTTAGGCATTTAACATTGTCGATATTCGGAAAAAATATTTATAGGTTTTCCGATATTTAACATCTGTAGCTTTAGAACTCAAAAACTCGTGTTGATGCTCTAATAAACAGTGAAGAAAAAACATGAATGCAATAAATTACTTATATAAAATGCTACACGAGACCGCATACTCACGTGAACATAAATCCGGAATTATACGTCGTCGATAGAATACCTACTTACAAGTAATTAATAAAAACTAAAAACAGGATTCCGATTGAAATCTTTTTGCACAGTTTTCCTTGAACTATGATAATTTGTCGATTAAGATTTATCCTAAATAGTTGGTGCGTAAAAAGGAATGGGCCCTGACATTTTTTTCGAAATAGAATTTAGATTTAAATCGCAAAATTTTCATTACCTAATCCATCAACTCTTTAGAATAATAATTAATACCCGTTCGGAATGATGATGTACGGGGAAGACCCGACAAAAACCAGCGTAGGTGCTCTTTCCAAAATTTTGTTTACGTATTTTCTTAGATATACTTAATTAATAATTTTGCGACCTAAATAAATTTCTTTTTCTTATTTGTTAATACATAATATTAAATGGTGAAGGTGAACTCGTCAAGGTGTCGAAAGTCTGGAAAAATCCGCTTTTGTTGTTTGGTTTATTACCAACGTAGGTTGGTGCCTGTAAACATTAATGTCTTCTAGCAGTTGATATTTCGGTTTGGGAGCCTACATGAACCGTTTGTGCACACCTATCAAATCGGAAAAGAAACGTTATCAACGCCTTTTACCTCAGTCACAGCGATAAGTATGAGTTGCAGAATGGAATTTCACTTAAGAGTACCGAACGGCTGGGGTTAAGATGGGGTTAATTATAAGCTATATGAACTTGAAAACGAATCAACCCCGTGATATTAACAGCTCTGTAAATAGGAGCTACGACCCAATAAGAAAGTACACATCTTTGTTTCTTTAATACTTTTATGCAACAAGACGAAATGAATAAAAGCTTGAAAAAAATCCAAAATTAAACCTTAGAATGAAAATTTTTAAAGACTGCCAACTTAATTTGTTGTTGGAATTACGTCAGAATATCACAAGTTTATCATTCGCAAGTTCGCAAGCCTGTTTTTTCTACCTACGTAGTCTAATATTTAAAAAAAATCCCTGGCTATATAAATGAAAAATAAATCGAACACATTGCGTAGTTTTGCAAGGTTTTGGTGGCGACAACGGCTATATTTTTACCAAATGTATATAATAAAATGTAGCTCCTTGTCTTATATAAATGCATTTTCGTGTTAATTGCAGAAAATAAGTATGTTTTGGTTACATTTCCTTAAATCCAAAAATAAGACAATCACCAAATATCTACGTAAGTATATGTTTACTGAAATTTTGGAGGTTAACTTTCTATCTTATTTTATTCAATTTAAATAGAACCTTCATTTAAAAAAAACAATACTTGGTATTTGTCCTTTGTGACGACATTTCGGTTCCTTCGATGTTTTTGGTCGCAGAGTTCATAAATTCCTTCAATATCAATGAGCTCAATTAAAACCATTTAGTCAAATAAATAAATCGGTTAAATACAATTCGAACCGATATAATTCACAACGAACCAGTATTGTGCATAAGTTTGTATGGGAAAAAGAAAAACATGAATAACCTAACAAGAAACCGGCCAAGTACGAATCGAACTCGCATACGAAAGGTTCTGTACTGGACCTTCGAATGAACAATTTTTTGATGACATAACACTGTGGCTAAGAGGGTTCTGGCATCAGGGGGGTGACAACGGTAACGGACACGTGACTCGCGCAATCATAACATAAAAATCATTTTCCAAATAATTACTAGCCGTTTGAACTTGTAACTCGTGACACCACATTTCTCGGAAATCTTTGATCGAGGGAGGGGATAGCTTAACAAACACAAGCTATTTTACGACGACGCCAATAACTATTCACCGAAGAATTTTATGGCTTTTTCTCACTCTTCCATTCACCATGTCATACATGTTTTTGGTGCTTATAGTATGCTTTCAAACCTTTCAAATGCCGGCTGGCTTAAGAATTGCTTGTGAATGGGATAGTTTCTTAAATTTTATATTGGCCCCCTATTCTAAATAAGTAAACTTAATCCTCTGGACAAAACAATTAATAAATGCTTGTTCAACACAGTAAAAGGAACTCACCAACATTTTTTTTCAGTTTGCCAAAGATCCGCTAACCAGAGAACGTGGGATGTGTTTGAATATGAAAGGTATTTTTTTCGTCTACCTTTAATTTTAGAGTTTACATAAGCATTTTGATGCAAAACTAGGTAAAGTACGTACAAATCTATTATGTTTAGACATAAAGCAAGATCAACAATAAAATAAATAGTATGCATATATAAGAAGAAAACATTTTTGGACATTGTTTTGCTCGACCTTATCATCAGCTATGTATGGATGGAACTACTTGCACATGGCCAGTTTTTTTTATTAACTTGAGGAAGGATATTGGAAGCAAGGAATTGGGGGTAGGTATCGCACAAGCAAATTTCACTGAGCACTTGATACTTGTACTTATTATGAATCTGTGTGTGTGTTCTTTATATGAGTGGGTAGATAGAACTGCAAAAGAAGCAGAATATTTATTTGGATCAAATTTTGGTGTTTTTATAAAGTTTTTACAGCACCATGAAACTTTTGCCTTATTTATTGTTCCACAAATTAGTTTAAACATCTCTTTTTTTCTAAGGTCATGGTGACATAAAGAGATTTATGAAAGAGCTGGAAGAGTGTACCAAGCGGGTCACAAACAAGTCCTTCACAGCTGAGACTTGTCACCAGGAATTAGTTGATTTAGTGCAAGCAATCGACCACTGTGTTGATGATAAAGCCTTCGCAAAATTAGTTTGAATTATCCCACTTAGTATTTAATAAATATTTTAGCTATTTACGCATGTGTTTTTTACCTGATTACGGCGAAGACACAGGGAAGGCTGTAAGTCCTTGTATGTGTGTGTTCCCATATTACTCTACCCATTTCCATATCCCCCATATCTATATCTGTTTTTATTTTTATTCAAAATCAGGCAGGCATTTGACCCCAAACCCGCCAGATGTTAAGCGGCGATGAGGTTTGAGGTGGATCATGCCTGCCTAGGAGAAACCTATTCATTCTTGCCTTAAAGAGGCCCAAGTTATATTGGTCAGGGAACACATCGGCAGGCAAAGAATTCCACACCCTTGCAGTACGCATTATGAAGGAGCTATCGAAGCGTTTAGTCCGGATGGTCGTAATATCTACCACAAAAGGATGCAACTTCAGCCTACGTCTAATATTCCGATTATAAAAGGGGGCCGGTGGAATTAAATTGTGCAATTCCTGCGCACACTCTCCGAAATGTATCATATAAAATACCGATAGACACGCAACTTCTACGCAGTTGTCAGCGTAGAGCAGCATGTAATATATGGAAAATGGCAATTTAGTATAAAGGTTCGCATCAGTTCAGCTTTCATCAATGATTTAGCTGCTGCATCTTAATACTAGCAATTATCCATCCTTAAAATGGTGAACGATGCCGACAAGTGTGTGATTCGACCCTTATATACATTACGAATCTCCAACTAGGAGTTACATACCTACTCGACTAGCAAAACCAAAAAATCGGCGTTACTTACTAATCATGTTATTGTTCATATTGGATCTCCAAATATGGTTAGTTTTTAACATGTGATTTATTTGACGATGCTAAGGAACTATAGAAATATGTTTATGTCAAAAGTAAGGTCAGATCGAGGACAACAACCTTGTTTACAATATATATCTAGACATTTATATTTGTTGTGTAGTTAATTAAATAATTTTTACCTACATAAATACTACCTACACATTTTTAAAACAGTCTAAATGCAAAGTATGTGCTCACTGCTTAGGTCAACACTTTGTGGCTTTGTGTGGCTGTAGCATCCATAATAACTCCTGGGCAGTTTTTGATGAAGTTTTCTTTGACAGGTGAATTTTTGGACAAAGAACCTGAATCATATACCATTTTCTAATTGTTTTTATGTAGGTCACGGTCATCTTACAGGTACTCAAATAAAAGCGATATTTTCCTCCTAAATTGATTTAAAATCATTAACCGCTTTAATTTATTCGTGTGCCTACGTGACGATATTAATAAATATATCTTAGTTTGATTTAAATCGCCATTAGCTAATGGATAGTACGATTTATTTAATTATTTCTAATAGGCAAGGATAATAAGTCTTAGGAATTCATTAATTCAATCAATACTTAGCGCCTATCTGAACTAAGACATTATTTAGATTGCAAATTTACTTCGCTGAATACCTACCAAATAAAAACCGATATTAAAATCAACTTTTTATATGTTCTACGTTAGTTAATTTGCAAATTAAAAACATCTCCGAACCTTCTTGTATATCTAGAATTATCTTCTTCACTTACTCTGTGGTCGATTATTGTTGTTTAATTAATCAATCCGAAGACAATTGCCTATTTAGTAGACAAGTCAAAACCAAGGTCTTAACTGGTACAGCTACCAATAACTGGACATATTCTATGGTCATGGTTCGTGGAATCTATGGGTAAGTAACTTATATGTTGATATACAGTAGTAGGTAGGTATGTAGCTATAAATCGACTGTTTAACGATGTTCAAACAAAAGAGAACATACGTAGTCACTTTGTACATCCTTGCATATGAATGGGCGATCAAATTATTTTAAAACAAACATTACCTCCTTTAATTCACTACTGGTAAAAAATTCTGATTAAAAACTTTACTATGCCCTCCTTAAATAAACGTGATATTTTCGATGTTTTTTGTACGAGATTTTACATAATAAATATATAACATATTTTTAATGTATATTTATAATATATTTTTGATGGTATGCTATGGAACCTGTAGCGAGCGACGAGCGACTCACACTTGTCTTTTTTTATTTATTAGGTATACCCCCGCAGGGCTTTCATTGATTATAAAAATCTTGCATGCATTTACTGTACATCACAATGAAGGTCTTTATGTTTGTCACGCAAATCATTTTACGATAATATATAGAAGCATTTACACTACTTTGATTGCTTAAGTACATAATGTCTAGTTTGCGGAAGTCATAGAAGGACATTGTGTATAAGGAAAAGTAACTTATCGTAAAATACGAAAATATTACGGAGATTCCACGCGGTAACATCTTTACGGAGTTACCTCAATAAAACTATGTATATGCAATATACTATCGCATAAAAAGATTAATCAATTAAGATCTTCTTATAAGTAAAAACCAACAGGTAAATATTTTATCGATGGGAAGTACCTATTGTTTTTGAAAAACACGTGTTCTTAGTTTTAGTTGGATTTTAACGTTTGTTTAAAAACGCAGTAACACCAGTTTTTGAACAATTTTTCACAAAATCAACTATAATACCTACTTAGTAAGTAATTAAAAATTCTACACAAAACATGTTTGGTACAGGGCAGCGGCAGATGGACGAACGAGACAGGGCATTATTAGTGCTGATTGCGTATCTAACCCTAGAAAGAGCAGATTTTTGTCCCTAGACGCAAATAGAGGTGTTGAGAAGGGCTACTTATAAAGTTTAACATGTATGTCTGTTTGATGTTTGTCTGTGTGTCTGTGGCTTCGTAACTCCTAAATGGAAACCTCTGTAATGTTTTTCTTTGTAGAGATTTTGTTTTGTGTCGGGGTTTTTTATTATCGTGTACTTATTCGTATAACGCTGGTATTACAAAGTCGACTTAGGTACATGCTCGTATTATTTATATTCACCGATGACCTAAAGGTTTCGGTACACTCCCACGATTTCATTGTCATTGTTCATTCAAACGAAACGAAAGACTTGTATTGAAACGCAAAAACAATAAAGGTGTGTCCTATCCTACCTAAAGTGTGCTGGAAAAGAGTTGGAGGAAAACAATTGATTTTTCAACTTCAATGCCAACTTCCTAAACTAATGTAGGAAATATTGAATTGGAAAAAATATTATTTTACAAGTATGTAGTACTTTGTTGTTCTTTGTAATTGCACGCGTGAAGTGGAGTTAGAAAATAGAATTTTAATTTTGAGGGAAAATAAATATTTTAAACAAAAACGAAATTTAGTTAACTAGATTATACTCCTAAATTTTAAAATTAAAACAGGCGAAACTTGTAATGTGGCCTTTGCCTTAATACAAACTAACTTTAGGTTTTATTCAAGTTCCTTAGTTTAAAAGGATTATGTCAATAATCATCAATTGGATTGGAAAACGTGAACACTTGCACACAAATATATAAATAGAAGACAATAATGACACAACAGTGGATTCACGTGCATCACTCACATCAATCGATAAGTAAATAATCCTAACAGCTTTCTTAGACGTTTATCTCAGTTAGTAGAACTTAAATTTTCCAATGATTTCCAAAAAATGAGCGAAATACGTATGTACATTTTTCTTTGGCACTTTATACTTATTTTCCATACAAACCCAATAATATGTAGCAGTGGCGTATCTAGGAATTAACTTTGGGTGGGGCTACCTAGATAGTTCACCCACAAAATAGACAGTACAGAAGTATAGCTTCATACATGTGCGCTATAACAACGCACACATAGACACGAAAGATTGGAAGAATTGGGAAGGAGGCATGCGCGATTCAACGCAAACTCTTGATTCCCACCTTTTTATACGACGAGTTAAATGTATTCTTTTTTTGGTTAAATTGGAATTTAAATAGCTTTATTATTTTTAAATTCATGAACTTTTTAAAAACCAATAAATTTTCGTTCAGTAACAAATATAAACAAACATTTCACTATGAGTTATATTGCCACGGCAGTTTTTTTTTTGTAAATTTTTTCAAAGGCAGTTTTATTTTTAAAGTCAAAATTGACATCCCTAGCGCAAACGTCGAGGAGAGCCGTAAAACTGAAGTACACACCAGCTTTAATTCCGATTGTTGCACCAATACAAAAATTGAACTGAAAAACTGTACTTTTGTACCCATTCTATTTTGTTATTCACCCCTTTACAAAATGACGACCTTATTTTAAGAAACGCTTTTTGGGGGGCTTGACCTTGCCAATTTTAAATTTTAATAAATTAAGTACTAAAATTCTGAAGAACTCAGATGCTTTTGGCTTAAGCAACCTAGTCCCCCCACCGGATCCTCTAGTGCTGTGTAGTAGCTATGTGAGAGGCAGACACTTTCAGCAACGTTACTTCGTACTTGTTATTGATAAATATTATATTATTATTATTAATATTATTCGTAAATAAGATAAGCATAGTCAAGAAACTACTATATCGACTATTACCTTCTTAAGTTTAGAATCCCTTGGAAAGGGAAAAAACAGTTGGACAAATTTTCGGTTGCTAGATTGGTTCGAATAAGAATTTGTAGCTTTAGTCATTCCATCTCACGAACTCCTCTTAGCTATGAATGTGGTAAGACGTGTACACAAGTTACACACACACTGTAACACATACACGCCTGACAAAACTAACTATAGCCACACAGACATCGTGTGATGGGATGACTGTATGAAAACACAATTAAGAAGTGTCGGCCGACACCTCGACCTCGTTTCAAGGATAACTTGTGACGTATCATTTATTTGACATGGCTCTATTTTCTCACCATAAAACAAATAAGCAATTCGTTCAGACCTCATCTACCTATCTACTTACCTAGTCGCTGCCAGTGGCTCAGTCGTACACACTCCTTTTACATCAAAGGTCGTAGCTTCGAAAAACTATGTATGTTACATACAAAGGTAAGCCAAATTAAAATCAGTGGGTAATATGAATAGAAAGCCTAGCATTTTACTGCATCTTGTTATATTAATGAGTACAAAAATAAAAACATAAAATGCTAGTACAAGGATTTACTAAAATCTCGAAAAAACGTAGGTAAAGTTATTGCATCTCACGAAGACAGTTCGACTATGGTTGTGTAATGGCGTGTACATGCATACTGTTCTAGTGTGTGTAACCTTTTTCTTTACTGAGCAAACTCTAAGTTATACACGCTGAAATCTTGCTTTAGGGCAACAAAGGAGTTGAGGCTCCCTGTTCCCAAATTATTTTCCAAATATAATGGGAAAAAATTAAACAAGTTTGTTGTGAAACCAAGTATAGAGTCTACAAGTCTTTTATTTTTTAATGAACATAAATATAATCGGAAACAAGAATTTTGCCATGGCCATTTGAGATTTTGATATTTCACTGTTTACTGATTGGAATGTACAAATATAGATCGATAATTTAGGTTAATATTTAAAATAATCATGTTTGCACAAAGTACTATTGGCAAGGGTAAAGCGCGAAAAAATATCAAAGTAAAGTTGTTTACTAGTGTTTGCAAGTCTTATGGTAGGGGCCCCACTCTTGTGTAGGCCCAGGGGCTGTAGCCCCGGTTGCTCTCGCCTACATCCGGCCCTGGCTGAAATACTATGCAAGTACAGTACACATGGTTGACAAGTCTAACATAACCTTAGTGAAGCGTTCTTCGCAAGATTGAATAAACAATTAATACCTACGTCGTATTTTTCAGCTCTAAGGTAAATGTACCCGTAACAGTTAGCTTTGATGTTCACATTATTAAGAGCCGGCAAAGGGCTTAAGACGAATCACACACGAAATTTGTCTGGGATGAATGGATCAAGGGACACATAAACTACCTAAGTACATAAGAAGCCAGGGTACATTAATAATTAAATTGGTGTTTGTTTCGATAAATAAATTTTCATTTTCACATATTAGTTACCTATGGTAGTAATAGAGGTTATAAAAATACGTTGCTTCTGGAACAACCTTTTTTTATACCTAAATATATTAACTCCTTTTTGATTCAATAATGCATTTTACGTAGTAGGTTAGTAATATACACTTTAGGTGACTAATTCAAGTTACTTTTATTAAAAAAATAAAGGATCTGCGCAGAATCCGAAAGAAGACACTAAGAAAAAACTTAAAAATTTCATTAAACACGGTTAACTTATTCATTTTCGAAGGCATCACAATACATGATAAAAAATATTATTATTTATCCGATTATTTTATTAGAACGTATGTAACTATCTACATTTAAAATTAGTTACTGACTATTTACCTTTTTTTCTGGCTGTTAGTAAACATTCGCCACGGTACATTGGACATTCAATTATTTCCGATTGTTAGGTGAGCCAGCACATTAATTAATAAGAAATGTGAATCCGCAATATCTAGCAGGTACCTACATATTACTCAATAAGTATTTAATTACTGTTATATAGAGAGAAAAGAATCAATAGAACAATACCGATATAAATAAACTAGGAAGGTAATTAAGTGCCTCCATATTTTACTGTATTACTGGCTGTGTGAGATGAACACGAAAAGATTTTTCTCTGAATTCTTGGGTGTTTTCTATTTTTATTTATCTATTTATGTAAATGTGTAGGTATATCATTGATTATCTACAAGTCAACAAACAAGCTTGTACAAGCTTGTGGGTTAATTTTGACAGTTTGTGTCCCAATTTATTTTATTATTGTTTAATGTGGGAATATTAATTACCCTACCGTATCCTTTAATACCCATACGCTATTAAGGAGAGTATGATTAAGAAGAGAAAGGAGGATAGTAAGGCGGCTTCGTAAACCCAACAATTTTTTAATCTTAAACACTGTACATTTTCAACTGATAAACCGATTTGGTTAAATGATTCTTTACTTAAGCGCTGATCTATCGAGACTTTCGATTTAAAAAACCTCGATTTTATCCAAGCTAATTTTAACTATTTACTTATTATTATTAGGCATATTGAAAACAAAAACTCCTACTTACGAACATATAATTTAAGAAATAGTTCGTAACACTCACCTTTATTTATAAACAGGTCATCCACTCTTCACTGATTGGAATAGTTTATAACCACTTTATTTGTTTGTGAAAAAAGTTTTCATTTCACACTCTTACATTCGAGTTTCTTTCATCAAATATTATCTGAATATCAAAACGAAAAAGACGTGATACTTCAACGACATTTGATAAAACAATGCCATATGTAACTCGATTACCTCAACTTATCGTGCTTCGATAAAATTGTAAACATTTGAGATCTGGCACAAGTAGCGCCATCTAGTTGGTTAAACCATCATTACACAAGAGAATTGTTTATTTTGATTTCGAAATTCATAAATTTATTTTTAGGTCCACGCCCATACGAATAATCGGTGACCAATAACAATTCTAAATATAAAATTACATTCCACTGAATACAAACAATATAAAATCCGAAAACATCCAGTTTCAGTTTAAGAAGTTCCACTTTGAAAGAGGATATTTTTAACTTGCCTAGATGGCGTTGACATCAAGATCTTAAAATTGATCTTGCGAAGATTACGAAATTAATAATATAAAGTTTTTTTACTACTAATCAAAGTGTGTATTTGTTGGTTTATGTTGTTTTAGGTATCTTGTCTTGTTGATCAATGTCATGCTTGGTAGCGAGAGGTGTGACGCGGTAGACTCCTTCAGCAAGTCAGTGATTTCGTAGGAGGCTGCTGAGCGGGACAGAGGCCGACACCAACGCTGACCCGCTCCGAAGACGCAGGTTAGGCCTGCGAAGGCGCCGATATGCGCATCTGCCTCCGCACTCGTAAAAGGCCCACTGGACGAAGGCCCGTTTTGAGACTACTGGGACGGTGTAGCCTGCTTGCTTGCAAGTAGTGCAGTGTCTGAGGGTTCCTTCGGCTTCCCTCTATCCCGTAATGCTCTAACAGCTAACGTCGTTGGCGGAACGTGGGGTTTTAATCGGTAGGCACAGGTTCTTCGTGAGTCCGACGTACTCCTTCGGTCCCCCGAGCTGTAGGAGATCCATGATGATTTCCCCAGGTAAAAAATAAAATTAAAAATAAAGTATCTTGTCAATAAGATATAATGCTAAAACGCGATACTTCTTTTCAATAATTTATAATACTCTTGTAACTTAAGTTAACTGCCTACTTAATTTCTCCTGCATTAAATTGAAAAAACAATAAGTAAGTAAACATTTATTCTTACCCATGTGATTAACATCTTGTCACTTTCACATAATATTATCAAAAGCTATCCAAAAAGAAATGATTTTTTTCAGTGGAATAAACATTTTTCACAATCTTTATTACTAAAAAATTAAACTTAAAATTAAAGAAACTCAAATATCAAATTAATAGAAGCATATGTTGCTTAGCTGAAACTTGTTATAGAATTAAACGGGAATAAAGTTATAAATTTAGACTACATATTCATTTTCTGCAAAAAATTTTGGAAATTCACTTCATTCACATCACTGTGGTCTTTATATAGCAGATTCAAATCGCGGATCGCTATCGATCCTAACGTTGTTTCAAAGTGTGACCGAGATTGTAAGTGTTGCTCCAGATTTTCATAACCTTTGTATACTTGATTGCAATATCCACAATGGAACTCGTCAGGCCTCATCTAAATATAAATAAACACCAAATAACTATTACACATTCTATACTACCAAGGGAGAGAGTGGCAGGCGTGCCACTACCACGCCTGCCACTCTCTCTTACTCAACTCCTGGAGGATAAACGGTGGTGACCTTGGGAATGCAGATGTGCATAAAGCCACAGGCAAGAAATGGTGTCAAAAAGGGTAGGTCATGCTTGTTGTTCTAATAATACTCTCTTAAACTTCATATCTCGAATTTCCACTATTATCAAAATCAAAATCCGGACCACTGTGCGCGGCAGTCGAACCAACCAACCTAAATCGAGTTTATAACAAAAACAAAATGCCGGATTCGTTTGAATACCAACTGATTTACTGTAGGATACTTCCAATGTTTTAGAGCCTTTACACACTGTCGACTAGTTCTATCGCCGGGCGATTGATCTAGGTGATTAGAGACAGGCAACTTATGCGGGAGTCGCGATGACCAAGCCGAGCGACTCAGTTTACATGTACATACGAGTACATTCATGCAGAAACGACATCGAAGAAGTGGCAACAGTAGCGTTACTAATTATACTATGAAAAACGGAAAATACGAATAACTTTAAATAGATTGGAATATTTGCGTGTCCAAAAATCCCGAACAGCTTTTCGAATTTCTATTTCAATTTTTTTTTCATTTAAAAGCCCGAGCTTTTTTGTACGTAGTCCGGTCGCATCGACCGTCGACGGCAGCGCATTCGAAACGTATGTTTAGTAGTTACGAGGCAAGGAACACAGGAATGAACGTATATGTAATTTTTATACGTCATGGACAAACCAACAAATGGTTAACCTGATGGAAAGTGATACCGCCGCTAAAACATAGACACATACATTCATTTCAAATAAATAATCCTCTTTTTTTGGCTTCGCCGCAGTCAGGCAAAAATAGGTTAATTTGTCACTTACCTCTCTTATAAACTGATTTTTAATTTCCAAGATTGGTGTCGTAATAAACTTCATGTGATCCTCGGAATACAAATGTTGAACCTTATCGTCTATGTCAAAATAGATATTACAGAACAGACATTTTAAAACTCTAGTGTTTATGTGAACCCAAAAATTAAAACTGCTAATATTTACTACGAACTCATTATTTATAACAGACATCCGACAGTTATCTATCTCTATCACTGATATATCCCTTATGAAACTTATCATAGGTGTCTTTTTTGGGATCCTTTTGATTTTATTAGTGTGTGTTGCTAAAGCTACATGTGCTCTTATGCTGGTTATTGAAGACGGTATTTTGGACTTGCAAACCCGGCAAAAAGCGTTCCCATTGCGAGCGTTATAGTCAATGTCATTCTGCTTTGCAAACGACAAGAGTTCGTCTACAATTTTCTTATTGTCAGTGGAGCCATTAATATCGGAGACTTTTCCATTTTTCTTTCCCTTAGAACCACATGCCTTTCCAGATTGATTGCCTTCAGTTTTATGTGGTTTATCATTGCATTTCAATTCGTCTTGTTTTGTTTTATTTTTGTAGCTTGTTACTATTTTTTCAGGGACTTCACATTTATTTTCTTTGGAATCAGACACATTTTCTCCATCAAATGGTTTTAAATTAATAGGTTGTTCTTTCTTTAAAGCAATTGTATCTTTATTTTCATCTACCAAATTACATTCGTTTGGCTGTTTAGATATTTTTTCAGCTTTTTTCTTAAGTCTGTTTTGGTGCAGTTTTAGAATAGCTTGATGATGATAGTGATTTAAATGTCCAGGGAAATCATCTAATTCACAAAGGAAACAACTTATCTTACCAGTGGAATCCGTAATGAAATAATTTTTTATTCCCAATACCTTTTTGATATCATCATCTGATATCGTATTTTTGTTTAATAATGTGGCAGTATTGAATTCATCAACTTTTTTATTTATATCAACTTTCTGATTGTTGTTTAGTTTATTAATATCAGTTTCTTCTTTCACAATAACTGCAGATGATAATTTTGCATTTAAATTATCTGACTGTTCGACTATATCTATAAATTTACTAGCAGTATCATTTTCACCCTCGCATTTGAGATTTGTTTCCAAATTCACTTGTTGAATAGGTTTGCTGTCAACTAAATCTTTGGTTAAATCCAGTTTATTATTGTTTGTCTTAACTATACCAGGAGTTTCAGGTTTGTCTTTAACTTGAAAAGTTTCAAACTTTTTGCTAACATTTTCCAAAGTATTACTTATAAGTGACTTTTGGTAGTTTTCTATGTGATGTTGGTCAGCAACATGATCATCAAGTTGTTTGTTGGTGTACACTATATTACATATCAAACAATGGAATGTATTGTCATCAAGCTGCAAATAAAGGTTGATTTATGTAAGTAGAGTTATTGAAAAGTTTGCAATGCAAAATATGTTTATGTTTTATTAATCTGTAGGTAGTTTAAATTAGATTAATCATATTTCTAAAGATATTGTCATTATTTGTAACAATATTTGGATTTTTACTTGATTACTTGAAATTGTTTAGCGGATTAAAATGAAACTTATCAAGCAGGTAGGACCAAGTCTTTATCAATAAAGGATACACACAATCATATCATGAGATATTCACAATTGGTAACTTATCTTCCTAAGTAACAAAAACAAATTCCTATTAAAAATTTACATAAATTTTTATAATTTTATTTACCTTTCTGTAAACAAATGATTCATTATAATCAGTTGTGGCATCGTTTTGAATAACTTTAAGGATGTGTGACTTATCAATTCTGTGGTCATCTTCATTGTCAAACTCTGTATTGCAGATAACACAAGTATCCTCAATAAAACCATTCCAGGCTTTGTCATTAATTCGAAATAGATTCCCATAAACAATATCTCCATCTATCCTTTTAAGTGTTTTTTTGTTTCTGTTGTTAATATGGCCACTTTCATCAACATGAAATGCTACTTTTGTAGTTGTTGTAAGCACATGGTTGCAGTACTCACAGTAATAGATTTTCTTTATCTGTGTTAATTTAATGAAATATGTTATTACTAGTTACCTAATTTGTCAACCTAGTTTGTTTGTCAACCTCGGTGGCGCAGTGGTGTAAACAGCCGACTGCTACGCTAGAGGTTCCGGGTTCGAATTCCGGCGAGGGCGGGACTTTGTGTTATTTGCAAGACGCATTGTTTCGCTTACCGGTCTTGGATGTTGTATTCTTATCTATTTAGTATATACCATATCGTTGCTTAGTTCCTGTGACACAAGTTCTTACGATACTTACTGCAGGGCTGAGTCAATGTGTGTGTCGTGATGTGGTTATTATTATTATTAATTCTACTTAAGTTGGGCATAAAATGAAATGAGTAAAGTATGCAGTTCAATTTTTAATGCCTACCTTCCATGTTAAGAGTTCTTATTAGTGTAGGATGAAAACAAACTGCACTGAAGATATTACACAATAGTAATTATTTCTTTAGTAAATATATGTAAAACAGAATGTATAGAACCTTCATTTGTGAGACAGAATTTTAATTAAACTTCAAAATTTATTTTCTATCATTTTTTCTTTTCTATAAATGATTGTCATTATTTTGTTTTCGTAAATTATATTGAATAAAGCAACTATGTTGGTTTCATAGGTAGAGAAGGTATTCCTCATAGTTATGAAAGAAGATAAACATTTGATGATCTAAATGTGCTTATTTTATGTCCACTTAAAAAAAATATAATTGACTAGCATAAAATTAAAAAGTTGTAGTGTAGATCAATTCAAACTTTATGGTGGCTGTGAACATAGTATGTATGAGTTGCACAGAACACATTTTACGGGTCCACAAGGCAAAGGAGATGGGTTTGAGGCAAGTAACAGTTAATATCTGAGCCGCCCTTAAGTTTGAATCCATCTGTAATATAATGTTTGTCTGTAAAGACAGACACACATTTTTTTTACAAATATATGTATACAGGATTCATCAGGGGTATATTATGAGTTTTAAAAAGGTAGGGATAAAAAGTTTTATATTCTTACTTTATTTAGCCCAAAATTATAAATGTTTTTTTTTTATTAACGGTCCATTTTTAATAAACTAAAATATTTTTACATAAAAACCGACATTAAGACATTAATTTCAAAAATCTGATAAAACTAATATCAATTTGTTTTCTTATTAATCTTACAAAAATCCTTACAACTATAAATTTGTTTTCTTACCTTTCTAATGCAGTCCTGTTGATATTTTTCTGAATATTGAGTAAGATTAAAATTGTCCTTGTGATCAGTTTTATATATATGGAGAAATGCTTCTTCTTCTACAAGGTACACTTCACAAACGAGACATAAAAAGTCAATCCTACCAGTTAAAACTGCATTTTTATTTAGTAAATGTTGCATTTTTTCTGAAAATAATTTACCTAAACCACTAGTCTCTTAGAAAATGACATGAACAATAACTTAATCAGTAGGTACACTCATTATATAAATGAGGTTTATTTAATTTGGTGCCAACTGATTACCTAGTTCAATATTTTTGTGGGTACATTAAGATAAAGATTGCTTTTGAAGTTGGAGTCAAATAGGTACTACAATGTTACCATAATGTCTTGCAAGGTCATTGCTAAATTACTGT